>JBBGZY010000590.1:1087500-2582500 GCA_037952925.1 Lithobates clamitans | reverse complement strand
TTAGTGAATGTAACGAATATTCATTTATCCGAAATTACAAATTATCCAAAATAACGAATGCTGCATCTAAATGGAACGTAACAAATGAATAATAAAAAATGGAAATATAATTTTTATTATGTTAAATTCCATTAGTTTAGATGCAACATTTGTTATTTCGGATCATTTGTAACTTCGGATAAATTCATATTCGTTACGTTCACCAACAGCCAAATTTGCAAAGAAATTTTAATATCTATAATTTAATAGTTCATTCAGATTTTCAAATTTTCGTTCTTAACTATTAAATTATAGCCAAATTTGAAAGGAAATTTCAATACCTGCTAGTGAACATAATACGAAATTTATCTGTAGTTACGAATTATCCAAAACAACGAATGCCTAAATGGAATGCAACGAATAAAAACAACATTTGTATTTATTATTTCGTTACCTTCCATTCGTTATTTCGGATAATTCGTAACTTCAGATAAATTCATATTTGTTACCTTCACTAACAGCCAAATTTGAAAGGAAATTTCAACACCTATAATTTAATAGTAGAAAATTCGAAAATCGGAATTACATTTTAGGTACTGAAATTTCCTTTCAAATTTGGCTGTTCGTGAATGAATGTTGCATCTAAACGAATGGAAAGTAATGAAATAAAAATTTTTTTTTTTTTAATTAAATTTGTTCCATTTAGATGCGGCATTCGTCATCATCTGTGTACATGTACTGATAAGATAAGAGGAGAGTTCAGGGGCAGCTGAAAAAAAAACAAAACCACCAACTGCTCCTAAACGTCTGTTTACCAGCAGCAGTGTACATGAGGCCGGATTTTCAAATTTCCGAAGTCTAAAATTTTGGAAAAATTAAACGGGTTTTCGTTAATTCAAATATTTCTGAATTAATGAATTTTTAGAATTTCCTCGAAAAGTGAATTTGGAAAAAAACGAATTGCACATGTCTACTGGGCAGCCATACACAAAGCACACAGGAACGCGCTGAAAATGTGTGGAAACGCGCATCCACTTGGTCACATGTGTTGGTGTAAACCTAGCCTAAATCCACCTTTTCACAAAAATTAAAAAGTGAACTTACACCCTACACCCTCTCCACCCCCCTTGCCCCACCCCCCCGCCTCCATGGGTGATTAGCTGTCATTGCCCATGCTGCTGCAGCGGTCTAGGGGTTTGGAAGCCGCAGTCTTCTGCCCCTTCTTTGCTTCAGGATGCCAGGAAGAATCAGAGTGATTCTAATTGGTCAGCGCTTGCACATTACTGCTGTGACCAATAGGAAATGTCCTAATCCCTCCCAGCATCCCTAAGGAATGGAGGGGGAAGAAGAATGCTGCTTTTGATTCCCCAGACCACTGCACCAGCTGTTTGGGCAGTAAAAGCTAATCATCCATGGAGGTGAATGCGGCAGGGGCCGAGGGGGGTTGGGGGCGGTGTAGTGCGTTAGTGCACCTTCCATTTTATGCAGAAAGGTGAACTTACACTTTAAGCCCACGTTCCCATTGAAGCAATTTGGTGTGCAATTTGACATGTCAAATCGGTAACTATTGCCGGCAATGGCACCGTCTGAATCAGTGCGGCGTGCAAGCACTGAACTTATTCTCTCTGGAGAAGAGACGCTTGAGGGGATACGATTTCAATTTATAAATACCGTACTGGTGACCCCACAATAGGGGTAAAATGTTTTCACGGAAGGATGTTTCACAAGACACGTGGCCACTCATTCAAGAAAAGAGGTTTAACCTTAAATTTCGTAGAGGGTCCTTTACTGTAAGAGTGCCAAGGATGTGGAATTCCCTTCCACAGGTGGTGGTCTCAGCGGGGGGGCATCAATAGTTTCAAAAACTATTAGATAAACACCCGAACGACCGCAACATACAAGGATATACAATGTAATACTGACATATAATCACACACATAGGTTGGACTTTTGTCTTTTTTCAACCTCACCTACTATGTAACTGAGTCCCAAAAGTAGTTCCTGTACTACTTTTGGCGACTTCGGGGGGAAATTTGTATAGACTTCTGTGCAGTAACCCGCACAGATGTCTGTCAAATCGCCTCTGAAGTCAGACTCAATTGCCATGTTGAAATCGTGTAAGTTCAGTTGAACTCGCATGATTTCTAACCCGCTCCAATGTGAACCTAGGCTATAGCAGTTTTCACCCTAGAGCAGGGGTCTACAAGCTTTCTAAGCAAAGGGCAAGTTAACTGTCCTTTAGACTTTAGGGGGGCTGGACTGTGGCCATTGGGAGTAGAAAAGGTCCCGACGTCAGTGGGAAAATATAAGGCCCCATCCTTAGGCCTCATGCACACTGGACATTTTTACAGCTGCGGTTTTTGGCTTCAGACTTTTTTTTTCTGCAGTCAAACTCCCCAGCATGTTATTCTATGTGTCCATGCACGTATAAGCTGTTATCAGCGTTTTTTTGGCAGGGAGGTTTTCTAGCTAGAAAATGACCAAAAACTAGTGGATTTTGAGAGGCGTTTTTCAGCTGTAAAAACACTAACTCTGGGGGAAAAAAAGCTTAAAAAAGCTGAAAAATGCAGCTATTCGGCATGTATCAGCGTTTGAGCAATAAGCTTTTATAGGTGTAAAGTTTAGCTAAAAAAAAAAAAAGCTAAGAGACGATACAGCTAAACGCCGAAAAACGCTACTACAAAAACACAGAAAACTCTACAGCTTGCTACAGCTAACGTTACTGGCTTTTTTTTTTTTATAACGTCCAGTGTGTATGAGGCCTGTCAGTGAATGAAATAGTGCCACGAGGGCCAGATAAAAGTGAGCAAAGGGCCGTATCTGGCCCCTGGGCCAGCGTTTGGAGACCACTGCCCTAGAGAAATCCTTTAAGTCACTTTTAGGTCTCAGGGAACCCCTGACAAAGTTATTCATTGGAGGTGAGTTGACAAAATACCCCCCCCTCCCATTGATTAGTGGTGATGAGCTTGGGTTCGGCCAAACCTGGAAGGCAGCTGTAATTTCTGGGCCAATAAACTGTAGGTGGGGGATCCCCTGCCCCGCCGTTGCATGTACACAAAGGAGTAAGGATGCTCATGACATCGACCTAAACTGACTATGAGGCCAGATTAGGTCAATGATGTCACATGCATCTCCACCACTTTGTGTCTGTGCAGGGAAACCCAACAAGCTGCTCGTTGACCCTGAATGACAGCAGACTTCCAGGTTTAGCTAAACATGGGTTTGAACTGAACCTGCAGCCAAAGTTCAAGCTCCACCATATTGGTTAGTAGTAGATACATACAACTAGATTTGTTCTCGAATGTTGAAGATGTTTTACCACTCACCCAACTGTATGCCTCAACTCTTATGAGTATCAGGAAAATATTCTAGTGTTTCTCGGCACGCAGATCACTCAGTCACCTTAATCCAATCACCATGGCATGTGAAAACAGAGGATGATTGTCTAAGCCAGGGGAAGGCAACCTTGTAACTCCAGCTGTGGTGAAACTGCAAATTCCATCATGCCTCTGCCTCTAGGAGTCGTGCCTGTGATTGTCAGGGTCTTGCAATGTGTCATGGGACTTGTAGTTTCAAAATAGCTGGAGGGCAGAGGTTGCCTACCCTTGGTCTAAGCTCTACAGGAAGTGTAAAAAGCTGTGAAACCAACCTTTCATAACCAAGGTGCCATAAAGTCTGGGGTATGTGATAATTTTTCAATTTACATGGCAAGGTGTGAATTGGTGTTAATTGCCAGGGTAGAGATGTTAAAATGGCGTTACATATGGGTAATAGGTGGTGTCAAAGGCCCCCACCCCTGTTTAGGGATGGTTGCTCCAGTTTGATGTAGCTTGCCTCTGCAACACTGGGCGGAGGTGACAACAGGCTCAATTCACAAAGCTAAAACACCAGTATAAGGACACCTTAAAAAAAAAAAAAAAAAAGAAAAAAAGTTATATTCAGCCAAGTCCAATAAGAATAGTGTATTACAGTTACATGGCTAAATAAGAGAGCTTAATCTCAATGTATAAGAACGTGTTACACACAAGGCCCGCAAGTTGAATTCAGCAAGCCAGGCCATTTCATGTGACCCTCGTACCTCTCCTGCAGATGCGGCACACCCCGCATCTCTGCCCCCCACCTTGTCTCAGCAGTTGGCAACGGGGTACAACAGAGCTCCTCCTATAGAGCCTGTGCCTCTCTGTGCAGCCACAGCACCCCTTTGTCTTCGCCTCTTCTGGTCTGGTCTCAGCATTCAGCAGCTGACTCCAGCCCTCCTCAGGTCCTCCTCCAGACTTTGCACTGTGCTTCCTTGCGCCGTCCCCAGCTCCTACCTGACACTAGCACAAGGTAAGGGGCGTTCAGTGCCGGGACAAAGTCATGCAGAGCCTAAGGCAGTGATGGCGGACCTTGGCACCCCAGATGTTTTGGAACTACATTTCCCATGATGCTCATGCTCTCTGGAGAGCAGTTGAGCATCATGGGATATGTAGTCCCAAAACATCTGAGGTGCCAAGGTTTGCCATCACTGGCCTAGGGTGAACATGCCAAATTGTGCCCTCCATTATGTGTCAGCAAAATCCCCTCCCCCCCCCCAAAAAAAAAATGTAACACTAATCTGCATGCTTACCCCCTAAGCATAAATTCCCTTTCCTTTTAATAAAAACCGCCCCATGCTGAAATCTCCACACCCAGCACAAATCTTTGCTGCCCCCCAGCTCACATCCTCTCCCAAAATCCCCTTAGCACAAATATCCCCCCTACCCCCCATCAAAAAAAATTCTTCCCTCTTAGCACAAATCCTCTACCCCTCAAATTTCTCCTTCGAGCACAAATCCCCCCCCCCCCCCCCAACTGCAAATTTATCCCCCCCATCCTAGCACAAAATCCCCCCCCCCCAATCATCCCTACTAGCACAAACCCCTTCCCCCTCTATCAGGATTACATTTTCCAGCACAAATCTTCCCTCTTCCCAACACAAATACCCCCAAATCACCACTCCTAGCACACCTCCCCAATTTTCCCCTCCTAGAACTCTTACCCACTGCTGTCCACAAATTCCCCCTCCCATCACGCTCCTTATGGTGCGTGCCCCCCCCCCCACATACCACAGTGCCCAGGGCAGCTTCCCCTCCTGCCCACCCCTTGTGCCAGCCCTGGGGATGTGCACTGTGATGTGAGGGGGCTCTTGACATCTGATTTGGGTGGGTGCTCTGGATCTCTTAAGAATATTTAAATTCTATGCCAGTTGGAAAGGAAGGTCACACCGCACTGGTATCATCCACAGTTTCCACAAAAAATGATTGGAGACCGATCAGACAGAACACCATAGCGGGACCATGTTCTGTCTGAGCAGTGTCCAATAAAGTTTCTTGTGGATGATGCAAGCGGTGTGCCACCATCTTTTTCAGACTTGCATCAGCTATACAGATACCTGCCCTTTGAGGGCAACCATAATGCTGATGCATTCTGCAATGAAACCCCTTTTTTTAAAGAGGAACTTACTCTTATCTTAGAAATTACAACAGACACCTTTACAAAAGTTTAGGAATAGCAATAACGGATACTTGTAGATAATTGCAGGTTTTTTCTCTTTCTTGCATTCCGTTTTCTTCTTTTCCCACCCATTCTTCACACTGTGACCATTTTCCCTGAGGGCAGATGGAATGCTGCATCTGCCTTCTGGAACATATGACAGGGCACATCAGCTGATGGAGATAGCACTAGGTATGTAGCCTTCCCAGAATGCATATGCGAGGCCACGACTACATCACCAGTGCCTCAGTCAGGAAGTAGAAAAACACCAATTATAAGTAACCTATGAATATAAGATACCAATATGATTTTTAGTGAAGGGGGGGGGGTCAGCTTTAAAAAATTGTGAATTGGGCCTATTGTCTATAAAGATCAGACATCACAGGAGTGTTTTGAACGTTTGACTACCTAAACTGGGCCTTTATAAACCATCTCAATACCAGCATGTTTCTTCATTTCAAAAATTGTGGCAAAAAATGAGATCACCTTGGGGTCTCTACTAGGGTTGCATAGATACTTTATCGGCGAGTACCAATAATTTCGGTCAAGTACTGATACTTGCGATGCGATTTGCATCAATACAAAAAAAATTGACGCAAATCACACTTCAAAGAATCAAATGCGATTTCCCCCCTCTGCTCGTGTGTGTCCCCCTCTGCTCGTGTGTGTCCCCCTCTGCTCGTGTGTGTGTAGAAAGGGAAAAGCCTCACGAAGTGGTCAGTTTAAAAAATGTTAGAACTCACAGTAAATATCAGGCCACATGCAAAATAATCTACATAGGTGTCCCCAGTGGCGGAACTACCAGGGTCGCAGCAGTCGCCCTGGCATTCCGCCCCTGAGGGCCCCAGCAGGGTTGCTAGTCCCAAGGCTCTGAGCGGAAAGCGCGTCTCATACAGCTCAGAGCCGACAGTTCTCCCTGCTCCATCCTCGCACAGGATGACACAGCCGATCTGCTCCTTCTTCCCTCCCCTGTGGGTACCGCGGGAAGTGTGAACTCCTTAACTTCACACTTTACTTCCTGCGGTACACAGAAAGGAAAGGGGACGTGGAGAAGGAGCAGATGGGCTGTGTCATCCTGTGCGAGGGAGGAAGGAGGGGGGAGCAGGGAGAACTGTCCGCTTAGAGCTGTGCTAAGGAGGCAGGCAGCATTGATGAGCACTGATAGGCAGTGCTGAAAGGAGGCACTGAGTAGCAATGGTAGGTGGAACTGATAGGCTGCACTGATGGGCATTGATGTGCAAGGATCTGTGGCATGGATAGGCGGCGCGGCACTGATAGGTGGCATTAAAGAGCAATGATCTGTGGCACAGATAGGTGGCACGGCACTGGTGAGTATTGATCAGCACTGATAGGTGGAATTGAGCACTGATAAGCGGCACTGATAGGCGGCATGGATGAGCACTGATGGGCAGCACTGATGGGCTCTATTGATGAACACTAATAGGTAGCATTGGACACTAATAGGTGGCACTGATAGGCAGCACAGATTATCAGTGTAAACAATTTACTGACATTCTTGGCAGGTAACGCCTCTCCTTTCCTTACACACTGACAGCCTGGGAGGAAAGGGCTGCCAATAACCAGCAAGTCTGTTTATACCGTTTCCCCGAAAATAAGACCTAGCATGATTGTCAGTGATGGCTGCAATATAAGCCCTACCCCCCAAAATAAGCCCTACCCTGTTTCCCCGAAACTAAGCCCTACCCTGAAAAGAAGACCTACAAGCACTTTAACTAGGGCTTATTTGGGGGGTAGGGCTTATATTGCAGCCATCACCGACTATCACGCTAGGTCTTATTTTCGGGGAAACAGGGTATGTGATCAGCTAATCACATGGTAATGGGCCGCTGTGATTGTGCTGGATGCACATCCCAGGGGACATACGGGAGGCAGATTTCTGGGAGGATATGCATGGACCCCCTCCCAAAATTGGAAGCCCGGGGGTCAGATGGAAAGGGGGGGGGGTCAGGGGTGCCCATCATGGTTTCTTGCACTGGGGCCCTGAGTGTTCTAGTTATGCCCCTGGGGGTCGCAGTCTGCCACTGGAGGTACTCACATGGCTGGAGAAGTCCTGGGACCCTGTGGGTATAGGGCGGAATTGATATCAGCTTGGGGCGGACCACCTCTACATCTCCTCCAGCCCTGTGAGCACCTCCAGTGGCTGTGATTTGCTATCATTGCACCGGGACATCTATGTAGATTATTTTGCATGTAGCTAGATATGTACTGTGAGTTATAACATTTTTTTAAACTGCCTACTAGATGGCGCTTTTCCCTTTCTATATACACAGTCGCACCGCATTCCTGTTCAAATCGCATGCGATTCTTTGCAGTGCGATTTGCGCCCATTAATTTTGTATTGACGCAAATTGCACTGCAAAGTATCAGCTTCGGTATTGGGAGCATTGGGGCGAGTACTGATACTCACACAAATGCTTGGTATCGACACCAATACTGGTTTTGGTGCATCCCTAGTTCCTACCTTCCAAAAAAATGGTAATTATGCGAGTGTTTATACTGTCCTGACATTTTATTTGACATCTTTTATACTAGAAAGGATTTTTTTTCTTTATGTAGTAAAAAATAAAAGTGCTTTTAAATACCAAGAACTCGGTCTTAAAAATATATAAAATAATTTGAGTACAGTGTTGCATGACTAATTGTCAAAGTATCACAGCGCTAAAACATAAGTTGGTTTAAATCCTTGCAATGTATATGGGTGGCCCAAAAGTGGAGTTACACTTTAAAGTTTTTTCCTGCTTTGTCCACTGGTATGTCTGTGTGATTGATTGTTGCAGAAGCTTTAATTTAGACATGTGCACTGCCAAAAAATTTGTTTCATTAGTTTTTCGGGTCATTCGTTACGATCGCAATTTGTAAATTCAACAGTTCGAAAAGAAAATCCGAAAGAATAACTATTAAAATTATTGGTATTGAAATTTCAAATTTGGCTGTTGGTGAACGTAACTAATACGAATTTATCCAAAGTTCCGAATTACCTGAAATAATGAATGCCGCATCTAAACGAATGGAACTGAATAAATAAAGTTTATTATTGTTCTTTATTAGTTACGTTCCATGCTTTTAGATAGAGTATTTGTTATTTTGGATAATTTGTAACTTCGGATAAATTCGTATTCGTTACGTTCACTGCCAAATTTGAAAGGAAATTCCAATACCTATAATTTAAGTTATAGTTAAATTATTAGTTTTCAGATTTTCGGATTTCCGAATTTTAGAATAATCGTAAAAATTTGTTGAACCGGTTTTTGTTCAGATTAACGAATTTGTCGAAATTCGTTAAACAAATTTGGAATGAAACGAATTGCACAGGTCTACTATAGTTCTATGGTGCTGCCTATAATAGGGTGACACTTTTGAAGTGGGAATCATCCTTGTCACCCCAGTATCCGCTACTCCTCACAGGAATCCAATTGAAGGTCAATATTGCTTACATCGGCACATTCATGGCTTTGATTTGCCTTTACACCTTCCCGAAGTGTTCATCAGGAACTAGACCCACCCACATGTATAATCCGCTGCCACCAGGCGGCTAGGGGTTTTTTCTTTTGGGGGCGTGGCAAGCACCCCCCCCCCCGGGTGGTCGGTTGGGACATCAAAGCCAAGCACTTGCCCCATCTACGAAGGGGGCGGGCAGCGTGTCCCGCAAGCGGCAGCTTCTTCCTTCCTCCTGTAAATCATGGCGGATTCCGTCGTGCATCCCCCCCTTCTCCATCCAATAGGATTGCCTGTCCTTTCAGCCAATCTGGAAACGGGTATCAGACCCATGCTTCCTGATTGGCGGAGAGGAGATTCAGTCTTAGAATATCAAATATTCATTTGCTATTCTAACACACCTGGGTGGGCTCCAAGCGCAATGCTCTGCACCCGGAGCCCACCCTATCAGGTGCTTCAAAAAAAAAAAAAATGTACAGGCCGCCCCTGTCTGCCACTGACCTAGTCTCTCAGACTTGAGAAAATAGTCTATAATTTTAATAGAAATTGCCTTTCCATGTCAGTCTGAAGCTGCTGTAATTATCAAAGGATTGTCAAAAAATCCAAATCAACCTGGAGGAGCTCTGTATGCAGTTGGTCTATGGAACGCCACTATAAATGTCATTTTCTGCCTGCGATTGGCTCTATGTAAACACTAAAATACATGTAACACTTTAGGCATCCTCTGCAATAGGAATTTCAAACTACCTAAGAGTTAATTATTTCTAAAGGGATACAAACCCCCACAAATTCTCATTAGAACACTGAAAGTGCACCAGGTGGTTATGATGAACCAGGCCCCCTTTTTTAGGATTCAGCCTTGCAATGGAACAAACCAGCTTCTTCAGTACAGAAAAAGGGAGGACTCTGCTACAAACTATGTGATGTTCATTGATTATCCAAAGGGGATTGTTTGTTTTTTTATAACAAAAGTGGCGTTACTCTTTAACCTCCCTGGCGGTATGATTATGTCAGATTTTTGCGTCTCAAAGCGGTACAATTATTTTGCATAGAAATTTGGCGTTTTATATTGTAGGCCTGTAATTCTTAGCAATGACACACTTAAATCTGTCCAAACAAAAGTCTAGTAGATATCCCGGTAATGATTAAGTTTGACACACAAAATCATAAGTTATAATATAAATTATAAAAAAATAATATAATATGAATTTCCCCACGATTCACTATCGCTCAATTCTGCAAGTGTTCTAATTTACTATCACTGTTTTCTAGCTGGTCTAAAACCGCTTTTGACGTAAAGGGACACTTTTTGGTTGCTATGGACAATTTTCCAGTTTCCAGGCAGAAACAGTGTATATCATATAAAACTGCATGCAGGGCATTGGACAAAGCACTGGGGACAAAAGGGATGTGTATTGATTTCATACAGTAATGTAATCTGCAAGATTACAGTGTACTGTATGTTATGATTCTAAAATCCGTTACGCGACGCTCGCAGGGAACGGAGCCCGGCACACAGGACAGAGCCCGGGGGACAGAGCCCGGGGGACAGAGCCCGGGGGACAGAGCCCGGGGGACAGAGCCCGGGGGACAGAGCCCGGGGGACAGAGCCCGGGGGACAGAGCCCGGGGGACAGAGCCCGGGGGACAGAGCCCGGGGGACAGAGCCCGGGGGACAGAGCCCGGGGGACAGAGCCCGGGGGACAGAGCCCGGGGGACAGAGCCCGGGGGACAGAGCCCGGGGGACAGAGCCCGGGGGACAGAGCCCGGGGGACAGAGCCCGGGGGACAGAGCCCGGGGGACAGAGCCCGGGGGACAGAGCCCGGGGGACAGAGCCCGGGGGACAGAGCCCGGGGGACAGAGCAGGATGCTGGGGACAAGGTATACCGCAGCAAGATCCTGAAATGCAATCCTGAGTGTGGCTCGGGGTTACAGCTAATGGTACTGAAATGTAACCCTGAGCCATTCTCGGGAAAACCGCCAGGGAGGTTAAGGAAAAGAGCTGCTGGGTGCTGGAAGAGATCTCTAATACATCCCTAAGAAAAATGTGAATACATTTGATACTTATGTTGGAATTCATATGTATAGTAGAACTTTAAGGCTTGGTTCACACTGGTGCAATGCGAGAACCTCAGCGATTCCTGTGCGGGTTCCCACATTGCATCTGACTCGCAGGCAGTTCACACTGCGAACTGCTGCGTGTGTCAATATAAAGTTAATGACACCCCGCAAAAGTGGGTTCAACGAACGCTGTGCATACTGTGGAATCGGATGGCATGGGTCTGAACACCCATGCGATCCGATTTCAGTGCAGACCAAAAAAAATAAAGGTCCTGCACCATTTTGGTGCGAATGTGATGCAATTTTAGCCAAACTGTATGGCTGAATCCGCACTGCAGACATCGCATATGATGTGCACAGCAGTGGGGTGCTCATCACATGTGATGTCTGGCATTGCATAAGTGTGAACCCAGGCTGAATATAAAGAAACAATTTACTCCATAATCCTAGCAGTGAGTAATAGTATTATTAGAGCAATGTATGGGAAGTGCACAGTAGCAAACAAAGTAGCAAACTAAAGCACAGTAGCAAAGTAGCAAACTCAGTGTCAAAGTATTTAAACTGAGTAATAACTTGTAGAGGTTTTAAAAAGGAAAAAAAATGTGCTGGATATTATAGTAAAACTTAATGAAGGAAGTAATGGATATTGGTTATATTCTCAAATGCTAGGATGGCGGTACAAAGCAGGTGTTTGAGCTGCGGGTTGTACTGCGTCCTGACTACCCCCTTAAAAGTATAGTAAAATAGGATTTTTGACTTACTGTAAAATCCTTTTCTCTGAGTTCATTGACAGACAGCGCTTCCTTATTCAGAACCATACGGTTATATCGCCCCCTACAGGAGTAGGACATTAGGCAGAAAAGAGACTTGGTTACGCCCATGGGCAGTCCTAGGTGGTATACACCCCCCTCTCTGCTATAGGCCTTCAGTATTGTCACAAGCAGTGTTGGTAGCATTAAAAACTCCATAGAGGGATGGGTGCTGTGTCTGTCAATGAACTCAGAGAAACGGATTTTACGGTAAGTCCAAAATTCTATTTTCTCATTCGTTCATTGACACATCGCTTCCTTATTCAGAAGGATAGGGATGACCCAAAGCAGTGCCAAACATGAAGGGTGGGTCAGGCAAAAAAAAACAAAAAAAAAAACAGGCCAACCAGACAACCTGGAGCTCAACGAAAACTTGAGCCCAACCTTAACAGCAAGAAAACCCCTTCATGAGGGAAAAACCCTCTAGACCGCAGCCTGCAGAACCTTTCAGCCAAAAGAGGCATCCGCAGATTCCAGCACATCCATCTTGTAAAATTTTGTGAAAGTGTGCACAGACGATTAGGTGGCCACCTTCCACACTTGCGTCACTGACACCTGATGACGGAAGGCCCAGGAGGCACTCAGCACCTGAGTAGAGTGAGTGCGCCTTCACCGGGAAGGGAGGAACCCGACCCCTGACAATAGGCCTGAGTCAACATCTGTCTGATCCATCTAGAAATGATCGCCGAGGAAGCAGACAGCCCCTTCTTTGGCCCGTCCTCGATCACGAACAGGGAGTCTGACCTCCGAAAGGACTCAGTGGCCGCCAAATACACCCTGATCGCCCTCACCAACATCCAAGGTGTGTAAGGCAAATTCCCTCAGATGTTGTGGCCTGGGACACAGGGAAGGCAACACGATGTGTTCATTAATATGGAAATCAGAAGCAACTTTTGGAAGGAAAGAAGGACGAAGGACCACCTTGTCCATATGAAATCACCAGGTAGGGCATGTGACAGGATAGCGCCGCCAATTCCAACACCCTGCAAGCAGAGATGGCAGCCAAGAAGGCCACCTTCTGTGACAGACCGAGCAGGAGAATTTCTTGAATAATTTCAAACCGAGGCTTCTGTAGAACCCAAAGCACCAGATTCAAGTCCCACGGTGTTTGATGTACAGGGGCCAAATCGGCTTTTTATTAAACATTTTATTTCTCTCATTTTCTGTCACTTTTCAAGATGCATTTTTTTCTTCCCTTCAGCTAGCCAATAAAAGGGGAACAGGTTACAGGTGTGATATTGCTGGTTCTTCAACTCACATTTCAGCTTGTTCACACTGGGATCATGAACTTAGAAAATCTTCAAACCTGGTAAGTAGAATTTTAATCCTGTAAATCAAATTATTATCTTAGTCAAACTGCCAAAAATATTGTATATTTATTACTAATGGATATTAAATATTATATTAAAATAGACTAAAAGATTAAAATATGGTAGACAATCCACAACAGTGAGATCCCCGTTAGGCTCCATGCACACTGGAGCTCAGAAACAGTTTTTAGAGCTTTGGGCGTTTTTTTTTTTTTAACAGCCCATAAACTCCTCTGTTATCTTATGTGTCATGGACGTTCAGGAGTCTTTCTGACCACAAAAAAAAAAACGCCAAACGCTTATAAGTGCTGATAAACATTGATAAACGCTCAAAAACATGGCTCACCAGCGTTTAATGTTTTTGATCCATTAAAAAAAAAAAAAAAAAAAGCTAAAACGCTAACATGGAAAATCGGTACCGCTATTGCAAAAACGTTAAAAAACTGAAAAGACTCACTGCAAAGCTATTGGTGTTTTTATAATGTTATTTTAACGTCCAGTGTGCATGGAGCCTTATATAGGGACATTGTTAATTGATATTTCAGGTGGGGAATAGCTCTCTAATCTAGTGTTGCAAGTACATGAAATATTTTTAGTATTAAGGCCTGGTTCACACCTATATTTTTTTTAGTTCATTTTCAGTTTTGCAGAAACACACCACAGTCCATTTAACATGGTTTCCTATGGGTCATGTTCACATTTTATGGAAAGGGCCAGGAACTTTTCTGGTTTTTGGTTCAATAGACTTCAATGTCTTAAAAATGTGTATTGAAAAGCGCAAAATGCACCTGGAATGTTAAACATGCAACCTGCATAGGTGTGAACCAGGCCTTAGCATGTCGGGATCAGACAAAGCAGTACCAGCTTTTGCCTAATGTATCTAAGTTGACCATATCATGGACATGTGTATTTTATTATTTTATTTAAGAGAGTTTAATAAGACTCGTGGCCACTCATTACAATTAGAAGAAAATTTAACCTTAAACTACGTAGAGGGTTCTTTACTGTGAGAGCGGCAAGGATGTGGAATTCCCTTCCACAGGCGGTGGTCTCAGCGGGGAGCATTGATAGCTTCAAGAAACTATTAGATAATCACCTGAATGACCGCAACATACAGGGATATACAATGTAATACTGACACATAATCACACACATAGGTTGGACTTGATGGACTTGTGTCTTTTTTCAACCTCACCTACTATGTAACTATATGTAACTATATTATTGTCACCAATCACCATGTTTTTATTATGTATCAATTCAATTTTGTAAATTACTTTGATGGATTCTGTTTTTGGCACCATTATAATCCCACTAGTAATTCATTCAATTTTTACCAATTTAGGGATGAGGTGCATTACCATATTGTAGCCTAGCCGCTAATAAGAAAATGTAATAGTATTATACAATATTCTATATATATTATACAATTTGTAAAATATTTTAGTCTACAATATTTCAATATTTCATAATCAATTTCTACAATGTTTAGGTCATTTAAGTAATCTCTAATATTCTGTTAAAAAAATGTACATATTTAAGCCTCGGTTCACACAGGGGCGACTTGTCAGGCGACTTAGCCGCCTGACAAATCGCCTCCCGTTCTGTACCACGGAACCGTTCTAATAGGGGCGACTCAAGTCGCTCCGACTTAGAAAGGTTCCTGTACTACTTTTGGGGCGACTTCAGGCGACTTGCATTGACTTCTATACAGAAGTCGTTTTGCAAGTCGCCGCTGAAGTCGTGTGCAGGTCGCCTCACAGAATCGGCCTGCAAGTCGTGCCGCCCCTGTGTGAACCGAACCTAAATGTCAATCATTTAAAAACCCTCCCCGTGTGATGCAAGTTCCTAAACAAAAATAGAATCATGTAGTATGTCCAAGTTCTATATTTGTCATATTGGAACATAAAAAGACACCAGCAGCTTGCTTTTGTGTCAACTTAGACCCAATTCACACTTATGCAGTTTGCATATTGCAGGTGTATTTTGCATTTTTCAATACACGCTTTTCATCCATTGAAGTCTATGGAACCAAAAACCAGAAGTCAGTCCCTGGCTCTTTCCATAAAATGCACAGATGTGAACTACATCCATAGGAAACCATGTTAAATGGACTGTGGTGTGTTTTTGCAAAACTGAAAACGCACTATAAAATGCATAGGTGTGAACCAGGCCTTATGCCAAGTTTAGAAATATCTAAACTGCTATGATTCTGATAAGCAACCTGCGTTTGAAAACGAAGTGACGCCTCCTTCACTGCCCCTTTTAACCTCACAATTGCCACACCAAAGGTCGCAACTGTATTCATTTGAGTTTCTCCCTCATTTGCTTGAGCGGGTAGCTTCTGAGGAGCGATAGTTAAACGTTCGGTGCAAATCAAGGAATCGCGACTGCAGAAACCCCATCCGCTGCCTTTGGTAACATGTTACACGCATATTCGAGGTGTAATGTAACATGTTACAGACGCACCAGCCTCTGCACCAAACCCCCCCCCCCTTCACCGATCCCGGTTTTGACAGCGCTAGTGGGGGGAGGGGATCTTCTCCCCCCGCTCACTGCTACAATTTTAAAAAAATCATGGAAAAAAAAAAAAAATCGTGTGCAGGGCTCCGCCCTCCCGGCTGCATCATTCATTCACAGAGCTCTGTGAATATGAAAACTTCAAGTACAAACAGCCTTTTGGCTTAAGGGCGCTGTTGAGCGCTTCAGGCAGACCACTTAGCCAGTCTGCAAGCACCCTGCATTGTACCCCCGACTTACTGATTGGGGATGTAATGCTTTGCAGGTTCCTAGTGAAAAAAAAAAAAAAGTTTTTTACCTGCATAAATATATGCAGTTATTTTTTTTACAAAGGTGAACTTATCCTTTAACCCTTTTTATATTTAACCACTTCAGCCCCGGAAGAATTTACCCCCTTCCTGACCAGAGCATTTTTTGCGCTTCGGCACTGCGTCGCTTTAACTGACAATTGTGCGGTCGTGCGACGTTGCACCCAAACAAAATTGACGTCCCTTTTTTCCCCACAAAGTTTTCTTTTGGTGGTATTTGATCACCTCTGCGGTTTTTATTTTTTGCGCTATAAACAAAAAAAGCGACAATTTTGAAAAAAGGCATTTCTTACTTTTTGCTATAATAAATATCCCCAAAAAATTAAAACTTTTTTCCTCAGTTTAGGCCGATACGTATTCTTCTACATATTTATGGTTAAAACAAAAATAAAAAATAAAAAAAAATCACAATAAGCGTTTGATTGGTTTGCGCAAAAGTTATATAGGGGATAGTTTTATGGCATTTTTATTAATTTTTTTTACTAGTAAAGGCGGCGATCAGCGATTTTTATCGTGACTGACATTATGGCGGACTCATCGGACAATTTTGACACATTTTTGGGACCATTGGCATGAATACAGCGATCAATGCTTAAAAAACGCATTGATTACTGTAAAAATGTCACTGGCAGTGAAGGGGTTAACCACTAGGTGGCGCTTTAGGGGTTAAGTGTGTCCTAGGGAGTGATTCTAACTGGGGGGAAGGGCTGTTTGTTACACTACACTGATCGCCACTCCCGAATACAGGGAGCAGAGATCAGTGACACTGTCACTAGGCATAACGGAGAGATGCTTGTTTACATTAGCATCTCCCCGTTCTTCCTCACCATGAGACGATCGTGGGGGTCCGCGGGACCCGCGATCGTGGTCAGAGCTCCCGGCAGGCGCGCCTGCGAGCCGCCTCTTAAAGGGCAACGTACTGGTAAATTAATCTGCCTGTACGTGGCCTTGTGCCGCAGTATATCTGCGTGAGGCGGTCGGGAAGCGGTTAAAGCGGGGTTCCGACAAAAATAAAAAAGTCAGCAGCTGCAGTATTTCAATAATCGGACACTCACCTGTCCCAGGGTCCAGCGATATGGGGGGAATGAAGCCCCGCTCGTCTCCCCCTCCTCTCTGCGGCACTGGCATTGTCACTGTGGGTGCCCAGCTGTGGCTTCACAGCCGGGCACACACTGTGCATGCACAAGTCGAGCGCTGTGACTGGCCGGGCAATCTGGGACCTGTGATGTGTCCCAGATTGCCGAGAGGGAGGGTGGAGAGGTGATCTTCCTTCCAGAGCCCTGGGAGGAAATGGGAGCTGGAACTCTAAAAAGAGGTTTTCCGCTCCCCCCCCCCCCCCCAAAAAAAATTGACATGCCAAATGTGGCATGTCAGGGGGTCACCTTCCCTTAAAGCGAAAGTTCCATTTTTTGGGTGGAACTCCGCTTTAAGCCTATTTCTGACATTTGTTGCTTGCAAGTTAAAATGCGTATTGCCATTTGCTAGAAAATTACTTAGAACCCCCAAACATATTTTAGCAGAGACCCTAGAGAATAAAATGGTGATCATTGGAAATTTATGTCACACGGCATTTGCACAGTGGTCTTTCAAACGCATTTTTTTTTTTTTAGGAAAAGACACCTTCATGAATAAAAAAAACAAAAGTAAAGCCCAATTTTTTTTGTATAATGTGAAAGATGTTCTGCAGAGTAAAAAGATAACATGTCATGCTTTGAAATTGTGCAAACTCGTGGAATGGTGAAAAACTACAGTACTTAAAAATCTCCATAGGAGAGCTTTAAAAAAATTTAACGGTTACCAGAGTTAGGTGGTATTTTGCTAGAATTATTGCTTTCAGTCTGACGATTGTGGCGATACGGATTTGAACACCGTTTACATTTGCTGGCGCGACCTACGTATGCATTTTCTTTGCTGTGCGAGCACGCGGGGCTCTTTAAATTTTTTTTTTTTTTTTTAACATTGTCCCTATAAAAAAAAAAAAAAAAAAAAAATCACTTTTATTGCTTTTACAAGCAATGAAAACATCATTGTTAAAGGGGTTGTAAAGGTAAATTTATTTTTTTTTTTTTAAATAACAAACATGTTATACTTACCTTCACTGTGCAGCTCGTTCTGCACAGAGTGGCCCCGAACCTGCTCTTCTGGGGTCCCTCGGCGGCTGTTTCAGCTCCTCCCCGCAAGCATTAACCACCTTAATGCGAGCTCCCTCGCATGGTGGTGAGTGCTTGCGGGCGCGCTCCCGTGATATAGCCGCTTGCTGTATCACTCGGCCCCGCCCCCCGGCGCGCCGCGTCATCGGATGTGATTGACAGCAGCGCGAGCCAATGGCTGCGCTGCTTTCAATCCATCCACTGCAGCCATTCAGCGACCAGGCTGAGCTGCAATGGAGATGACGAGGACGAGCAGCGAAGATTCGAGGCGTCAGGTAAGTAAAACGGGGGGGCTGAGGGCGGCGGTATTGTCAAAAGTTTTTTCACCTTAATGCATAGAATGCATTAAGGTGAAAAAATTTTTACCTTTACAACCCCTTTAATTTTGGCAGCAAATTTCGATTTAGTTTTAGTCTAATGCCCCGTACACACGATATGATTTTCCAACAAAATCCATGTTTTTTTTACAACGCATGTTGGCTCAAACTTGTCTTGCATACACACGGTCACACAAATCTTGTCGGAAATTCTGAACGTCAAGTACAACACATATGACGAGCCGAGAAAAATGACGTTCAATAGCCAGTGCGACTCTTCCACTCGATTCCGAGCATGCATGGAACTTTGTGCATCGGAATTGTGTACACACGATCGGAATTTACAAGAACGGATTTTGTTGTTGGAAAATTTGACAAGGATTTTGCTAGCAAGAGAAATGCTGCCCCGTACCGCCACAATCTACGACCCATAAGATTTGGTAACAGAAGTGATGTTCCATCAGAACACTGACGCCCATCCTGGTACACCCTGCATTCGGCCGCAGTAAGCCTGCAGTCAGAAGGTGGCAGCGGACATCTTGTTACACCCAGCCCATATCGTTAGTGAACTACAGTAAACAAAAAAAATCTCACAAAAGTGAGTACACCCCTCACATTTTTGTAAATTTTTTTATATCTTTTCATGTGACAACACTGAAGAAATGACACTTTGCTACAATGTAAAGTAGTGAGTGTACAGCTTGTATAACAGTGTAAATTTGCTGACCCCTCAAAATATCTAACACGGCCATTCATGTCTAAACCGCTGGCAACAAAAGTGAGTACACCCCTAAGTGAAAATGTCCAAATTGGGCCCAAAGTGTTTATTTTGTGTGGTCACCATTATTTTCCAGCACTGCCTTAACCCTCTTGGGCATGGAGTTGACCAGAGCTTCACAGGTTGCCACTGGAATCCTCTTCCACTCCTCCATGATGACATTAATGGAGCTGGTGGATGTTAGAGACCTTGTGCTCCTCCACCTTCCGTTTGAGGATGCCCCACAGATGCTCAATAGGGTTTAGGTCTGGAGACATGCTTGGCCAGTCCATCACCTTTACCCTCACCTTCTTTAGCAAGGCAGCGGTCATCTTGGAGGTGTTTGGGGTTGTTACATTGGAATACTGCCCTGCGGTCCAGTCTCCGAAGGGAGGAGATCATGCTCTCCTGTGGTTAAAATAGAACTATAAGAAAACTTTGTTTGGATAGAGTGAGGTAATCTCTGTATAAGTTTCTTTTTAATCTGTCTTCACTTCCTGTCCCATATCCAAAACGGGAAGCGAGAGGAAATCCTTTCAAATGAAGGGAATTTCTTGGGGACCCCTAGGTCACCAAAACTAGTGCCCCCATTGGAAGACATCTGCTTACTTTTCTGGGGACAACCCAAAATTTGGGATTTTATTTTACTTTCAATGATGATGGTAAACAAAACAAAGAGGGGGAATCACCCTAACGGGGATGCAGAAAGCAATAAAAAATGGACAGGGGTTCCAATCCCTTTTCACCCAAAAAAAGTTGTCTTTAGTTATAAAAAAAATTTTAAAAAATTGTGGATTTACGTTATGCTACGGGAATGGGAAAAAGTAACAATTCTAAAATAGATGCAATTTGACTGCAAAAGTAGAAATACACTTAAAGCTCATGGTCACTTTTAGCCGCTGTCCTTTAGCAAACTTTTGGCTGCAAGGCTTTCCTTGAAAATTGAATTTTGTTTCAAGCGACTAGTGTTTTGGGGGTAGATTGTTTTTATTTTATTTTGATAGGTATTGTGTTTGGCTGCAAAAGTGGAAATACTCTTTACGTGGTCACTATGACCTGATGTCCTTTTTGTTAAACACAAATAGACTTGATCAGGTATTCATTATTAAAAAGTAAGCTTTTGTATCAGGGGTATTATTTTGGAGTTTTCATATATGTTGGAATATATTGGTGACAACACCAGAACACATTTGCACAGTGGGGGTATACACGGGCATTTTTAGCTTCCATCGTCAGCGAGTGTCATGCCGCGTACACGGTCGGATTGCCCGACGGGAAATGTTGGATGTGAGCTTGTTGTCGGAAAGTCCGACCGTGTATGCTCCATCGAACATTTGCTGTCGGACTTTCCGCCAACAAATGTTTGATAGCAGGTTCTCAAATTTTTCACCAGCAAACCTTTATTGTCAGAATTTCCAATCGTGTGTACACAAGTCAGACGCACAAAAGTTCACGCATGCTCGGAATCAAGCAAAAGGAGCCGCACTGGCTATTGAACGTCCCTTTTCTCGGCTCTTCGTACGTCTTGTGTGTTCCCACGTTCTTAATTGTTGGCCAACATGTGTGATCGTGTGTATGCAAGACAAGTTTGGGCCAACAACCTTCAAACAAAAATCCACAGTTTTGTTGGCGGAAAGTCCGATAGCGTGTACGGGGCATTCAAGTAACAGACCGTTTGTGTCCAGGGCCGGTCACTGACAGGTGATTGCTGCAACTGCCACAATTGGTTGTGGTAGCCAGCAACCTCCTATTGCCTTCAATGGGGCCACCTCCCACAGATCATCGCTGGTAACCCTCGCTAGGGTTCTCGCATGCAAACACTGTTGGGCCCTTTTGGCAGGGGTAAATGAGGCCTTAAAGCTGTAATAGGACTTTAGCAATTTTTCAAAGTCTCATCAGTTTTCAAATGTGATATTTAACATTTGTGGCAGTTAGCGTGGCATATTGTTATTAGTATCATTTTGCACTTGCAAGGTCTTATTCACTGCAGCTGTTAATTTATATGGTATCACTTATTCATACCAATAGATTCTTTTGGCACTTTAGATTTATTTTTACTTAAAGCTGTAGTGACGTTTTGGTAATTGGGTATAGATCTACGTTAGGGCTAGTTGACACCTATAGCATTTTTTATTGAGTTTTCAGTTTTGCAGAAACACTACAGTCCATTTATCATGGTTTCCTATGGGTCACATTCACATCTGTGCATTTTATGGAAAAGGCCAGGGACTTTTCTGGTTTTTGGTTCCATAGACTTCAATGGATCAAAAACGTGTATTGAAAAATGCAACTGAAATAAACTTTTTTCCGTTTTGGATAGACTGGGAAAGGGTTAGAGCATCTGTAGGGCTGTATTTCTGCCTGTATCCTCCCCATAGGGCGCTTTTAAACAAGAAAGTGGGTAAAAATTCCATAGTTGGAAGTTGTCACCATTGTGAGGTTTTCCCCACTCGATTTATCTAGTGTGTTCCTAAGCCTTGAACTTCCATTCAACGAAATAAAATCTGTTTTCTGTGGGTGAGGACTGTTTAAGCTATTGGAGGCCCACTGAGTTTTATAATCCAGAAAAAAAAATGTGTTTATGGTGCAGCCTGTTATCAGATTGCAGCGTTTAAAAAAATGATTTGTTGCAACGGGCAGGTTTCCTTTTGTCTTATTTTTACAGATAGCTGTCCCGAACATACTGCGGTGCCATGCCTGCTGTATACAGTTACACATGAAGGGTATATTTTACTATCTTATGCTGAGACTGACATCTAACATTTCTAACTATTCCTTATTTTGCTACAGACCGAAACCAGTGGGGAGTCCTGTTAATAAGGATCCAGCTACACGCTGAGCCTTGTCAAATATGTACTATTTTATGGCAGGCATAGTTTTACAATTCTCCAGACGTGAATATATAGGCAGAAATCCTTATGTAGATCTTGGCTAGCCAGCTGTTTAGCTGACAAAGACAAGACTTTATCCTCGGCATTCATCATGTTTAGGGTACCCTAGCGAGCTCATTAACGGCAAAATATATACCTTCCGCTATAAAAGTTTATGCAGGTAAATGGGACACATACATTAGAGCAGTGTTTCTCAACTCCAGTCCTCAAGGCGCCCCAACAGGTCATGTTTTCAGGCTTACCATTATTTTGCACAGGTGATTTGATCAGTTTCACTGCCTTAGTAATTACCACAGCTGGTTCATTTGAGGGAAATCCTGAAAACATGACCTGTTGGGGCGCCTTGAGGACTGGAGTTAAGAAACACTGCATTAGAGGATACTCTGCCCTCTCTCATTACCAAAAATATTGGGATGCCTGCCTTTACACGAACACACACACACACACGAACACACACACGAACACGAACACACACGAACACACACACGAACACGAACACACACGAACACACACGAACACACACGAACACACACGAACACACACGAACACACACGAACACACACGAACACACACGAACACACACGAACTTTAATGGTGTCTTAGTCCGTAGGGCTCAATATTGCGTTGGCCCACCCTTTACAGATATAACAGCTTCAACTCTTCTGGGAAGGCTGTCCAAGGTTTAGGAGTCTATGGGAATGTTTGATCATTCTTCAAGAAGCACATTTGTGAGGTCAGGCACAGATGTGGCTTTTATTCAACCCAAAGGTGTTTTATCGTATTGGAGGTCAGGCCAGTTGTGTTCCTCCACCCTAAACCTGCTCATCCATGTCCATCTCCAAACTGTTCCCACAAAGTTGGGAGCATGAAATTGTGCCAAGGGGCCAAGCCTAACCCCTGAAAAGCAGCCTCACACCATAATCCCCCCCCCCTCCAAATGAGTTGGGACCAGTGCACAAACCTAACGACCCCAGCACACACCATCAAGATGACCACTGCCTTGCTAAGCTGAAGGTAAAGGTGATGGAGTGGCCAAACTTGTCTCCAGACCTAAACTAGAATTGAGCAGCAGTGGGGCATCCTCAAACAGAAGGTGGAGGAGCGCAAGGCTACCAACATCCACGAGCTCCATAATGTTGTCATGGAGGAGCGGAATAGGACTCCAGTGGTAACCTGTGAAGCTCTGGTGAACTCCATGCCCAAGAGGGTTAAGGCAGTGCTGGAAAATAATGGTGGCCACACAAAATATTGACACTTTGGGCCCAATTTGAACATTTTCACTTAGGGGTGTACTCACTTTTGTTGCCAGCAGTTTAGACAATGGATGTGTGTTGAGTTATTTTGAGGGGACAGCAAATTTACATTGTTAAACTGTACACTCACTATTTTACATTGTAGAAAAGTGTCATTTCTAGAGTTTTGTCACATGAAAAGATAATAAAATTTTTACAAAAATGAATGGTGTACTCACGTGAGATACTGTATATATATATTAGGGATGAGATATGGGTTATAGGCAAATGCTGCATGCTCAGTACCGGTAAATTATGGTGAATTTCACCGGGCTGAATTCTTTGAATATCTACATTAAATTAAATAACTTTTGGCAATTAATTCCTTTGCTCTTTTTTGTTATTATAGGCTTGTCTTTAAATTTATTTTTTGGATGATTTAAAGTCAATTTCCCCTTTTGCAGCAAAATTTCCCTTCCACAGGGAAGGTCTCAGCGGTAGTTTCAAGAAACGATTAGATAAGCACCTGAACGACCGCAACATACAGGGATATACAATGCAATACTGACATATAATCACACATGGGTTGGACGGGATAGACTTGTCTTTTCAACCTCACCTATGTAACCATGTAATTTAAGAACCCCCACTAGGTTTGTTATGTGTTGCTATTTACTCAGCATACCCAAAAGCAATTTTAAAAAATTCTAGTTTCTTTGGAGCAGGTTTTTATATATAATTTTAAGCTATTTTTTCTTTCAAAAAGTTATTAAACAATTTACATATACAACCTAGTCTTGCTTGTTTTTTTATGGCAGTGTGTGATCAAATGTGGGAAAACGGTTACAGCATTGAACATAAATCACAGTTTATGAGTATGCATTTTGCGGTTAAAGAGAGTAGATGGCAATATCTGTCTAGAGTCACCTCAGCATTTCAATTGTTGGCAGTAGGTGCCTGTCCCGAGGGGTCTAGGCTGTTGGTCCTGTGCAGGTGTCAGAATCCAAAAGCCACCGGACCCAAGTTTTTATTGTACTTGGCTGGGCAACCCATTTTTGTATACAAATTTTTTTTTATAGGGCAGGGTGTTCACATCCACCTTCCAGTCAGTGAGACTGGGGGGTGGCGATGGTCTCATCCATTGTTTGGCAATAGTTTTCGTGGCTGAAAATAGTGTTTCATGGAGGAATATCTTTGTGAACCTATTAATGCCCGGGTTCGGGAATGTCCCAAGTATACATTGTTTTGGGTCTAGGGTAAATGGAGAGCCCACAGTGTTGTGTAGGAAGTCCACAACCTGCTTCCACAATTTTTGTATTAGGGGGCATGTCCATATGAGGTGGAAGAACGTGCCTGTCTCTATGGCACAGGAGGCAAGTGGTGTGGCAATCTCTCGTATTTAGCTACTCAGAGGTGAGGTATGCACGATGTAGGATAAAAATTTGAGATTGCACATCAGATAGCTTAGGGGATACTGCTTTACAGGAATTTAGGGCTTCATTCCATTCATCCTCCAACTGAACCACCTCCCTCTCCCATTGTGATTTAACATTGTATGCCAATTTAGTGGAGGACGGTGTGATGAGCATGTTATAGAAGGTGGAGATTAGCTTTTGTGGATCTGTGCTTTTAACCACTGCCATGATAGCATTGGAGGCCGGCTGTGGGCAGGACTGAGGAAACTGGGATTGCATGGTATACCTGTAGGAACCTAAAAAACAAAGCTTGGGAGTGTGAATTGATGGCGAAGGGTGTCAAAATGTTTCAGTTCCCCGTTAGAGAGTAGATGGTGCAAGTAGACTATTCCTCGGGAGCCCCAGAGTCAGGGATCCGTAGAAACTCAGGGAGTATCCTGTTGTGCCAAATAGAGGTGAAGTCCTTAATTGTGGGAATCCCCAGTTTAGCAATGGCGATGTCCCGTATGCATCTATATTGATACAGTAAGGTCTTGCCATTTCCCTCAGGCCCAATTGGGGCACAAGAAAGTGCCAAATCTCTCCATGTCTCTTATCTATGCGGTATTAGTTGGTATAACTGGAAGGCAATATAGTAGAAACTGAAATCTGGTAGGCCGTACCGCCTAGGTCAGTAGGATTCTGCAGAATCCGCCAGGCTAGTTTGTCTGGTGGGTCCCCAAACAAATGGTTTACAAAGGGCCTCCAGAATCTTAAAGTATTTCAAAGGTAGGTAAACCGGGGTGTGCCAAAAGATATACTATACTTTAGGCAGCAGTATAATTTTTATTAGGGTTAATGCAGCCCCAGACACCGAGGGATAGGCAGGTCCAAGTTTGTATTTTGGATTCGATTAGAGTGAATAAAGGTTCCACATTAAGATGGATACACTTTTCTGGGGACCTAGATACGTGTATGCCTAGGTATTTAATGAGGGACACTCTGTAGCGGGAGATGGGCCTGGGCCTCGGGCGGTGTCAAGCTATTGAGGGGTAGGATTTGCAACTTTTCCTAGTTGATTTTAAGCCCAGAGAATGTGCCAAATTGAAGAAGGCCGCCTCCTTCAGCCGTAGACAGAGTAAGTGGGAAATCATAATGAAATCTATAAGTAATAGGGTGTTATGTGTAGATTAAAAACATAAGTAGGCTACGGCGAGTGGGTACCTATGGCGCCACATGGCAAGCAAATTAAAAGTAGACATTAAACAGACATCAATTAAGAGAATCTGGTTTCATGTGCGTTCCCCTGAGGGTGGCGCTCCCATTCTGGTTCTGTCTAGGCTGGGATTCATAGTATTATTGTCTCCCATCCAGATGGCCTGCACTGAAGGATAGCGAGCCATGAACTCAAACCCTTCTGTAAGGACAGCAGTACAAAATGGTGGGGGAAAATAGCAAGTCAGTAAAAGAAACGGCTCTCCTTAAGGTTTAACAGATAGAAAGACTTATCAGCCCTGAGGCTCAGAGGAGATGTCACACAGTTCAAATTATTGATTTGGCTATGAGAACCGAGACTCCACGTGCATGGGACGTGTGGGTCGATTGATATGCCCACCCGACCCATGGATGGCAGAGAGCCAGTTGCAGCTGCCCCTCTACATGGGTCTTGACCAGTACAGTCACATCAGCAGGTTTCTTGAGAAAGGAAAGGGCCGCCAACCTCTTAACCACTTGCCGACCAGCCCCTGCAGTTGTACTGCGGCAGAATAGCACAGCTGGGCAAAATGACGTTCTGCAACGTCGCTTCGCCATGTGGCCACTAGGGGCGCGCGGCCCCCTCGAGCCAATGCAAGTGCCCGGCAGTCATGATCACCGCCAGGCTCCCCCAATCGCCGCTGACACACAGAGAACCGGGATCTGTGTGTAAACAGTTTCCGGTTCTCTGAGGGGAGAACAGACAGATTGTCTGTTACATACAGAGTATGAACAGCGATCTGTCATCTCCCCTGCAGTCCCCCCCCCCCCCCGGCTTCAGTTAGAACACACTGGGGAACACAATTACCCCTTAATCGCCCCCTAGTGTTAACCCCTTTACTGCCAGTGACATTTTTACAGTTTGCATTTTTATAGCATTGATCGCTGTATTAATGCCAATGGTCCCAAAAATGTGTCAAAATTGTGACACTATAAAAAAATAAACGAACTAACGAGCGTCACCCGTGTCACATATATACGGTGATCACTGGTGAAAGGGTTAACTAGGGGGCAATCAAGGGGTTAAAACCTTTATTAGGTAGTATATGGGGGTCCCTGACACTATAAAACGCCAACGGCGAACCTATATATTTACCTCCCTAACTAGCGTCACCAGTGACACTAATGCAGAGATCAGAAAAACGATCGCTTAGTGACACTGGCGATAGGGGGTGATCAAGGGGTTAAAACTTTATTAGGGGGGGGGGTTAGGTGGGTACCCTAGACCTAAAGGGGGCTAACACTAACTGCCCTACCACACTGTCACAAACTGACACCAATCAAGTAATCAGAAAAAAACAAAACTGCTTGGTGTCAGTGTGACCGGGGGGAGGTGATCGGGGGTGTACAGTATACCTGGCGTGTTCTACTGTGTGTGTGTTGTGCAGCACATCGATGTCTTCTCTCCTCGGTGCCGGAAAATACAGAGCCGAGGAGCGATGACATAATTTCCTCTGCTGCTGTTTACTATACAGAGGCAGATTCTCATTGGTTGGGAGCGATGGCGAGGGGGGGCCACGAAGGGATGGCCTCCCCCTCACGTCTGATCGCTCCTGGACAGAAGCCGACCGCCTCAGGCACTGGGGGGGGGTTCCGATCGGGCCCCCCTGCCCGCGGGCAGGCAAGGACTTATATATAAGTCCTTATGCCTGCCCGTGCCATTGTGCCGACATACGTCGTCGTGCGGCAGTCAGCAACTGGTTAATTTAAATCGATGGAAATACAGGTCAACAAGTGTTAAAGTGAGCACTGAATGCAGTATTGACTGTTGACACGTGACATAATGCTTAATGATGTGCAGTGCATCGTGACATATTGATGTTTGGATGCGCCGTCACAGATTTCAATAGGAAAGCAAGGGTGTGAATCCAACCTCCGTTAGAGCTGAATTGGTTAAAACATTAACACATCGCTAGAAGAGAATTTTAAAATAAGCTGATATAACATGCTTATCTAAAAAAATAAAAAAAAGGTAAAAACTACATATTCCCTTTAGGCTACCATGTCACTTGATTATATGCTACACACTGACAAATCAGTTTTCTAATAGTGCAGAAGAATATTTATTGTTTTTGAAAATCCTTCCCAATTTTCCAGTTTGCACACCTGCTGAGAACAAGTGGTCTTTTCCTGCAAGCTATACAGAAATGCAAACCATGCAGTCCGTTACCAGGCATAGGCCATGCTTGTACTGTACAGGTTTCAACTAAATATTTTTCCACTACAGAAAAGATCAAAGTAGTAAACGCTGAAGTAAATTGAAAAATCAATAAGGAACAAATGTTAAGTGCTGCTCAGTGCAGCATTGCTCCTGAAGCTGTACGTCTCTGGAATTAATCAGCAGTTACGTGGGTGTGTGTGTGTGTGTGGGGGGGGGGGGGTGTTGATTCAGGTCAGGTAAGGAAAAGATTTGTTTCTAGAGACTGGGTGGATTTTGGCACTTAAAAGAAAAATTAAGTCTTATATAAGATTTTTTTCTCTTTACTGCACAGATTTCACCAGGCACCAATTTACCAATTAACGTAATGAAAAGTGATATCACTATGTCCAAAATGTAGAAGCAACTAATCTAAACAGGTATCCTAAAAAGCCTGCCCTTGAAAAGGATCCAAGAGGCCTGAAAATAATAGAGATTGGTTAGAAGTAAAATTGCAAATTAAGTCTCGGGACTTGTTCTGTAACGTTGAAGACCTTTCACTTCTCATCCAAGTGGCTTCCTAAGCCCTTTTTAGAAACCTACCCTAGCATTTATAGCAATGTCAGTAACCTAATTCAGCTATTATGGTGTCAAACTGTTCTACTGACATACAGCCTATATGGCTGGGTTGAAGTTGGCCATATTCTCAACTGGCTGGGTTGAAGATGTTAGTGGCGTTTGTGACAGAAGGTGTCAAATACCTACTCTAAGAATGGTCATACCAGTTTGACAAAGGTAACCTCTTTCCAACCTCTTGTGATTCAGTTGCCTTTTTTTTAATAGTTTAAGTGGAGGATTAGAACACTTTGTTTATCTTGCTAGCTGTGCCCCCAATTAGGGAGATTTAGCCTCTGTCCTGGTGAATTATCACTGATCATGAGAAAAAAAAAATGTGGGGTTGTCCCCATAACAGAGGAGAAATCTTCCAGTGGGGACATTAGTTCTGGTGACCCTGGTGGACAACCAGGAATTTCTGCACTTAAAGGGATTTCCTCATTTCTTGTTTTGCCTTCCGACAGGAAGTGTAGGAAAATCTCCTCAAACACTGACAGGGATTATAACCCTTCCTTACACTATCCAATTGGAAAAAAAAAAAGTTTTGCTTTTGGGTCTACTCTTAAGCAGTTCCCAACCGCTCTATAGTCAAGACAGCAACAGCATGGCTCTCCAGTTCTGGGAGGAGGTCCACAGACAACCTCCTACATGCGTGCGTCCTTTGGACACAACTAATCACAGATTGGGGTAAAAGGCCAATCACAATGGCCCTTTACCATGTGATCAGCGGTGTCCATTCACAACTGGTTACATAGTAGGTGAGGTTAAAAAAAGACAAGTCCATCAACCTATGTGTGTGATTATGTCAGTATTATATTGTATATCCCTGTATGTTGCTTTGGTTCAGGTGCTTAGCTAAGTTTTTTTAAACTATCGATGCACCCCCCCTGAAACCACCGCCTGTGGAAGGGAATTCCACATCCTTGCCGCTCTTACAGTAAAGAACCCTCTACGCAGTTTAAAGTTAAACCTCTTCTCTTCCAATATTAGTGAGTGGCCACCCATCTTATTAGACTCAATTCTGCAAAAAAGTTTTATCCCTATTGTGGGGTTCACCAGTACGGTATTTGTGACTTAAAATCATATCCCCTCTCAAGCGTCTCTTCTCCAGAGAAGTTTAGTGCTCGCAACTTTTCTTCATAACTAATATCCTCCAGACCCTTTATTAGCTTTGTAGCCCTTTGTACTCGCTCCATTTCAGCCTTACTGAGTACTGGTGCGCAGAGCTGGGCAGCATACTCCAGGTGAGGCCGGACCAGAGTCTGGTAGAATGGGAGAATTAACACTTTATCCCTGGAGTTAATCTTTTTTAATGCATGTCAATATTCCGTTTGCTTGGTTAGCAGCTTAGCATTGCATGCTATTGCTGAGCCTATCATCTACTAGGACCCCCAGGTCCTTTTCCCATCCTAGATTCCCCCAGAGGGTCACCCCCCTAGTGAGTAGATTGCATTAATATTTTTGCCACCCAAATGCACTTTACATTTTCCTACATTAAACCCCATTTGTCATGTAGTTGCCCACCCCATTAATTTGTTCAAATCTTCTTGCAAGGTTTCCACATCCTGTGGAGAAGTTATTGCCCTGCTTAGCATCGTCTGCAAATACAGAGATTGAACTGTTTATCACATCCTCCAGGTAGTTTATGAACAAATTAAACAGGATTGGTCCAGGCACAGAAACCTGGGAGACCCCACTTCCCACCCCTTGCCATTCTGAGTATTCCCCATTTATCACCACCCTCTGAACTCACCCCTGGAAGCCAGTTTTCAATCCATGTACTCACCCTATGGTACATGTCAACAGACCTTACTTTGTACAGTAAACATTTATGGGGAACTGTTTCAAATGTTTTTCCAAAATCCAGATACACCACGTCTATGGGCCTTCCTTTATCTACATGGCAGCTCACCTCCTCATAGAAGGCTAATAGATTGGTTTGGCAAGAATGATTCTTCATGAATCAATGCTGACACCATTTTCATTACTAAAATGTTGTAGTATATAGTCCCTTATCCCCTCCAAGAGCTTGCATACTATTGATGTTAGGCTAACTGGTCTAATTCCCAGGGATGTGTTTTGGCCCTTTTTAAAATATTGGTGCTACATTAGCTTTTCTCCAATCAGCTGGTACCATTCCAGTCAGATTGTCAATAAAAATTAGGAACAATGGTCTGGCAATTAATTGACTGAGTTCCCCAAGTACCCTCAGGTGCAAGCCATCTGGTCCCGGTGACTTATTAATGTTAAATTTCCCAAGTCTAATTCTAATTCTGTCCTCGGTCAGCCTTGAGGGTGCTTCCTGTGATGTGTCATGAGGATAAACACTGCAGTTTTGGTTACTGAAGCCCCCCCCCCCCCCATTACCTCGTGAAGACTAAGAGTCAATTCAATACCTTCACCATCTCACCATCCTTTGTAACCAGATGTCCTTCCTCATTCTTTATGCGGCTAATATGGTCTGTCCTCCCACATACCTGAGGAAAGGAGAGCCAATAACTGGCAAGTTTGACAGGACAGCAAGTACATTGTTTACACTGATAATCAGTGCAGCCTCACCAGTGCCCATCATGCAGTGAAGAAAAATGACTTAAGTGCAAAATTTTATAACCGAAACAAAGAAACTTTCAAAATTCAGTCTTCAGCAACGTATTCAGCAAATATAAAAAACCCAGTGGCAATTAAGTACCACCAAAAGAAATCTGTATTTGTCTAAAAAATGTATAAAAGTTTCATATGGGTACAGTGTATGACCATGCAAATGTTATTCAAAGTGCAACAGTGCTGAAAGCTGAAAATTGGCAGGAAGGGGATGAAAAAAACTTCTAATCAGACCATCAATATAAGCAAAAATCTTTCCATAAGATTATATGTGCATTTAACGTATTGTATGCATATTTATATGTAAAAGCCTCCCTTGTGTAGATATCCAAAAGTGCTGAAATTGCTGTTGGGCACCACCATTAGGTGCTCTTAGCATCCCCACTAGACTGAGATGTCACTCAACTGACATTCTGTAGTATGCCCCCCTTTGCTCCTTCCCCAGAAACTACATAAAAGGTTATATACTGTAAGGAGGTGAAGGGAGGGGCTGAGGAGCAAGTCCTGCAAAGACAGTCATTTCCAGAAGAGGAGAGGGCTATGAAGTGGTGCATGTAGTAAGGGGGCTGGGCTAGAGAACAGATTCTTCCTATAGCAGCTAAATTTTCTTGCCAGTTCAAAGACACCCTGCAAGTAGACATGGGCAATTTGTTTCGTTCCAAATTCGTTTAACGAATTTCAACAAATTCGGAAAAATCCGAATTAACCAAAGCCAGTTTTCCGAATTTTTGGAAAAATTAGTTTATCTGAAATAACTTAAATTAGATATTGGAATTGCCTTTCAAATTTAGCTGTTAATGAACGTAACAATTACATCCGAAGTTATCCAAAATAATGAATGCTGTATCTAAACAAATGGAACATTATGAATAAAAATCTTTTTTATTATTAATTCTGTTCGTTTAGATACGGCATTCGTTATTTCAGATAATTTGTATTTGTTGCGTTCCCTAACAGCCAAATTTGAAAGGAAATTCCAGTACCAATAATTTAATAGTTCTTTCGGATTTTCGTTCTTTCGCATTTACGAATGTACGAATTGCGTTTATAACAAATGACCCGAAAAACGTCAAACAAATTTTTCAGCAATGCATGTCTACCTGCACGTAAGCTCTTAAAATAAATGTTTCTGTGCTGGTAACAGGGTCGCCTTAAAGTGATTGTAAACAATCTTTTTATTTCTTTAAACATATCATACTTGCCTCCACTGTGCAGCTCGTTTTGCACAGAGTGGCCACGAACATCCTCTTCTGGGGTCCCCCAACGGCTCTCGCAGCTCCTCCCCACATCAGCTAACCCCCTAGGAGAAACACTCTCCCAAGGGGGTTACTTTGCGGGCTCACTCCCGAGTCAAGCATTTGCGTCCAGACAGGAATGCCGGACTCGGCCTCGCCCCCGCGTCATTGGATTTGATTGACAGCAGCGAGAGCCAATGGCTGCGCTGCTATCAATCTATCTAATCAAGAGTTGGGACCCTGTGGAGAGGGACAGCGTGTCCCCGCCGAGGGAATGAAGGGGCTCAAGTAAAATGGGGAGGCTAGGGGGCTGAATGCCAGGTGTTTTTTCACCTTAATGCTAAAAAAAAAAACACGTGGGTTTACAACCCCTTTAAGGTATAGGAAAACAGGTGAGTCCTGACCCGCAAGTTTTGAATGGTTATTTTTCTCCCCTATGTACGGGTTTTTGCATTCACTACACCGGTTTACTTTGCTTGTGTTTGGGTTGTTTGGATGTACAAGCTGGTATGTCATTGTGTTGCTGAGCTTCAAAAACACAGGTATGTGATTTTTTTTTTTAAAGTGGTTGTAAACCAGTTACAACCATTTTTACCTACAGGTAAGCCTAGATTAAGGTAGGTGCTCGAAATATCTACCAAACCTCCATGGTTTAGGAGATATTTACAAAAAAGGCTATCGCTGATGTCTAGGGCACATGTGCCGTAGACAACAGCGCAGGCGCACTTTAGACTCCTTTAGAAGCGGCGAGAGTGCCGTTTCTAAAGGAGATCGTGCCGTGTCTGGTGGCTCCCGCGTGCGTGGGAGTGACGTCATCGCGGCTCCGGCCAATCACAGCGCCGGAGCCGCGATACCCAGAGGGAAGATGGACAGCGGTGACATCGCAGGCTTCGGTTTCAGGTAAGTGACACATAATAGGCTACTATGCGATGCATAGTAGCCCATTATGCTTAACCTTTGCAGGGAGACAAAATGGAAGTAAAACCCATTAGGGTGGACTTCCAACCTAGCAGCACTGGGGTTGTCAGTTCAAATCCCAATCACAGCAATACCTGCTTGGAGTTTGCATGTTCTGTGTGCCTGCATGGTTTTCCTCCCAAACTCCAAAGACATGCTGGTAGGCCGATTGGCTCCTGTCTAATTTGGCCCTACTAGATGTATGAATGTGAGTTAGGGACCTTAGATTGTAAGCTCCTTGAGGGCAGGGACTGACGTGAATGTACAATATATATGTAAAGCGCTGAGTAAATGGAAGGTGCTATACAATACAGTAAGTACCTGTAATAAAATAAAAAGCAGATGGACACAATTGGGCTTATTAATGGAGTCGAGAACCATCACACAAATGCTCCACCCCCCCCCCCCCCCCACACACACACACACTTATCTAGTCATGTTGCAGATGGTATAAGTGGACAGGAAATTGCCTTTTAATGGAGTGAACATTCACAAAATTTGTGTAAAGATTCTCAACTCCTTTAGTAAATCTGCCTCAATATATGATGAAAAGGTGTCTCTCCTGTGATCTGTTTTGGCATGTTATGTGTTGGCAGTATACCTCCTTTAATAACCGAATTAAGCCTGGACATTCCAGTTCTTTACATTGGTGGCCTAGACACGCTGAAGGCAAGCAGCTTGGTATAAAAGTATGATTTGACAAAGGCAGAAATTTTTAGTGTTGTGCGTGCATAGTCAGATATAAGCACCATGTCCTTAGTATAATGACGATCATAAACAGGAAAGTACACTATGGTTTGTCATCCACCACGCGGTGGAAGGTATACGACTTGGTGGCTAGCATGGGACAGAGAAAGGGTGTCTAGAAGAAGCTGGGTCCCACAGACAGATTATATAATAGTTTTGCACTATTTTGTTCCTTTATTTTAAATATGAAAATGTAGCTTTTTTATGTCACACGCAGTGGATATAAAAAGTCTGCACACCCCTGTTAAAATGTCAGGTTTCTGTGATATAAAAAAATGAAAGCAATAGAATTTTCCACCTTTTTAATGTGACCTATAAACTGTACAACTTATTTGAAAAAACAAAAATCTTTTAGGGAGGTAAAAATAAAATAATGTGGTTGCATAGGTGTGCACATCCCCCTGGGGATGTAGCTGTGTTCATTATTAAGCAATCCCATTGAAACTCATGTTAAATAGGAGTCAGCACAATGGCCATCATTTAAAGTGCCTCCAAATAACACCAAATAAAGAATTTCCAAGGCATTAGCTATACCAAGGAACAGTGAAGACAGTCTTTAAGTGGAGAAAATATGGCACAACAGTGACATTACCAAGAACTGGATGTCCCTCCAAAATTGATGAAAAGACGAGAAGAAAAAACTGGTCAGGGGGGCTGCCACGAGGCCTACAGCAATATTAAATGAGCTGCAGGAATATCTGGCAAGTACTGGCTGTGTGGTTGATGCCTAGCTAAATTTTGCAAAAACACAGCTGAACTCTGCCAAAAGCATGTAGGAAATTGTGATAAGGACTGATGAAACCAAGGTTGAACTTTTTGGCCATAATTCCAAAAGATGTTTGGTGCAAAAACACTGATCATCAAAACACCATAACCACCATGAAGCTTGGTCAAGGTCTCCACCAACCCCGCCCCCCCCCCCCCCCCCCACATCTGGGTCCCAGCTTCTAAAAAATTCCCCAAGGTTCCTTAATACATCAGGGTCCTGAAGAGGGTTCCCCCTTACAGTGTTCAGATCAAAGTCGCCTCTTAGATCAGGGTTCTCATTTACATCAGAGTCTCCCTTTACATCAGAGTCCTCCCTTGCATCAAAATATTTTCCTAAATCAGGGTCCCAATTCAATTCCTGCACAGGGAGAACATGCAAACTCCACGCAGGTAGAGTCATAGCTGGGATTTGAAGTAATGACTAGTGCTGCCAGGCAGAGGAGCTAACCACTAAGCCACTGTGCTGTCCAACATTATCAGAATAGCCACTTATATCAAGGACCCCAAAGAGCCTCCCTTCGGTGTCCCCAGACTACCTCTTTGTAGCAGAGTCCCCATCAGAATCCCCTTTTACATCATGATCCCCATCAAGGAACCTCTTAATACGTTGCCCCAACAGGGCCCTCTCACATTGGGGACTCTTCCCAAGTATGAGCACTTTAGAGAATTTTGACCCAAATGTAAGGTTCCACCTACATCAGGGCTCCTGTTACATCAGGGTCCCCCTTTGCATCAAAATATTTCCTTATATAAGGGACCCAATAAGCCCACCCTCTTATATCAGATTCCCTATCAGGGTGTCTCCTTACATGGGGGTACCAAATAGACCCTATAAAGGTCCACCCTTACATCAGGGTCTCCTTTCCATCAGATGCCCCATCAGGGTGCCCCTTAAGTAAGGGTCAACAAGGGTCAGGGGTAAGGGTCAAGTTACAGCCAATTCCGACGTCCTATATTGACAAAATGCATAGGGTGGGCTTGTGATACCTACGTCATCACATTCTTGTCTCTTCGAGGAGATAGTGGTTTCGCGAGCGGCAGGAAGCCGGAGACGATGCCACGATTCTTATGCCACGATTCTTGTTACAACATACCGCGCATTTATGAGCTTCACGTTGTAAGTGCAATTCTTTATCTTAATATTCCTATACATACTTCACTATGGGCGGAATTTTTTTTATGTCTGAGTACTAAGGAATGGCAAGGATCCAACAGGCTGGAATGCCCACATAGGTTTTTGGGAGACCTCAATTCCCTTTGCTTGATGAGACCGCTGGTGTGTAGAAGACTACATATCCACTTTGGGTGATCAGCTTGTTTTGGAAGAAGGGTCCCTCTTTTTTTACAGCTTTGTGCTCTCAATTTCTTCACTTGCATGGATTCTTTCTGAATATACTGGGACTTTATGGACTATTAATGTCACAATTTTTAATTTATGGTTTTTCATTAATTTTTTTTTGTATCTTTTTAATGTGTATTTTGATCATTAATATTCTTTATGCATTTGTTTTTGATATCACAGTATTCAAATTGAATTGTTTGGCGATTCGAAGGTTCAATATCGGATCCACAAGCTTTTTATATTTCACATACAAAAATGCTTTGCAGTTTCAGCCATTAAGACCTTGCTTTAGTTTTTTAATATTTTACTCAATTTTCATAATTTCTGAATATTTGAAATGCACTTTTAAGAAATTATTTTTGCATTTTTCTACATCATTAGCGCTGCACCCACTATGGTTTTCATAGGTATGAGTTTTGTATATAAACCTTTTTGGTGCTGGCAGCTTAATATACGATTTATTTCAAATCTCCTTATCACATACTGTTTTTCAGGCGCAGCGTTAAACCATTTTTTGTTTTTGTTTTCCATTAGGTAAGGGTCTGCACCTTACATCTGGAACCCCACCAGTGCCCCCCTATAATTGGGTTCCCGCCCTTTACATCAGTGTCCATATTAAGGTCCAACCTACATCAGGATCCCATAAATGTCCCCATCAGGGGTCCCCCTTACATCAGGGTCCCCATTTACATGAGGATCCCATGTTACATCACAGTCCCCATTAGGGGCCCCTCCCCCTCACATCAGGGTCCCCACTTACATCAGATTCCCCTTCTGGGTTCTCCAAAAAAAATCAGGGTTCCCTCTTACATCAAGGTGCCAATAAGGGTCCCCTTTAAACCCGGGTCCCCCTTACATCAGGGTACCTCTTGACAGGAAAGTCCGTCAGTGTTCCCCCTTACAACAAGGCCCCCCTTAACATCAGGGTCCCCCTCAATGTCTCATTAAATCAAGAACCCTTTTTAGTCCCCATCGGGATCACCCCTTAGTGTCGACCTTCAGGGTACCCCTCACATAAAGGGTCCCCCTTTAATCATATTCCCCCATCAAGATAACACCATAAATCATGGTCCCCCTTTAAATCATAGCCCCAATAAGGGTCCCCCTTGCATCAAATTTGCCATCAGGTCCCCCATACATCAGGGTCTATATCAGTCCCCATCAGGGTCCTGATCAAGATTCCCTCTTAAATCAGGGTACCTGCTTATAACCCCTTTCATATTAGGGTACCAAAGAGGGTCCCCCCTTACATCAAGGTCCCCTTTAAATCAGGTTCCCCTTATCAGATTCTCCTTTAGGGTGCCCCTTATATTAGATTCTCCATAAGGGTCCCCCATTACATCAGGGCTCCAATTACATCAGTATATAGTGTAGTCTGTAGTATATATAATACTGTGGAGAGTATATAGTGCAGTCTGTATAATATATATATATATATATATATATATATATAATACATATATATAATACAGTGCAGATTATATCATGCAGTCCATGATAGAGATACACACACACAGTGGGGACGGAAAGTATTCAGACCCCCTTACATTTTTCACTCATATTGCAGCCATTTGCTAAAATCATTTAAGTTAATTTTTTCCCTCAATGTACACACAGCACCCCATATTGACAGAAAAACAGAATTGACATTTTTTCAGATTAAAAAAGAAAAAACGGAAATATCACATGGTTTTAAGTATTCAGACCCTTTGCTCAGTATTTAGTAGAAGCACCCTTTTGATCTAATACAGCCATGAGTCTTTTTGGGAAAGATGCAACAAGTTTTTCACACCTGGATTTGGGGATCCTCTGCCATTCCTCCTTGCAGATCCTCTCCAGTTCTGTCAGGTTGGATGGTAAACGTTGGTGGACGGCCATTTTTAGGTCTCTCCAGAGATGCTCAATTGGGTTTAAGTCAGGGCTCTGGCTGGGCCATTCAAGAACAGTCACGGAGTTGTTGTAAAGCCACTCCTTTGTTATTTTAGCTGTGTGCTTAGGGTCTTTATCTTGTTGGAAGGTAAACCTTTAGCCCAGTCTGAGGTCCTGAGCACTCTGGAGAAGGTTTTCGTCCAGGATATCCCTGTACTTGGCCGCATTCATCTTTCCCTCGATTGCAACCAGTCGTCCTGTCCCTGCAGCTGAAAAACACCACCACAGCTTGATGCTGCCACCACCATGCTTCACTGTATTGGACAGGTGATGAGCAGTGCCTGGTTCTCTCCACACATACCGCTTATAATTAAGGACAAAAAGTTTTATCTTGGTCTCAGACCAGAGAATCTTATTTCTCACCATCTTGGAGTCCTTCAGGTGTTTTTTAATCAAACTCCATGCAGGCTTTCATGCGTCTTGCACGGAGAGGCTTCCGTCAGGCCACTCTGCCATAAAGCCCCGACTGGTGGAGGGCTGCAGTGATGGTTGACTTTCTACAACTTTCTCCCATCTCCCGACTGCATCTCTGGAGCTCAGCCACAGTGATCTTTGGGTTCTTTACCTCTCTCACCAAGGTTCTTCTCCCCCTATAGCTCAGTTTGGCTGGACGGCCAGCTCTAGGAACGGCTCTGGTCGTCCCAAACAAATTCCATTTAAGGATTATGGAGGCCACTGTGCTCTTAGGAACCTTAAGTGCAGCAGAAATTTTTTTGTAACCTTGGCCAGATCTGTGCCTTGACACAATTCTGTCTGAGCTCTTCAGGCAGTTCCTTTGATCTCATGATTCTCATTTGCTCCAACATGTACTGTGAGCTGTAAGGTCTTACATACACAGGTGTGCGGCTTTCCTAATCAAGTCAAATCAGTATAATCAAACACAGCTGGATTCAAATGAAGGTGTAGAACCATCTCAAGGATGATAAGAAGAAATGGACAGCACCTGAGTTATATACATGAGTGTCACAGCAAAGGGTCTGAATACTTAGGACCATGTGATATATCAGTTTTTCTTTAATAAGACTGCAAAAATGTCAATTCTGTGTATTTCTATCAATATGGGTTGCTGTGTGTACATTGAGGAAAAAAAATGAACTTTTTTTATTTTAGCAAATAATGGCTGCAATACAACAAAGTGAAAAATTTAAGGGGGGGGGGCGGAATATTTTCCGTCGTGTGTGTGTGTATATATATATATATATATATACAGTGCAGAGTATATCGTGCAGTCCGTGTAGTATATATATAATACAGCGCAAAATATATAGTGCAGTCCGTGTCGATGTTCAATAGAACATCTTCTGTGAGGCAGTAGGGGACAGCGGTGCTCACACTTAAACAGAGTAAACCCATCAATAGGACAGCCTAGCCATATTAATGGTATACAAACCATCCTGCCACGCAACATGTCGTAGACCATACAAAATACGGAGGCCATATTCCTGAGGATCAGCTGCGCTCCATTGAGTGAAAAAGTTATACCTTAATGCTAATTTCAATATATATAAAATTCAGATTATAAACAACTTAATATAAATTATAACTCATGCAACACTTCTGTTTGATATCAATTGAATTAATTATAATGCTTAGAAGTTAATCCACATGATAAATAAAATTGGAAATAAAAAAAATTAAATTAAAGTCCATAATGACACTTGGTATAACATTAATTGCCAAAAATTATTAAAATCACTGCAATATTACTAAGATATTTTAAAAGGTTTATTATAAAAAGGTAAATGGTTCCCAATTGGTAAAACATTTATATATTTAACTTGTTTAAAAATGATTAATAGCCCAACATTTAACCCCTGTGGTTAATCAGATTTTAATTTGTATATTCAGCGAGTTTCTCGCCTGGATATTTGCTGAACCATATTAGTCCCCCTCCAATACCTATAATCTTCACCTGGGTTGGATCTATCCAATGCTTTGAAGCGAAATGCCTAGATAGATTGCGTTCGGGGAAGTCTTATTAGCCGGATGTTCACCTATCCTGACATTTAAGGCTCCTTTGTCACGAGTTAGTGAGGGCAGGGATCTGATACACACATTCGTCACACCACCCATAATGCTTCAGCCTCACTCTCCATCAGCTAGGTCCTTTTTCATACTCACTTTGTGATCACTTCTCAGAAACAGACACCGCCACTGTAACTTTTTACCCTGTCTCTCCGAAAGAGCGTATAGCCAGGAATACCAATAGCCCAGTAATATGAAGAATGAAGCCAAGATTAAGGAATACCGAAAAAAATCATAATTTTCAAAGGGGGGGAGCCAGGCTCGCCAGAGGCAAAGGGGGGGAGCCAGGCTCGCCAGAGGCAAAGGGGGGGAGCCAGGCTCGCCAGAGGCAAAGGGGGGGAGCCAGGCTCGCCAGAGGCAAAGGGGGGGAGCCAGGCTCGCCAGAGGCAAAGGGGGGGAGCCAGGCTCGCCAGAGGCAAAGGGGGGGAGCCAGGCTCGCCAGAGGCAAAGGGGGGGAGCCAGGCTCGCCAGAGGCAAAGGGGGGGAGCCAGGCTCGCCAGAGGCAAAGGGGGGGAGCCAGGCTCGCCAGAGGCAAAGGGGGGAGCCAGGCTCGCCAGAGGCAAAGGGGGGGAGCCAGGCTCGCCAGAGGCAAAGGGGGGGAGCCAGGCTCGCCAGAGGCAAAGGGGGGGAGCCAGGCTCGCCAGAGGCAAAGGGGGGAGCCAGGCTCGCCAGAGGCAAAGGGGGGGAGCCAGGCTCGCCAGAGGCAAAGGGGGGGAGCCAGGCTCGCCAGAGGCAAAGGGGGGAGCCAGGCTCGCCAGAGGCAAAGGGGGGAGCCAGGCTCGCCAGAGGCAAAGGGGGGGAGCCAGGCTCGCCAGAGGCAAAGGGGGGGAGCCAGGCTCGCCAGAGGCAAAGGGGGGGAGCCAGGCTCGCCAGAGGCCGCCAGAGGCAAAGGGGGGGAGCCAGGCTCGCCACAGGCCGCCAGAGGCAAAGAGGGGAGCCAGAGGCAAAGGGGAGCCATACTCGCTGTAGACCGCCAGAGGCAAAGGGGGAGTCATGCCTCCCAGTCACCAGCAGTGGATTGGTTTTAGCAGGGGTTCCCCTGGAGTTAAAAGGTTTATCTATGTACTGCAAGAGCTTGCCTGTTTGAATACAAACCATTAAAGTAGGCCCCAGCATAACACAGTTGATAGTAAATCTTAGGATTTACACTGCAACTTAAACTGTAGCTTTTAAATCAACATTTCAAACAATACTTACCAAACAAAGATAGCAGCAACAAGCCATGCTCTCACATCTGTAGACCAAAGGGCAGACTGCTTCACAAGTGGGCGTATTTATATGTAAATCAGCCATTTTTTTTTCCACCCAACTTTATTTGTGACTGTACCAAACCGGCAAAGCTCAAAAACTTTCAAAAAGTTTAAAATAACTTTCTTTTTCTTTTGCAGTCAGGGTTCGGATGTGTCACTGTTCCTGGATAGCTGCTGAGAAGAGAAAATAAAATTAAAATAAAGTAGAAAACAAAAACAAAAAAACAAAAAAGCTGTATACTTTATAGTGAACTAGGAAGTTAAAGGTCAGCTGACACAGCCACACTTCTTCAACTTTAACACCTTATTGCCCAGATTCAGTGTTGCTTTTGGATTGCACGGGTAAACTTGCCTAAGGGTGTTGTTTGATGGTTTATGGAAGAAGGAAAAAAAAAGGTTTGTTACTTTTATTTGGTCAAATTCAGCAACCAAAATTATACACATAGTTTTATTTAATAATGCAGAGGGCACTGAGGACCCGTTCACATCAGTGTGTTGTGAAACGTTTTTAGTGCTTTTTTAATGTGTTGCGTTAACATTAACCTCTTCAGCCCCGGAAGATTTTACCCCCTTCCTGACCAGAGCACTTTTTGCGATTCGGCACTGCATCGCTTTAACTGACAATTGCGCGGTTGTGAGACGTTGCACCCAAACAAAATTGACGCCCTCTCCCCCCCCCCCCCAAATAGAGCTTTCTTTTGGTGATATTTGATCACCTCTGTGGTTTTTATTTTTTTTTGCGCTATAAACAAAAAAAAGAGCGACAATTTTGAAAAAAACGCAATATTTTTTACTTTTTGCTATAATAAATATCCTATATATATAATAAAAACTATTTTTCCCTCAGTTTAGGCCGATATGTATTCTTCTACATATTTTTGGTAAAAAAAATATCACGTGTGTAGAGTGTATCTTGTGTATATTGAGAGTATGTTGTAAGAGTGTTTATTGAATGGTTTGCGCAAAAGTTATAGCGTCTATAAAATAGGGGATAGTTTTATGTCATTTTTATTATTCATTTTTTCTTTATTAGTAATGGCGGCGATCTGCAATTTTTATCGGGACTGCGACATAATGGCGGACACATCGGACACTTTTGACACTATTTTGCACTGATTACTGTATAAATGACACTGGCAGTGAAGGGGTTGGCAACTAGGGGGCGATGAAGGGGTTAAGTGTGTCCTAGGGAGTGATTTTAACTGTGGGGGGATGGGCTACAGCTCACATGACAGCGATCACTGCTCCCGATGACAGGGAGCAGTGATCTTTGTCATAACACAAGGCAGAACGGGGAAATGCCTTGTTTACCCCATTCTGCGGCTCCGTGATACGATCACCGGGAGACCGGCGGACATCGAGTCATGCTATACAGGGCAGGCCCCGGCTCTTAAAGGGGACGTACAGGTATGCCCATTTGCCCACCGCTGCCATTGTGCCAACGTATATCGACGTGCAGCGGTCAGCAAGTGGTTAAATGCAATGCACAATATGTTTTTCATGCATTTTCCTCCATGGTCCACTGAGAAAAAGGGACATGTGACTCAAAAAATGCACTAAAAAAAAAGCGTGCTGCTTTTTCTTGCGTTGACTATAATGGAAGGTGTATTTTTGGTGCGTTTTTTAACAAAACGCACTGAAGAAGCAGCACACAGCCACAAGGATGGTGAGCCGTGACAATGCATGCATCAGTGTTGTGTTCCTGCTGGAGCAGACTCTGCGTGTCATTATGGACAGGGCACTCAGGGCAGAGCAGGGGGAGGAAGAGGAGGACTTCCTTTCCTCTTAAGCCCCGCTTTATGCAGGGAGGAGGATGATTCTGGCAGTTGTGGAGGCATAGAATCAGAGGAAGACATACGTCAAACCTTAAGAGATGGTTTTCCATCCCCAGAACCCTTGGGAGTAGTACATGGCTGGGAAGAGGCAGTTCCAGGTACTGTAATCCTCAGTGATCCTGAGGAGTCTGCTTCTCCTGCCTCAGCAAACTTGCGGTGCATGTGCTCCCTAATGCTTCAAAACTAGAGAAAGTACAGTATTTATCGGCGTATAACACGCACTTTTTTCCCCTTAAAATCAGGGGGAAATCGCGGGTGCGTGTTATACACCGATCCCCCGCTGACTGTGAGCAGAGGAGCGAGCGCCGCCGACATACATACATAGCAGAGTGTACTCGGCTAGGTTTGGCTAGCTCCGCTCACAGTCACGCCCAGTCCCGCCCTATGATGGGCATAACACAGGGACTAGGCGTGACTGTAAGCAGAGCTAGCCGAACCTAGCCGAGTACACTCGGCTATGTATGAATGTCGGCGGCGCTTGGCTCCACCCACAGGACTAGTAGAGGAGCTGAAAGCAGCCGAGAGCCGCCGAGAGACACAGGACCGGCTCTGTGTCTCTTGGCGGCGCCATATTTGAAAACTGCAGTGACACTGACAAGTCTGCAGTGGCACTGGGCAAGGCTGCAAATGACACTACAAGGCTGCACATGACAATACAAGGCTGCAAATGACACTGAAAGGCTGCAGATGACACTGACAAGGCTGCAAATGACACTACAAGGCTGCACATGACAATACAAGGCTGCAAATGACACTAAAAGGCTGCAGATGACACTGAAAGGCTGCAGATGACACTGACAAGGCTGCAAATGACACTACAAGGCTGTAGATGACACTGACAAGGCTGCATTGATGGGCATTTAAATGTAAGTTTTTTTTCCTTAAAAAGTTTTTTTCCTTAAAATTCCCTCCTAAACTTGGGGTGCGTGTTATACGCCGATAAATACGGTACTCAAGAATACAAATACATGGCATCAAGGAGAAGGATCACTATTGGTTGGCAACCCCCCCTATGACCCCCGTTACAAGGGGAAATTCTCAAAACTCATCCCGTCCCCACAGAGGGTGCAGAAGATGAAATCTCTTGAGGACACCTTCAAGAGGAGTTTATCTAATGCTTTTCCCGACTCTGGTAGGTTACAGTGTGATGCATTTTCAAAAATGTTTTTTTTCATGGGGGGGCATCATTTTAAGGTCATCAATGCTCCGCCCCTTTTTGACAATGTCATTCTCACTCACATTATTACAGTCAGAGACTGCAGACTTAGTACAGGAGCCGTAGTACAGGAGACGGTCAGAGACTGCAGACATACTACAGGAGATGGTCAGAGAACGCAGACTTGATACAGGAGACAGTCAGAGACTGCGGACGTGGTACAGGAGATGGTCAGAGACTGCAGACATACTACAGGAGATGGTCAGAGATTGCAGACATGATACAGGAGACGGTCAGAGACTGCGGGCGTGGTACAGGAGACAGTCAGAGACTACAGACATGGTACAGGGGACAGTCAGTGACTGCGGACATGGTACAGGAGACGGTCAGAGACTGCGGACATGGTACAGGAGACGGTCAGAGACTGCGGACATGGTACAGGAGATGAAAGTGGGTTATAGGTGCAAAGGCATAGGAACACACAGTATGTTAAAGTCCAAAATAGTCTTGGCGAAGTCCATATACTTGTGTCAGCTTGTGTTCAACAGCGTAGATCACTCTGTAGATATAGAAGACAAAAAGAAAGAAGAAAGTGCCACTAAGTGTAGGTTTCCCTGTATTATCTCCAGCTTGAAAAAGGAGTGCGCATGCTCTAATGTAGCACGGCGCATGCTCCGAAACGTGTCGCAAAGCATCCTGGGACCTGTGACGTCTGTACTCCTTGAGCTGCTCGCGCTATGCTGTACTTCACGCCGCGTTCCACCTTGGAACCCGAAGCCTTTCCAGCGTCCCCCCGGCTTCCTTCTAGCCTTGGCCTTGGCCCGGAAGGACGACCATGTTCTCTCCCAAACTGTATATCCGCCCTTAGGGGAGATAAGCTGGTTGCTCCATCTCCCAGACTCCTGGACTCCCAATGTGGAGCAATGGCGACTTCCTTTGCTCCTAAGTCGCTACACTGCTGTTGCGAAGGAGGACAGACACCTCATCTCCTTTCTCCCCCTGAATCCTGATCTGCTGCTGGGGAGTGACCGCCATTTTCTCACCCTGGGCCTCTGGAACTGCCGCGGGTGTGGGGGAAAAATCTTGGACCCTATATCCGGTTGACAGCACTTCATCTGGAGAAGTTTCTTGTAACTCCAGAGATGCTGCTGGCAGGAAATCCCATGTCCCTGTCAGTGTTGTGGGAGAAAGGCTGACTGCCTCTTCTCTGGGGAAGGCTGAAGCTGCTGTTGGTGCTGGGCAGAGCTCAGTGATGTTCTGCCCTAATGCCAGCTCCTGTGCTGGAGGTTCACTGGGTTGTTCCTTCTCAGCAGAAAGGTCTATTAAATCACTAGTCTTTGGAATTGCTGAAAATCCAGGGCAGGGGTTGGCAGCACTTGGGCCCAGTGCCAACACTTTGGCAGGTGACTCATAATCTATAACATCCTATGATGAAAGGTCAATTAACTCCATGCTTTCTGTGATCCCCTTCCTTGCCAGTGTCATTAGTACAGTAACAGTGCATATTTTTAGCACTGATCACTGTAATGATGTAACTGGTTCCCAAAAAAGTGTCAGGTGTTTGATTTGTCCGCCACAATGTCGTAGTCTCCCTAAAAATCGCTGCCATTACTAATAAATAAATAAATAAAAATGCCATAAATCTATCCCATAGTTTGTAGACTATAAATTTTGTGCAAACCAATCAATATACGCTTATCAGGATTTTTTTTTTTTATATATGTAGTAGAATACATATTGGTGTGAATTGATGGAGAAATTTAGATTTTTTTTTATTGGATGTGTTTTATAGCATGGACCATAGGGCAAGTACATGGATTAAAAACTGGCTACAAGGTCAAGTTCAGAGGGTGGCGATAAATGGGGAGTACTCGGAATGGTCAGGGGTGGGTAGTGGGGTCCCCCAGGGTTCTGTGCTGGGACCAGTCTTATTTATTTTGTTCATAAACGACCTGGAGGATGGGCTAAACAGTTCAATCTCTGTATTTGCAGACGATACTAAGCTAAGCAGGGCAATAACTTCTCTGCAGGATATGGAAACCTTGCAAAAAGATCTGAACAAATTAATGGGGTGGCAACTACATGGCAAATGAGGTTCAATGTAGAAAAATGTAAAATAATGCATTTGGGTGGCAAATATATGAATGCAATCTATACACTGGGGGGAGAACCTCTGGGGGAATCTAGGATGGAAAAGGACCTGGGGGTCCTAGTAGATGATCAGCAATGGCATGCAATGCCAAGCTGCAGCTAACAAAGCAAACAGAATATTGGCTTTAAAAAGGGGTTCATCTCCAGAGATAAAAACGATAATTCTCCCGCTCTACAAGACTCTGGTCCGGCCGCACCTGGAGTATGCTGTCCAGTTCTGGGCACCAGTCCTCAGGAAGGATGTACTGGAAATGGAGCGAGTACAAAGAAGGGCAATAAAGCTAATAAAGGGTCTGGAGGATATTAGTTATGAGGAAAGGTTGCGAGCACTGAACGTATTCTCTCTGGAGAAGAGACGCTTGAGAGGGGATATGATTTCAATTTATAAATACCGTACTGGTGACCTCACAATAGGGATAAAACTTTTTTGCAGAAGGGAGTTTAACAAGACTCGTGGCCACTCATTAAATTAGAAGAAAAGAGGTTTAACCTTAAACTACGTAGAGGGTTCTCTACTGTAAGAATGGCAAGGATGTGGAATTCCCTTCCACAGGTGGTGGGTTTTTTTTTTGTTTTTTTTTCTTTTTTCAAAAAATTTTCAGATAAGCACCTGAACGACCGCAACATACAGGGCTATACAATGTAATACTGACATATAATCACACACATAGGTTGGACTTGATGGACTTGTGTCTTTTTTCAACCTCACCTCACCTACTATGTAATAGAAGAAAGTCAAAAATGTTGTTTTTTTTTTTCAAAATTGTCACTCTTTGTTTATAGCGCAAAAAATAACAACCACAGAGATGATCAAATAACATCAAAAGAAAGCTCTATTTGTGGGGAAAAAAGGACATAAATTTTATTTGGGTACAGCGTCGCACAACTGTAGTAACGCAGAGCCATGGTTAAACCAGTTATACGTGAATTAAAATTTGGGTTGGTTCAGCTGGGACTGACAGAATTTTGGATCCATGTATGGGCAGGCTGGTTGTACAGAAGTTAAGTGGTAGATCGATTTCTGTACCGGCCTGTCAGGTTATTCACGATCAATTAGTGCTGCCTGCTATAGCCTGCACTATTGATTAGTATTCTGACAAAGGGGAAGTCTCCTTGCCACCAGAACACAATAGCTCAGTGGAATGGATTCCCCATACATTGAGTGTGTGGATGGATGAATCAAGATTTTTTTTTGTATGGCCAACCTTAGCATGTCTGCTTGGCAGCTTAAACGTAGGTGGGATATGCACTCTAAGGGCCAGTTCACACTATGTCTGTACATGAATCGCATAGAAATGCATGGTGCATTCCTGTGCAATTCAGACTGCATGCAAAATACACTCCATTTGCAATCTGCAGCAGGTGTCAATAGAAAGTTAATGACACACCAATGACGCACTGCATTTGCCTGCACCTGATTGTATGGTCTTTGTGTACCATGCAATTAGGTCACGGTGCAGTTTACAAAGTAGTGCATGCACTACTTTGGTGTGGTGCGATTTTAGCCCATACAGGGCCGGTTAATACCATACCCACACAAGAATTTGCACAGGAATAAGCTGTGCGATTCACATGTGTTTTTGTGTGGTGCGATTTCAGCCCATTCATTTTGAGTTGGCTAAAATCACACCACACTGCACCAAAAGTAGTGCATGCACTACTTTTTAAAACGCACTGTAACCGGATTGCATGGTACAAAAGTATCATGCGGGATGCTTTGGCAACCAGCGTTTGGGGTGTTGTTAACTCTCTGTTGACGCCCACTGCAGGTTGAAAAATGGAGAGCGTTTTGCACGCGTTTTTTTTTTTCCTGTTTTATTTTAACCCCATAACGCAGTTCTGAGGATTAACCTATGATCCTTTTGGGTGGAGGATTGAAGGGGAATAGTAGGTTAAAAATAAACAGTATCTCACAAAAGTGGGTACACCCCTCACATTTTTGTAAATACTTTACTATATCTTTTCATGTGACGACACTGAAGAAATGACACTTTGCTACAATGTAAAGTAGTGAGTGTACAGCTTGTATAACAGTGTAAATTCTCTTCAAAATAACTCAACACACAGCCATTAATGTCTAAACCGCTGGCAACAAAAGTGAGTACACCCCTAAGTGAAAATGTTCAAATTTGGCCCAATCAGCCATTTTCCCTCGTGACTCGTTGGTGTTACAAGGTCTCAGGTGTGTTAAATTTGGTGTTATCACTCTCACTCTCTCAGAAGTTCAACATGGCACCTCATGGTAAAGAACTCTCTGAGGATCTGATAAAAAGAATTGTTGCTCTACATAAGGATGGCCTAGGCTATAAGAAGATTGCCAAGACCCTGAAACTGAGCTGCAGCATGGTGCAGACCATACAGCAGTTTAACAGGACAGATTACACTCAGAACAGGCCTCGCCATGGTCGACCAAAGAAGTTGAGTGCACATGCTCAGCGTCATATCCAGAGGTTGTCTTTGGGAAATAACCGAATGAGTGTTGCCAGCATTGCTGCAGAGGTTGAAAGGGTGGGGGGTCAGCCTGTCAGTGCTCAGACCATACGCCGCACACTGAGTCAAATTGGTCTGCATGGCTGTTGTCCCAGAAGGAAGCCTCTTCTAAAGATGATGCACAAGAAAGCCTGCAAACAGTTTGCTGAAGACAAGCAGACTAAGTATATGAATTACTGGAACCATGTCCTGTGGTCTGATTAGACCAAGATAAACTTATTTGGTTCAGATGGTGTCAAGCGTGTGTGGTGACAACCAGGTGAGGAGTACAAAGACATGTGAGTCTTGCCTACAGTCAAGCATGGTGGTGGGAGTGTCATGCTCTGGGGCTGCATGAGTGCTGCCGGCACTGGGGAGCTACAGTTCATTGAGGGAACCATGAATGCCAACATTGTACTATGACATACTGAATCAGAGCATGATCCCTTGCCTTCAGAGACTGGGCCGCAGGGCAGTATTCCAACATGATAATGACCCCAAACACACCTCCAAGACGACCACTGCCTTGCTAAAGAAGCTGAGGGTAAAGGTGATGGACTGGCCAAGCATGTCTCCAGACCTAAACCCTATTGAGCATCTGTGGAGCATCTTCAGACGGAAGGTGGAGGAGCGCAAGGTCTCTAACATCCACCAGCTCTGTGATGTCATCATGGAGGAGTGGAAGAGGACTCCGGTGGCAACCTGTGAAGCTCTGGGGAACTCCATGCCCAAGAGGGTTAAGGCAGTGCTGGAAAACAATAGTGGCCACACAAAATATTGACACTTTGGCCCCGATTTGGACATTTTCACTTAGGGGTGTACTCACTTTTGTTGCCAGTGGTTTAGACATTAATGGCTGTGTGTTGAGTTATTTTGAGGGGACAGCAAATTTACACTGTTATACAAGCTGTACACTCACTACTTTACATTGTAGCAGAGTGTAATTTCTTCAGTGTTGTCACATGAAAAGATATGTTCTAAAAGTCTTTTCATTGTTCGTTATACGTAACGTCATCAGAGATATAGGTTTCTGTTCACTTTAAAGGTTATGTCATATATGGTGGTTTGCACATGGTAATTTTATTTAGCACTGCACTTTTAGGACATACATATTTGATTACCCTGGTATTTAAGTTTTAGTGCACAGCTGCTGTATTTACTTTTGATAACACACTAGCATGGATTTATTTCTATATATAGTACATGAAAAGATATAGTAAAATATTTACAAGAATGTGAGGCGTGTACTTACTTTTGTGAGATACTGTGTGTATATATACAGTGGATATAGAAAGTCTACACACCCCTGTTTAATGTCAGGTTTCCGTGATGAAAAAAAATGAGAAAAAGATAAATAATTTCACTTTTTTTCACACTTTTATTGTGACCTATAAACTGTACAACTTAATTGAAAAAAAAAACTTGAATCTTTTTTTTTGGGGGGGGGGGGGGTAAAAATAAAAAAAAATAGTGTGGTTTTATAAGTGTGCACACCCTCTTATAACTTGAAATGTAGCTGTGTTCATAATTAAGCAATCCCATTTAAACTCCATGTTAAATAGGAGTCAGTACACACCTACCATCATTTAAAGTTCCTCTGATTAACCCCAAATAAAGTTCAGCTGTTCTAGTGGGTCTTTCCTGGCATTTTCTTACAGCAAAAGCCATGGTCTGCAGAGAGCTTCCAAAGCATCAGAGGGATCTCATTGTTAAAAGGTATCAGTCAGGAGAAGAATACAAAAGAATTTCCAAGGCATTAGATATACCATGGAACACAGTCAAGACGGTCATTATCAAAAAATATACAAACACATTTTCCCACATGCTTTTAGGAGACTTCAGTGTTTTTGCTAAATTTAGCCAGGCTTGGATGTTTTTCTTCATAAGAAAAGGCTTCCATCTTGCCACTCTACCCCATAGCCCAGACATATGAAGAGTACAGGAGATTGTTGTCACATGTACTACACAGCCAGTACATGCCAGATATTCCTGCAGCTCCTTTAATGTTGCTGTAGGCCTCTTGGCAGCCTCCCTGACCAGTTTTCTTCTCGTCTTTTCATAGATTTTGGAGGGACGTCCAGTTCTTGGTAATGTCACTGTTGTGCCATATTTTCTCCACTTGATGATGACTGTCTTCACTGTGTTCCATGGTATATCTAACGCCTTGGAAATTCTTTTGTACCCTTCTCCTGACTGATAGGATAGGACTTTTAACAATAAGATCCCTCTGATGCTTTGGAAGCTTTCTGCAGACCATGGCTTTTGCTGTATTATGTGACCTAAGAAAATGTCAGAAAAGAGCTACTGGAACAGCTGAACTTTATTTGGGGTTAATCGGAGGCACTTTAAATGATGGCAGCTATTTAACATGAGTTTGAATGTGATTGCTTAATTCTGAACACAGCTACATCCCCGGTTATGCAAACCTATGCGACCATATTATTTTAGTTTTTTATTTTTACCCCCCCCCCCCCAAAGATTTCAGTTTGTTTTTCAACTGAGTTGTACAGTTTATAGGTCACATTAAAGGTGGAAAAAGTTTTGAAATTATTTTTCTTTGTCTCTTATATCACGGAAACCTGACATTTTATCAGTGGTGGGTAGACTTTTTATATCCACTGTATATACACAACGAAGAGTGGGAAGTGCCACCATCTTAGTGCAATTAGTCTAAACTGAAGCCAGAGATAAATAAAAGGTGGCACTCACTTTGGTGAAATTGTAAAAACCTGTATCCTGGTGGAAACCATGCAGAGCTTGGCAGGGTCGCGGCTGGATCATTTACGATCAGCCTGTAGGAGCCGCTGGGAGAGGACTTCTGTTTGGCTGGGAAGGTGCTGTGGATGGCAGCAGGTCAGCCACAAGATGGAGACAGCAGGAGACTTTGGAGATCAGCTGAGGGGACTCCGCTGATGGAGACTCTGAGAATGGCAACTGATCAGCCACGTGGCAGTGGCAGCGGCAGCAGGAGTTTGTAGCAATGGGCTAGCTGGGTGCATTGCAGGGATGGCAGTCCTATTAGCAGGCTGGGATGGTAGAGCTGATGTCCAGGAGTAAACCAGGGCTAGAGCCAGAGCAGCGAGATTGCAGTGTTCAAAGACTCGCAAGTTCCAAGAGGAGGACATGGGTGGCACTGGAGATGTGGCTATGCATTTTGGGGCAACAAGGACTGCCCCTTTGTCAAATAATTGCCACAAAATGTGTAGCCATGCCTCAAGATTTTGTGTGGCAGTTACACCCCATCGATAACTGACAGGGGCTGTGTGTCACATTTTTTCTCTCTCTCTCTCTCTCTCTCTCTCTCTCTCTCTCTCTCTCTCTCTCATCTGTTTTTTCCCATTGAAATAATTTTAAACACGAGTTTCCACGTTTGACATGGTGTTACAAGCATTTGGCGTTTTAAATGACACTAAACTATGATTTTCTGCTTTCACAAAAATGCTTCTAACCTCAACTGCTTCTAAATTACTATAAACGCCTGAGTATGCATGTACCCATAAGATAACATTGAGAAGAGTTCAAGAGCTGCTGAAAAAAAACACCGAAATGCTCCTATTCGTCCGGTTACCAGCTGCAGTGTACATGAGGCCTAAAAGAAAAATATTTGAGTGTCGGGAACCAACGGGTAACCCTTACATTACGGTCCTTAGCCTGGGCCATGCTCCTCTCCGACAGGGAAGGTAGGTCAGACAGGCAGGGTAGGCAATCTGAACCCCAGCCCCTCAGGACTCAGAGAAGGCAGAGGCCTCAGATCAGAGCTTCCCTGATGAAGGAGAGAATCTGGATCAGGACAGCCAGGATGGGGACGATTCCAGGCCGGGCAGGCACATATTTTCAGCAGATGATATGGAGGGACTCCTCAGAGCGAATTATACTTCGGAGGATATCCAAGAGCCAGCGACACAGATCTCAGTCCAGGATAAGATGTATAGGGGGCTAGTCAGACCTCAGTCGAAGGTTCTCCCGATCCACCAGGCTCTCAAGGACATCATCTTGAGAGAATGGAAGGAACCCGAGAGGACAGTACTGAAGTTTTTTAAGATCCCTAAGCTAGATGCTTCACTAGCACAGGTGTCAAAACAGTTGGATCTCTCCTTCCAGGATGCTGGAAATATCAGGAATCAAATGGACCACAGGTCCGAGACCCTGCTACGCAGAGCTTAGGAGGCAAACGCAGCAGCCATGAGTCCAGCTTTGGCCTCCACCTGCGTTGCCAGGAACGCAGACATGTGGGTAAGCAGGCTAGTTCATCATGTGTCGCGAGGTGCCAAGTCCAAGCAGATCATAGATTCCTTAGAGGTGATCGGCAAGGCAGTGACATACTTGGCGGACACGGTGGTAGAGACAGTTCGAACAACCGCAAATTTAACAGCCCTCCTTAACTCTGATAGGAGGGCACTGTGGGTGAAAACTTGGGATAGTGATCACACGTCAAAAACACGACTCTGTGGCCTACCATTTGAGGCCTCTCTTCTCTTTGGGTCAGGGCTAGATCAGGCCCATGGAAAAGGGGAAAAAATTCTAGGTAAAAACCCAATAGAAACAAAGGGAAGTTTTTTCTAGGCCCCCAGACAAATGACCGCTTCAAGAATAAAAAGCACACGGGCAAGAAATGGGGGTTTGGTAAGGGCAAGCAAAAAGAAGGCCTCCTTTTTTTCGGCCCAAGACGAGCCAACAAGAAACCTAAGTGACGCCAGGGTAGGGGGGAGGCTCTCACGTTTCCTCTCCCAGTGGGAGAAAATCACTCTTCAGTCCCTACAATTCTACAGCTGATAAAAGAGGGCTACAGGTTGGAGCTACATTTCACACCCCCTCAAAACTTTCTTCTGACCCACCTACCCAGAGATTAACAGAGAGCAAAAGGCCTTCTAGAAAGCATCAGACAGCTGGCAGAGCAAGAGGTAATTATCCCGGTCCTGACAGAGCAACGCTGGTGGGGGTTCTATTCTCAATTCTGTGAAAATTTGTGTGGAAAGCCTATACAGCCTCAGGAAGTGTCTCTTAAAAGAGGTTTTTATGGTCATGATAGACCTGAAGGACACATACCTCCATGTCCCCATCTTTTCGGAGCATCAGAGCCTGCTGTGTTTTGCGATTCTCACGAAACAGGGCGACCAACATTGGCTGTTCAGGGCCTTGCCTTTCGGCTAGCCTGAGACCTTTAACAAAGGTCCTCACAGAGGTGGTCTCTCATTTCCCCCTCAAGGGGATTGCCCTGATCCCCTACTTGGACAACTTATTACTCTACAACCAATCTGGAGAGTTCCTACTATCTGACCTGGACAGGGTAGTGACCACCCTAGAATCCTTGGGATGGGTAATCAGCCAGGAACATTCCTCGTTAGTCCCATCACAGGCCAAGGTCTATCTGGGGTTCCTGGTGGACTCCATGGCTCAAAAACTGTTACTACCTCAGGGAAAGGTAGAAAACATGATGGGGGCAGTATCGGCCCTCCAAGAGCCCAGAGGTCTCCCACAGAGCCATTATGAGGATACCTGGGTTAATGACGTCTTGCATTCCTGCGGTACCCTGGGCTCAGCTCCACTCCATTGGCCTCCAGGGGTCCCTGCTCTCCTCCTGGGATGGCAGAAGTGAATTTCCTAGACGGGTAAGTGTCCCTTCCAAAGGAGGTAAAGGACTTAGTCCAGCGAGGTTGGGGGGAGGTCGTCTCTGGACCCAGCTTGAACCACTGAGGGTGATGACCGATGCAAGCGCCTGGGGATGGGGAACCGATCTAGAAGAACTTTGGGCCCAAAGGTCCTCCTCCAACATCAGGGAGCTCCTGATGGTCAGGGAAGCTTTAAGGGCATTCGAAGTAAGGATCTGGGGGAGAGAGGTGCAGATCCTTTCGGACAATACAACAACAGTGGCCTTCTTAAATCGTCAAGAAGTAACCAGGTCTCAGACTCTATTGGGCTTTAATCTGACAGCTCATAGAGTGGGCAAAGAAGAGCATACCCCCCGATCTCGGAATTTCACATAAGGGGGGTTTGCAACATAGAGGCAGACTACCTCAGCAGACAGCCCATCCACCAGGGAGATTGGGAACTAAATTTTTAGGTGTTTTCTCTTGTAAGTCGGCTCTTTGGTACACTGGAGATAGACCTCTTTGCCTGCAGAAAAAACAGGAAGGTGAGGAGGTTCTTTTCCCTTGCCAGAGAGAATGGGGCTACGAGGGGGTGGATGCTTTGGCCCAGGATTGTGAGTTTGACTTGGCTTATGCGTTTCCCCCTTGACGCTGATCCCTCCGGTGCTACAGAAATGGAGTCCCCCCCCTCCCTTTGGCTCAGGTTTCTCTTAAGTTACTATGCCTTAAGGTAGCCTTCCTCCTGGCCATCATGACAGCCAGGAGAGTAGGTGATCTGCAGGCCCTGTCAATCAAGGAGCCCTTTTTGTTATAATTAGAAGACAGGATTATCCTCAGACAGGATCCCCTATACCTACCCAAGGTGGTCTTATATTTTCACAGGTCACAGGAGATTGCACTCCCTTCATTCTGTGAGAACCCTCAGAATGACAAGGGAAAAAGCTTTTCATTTGTTAGATGTCAGACGGTGTCTGATAGTTTATTTAGACAGAATGAAGGAATTTAGAAAGTCCAATTACCTGTTAATTAGTTTTTAGCGTTTAGAAAAGAGGTGACCAAGCCTCAAAAGCAACCATTGCCAGATATATTAGGCAGACCATTGCCGTAGCCTCTGAGCAGACAGGTAAAACATCTCCTACTCACCTAAAGGCGCATTCTACAAGGTCTCTTGGCAACCTCCTGGGCAGAAAGGGCCGGAGCGCCAATCGCCCAAATCTGCAGAGCAGTGACGTGGGCAAGCCAGAACACTTTTCTGAGGTACCTCCGGTCCTACAGGGTGTTGTCCCGCCCTAAGGTAGGCCAGAGCTACTTGCTCTTCACTCAGGTGTGCTGTCCTGGAAGAAGACTGGACAAAATGACCAGTTACATTTACCGGCAACAGTGTTTCTAGGAAGTCTTACAGGACGGCAGGTCTACTTCCCACCCGTCTGTGTCTGTTGGTGTTGTATAAACTCTTAGAGGGTTTTACTCTCGTGCACTGGTGTGGGTCAATACTTTTTTACAACTGCGGAGCACAGGGAGGGGTGGGGGTTTTAACCTCCTTTTTTGATTGTGTTTCCTGTCGAGTGAGACCAGTCATCTCTCAGGTATGCCATCCTGGAAGACTTCCTAGAAACACTGTTACCAGTAAGTGTAACTGGTAATTTTCTTAGCAGTATATAGCAGTCTTGTGACTTCTACCAGTGTCTGATTAAAGTTTGTACGAGGAGTTTTCATTCTTCTCTGACTGTCCAATGAGGCTGCCGGACCCCTGGCCCTCTGTCTGGACAGTTCTAATTGCCCCTGTGCTGATCATATGCACCCTCCCAAGAAAAAAAAAAAAAACTCTAGCAATACACACCACACTGAGCATGTGCAGAGTGCCTCCAAGGCTCTGTACCATCAGGAGATGGTTAGGGGACAGTGGAAGACAGGATCAAACAGCCTTTTAACACAATGCACAGGACTAACCCCTTAGAGTCTAAAGTGAGTATAACAAGCATGCTTTACTGCATATACAGACTGATTTTACTGTTGTGGGTTTAGTAACTCTTTGGGGGTTATTTACAAAAGGCAAATCCACTTTGCACTGCAAGTGCACTTGGAAATGCAGTCACTCTAAATCTAAGGGGTAGATCTGAAATGAGTGGAAGCTCTGCTGATTTTATCATCCAATCATGTGCAAGCTAAAATGCTGTTTTTACTTCCCTTGCATGTCCCCCTTGGATCTACTGCGACTTTACTTCCAAGTGCACTTTCAGGTGCACTTTCAGTGCAAAGTGGATTTTCTTTTAGTAAATAACCCCCTTTAAGTACTTAAAGAAAACCCTGGTGTACAGACTTTAACGGACCTCACTGAAACAAATACAAAAAGATATTAAGAAAAATAAAAATAAAGAAAAATTAACAGAATTTTAATCACCTTGAAATACTGTTTTATTCATGCAAAACTTTTAACAACAGTACCATGGTACTTTTATATTGGTATATATACCCACCTTCTTGGCATATTTTAACTTTCCATGGTTTGTATGAATAAAAACCGTATATAAACTTCAGTAAGCGGAATTAATTTCAGTCTAGTTCTCTTTATTATTATTTATTTATTTTATTATTATTATTATTATTATTATATATTTTTCTTTATATTTTTGTGTATTTGATTTGTGTGAGGTCTGTTGAAGTCCATAAACCAGGGTTTCCTTTTGGAACTTTAAATATTATAGTTTGTACTGGGGACTCTGGACTAAGGCAAGTAAATTGAATCATTCTCTAATAATTTGAGGCATCTTGTTTTAATCTACCTTAGTGGTACTGAGCTTAACCACCTCCCATCCAGGCCAATTCTGACATTTCTCTCCTACATGTAAAATTCATAATTTTTTTTTGCTAGAAAATTACATAGAACCCCCAAACATTATATATGTTTTTTTCAGCAAAGACCGTAGAGAATACAAAGGCAGTCATTGCAACTTTTTATCTTGCACTGTATTTGCGCAGCAATTCTTCAAACACTTTTTTTGGGAAAAAAAAAAAGTTTCATGCTTTAAAAAAAAAAACATTAAAGTTAGCCGAATTTTTTTGCATAATGTGAAAGATGAAGTTAAGCTGAGTAAATAGATAGTTAGAAATCAAAGAAATTCTGGACAGCCGCACTCCAAAGATATTTGCCTTTATTCAATAAGGTGTCATCCAAAATACAGGTCACAGCAATGTGGAACAAAGCTTACCCTTTTCGCACTACAAGGAGTGCTTAGTCATAGCTATGATAGCTAGAATTTCTTTGTCTAACTACCATGGCATTGCCAGTACCTGGACTTCTAGACTGAAGGAGATGCCTCTTACCTACATGTAAACATCCCTTGTAATAGGAATATGGCATGATCGGTCCTCTTTACAGTGAGATATGAGGTCAATAAGACCCCACATCTCACCTCTAGGCTGGGAAGCCTATAATAAAAAAAAATAAAAAAACGATCTCGGCTTCCCAGCCGAGGTGGCGCCATTTGTTTGAATGCAGAGGCCAGGCATGACATTATAACATCGCGCCCGGCCTCTGAACGATCATAAAGACTCAGACTCTGGCGACCATCTGGTCCGCCGGAAATCTTTATGGTCACCATCCGAGGCCAGTGGATTCTGTCACCGACTCACCGATGGAAGAGGGGGGGTCCCCTCTCGCCGCTCGTAAGAACGATCGAGAGGTGGAACAGCTGCTATGATTGTTCTTATGGTGTAGAGAAGCGCTGGCTGAAAAAACCGATATCTGAATGATGCCTGTATCTGCAGGCATCATTCAGATATACCCGCTCAAAGTCAAGGACGTCATGACGTACCTTGGGCGGGAAGAGGTTAAACTACGCGTACAAAAAAACAAGCACAACTACAATAAGAAAGTAAGTAGGCTGGTTATTACAAACACAGACCATAAAAGTGCCATTTAAAGTCATTATAATTTATACTAGGTACAATTAAGCAATGTTAATAACATTTATGTATATTATATTTTAGTTTTATAAGCTTTCCTGCTATTGTGAAGGAATTAGAATTAGATGTTACCTGTGGCGCATGGGCGGAGCCTGACTGAGCAGACATGCCAGCTTTGAGCTCTGATCCTGAAGGGATGTTTCTGCCATATTATACCATGTCCCGGCTCAGCTTCTTTCGGTAAATATTAATTTTCGGTCTGCTAAAAACCCCTGCCACTTAAAGTGGTTGTAAACCCTTTACAACCACTTTGTACTACAGGCAAGCCTATAATTAGGCTTGCCTGTAGCTACACTGCACGGTTTAGGAGATATCCCTGTATTTGCATGTGCCGACGTCATCAGCAAATGCGTACTTAAGCAAACTGAAGCTACGGCACATACTCTAATAAAAAAAATCGACCCCCTCCCCCAGGTGCCCACTTACCTCTGTCTGATGATAGCGGTCTTGGGCACTGTTTACATCCTCCATGGAGAAATGTTCTTTTTTTTTGTAAATTGTATATTTATTAAATTTCCACAAAGATACAGAAGAGAAGACAAACAAATGAACAAATAGTGAATCATATGTATAAAAGAAATTACAGTCATCAACAAAGCACAAGTCACATGCATAGAACATAAAAATTAAAGTACAATGCTACCTAAATTGCAGTTGCATGGTACTGCAACCTGGCTAATAGGGGAAGAGGAGGAAGGACAGGGAATCAAGAGAGCAGGCAAAAATAAACAAAACATGGTATATCACACAAAAAGGGTTTGATGCTCTCTGGATCAGTTATTAGTGGAACCCCCGGGGTGTCTGAACGAAAAATGAGGACACTCCACGGGGGTCCCACCTTGGAGAGTTGGAAGAGGGAGGGGGATGGAAAACACCATGGATATATAAAGTGAGGGGGTTAGGGGGGGTTTTAATCAATAATCAGCCCAAGTATTTCCTTATAAAATTCTGTTTATTGAACAAATAAAGGAGATTACATACATTATAAAGTCTTGACGTATATCGCATTCAATATAGAATACTTAGTACAAAAGCTTAAAACTATCCCTCGTATTAATATATTTTCATGTAAGACATTCCCATTGGTACCATGTATATTCTACTTATATTGTATTTGACTCTATCTTCCCAATATAAGCATATTTTGTAATGTAGTGGAGGGGCCCCAATCAGGACCAGGAATACTGCCAGTGCAAGTTCTGTGAGCCAGGGTGGTTTAGACATTATCGATGCAGGTATCAGGGAATTTGAGCCACCTCTCCCATATTTTTTCATATTTATTGGGGCATCCTCTTTGGGAGTATATTATTTTTTTATACGGCAAAACATTATTTATCTCTAACACCCATTGTGAAAACTCTGGTGGAGTGGGTCTCATCCATACTCTGGCTATTACCTTACGAGCCGAGAAGAGAGATTCATGTAAGAATATTTTGGTAAATTTATTAAGTTCCGGGTCAGGAAAAATTCCTAATAAGCACGGTTTTGGTTGTAGCGTGATTAGCGAGCCCATAGTATTATGCAGGAATTTTACCACTTGGGTCCAAAACTGTTGGATCTTAGGGCAATGCCAAATTAAATGAAAGAAGGTGCCTATGGCTTGGTTACACATTGGGCAGGTAGCAGATTGGCTGTCTTTATATCTTGAGATCCTAAAGTGGCGTGAGGTAAGCTTTGTGCGTGATAAAAATCTGTGTGAGGCGGTCTGATATTTTAGGGGATACTAATTTGCATGTATCTAGCGCATCACTCCACTCATCTTCAAGAGAACCCATTTCTCCCTCCCATCTAGATTTCAAAGCATATGCTAGAACAGTTGCCTGTGGAATTGTTAACATGGCATAAAATTGGGAGATCATTTTTTTGGGGTCTGGGAATTTTATGGCAGCCATTAAAGGGTTATCTTTTAAGGTAATATCATCTGCGGGGTATTGTGTACGAAAAGCATGCCTTAGTTGTATGTACCTAAAAAACATATAGTTAGGTAGTGCAAATTCCGATTTTAGAGTTTCAAATGTTTTCAATTTCCCATTGTTTGTTATATGGAACAAGTATATTATTCCTCTAGAGCTCCATACTTCGGTATCTTGCATGCGTCTAAACTCAGGGAGGGACTCATTATGCCATAGGAGTGTATAAATGTTTGGTGATTCAATGTGGAGTTTTTTGGAGGCTATATCCCAGATTTTCTTATATTGGTACAGCAAAGAGCTGCGGTCCGTCCCTAATCCTTCTCCTCCCCTCCCCCCTACCATTGCTAGTAACGGGTCAAGGGTCTGTTGTATCGACTTTGGACATAAAAGAAATAAAAACCTTTTCCTGTCTGTTTTGTCAATGTGAAAGATTTGTGAGAGTTGAGATGCAAGATAGTACATATTGAAGCCAGGGAGTGCCAATCCAGCGAGATCAGTGGGGTTTTTTAACTTATGCCAAGGCAGTTTGTGCCTAGAATTACCCCAGACAAAGAGTTTGAGTAGGGTTTTCATTATTTTAAAGTGTCTAAGTTTCAAATATACTGGTGAGTGCCAAATCATATATAAAATTTTTGGTAGTAGGACCATTTTTATTAAATTTATGCGGCCCGTCACACCAAGTGGAAGTCGCGCCCATATCTGGGTTTTCTGCTTGATCATTTCAATTAGTGGTGTTATATTAAGTGCGATGTAATCTGATAAATCCCGAATAGTTTGCACTCCTAGGTATTTTATTTTGTCTACTCTCTGCAAATCGAGAGTGGCCCTGTCTCTGTTGGGTGGGAAACTATCTAATGGGAGTATTTAAGAATTATCCCAATTAATCCTAAGGCCAGAGAATATTCCAAAACGTTTTATCAGTGCTAAAGCTATTGCCAATGATTCTTCTGAGTCATCTAGGTATAGCAAAGTGTCATCCGCATATGTGCTAATTTTTTCCACCACCTCACCTCTACGGAGTCCCACTATACCCGGGTGCGCACGTATAGCGATTGCGAGTGGCTCTGCCGCAAATGCATACAGCAGTGGCGACAGAGGGCACCCCTGGCTCGTACCCCTAGATAAGGGAAATTGTTCAGATGGCCAGCCGTTTGCCACTATTCTTGCTTTGATAGAGGAGCTGGACCCATTTTATAAACCTGGGACCGAGTCCGAATCTATCTAAGCAGGTCCAGAGATATCTCCATGCGACTGAGTCGAATGCCTTGGCTGTGTCCAAAGCCACGACAATTCTGGACCCTGGATTGTCATGTGTTGCTTGTTAGTTGATAAACAGGCTACGTAGATTAAAAGATGTGTTCCGCCCTGGCATAAAACCAGCCTGATCTGCATGTATTAGGGATAAGATAACTGTATTTAGGCGCATAGCTAGGATTTTTGCTATTATTTTTACATCTACCTGGAGCAAAGAGATGGGGCGATAGGACTCCGGGAGGTGCGGGTCCTTACCTGGTTTGGGAATTAGTACTATTGTAGCTTCTCGCATGGAAGCTGGTAGTTCAGATTCGGCAAAAATGGAGTTGTACAGATTTAGTAATCTGGGGATAAATATGGCCAAATGGGTGGAATAGAACTCCACAGGTAGTCCATCGGACCCGGGGGCCTTAGCTTTGGGGAATTCCGCAATGGCTTTGGTCTCTCTTTGGGGCTTCTAGGGTCTCAATTTGGGCTTCTGTTAGGCGGGGAATAGATATATCGTCTAAAAATGCTTCCATTAAAGTACTATCGGTCGGGGCCTTGGAGGCATATAGTGCGGTAAAAAGTCTCGAAACATTGTTGTAACTTGGGCAGGTTCCGTCACCAGAGTACCGTCAGGGCAGTAAAGCGAGATTACGACTGGGGGTCTATCTTCGCAATGTACAAGATAAGCTAACAGTTTTCCTGCTCTTTCCCCCTGCTCAAATGACCTTTGTTTTTGGAAAAAGAGTTTTCTTTTGGATTTTTAATATAGGAGTTGATCTGTGGCTCTAGTACACAGTTTAAGATTGTTTGCCTTCTCTAGAGTGGGGTCTTCTATAAATGCCTTTTCCGCTGAAAGCAGGCTCTCAGTAGCGGCAGTGATAGCTGCTTCAGAGGTGCGTTTTAATTTGTTAATATGCGTTGCGAGTGTCATACGGGCATGTTTCTTAAACGTTTCCCAGACTATCTGAGGGGACGCAGAGCCCTCATTAGTCTCAAAAAATTGTGTCCAATGGGAGGAGAAGTCATCCTCTTCCGGAAAACGGGTCAGCCAAAAAGGGTTTAGTCTCCAAGAGATTGTTGGTCTGTTGTGGTATAGGGAGAGTTTAACCCAATATGGACAATGATCAGATAATGATCTAGGAGAAAATCCTGCATCGATTAGTCTGGGGAGGAGTGTTTTGGAGATTAATATTAGGTCTATGCGGGACATAGAATGGTGGGACGTGGAGAAACATGAATATGCCCGAAGTGAGGGGTTCCTGTATCTCCACGTGTCAACCAAATTAAAGTCTAGTAACGGTCTTGCAAATCTCGTTTGATGATGAGGAGCATTAGATGAGGAGGAGCTGGTCATTCTATCTAATGTTGGGTCTAAGACATTATTGAAATCACCTAGCCACATTGCTGGCACATTAGGATGTAAGGCCATAAAATTAAACCCCTCTGTTAGACTAGAGGACTGAAATGGCGGAGGCACATAAAATGCCATTAAGAGGATAATTTCACCATGCAATTTTGCTTATAAAAAGACAAAGCGACCTTGTGGATCCGATACGAAGCCATGGAGCTCAAATTGAGTGTGTTTAGCGATAAATATCGAAACTCCTCTAGAGTGTGTGGTGTATACAGAATGGTATGCCCATCCCATCCAGGGGTGTTTAAGTGCTCTTTGAACCGAGCCTTCTGCATGTGTTTCTACCAAAACCACCACGTCTGCTCATTGCTGCTTGAGTAGAGCAAATACCGCCGACCTTTTAATTGGGTCTCTCACTCCACGCACATTCCACGTAAGAAATGTCAAGGCGGCCATGGGGTGAGGTATTTGGAATGTGAAACTCCATGACTTCTACCAACCACTGGATATTTTATGGGAATCAACATGATCAGGTATACAATTGGGCGTGTCATTGCATCGCTATCATCATGGTACCAAGTTAAAAATAACATACTTAAGCAAATTGAGAGATTTTGTCTTACAATATAATACATATTACATCCCCCCTCCCTGCCCTGCACTTTTCCCAACTGGTGCGGGCTTTGCCCTATAACTCCCAACATGGCATGAACATTGTCAAACCTGTAAGGGAAATGTGAGGAACATAAAAAAATAAAAAAAGTTACTAGTGTCGCCGCCCCAGAGAGAGCAAGCCTCATCTCCACGGTGGCGACAACTGCACACTGTATGTCATCAAGTAATGTAATCCATCTTGGGTTGGATACTTTATGTGGTAGAGCGAAACTTCGCTGCATAACAAAGCATAGCGTAGAACTGAGCCCACTTTCTGCAGTGAGCCCATTAGCCAAATACTTTCTTCCGCCGGAAAGGGATAACTGAATTATGTGTAAGTTCAAGTTTTCCATCTAGATGTATTCTATGCGGGCCATGGTGCCCTGCACATTCTCTTCCCAGTTATGTCACCACAAAAAGGAGAAATAGGTAGGCTTATCTGTCCCAGGCCTCACAGACATCCATCCATGCGCCTCACTCACACAGAAGGCCTTATCGACATCAGACTTTCATAGGTTGAGTGCACCGAATTTTACAGCACCGGGGCAAGCATAACAGAGAGCAATGTCCATATGCAGTCTATTGCCCCGTCACGCTGGCAGAGGTTAGTCAGAGTCAGCTGCCAAGACATGATAAGTAAAAAGTATAACAGAAAAAATAAAAGAAAAAACAGGGGAGATTGAGCTTGGTATTTAGAAGTTGGAACACTTAACTCTGAGCATCTCTCCACTCCAGCCACGCAATGGCTGCCTCAGGATCCTCAAAGAAGTGTGCTTTGTCTTCTCCTTCCACTCGCAGGCGGGCTGGGAAAAGCATTGCATATTTGATGTTTTTAATGCGTAGACGTCGCTTCGCTTCCATGAAGGTTTTACGCTTTCTTTGTACCTCTGCAGAAAAATCCGGGAAGACAGCTACCATTTTATTATCGAAGGGGATGTTGCCTTTTTCACGGCTGAGGTGTAGTATGGTGTCCCTGTCTCTGTAATTGAGGAATTTGGCGATAAAGTTGCGAGGGGGGGCACCTACTGGTGGGGGTCTGCCCGACATGCGGTGTGCGCGCTCAACAGTAAATGTAGGGGAGAATGCTTCTCTGCCATACGTGTCACACAGTAATGTTTCCAGGAACATCGGGGGGTCCCTTTCTTCCACCTCCTCTGGTAGGCCTATGAATCTGAGGTTGCACCTCCGGATTCTATTTTCCAGGTCATCCTGCTTTTGTAGGAGCTGGTTCACCTGTGCCTGCATGGCCTCACTAGAATGTTGAAGAGGGGGGAGTGAGTCCTCCACCATGCTGATTCTAGTTTCAGCTTCAGTGACCCTCTCCCTAAGTTTTTGGAAGTCCTGCCTCACTAGTGAGATATCCAATTTAACCTCCTCTATTCTGGCTGTGAGGGTGGATTGACATGCAGCAATAGCTTCCTGACAAGAAGTGATTGCTTCTAGTACCTTAGCGGTGTCTGTATTTGCGACCGTTTCCTCTTTCCTCGTGGCGCCGCCATCTTTGTGGAGTCCCGCTCCTGACGGCGATACTGATCCAGCTTAGAGGTCGTGTTAGCCTTTTTTTTGGCGGCGACATGGTGCCAGTGAATACTATAATGGATCTTGCGAGCCACCAATGGAATAGTACTAATAAAGTAACCAAGCTGCAAACGCTAAACACGTTTCATACTCGTGCAGATAACAATCAAACAGTAAAATAAAACTGCATTTGCGCTAGGAAAATAAATAATACAATATTAAAAATAACTAATTATATAAAGTACATAACTGTCAAAAGAATATACCTAGAACTCTATTATAATCCGTGAAACAGTATTTTGTGATACAACAAATAAAGTGCAACATGCAAAAAAATATTGAAAATACAAGTGTAAACTCAGGTCAGGTTGTTTTCCTCTCTATCCTTTTTATATTTTATTCTTTGTTAGTTTTTTTATTAATTTTTAATTTTACCTACAAAAATATTTTTATGTATATAATTGTTTTTTGTTCTACGGAAAAATATTTTAAGTAAATAGTAGGTAACTGTATTTTATATAAGATGTTTTATGTATGCAGATCGTATATATACAATTCTAATGTTTTATAGCATATTTGGTCCCGGCCACATAATGAGGTTAGATTAGTTATAATAAAGCTGTATATTAAATTATATTAAATTACCCCAGGGGAGCAGCATATAGGGACCGTGATGTATGATTTGCCATTTAGATAAAGAATGTTTGCCGGTTTTTAAAATGAATAATGGGACGTATGGGATCTTTTTATATTTTTATAATGTATATTTTGTATTGTTTAGAATATAGTTGTGATAGATATAGGTAAATATTTTAATATATTAGATTGGATTGGTGGTAAGGGACATATATGTGTATGAGGTGCGTTGTGGTGTCCTCAGATGCATACAGCTCCGTTCTGGATAACATTATATAGGACATGTTAAGTCATATGTTTTTATTGTTGTCCGTATTCAATTAGGTTAAAAGAATGTTTTAATCCTTCGGTCGCCTCGTATGGGGCTTGCCGCCGATCATAATACATTATATATTGAAAACAGCCATAGCCTATCAGTAGTTTGTCTGCGGTCCAAGGCAAAATGGCCACCGCTAGTATATTTAGACCACAGAGCGCCCGTCCAATTAGATCCCCCTGAAGAAGGCACGTGATCCCTGTGCCGAAGACGCGTAGGGGAGGGGCCAGGATGGAGCTGTCAGCAAGGAGAGTTAGGCGAGACAGACACACCACACCGCACACCGTACCAGCGATCTGGTTCTCATATACTGAATAGGATGGTGCACTCACGCACCTATACCATGTGAGTACCCCTAGGAAGGGAATGTTTACTTTTTAATAAAAGCCTTTACAATATTACACTATGGAGCTTTTCTCTTTTATTCATGATTCAGGATGCTACTGATTGAGCGAGTTGGAAATCAGCGCCTGCATATCGTTAGAGCCCAGGAGTGGCTCCCAAGCGTGTTTTGGCATAGTTTAGGGACTGTGTCACACGCTTTGAGGTGAGCGCATAGTCTTTTGGGGATCACCGGAGAGCACTGAAGCATGTTATATGTTCTGCACTGTTTTTTGATGAGCATGATGAAAAGCACTTTTTGATGGACACTGGATCTGTGCGCTTAGGATATAATTTTGATGAACGTTTATGGTTTTTACATATCGATTTGGTGAAGGAGTGGATACTCTCTCTGACCTGAGTTTACACTTGTATTTTCAATATTTTTTTGCATGTTGCACTTTATTTGTTGTATCACAAAATAATTTTTCACGGATTATAATAGAGTTCTAGGTATATTCTTTTGACAGTTTTATGTAATTTATATAATTATTTATTTTTAATATTGTATTATTTATTTTCCTAGCGCAAATGCAGTTTTATTTTACTGTTGTTTGGTGCCAGTGAATGCCCGGTGTAGCGTGATGCTTTTGAGGTGTCTAGAGGCAACAATAACGGCAGGATTATGTTGAAAAGGATGTGTGTCCGGCGGAGCTCAGTGTCTCAGCGTCCTATTCCATGCCGCTCCAGGCCACGCCCTCCAGCCCAAGTATTTAGGGAGATACAGAATATATAGAGTGGTATGAGTGGTAGAGTGGTATATAGAATGGTATGGCACCGGGATTAAGCCCTGAATGATCCCACAAGTCCCAAATCTTTGAACATTGAGGGAGTGTATCATGGACTATCGTGGTTAGGTGTTCCATTCTGCGGATCTGTTCCAATAGTTGTAAAACCTGTGGGAGTGTAGGAGGAGAGGTGGATAACCATCTTAAGGGTATAGCTCTTTTTGCTGCAAGAAGAATAAAGGCAGCCAGTTTCTGGGTATGCTTGGAGACGCCGGGGAATGACAGGCCTAGCAGGTAATGAATCGGGTCTAAGGGGAGATTGATTTCTAGAAGGTCCTGTAGGAAAGCCTGGATGGAGGACCAGAATGGTTGAATAATGGGGCACTCCCAGAATTTGTGAAAATGTGAGCCTATGTCACCCAGGCATCTCCAGCACACCCGCGAAACCTTAGGATCATATCTATGTAGGACCTCCAGGGTTCTATACCAAAAAAACAATATCTTATAAGCCACTTTGTTCCACACACCTTGATGATTTGGAAACAGCCTCCCAGATCTTCTGCCATTGAGGAAGGAGTATGGGTCGTTGGGTGGCCTGGGACCATTTCTCCATATATGGTGCTAGAGCTGCACGATTCTGGGTAAAATGAGAATTACGATTTTTTTGCTTAGAAGATAGATCACGATTCTCTCACGATTCTCACAGCGTAACATCATCTTTAACATTAAAACAAAAAAATTGGGCTAACTTTACTGTTTCATTTTTTTTATTTTATTCATTGAAGTGTATTTTTTCCCAAAAAATTGCATTTGAAAGACCGCTTGGCAAATACAGTGTGACATAAAATATTGCAGCAATTGCCATTTTATTCCCTAGGGTCCCTGCTAAAATATATATAATGTTTGGGGGTTCCAAGTAATTTACTAGCAAAAAATATTGATTTTAACTTAAGAAAGAAGTGTCAGAAAAAGATTTAGACTTTAAGTGGTTAAACTTCCTGCATTTACACTTTGTTTAAAAACTTGGCAGACTGCCTGGATTATTTATTTACACAGAAGTTCTTTCCCTTTGATCTAAGAAGGAAGCTTAGTTAAAATGTTTCAAGTTAAAAGACTTGGCAGAATGCCAGGATGCTTTCTTTTGACAGCTGAGTGAGCAGATAAAGGCTCTCCAGTTGTTTATATGAAAGAATCGGCAACCTTTGCAGGAGAGATCGTCAGGGGAGGTGAATCAAGATCACGATTTTTTAATGATTAATTGTGCAGCTCTATATGGTGCTGTGTTTCAGTAAGTGGGTGGACATCATGAAGGTACCTATAGATATCTGAAATAAGGTGAGTTTGATGTGGACCTTGAACACATAGAAGTTCAAATGGGGGTGGGTTTATCCAAGGTTAGGGTAGGGGATTTAGAGCAGAAGTAATGTTAAAAGTGGATGTAAACCCAATTGTTTTTTTTTTTTATCATACTGTAGAGTATAAGTTTTCCTATCATTTGAGCCCAGTTTTGCCACACAGAGTTAATCCATCTCTGAGCAATCCTCTTATTGTTCAGTGAGATGAATCTTGACAAACTGACAAAAACTTTGTCAAATCCTCCCCCTTGCTGTGAGTAACAGCCTAAGACACAGGCATTAATTTTTAATTCCCTCCCCCACTCCTTTCATCAGCAGCTCTGCAAGGATTGGCTTTTCCACACCTCAGCATGATTTGGCATGCTGAAGTCATGTGGTTGCTTTCCTGTCTTTTCACTGGATGTTAGAGATCATAGCAGAAGTTCGGTGTAAGAAATACACAGGGGAAAATGCATATTGACAAGGGGAGTGTAGAGGTGGGCGGGGAGTCTACTGACATCACGACTATACTAGCTATACTATACTAGCTATACTAGCGTCCCCAGCAGTTTAGGGTTCCCAAAAACGCAGTGGTAGCGGGATCAGCCCAGATACCTGCTAGGACCTGCGTTTTGCCCCTCCGCCCGGCCCAGCCCACCCAAGTGCAGTATCGATCGATCACTGTCACTTACAAAACACTAAACGCTTAACTGCAGCGTTCGCAGAGTCAGGCCTGATCCCTGCGATCGCTAACAGTTTTTTTGGTAGCATTTTGGTGAACTGGCAAGCACCAGCCCCAGGCAGCGTCAGTTTAGTGCCAGTAGCGCTAACACCCACGCACGCACCGTACACCTCCCTTAGTGGTATAGTATCTGAACGGATCAATATCTGATCCGATCAGATCTATAATAGCGTCCCCAGCAGTTTAGGGTTCCCAAAAACGCAGCGTTAGCGGGATCAGCCCAGATACCTGCTAGCACCTGCGTTTTGCCCCTCCGCCTGGCCCAGCCCAGCCCACCCAAGTGCAGTATCGATCGATTACTGACACTTACAAAACACTAAACGCATAACTGCAGCGTTCGCAGAGTCAGGCCTGATCCCTGCGATCGCTAACAGTTTTTTTGGTCGCGTTTTGGTGAACTGGCAAGCACCAGCGGCCTAGTACACCCCGGTCGTAGTCAAACCAGCACTGCAGTAACACTTGGTGATGTGGCGAGTCCCATAAGTGCAGTTCAAGCTGGTGAGGTGGCAAGCACAAGTAGTGTTCCGCTGCCACCAAGAAGAAGACAAACAGGCCCGTCGTGCCCATAATGCCCTTCCTGCTGCATTTGCCAATCCCAATTGGGAACCCACCACTTCTGCAGCGCCCGTACTTCCCCCATTCACACCCCCAACCAAATGCAGTCGGCTGTATGAGAGGCATTTTTATGTCCTCCCGAGTACCCCTACCCAACGAACCCCCCCAAAAAAGATGTTGTGTCTGCAGCAAGCGCGGATATAGACGTGACACCCGCTATTATTGTCCCTCCTGTCCTGACAATCCTGGTCTTTGCATTGGTGAATGTTTTGAACGCTACCATTCACTAGTTGGGAGTATTAGCGTAGGGTAAAGCATTGCACAGACTAGTACACACTTTCACAGGGTCTCCCAAGATGCCATCGCATTTTGAGAGACCCGAACCTGGAACCGGTTACAGTTATAAAAGTTACAGTTACAAAAAAAAGTGTAAAAAAAAAAAAACACAAAAAAAAAAAATAAAATAAAAAAAATATAAAATAAAAAAAATAGTTGTCATTTTATTGTTCTCTCTCTCTCTCCCTCTCTATTCTCTCTCTATTGTTATGCTCTTTTTTACTGTATTCTATTCTGCAATGTTTTATTGTTATTGTTATTATGTTTTATCATGTTTGCTTTACAGGTATGCAATTTTTTATACTTTACCGTTTACTGTGCTTTATTGTGAACCATTTTTTTGTCTTAAGGTACGCCATTCACGACTTTGAGTGGTTATACCAGAATGATCAACATGTATGTGTCACCGGCGCAAAAAAATTTTTCTTATTTACCCTTTTAAACCCTGTAATGCCCCGTACACACGGTCGGACATTGATCGGACATTCCGACAACAAAATCCACGGATTTTTTCCTACGGATGTTGGCTCAAACTTGTTTTGCCTACACACGGTCGCACAAAGTTGTCGGAATTTCCGATCGCCAAGAACGCGGTGACGTCAAGCACGTACGACGAGACTAGAAAAGGCCGGTTCAGAACCAAGCGCGGCACCCTTTGGGCTCCTTTTGCTAATCTCGTGTTAGTAAAAGTTTGGTGAGAGACGATTCGCGCTTTTTCAGACTCGTGGCTTTCAGATCGTTTTCTGCCGTTCAAATTGTGCTTGTGGGTTTGTATCTGCTCTTCAGTGCGTGCAGTCAGTTCGTATCGGAGTTTTCTGTGCGATCTTGTCCGCTCGTTGCTGTTTTTCAGGTCGCTCTTCACAGGCCTTGCTGTTCTTCAGTGCGTTCTGTTACTTCGTTCTGAGCAGCCGACCGTTTTCTAGCCATGTTTCGTATGCGTACTCCTTGTACAGTTCGTGCTGTGCGGGGGCTTGGTGTTGGGGTCCTGACCTTGACACAAGTCCAGTCCATGAACAGGGTGGGGAGGAGTTCATGGACCAAGAATTGGTTGCTTCAGCGTGACCAGTTCTGTCATATGCCTTTGCTCCGTGAGATCCGTGAGAATAATCCTGATGATTTTTAGGAACTTTCTCAGGATGACGGACCCCGTATTTCACCGTTTGTTGGCTTCGCTGACCCCCTATATCAGCAGGCAGGATACCTGCATGAGGCAAGCCATCACTCCAGAGCAGAGGTTGGTCGCTACCCTGCGGTATTTGGCCACAGGGAGAAGCCTGCAGGACCTCAAGTTCTCGACAGGCATCTCCCCTCAGGCTCTTCTTTGTGGACATTTACTGCTTGTGTTTGTTTTAGCTGACCCTGACAGAAATGTGTGGAGTGCAGAAAATGTCGTGATTGTGTAACCTTATACAAAGCACTGTTGGCTGTTATTTACTAAATGCAAAGACACTTTTCACTACAAGTGCACTTGCAACTGCACTGAAACTGCACTTGTAGTGCAAAGTGGATTTGCCCTCAGGAAATTACCCCCATTTTCTCATAAAACAACAATTACATCACCCCAAAAGTGTTGTAGTGTTGAGACAATAATCCACACATTCTTGATGAACAATCTTTTTAATACCAGCACAATCACATGTGCATTTACCAAAGGTTTTTCTGACAAACCGACATGTTTATTGTATAACATATTTTGTGGTGTCATTATCCAAAATCAAAATGTGCATTTTATAGTCAACAGGCATGTGTAAAACCCACAAGAAAGACACAAATCTTGATCTTACAAAATTCACATTTGGTAGAACTGGAAGGCAATATCAGACATGAGTATTTAGGAACTGTGTTTGATATTGCGTTCAGATGGGGGGAAATCACCCCTGGAAAAGCCAAATTTGGAAGATGCACACAAATTTCACAATGTCAACATGTGCTATCTGCCATCACGGGGGATCAAGGGATGTGTTTTGGGGGAGAAAGCCCTTCCTCTCAGCTACTTTATTATTGAGGAAGCAGTTGCACCCCCAAAACGCGTCCATTGATCTCCCGTGATGGCAGTTGGCACACTGTGTGCATCCTCCAATTTTGGCTTTGGGAAAAATCACAAAAACATTTTGCACATTGTAGCACACAAAAGAAGAAAGTGATTTGGAGGGGTTTTAAACTCGCCCCAAAACATCAATGATGTTTTTATATTTTGGAATAACATCATTGATGTTTTGCTTGATGTTTTCCAATTGTAAATTACACCCCATGATCTCCCCGATCAGGATCTGGGCACTTTGTGATGTGAAAGGATCTTCATCCACAACCTCACGATCACCTAAAAAGAGAGGAAACCCAAAATAAATTAGGTCTAAAAAAAATGCCGCCATCCATCTCTTATCTGAGCCTGTGGTCGCAGACACTCACCTGTTGTAGTGACTACTTCCACCACGTCTTCATCCTCCTGCTCTTCTTGTGTTGGGGGGATTTTCCCTTCTTCCAGAGGTGGGGGGTCTGTGGTCTCCTCAGATGAGGGGTGTCCTCCGAGTCTTTTCTCCCCTATGTAAAACAAAAATGGTATAATTAGCACACAGATATTTGATGGCAGAACTATAAATAGGAAACATTGCTTGGAAGTGGGGTACAATTGTTTATTTTAGCAGAGTTCCAAGATGTAGCTTTTTTAGTGTCCTTTGTCAAGCTGCAATACTTTACCTGTTTTGTACAAGCTTCACAGATGTAGCCCCCCCTATAGTATACACTGGAGCACCTGTGTGGCCCCCCTAATAAAAAGGGTGTTCTGGGGTCCCACACTAGTGCTCCAGTGTCCAGATGTGAAAACAGCTGCTCAGTGTCCTCTCCTTATACACAATCTAGTTTGCATTTCATTCTAGTAACAAAGCCATCTACACAACCCAATTCTTTGAAGACAAGTATAGGGCGTCAAAATGGTGGCCAAATGCATATAGGCTAAACAATGGTATTTTAGATTTGCAACGAAAAATGTGTGATCCGAACGAATAATGTGCCCATGAACATGAAAGTTGCCATTTTAAACTGTACAACAGTTCCTAAAAGCACATGGAGCAGCACGAACGTAATAAACACAAGAACAATAGGAACACAGCACAACTACTTACTTTTTTGCAGCACTCTCCGGATCTTTCTGTACTGCTCATGTTCTCGTAATTTCAGGTCCGACCACCGCTTCCTGAGCTGATCTTTCGATCATCGTACCCCGAATTTCCGTTGCAGACTCCTGACCACATTCGCCATGATCTTGGCCTTTCGGACATTGTGGTTGGGGTAAGGCCCATACTTTCCATCATAGTCGGCCTTCTTCAGGATGTCCACCATTTCCAACATCTCCCCAAAGGACATATTTGAGTCCTTCAATCTCCTTCTGGATCGGGACGTTTCAGGCTCCAGCCTTTCCTCCTCCTCCTCGTTGCTGTACTTAGCACTATCCTGCTGTCTCTCCGCCATGTGCTCTTCCTCCACTGCGCCGAACAAAAAGGGGTGGGGAATAGAATAGAAAGAACGTCAGGGGCGGGCGGAGTTATACGCATGCGCAGTGTGTATAAATCGTAACGCGCGCGTCTTACGCACGATCTGTGAGCGGAGGAAGGAGCATCGGAGACGCCGATCGTGCTAACGAAGGTAGGATCTAAACTTGGGCCTATACTGCTTCGAAATTGAAGCCTATATTGTAAGAAGATTAGGGGAGTTTGGCCTGACCTTAGGGTTTGTCATGTGTTGTGTCTTGCAGAGAAAATGGATGGGTTCAACGACCACAATTTCCTGCCCCTGTTCATAGACAAGTACAGGGAGCTGCCCTGTCTGTGGCAAGTCAGACACCCCCACTATAACCACAAACAGAAGAGGCAGGCAGCGCTGGAGAAACTGCTGGAGTTGGTGAAGCCGGTGGTCCCCACAGCAACCATCCCCTATTTAAAAGCTAAAATTGGGGGCCTGAGGAGCACATATCTTAGGGAGCGCAAGAAGGTCACAGATTCCCAGAGGTCCGGAGCTGCAGCAGATGACATTTATGTCCCCAGGCTGTGGTACTATGAGAGACTGCGATTTCTGTCAGACCACACTGAAGTCAGGGAATCCCTCTCTACTCTTCCTTCCACGCTTCCTTCCATACCAGCTGAGGCTTCTGATGTCCAACCTGGGCCTTCCAGCCAGGAAGAAGTGGAGGAGCCCAGCTGGAGTCAGGTATAGCATTCTTCTACTGATTTCTGGGCAATAAAGAAATGATGTTTACTAGATGTTATTATTGATCACTAATTGCTGATTTCATAAAGTGTTTTACATATCAATAGACAGTAGTGGGCAAAAATAATTGGGACAAGAATGCAAAATGCTGGGCTCAGAAGGATAGTCTGTTATATTTGTTAACATTGAATTTGCAGCAGTCAGGAGGTGAAAATTGTGTGTGATTGATGTAAAAAATACTAAAACCATGTCCCTTTTTCATACACAGGAAGACCTCAGCCAGGAGGAGGCTGTGGAATGTGGTAGTCAGGAGGAGGCGGGGATTAGTGGCAGCCAGGAGGAGGCGGGGATTAGTGGCAGCCAGGAGGAGGCGGGGCTAAGTGTCAGCCAAGAGAAGCCTGGGACAAGTCGCAGCCTGACTGAGTCTCAGGTCCCTCCCCTCCGCCTGCCATATAAAAGGGCCAGGAAGGCCACTCCCAGTCCTGTGCAGGATTCAGTGTACAGGCTGATCCAGGAGGCTTCGGCGTCCCTCAGAGCCTTCCCCAGTCCTGCAGAGGCCTTTGCCTGCATGGCTGCCACCAAATTGCTGGGCATGCAGGAGGGCCAACGCAAGATCTCTGAGGACCTGATTTATAAAGTCCTTCGTAAGGGGGAGAGTGGGGAACTGACACACAAGACGGATGTCATGGAGAGGGACGATCCTCCTCCTCCTGCTGCCACAACTCCACCACCACAGCCAAAGGCTGGAAGGAAGCGTGGAAAGAAGACCTGAGAGTGATGACCCTGGGTTCAGTCTGGTCTGACAGAAGATGCAGTCTCTCGTATGACCACAGCCTGGGGACACAGATGTCATCTGCTGCTTTCCGGATCTCTGGGACTTCTGGACCACACTGCCCTCCCTTCGATATGGACTCCTCAGGCCACCAATTTTGCTATTAAATAATTGATGTCTGCCCTGGGGGTCCAAGGCTTCGCCCACTTCTGCACTTTCTCCAGCATTGCCTCCCTCTTTGTTTTTTTATAGTTGTGACCCCCCTTAATAAAATATTTTTAGGTAAATTCTACTCTCCTGTGTGTGTTTTCATCCAAAAAGGACAGTTTGTTGGTGAGTATTCAGGTACATTTCTAAAGTACAATGTGAAATTAACAAGGGACAACAACACCAAACAATCTCCTCCTACAGATTAAATCGAACAACATATCAATGGTGTTGTGGGAACTTGTCACAAAAAACACACAAACATTTTCGGGAGTACAAATCAAAATCACCAAAAAAAAAAAAAGAGAAACACAAAAAAAGATTCTACATTTAAAGTAAAAAAAAAAATAAAACAAATATGTTGTCAGATGTGAGAAATCTAAATATATTGAGGGAATCCCGATAAATAGTAACGAAAGAAGTTTGTGAGAAGTGTGTGTGAATATGAGCATCAAAACGACTTAATTCTTGTCACATTATAAAGAAGAGAGTGCGCTGTATTAAACCATTTTTTACATTGCAGCGTGACGAAAGTGCTTTATCCATTACGAACGCTAAGTTTACCAGAACGAGCTGTCCCGTGTCGGAATTTCTTCTGAGCATGCGTGGCACTTTGTGCGTCGGAACAGGCCACACACGGTCGGAATTGACGCGATCGGATTTTGTTGTCGGAAAATGTTATCTCCTGCTGTCCAACTTTGTGTGTCGGAAAATCCGATGGAAAATGTCCGATGGCGCCCACACACGGTCGGAATTTCCGACAACACGCTCCGATCAGACATTTTCCATCGGAAAATCCGACCGTGTGTACGGGGCATTAGAGTTGCTGCATTCAAAAAACCATTCAGTGAAATGGATTAAGACTTTGATTAATGTGTGTGAGTGCGCTACTCTTTTACCATACACCACTCATATTTGTACATCACTTTCCTATTATTATACAATAATTAAAAAATCCCCCAAAAACATTATATTTGTGTTCCACTACAAAAACGTATATATAAATCACCAATCTATATGTCAAAATTACTAACATGCAAAATAAATTATCATAAAGTCCATGTGCAAAAAGTACAAATTCCTCAATAATTGCTGTGATTTCGACTCTTTACGTGCCGCTGTGTATCATCTGTAAATTATTGTGACTTTAGTGACACACCACCACCGTTTAGATCGGCCACTCACAAGATATTTCTTATATAATAAGCCTTCGGTTCATTAATGGGATAACCACTCCACCTTTTGTACTGCTCCCCACCTGCTATGCTTGAGCTTTGGTATTCCTCATGCAAGATATATGGACAACGATCATTGCGCAATGCGTTTAAAACTGTTTATTATCATAAAAATACAAAAGTGTACACTCACATTTAAGTGCCCTCGAGCCGACACAAGCTATTCCAGCAGTTAAGGATGGGTGTCATTCAATAGCGTGGTTAGCCTGTGTGCGATGTAAGTAATCCCCGCATCCGGCTTGCACTTCACCCCTCGTTCCCGTTCGTGTCTCCACCAACTACGGACGTTCACGCTCATGTGATTCAAAATCTCCCAGCAGCCTCTCCCAGCAGTAGACACCCCAAGCTATTTGATGAGAGGTATAGTGAGTATTTTGCAGACCTCACTTTTTGTCACAAAGTTTTGAAAATTGAAAAAAGAAAAAAAATATTTTTTTTCTTGTCTTTCTTTATTTTCAAAAACAAATGAGAGCTGCAAAATACTCACCATGCCTCTCAGCAAATAGCTTGGGGTGTCTACTTTCCAAAAAGTGGTCATTTGGGGGGGGAGGGGTTGTGCCACCTGGGCATTCCATGGCCTCCGAAACTGTGATAGGCAGTGAAGAGTGAAATCAAAAATTTACACCCTTAGAAATCCTGAAGGCGGTGATTCGTTTTTGGGGCCCCGTACGCGGCTAGGCTCCCAAAAAGTCCCACACATGTGGTATCCCCATACTCAGGAGAAGCAGCTAAATGTATTTTGGGGTGCAATTCCACATATGCTCATGGCCTGTGTGAGCAATATATCATTTAGTGACAACTTTGTGCAACAAAAAAAAAAATGTGTCACTTTCCTGCAATTTGTGTCAAAATATAAAATATTCCATGGACTCAACATGCCTCTCAGCAAATAGCTTGGGGTGTCTACTTTCCAAAATGGGGTCATTTGGGGTTGGGTTTATGCCATCTGGGCAATTTATGGCCTTCAAAACTGATAGGTAGTGAGGAGTAAAATCAAAAATTTAGAAATCCTGAAGGCGGTGAAATTTTCTTCGGGGCCCCGTACGCGGCTAGGCTCCCAAAAAGTCCCACACATGTAGTATCCCCGTACTCAGGAAAAGCAACTGAATATATTTTGGGGTACATTTCCACATATGCCCATGGCCTGTGTGAGTAATATATCATTTAGTGACAACTTTTTGTAATTTTTTTTTTTTTGTCCTTATTCAATCACTTGGGACAAAAAAAATTCATAATCAATGGGCTCAACATGCCTCTCAGCAATTTCCTTGGGGTGTCTACTTTCCAAAATGGGTTCATTTGGGGGGGGGTTGTTCCGCCCTGCCATTTTAGCACCTCAAGAAATGACATAGGCAGTCATAAACTAAAAGCTGTGTAAATTCCAGAAAATGTACCCTAGTTTGTAGACGCTATAACTTTTGTGCAAACCAATAAATATATGCTTATTGACATTTTTTTTTTACCAAAGACATGTGGCCCAATACATTTTGGCCTAAATGTATGACTAAAATTGAGTTTATTGGATTCTTTTATAACAAAAAGTAGAAAATATCTTTTTTTTTTTTCAAAATTTTCGGTCTTTTTCTGTTTATAGCGCAAAAAATAAAAACCACAGAGGTGATCAAATACCATCAAAAGAAAGCTCTATTTGTGGGAAGAAAAGGACGCAAATTTTGTTTGGGTACAGCATTGCATGACTGCGCAATTAGCAGTTAAAGCAACGCAGTGCCAAATTGTAAAAAGTGCTCTGGTCAGGAAGGGGGTAAATCCTTCCGGGGCTGAAGTGGTTAAGAACACGCATTGTCTGATTTTTATTCACTACCTGTAAAAGGTTCAAGACTTTTGTAGTGTTGTCTCTTGCTTCTCGTGTAGGGATAAATCCCACCTGATCCAAATGTAACAGATTTGGGATGTGTTGTTGAATCCAATTTGCCAAAATTTTAGTAAAAAGTTTGGATCTAAATTAAGCAGAGAAATCGGTCGATAGCTTCCACAGGAAGCCGGGTCTTTTCCTTCTTTCGGTATTACCGAAATATGGGCAAGCATAGTATCCTTTGTTAATTTTTCTGACGCGCCCAGAGCATTAAATAATTTGACCATATAATGAGCAAGAGAAGGAAAAAGAGTCTTATAGTATTGGGCCGTCAACCCATCGGGACCGGGTGCTTTACCCAATTTGGAGGCCCTTACTGCTCTCTGAAGTTCTTCCAATGTTATAGGATTTTCAAGGTTATCTCTATCTGCATCCGATAGTCGGGACATTAGCGATTGTGAAAGATAAGAGTCTTGAGTGAAAGGTTTAGTCTGCAGATTGTACAAAGATTTATAGAATTCTTGAAATTCCCGAGCTATATCATGTGGTTTTGTAACCTTTGGCTTATTCGGTGGGACCAAATGTGGGATGTAATTCATTAATTTCTGTTCCTGTAATGTCCTGGCTAAGAATTTCCCGCATTTATCCCCAGACTCATACTAAAACTTCTTACAGGTCTGTAATGCCGCTTTGGCCTTGAAGTGAAGAAGATCCGAAATTTGTGTTCGTTTAACAATAAGATCTTTCTCTAAAGAGGGGGACAGAACCTGTTTATGACGAAACTCTAAAGTAGTCGATTTTTCAAGAAAAAGATTTAGTTGTTCCATACGTTTCCGTTTGATCCTAGCCCCATGTTTAATTAACACCCCTCTAATAACCGCCTTATGTGCCTCCCAGATAATTCTGGGATCACAGTCTGGGGTATCATTGGTGCTAAAATAAAAATCTAACTCCTTAGTTACATCCTCTAGAACATCTTTGTCCTGAAGGAGGCTCTCATTTAGTCTCCACTGAGTAGACCTGGTCATCCGAAAATTATGTAGATCATATGTCAGAAAAATAGGAGCATGGTCTGACCAGGTTATCGAGCCTAATGAAGCAGCTCGTACTGAATGAAGTTGTGCATGTGGGACCAAAAAGTAATCTAAACGGGAGTATGATTTATTAGGTAAGGAATAGAAAGTATAGTCTTTTTCTGTGGGGTAAAGTAATTGCCATATATCGATCAGTTGATTCCTATGCAAAATTTGAGCAATATGGTTACGTACTCCAAATGAAATAGATGATAATCCAGAGGAAGTATCCTCTGCTGGAATTAATGGAACATTCCAGTCTCCTCCTATAATCAACTGTCCTTCTGTAAACTCCATTAGTCGCTTGAGCGTTTTACCTAAAAAAGCCTCTTGATGTTCATTAGGAGCATACAATGTCGCAAATGTGACCCCAACATCACCTATTTTGCCCTTCACGAACAAGAAACGTCCTCCAGCATCCTTGATCGAGTCAATAAAAAACCACGGTATCCTACAGTAAAGGAGGATAGACACCCCCGTTGATTTTGTCTTTTGATTTGTAGAATGATAAACCGTCGGATATAGTCGACTTTTTAAAATAGGTATTTTATCATTTCTAAAGTGCGTCTCCTGTATAAATGTAATATCTGATTTAAGACGCTGCAGATCACGCAGGAGTATCCACCTTTTTCCCGGCATGTTTAAACCCTTAGCGTTGAGCGAGAACACTTCGAGGGCCCCCATGGAGGGACCTAAAAAAAAAAAAAAAACCCACAACCACCTAAAGAAAAACGCACTATATTGCTAAAACGCTCACCGGTTCAACCCGGTGATCGAGCATCTACCTATTTGGGACTGTGGATGGAAATAGCCGTGAGAAGAGCTCCAGGCCCATCCAACCCCCTCAGCCATCTGAAATGTGAACCATGAAAAAGCCACTCTTCTAAATTATATTACTCCACCTATATTACTTCGTATAATACTTCATATATTCCTACCACCCAGCGTCCTACCACTTATGAATATAATATTTAATTAATCGCTTGTAGTCTAAGTATACATGCTAATAAACCACTTTATTCAAAAATGTATCCAAAAGTACACATAACCAAAATGTCAATCCAGGCAAGAAAGAGGGGAGGGAGAGGAAAAAAAAAAAATAAAAATGATATGTTCTTTCCCTCTCCTTTTCCTTCTCTTTTATCTATATCATATGGCAAGATCAGAATCATATACTCCAAAAAAAAAAAAGGGGGGAAGAGGGGAGAAATTTTTTTTTTTATCATGTACAGATTGTGGAAATTGCCACATCATTAAGACAGTGCTACCAATCATGTGCAAATTATAAAAACTACCATACATTAAAAAAGTAGTGCAGCAAACGTGCCCCCCCCCCCCCCCCCCCCAAAAAAAAATGATATTGTGCATCTTGCATGATCTGCAATATAGAAAATTGGTGTAACAACCGTGCAAAAAAAAAAATTTTTGTTTATCCTGTACGAGTTGCAGATACTGCAACATGGAAAAAACCGTGCTACAATTGTGCTTTTACAGACCAAAAAAGAAAAAAAAAAAGATTTGACATCAATATGATAAAAAACCGCAATCAGTGACCTAAAAAAAATCTATCCTGTGCAAATTGCAAAAACTTCTTACACATTAAAAAAATAGTGCAGTCTAATGGAGATATGAACAATGTTCTGATAAGGTTATATAAGATATTTTAATAGATTATGAATGATACCTCGGATGTATACATGATTTATAAAAATTCTATTATAAAGATATTAAAAAAAAAAAAAATAGTGCAGTAAACATGCAAAAAAAAAAAAAAATTATTGCATCAATATAGTGACACCAAAAATAAATAAAAAGAAATGTGTCCTGTGCACCTTGCATAAACTGCAATACAAAAATTAGTACAGCAACTGTGCTAAAAGAAAAAAATAAAAAACACAAAACTAAGAATCAGTCAGCTCAGGCAGAATAACTGGAATTTCAACTCCTGTCAGTACGACCCCTAAAAAAAAAAAAAAAAAAAGGAAAATAATAATAATAATTAAAAAAACATCCCAAAAACAATAAATCTTATTATATTATAGCCATATGAAGTAAACATATATCCTCTTTTTTTGTCAGGGTTTAAAAAAAAAAAAAAAAAAAAGGGGAAAGGGGGTGGAACTGTAAAGCAAGTCACTCATTAAGCCCGTGGGACCCTGGAGTTCTTTTCAAGGCAGTTATTGGCCTTTTGAGGGTGACTCCGTTGAGCTTATTTAAGGGGCCCAAACGACCCCCTGCATGAGGAATATATGTGAGCCAGTTAGTAATCTGAATAGGGGCTACATCCAGAAAAGAAAATAACCCAGGGAGGTCCGTTGGTGTGTGAATAGTAAATGAGGAAGATTCCCTGCGAAACTTCACTGCCAGTGGGTATCCCCACCTATATGTGCACCCCGATCTTTAGCTAAGTCCAAGATAGGACACAGGCAGGCTCTGCGCTGTAGAGTAGCCTGGGATAAATCTGGTAAGATCTTGATAAGGGCCCCATTAAATTCAATACCTCCTGCTTCCCATGCTGCTCTAAGTATCAACTCTTTCTGTGGGTAATGATGAATACGGCATACAACATCCCTAGGCCTTTCTGGATCATTTGATCTAGGGCTCAGAGTTCTATGAACTCTATCCAGTTCTATTGTCTTCTGAGGAGACTTCAAGACCTGCTGAAAAATAGCATTCATCTTTACCTGAAGGTCCTCCGAACCAAGCGTTTCAGGGAGCCCCCTAAGCCGCAGATTGTTTCTGCGGCTTCTGTCTTCAAGTTCCTCGATATGGAGTTGGAGATCAGCTGCCAAATTCATCTGAGTGATCTGTGCTCTTTCCAGGGCTCCCACTCGCTGCTCTAGGGAGGAAGATGCTTCCTTTCCTGCATTCACTTTCTCTGATAGCACTTTAATTTCTAACCTTACCGCCTGAATGTCCTGACGGTGTGTCTCCTCCAGCCGCTCGATCAAATCCTCAATGTCCCGTCGTGTAGGCAATGCCCTCAGTAATGCTTGTATATCTCCTTCTAGGCTCCCCCCTTCTCCAGCCTGCGAGACATCTGCCGTTTCTGGTGGGCTAAGGTGAAGCAACACTGAATCTTCTGCCATAGGTTTGACCTGGTAGTTGCTCGTTTTCAGCATTTCCAAATTACAGTCCGTCAGATTGGAAAGCATATACATGTAGCCCAATGTGTACAGTGCTTAACCTCCCTGGTGGTATGATTATGTCAGATTTTTGCGTCTCAAAGCCGTACATTGTTTTGCGTGGAATTTTAGCATTTTATATTGTAAGCCTGTAATTCTTAATAACTCACTTAAATCTGTCAAAAACAAGAGTCTAGTAGACATCCCAGGTATGATAAAGTTTGAAACATGAAATCATAAATTATAATATTATAAATAACTATAACAAATAATAATATAAGAATACAATTTATTTAATAATGTAATCAAGTTAAAAACAATAACATTTGCTCAATTGCAGAATTGTCGCTGTCGTTACTTTCAGTGTTTGATGATGAATTTCCCCAGGAATCACTATCACTCAATTCTGCAAGTGTTCTAATTTTCTATCACTGTTTTCTAGCTGGTCTAAAACTGCTTTTGATGTAAAGGGACACTTTTTGTTTGCCATGGACATTTTCAAGCTTACAGGCAGAAAGAACAGTGTATATATAATATAAAACTGCATATGTGGCACCCCCCACTCCTGAGCCACACTCGGGATTACCGCAAGGGAGGTTAAAGGTTGTGTGTTCAAATCTGCATGCATAAAACCCACTTTTGTGTTTCATGAGCCACCAAATGTTTTCCAATGGTTCTCATCATGTCCTATTTCCTGTATAGTTCTACAGACAAGCAGTGCTGCTGGCTAGAGCCTATGGTGCATGGTGTTGGTGTGCTGCTGTTTGAAATCTCGAAGCCCTGTATCTCTTAGTTCGAATCTAATGTGTTACCAGTAAATTGTTTTGTGGGCCAGTAAATGTTTTTCAATTGTTGCCATCATGTCATCTTCAGTATATAGTTCTACAGAGAAGTTGTGTTGCTGGCTAGAGCCTGTGGTGCATAGCGATGGTGAACTGCTGTTGAATGCTGGAAGCTCTAGATTTCATGGTTCGAATCTCTGATGCAGTAATAGTTTTATCTTTCAACGGCTTAGAGAGTCTAGATCCATGATATAGGCTCACTAGCAACTACTTCTAATGTCTTCTGGTTCTGTGGCGCAGTCTGTAAGCTCCTGAAGTTTGAATCAGAGGGTTGTAGGTTCGATTCCCACGTGAGCAAAGATGCTTCCTCAAAGTAGCACCAAGTCTTTGGGTGTTGTATGAAGGGCGGCTGAAATTGTAAAGACTGCAATGAAGTGGTCAGGACTTAACTAAGTTGGTGGTGCGGACCACCATCTGTGGGGCTTGAGTGAACCTGTGACCCTAAAACTGGGGGCAGGAATACAGTGAAGGAGATGGGCATGTTGATGAAAAATATGAGATTTTTGGTAAAATGCCAAAAAAACACAAAAATGTCTTCTTGCCCTTAGAGTGGCACTTCTTGTCTTTCCTAGCTTTCAGCACCCATCTGTGCTTTCTCTGTTTGAGTTCCATTGTTGCACAGTTTTATCTGCTTGGGGCTTTTATTCACCTGGTTTCTGGTTGGAGCTCAGTTCATTCACATGGTGTCTAGTTACCCACTTGCTTGTTGCTTGCTTCATTGAGAGTTCATTCACATGATGCCAAGGTTACTCACTTGCTTGCTTGTCGATTGCTTCATTGAGGGATTATTCACATGGTGCCAAGGATATCCACTTGTTTGTTACTTGCTTCATTCTTATGATGCCAAGGTTACTCACCTGATGGTTATATGGCTGGACCTTGAGGGTTTATTCACATGATGTCAAGGTTACTCACCTGAACCTTGCTGTATTGAGGTTTTATTCACACATTGCATATTACTCACCTGATGGTTTTATTCACACAGTGCAGTTTACTCACCTGATGGTTACTTACTTGATCTCACTTCATTAAGGGGTTAATTCTCATGGTGCCAAGGTTATCCACTTGCTTGGTGCTCCAAACTGCAGAGTAGATTCTTAGTCTGGTATGCTTTGAGAACCAAACTCATGGTTGTCCAACTCCATGTTCATCGCCCTACATGCTGCGCCACAGACCTGGATGCTCAAACCTGACAGCAGTGCTTATACATACTAAATTTAAGCAAGATTCAAGCTGCAAAGTGTAGTAACCCGTAGCAACCAATATGAAGAGGATTCAAAAGGGGATTGGTTGCTATTGGTTTCAGCAATTTGTACAACATTAAATATATAATAATAAAAAAATATGCAGAGGTGACTAACTGAGGATTCAAACTCACGACCAGCTGAATGCAAGTTCACCAACATATCCCCAAGGCTATAGTATCAGATGGGGATTGTGCCCAAAACCAGAGTTGTAATATCATGATATACCATATGATCAGTGGATTAATGTACTAAATTGCCATCATCTAACAAAAAATAGTTTCCCAGTTGACCTTCCAAAGGATATTCCTAATTGCTGCTTGCAAAGTACATAATGCCTAAGCAACCAGCAAACAAAAAGGTGGTCGCTTGAGGATTTGAACTTGCAAACTTATTGTTTGTGAGATCAGCGGCATACATGCAGAGCCACTGTCTTGGATGGTGGGCGGAGCTTAAAACTACAGCTTTAATTTCATGAAATAACACATGGCTTAATATTTGAATATTAAATAAGTTGCTACCATCAGACCTAGTCCACCTTTTGGCCTAGAGGAAATTCCCATTTAGTAAAACTGTACTTTCCATTCTCCATTGCCATGAGCCAACTTGCAACTATTTCACTTGCTAGCCCAATGTCTTACATACAAGACCACTACCTCAGATAGTGGGTGGGTTTCAAAACTAGACCTTTCATTTAATGGAATACCATATGACTACTGCCTCAGATGGTGTGTTGGGTTTAAAACTAGACCTTTAATTTAATGGAATACCATACGACTAGTTGATTAATAGTCATACAATTTACTAAACTGCTACCATAAGACCTAGACAAATCTTTCACTTGGCTTAGGGGAAATTCTCATCTGGCAAAACCATACCTTCAAGAGTCCATTGCCATGAACCACAGGGCACTATCTCAACTGCTGTCTACACAGAGCAGTAATCCATAGTAATTAATAAGAAAGGATAAGTTCTCTGAAAGTGGATTGGTTGCTTTAGGTTTTTGCAATTTTAATAAATTATTCTGAAAAGATGGTTACTTGGGGATTCGAACTCGCAACCATCTTACTTGATAACCCAGTGTCTTACATACTCTGCCACAAGGCTTTACTGCTTAACAAATCTGTAACCCAGCACTGATTTGGGCTAATAAAATGAGATGAGCACTGCATTTATGAAGTCCTGTAAAACAGAAAGGTCTACAGCGTAGCTAACTGCCCATTGATGTAGCTCAAGGTGTAGAGTGCCTGTCTTTGTACCATGAAGGTTGTGTGTTCAAATCTGCATGCAGAAAAGCCCAGTTATGTATTTCTTGAGCTGCCAAATTTCTTTTCAATTGTTGTCATCATGCTGTACTTGGTATATAGTTCTACAGAGAAGTGGCAAGGCTGGCTAGAGCCTGTGGTGCACGTCTTTGGTGTGCTGCTGTTGAATGCTGTAAAGCCTTGGATTTCTTAGTTTGAGCCTGCTATGGTAACAATTAAGTGTTTTGTGGGCCACTAAATCCTTTTCAATTGCTCCCATCATTTTGTCTACCGTATATATTTATAAAGAGAAGGAACATTCCTTGCTAGAGCCTGTAGTGTGTGTCTGTGTCTGCCAGTAAATAGCAGGGGCTGATCGTTTCATGCTGTGTTGACTTTTTAAGTGTAAATTAAGCAAATTACTTTGTTGTAGGTATTATCAGTGTTTCCTTCAAATATTCTGTTAGTTTTCAATAAAAAAAATGTGCTCTACCAGTAAATTTGCCATGTTTTGTCAGTAAAAAAAAAAAATGTTGTGGGAGGTTGGCAACCCAGGTTGTTGGTTTGTTCCTGTTGAATGTAGAAAGCCCTGAATTTCTTACTTCAAATCTCTGATGTGGCAATAGTTTTATGTTTCAAAGGCTTAGAGAGGCCAGAGCCATGATATAGGTGCACAAGCCACCGCTTCTGACATCTTTTGGTTCTGTGACGCATCATGTAAGCTCCTGAAGTTTGAATCAGAGGGCTGTAGGGTTGATTATTATATGAAGAAAGTTCAACGTGAACGAAGATGATTCAAAGTAGCAATGAGACTTTGGGGGTTGTGTGAAGGATGGATGAAGTTGTAAACACTGTTCAAAATACCTTCCATCTTACCCGCCAACATGCTTTTGACAGATAGAGGCCCCTACCTACACATTCGGTGAAGCTGTCCAATAGCTCAAGCATTCTGGATTAAAAATTTTCATCTCTAATGTAGTAGGCGTAATGCTCGAGTCGGATAACTCTATTGCCTTACTCAACTTACTTCAGGAGACTTCATCTCATCTTCAAATTACTCCTGCAGGTTACCACCGCTTTGACGCAAAGGCCTGTAAAAGCCCCAGCCTGCACACCCCTGAAGTTTATCATTGAGTTACCAGGGCACTGATTTACGCCAAGGTTGAAGCAGTGGTCCTTGATAAACCTTCAAAATATGAACGCGTCTGGCAACCCTGGGTGAACTATTTCCTTCCACCAGGTTTACAATACCCTCCTTCTTTAACTCACCTCCATTTAAGTTCTAATTGTCTGTAGGCACCGGTCCCTATTCACCCATAGGAACCGCTGCCTGCTTGACAGCGAATCGCACCTCCCACTGTGGTGCTTATGCTTCAACCACTGTCCCAATGAGCTAACAGAATTCTCTAGCTTTTCGTTCCCTATGATCAATAATGCTTTTGACACAAGTTTTAACTCACACCCTGTATTGCTACACTCCTGTTTTATGGACATTTTTCAAACGCTGTACTGACTCCACTCATCATTCCCTATCATTGTTATGGATATATTGCTTGTAACCCATCTTCCTGTTCCGTGAGACTGTTCACCTTCATTTTGTTCTGTTTTATATGTTATGGCACCTGAACTGTGTTTTATGCTGGTAACTTCAATAAAATAAATGTAAATCATAAAGACTGATACAGAATGCTTAAGACAAAGTTGATGGCATGGACCGCCCTATGTTGGGATTGAGTGACCTTAGAATTGGGGCAAAAATACTGCGAAGGAAAAGAGCAGGTTAATGAAAAATTTAATTTCATTGGTAAAAAAAGAATTGCTTGTGATTTATTGCTGACTTTTAAAGTTGTGGGTGTGTTGCTAAGCTTTCAGAACCCATTGTACCAACACACCTGTACTTTCTATGTTCAAGATGCTTTGTTCCATTGTGGCACAGGATCCAGTGCGTGTGGTGTTTATACACATGGTTTCAAGGACACCCCTTGATTGTTACATGGCTGGAACTCGTTTCTTTAAAGCTTCACACACATGGTGCCAAGATCATCCACATCATGGTTACACAGTGCGAAAGTCTGCTACTTAATCTCTCATTACTAGTTGCTGTTCCACCCAAACAGCTCAGAGTAGACATTTGCTTTGGGAACCAAACTCATGACTTTGATTTACATTTAGTGTCATACATGCTGCACCACAGACTGGATGTGCAAGCTTTACAGCAGTGCCTATACATTCAAGCTGCAAAGTGTAGTAACCTACAGGAACCGATGTGAAGAGAACTGGTTGCTATTGCCAGTTTGTACAAGGTTAATAAATAAATGAATCTGGAAAGGTGACTACGTGAAAATTTGAACTCTCAACCATTTAATGTGTGAGATCACCAACATACCCCTAAGGGCAAGGCTATTGTCTCAGACAGTGGATAGTTTGAATATCATGACATACCATATGAGCAGTGGATTAATGTTCAAACATTGTACTAAACAGCCACCCTCTAATAAATACCAGTCTCCCAGATGACCTTCCAAAGAATATTCGCATCTGGTAAAATTGTATTTTCAAGAATACATTACCTTCAGCATTATCTTAATTTGCTGCTTGCAAAGTACAATAACCCAAAGTTGATTGGTTATTATGGGCTTCTTCAGTTTATGGTCATAAATGGGGAGTACTCGGAATGGTCAGCGGTGGGTTTTGGGGTCCCCCAGGGTTCTGTGCTGGGACCAGTCCTATTTAATTTGTTCATAGATGGGGTAAACAGTTCAATCTCTGTATTTGCGGACGATACTACGCTAAGCATGGCATTAACTTCTCCGCAGGATTTGGAAACCTTGCAAAAAGATCTGAACAAATTAATGAGATGGGAAACTACATGGCAAATGAGGTTCAATGTAGAGAAATGTAAAATAATGCATTTGGGTGGCAAAAATATAAATGCAATCTATACACTGGGGGGAGAACCTCAGGGGGAATCTAGGATGGAAAAGGACCTGGGGGTCCTAGTAAATGATGGGCTCAGCAATGGCATGCAATGCCAAGCTGCTGCTAACAAAACAAACAGAATATTGGCATGCATTAAAAAGGGGATCAACTCCAGAGATAAAACGATAATTCTCCCACTCTTCAAGTGTCTGGAGGATATTAGTTATGAGGAAAGGTTGCGAGCACTGAACTTATTCTCTCTGGAGAAGAGACGCTTGAGAGGGGATATGATTTTAACATACAAATACCATACTGGTGACCCCACAATAGGGATAAAACTTTTTCGCAGAAGGGAGTTTAACAAGACTTGTGGCCACTCATTAAAATTAGAAAAGAGGTTTAACCTTAAACTACGTAGAGGATTCTTTACTGTAAGAGCGGCAAGGATGTGGAATTCCCTTCCACAGGTGGTGGTCTCAGCGGGGAGCATCAATAGTTTCAAGAAACTATTAGATAAGCACCTGAACGACCACAACATACAGGGATATACAAGGTAATACTGACATAATCACACACATAGGTTGGACTTGATGGACTTGTGTCTTTTTTCAACCTCACCTACTATGTAACTATATATAATTATGTAACTTTAATAAATGAATCATGAAAAGGTTGCTTGGGGATATAAACTTGCAAACTTTGGCTCCCCACAAGCTTACAGACTGTGGAACATTTTGCATTTCATTTGGAAATCAAGGTCCCAGAGTCTGGAGGAAGATTGGGGGGATACAGAATGCAAGTTGCATGGGGTTCAGTGTTAAGTTTCCGCAGTCAGTGATGGTTTGAGGAGCCATAGCATCTGCTGGTGTTGGGCCACTGTTTATCAAGTCCATAGTCAGCTAAGGCCTCTACAAGGAAAGTTCTATAGCACTTCATGCTTCCTTCTGCTGACCAGCTTTATGGAGATGCTAATTTAATTTTCAAGCAGGACTTGGCATCTGCCCACACTGCCAAAAGAATCAATACATGGTTTAGCGTAGATTCACATTGATGTGGGTTTTTAATCATGGGAGTTCAGCTGAACGTGCATGATTTCATACCCACATATCAATCCGACTTCAGGAGACATTTCAGAGACATTGGTGCAGAGACCTATTGAAATAGTTGCCAAAGTAGTACAGAAACGACTTTTGGGAGTCAGTGTGGTGCTATTGGGACGTAGCTGCTGATTTGGCATGCAATTCGATATGCTAAATCACATCAATGTGAACCTAGGCTCAATGATTTTGGTATCACTATGCTTGATTGGCCAGCAAACGCACCTGACTTAAACCCCATAGAGAATCTGTGACACACACCCCCACGGCACAGGGCATTGATGCAGTAATTCATGCAAAAAGCAACCCGACTAAGTTTTGAATATATATACTGAATGTATATACTGTACTTTTCAGTAAGCCAACATTCCTGTATGGAAAAACATGTTGGGTAATATTTTAATTTTTTGAGATACTGCGTTTTGGGTTTTCACTTAGCTGTAAGCCATAATCATCAAAAGTAAAAGAAAAATGCTTGAAATATAATCACTCTGTGTAATGCATCTATATAAAATAGGAGTTTCACTTACTGAATTACTGAAATAAACTTTTTGATGATATTCTAATTTTATGAGATGCACCTGAACACTCAAAGCCATGGCTTCAGTTAAGAAAAGAGCTTGTTGTGACAAAACTAGACTAGTCTTTCACTTGGTATACTAAAAAAAATATTTGCATCTGGTAAAACTCTCTCTCTCAAAAGTCAATTCCCTTGAACCAAAGGCCATCATCCCAACTGAGGCCATTATCTTCAAAATCTTTCACTACACAATCTCCATCTCTACTCCATCAACAGTCTGACACTTACCTGGTTTACTAATTGATATTCTCATCTGGTAAAAATGTAGTTTTAACAGTCCATTCTCTTGAACCAGAGGGCACAATCTCATCTGCTGCCTAAATCTTCAATAAAAATGTCTGCAAAGGTAGTTATGAGGATTTGTACTCACAATCCTTCGCTGACAATAACACCAGCATACGCTCAATGTCACAGATGGTAAAGGAACTTGTTGTGACAAAACTAGACTATGGTCTACTAAAAGAGCTTTGCATCTGGTAAAACTCTACTTTCAAAAGTCAATTCCCTTGAACCATAGGACATCATCTCAACTGATACCATTATGTTCACGATGGTTTATTATACATGATCTCCATTTCTACTCCATCAACAGAGTTAAACAGATACAATGTGTGAAATTAATGGATGTCTTACCAAATATATCACTTTGTTGATCTCAAGGAATTCAAAGAGCATAGTAGATATTATTAAAATGTATTAATGTCAAGCAGAATCTAACCTAACCAAATTTTTTTTTTATTTAGAAGCTGATTTTTGGTGTCAACATTTACTTTACCATTGATCTAAATGCATGTAGCTTAAAATGGCAACATTTTACTGACTTTTACAGAAATTTCAGATAACAAACATTGAATGTAAAGGTTGGCTTTCGCCCAACAAATGTTGGATGGCAGGCTAGTAAATTTTCAGCAGACAACGGTCTTTTGTCAGATTTTCGTATGGTCTGTACACAAGTCGGTCACACAAAAGTCCAAAGTACAAAACACGTTTGCTCTGACTCAATGCTCCCTAAACACGACATTAGCAGAAGGTGCCCAAAGGGTGGCGCTCAAGAGCTGAAATTCCACATAGTACGTCACTACGTTCGTGTTTGTTGGCCAACAGCTGTGTGCCGTTAGTATGCAAGACAAGATCCAGGCACACGCCCTTTTGACAAAAGTCTGATGCTCTGTTGGCCAACAATCCAATTGTGTGTACGAGGCCTTACTCTGCAGTAGTGTTTGGCCGAACACCCCCAGTTCAATATGCTCAGGAACATGGAAAAAAAAAGTTCTAAAATGAACCCTATATGTATAAAGGTTGGGGTGGACATGGAGTCACAAATACTCCTGCTGAGGCACCATCCCCTAAGAGTATACAACTATGTTTAAAAAAACAGGGATTTGGAACAGGATGGGACTTTGATTGTGCCTCAGAGGAGTATATTAAAAAATATACACATACTGAAATTTATAGAAAATTATACAAACTTTATTCATCTGCCAAATGGCAAAATCTTCTAAGAAGAACAGGTTAAAAATAAGATACAATTTAGGAATCTTGAAGTCAGGGTGCGCTAATCCCAAACACAGCAGAGCAGATATGGCCTACGTGTTTCGCGGACAGTTCCACTTCATCAGGGCCTTGAGGGTAGCAGCACAGTAGATATCGTGTAAATTCCATAAACTGTGGACGGAAGACACAGACTCAGAGAGACATAGATTTGGCCTTTGTGGACGCGGGGACACTCCACCGCACCACGGCGGAGGAAAAATGGCGGAAGAAGAGCCCCCAAAGTATATGCTATAAACTCTAAATTCTTCTGATGGGGAAACTGAAAATGCACTAAATATCAACTAGTCGGGGTAAATTGAATTCGGAAGGGATGGAATATGTGCAAATGGACTGTAGAGAAAGTCCGTGGGTAAAGCCTCAAAGGGGATATCCTCTTTCATGTGAGGGACGGGGAGGAGAAACAATCACTTGAAACATCACAGATCTCCCCTCTTTTTTTTTAAACATAGTTATAAACGTGAACCCTATTAAAGTTTATAGGACCCGAAATTGAAAAATCAAAAGTCCCCACATTGGCCAAAAAAAGGGTATCAGGGTCCAGGTACTGCCCTTGGGAGCATGTATTTTTTTTAAAGATAGTTTTCAAAGGAGCAGTGATTCTAATGATGCTTAAACAAAAAAAATGGAACATTCCTTTAAATATAGTGCCGGGGGTGGGGGGTCCCCTTAGTTTGCCTGTAAATTGGCACATCTGTTCCGTTCTGTTCGCACCAGGAATTCCAAAACAAAAAAAAAGTTCTGACCCGAACAGCGAACCCTCTTAAAAGTCTATTGGACCCAAACGTGGAAATCAAATTTGAAGGCTTATATGCAAGTAATTTGCCATAAAAGGGTATAGGGGTCTGGGTACTGCCATGAGGGACATGTATCAATGCATATACATTTTTTTTTTAAAAAGATGAAAAGTTCCTTTAAATATACTGCCTGGGGGGGCCCCTTAAGCCTCATACACACGATCCGATTGTTGGCCAACCGAGCGTCTGATTTTTGTCCAAAGGGCGTGTGCCAGGAACTTGTCTTGCATACTAACGGTACACAATTGTCAGCCAACAAACACGAATGTAGTGACATACTACGAGGAATTTCAGCTCTTGAGTGCCACCCTTTGGGCCCCTTCTGCTAATTTCATGTTTCGTGAGCATTGATTCCGAGCATGCGTGTTTGTACTTGCGACTTGTGTGACTGACTTGTCTGATTTTCATATCGTCAGTACACAGACCATTGTCTGCCAAAAATGTACTAGCCTGCCATCCAACATTTGTTGGCCAAAAGTTGGACAACAATTGTCAGAAGGAGCATACTAACGGTCAGATTTTAGGACAACAGTCTGTCAACAGACAATCCCCTGCCAACAATCGGATCGTGTGTAGGAGGCTTAAGGCATAAACATTAGTCTGCCTTCTGCCTGTAAAGTGGCACATCTATAGCATGTATAGAACATGCTGCAGCAAAAATGACATTTCTAAAGAAAAAAATTAGAGTTACGCTTACCGGTAATGTCTTTTCCAGTAGTCTTTCAGGACAGCCACAATGAGGGACCTTGGCTCCTCCTCTTCCTTTGGAAACACTGTGCCAGCCCCCATAAATTTTCACCTCCCCCTGCCAGCCTCAGTTTTTCCTAGAACACCACCGGTCAGTTGGGGAGACACAACACGTTAATAGAATAACATCACATATTTCTATTGTGCTTGCGTATTAGGTCTTCCTCAAGACCCGCCAAAAAATTCAGGTGGGTAACCATGGCTGTCCTGAAAGACTACTGGAAAAGACATTACCGGTAAGCGTAACTCTAATTTTCACTCCCCGTCTTTCAGGACAGCCACAATGAGAGGATAAGCAAGCACTTACCACTTCAGGGCGGGACAACGGCTTGCAGAACCTTTCGCCCAAAGGTCTGCTCATTTGCCGATACCAGGTCCACTCTGTAATGTTTCACAAAGGTGGTATAACTGGACCATACTGCAGCCTTGCAAATCTGCTCTGGCGTTGCTCCAGCTCTTTCCACCTGCGAAGCTGCCATAGCCCTAGTAGAGTGTGCTTTAATCCCCATGGGAGCCTCTTTACCTGCCAGATTGTAGGCCTGGCTAATGGCTACCCTGAGCCACCTAGCAATGGTGCGTCGAGACGCCTTTTGCCCCCTCTTTACTCCACCAAACAAAATAAATAGAGAGTCTGATTTTCTAAAATTCTTTGTCAGCTCTACATACTGTAGGATATACATCTCCTTACGTCCAAAGTATGAAACAAATTCCCTATCACTTGAGGGACTAGGGCAAAAGGTGGGCAGAATTACCTCCTGGCTTCTATAATATTTAGAAGCCACCTTCGGTAAAAAAGCTGGATCAGTCTTAAAAATGACGCGATCCGAAAAAATAACACAAAAGGGGGGTCTAATTGAAAGAGCCTCAATTTCGCTGACCCTCCTAGCAGTGGTCACTGCCACTAAAAAAACAGTTTTGTAAGTTAAGTCCTTTAGAGTACAAACTTCTAAAGGCTCAAAGGGAGGCTGTAAGACCAGGAAAAGGTCCCACTTAGGGAAGGAAGGACCAAGCACTGGCCTTTGTCTTGTTAGAGCTTTGAAAAATCTGACCACCCAGGGGTTGGTGGCCAGAGGTTTCTCTAAATACGTGCTGAGACTTGGCTCTTAAGGGTACTGGTGGCTAGTCCCTTATCCGCTCCGCATTGTAAAAATTCCAAGACTGCTATAGGGCTCTGCACCTTAAAAGCGTTCTCTAAACACCATTCTCTAAAGCGCCCCCAAACCTTTTGGTTGGTATCGGCGCGTCTCCTCCTTTTTACTATTGAGGAGGGTGGCTACTAGTTGGTCAGAGAAAAACCTGTTTTTTTAGCATTTCCTCTTCAGAAGCCAGGCCGCCAAGTTCCAGTGATGAACCTGGGGACAGAAAACTGGGCCCTGTGAGGAGATCCTTTCGAATCGGGAGGAGCCAGAAGTGTGCCACTGCCAACTGCTTGAGGATCGAAAACCAAGCCCTTTTGGGCCAGTGTGGAGCCATTAAGATTAGAGAGGCGTTTTCTAGCTGAAACTTTCTTAATACAGCTGGAAGTAGGACAGGAGGTGGGAAGGCGTAACAAGTTTTGAATTGTCAGCTTCGAGTCAGAGCATCTACTCCTAGAGCGTTTTTCCATCTGTTTAGTGAGAAGAAGCCTGGGGTCTTTGCATTGCTGCTTGAAGCAAATAGGTCCACCTCTGGGAGACCCCATCTCCTGACTATAAGGTCGAAGACTTCCTGATTGAGGACCCAGTCGCCTTCTCTCAGTTGTTTCCGTTCCTCTTTTTTTCTATGTCCCCTGTGGCGGGCGAGAACCCAAGTGTGCTCCCCAGCCTCTGCCGCTTGCGTCTGTGGAAATCACTTTGGACACTGGAATGATCCACAGGCGCCCCTGTGACAGATTTATCCGCTTCCTTCACCACCAGAGGGATCTTTTGACACGGGTGGGGAATTGAAAGCAGAGTGTCCAATGACTCCTGGCTGTGGTCCCACACATTTTTAGAATTAAGGCCTGCAGGGAACAGAAGTGTAGGCCTGCCCACTGGACCGCCGGGATGGCAGATGTCAGTAAGCCCAGGGTTAACATTGATGCCCTTATTGATAACTGCTGGTTGTTTTGGAGGGAAGCTACCGCTCTGTCCACCTTTAGTATTTTTTCCGCTGGGAGAAAAACTCTCAGATGGGTTGAGTCCAGCAGATAGGGGATTTGCCGAGTTGGAATTAAACTGGATTTTTCCAGATTCAGCAGCCATCCCAGCCCTGTCAGAGTTTGTTTTATTATCTCCAGATCTCCGATTAGCTGCTCTGGAGAAGGCCTGAAACTGCAAATGGATGGTTTCTTCCTCTACCTTCACAGCTAGTCACAGGAACTTTTGAAAAGTTTCTGCAATAGGCACGTGGAGGTAGGTGTCCTTGAGATCCAATGACACCATATAACAGTCCGGGGGTAGTAGCACCCTGACTGTAAATATCAACTCCATCCGGAACCTTTTGTAGGCAATTGATTTGTTCAGGGGTTTCAGGTTTAGAATTAATCTGTAACTTCCTGAGGGCTTTCTTACCACAAAAACGTGTGAATAGAAGCCCCTCCCTTCCTCCCCTTTTGGGACCCTGCAAACATTCTGTTGCTGTAGTTCTTTAATGCTCCCAGGAGAGCTTCTGCCTTTGCCGGACATCTGGGGAGAAGCATTACTAGGCTTTGACGTGGAGGGGGCTCTGTAAATTCTGACGGTACCCCAGCCTTACTATCCCCAGGATAAACTGGTTGGGGGGAATTGCTTCCCATTGTGGAAGGAAGGCCCCCAGTCTTCCTCCCACTGTGACCAGTGGGTCATTGCTTTTTACGGGGCTGCTCAGGAGGGCGAAAAATCACTCCTCCTCTGCCCTTACCCCTTTGGCCCCAAGTCTTCTTTTCCTTTTCAGGCTTGGGGGGGGTATTCTTTTTTTTCGGGCGAAACCCCTTCTTGGTCTGGGTTGGGGTTTTCCGTTTCATCGGGAACGCTTTTTTCTTATTGGCTGTGTGGTCTAATACTGCTTCCAGACAGGGGCCGAATAGGAGGTCCCCCGTCAGTAGAATGCCACAAAATTTAATCTTAGAGGCATTGTCGCCTGGCCATGTTCTGAGCCAGAGGGCCCTTCTGGCTGAGTTGGCTAGTGCAGCAGTCCTGGCAGACATGCGAACTGACTCAGCAGAAGCATCTGCTATAGATGCTATTTCTCGCAAAATAGTCGGAAAGAATGACAAAATAGTCTCTTTTGCCGAACCTGCCTCAATGTGGGCTTGAATCTGAGTAAGCCAATGTTCGAGATTATGAGCCACCACTGTGACCGCCATCTCTGGTTTCAAATTGCCCAAATTTGATTCCCAGGTCTTTTTTTAGAAGGGAATTAATATTTTTGTCCATGGTATCTGTCAGAGCCCCTAGATCCTCAAAGGCCAGATCTGTTTTTCTGGAAACTTGCGAGAATGCCACGTCCAGTTTGGGGTTTTTATTCCAGATCGACGCCGGGTTATCTGAAAACGGAAATCTTCTTTTCAGGGATCTGGAAAAGAAGGGTTTCCGTTCAGGATCCTGCCATTCCTTTTTGACTGTCTCCACCAGGATCTCGTGGACTGGGAACACCTTCTTTTTCTGTTCCACCAGGCTTTTATACATTTGGTCGTGGAGAGATAAGGGTTTCTTGTCTACCTGGATACCCAGGGTGGTATAGACTGCCCCCAAAAGGTCCTCTATCTCATCAAGGGACAGTTTGTATTTTGAGGGTCTCCTGGACTCCCCGTCCCGGATCTCTCCCTCCGATTTATCCTGAGAACCAGAGGTAGCACTGTATGGTTCCTCCCTAGCCTCCTCTCTGGAAGGCCCCGCAGTTTCCTCTGTCGAAGCAGGTCCCCTGGGTTGGGAAGATGTAGAGCCCTGTCCCAGCACTAGGGTGAATCTGTCCAGGTATGAACTGGCTGTTGGTCTCCAGGAACAAAGAGCCCCAGGTGCTGGCTAATGCTAGTAAAGGCTGTGTGCAAATGGGACAATCCGGACAGCCGCACTCCAGGAAATTATAATCCAAACTTCTTTATTTTAAAATCAGGAACATGTCATACAGTACATCAAAGGCAGAGTGTACAGACAGGCAGCTTACGCGTTTCGCACTATATCTAGTATTTGATCATACTCATGAGCTATGAGTAAGCACTTGATATAGTGCGAAACGTGTAAGCTGCCTGTCTGTACACTCTGCCTTTGATGTACTGTATGACATGTTCTTGATTTTAAAATAAAGAAGTTTGGATTATAATTTCCTGGAGTGCGGCTGTCCGGATTTTCCCATTTGCACATAACCCTCTTCAGTAGCTTTCTGAAATACATGTGAATAAAACACCAATCAGAATCCCCATAGACATCAACCATGGGGAGTACCTAGTCCCTCCTATAGATAAGGTACTTGGTCTTGGGATGGCTGGAGCTGGCATCGCTGAGCATCAGCTTCTGACATGCTGGTGGCGCTGCCTGTGGAGTCCTCTCACCGCCTGTGCTGTGTATCGACTCATCTCCAGCCTCAGCCCAGCACCCTATCAGCCCCGCGACCTGGAACCAGATGTCGTAGGTCAAAGGGAAAACATCCGCCGGAAATGACGTCACCCACCCTCTGGCTCGCTTGGTTCCATACTGCGGCCTGAAAACTGCACAGGGAGAACAGAGATGCTTCCCTGCCAACAGCCCTGTGACTGAGATAGAGGGCCCTCCGGACTTCCACTTGCGCTCGGCGCTGCCCTGACGAACCCGTCTCCTTTATCAGGGACCTTTAAGATGTATAGCCCTCAGTCTCTCTGACTGAACCTAGGCCTGGTTCCAGTGCAGTGTCTCCCCACCGGGGGAAACACAAATAACTGAGGCTGGCAGAGGGAGGTGAAAATTTATGGGGCCTGGCGCAGTGTTTCCAAAGGAAGAGGAGGGGCCAAGGTCGCTCATTGTGGCTGTCCTGAAAGACGGGGAGGGAAAAATGAACTAAAATGACATTTAAATTGCCTGCAATACAATACCAAGCAATACATTTTTTTTTTAAAAACAGCGAGGCCCCCCAGTCCATACCAGGCATTCGGGTCTGGAATGAATTTTAAGCATGAAAAAGTCGGTGACATCACAAGGGGGGCAGTGCCACAAGGTGACATCTCCGGGTAGCTCCGCTCTTACCTATAGAAGAACAGCAAGCCAGGCATTCAGCGGTTTGCCTTAGTTGACTGCGGAAGTTTATTTTTCAGGTCCGGCGGTGGCATCGTGATTTACAATTTATATTGGGTGACACTTTTTTTTATTTTTTAATAAAGGAATTGTCAAAAACTGTCTGTTTTTATTACTTTGATACTTTTTTGGTGAATGGGTAGGAGTACCATGTACCCCATACTCATTCACATGGGGAAGGGCGGGATCGGGGGGGCCCCTTGTTAAAGGGGGTTTCCAGATTTTGATAAGCCCCCTGCCCACAGACCCCCACAACCCATGGTTGCGTGGATGAGGCCCTGGTCGCCATCAACATGGGGACAAGGTGCACCCACTCCCCATGTTGAGGGCATGTGGCCTGGTATGGTTCAGGAGGGGGTGGCCACTTGCTCATTCCTCCCCCCTCTCCTGACCTGCCAGGCTGTGTTCTTGGATAAGAATCTGGTATGGATTTGGGGGGGACCCCAAGCCTTTTTTTTATTCCATACCAGACCAGAAAAAACAGGAATGGGGTTTTATTCAGTTGTCAGCAGGGAAGCCCACTGTGTGATTTTACAATAAAATTAGTTCCTAGACTGCATCTCTAAGCTAGTTTTGCCTAGTCTTGGGTCCTCAGCTATAACTGGTTCGTGGATCCAGACCGGAGGAGGCTCTATCTTGACAGATGCACCCAAACTGGGTGCTGGATGGTTGTCACATGAGGTGTCATCCAGGTTTGGGGAGGCCGGAGGTTGGGGTGATTTGTGTTTTTGGAATGCCTGAGGGCGGGGCGAGCCATGTTTAGGAATGCCTGAGGGCGGGGAGAGCCATGTTTAGGAATGCCTGAGGGCGGGGCGAGCCATGTTTAGGAATGCCTGAGGGCAGGGCGAGACATGTTTAGGAATGCCTGAGGGTGGGGCTAGCCATGTTTAGGAATGCCTGAGGGTGGGGTGAGCCATGTTTAGGAAGGTGTGAGGGCAGGGCGGGCCAGGTTTAGGAAGGCATGAGGGCGGGGTGAGCCATGTTTGGGAGGGCGGGACGACCCATGTTTGGGAGGGCGGGGAGGTGGGGCGACCCATGTTTCGGAAGGTGAAAGAGCAGGGTGACCCATGAATGGGAAGGCCGGAGGATGGGGTGACCGGTGGAGGGTTTAGTTCTCAGTACTAGCACATTATGACATTGCCTTGCAGGAATTTTTTTTTAATTACTTGCGGTTTACAACGGCTTTACTATTTTTCAATTACCAAATCAAAAAAGTATAACATACATACATTTGAAATTACCACAATATAGCAGAAGAATTGTGGGCATAAGATATTAAAGATGAAAGAGCAACAGTAACTTGACCACAAGAAAAGGGGTGTCAGACTACTCCATTCTGCCCCTGGAGCCACAACCCTAGAAAGAACACAACTGTGTAGCAATGTTTCTTTTTATTATATTTAGAAAGGGTGGGGGTAACATAAAAAGAAAAAAAATGACAAACAAGAACATTAAAAAAAAAATCTGTAACCAAAGCCTAAGGTAACCTCACTCAAAACAGCTGGAAGGTGCCAAGTAGATGTCAGAAAAGTTTCCCCCACAGTGTTCAAAACCAAGCAAGAACTAGTACTCAGGAGTAGAGCAGTAAACATTAAAACGTTGCCGATGAATCTAGGGCATCCTCTAGATTCGTATTTATACAATGGGATCATTTTGTTAAGACTTCCAATAATCTAAGGTAGGGGCCTGCGAAGACTTCCATTTAAGTAGTATAGACTTGCATGCATAAAATAAGAGGCCTATTAGAGTTCTCATAGCCCTAGGAGGTAGCTAATAAATGTACTAGGTCCCAAAATTTACACATCAATAGATAATGATACAGAAAGGGTGGTGACCATACAGATACACAGAAATCTCAGACCAGAATAGTTTTATACCCGGACACTCCAGCCAAAACACATGTATAAATGTGGCAGGATCTGCCGTACAGCGCCAGCATTGAGAGGAGTGTGAGGGATAAATCTTTTGTAACCTTTGAGTTAAACTATGAAGAATCCCGAATTGTATTAGCCTGACTCTGGCTGAGACCAAGCACTGCATGGGATCATCGCAAACATCCTCCCAATCCAGCTTTTGGACTTCCGCATGCCAACAGGACAAAAGTTTTTCAAGACTATGTATAGTAGGTTGAAGGGTCTTATAAATGGAAGACCAGGGATATGCAATCAGCAGACCTTCAGCTGTTAAAGAACTACAATTCCCATGAGGCTTAGCAAGACACCGACAGCCACAAGCATGACACCCAGAGGCATGATGGGAACAGCTTAGAGACTCAATTTTTGATAATGTGATTGTTACAGGTTGATGCTGAAAGGCATGTCGCAACTGGAGATATCTGAACAGGTATGAGTAAGGGAGAGCATAATTCAAATTTAAGGGTGTCAAAGGTCTGGAGAGCAAATTTGGCTAAAATATTTTATCCCCTTAGAAGCCCATACAATAGGGTCAGGGAAAAAGGAAAATTGCTTGAGAGGGGGATTGTGCCACAGCCATGTATGGGGTAAAAAAGTATTAGTGGACACCAGATGTAGCAATTGTCACGCCTTAACGGCTCTCATGGATAGGGTAATTGGAAGTAGGGTATAGTAGATTATGTAGGGGTTCGTAAGACTCCAGCTGCGCTGCCTCAAGCATTACAGCAGCATTGGTCTTGTCTGCCATCAACCAGTTGTGTTCCTGAGCGGGTAAAGCGGCAAGGTAATAAGTAAAAAGATTTGGACATGTTAGTCCTCCCTCAGTCCATGGTCTTTGTAAAATTGCCAACCGAAGCCTAGGCTGTTGTGAGCCCCATAGAAATGAGGCCATTGCAGTCTTGAATAGCTTAAAGTATTTCCTAGGGATCCACACCGGGGTATGACAAAGGATGTACAATATTGAGGGGAGCAACTTAATTTTAAATGATTAATCCTGCCCACCAGGGAGAGGGGGAGATGAGACCATGCTGACAAATGCTGCTTTGTTAGATTCAATAGCAGCAATAAATTCAGGTTAGTATAGTCTGATGCTTTGGAGGAGACCACTACTCCCAAATATTTGGCAGAAGTCCATCCACCGTAGTGGGAAATCCGGGTCAGCCATGACCTCCAACTCTCGATCAATGGGCGGGACGAGAGATTTATCCCAGTTAATCTTTAGACCTGTCAAGGGAGAGTACAATGAAAGCAGGGCTACAGCTTCCTAAAGGGAAGGGCCGGGGTCATTCAGAAAAAAGATCAAGTCATCGGCATATAGTGCCATTTTTTTAGTGATAGTGCCTGCCGATATACCTTTAATGAGGAGAGAATTATGTATGGCTTGGGCTATTGGTTCCATCATTCGCACAAATAACGCTGGGGATAATGGGCACCCTTGTCTGGTTCCCCTGCCAATGGAGAATGACTCAGACAATTCGCCTCCCAATTTAATCTGTGCCAGGGGAGCCTTATAAAAGGATCTTGATCCAGTTACGGAAACGTGGCCCAAAACCCAGCACCTCCAGCACAGCCGACATGTAGACCCAATCCACTGAGTCAAATGCTTTTTCTACATCAAGCATAACCAGGACCCTCGAAGCTGACTCCTCGGGGGGGGGGGGGGTTGGCTGAAAGTGTGTCAATACTCTACTTGTATTAAGGTCTGTCGATTTCCCTGGGACAAAGCCAGTTTGGTCAATACTAACCAAGGATAGTAAAAATGTTGTGGCCAATACCTTAGTCAGGACTTTAAAACCATAATTCAAGAGGGAAATAGCACAGCACTAGGGGTCTTTCCCTGGCTTAGGTATAATGTGTGCCTGGTACATAGATGGGGGTAATAACAGTCTCAGCTCTCTGAAAACACCTTGCAAAGCCTTGGAGCTAGCACTTCAACATGCAGTTTGTACCATTCCCCCGGAAGCCCATCAGGCCCAGAAGTTTTGTTAGGGGAAAAACAGTTAATAGCCTTCAAGTTTAGGAATGGAGAGGTCTTCATCTAAAGACGCAGCTTCCTCCTCCGACAAAGCCTACAGAGAAAGACTATGTAGAGTGTCCAAGCAAGGACAAAAGATCTGGAGAAGGAGCCTGGTGGTATTGAAAGATTGAAAAAACTCTGTAATTACCGTATATACTCGAGTATAAGTCGTTCCGAGTATAAGTTGAGGCCCTAATTTACCACAAAAATAATGGGAAAAACTTATTGACCCGAGTATAAGACGAGGGTGAGAAATGCACAGTTACTGTAAGTGGAAAAGAGGGTCAACAATGCCCATTTGCAGCATCACTGTGCCCATTTGCAGCCATAGGTCCCCTGAACTTCAAACTCGGTAGTTAAGGGTTTCTAGATGCCCCCGAGCTGCAGCCAAAATTTGGGGTCTCTGAACCCAAAGGGTCCCGAAATGACTTTGCTGCAGATAGACACAGTTGACCGAATTTGGGGCCCTGTATCTCGGGGCCACTTAGTGCTAAGAACCCCAAATTTGGTGTGCAAACCCAGTGGAACTAGCACCATAAAATTGCCAAAGCTCGGGTTTCTAGCACCAAGTGGCCCCGAGATACAGGGCCCCAAAAATCAGTTCAGAAAATGTCAAGCACTTTTCTGCAGCAGAGAATGACATTTTTCGAACCAGTTTTGGGGCCCCGTATCTCGGGGCCACTTAGTGCTAGGAACTTCAGCTTTGGATATGTTGTGGGACCAGGTCCACTGGGTTTGCATACTAAATTTGGGGTTTCTAGCACCAAGTGGCCCTGAGATACGGGGCCCCAAAGACGGTTCGGAAAATGAAATTTTTTGCTGCAGAAAAGTGCTTGACTCGAGTATAAGTCGAGGGGGCACTTTCAGCACAAAAAAATGTGCTGAAAAATTCGACTTATACTCAAGTATATACGGTAATTTAAAATGCTAGAGGGGTTAGTAACAGATTCCCCTGCATCCGAAAGCAGCTCAGAGACAACCGTCAGATGTCAGTTGGCTAACAGCTTACCATTCTTGTCCCCAGACTCAAACAGCCTTCCAGCCTGAAGAGCAGCATCTGCATATGTGAGGGACGTAACGTGAAGTTCCAGGTAGTTTTCCCCAGTAGGAGAGGATGCAAACTCTGAAGCTGCCTCGGACTCAGCCCGCTCAAGCAAGGACAGTTGTGAATTATACTAGACTGTACTAAATGCCTTCTCAGTTTTCCTCAGGAAAAGGAAGGGTATATCGACCAAGACAGTATTGTTAGCGAAACACATCACAGGGCATACCCTTGTGGCTAACAGAGGCCAGAGTGAAGGAAAGACTAGATAAACTTAATACAAATAAAATCACCAGGACCAGATGGCTTACACCCAAGAGTACTCAGAGAACTCAGTCAGGTTATAACCAGACCATTGTTCTTGATCTTTGTGGACAGCATGCTGACAGGTTTTGTACCAGCTGATTGGAGAAAAGCCAATGTGGTACCAATATTCAAACAAGGACAGGCAAATTCCCAGAAACTACAAAAAGTCATTTAAACTTGCTCGCGGTTGTAATGTAAAATTGAATGAAAAAAAAAATGGCGTGGGGGCGCCCCCAATCCATACCAGGACCTTCAGGCCCCCCCCCCAATCCATACCAGATGCTTATCCGGGCATGCAGCCTCGAGGTCAGGAAAGGGGGTGGGGATGAGCAAGCACCCCCCCTCCTGAAGCGTACCTGGCCACATGACCTTAACATGGGGGGTGGGTGATTTTGGGCAGAGGGGCTCTGTGCCCCCCCACCTTAAAGCACCTTGTCCCCATGTTGATGAGGACAAGGCCCTCTTCGACAACCCTGGGCTGCGGTTGTTTGGGGCTGCGGGTGGGGGGGCTTATCGGAATCTGGAAGCGCCCTTTAAAGGAGCCCCTAGATCCTGGCCCCCCCATATAAATGGGTGCATTGTACCCCTACCCATTCACCAAAAAGTGTCAAAATGTAAAAACCACAAGAGACAGTTTGACAATTTCTTCTTTTTATAATAGAGTGTCCCGCGATGTAAATCCCGCTCGACGGACTCTGAAATATTGATTTTTTTTAAAAACAAAACTCGGCCTCCATGGGGGGCCTCCCAGCGACTGCTGTCTTGGCTTTGACAGCTCTTATATAGGCAAGGGCGGGGCCACCCGCTGACGTAACTGGATAACCCCTCCCCCTCTGACACATGACGTCAGAAGGGGCAGGGTCACTGTTATGTCACCAGGTGGCCCCACTCTTGCCTTTATAACAGCTGTCAAAGCCAAAAGACAGCAGTCGACAGGTGGTCTCCCATGGAGGTGGAACTTTAAATTTTTTTCTATTTTTTGGGTCGGTCTGGTGGCATGATTGACAATTGATTTACATTGTGGGGCACTTTTTTCTTTAATAAAGGAATTGTCAAAAACTGTCTCATGGTTTTCACTTTGACACTTTTTTGGTGAATGGGTAGGGGTAAAATGTATCTGATAACCATTCACATAGGGGGGTGGGATCTGTGGGCCCCCTAGTTTAAGGGGGCTTCCAGATTCCGATAAACCCCCTGCAGACCTCGACAACCACCCGCCAGAGTTGTCGGTAACGGTGATGTAGTGGTTTGCACTTTCACCTAGCAGCGAAAGGGTCACTGGTTCAGCCTGGGCGTGGCCATCTCCAGAATTGAATGGGCGCTTACTGTTAGAGCTCCTGCTCTCGGAGCCTCCCTGAAGCGGCTAGCGGCGACAACCAGCGTGCTCGAGGACACAGCAACATCCTGGAAGGCACAGAGCACCTCTCCCCCGCAATGGGGAAACGCAATCCGCGGAAGAAACCCCGCAAATTAGGGGCTTTCAACAGCCTGGCCAGATCTCCCTAAAAAGAAGATGGCGCTGGCCCCTCCTCCCTCACACACACACAGACAAGTAGGCAGCTCGTTCTGTGAGGAGAGAGCCACAGCTCCAGCACTTAACAGATCAGGATGCATTCCAATCTGATGTCTTCAGCCCTGTAAAGCAGAAAAGAAAGCCGTCTACTTCAGAGGATAAAGTAAGTGACATTAACATTGACTGTGACTCTGATGCAGATGTTAATCCTTATGAGGGAAAACTAGATTCCTTCTCAACCTCTGGCAAAGCAATGACAGATACTGACATAAAAGAAATGCTCAAATCACTAAGAGGAGCAATTCAACATGACATTAAATAATTTATGCAAAAATCCAAAATGGAAATAGAAGATTTAGGTGAAAGAGTAGACTATATTGAAAACAAAATGACTGATTTCACTGATGCCCATAACAAACTAGTTGACGATTATTTTACACTAAGGGAGAAGTCAAACAATTAAAACTCAAGGTCGCAGACCTCGAAGTCAGATCTAAATGGAATAACGTCAAATTACGCGGCATCCCTGAAAATGTCAAAAATAATTACCTAAAATAATTCCTGCAAAAAATGATCATAGACCTCATCCCCACTCTACAAAACCAAGAATTAGTGATCGATAGAGCCCACAGGTTGCTGAAGCCACCGCATATTCCGGAAAAATTACCAAGAGATGTGATCGACAAGATCCATTTTTTCTAAACGAAAGATATGCTGATGCAATACGCAAGGCACCACACACCACTCCCAGATCCCTATGCAGGGAAAATATTGTACTCTGTACTCTGTTTCCCAGGCAACCATCCTGGCACGAAAAAATTTGAACTTGATCACAAAAATATTGCGCAATCATAAAATAATCTACAGATGGGCTTTCCCGACTAAACTGATTATAGAAAGTTACAACATGTCTCACTCAATCTATACGATCGAAGAAGGCCTCAAAACACTAAAAACGTGCATACTACTCCCCAATGAAGAAAGCATTTCTACCAATAAAAACCCCAAGGAAAAAATGACATCTCCATGGAATGCGAGTCATGAATGAGTTGTCCATTTGCTAACCACCAATGGAGACCATACCATCCCTGTCCCTCCAAAAATACCTCTGGCTAAACAAGCCCCCACAATGAAAGTGCAAGTTGTAATGCACACAAGAGTTGCTTGGCAACTCAATTGTTCTTATATGTTTCCCCTTGTTCGAGACCATGAGTCTCATTTCCTTATTATGCTCCTCCTCAAGACTTCTCAAACAATCTCTCCTCAGTATGGAAGTTACAAATCCGTTGGAACTCGCAAATACTCTATGGTTCTACTATCTTTAAGTCTTCAGCTGTTCAAATATGAGACATATATCCAATATGGCTAATCTAAACCTTTTATCACTGAATGTGAAAAGTCTCAATAGCCCCTATAAGAGGAAAACCCTATGGAACGACGCCTTAAAATTTGGCAGCGACATCCTGTGCATTCAAGAATCACATTTTTTGAGAGATAACTCTCCTCATTTTGCCCACCCTAAATTTCCTCATATATTCTCATCTCACAATACTAAAAAAAAAGGAGTCCAGACGATCATCAAAGACTCGATCTCTTTTCAATTTCTGGACTCCAAAATTGATCGCCAGGGGAGATATGTCATCCTGGTTGCAAAGATTGAAAACTCAATATTGACGATCGCCAACATCCCACAACAATTCCTCCAAAATACTCAAAATAACCAAAAAAATACAGAAAGGCAATATTATTCTTTGTGGAGACTTCAATGCAACAATGGATCCACTTCTGGACAGCACCAAAGGAACCCAATCCAAGGGGAAGGGAATGAAGGACATCCTCTCACAAGAAGACCTCCATGACCCATGGAGGTGTCTATACTCATACACTCATATATTCTTAAGTCCTATTCTAGGATCGATTTATTCATCACTGACAGAGCGCGCCTACAGAAAATCACAGACGCCCGTATACATAATATAACATGGTCTGACCATGCCCCAATTTCTTTGGTCATTAACCTAGGGCAACAAAATTCCAACCATGTGCTATGGAGAAACAACACCTATATATTGTCTCAAAGGGAAGCTCTGGCAGTGATGAAGGAAAGATTAGAAGAATTCTTCAAACTAAATGATAATGACGCAGTCTCTATTTCTAGTGTATGGTGTGCCCAGAAAGCATACATCAGGGAAACTCTAGGGAAAAAAAAAAGAAGATCACAGGTAATATCCAACCTACTAACCAAAATTGCCAAAATGGAGAAAGAACATAAAGCATTCCCCAAACACCCTCATCGTCTCCAACAACTTACGATACCAGAAATGAACTTCAAGCGATACTGATCTCCAACCACGAAAAATATCTTAAACTAAAACTAAATCACTACTCACAAGGGAACAAAGCGGGTAAACTTCTAGCTTTTCAATTACGTAACAGACAGAACAAACAAAAGATTCATAAAATAATTCACCACAAATCAGGAAAAGTCTTACACAACCCACAAATTATAGCAGACGCGTTTGCAGAATACTACGAAGGTTTATACAATCTAAAAGAGGAAAGTATTCCCCAACCTCAACCACTAGATATAATTCAATTTATAAATAAGAATAAAGATCCCTACTGTAGAATCCACTAACCTGGAAAAATTAAACGATCCAATAACTGTAGAGGAAATTAAAAAAGTCATTCAAATGTTGACATTAAATAAAGCCCCTGGTACTGACGGTCTGTCCAGCGAATACTTTAAAGCATTTGAAACAATATTATCTCCATATCTAGGCAGAGTATTTAATTACGTTGTTAACACTCACTCCTTTCCTAAAGAGATGCTTGAGGAGATTAACATTACAATACCAAAACAAGGGAAAGACCCAGCGTCACCAATTAATTACAGACCCATCTCATTACTCAATTCTGATCTGAAGATTTTTGCTAAAGTTATAGCCAACTGATTATTAGAAATCACACCCTACCTAATTGAACCGGACCAAGTTGGTTTTGTTAAAGGACGACAAGGCCCGGACAGTACCAGAAGAATGATTGATCTGCTCAATCATATAGATCACAGTCAAATTCCTTCTCTGCTTCTTGGATTAGACACAAAGAAGGCATTTGACAGAGTGCATTGGGGATATATAGCGGAGACCCTTAAGAAATTTGGATTCTCAGGATTAATTTATGAAGCCATAATGTCGCTCTACACAACACCTACAGCCAGGGTATACACAGCAGGCAATATCTCTAAACTCTTTAATCTATCTAATGTAACCAGACAGGGGTGTCCCCTATCGCCCATCATATTTTCGTTAGCAATTGAACCCCTTGCGATATCCTTTAGATCTAATCCCAATATCACAGGCATTAAAATCGGACAAGCAGACCATAAACTAGGACTATTTGCGGACGACATCCTCCTAGCACTATCCATAAATGACACCTCACTAAGCGAAGTAACCAATGTCCTAGACGCCTTTGGATCAGTTTCCCATTATAAGATTAAACCTAACAAATGTTTTACCTATGAATATCCCACCCGATCAATTTGATAATCTGTGACAAAATTCTAGTTACAATTGGGATATTCCCTGCATTACTTACCTGGGTACCCAACTTGCCTACCCACCATCTAAACTATATGAGGTTAATTACCCCACCCTATTATCTCAAATTAACCAAGATATTAAAATCGATAAAAAAAACTCAGCTATCTTGGATTGGAAGGATAGCAGCATTTAAAATGCAAACATTGCCGAAGATCCTATACTACTTCCGATCCCTACCAATCCCACTACCAACAAAGTTCTTCACACAAATCAACTCAAAATTAAACAACTTGATCTGGATGGGAAAAAAACAAAACAAGGATTGCTTTATCAATTATGACTATGACTAAATCCAAAGGTGGCATGAATCTCCCTGATATGCGTCTGTATTATTACGCCTCACTTCTAGACCAAATGAGATTCTGGTTTAGGCACTCTAATGATAAATTGTGGCTAAACATTGAACGGGAAATAACTAGAGGAAATGATCTATTTTCATTATCCATAGTTCATTACATATTACCAAAAATAAACATACCCGACTTCCTACCAATTAAATCTACCTTAGCAGCCTGGAAATTTGCTTTAATGAAACTGCAACCAATAAACATCCCAGCTCATACTCCAATATCATTAAGAGTAATTGAATACTTCAAAGCGCGTCTTAATACAACATCCTGGTCCAAACAGGGAATCAACTTTTTCCATCATTTACCTGATAAACATAAACTCAGAATCACAACTAAGCTTAACGCTAAAACTTTTAATAAGAACTTTAACCCTGGAAAAAATTTAGAACTCCCTTGCGAACTATAGGAATTTTTCACTTCTTACAAAAGTAGAAAGCAAAGGGGCATATCCCATTTATATAAACTCCTTTCAACTTTTACACTCCAAACCAAAACTACAAACATGATTAAATGGGAGAAAGACCTTTCTCAAACCTTCTCATGGGAAAAATGGCAGAAAGCCTTACATATCAATAGTACATCAACATCATGTATTGAACATTGGGAAAACGCCCAAAAAATATTAAACCGCTGGTATCTGACCCCAAACTCTCCAAAATATTTACCACCTCATCCCCCACCTGCTGGAGATGTAAAACCCATACAGGCAATTTAATACATACACTATGGCAGGGATATGCAATTAGCGGACCTCCAGCTGTTGCAGAACTACAAGTCCCATGAGGCATAGCAAGACTCTGACAGCCACAAGCATGACACCCAGAGGCAGAGGCATGATGGGACTTGTAGTTTTGCTGGAGGTCCGCTAATTGCATATCCCTGCACTATGGGGATGTAAGTCCTTATCTAGTTTCTGGAAAACAATCTCCTCTTTTATCGCGTCTCCCACAGGAAACTTAAAGCCACTCACACCTGAAATGGCCTTATTAGGTCTAAACCTGGACCTATACCCACCACAACATAGAATTATAGTTGCTAATATCCTAATAGCCCCAAGACTCACCATAACTAAACTATGGAAATCTACCTTAGCCCCTAACCTATCAGATGTTATTTTGAGACTTAATACTCAAGCTCGCTATGAAATAATGTTAGCGCACAAAAAAGGTTACACAGCTAAATTCCTTAAAAGCTGGAATGAATTGATCTTTCATCCTAGGGCTTCCAATGAAAAATTCTAACAATTATTAAATTTGTTCCTGAACCTCTTTCTTAACCAAGGTATTCTGATGAATACGGTAACTTCCAACCATCTCCCTCTCCTACCTCTCCTTCCTTCCCTCCTCCTCCTTTAATACACTAAGCCACAATCCCTTGTTTACAGTGAGTTCCCGTTGGGGTAAACAGGGATTATATAAATGTTTAAACACCTTAACAGTTTCTAGCTACACTATAATATTTTATATAGTAACTTACTCTAAGCAATTCCTTATTTTGAAAGCCTACCTAGGCATTTCTCTGACAATACTGTTTCAATATGTAACTGGAATATTCTTGTTTTACTTTTGAAAAATCAAAAAAAATCTTTATTGACGGAAAGGGTCGCTGGTTCAAATCCCAACCATGACACTACCTGTCTGGAGTTTGCATGTTCTCCCTGTGCCTGCGTGGGTTTCCTCCCACACTCTAAAGACATGCTGTTAGGTCAATTGGATCCTGCCTAAATTAGCCCGTGTATGTATGAACGTTAATTAGGGACCTTAGATTGTAAGCTCCTTGAGGGTAGGGACTGACGTGAATGTACAATGTACATGTAAAGCTCTGCGTAAATTGACAGCACTATACAAGTACTGTTGTGGAAAATGTTATATTAATGTGTTGTCATAAGTCTCCCAGTGTGTGTTCAACCACAGCCCGCTCTAAAGAGCTGACTGGGGCAGATCGACGCTGGCTGAGACCTGTTAAGTAGTGGAAAACTTCCTGGTGTTTGGAGAGAGGTGTTTGCGGAGAGAAGACATGTCCGCCAGCAAAAGGGCCCCTGTGCAATGCACAGAACGATCGTCTGGTGGGGATGCGTTCACTCTGCAAAGATATTATCGGTTTAGAGGTGTTTTGCTCTTGTCACCCCTGGCATGCCTGATCAACATGTTTGGGGTGCCATGACGTACACCTGCAGATAATCTCCCATGCACAAGGAACTTTAGTCATCGTCATTTAGTATATTGTATCATGTCCTGTAGTAATTGGTTGTTTTGTGTTCTGTTGTTAAATCCTTATATGGTCACTTACATCCTGTGAGGTCACAAGCTTTGTAAGAGGTGTGTTTGGCTGTTGGAGGCTGAACCCTCGAGCTGTGGGACCTCCTATTGATATGCTAATAAAGTGGCTCACTCAGACAATTGAGAGGGGCTGGCTGCAGTGTGTTTTTTGGAACTGGAACGATGAGGTTGTCTTTTGTCTAGTTGGTTGGATGGGGCACACACCAGAGGATGGATACGTTCAAAAGGTGAGATGCATTTATTTCATTAGACGAAATTGTTATTATGATTAGAAACAGGAGATTTGGCTGTGTGCTTTGCGTACAACCAAATTTCGCTGACAGTACCTGAAATAAATAAGGAGGCCCTTGCCCCCATCAACATGGGGACAAGGTGCTTTGTGGGGCATCCCCCCCCATGTTGAGGACAAGCAGCCTGGTATGTTTTAGGAGGGGGGGAGGCTCTCGCTCGTCCCCTCCCTTTCCTTGCCTGCAAGGGTCCCGTCAAGGGACAGACTGGCCACATTTTGGGTAAAGTGCCACGGCAGCGTTAAGTGCCTGAATCCATGTGTCCACAGACGATGAGGACGTGACGCTGCTAGGATGGGGGAGGGGCCTGATAGCAACGCCGAGAGGGAGCGTGAGGCTGATCTGAAGCCCGGAGGGAGACACGTGGTGTGAGAGGCTGCAATATCTCTATAAATGAAAGCCCTCGGTCCCCGCTGACACCCAGTATTACCACCTGTTGGATCCAACCTCTGGTAAAGTAGCCCCAGGCAACTACCCCTAAGTGACTCCTCAGCTTGGTACGGCAGAGCTGCCCGGCTGGGAGTGAGAGAACCGTGCTGGCAGGGAGGAGTGAAGTGTGAGTAGTGAACGGAGAGGCTGGAGAGTGACCCAGACACAGAGGAGGTGTAGGACGCCTGGAGCTGAGAATCAGAGGAGCAGCACAAATTGGAGACCACAGAGCCCATCCACCCAGAGGAGGAGTGAAGGGGAGAGAACGCTAAGCAAGATTAGGGAGTCGAGAAGCTCTGAGTTTCTTTGGATACAGCAGCTCCCTTTTCCTCAGCTGGAATCAACAAGTGCTACGAGTTCTATGCGGTTAGCTCCCACCATCGCCCCCTCTTTACAGTTTATGCAATCTCTTCAGCCATGTGATGACATCTGAGGAAGTTTGCGCAGCAGAGGGGGTGAGTGACACATAGTTTTCTGAGTGGTTAAGTTTAAGAACTGCTCAAGAGATGTGATGAAGACATAACTTGAGTGGGATAAGGAAGTGCTACAAACTATTATCATAATAAGGACAGGTTCTGTTGTTGAAAGAGTCCAAGAACTGTCTGGGATATGATGCATATTATCTATAAGTGAGTACTTATGAACTGTGATGAATTGTATGGAAACCAGGTGTGAAGCACTTTGGGAAACGGTTTATGGAAAATGGTGCACGGATCGTCCTGCCTAAAGTAACTGAGTAGCCAAGGAAACAGCTGTGAAGCTGTTTTTTTAAACAGCCTGTGAACGGTCCACATCAAACAAGAGCATATATAACCAAGTCCGGGAGAGCTCAATTATCGGTGTCAATATGTTTGTTTTTTTTCCTTTTCTCTTTGCCCTTATATGTTTTTTTGAGACTGATAATACCCTGGTAGTGTATTCTCTGTCTTTTTCTTTTGCTCTGCCTGCTTGTATGTGCTCAGTCTTCCCACCAGAGAGTGGAGGGGAGAGAAGTGGTAAATACCCTTGGACGCATAGACACTAGACATTAGACCTGGCCTGAAAAGTATACAGGTATACCCCACTTTTAAGTACACAATGGGGTTTATTTACTAAAGCTGAAAAGTACAAAATCAGACTCCCTTCTGCATATAAACTAATAAGCTTCTAACCCCAGCTTGTTCAATTAAGCTTTGGTAATAAAACCTGGAAGCTCATTGGTTTCTATGGAGAAAAGGGGATACAACAATGACATGCGGATACAACAATGACATGCCTCCATCCCTGCTTTACATAGAAAAAGGGAACTAGAGTTTTGATGAGGCATGTCGAGGAGTTGATGGTAGTTAGTTATTGGAGAATAAGTTGGGTTAATTTAATTTAAATGACAGTATCAAATCAATAGTCCATGGTATTAAAAATACCAATATGCAAAAAAAAAAATATATATATATATATATATATTTATATATAGTGTGTTCACCCAGGATTTACAAACTAATATTCATCAAAAAATATTAAATATGAATAAAACACTGGACATGATACATTTGATGCAAAGTAATCAAGTGATAAACAGTAATTGTACAGTTGATACCGAAGTCAACACATAAGAGAAAATTGGTTGATATGAATAACAAATTGGAGCATCCATTAGTTGGTAACTCAACGAGTTTCTTGGCTTTCAACCAACCATTAGGAGTCGAAATAAGATAATAAAACATCTATTAGGATATAAGGCACTCCGTATGCGTAGGAGGTAAGTAAACAAGGAACACCTGTTTCAAGGTCACTTGCATAACCGCAGGTGGATCACCACTCCCAAAAGGGGGCCAATCGGTGGAGTAGATTGACAAAGTCTCACCCGGGGTTGAGGCAGTGAACATCCCCCAAGAAGGGATTGGTTTCTATGCAGATGGAAGCCTGATTTTGCACTTTCCAGCTTTAGTAAATAAACCCCATTGTGTACTTAAAAGTGAGGTATGCCTGTATTTAAGTGTGTCAGCAGAGGGTACAGGACAATTTCCAAAGCAACAGAGGGTTGGGAACGTATGGTCCATAAGGCGGCCGATGAAAAGCACAAACCTTGCATGATTCATTTATAAAGTGCCTACGATCTGTTAGAGAAATTGCCAGTGATCATAGATAAACCAACTATGTAATATATATCAACGATATAGCATTGGTTGGGGATCGGCCCTGGGTAAAGATATTGCTGAAAATAGCCCTGTCCCGTATTACTGATTTGCTTTATTATTTGCTTCCTGCAATTTAACTGGAAGCGAATAGAGATATTTAGAGAAATTCACAGGTAAATGAAAATCAACATGAGAGGTAGATCTACAAAAGGTAATGAACCAAAAACCCCAAAAGAAAACGCAAACACTAGTACGATTAAGAAATACTTGACAAAGGAGGAGAGTCCAAAGAGTCCAGGATTAGAGAAATCTGGAACAGACAAGCAGCAATCGGTGAATAAGGATAAGAAAAAAGCACCAGGTAAAATGAAAAGAGAGATCTCAGACCCGCCTAGAGTGGATACAAGTATAGAAAGTGAATTAGAAATAAGCAAAATGGAGGAACACGGGAGCTGGGGCTCAAATGCCAACTAAAATGGAAATGGCGGATATTTTCTTGAGATTGGAAAATTTTATTAAATCAGAAATCTCCACACTTCAGGCTGACTTTAAGCGGAGGTCCGCCGAAAAAAAAAATATTAAAAGTCAGCAGCTACAAATACTGCAGCTGCTGACTTTTAATATATGGACACTTACCTGTCCAGGGAGCCCGCGATGTCAGCAGCTGAAGCCGATCCGTCCGTTGGCTCTCGGCTGCTGCCGCCGCCATCCTCGGTAAGGGAATAAGGAAGTGAAGCCATGCGGCTTCACTTCCTGGTTCCCTACTGCACATGCGCGAGTCGCGCTGCGCGTCCTCTCTGGTCCCTGCTGTGTTCTGTGTCTCCCAGATAACAGCGGGGGAGGACAGTGTAGGCGCCGGAAGTGGCGTAGGTCACCGCAAGCGCCACGGTGATCTATGCCAGGAAGTGGGAGCAAATATCTGTATTAGACAGGTATCTGCTCCCTCCTCCCCCCTGAAAGGTGCCAAATGTGACACCGGAGGGGGGAGGAATCCAAAAAGTGGAAGTTCCATTTTTGGGTGGAATTCCCCTTTAAGCCAATTATTGACATGTGTAGAAGAGACGGAAGAAAAAATCGGATAAACAAACCCGAGAATTAACAAATCTAAAACAAAAAACAACAAGTTAAAGACATGCAACGGGAACAGAGGAGGATTCTGTACAAGTTAGAGGACCAGGAGAACCAAAATAGAAGACAGAATTTAAGGATCTGTGCATTACCAGAAGAAAGAGGTGAATACCTCAGAAAAACTATAGATAACATTTTTAACCCGGTGTTGGATAAAGCAGGAGAAGACTGTCTAAGGATAGAAAGTCTACAGGATTAGAAAACCCCAAAACATATCAGCTGACCTACCCAGAGATGCAGGGCCGGACTTACTATTGAGCTTGACTGGGCTACAGCGCGGACGCCAATTGCGGGGAAGGCGTCCCTGGACGTCCTCTTGTTTACTTCCCCTCTGTGCACCGCCACGGGCAAGCATCGGGGAAGTTCTGTGTTGGCCGTGTCCCTTGGACACAGCCAATCACAAATTGTGCTAAATGGCCAATCACAGCGGCCATTTAGCACTTGATCGGAGTGTCCAATGGGCGGTGATCTCATATGAGATCATCTCTTATCGCCGGCTCTCCCTCCTCACACAGAGACAGCATGTAAGGAGGGAGAGCTTCCGTGCTGCAGCGGTGAGTGAACACTCACACTTGTTACAGTTACACTACACAACATAGTGCCATCTGTCCCCAGTACCACCCATCAGTGCCAAATGTCCCCATCGCCATCTGTCCCCAGCGCCACCTGCCCCCAGTGCCACCTGTCAGTGTCAAGTGCCATCTGTCATCAGTGCCACGTATTAGTGCCATCTGTCATCAGTGCCACGTATTAGTGCCATCTTTCAGTGCCACATATTAGTGCCATCTTTCAGTGCCACGTATTAGTGCCATCTTTCAGTGCCACGTATTAGTGTCATTTGTCATCAGTGTCACGTGTCATCAGTGCCACATATTAGTGCCATCTTTCATCAGTGCCACGTAATAGTGCCATCTGTCATCAGTGCCACGTATTAGTGCCATCTGTCATCAGTGCCACGTATTAGTGCATCTGTCATCAGTGCCACGTATTAGTGCATCTGTCATCAGTGCCACGTATTAGTGCATCTGTCATCAGTGCCACGTATTAGTGCATCTGTCATCAGTGCCACGTATTAGTGCATCTGTCATCAGTGCCACGTATTAGTGCATCTGTCATCAGTGCCACGTATTAGTGCATCTGTCATCAGTGCTACATGCCATCAGTGCCACGTGTTAGTGCATCTGTCATCAGTGCCACGTATTAGTGTCATCTGTCATCAGTGTCACGTGTCATCAGTGCCACGTATTAGTGCCATCTGTCATCAGTGCCACGTATTAGTGCCATCTGTCATCAGTGCCACGTATTAATGCCATCTGTCATCAGTGCCACGTATTAGTGTCATCTGTCATCAGTGCCACGTGTCATCAGTGTCACGTATTAGTGCCATCTGTAATCAGTGCCACATGTCATCAGTGCCATGTATTAGTGCCATCTGTCATCAGTGCCACGTATTAGTGTCATTTGTCATCAGTGCCACGTATTAGTGCCATCTGTCATCAGTACCACGTATTAGTGTCATCCGTCATCAGTGCCCCGTATTAGTGCCATCTGTTACCAGTGCCACTTATTAGTGCCATCTGTCATCAGTGCCACGTGTCAGTGCCACATATTAGTGTCATCTGTCATGAGTGTCACATTTTTCAATCTTCAATCAGTGATCATATAGATTATTACGTTTTTTTAACATGTAACACTGTCTATGGTAACGGTCAACATTTTGTTCTATTTAAAGTAATGTATAGAAGTTAGGGCCCGAAAGTGACTCAAGCTCAGGGGCCCAAACCACCCTAAGTTCTGCTGAGATGTTATAGTAAGATTTCAACTTTATGAAGAAAAAGCACTAATCTGGGGAAAAATGAGAGGACGACCACCATTAAAATACAAAGGGGTGGATCTTTAAGTTTTTACAGGCTTGGCGCCAGAGACATTAGCCAGACGAAGACCCCTTAAACCTTTATTTGAGCAAATGCGTACAAAGAACATCAAGTACAGCTGGGTTTTTCTGGCGTGTTTAATTGGCCAGAAGGACGGCAGATCAATTAGACTAAGAAACCCTGAAGAGCTCCAAGAATTCTGTAATAAACACAAACTACAAGTTCCGGTTATTCTGGGATGGACCGAATAAACTACTTCACCACAGACACAAGTATGAACTTTGGCAAAAATCGCACAGGGTCGCAAGGAAGACCTAATACTAAAACGAACATCAAAAGCAAAACCAGAAGACTCTTTTAGATCAAATAGATAAAGATTACATTCTAGTCGTGTTTTTCAGCATATGTGCTGGATAGATAGCGTCCAAGCGAGTCGAGGAGTAATGGAGAAGAATGGGAAAAATTGTTTTTGTTAAGGGAGGGAAAGGGGCGGGGGGGAGTGGAAGCAGAGGGGGTCGGACCGTGTTGAAGGGGTGCAGGGGGGGGGGGCGGAGGTCCAGGTCATTCGGACGCTCCAGGCCACCCCCCCTCCCCCGGGGGGAGGTTGGAGGTGTCGGTCAGAGTGTCACCCCAAGATAAGAGAATCACTGGTGGAAACAGAAAGCAGATCCACCCGTGGTTCTGGGGCCTTAGAGGCCAAGTGGGGGTGGATGGGTGAGGGAGGGGGGCTCCGGAGATCTCTATCAATGTGGTCACATCAAATGGAATACGACTCATTCAGATAGGATGGAAAGGGAGTATTATGACCAAAGATGACTTCAATAAGGTTTATATCATAACGTTCGCTGGCTCAATACACCAACAAAAAGGCATAAAATACTAAAGGAGCTTAAACAGTATAAAGCCAGTATAGTGTTCCTTCAGGAGACACATATCTCCCATGAGGATAATGTCAGGTTGTTCGAGAGAGTATCAAACATGGTTTTATGATGATTCAACAAGAAAAGCAAAAGGGGGTAGCTAGAGGAATACGGTTCATATTGTTGGAAAGGATGCTGGACCCTGAAGGAAGGTACCTCTTTTTAAGAGGCAAACTATGTGATATGGAATGTACCTTGGTAAACATCTACTGCCCCAATAGGAACCCAACATGCTATCTGAATCAGGTCATGGGAAAGTTAATGGATTTTAAAAAGGAAAAAGTGATCACGACAGGAGATCTAAATTTTTGCCAGGACCCAAGATTGGATAGTACATCGCTGGCACAGGGGACTAGGAGGGCACAGCTGAAAACAATAAAAAAAGAAATTGTTCCAATGCCAATGTCAATACCAATGCCAACTGATGAACATTTGGAGAGTACAACATCCTAAGATACGGGACTATACGTTCTATTCCCCTGTGCACGTGACGTATTCAAGAATCGACTATATCATGGTTGAACATGGGATACTAAAATTGTTCACTAAGACTAATGTAGAAATAACATTGTCAGACCATGCCCCGATAACCATGGAAATGGTGATTCCAGGTGTCCTAAGACCACTAAACACATGGAGATTAAATGAAGACTCATTTCGCTTGAGATGGGATAAGATTTTAATATACAAATACCATACTGGTGACCCCACAATAGGGATAAAACTTTCACAGAAGGGAGTTTAACAAGACTCGTAGCCACTCATTAAAATTAGAAGAAAAGAGGTTTAACCTTAAACTACGTAGAGGGTTCTTTACTGTAAGAGGGGCAAGGATGTGGAATTCCCTTCCACGGTGGCCTCAGCGGGGGGGCATCGATAGTTTCAAGAAACTATTAGATAAGCACCTGAACAACCCGCAACATACAGGGATATACAATGTAATACTGACGTATAATCACACACATAGGTTGGACTTGATGGACTTGTGTCTTTTTTCGATCTCACCTACTATGTAACTATGTAAGACTTAATACAAAATATTACAGAGGAAGAAAAAATAAAGGAGGAGATAGAACATTATTTTGATATAAATGACACAGGAGGTAACAGGGGCCACACTTTGGGAGGCACACAAAGTCTATATTAGAGGTATCCTGATAGAGATTGGATCTAGGAAAAAAAGGAAAGGACTAAAAATATGGAAGTATTAATAAAATTACATTAAAATTAATTATAATTTTAAAAAAAAGAAGGAGCAGGGGAGTGGTTTCAGACACATGTGATAAAAAGGGACAAATTAAAAGAACTACTGGACCAAGAGACCAAACGGGACTTTAATAGAATGGCAAAAGAAAGATATCTATGGGGAAATAAAACAGGGAAACATCTAGCTGTATTAATTAAGAGGAAAAAAACATTAAACTATATAGAAAAAATACAGAACAGAGTCAGGGAGATGGTATTACTCCACAACAGAAATAGCAAAAGTGTTCCAAGAGTAATATGGATCCTTTTATTCTATAAAACAAAAAGAGCAACAAGAAATAGTAAGACTGGTAAAGATAAGCGTGTCTAAAAAATGCTAGATTACCTCAAATGGATGAAAATAAGCCAGGTACATTGGAAAACCCCATAACAAAAGAAGTAAAGATTAATGCAGCTCTAAAAGATTCAGTAAAAGGAAAAAGCCCAGGTCCTGATGGGTTTACGACCTATTACTATAAAAAATTTAAAGTAAACTTGGTACATAGATTATGTGCATACATGAATGGACTGGGAACAAGTTATGAGATGGGAAGAGATGCTCTATCCGCCTTTGTCACTATTATTCCAAAGGAGGGAAAGGACAACACCTTATGCTCAGGCAACAAACCAATATCTTTGCTGAATACAGACATGAAACTATTCGCATAGGTATTGGCTACCAGAATGAAAGCCCTGATGACCGAATTGGTACACGCTGACCAGATTGGGTTTATCCCTGGGAGAGAGGGGAGAGACAATGGGGTGAGAACACTGCTTGTGTTCCAAAAAAATGAGAGGATAATGTACCAGGGCTACTCCTGTCAATTGATGCAGAAAAAGCGTTCAACCGGGTAGACTGGGGATTCATGAAGAGCACACTGGAAGCCATGGGGATGGCCCAATGGATTAAAGCTTTATATAAGCAGCCTATTACAAAGGTCAAGGTAAACAGGACTTTATCACCTCCTTTTGAAATGTACAATGGGATGAGACAGGGGTGCCCTCTGTCACCCCTTTTATTTGTACTATCATTGGAACCACTATTGTCAACTATAAGGAATAACTCAGATATAGGTGGGATAAAGATCGGAGGACAGGAACATAAAATAGCGGAATATGCTGATGATATACTATTTTACATCTCCAACCCTAGGACTACTATGCGCAACTTAATGCAGACCCCGAAAAACTATGGAGAACTATCAAACCTAAAAGTAAATCTTTCGAAGTCAGTAATATTAAACATAAATGTAAACAAACAGGAAGAAAAGTGCTTACAGCAGGAATTCCAATTCAGCTGGAAGACAGAATTAAAATATTTAGGACTAAGGCTGACAACGGCCTTCGGGAAACTATATCAGGTAAATTATATTCCATTATTAAATGAAATTTAAAAAGAAGGACATAAAAAAAGAATGGCATTAAGGCCCCTCTCGGACAGGCAGAATAAACACCACAAAGATAATAGTACCCAAAATCATGTACAAATTTTAAATGATGCCTATTCCATTGCCGCAGACATATCTCAAAACATTAAAAAAATATATCTAAGTATCTGGCAGAATAGTAAATCAAGAATGTAGGTACTAAGGCAAGATAAAACATAGGGTGGGCTAAAAGTACCAGATCTTCAAAAATATTATAACGTGGTGTTAATTTCACGAGTGATGGAATGGGCAAAAGGTAGAAAGTGAAAAGGTGGGTACAAATTGAGAACACAATGAGTGATGCACGGTTGGGCAAAATTATTTGGGTCCCACCACAATACAGCACTAGGGGAAAACACACAAGCACGGACACATAACGCACTTAGAATATGGGATCTCACCCACAAATATGGTTGCCACCTCATCCCTTTAAACCCGAACACATATTAATTACACAGGTTCTGTGGTTGATTAAGGTGGTAATTAAACTCACTTGGTGCCTTATCTGCATTTAATTAGCCTCAGAACCTGTGTAATTTAAAGGTGTTCGGGTTTAAAGGGATAAGGTGGAAAATCTACCCACAAAGTAAATGGAACTATAACTCTCCACTAATATCATTGAAAGACACTAATTATTTTACATTGAGTAAAGGGAAATGATTTGTGAATTGGACAAAGCACAATAATGTACAATTAAAGGACATAATGGAAAACATTTTTCACATTTTCCTATTCATATGCCCACTTCAGGAAGGCAGAAACCGGAGGGGTTAGGTGTGAAGAGCAGTTGACTAACACACCAGGCAGCTCCGGTGGAGCAAGGCTCCAAACAGGAGTTGCATATAGAACCATGAAGCCTACATATGCCCGGGGGCACTATGAAGCAAGGCACCACAGGTAGGGCCAGATAATAGTAGCTACCACAAGAAGTGTTCAATCAGTGACTTCAGACAACCTTCTGAGTTTTAGCAAATTTGTCTTTTTTCAGGAACAAAAGAGCCAAACCGCAACAGGCTTGGTAGTAAGGGTGCCTAATGAACTGGATAGTGGAGTCCCCAACCACTTCAGCCGTGGAAGATTTGGCTGCCCAATGACCAGGCCATTTTTTACGATACGGCACTGTGTCACTTCAACTGAAAATTGCAGTCATGCGATGCTGTACCCAAACAAAATTGCTGTCCTTTTTTTACCACAAATAGAGCTTTCTTTCAGTGGTATTTGATCACCTCTGCGGTTTTTAGTTTTTGCGCTATAAACAAAAGAAGAGCGACAATTTTGAAAAAAAAAAAAACACAATATCTAACTTTTTGCTATAATAAATATCCCACATTTAAAAAAAAAAAAAAAAACAAACAATTTTCCTCAGTTTAGGCCGATTTGTATTCTACTTTTTTTTTTTTTTTTACCAAAATCGCAATAACCATATATTGATTGCTTTGCGCAAAAGTTATAGCGTCTACAAAATAGGGGATAGATTTATGGCATTATTTTTTACCAGTAATGGCGGCGATCTGAATTTTTTATCGGGACTGCGATATTGCGGCAGACAAATTGGACACCTTTGACACATTTTCAGGACTATTGACAATTATACAGCGATCAGTGCTATAAAAATTGCACAGATTACTGTATAAATGTCACTGGCAGGGAAGGGGTTAACACTAGGGGGCAATCAAGGGGTTAACTGTGTTCCCTAGGTGTGTTCTAACTGTAGGGAGAATGGGACTGTCTAGGAGTGGGAAGAGAGAAAAATCGGTGTTCATACTTAGTATGAACACACGATCTGTCTCTACTCACCTGAAAGAACCGGGATGTGTGTTTACACACACAGATCTTTGTTCTCGCTATGTCACGAGGGATCACGGGTGCCCAGCGGTCATCCCACCCACTCGCATCGGCTCGGGGCACGTGCTGCTGGCACGTGCCTCTGGCAGCGCGCGCTCGCCCCCAGTGGCCAAAAGGCAAAGTGGCGCAAGGTAAGGTCGTTTCGCCCAGCCGTGCCATTCTGCCGCAGTAAAGCTGCAGCAGCTGGTCGGCAAGCAGTTAAAGGGGTTGTAAACCCTCAAGGTTTTCACCTTAATGCATTAAGGTGAAAAACCACCTGTGATGCAGCAGCTCCCCAGAGCCCACTAGCTCCAGCCGGTGTCTCAGGTCCTGATTGGATAGATAGCAGCGCAGCCATTGGCTCCCGCTGCTGTCAATCAAATCCAATGACGTGGGAGTCTGGGCCGATTCCTGCTGTCTGTCAATGGACGCAGCACCAGGACACAGGAGCGTGCCCGCACCAGTGCCCCTAAGGAGAGCGGCTCTCCAACGGGGCACTCGAGAAGAGGAGGAGCCAGGAGCACCGCTGAGGGACCTCAATAGAGGAGGATCGGGGCCATTCTGTGCAAAATCAACTGCACAGAGGTGGTATTACATTTTTTTGTTTTTTAAAATAACCTTTATATATCCTTTAAACAAACAAAGAGGGAAAGCCATTTCCAGACCACCATATGGTGATGATTTTGTGAGGCAGAAGCGGGATGTTCTCAACGCAGTGTATAAAGCCATTTATCTGCGTCAGTTGGGGAGTCGAAAAAGCGAACTGAGCCATTATGTGGCACTCGGAGACAGCTGGGGAATAGCATGCTGTATTTGATATTTTTCCCGAAGCTTTTTATGATTATTAAAAGGTTTTCCTCTTGCGTTGTAGCTCAGCCGAAAAAATCCAGGAATAGTAGAACAGAAGTATTGCCATACAGAAGTGTGGATTGTTTGCTAGTTCCCGAGAGAATCTTATCCCGATCTCGGTAATTGAGAAAGCAGACCAAGACATGACATAGGTTGGAGAAACCTCAGCACAGCCCAACAAGTTCTTAAAGAACCCCTCCACAATCTCAGCTGGTTGATCACCCTCTTCAGCCTCTGGTAGCCCAAGGACCCGAATGTTGTCGCGCCTTGATCTATTTTCGGTGTCATCTGATTTAGCGACTAGCATATTTACTGTGCGTTGCAAATCTGCTATTGTGTTGGTGTACGTGGCCGTGAGGTCCTCCGTAGCGAATATTCTGGATTCTGATTCAGTCAGCCGACCTCTGATTTTGTCGAGATCGTTTCTGATCCGGTTACATTCTGAGGCGGTCTAATTGCACAAGGCAAGGAGGTCTTACTATGGTCAATAGCGGCTAGGATTGTGGCGTACCATCCGGAGTCAATGGGGTAAGGAGCACCAATGCCTGGGATCCCCAGACTCCATATCCAGCTCCGCCAGTAAAGGCCTGTCATTTTCCAACCAAGAAGGCCCAAAGTTGTGCAGATGTGGTGGGCAGCTCGGCGTGGACTGTTTAGCAGTGCGGTTTTTAGAGGGCATCAGGGCCAGAGACCAGGCTGCTTTTGCACTGAAAGGCACCCCAGGGAGGCCACACCAGAAAACAGCCGACAGGAGTGTAGCCAGGCACTCTCAGGGGAAGGTACACAGAGGGATGCACTCAATGAGGCTGCAGCTTACAAGGGTGCCGTGGGCTTCAAGATGGCAGCAGGCTATAGGCTTGTGGATGCTGGTCGTTGACTGACTGGGACCTCTGAACAGACCAGGTACCCAGGAGGTCAAGTATGATTGGACAGCGGGGGGGCGCTGCTGGCTGTAGATACACATGCACCCCATCCCGCAGCGGGTGAGGGAGACCTGCCTCAAGGACAAGATGGCAGCGAATCGCGGGGATGAGGAAGGTAGCGCTTGCTACCAAAGCCACTGAACCAGCAACTGCTACCCGGGTGGCAGGGCCGCAGGTAAGGAGCAGAAAACCCTGTCAACAGGGGATGAGAGCTATGTGTCTCCAATAGGGCCGCGGCTTGCTCTGGATTCTGCCGAGATGGCGGTGGGACGCTGGACTAGGCCACAGGCAGCGATGCACTCCTGAGGGACAGAAGTTGACGGCTTTTCAGCAGAAACGCGTTGGGTAGACCCACTTCATATACCACTCTTTGCTGTTAATATGCCCTTGATTATTTTTAAACATGTGAGTTTGTTTTTTATATTTATTTAAATAAACAAGTTTATACAGTATCACGCTATGCAAGTTTTTCATCCATTTCCGCATGGTATGTGAACACCTGTTCGTGGCCTCCTATTGGAGCATTATCCTCAAGCCACTGCTTGTGATCGTTGATGCCAATCTGCTGTCCTGACCCATTTACCCTAGGGACAGGAACCTTATCTCCAGACCATGCCCTTGGGTGTCAGCATGGGGGGAGGGGGTAGTAAAATTTAAATACCCAGCCATATGCTCCCTCAGGGTGAACTGGCTTTCTATTAGTGAAGCACCTTAGTGAGGTAAACCTGTACCATTATTACTATGTTAGGATTATTATTATCTTTACTAGCAGATGAATGCGCCCTCCATGCATACATTAAATCTGGCTCTTAAGTGGAAAAAGGTTGCTGACCTCTGCTGTAAAGGCTTTTACAGCATCGCCTATGGATAGTCAAATGTATGCCTTTGGGCGCCATTGCATGGGCGCAATTTTAAAGCGTTGCATGTTTGGTATCCATTTACTCGGGGTAGCATAATCTTTTATATTTTGGGGAAAAAAATGGTTATGTATTGTGTTTTTTAGAAAAGAGGTTTAATCTTAAACTACATAGAGCAGGGATATGCAATTGGCGGACCTCCAGCTGTTGCAGAACTACAAGTCCCATGAGGCATAGCAAGACTCTGACATCCACAAGCATGACACCCAGAGGCAGAGGCATGATGGGACTTGCAGTTTTGCAACAGCTGGAGGTCCGCTAATTGCAGATCCCTGACATAGAGGGTTCTTTACTGTAAGAGTGGCAAGGATGTGGAATTCCCTTCCACAGGCGGTGGTCTCAGCGGGGTGCATCGATAGTTTAAAAAAACTATTAGATAAGCTCCTGAATGAGCACAACATACAGGGATATACAATGCAATACTGACAATCACACATATAGGTTGGACTTGATAGACTTGTGTCTCTTTTCAACCTCACCTATTATGTAAACTGTTTTTTGCATTGGAATTTTAAAAAGTGCATTTCTCAAAATTGCGTTTGAAAAACCAATGTGCAAATATTGTGTGACATAAGATTGAAAAACCCGACAATTTTATCTCTAGGGCCTCTGATTTAAAATAATTATGTTTGGGGCCTCCAAGTAATTTTTCAGCAAAAAAATAAATAAAAATAAAACTTACATTGCGATAAAATCTTAGGAACAAAGAACACGGAGGACAGATGGGTTTGCTTTAAGAGCATATTAAATAAGGGCATTAGCCAATGCATCCCATTGGGTAATACATTTAAAAGAGCAAAGTCCTGGATGGCTTAACTCCAATGTAAAAATGCATATAAAAGTTAAGGAGAAGGCCTTCAAAAAATACAGGGTTGAGGGATCATCCTCAGCATTCAGACTTTATAAAGAATGCAACAAGAAATGTAAGGGTGCAATTAGGGCGGCTAAGATAGAACACGAAAGACACATAGCGGAGGAGAGCAAAAAAAATCCCAAGAAATTCTTTAAGTATGTAAACAGTTAAAAAAAAGGAGGACAGACCTTATTGGCCCCATAAAGAGGAAGGACATCTGGTTACAAAGTATGGGGAGATGGCAAAAGTATTGAATTTATTCTTCTCCTCTGTCTTCATGAGGGAATCGGGGGGGGGGTTTCAGTAACCAAAACTGCAGTGTTTATCCTCATGACACATCACAGGAAGCACCTCCATGGTTAACAGAGGACAGAATTAAAATTAGACTTGGGAAACTTAACATTAGTAAATCACCGGGACCAGATGGCTTGCATCTGAGGGTACTTGGGTAACTCAGTCAGGTAATTGCCCGACAATTGTTCCTAATTTTTACTGACAGTCTACTGACTGGAATGGTACCAGCTGATTGGAGAAAAGCCAATCTAGCACCAATATTTTAAAAAGGGCCCAAAATACATCCCTGCGAATTACAGACCAGTTTGCCCAATATCAATAGTATGCAAGCTCTTGGAGGGGATAAGGGACTATATACAAGTTGTAAAGCGCTACGTAAACTGTTGGCGCTATATAAATCCTGTATAATAATAATAATAATAATAATATACAAGATTTTAGTAATGCGAAAACGTTATCATTAGCAGTAATCAGCATGGATTCATAAATAATCGTTCTTGCCAAATGAGTTGCCTGTAGACATGGTGTAAATTAATGGGGTGGGAAAATACATGTCAAATGAGGTTTAATGAAGAAAAATGTAAAATAATGCATTTGGGTGGCAAAAATATGAATGCAATTTATACACAGTGGGGGCGGGGGTGATAGATGATAGGCTCAGCAATGGCATGCAAAAGGCCAGAATTTTAAAGATAAGGGAACCATAATTTAGTTAGACAAACTAAATAATCAGAATAAAGTGAACCTGGTTACAGATGGAATGTGAAACAGCAGTAACAAATCCAGTTTACCAAAGACAGAAAGGCAGTCTGTTCAGTTTAAGGTGGATGGGAGTAGCACGATATAAATGCAGTTTACCTGTGAAGAGAGAAAAAAAAAGATGATCAGATGCATGAGCGGAAGTACCACCATGCGCCCACTAGCACGTGCCCCCCCCCCCACCCCACCCCACCCCCGCATGAAGACATTCACTTTTTTATGCATATAATTTTTTTGATCTATGTCAGATTAGTGTAAAAAAAAAAATGTTACTGTAGATGTTTTCTGTTTAAAACGACAATTCATATCTGATACAAACTTTTGCAAAGTTGTTTACAAATTAAATAAAGGCTTCCTATAATGAATTTTGTTTTTATAATTTATTTATGAGATACAAAAATCTTTAAAAAAATAGACAAAACAAAAAAAGGTTAAATATTTTATTGGCTAGAAAAATAGAACTAAAAACCGGAAATAATAAAGTGATGAATGTACATTCCAGGGATAACAGCCTTTGTAGCAGATGCCGACCTTTTCTGTTCTGACATGTAACACTGTTCTGAAGAAATATCACCATGACCTTTGCAGAGGGTCTGATTCATTATAATCACCTGGTGCACTCCGTGTTCCAATGAGCAAAGCTGCAGTGTCTATCATTTTAGGCCCCTTACACATGGCGTATGCGTCCATGCCACGTATCCCCGTACGTTCTTACCTGTATGGGGATACACGAGCTGTTACGTCCTTACAGAAAAGAGCCTGAAAAGCCTCTAACACTTCTGACTCTGGGTCCCTGATAGAGCAGACAGGTGGCACAGGAGTGGCACAAATGCCTATTGGTCTTGCTAGCAGCAGGGCTAGGAGAGCTGGACGGACTATCTGGATCAAGCAGGGAAAGACCATCAGTGAACCTCAGCGGAGCTGGAGTGTCAGATGGACACCATTGAGCTGGAGTCAAGAACAGCCTGGCACAGGCAATGGCAGACAGATGCAGAAAGCTGGTAAACTGACACCAGTGGAGTGTAGGCAAAGGCTCACAGAAGGCAGTCCAGCAGCGATTGGGACAGGGGCCTATTCCCCAAAACCCTGGGCAGTGGTTGTCAGGGTCTGCAGACAGGGGGCTTATCAAAATCTGGAAGCCCCCTTTAACAATGGGGCCCCCTGATCCCACCCCCCATGTGAATGAGCATGGGATTCATTGTACCCCTACTCATTCACCAAAAAAAAAAAGTGTCAGAAGTAAAATCTTTGACAACTCCTTTATTAATAAAAAAACAAAAAAAAAAAACAAAAAAAAAAAACAAAACATGTTCCGACGTAGATCCATTATCAATCACGATGCCCGCCACACATGTACCTGGAAAAAAAAACATTGCCTGCGATGAAGGCTACCGCCGTCTGACAGTTCTTAAATTGGTAAGGGGCAGAGCCACCTGGCGACGTCACTGACTGGCTTCCCGGCCTGCTCCTCAAGAACCAGCTATTAAATGTGCCTTGAGGCCGGGTTTACACTAGTGCGACAAACGCTCCGACATTGGTAGCTCATGTCGCATGACGTGTGAAAATCAATGTTTCCCTATGGGAGCCGTCTTAACTGGTCTGACACAAGTCGGTCCGACTTGTGGCCCTGCGCCCCCCCACCCCAAAGCACCTTTTTTTAATTTAAAAAGGGCCTCTTCCCGACAACCCTGACCAGTGGTTGTCGGGGTCTGCAGGCGGGGGGCTTATCGGAATCCGGGAGCCCCCTTTAATAAGGGGGCCCCCAGATCCTGGCCTCCCACCCTATGTGAATGAGTATGGGGTACATCGTACCCCTATCCATTCACCTAGGGAAAAAAAAAATGTCAATAAAAAACACACTAGACAGGTTTTTAAAGTAATTTATTAGGCAGCTCCGGGGGTCTTCTGACTGCGGGGGTCTCTTCCTTCTTCTCCGTGGGCTCTTCCTTCTTCTCCGCGCTCTCTGGTATCTTCTGCTCTTTTGCCCGCTCTTTTTCTAGCGGTGGCCCGGTCTTCTCCGCCATCTTCTTACCTCTTCTCTTCTTCCGATGTTGACACGATGCTCTCTCCCACTATAATGCGGTGTGCGCGGCCCGCAACAACTTATATAGGGATGGGGCGTGGTCACTGGGTGATGTCACCCAGTGACCCGCCCCTTATTACGTCACAGTCCCGAGGCATGATGCTTCAGGGCTTAGAATGCAATGCGGCTGCAAGCTTTATTGAAAAAAAAAATACCCCATAGCTGACAATACAAAGATGTGAAAAAAAATGGCCTGGGGAGCCTCCAATTGATGCCAGGTCCTTTGGGTATGGTATGGATTTTTATCAAAAGCTAAAACCACATGGGGCCTCCCACCCGAAAATCCATACTAGACCCTGAGGTCTGGCATGATTTTTGAAGGGAACCCCCGCGTTGCACCCCCCCCAAAATCCCCACCTGACCCTTATCAGAGCATGCAACCTGGCAGGCCAGGAAAGGGGGAGCGAGTGAGTGCCCCCCACTTTTGAATCATACCAGGCCACATGTCCCCCCACCGCAAAGAACCTTGTCCCCATGTTGAAGGGCATCTTCCCCACAACCTTGGGCGGTGGTTGTGGGTGTCTCCAGGTGGGCCCCAAAGGGCCTGGTATGGATTGGGGGGACCCCCGTGCAGTTTTGTTTTTTCCCACATTTTTGTATTGCCAGCAATATTTTACCATCAACCCCCAAACACCCCCACAAAAGGTATTTTGTAATATAAACGTGCTTTCCAGATAATACTCTATCACTTAGGACCCTTTAACATATGAAATTTGATAATTACACACACATACATACACATATATATATATGTGGGGACGGAAAGTATTCAGACACCCTTAAATTTTTCACTCTTTGTTATATTGCAGCCATTTGGTAAAATCATTTAAGTTAATTTTTTTTTCCCTCATTAATGTACACACAGCACCCCATATTGACAGAAAAACACAGAATTGTTGACATTTTTGCAGATTTATTAAAAAAGAAAAACTGAAATATCACATGGTCCTAAGTATTCAGACCCTTTGCTCAGTATTTAGTAGAAGCACCCTTTTGATCTAATACAGCCATGAGTCTTTTTGGGAAATATGCAACAAGTTTTTCACACCTGGATTTGGGGATCCTTTGCCATTCCTCCTTGCAGATCCTCTCCAGTTCTGTCAGGTTGGATGGTAAACGTTGGTGGACAGCCATTTTTAGGTCTCTCCAGAGATGCTCAATTGGGTTTAAGTCAGGGCTCTGGCTGGGTCATTCAAGAACAGTTGTTGTGAAGCCACTCCTTCATTATTTTAGCTGTGTGCTTAGGGTCATTGTCTTGTTGGAAAGTAAACCTTCGGCCCAGTCTGAGGTCCTGAGAACTCTGAAGAAGGTTTTTGTCCACGATATCCCTGCACTTGGCCGCATTCATCTTTCCCTCGATTGCAACCAGTGGTCCTGTCCCTGCAGCTGAAAAACACCCCCACAGCATGATGCTGCCACCACCATGCTTCACCGTTGGGACTGTATTGGACAGGTGGTGAGCAGTGCCTGGTTTTCTCCGCACCTACCGCTTAGAATTAAGGCCAAAAAGTTCTATCTTGGTCTCATCAGACCAAAGAATCTTGTTTCTCAACCATCTTGGAGTCCTTTAGGTGTTTTTTTTTTTTAGCAAACTCCATGCAGGCTTTCATGTGTCTTGCACTGAGGAGAGGCTTCCGTCGGGCCACTCTGCCATAAAGCCCCGACTGGTGGAGGGCTGCAGTAATGGTTGACTTTCTACAACTTTCTCCCATCTCCCGACTGCATCGCTGGAGCTCAGCCACAGTGATCTTTGGGTTCTTCTTTACCTTTCTCACCAAGGCTCTTCTCCCCCGATAGCTCAGTTTGGCCAGACAGCCAGCTCTAGGAAGGGTTCTGGTCGTCCCAAACATCTTCCATTTAGGGATTATGGTAGCCACTGTGCTCCTAGGAACCTTCTGTGCAGCAGAAATTTTTTTTGTAACCTTGGCCAGATCTGTGCCTTGCCACAATTCTGTCTCTGAGCTCTTCAGGCAGTCCCTTTGACCTCATGATTCTCATTTGCTCTGACATGCACTGTGAGCTGTAAGGTCTTATATAGACAGGTGTGTGGCTTTCCTAATCAAGTCCAATCAGTATAATCAAACACAGCTGGACTCAAATGAAGGTGTAGAACCATCTCAAGGATGATCAGAAGAAATGGACAGCACCTGAGTTAAATATATGAGTGTCACAGCAAAGGGTCTGAATACTAAGGACCATGTGATATTTCAGTTTTTCTTTTTTAATAAATCGGCAAAAATGTCAACAATTCTGTGTTTTTCTGTCAATATGGCGTGCTGTGTGTACAGTAGCCTCCCTGACGGTACTCCCTCGTGTGGCTCGGGGTTAAATTTCAGCACCATTACCAGTAACCCCGAGCCACACTCGGGATTACATCTCAGGATCCTGGTACAGGTTACCTTGTCCCCAGTATCCTGCAATGTCCCCCCGCGCTGTCTGCAGGCTCAGTCCTCTGCCCGAAGCCTCTCTGTGCCAGGCTCCATTACCTGTGAGCGTCACGACGCACGGGGGCGGAGCCTGGCAGCAAATTCAAACAAAAGTAAAAAATCATAACACATACAGTACTGTAATCTTACAGATTACAGTACTGTATGAAATCATTTCACTTCCCTTTTGTCCCCAGTGCTTTGGCCCATGCCCTGCATGCAGTTTTATATGTTATATACTGTTCTTTCTGCCTGGAAACTGGAGATTGTCCATAGCAACCAAAAAGTGTCCCTTTACGTCAAAAGTGGCTTTAGACCAGCTAGAAAATAGCGATAGTAAATTAGAACACTTGCAGAATTGAGCGATAGTGAATCGTGGAGAAATGTATATTATTCATATTTATATTATAATTTATGATTTTGTGTTTCAAACTTCATCATACCAGGGATATCTACTAGACTCTTGGTGGACAGATAAGGGTGTTATTGCTAAGAATTACAGACCTACAATATAAAAGACCAAATTTCTATGCAAAATAATTGTACCGCTTTGAGACTCAATCTTAAATAATCATACCGCCAGGGAAGTTAATGATGGGGAAAAAATGAACTTAAAATGATTTTAGCAAATGGCTGCAATATAACAAAGAGTGAAAAATTTAAGGGGGTCTGAATACTTTCCGTCCCCACTGTATATCTATCTTTCTTTGTATACCTGTTGTGGTTTATAATAAAATTTCTTATTTTTATATATTTGTGTATTCACACATGTCTGGAGTTGACCGTTTAACAACCACTTTACAATTTTCTCCTTTACTATATAATTAGGGTTGGCACTCCAGGACATATCTTTTTGGTTTGATACGGGTGGGCCTTGACTACATGTCCAAGACCCCAAATTACCTCACTACAACCCCTGGCAAAAATTATGGAATCACCAGTCCCTGAGGATGTTCCTTCAGTCGTTTATTGTTGTAGAAAAAAAAGCAGATCACACACATGGCCAAAAACTAAAGGCATTTCAAATGGCAACTTTCTGGCTTTAAGAAACACTAAAAGTAATCAACAAAAATAATTGTGGTAGCCAGTAACAGTTAGATATATAGAACGAGCACAGGGAATAAATTATGGAATCACTCAACTCTGTTTGTTTTTCATGATTCCATAATTTTTTCCTCAAACAAAATAACACTCCAACACATCACTAGTACTTTGTTACACCACCTCTGGCTTTTATAACTGCTTGCAGTCTCTGAGGCATTGACTTAATGAGTGATGAACAGTACTCTTCATCAATCTGGCTCCAGCCTTCTCTGATTGCTGTTGCCAAATCATCTTTGCAGGTTGGAGCCTTGTCATGGACCATTTTCTTTAACTTCCACCGCAGATTTTCAATTGGATTGAGATCCGGACTGTTTGCAGGCCATGACATTGACCTTGTGTCTTTCTTCAAGGATTTTTTTCACAGTTTTTGCTCTATGGCCAGATGCATTATCATCTTGATAAATGATTTCATCATCCCCAAACATCCTTTCAATAGATGGGATAAGAAAAGTGTCCAAAATTTCAATGTAAACCTGTGCATTTATTAAAGATTTAATGACAGCCATCTCCCCAGTGCCTTTACCTGACATGCAGCCCCATATCATAATTGACTGTGGAAATTTGCATGTTTTCTTCAGACATAAATCTCATTGGAACGGCACCAAACAAAAGTTCCAGCATCATCACCTTGCCCAGTGCAGATTTGAGATTCATCACTGAATATGACTTTCATCCAATCATCCACAGTCCACGATTGCTTTTCCTAAGCCCATTGTAACCTTGTTTTTTTGTGTTTAGGTGTTAGAGATGTCTTTCTTTTAGCTTTTCTGTATGTAAATCCCATTTCCTTTAGGCGGTTTCTTACAGTTCGGTCACAGATGTTGATTCCAGTTTCCTCCCATTTGTTCATTTGTTTTGTTGTACATTTTCTGTTTTCAAGGCATATTGCTTTAAGTTTTCCATCTTGACGCTTTGATGTCTTCCTTGGTCTACCAGTATGCTTGCCTTTAACCACCTTCCCATGTCGTTTGTATTTGGTCCATGTTTTGGACACAGCCGACTGAACAACCAACATCTTGTGCAACACTGCGTGATGATTTACCCTCTTTTAAGGAGTTTGATAATCCTCTCCTTTTTTTCAATTGACATCTCTGGTGTTGGAGCCATGCTTCATGTCAATCCACTTGTTGCAACAGCTCTCCAAGGTGTGATCACTCCTTTTTACCTACATACTAACAAGCAGATTTAATCTGATGCAGGTGTTAGTGTTTGTAATGAAAATGTACAGGGTGATTCCATAATTTTTTCCTTTAGAATTGAGTAATTCCATCATTTATTTCCTGTGCTTGTTCTATAAATCTAACTGTTACTCGCCACCACAATTATTTTTCTTGATTTCTTTTAGTGTTTCTTAAAACCAGAAAGTTGCCATTTGAAATGCCTTTAGTTTTTGGCCATGTCTGTGATCTGCTTTTTTTCTACAACAATAAACAACTGAAGGAACATCCTCAGGGACTGGTGATTCCATAATTTTTGCCAGGGGTTGTATATGGGTATCAAAGACGTTGCAGCATTCAGGTGGTGTTTAGTCAAAGATCGCTTATATATACTCCTAGCTGAAAGTTAGAGATGTGCAAGAGACAGTATGCTGGGGTGAGCTTGATATTGGTGTCAGTAATGTGACAAATCAGTTCCCGGATCTTACTCCAATAGGAGGCTATTTTAGGACAGCGCACCAAAGTGATAGCAGTTTGTAGGAATTTTCTTGCAATCTAATACTGATTGAGCATTTGTGTGCTAGAATACATTCATTCTCCCATTGTGAGTTTGAGAAGTGCATTTGAAGGGCAGTTTCCCACCGGCTTCTGAAGCTGGTCGAGTCTGCAGTATCTGATTGTTGGAGACAAGTACGTTAAAGAGGTTGTTTTTTCGATCTGAGTGCCAGCCAAGCAAATTGATTCAAACGAGGTAGGTTCCGACCATATCCCTCCTTCCCATCGGAGAAGAGCAAGTAGTTACAAACGTGCCTATAAGTCCAATGTGTAAAGGCAGAAGGCAAGAGGCTACTCAGCAAACAGTTGTATGGTAGAAACCAGCCTGCAGCCACACAGTGTGAGGCTAGTAAGGGTGCTCTGTTTCGTTGAAAATATTTTCGATCCTAGGCCCAGGGGAAAGTTTGGTGGGAGTGAGCAAAACGCCTAGGTATTTAAGCACACTAGGCATCCAATTACAGGAGTTCTGTTGTGCCTGCAATACTATATACGAGGGAAGGGTTAGATTCATGACCTCCAATTTGGTAAAATTAATTTTAAGATTGTAAACTAATCCGTAGATGGTTAAGGCTTGTAGTAGTTTAGGAATAGACGTGTGCGGTTGTGTTAAAAAAATATATATAGCAGGTCGTCTGTATAAGCGGCCATTTTAAAAGTTTTAGTGCCCATCTCGAACCCCGTGATGAGCAAAATCACGTTAACCGTGTGAATAAATGTCTCTAAGGTGAATATAAAACAGGGGTGACAGTAGACATCCCTGTCTAATACTGTTTTTAATGGACACTGGCTCTGACAGGGTGCCATTAATCTTCAATCAAGCTATTGGATTCTGATATAGAGAGGAAATCCACGTAGCCCTGTGAGGTCTTAAACCTATGTGAGAGCACGTAGCCAAAAAAAAAAAAAAAAAGTCCCACGACACCCTGTCAAAAGCCTTCCCAGCATCAGTTGACAGGAGAAAACCTCAATTCATCACTGCCATCGAAGCGTGTTTGAAGTTAAGGGCCTTTGTCACATTGTTCCTGGCACCCTCCCTGGCAAGAACCCAACTTGTTCAGGGCCTATCAGCTGTGGGAGGAATTAGCGTAAACAGTTAGCGAGTAATTTCAGGTCTTTATTAAGCAGGGATATAGCCCTGTAGCTAGAGCAATCTGTTGGGTCCTTACCCAGTTTGGGAAGCACTGTTACCTGTGCCATCAGGAATGAGTTTGGTACCTGGCGGGAGACCATTAGGAAGTTCAGTGTGCGCTAAAGTGGGGACACCACAAGGTTGTTGAACATTTTGTAATAGTGCGCTGTAAGGCCATCAGAACCTAGACTTTTCCTGGGCTTGAGGCTTTAAAGCAGACATTTCCTCCGAGGATATCGGACCCTCCAAAGACTCTGCATACTCATCAGAAAGAGTGGCATACCACTTCGGGCCAGATGGTCTTAAATTTTTTATTTCCTGTCTCCCTGTAGACCAGGGGGTTTATGCATTTGGGGATTACTACAGTTTGGAATAGTATTTTGGGAAGCCTGCGGCAATTATATCCATGCGATTGTGTAATGCACAGACTTAATCGCCAGAATATTGGTTGATAGGGAAGCTTTCAGGGCTCTAGCCAAGCATTTTCCCCCTTTATACCATGCTCATAAAACATTTTATTCTTAAAGAAAAGGGATCTTTTGGCCTTGAGTTGAGTAAATCTTGAAGGCCCTGGCGTGCCTTTTAACAGTTCTGCAGCCGTTTGTGTCTCCAATGAGAGTTAGGTTTTTTCTCTAACTGGGCTATCTTGGTTGCCAAATTTGCAATTCGTTTATCGGATTCCCGTTTGTGCTGTGCCCCGTCTAATAAATTCTCCTCTGACACACTTGTGTCTCCCAAATTGTTAGAGAAAGATCTTACGTGCAATTTTTTTTTGCAATAATTACACAGTGTGTGTCGCTTTTTGGAGTCTGTGTCTGACAATAAGGATAAATTTGGTCTCAACATGCAAGGTTTAGAGCCAGTTTCGGGATGAGTTAGAGTGAAATAGGTGCATGGTCTGAGTATGTTTGTGACCAGGACATTTTATAGATAGGCAACTCCTATCCTCATATTGATTAGTGGTTCCAAATGAATAATTACTACAGTAGGGAACAGACACAAAAGATACACTCAACACCTTTCCAAATAACTGTAATGCTTTATTATGACGCACTTGAAGGTTTTTATACACATGATTACGTAGGTATCACATTAATATTACAATTGTACATTTATGGTAACAAGGAGCATTACATAGGCAGGCTAATTCTAATCAGGACTCGAAAGAATACAAACGTACTGAAAACATTAGTGCCATGTGCACAGTGAGGGCAGTGTGCAATACATACAAAATAGGATACAAATATACACAGAACTTACAAATTTCCATTACAGTCTCCCCTCTTTTGATCAATACTTTGATCACTATCCACACCTGCTATCACCTTTAACCTGGAACCTGCTTAGGTGGAGGTAGTCCTGGCCAAAGAGGCAAAAACTCCATTGTGGAGAAAATAGCTGAGCAGCTTTTTTATTACAAAATTACTTTTCATTGTGAAAAACAAATGATTGATAAGACATTTACAGAGTACTGGCTGTACACTCCTGTGGCCAGAATGGCCTTCTAGCTTAATTGTCAGCATGCTGACAGCATATGTAAACACAGACAACTACATAAAATGGAAGACTTACAAAAGACAAATATGACTTCAACATGGCTGAACTACTTTTCAAATCACATATATATCCCTTACAATGAAAGTAATTGAATCAAAAAGTACCCTAGACTGATCGCAAGAGGAAAATAAACAGATTTCTTTAATCTAGTCATTTCTGCAATGTCTGGTGTGGATCCCGGTGAAGTTTTGCAAAACTGTACATAAATAGATGCTGTATTGAGTCTTCAAACATTTCCTTAAACATACATATATACATATATATATATATATACATATATATATATATATACATATATATATATATATATATACACATATACACATATATATATATTTCAATAGGGAATAGGGAGATGGGGATTATTGCGGTGCCAAAAATACATCAATACAAAATAGTATATAATAAAGAAATTGCGTTTATTACAATTGATTAAAAAACAACAAGTCATAGAAAACACAAGTTGAGGGAGCATAAAACAATATTTGTACAACCAATAGTAGATTGAGGTAGTTCTACTAGTTTCGCCAAGACATTGGCTTCATCAGGGGAACAGAGCAAGGTATACAGCGGTTGTTATTCTACAAAAAACATATGAGTAATAATTAGGCAAAAAGATAAAACGAAAAAACAACAAACATCGCTGCGAGTGTCACTGGATAGCTGTGCATGAAGTCTAATAAACAGGTACTATCCCCTCCTGATATCCCCTCCCCCGGATAAACCATCTGATGGACACTAAACCCTACATAGGTCACCCAAACATACCCTAGGAGCCCAACGGGACAGGATGGATGCAATCCGCTGTCACAGGAATGAAAACCCTACACTGCCATAATATGGCTGTAGGGGGCTTGGTAGAAAAACCTGGTAAAAACTGTAAAAATATGCAACTGTAAAGGCTGTAAGAAAGCTCAACTATATACAAAAAAAAAAAAAAGGGAACACAGTTACATACCAAAATGCATAGATATGATGTCTTAAAACCAGGACGCTGTAGATAACATTAGAGTATAGTTGGACCGCATAGGGGCAGCTATGCTGGTGAATTCACAAAAGTAATTGGGTAGGGAGGGGAAAAAGGGGAAAAGGTAAAATGTGTTGAAAGAAAATTATGAAAATATAAAATAGTGATGATGAAAAAAAAATGGGGATATGCCAACTAAATAAATAAAACCCTCAAAGAAAGGGGTTAGGGACTTACCCTTCAGCCTAGAATCAACAAGAGCAGTGCAAAAACTGCTATAGATTTAAGCAGAGGACCAGGGTGAGTGAGCAAGATATTCACACCACTTGGGTGCATCAGCCTTTCGAATGGGGCAGACATATCCCAATGAATAAAGATAATGGTTGGTATCCAGACAAAAAACTGAAGGAACAGCTCAAACGAGCAGCAATGTTACCAGAGAGAAGGTTTACCTGCAGCGAAACAATCCAACACAGCAACGTCCCATTGTGTCAGCAAAGCAGACTGAAGACATACATATTTAAAGCCCCCCACCTGATTGGCAACAAGAATAAGCCAATCAGTGCAGACAAAAGAGGTCTATACGCCTGCGCAATGACCGCCGCACAATGCCTACAAGCCCCCATAAGGCCAAGCACCAGGTGTGATGCATCTGTGGGCGGCAGCCATTCGGCGCAATCAAACAGGGGCGTGGCCAAATGGTAGGCCTACCCATGGGACGAAATACGGCCAACGACCATAGGGAGGATAACAAAGGAGGCTGGTGTACACAGCGGAGGGCAGGGGGCGGAGATAGGCCAGGGGGCTGGCTGGCTGTTCAAAACAATCAGCCCTTGGGTGTCCATACAGCCAAAGGCTGTGACTAGGTGGACAGGACCAGAACAGGGAGGCAGCCAAAATTAACCGAAGAAAACACAGAGGTGGATGAACGAGTGAAAAGGGGATGGCAGAGGCGGGAGGGGATAGGAGGCGGGCCGGACACGGAACAGCCAAGCAATGCTCCAAAAGCCAGGCAGCTCAGCCAATCATCCAGCCACAGTGAAAAAATTGACAGTTACTTACCGATAACTGTTTTTCTGGGATATCTTCCAGGACGGCATAACCTGAGAGATGACTGGTCCACCTGACAGGAAACACAATCAACATACAAGGTTAAAAGGCCCCTCCCTTCCCCCTGCACCTCAGTTCTCCCAAAGTAATAGGTTATCCGGGTGACAGAGAGAAACTCTTCCCGTAGTACTTATATTAAAACATGGGTGGGAAGTAGGCTTGCCGTCCTGGAAGATATCCTAGAAAAACAGTTATCTGTAAGTAACTGTCAATTTTCTCTAGTCATCTTCCAGGACGGCATAACCTGAGAGGATGGACAAGGAGTTCAAGGCCTACCTCAGGGCGGGACCACCGCTTGTAGCACCTTCCTTCCAAATGTCAGATCCTGGGGCGACAGCAGTTCCACTCTATAGTGTTTCAGGTGGATTAGGATCCTGCTTCGCCCAAGTGGCTGTGCGACAGACCTGTTCTATCGAGGCCCCAGCTCTCTCTGCCCAAGAGGCCGCCAAGGATCTTGTTGAGTGGGCCTTAAGGTTCCCTGGTACTGGGGAACCGGTCTGCTCATAGGCCAATGTTATTGTCTGCCTAATCCACCTAGCCACAGTAGATTTAGACGCCTGCCCTCCCTTTCTAGGGCTGCTAAATAAAACTAAAAGATGATTCGACTTTCTGTAGTCCTTTACTCTACTCTTTACTCTAGATATGTCAATAAACATTTCCTGACATCAAATTAAATTTCCTCTCCTTCTCATTTTTAGGATCACAGAAGGAGGGTAAAGTGATCTCCTGAGATCTATTAAACTTAGATGCGACCTTGGGAAGATATAGTGGGTCCTGTCTAAGAACCACTCTATCCTCCAGAATCAACAGAAAAGGCTCCTTAACTGACAGGGCCTGTAGGTCGCTCACCCTTCTGGCCGTGGTTATGGCCAACAGAAACGCTAACTTAAGAGTCAAACACTTAACTGAAATCTCTTGCGCTGGTTCGAAGGGCGCTTTCGTCAGTGCCTCCAAAACTAGAGATAAATTCCATGGAGGAAATACATTCATTCTGACAGGGGTTACCCTCTCCCTTGCCAGAAGAAATCTCTTAATCAGAGGTTCTAGTGCGAGCCTCTGATCCAAAAATACAGATAACGCTGCTATCTGTATTCTCAAGGTGTTCGGGGAAATCCCCTGATCCACCCCTGCTTGCAAAAATTCCAGTACCACTGTTACTGAAGGGTAAGACACCTCCTTATCACGGCACCACTGTGAGAAGCAATTCCACACCTTGGAGTAGATCCTCCTGGTGACCAGCTTCCTGCTGCCCAAGAGAGTCTCAATTACCCTATCAGAGCACCCCTTACCCCTAAGGATCTCCTCCTCAAGAACCATGCCGTCAGTTTGAGGAATCCCGGGTCGGGGTGGAGGACTGGCCCCTGTAGGAGAAGATCTCGTCTGATTGGAAGACGGAGCAGAGGAGAAATTGACCACTTTTTCAGAGTGGCAAACCAGGTCCTTTTTGGCCACCATGGGGCTATAAGGATCAGTCCGCAATCTGAGCGGGCCAATTTTTGTAAGACCCATGGTATTAAGACTAGTGGGGGAAAAGCGTATGCTAGATGGAAGTCCCAGTCCTGAGACAGTGTCCACTCCCTGGGATCCCCCTTCTCTGTTGAGAGAGAAAAAAAGATCCACTTTTTTGTTCCCTCTGTGGGCAAAAAGATCTAAATCCGGAGTCTCGAACATCTGACTTATCTGGAGAAAGACCTCCTGATTTAACTCCTGTTCCCCTTGAAGGATAGGTTGCCGGTTTAAGAAGTCTGCTACCACATTGGCGGTTCCTCTTATGTGAACCGCCGATATGGACTGAAGATTCTCTTCGGCCCAGTTTAGGATGTTCAGGACTAGACTCAGTAGTTTCCTGGATCTGGTGCCCCCCTGACGATTCAGGTAAGAGACCGTTGTCACATTGTCTGACAGGACTTGGATCTCTAAGCCCTGAATCCTGTCTCCAAAGGATACTAACGCCTGGCCCACCACCAAGAGTTCTCTGTGGTTGGAGGATGCCCCTGCCTGAGAAGGCGTCCAAGCCCCCTGTGCCTGGATGTCCCCCAGGTGACCGCCCCAACCAAGCGCTGGCATCGGTAGTGATTCTTGTGGGATTCCACTGGTCCCAGGGTAAGCCCACCCTGAGCTTGTCCTGATCCAGCCACCAATCTAGGGAGGTCCTTACTCTTGTTGGAATAGACACCCTTGCATCCAATGACTCTCTCCTTTTGTCCCAGGAGGACAAAAGGAAGAACTGCAGCTCCCTGGAGTGGAGCCGAGCCCAAGGAACCGCTGGAATACACGAGGTCATTAGACCTAGGACCCTCATGATATGCCTGCGAGAGCACTCCCTGGTTTCTTTTAAAGAGGATACTGCTGTAACCACCTTTAATCGTTTTTCCTCTGGAAGAAACAGTTTCTGAACCTCTGTATCCACCAGATATCCCAGGAACACTTATTTTGGACGATGCCAGAGAAGATTTCTCTGTTTATTATCCAGCCCAAGGACTCCAGAGTGAAAATCACTCTGCCTACGTCTATCTCCACCTGCTCTAGGGATTGCCCGTATACCAAAAGGTCGTCTAGGTAGGGTATAAAGGGACACCCCCTGTAGGTGTAGGTAAGCTACAACCTCTGCCAGGACCTTTGTGAAGATCCTTGGGCTTGCAGCTAATCCAAAGGGAAGAGCTCGGAATTGCCAATGCTGAATCCCTTTGCTCGTAAGGACTGCGAATCTCAGCAGGGACTGGTGTTCCCTGGTGATCAGGATATGAAGGTAAGCATCCCTTAGATCTATCGTGGCTAAGAACGCACCCCTTAATAGATGCCTGCGCACCGTGTATATACTCTCCATCCGGAAGCTCTTTTGTCGCAAAAACCTGTTCAACTTCTTGAGATTTAATATCAGGCAAAATTTCCCTGACGGTTTTTGAACGACAAATACATGGGAATAAAACCCTTGGTAAAGCTCTTCCGGTGGAACAGGGATGATCACCTCCTGGAACACCAATCCCTGCAGCTTTTGAAGTTTCCTTGGGGAGACGGGTCAGAAAAAAGTTTTGAGGGGGAGGGGACAGAAGCTCCAAACGATATCCCTCTGTTACAATCTACAAGATATAGGGGCTTTCGGAGATTCTCTTCCACTGAGGGACAAAGTGGGATAATCTCCCCCCTACCCTGATGCTGGCGTCACTTAGACTGCTTGGTGGCGTCTTTAGGTCCAGAAAAGAGCAGACTACCTTTTTGTGCGCTCTTTCCCTTTCCCCACCTCCTATTCGCATCCTTTTTTCCTTTGAATTGACCCTGGTTAACGGAGGGACGAAAAAACTTCCTGCCCCTTGCTCCTTTAGCTTTGACCGGGAACTTTTTTCCCTTTTCTGTTGACCTTGACAGCACCTGATCCAGGCCAGGTCCAAAGAGTTGTGAACCTTCAAAGGGCAAACCACATAGCCTTGATCTAGACATATGGTCCCCTTCCCATGATTTGACCCAGACTGCCCTTCTTGCGGCGTTAAGGAGGGCCACAGATTTGGCTGTGTTCCTGACAGACTCCACAGCCGCATCTGCCAAATATGCCACAGCCTTACCTATTATTTCTAAGGAGTCTGATTTCTTTGGAATCACTGCCTTTAGAAACATGGTTAGAAAGTCTGCCTAACCATGCGTCCACGTTTCTTGCCACGCATGCTGATGCCAAAGCAGGAGCCATGGCAGCTGCATTGGAATCCCATGCTCTGCACAAAAGCGCCTCTGCCCTTCTGTCCATTTGGTCTTTTAGGTTCCCTGAATCCTCAAAAGGCAAGTCAGATTTTTTAGAAACCTGCGACAGGGCTGTGTCTAACTTAAGGGTTTTAAAGAATTTCTGCTGCTCTTCCACCCCAAAATGAAACCTTCTCTTCCAAGTTTTGAGTCTAAGAACCTTTCTTTCCGAGTCTTTCCACTCTCTCAAAATCACTTCCTTTAGAGCCTGATGAACTGGGAACACCCTGGACTGAGGCTTTCCCAAACCCCTGTACATCTTGTCTCGGGCCGACGCCTGAACCGGAGGTTCTGGGATATCCTCAGAGGCATAGATCGCCCTAAGTAACTGCCCCATGTCTTCCACGGGAAAGAGGTGGCTACTAGCTCTAGGACTGTCACTATCCTGGCTGTCAGCGTCTGTGTCTACACCTTCCTCTAATGAGTCCTCCTCTGACTCCTCTGGGTCCTCAAACTCCTCAACTCCTGAAGTGACAGAGGAAGGGGGTCCTTGCAAGGTTTTCTGACCCGTCTGAAAAACCTTCCTGAGGGGAAGTGCCTTCTCTAGAGGACAGGATTTCTCTATCCTCCACTTTAGGTGCTATAGCAGTCTTAATAGACTGGAGGGTAGAAAGCATCTCCGACTGTACCGCAAGGAAGTCCCTCATAACCTGTGAAGTTTCCTTACTAGACAGTTTTTGTATGCACCTATAGCAAAAAGGTTTCCCATGGTCCTGTGGGAGCTTATTACAATTCCCACATCTTTTTGACCTGGGAGGGGGATTTTTGCCCTTCATCTTGTGAGCCCCTTGGGCAGAGCTGCCAGGATCTAGGGAGACAAAAAAGACAAAGTCCAAACTTTAACCAGTTTCCTAAGACTTTCTGTCTGTGTCTCTCTCTCACTCCCCCCCTATGGTGTAGGTAAGACCCCTCTTACTTCACCACAAAAAACGGAAGAGGACTCACCACCACTGGCCTCTTCCTGGGCTAAGGTTGCAGCCGTTACCTCCTCTCCATCCATATCTGCTGCTTTGTGAGGTTTTCCGACCTCAAGAGAGGAGTATCATGAGGCCTCCTGCTTTTCCCTGAAGTGCTGAGTGTCTTCTCCTATACACCGATGATCGGCGCCATTTTGTTGGAGAGCCACTGTCTGAGGGAGGATTTTGGCCTCTAGTGTCCGAATCCACCATTTTGGCATAGACCGGAAGTCGGAAGTTACAGCGCCCGGAACCGGAAATGCCGCCATCTTACTCCACCCTGGGAAGCCTGCTCCAAACACAGGAGCTTCAGCATTCCCTATGAAGTCCAGGACCTCCATCAGCCCTACAAGGCACCAAGGTATCGACCTGGCTGGCGTCCTCTACCCCCTCTGTGGCCTAGACACCAGCCTGAGCTCCAGTTCCTTCATCACCTCCGTACCTGACTGGAAGGAAAAAGCACGAGGTATGTGCTCACAGGAGTTCCGGGCTACCCCTCTGTACCCGGGAGGCTCCTTGCCGGGGAAGACTCTCTCCCCCGGCCATTGGGGGGACCCCCTGAGAAGGACAGGGCCATGGCTGGACCCGCCACCCTCCCCGGCTTTGGCGTCCAGCCCTCAGGGGGGGGACCATCCGCTCCTAGCTTCAGGTCTGAGAAAAAACAAACGTTTTGCTGCCGGGAAACACAATCAAGAACTGAGGTGCAGGGGGAAGGGAGGGGCCTTTTAACCTTGTATGTTGATTGTGTTTCCTGTCAGGTGGACCAGTCATCTCTCAGGTTATGCCGTCCTGGAAGATGACTAGAGAAAACAGCGATATAAATATGACAAAGACCATATATTACTGCAATCTATTGAGCAATGCAAAGAATACAGAAACAAAAAACATATGCATAAAGATCAAGAAAACAAAATATGTGTCAAGTCATAATCCATTTGAGATATACAACTAAAAATAAAAAGCGAATATAAGTAGAATTCATGACAAAGCATCAAAACAGACTAAAATGAAGCAAATGCAACTAAATAAAAAGTGACAGAAATTATAAAGTACATGAGTGGCTAGAGACCAACACGTGTGTTGGACCCCCGAGATGGTAAAGGGGTCATTGAGGCAGTGACTGTCATAATTAGAGGATGGGGGAGTGTGATGAAAAAGGCCAGACACACTAACTACAATCAAACCCATTGGAAACCAGACTGAACAGGTTAATCTGAAATCTATAGATATAAATATAAAACATTCAGATCATAGTTGTGTTGGGTAGCAATATGTCTATTAAGAGCAGTGGTGGCAAGTCGTTTATAGAGGGGCGTGATGTGGTCCTTAATACGCTTAAAGAATGGACGTTTCGTCTTTCCGACGTAGAAGCATTTGCAAAGGCAGATAGCTAAATAGACCACTCCAATAGTTTTGCAAGTAACTCGATGTTTAACAAAATGAGTTTGGCCACTGGGAAGAGTGACCTCTCTAGAATTGATGTCACAACGTCCACAGGAAAAAGTGCCAGTATTGGCACAGTTTACAGGGTTTTTTCGCATATGACGACTCGTAACCAGACGGTCCCTCATGGAGGGAGCCCGTCGGTATGTGATCGATTTAAATCTGATCAATGGGTCCGTATTATAAATCAATTTTCTAAACAGCACATTCAAACTAGAGCCATTCTTAAAAAATGTTGGCCTCTATTGACCACAGATACCACAATCAGTAAGTATGTAAAAGCCTATCCAGAGATCACATACCGACAGGCAGTGGACAGTGGAGTACTGCTTACACCTGAAAGGATAAAATTAAATGGTTATATTGACAAAATTCTAAAGGGGAAATCTCGGCCAGCCTATAAAGCTTTAACCCTAATGAGAGGTCAGACTTAATGGCAATTGAATAAGGACCCTTGTAGCAATAATGACAGCAATGTCCCCGTTGCAGATCTGATGGTCTTCACCGGCATGTAGGAGCTCATTAATTGTATCCAATAAGGTGTAATAGCAAGCAATAAGATTTCTTGTTACAGCAGAAGCTAAAAAGCGTCTATGCACAGTGTTCAAGATAGGTTCAGTAAAGTATTCCCAAGATAAAGATGTCTGTGCAAATGGTGTCAGTGAAACTGAGAAAAGGATTTGTAAAGGTGGGCGACTGCCCTCACTAACAACCAGGCCGATTCAATGCACTCTGGACAGCAGCTCCTGTAGCAATACGCGTGCAGCAGATCCACCGCTTCGATCTCCCGATGAGAAGCTTAGAACACAGGTTGGCAGGTGACCAAAGTGGTTCTGAATGGATGTCCGAACAGCAAGCAGTGCTAGGCCCCTCATCCAGGTTGGAATGTTGTACACCGCATGGTAAGCTGCAACCTCTCTCTCCCCATGCACAGAGAGGACGGTCTCGCGTCAGGCCGAGGTGGAAGAGAGGGCAGGGCTTTGTCTTCTCATACAGTTCCTCCCAGCAATCTCTCCGATGGCAGCAAAGAACCCTGGGATATGTAGTCCAGGTATAGAATCATGCGAAGCAATTATCAATCTGTGGAACTACTCATCCCGCGATCACTTGGCCCACACCGTCCGCCATCACCTGGCCCATCTGATTCCATTGTCCTGGTGCACCAGGGCCTTCAAAAATGCAATAGGTACTCAGGAAATGAAATGTGTAATTTATGCTTTTAGAATGCCCGACGTTGCTCCCTGCATGTTGGGTCTCTGTATGTGGCCAGGCTGTGTGAATGTCTCACACATGGTATTGCCATACTCAGGAGCAGCAGAATATATTTTGGGGGTAATTTTTGTTATAAGCATGCCAATATCATAAATTGACAACTTTTTTTTTTAACACAAAAAGTTTATTTTCTATCCACATTTTCCAAATACAAGAAAAAAAAATGTTAAAGAGTGTCATTATGCCTCCTAGACAGGGCAGGACTTAAGGTGATGGGTGGGGGCCCTGGGCTTGAGTCACTTTTGGGCCCTACCTTCTATACATATGCACAGCTCTATAAAACACAAATAGAAAAGGACAAGGTGCACCAGACTCAGTGCAGTATTAAAGAACTTCTGTTTAATTGGACAAGACAAAAACAGCCAAATGGCTACTCACAAAAGTAGATAACATATGCGTATAAGTGGGGGATACTGTACTGGTATTCATCCTGGGTCCATGATTAATAAAAGCAATAAAAATTGATAAAATTAGAATTACCGTATTTATCGGCATATAACACACACCAAGTTTAGGAGGGAATTTTAAGGAAAAAAAAATTTAGGAGGGAAGTTTAAGGAAAAAACTTACCTTTAAATGCCCATCAATGCAGCCTCATCAGTGTCCATTGGCAGCCTTGTCAGTGTAGCCTTGCCTCAGTGTCATTGCTGCCTTGTAATTGCAGCCTTTCAGTTTAAAAATGGCTGCCGCCGAGATACAGAGCCGGATGTCCTGAATATCTCGGCGGCTTTCGGGAACAGGCAGGGCCCGCTATTGGCCAGGGCCCACGGGCCTGAGCCCAGTCAAGCCCAAAGTCCGTCCCTGCTCCTAGACTATACATTGGTGCTCCAGGGTCTTCAAAAATGTGACAGGTAGTCAGGAAACTACATGTGTAATTTATGCCCTTAGAACACATGATGGTGCTCCCTGCACGTTGGGCCTCTGCATTTAGCCAGGCTGTGAAAAAGTCTCACCACACTCAGAAGCAGCAGAACATTTTGGGGTGTAATTGCAAGTACATCTATGCCATGTGTGAGGAATAACCAATTGAACAATTGTAAAAAAAAAATTTTTAAAAATTTGCCAAACTATAGTGGGCAAAAAATTGTAGCAAAAACAAACAAAAAACCAAACCTCACCATGCCTCTTACTAAATACCCTGGAATATCATTTTAGGGACTCAAGAAATGATAGTCCGTCAGTACATCAGGCCAACTTTCACACAAACCAATAGTACACTATCGGGATTTTTTATTTTTATTTTTTTACCAAAGACATGTAGCAGAATACATCCCGACATTAAATTATTTTGAAATTTGATTTTATTGGATTTCTTTTAAAACAGAAACTAGAAAATAGTTTTCCTTCCAAATTTTTGCTTTTTCGCTTATATCGCAAAAAATAAAAAACCCAGCGGTGAATACCAAAAGAAAGCTCTATTTGTGTGAACAAAATGATAAAAATTTCACTTGAGTACAGTGTCGCATGACTGAGAAATTGTCATTCAAAGTGCAAGAGCGCTGAAAATTGGCCTGGGAAGGAAGGGGGTGAAAGTGCCCAGTATTGAGGTGGTTAATGTCTGCTGCTATTGTGGTCATGTCAGCCAGTGTAAGGGGGTGGTTTGAATTCCCCATCTCTTTACCAGTGTTCTGCCGAGAAAGTTCCCCTCGGCGGATAAGGACCCCCCTGTACTGCGCTTGCGCACTACGAGCCGGCGGAAATAGCGCCGAAAAGTTGTAAATCAGCTGTACACGGCGCCTGTAAGAGGGCCCCTCGCGGGCTCGCTACGCTCGCCGTGCTTCGGACACGGCCTCACTCTGCACTTTATTCTCCCTCTAGGTCCACTTGGATGATGGGGCTTGAACCTGGACTCAGGGCGCAGGCGCCGTGTACAGCTGACTGAAGGTTTTCGGCCGCTCCTTAGTCATTCGTACAGGGGGGTCCTTATCTGCCAGGGGAACTTTCTCGGCAAGACACCGGATCCTCTGTAGCAGATTGGGAGCCTTCACTGAAATCGTCCTCCCCTCGTGCCAGCGCCATCTTGCTCAGTGCGCCGCAGCCCGAGCGGGGCTTTGCGTTAAAAATCTCCTGGATACTGTGAGTGTTAGGAGTAGCTGCTGACTGGCGCGAGCATGTCCCGGAGGATTGCCTCAAAAATCTGCTTGTTCTTGGGCAAAAAAAAAAAAAAAAGCCAGGTGTGCGCTACAAGTCTCCTGGAGCTTGGTCTTCAGTTAGCCATCTCCAGCGCGCGCCAAGCCACGCCCCCCGGTGTATGGCAAGATAAACCCCTTATAACTACTGAGGCTTGTATGGTGAAATCCCAAGTGAAGGCCTAGTACACCAGGTGATAAGTCCTTCATAAAAAAGCTCTGGAGTTTACACTTCCTCCTTCCCAGCTCTGCATTGGTGGGGAATGGAGGGCTCTGTAAGACAAGTGGCTTCTGCCAGCTGAGTTGTTAATCGACTGCAGATTGAACCGTGTGTAAAAGGTAAGACACCTGCGAGGCAGCCACCGCCAGGTAAAAGACTAAAATGCAACTCCACATGCAAACCCAGTAACACCAAAATGGTTACTACACATCGCAAACCTACACATCGCATACACAGATGCAAAGTATAACATTAAACCTTAGGCCTAAGGGCCAGTTCACACCAGATGCAGTCCCGTGCGCTTTTTTTCTGCACTAAAAACGCATGCAGTGTTTTCCATTTTTTCCAATGGCTCCAATTCAGACCAGTGCGGTCAGTTTCCACACCAGAAACTGACTGCACTTGTGTGAACTAGAGCCATTGGAATACATGGAAAACACTGCATGCATTTTTAGGGCCAGTTCACACCACAAAAACTGCACTCATACGTTCCGGATCAGTTTTTGCTCACGGTTCTCACCACACGCAGTTCCAGTGCGTCGTTGATACAATTTGCTAGTAGGGCTGGGAAAAAAATCGATTTAAATCTTGAATCGAGTTGAGAGGTCAAATCGATTCAAAATTTAAGCAAATCGATTTTTTTAGATTTTTTTTTTTTCACCGCGCCGGTCCCGAGGCGCTGCGGGCATGCGTTTTTAGGCGAGGCCGCGGCTTCGACCTAGTCCGCGGCTACGGCCGGACGCCGCGGACTAGGCCGAAGCCTCGGCCTCGCATAAAAGCTCATGCCCGCAGCGCCTCGGGACCGGCGCGTTTTAAAAAAAAAAAAAAAACTCGATTCAAATCGTGAATAGAGTTTTTTTCTATTGGACTGGAAACTGACTACATTGGAATACATGGAAAACAACTGTGCATGCATTTTTAGCGCAGAAAAAAAGCGCACCAGACGACATCTGGTGTGAACACTTAGTGCTAGTTCTCACCACATGCAGTTCCGTGCGCTTTTTTCTGCACTAAAAATGCATGCAGTGTTTTCCATGTATTCCAATGGCTCTAGTTCACACCAGTGCAGAAAAAAAAAATGAGCGTGCTGCATTTTTTCTGCACAGAACAAATTGTATCAAACGCACTGGAACTGCGTGTGGTATGAATTTTAAGCAAAAACTGACCAGAACGTATGAGTGCATTTTCGTGGTGTGAACTGACCCTAAAAATGCATGCAGTGTTTTCCATGTATTCCAACGAGTCAGTTTCCAGTCAAGAAATTGACTGCATTGATGTGAACTAGAGCCATTTGAATACATGAGAAACATTGGGCATGCATTTTTAGGGCCAGTTCACACCACAAAAATGCACTCTCACATTCCGGATCAGTTTTTGCTTAGGGTTCTCACACCATACGCAGTTCCAGTGCGTTTTTGATACAATTTGCTAGGTTCCAGTACAGTAATATGCAGAAAAAAAGATGCAGCACGCTCTACTTTTTTTCTGCACCAGAAACTGACTACATTGGAATACAACTGTGCATGCTTTTAGTGCAGAAAAAAGCGCACCGAACTGCATCTGGTGTGAACTAGCACTTCCATGTGCTTTTTTTCTGTACTAAATGCTAGTTCACACTAGATGCAGTTCCGTGCGTTTTTTGCTGCACTAAAAATGCATGCAGTGTTTTCCATGTATACCAATGGCTCTAGTTCACACCAGTGCAGTCAGTTTCTGGTGCAGAAAAAGTAGCGCATGCTGCATTTCTTCTGCTCAGAACTGTACTGGAACCTAGAAAATTGTATCAAAAACAAACTGGAACTGCACTGGAACAAACGCAGTTTCTGCACCGAAAACTGACTGGAATTGACTACACTGGTGTGAACTAAGGATGAGCTCCGACGTGTTCGCCCACTTCACATGCAGAGCACGCCAGGTGAATTTTAAGCAAAAACTGATCCAGAACGTATGAGTGCATTTTTGTGGTGTGAACTGACCCTAAAAATGCAAGCAGTGTATAGTTTCCAGTCAGTTTCCAGTCAGTTTCCAGTCAGTTTCCAGTCAGTTTCCAGTCAGTTTCCAGTCAGTTTCCAGTCAGTTTCCAGTCAGTTTCCAGTCAGTTTCCAGTCAGTTTCCAGTCAGTTTCCAGTCAGTTTCCAGTCAGTTTCCAGTCAGTTTCCAGTCAGTTTCCAGTCAGTTTCCAGTCAGTAAATTGACTGCATTGGTGTGAACTAGAGCCATTGGAATACATGGAAAACACTGTGCATGCATTTTTAGGGCCAGTTCACGCCACAAAGATGCACTCATACATTCCGGATCAGTTTTTGCTCACGGTTCTCAAACCACACGCAGTTTGTGTGTTTTTGATACAATTTGCTAGGTTCCAGTACAGTTCTGTGCAGAAAAAAAAAAATGCAGCACGCTCCACTTTTTCTTCTGCACCAGAAACTGACTGGAACCTGACTACATTGGAATATATGGAAAACAACCATGCATGCATTTTTAGTGCAGAAAAAAAGCGCACGGAACTGCATCTGGTGTGAACTAGCACTTCCATGTGCTTTTTTCTCTGTACCAAGTGCTAGTCCACACCAGATGCAGTTCCGTGTGCTTTTTTCTGCACTAAAAATGCATGCAGTTTTCCATGTATTCCAATGGCTCTAGGACTGGAGGAAACCGACTGGAGGAAACCGACTGGAGGAAACCGACTGGAGGAAACCGACTGGAGGAAACCGACTGGAGGAAACCGACTGGAGGAAACCGACTGGAGGAAACCGACTGGAGGAAACGACTACACTGGTGTGAACTAAGGTTGAGCTCCGGCATGTTCGCACACTCCATATGCAGAGCGCGCCAGGAAGTCGGCGTTGCGCTAATCACAGGCCGTGAGACATTTTCCCGATGTGCGGCTGCAGAGATCGGGAAATGTCTCACTGCCTGTGATTGGCGCAGTGCCGTGCCGACTTCCTGGCGGGTTTGGCACGTGGAGTGTGCGAACACGCAGGAGCTCATCCTTAGTGTAAACTAGAGCCATTGGAATACATGAAAAACACTGCATGCATTTTTTTTTTTAAGGCCAATTTACACAAAAATGCACTCATACACTCCAGATCAGTTTTTGGTTCTAGTGCATTTTTGATACAATTTGCTAGGTTCCAGTACAGTTCTGTGCAGAAAAAAAAAACAGCACACTTTTACTGCACTGGAAACTGACTGCACTGGTGTGAACTAGAGCCATTGAAATACAAGGAAAACACTGTTCCTATGTATCCCTTGTATACTGTGCAGGCATTTTTAGTGCAGAAGAAAAGGGAACGGAACCAAATGCAGTTCCGTGCGCTTTTTTCTGCACTAAAAATGCATGCATAGTGTTTCCATGTATTCCAATGGCTCTAGTTCACACCAGTGCAGTTTCCAGTGCAGGAAAAAAAAAAAAAAAAAAGGGAGAGCGCGCTGCATTTTTTCTGCACATAAATTTATCAAACGCACTAGATCTGCATGTGGTGTGAATTGTAAGCAAAAACTGATCCGGAACGTATGAGTGCATTTTTGTGGCGTTAACTGGCCCTAAAAATGCATGCAGTGTTTTCGATGTGTTTCCAGCCAGTCAACTGACTGCATTGGTGTGAACTAGAGCCATTGGAATACATGGAAAACACTGCATGCATTTTTAGTGCAGAAAAAAAGCGCACGGAACTGCAACTGGTGTGAACTAGCACTCAGAGTTGTAATAGGTCTCTTGGAGGTCTCCCTCAGTTGTCTTTTTATTGCGCCAAAATATTTTAGCATTTCTAAAAAGTATAGCTGGTCACATACAGTTAAATGTTTTTCATTCAGCCTACAGGGTGAAGGAAAACAGTCCATCAGACTCCCCTATCCATGCTATAGAGTGCAGAAAGACAAAGGCTTTGTTGCTGCTGCTATTGTACATTGACAGCTGGTCACATTTGTCAAAAATACTCTAAAAGTGACTGCATCCAATTGGACGCAGCCGCTGGTCATGTGACAATTTTCCGCACAGCTCCTTTGATTGAAAGTCTGGCAAGTCAGGAAGTAAAAAAAATAAGCAAAACCTTTGCCAGGTTCTTTAGTAACCACCTATGCAGAGTTTATGGTGAGCGTATATCTAAATATAAAAGCTTTTATTTTTAGATTTGAATACATTAGTGAGGGTTTAGTACCCAGTCAGGTTTGGATAGCCGCCTGTGTGCCCGTTAGGGGTGTGCTTTCTATAATTGTCCTGAACACCAACTTAGCAAGGAATGAAAGCAAGAGTAAAATGTAAACATTGAGCCGCTACCAGAACAGGAATAGAGAGGAAATTCTCCAATGGGGACACTTGTTCATGTGACAACTAAGAGGGAATTTCCTTTATATTGGAAAGATATTCTCTGTTGAGTCTACATGACAGAAAGCAAAAGGGAAATCTCCCAAATGACAGAAGGGAAATTTACCAACTGAGGACAGTTTAACCCTTCCATACCCTATCCAAAATAACATTTTGGATTTACATGTACTATTACAAGGTATATGAAGAGGCTTCAACATCTTCTTGCATCAATCCACTGACTTTTTCAATGATGTTTTAACAGAGTTGCTTGGGTAGTTTCCATGTAGGGCTGAAATAACTAATCGATTAATAGACAACTAATTGATTAAATTAATCGATTATTTTTATAATAGATTAATCGACCAGTAACATAATGGGGTAAAAAAAAAAAAACTAAAAATGAGCCCCTTATAGTACAAAATGAACAAATACGTATTTATTGGCGTATACCACTCACCATGAAAATCTGGTGCAAATAGCGTGTGCGTGTTATACGCCAATACTTCAATTTTAGCTGCCTCAGAGGGGACAGGGAGGGGGATGGGACGAGTGCCGTCAGATTGGACCACTGTTCTGTCTATCATAGGAGATTCTCACTGCATCAATTTTTGGGCAAAAATATTCAGACGAAAAATCTTTGTACATTCGCTGAATGAAAGAATGTGGTTTGAAATTTTCACTTGTTTTTAATATTCTGTTTTTAAAATGAATTTAATTTCACACACACTGTCAGTAAACTTCTTGGTCAAAAGGAATTTTCAAATTTACAAATTTTCCCGTCACTGTGGTTGAAAATGTCGATTTGACCCCACTAACGATTAGAAAATCAAACGAAAGTTCTTAAAATTACTTTTTTTTGAAGGAAGACTTTTTTTTAATAAAAAAAAATGTGATCGAGCCTAAGGCTGGCCATACACCTTACGAAAAATCGGCCGCACACATTTTCGAAAAACGAACGTTCGACCGTGACCGCAAACGATCGTGCCATCATGTAATGACCGATAAATTGTTCAGTGGACATGAATAATTTTTTGTTCGTTTTTTTACATATACCTAGTGCAGAGAGTTCGGACGGGAAACACATTAACTTTGCAATTTATCATACGTTCGGCAGAAATTTTCCAAACTTCCCGTTCGTTTTTTTTCCACAAAAACGTCACAAACGATTAACGATTTGAGCCCATTAACTTGCCGAAAAACGAACGAAGTGTCTATACGAACGATTTTTCGGCCAATTTTTCGTATAGTGTATGGCCAGCATTAGGCTGTAAACTTACCATGAGATGGACCTCTCCACTGAGGCTTGTATAGTCAGATCCCAGGTGAGTGAAGTACACCCGGCGACCAGTCCTCCATCTAGAGTTTACACTTCATCCTTCCCAGCTCTCTAGGGGGGAATGGAAGGTTTCTGTGAGACAGGAGGAGATTAAAAACGTCTCAGCTGAAATGAACAGACTGCAGATTGTACTGTGTAGGGAGGTAAACCAAACACCTGTGAGGCGACCACACCCTGGTAACAGATAATGGAAACAATTAGGGCCAATTAATGTGTTCTGTGATCCTAGGGAAGATTTGGAGAAAAAAAAAAACCCTTTCCTCTCTAATGTCCCGCACACACGACCCGAAAATCGGACGAAAAATACTGCTTTCGACGCGATCGTGCGATAATCGGATCGTTAGTACGGTATTATTCTACCGGACAAGCACAAAAGATTTCCCTCATACGATACCAGATCGTAAGATTTGCGTTTAGTCGGTATAGTTGTCCGAACTTAGTGCCATTTCACACCAGCTGTCGTTCCGTGCGCTTTTCTGCACTAAAAATGCCTGCACAGCGTTTTCCATGTATTCCAATGGCTCTAGTTCACACCAGTGCAGTCAGTTGCACATACATACATACATATATACATACACACATACACACACACACACACACACACCGGATCCTACTCAAAACTACCACCCCATAGCACTTATCCTTCTATAGGGCCGTCAGCAAGTGGTTAAACAGTTTGCAGTATGAATGAATATGTAAGAAAAAGTAATGTATTCAAATGAGCTTAGATTACAGCACAGCAGTGCTTTCATGTGCATTTAAAAGAGTACAGCACACTTTTTTCCATGCAAAGAAAGCATTGAAAACACACGTAAATGCATGCAAACATAACTGTTAAAAGAAAAAAATAACAAATGAAAAAAAATTGTCAAAAATACACTACAAATACTGCAAAAGCATGTAAATGCACAACAAATGTGCTTGCAGAAACGCACAGTGAACGCAGAGATTGTGGTGTAAATGACCCCTAGAGTACATTCACACAAGTGTTAGTGTATTGAGAAATTCGACAAGCAACATTTCCTGCAAAGCACATCTTCCAAATGTGTGAATAACAATTTTGACAATAAATGAAGCCTGTACTGGAGCTCAGCAGCCAGAGCCAGGCAACCAGCATTTTCTACAGGAGCGATCCAAAGGAGTCGGCCACTGTCTCTCCTTTCCTGGGAAAGTACTTTTTTTTTAAAAAACAGTCTTAGTCAACATAAAGGCTACATTCACAGCATTTTGTACGACACCTAAAATCTCGGGTGCGGGTTTGTCACACGATAAATCGTGCTGCAATCGCGGCAACCCGCATCGCATGAAGCTCGTCACTCAAAAAAGTTCAGGAGGTACTTTTGGCCGACATGCCTAATGCGATGTGGGTTGCCGTGATTGCAACGCGATTAAAACGCGCGACAAACCTGCGCTGTGATTTTAGGTGTGGTTCAGATAAATGGCATCTTACATGCGAGTCCTGCGATTTGTCATTCACACATTGGCGCTTTGAAACCGCAGGCAGAATCGCAGCAAATCTGCCTGCAATTCAAAAACGCTGAAGTGCGAGTGCAGCCAAAGTTCTAGAAAAACTGAGCAAGCTAAAAATTGGTTTATAGTACGGTGGACTGTTCAGTATGCATCTGGGTTTGGAAACAAAAAACGGGATATAGCAAACTGCAATAACCATAGCAGCCAATCAGCAACTGACCTATGCTGTTTTACAGCAGTCACGTGATTGTTTGCTATAAGGACATTATACTGTCTAGTAACCACTTTACATAAAATCACGTACCTGTACTTCATTTTGTTGAAGTGGTTGCACCGGGGTAATGTCTGCAGCTGCAGGCATCTCCCGTTACCATTTAAGAGCAGACGTTGACTTTCTTGTGATAACCAATAACTGCGATATAGTAACCCAGAAGCGATGTCCTGACGTCCGGTTTAGTCAGCAGCCAATGGCTCCAAATTTAAAACATCCACAGTATTCAAAAACGCAGATTTTGGCGTTTGGAATACTTTGAAGTGCAGAGGAGGAGTCTGGGGTCTTTTAGCTGGTGCTCCACCAATCAGGTGCTCGGCTCTGTTACCTGCCACCTGATTGGCTTAAACGACAGGCGGCATTATTGGACGCCTATCGGGAGCCAAGAGACGCATGGAGGACCCCGCTCATTGCCCTCACCCGATGCCCCACAGATACAGGGTAATTGCCAGGCAGACGGCGAGCAAGCGGGGGGGCACACTGGCAGCATTTGATGGGCACACCGGCAGCATTTGATGGGCAGTTGGGCACACTAACAGCATTTGATGGGCACACTGGCAGCATATGATGGGCAGTTGGGCACACTGGCAGCATTTGATGGGCACACTGGTAGCATATGATGGGCAGTTGGGCACACTGGCAGCATTTGATGGGCACACTGATAGCATATGATGGGCAGTTGGGCACACTGGCAGCATTTGATGGGCACACTGGTAGCATATGATGGGCAGTTGGGCACACTGGCAGCATTTGATGGGCACACTGGTAGCATATGATGGGCAGTTGGGCACACTGGCAGCATTTGATGGGCACACTGGTAGCATATGATGGGCACACTGGTAGCATATGATGGGCAGTTGGGCACACTGGCAGCATTTGATGGGCACACCGGCAGCATTTGATGGGCAGTTGAGCACACTGGCATTTGATGGGCAGTTGAGCACACTAACAGCATTTGATGGGCACACTGGCAGCATATGATGGGCAGTTGGGCACACTGGCAGCATATGATGGGCAGTTGGGCACACTGGCATTTGATGGGCAGTTGGGCACACTAACAGCATTTGATGGGCACACTGGCAGCATATGATGGGCAGTTGGGCACACTGGCAGCATTTGATGGGCACACTGGCAGCATATGATGGGCAGTTGGGCACACTGGCAGCATTTGATGGGCACACTGGTAGCATATGAAGTTTTTTTTTCCCCAAAATGTTTTCAGTTTGTTTGCGCCCACCCCCAAAAAATTTTGAGCACCAGCCGCCACTGGTTAAAAGGTTGATTTATGTGGTGCGAGAGCTTACCTGTTTGAATACAAACCATTAAAGTAGGCCCCAGTAGAACACAGTTGATAGTAAATCTTAGGAGATTATACATTAGGATTGTAACGTGTGCAGAAAAAATAAAGTTCAAACTGTAGCTTTTAAAGATTACAAACATACTCAAACAATCCTTACCAAACAAAGCTGGCAGCAGCAAGCCATGTGCTTACATCTGTAGACCAAAGAGCAGACTGCCTCTCAAGTGGGCGTATTTATATGTAAACCATTTTTTTCTTCACCCAACTTTATTTGTAACAATACCAAACCGACAAAGCTCACAAACTTTCAAAAAGTTTAATATAACACTCTTGCAATCAGGGTTCGGATGTGTCGCTGTTCCTGGATAGCTCCTGAGAAGAGGTATTAAAATATAGTAAAAACAAGCTGTATACTGTATGTGTATGTTCACACTGGGAAGTTGAAGGTCAGCTGACACAGTCAGCCACACTTCAACTTTAACCCCTTATTGCCAAGATTAGGTGTTGGTTTTGCTTTGCACGGGTTAAACTTGCCTAAGGGATATCAAAACCTGGGGAAAGCCCAAGAAAAAATCCAAGCCTAAATACCACCAGCTCGCAGACAACAAATTGACCTGTCTAACAGTATGCGTTAAAAACAGGGGTTCAGTCCACACGCATTTGCAAACGCATGCGTAAGCCACAGAGCCACATCACAGCACCCTGTAAAATGGTTTTGCTTTGCACGGGTTAAACTTGCCTAAGATTGTTGTTTGAGGGTTTACGGAATAGGGAAAAAGAAAAGGTTTGTCACTTTCATTTGCTGAAATTCAGCAACCAAATTATACAAATAGTTTTATTTAATAATGCAGAGGGCACCGAGGGCCCGTTCCCATCAGTGTGCTGTGAAACGCACATCATGTTTTTAGAGCTTTTTCAATGTGTTGTGTTATTAAATTATGGTGGCCAGACGTCTCTGAACTGAGGGCACTGTCCCCGGAGCGCAGTGGTGGCACCAGGTGCGGGACCGATCCTGGTCGGGCGGTCCACCTAGGGTTGCCACTTTTTCTTCAAGCCAAACACTTCAGCAACGCACAGCAATTTTTCTTTTGTTAGTATACACTATAGCAGGGATATGCAATTAGGGGACCTCCAGCTGTTGCAGAACTACAAGTCCCATGAGGCATAGCAAGACTGACAGCCACAAGCATGACACCCAGAGGAAGAGGCATGATGGGACTTGTAGTTTTGCAACAGCTGGAGGTCATTGCATATCCCTGCACTACAGGATAACAGACCTGGGACACCTTTGGGCGCTCCAAAGAGAATAGTAATGCTGCGCGCATGGTGCCCCCTCCTGTCAGGCCCTGTTCCAAACCACATTAATGTCTGAAAAATGTGTCTGGGTTTCAGGGGGACTGAAACCATGACACAGGACTGTCTGGGTGAATCCTGGACAGGTGGCAACTCTAGGTCCACCGGTGATGATCCAGCCGGCTCTCTTCCTCTCATCTGATCCCCTGCACAGGTGAGGCTGCATTTCTGGGCACTGGTCAGGCTGTATTTGCTGGGCACGGATTACATAGTTGGTAAGGTTGAAAGACACAAGTCCAACCTGTGTTTGTGATTTTATGTCAGTATTACAAGTATGTTGTGGTCATTTAGATGCCTAATAGTTTTTTGAAATTATCTATGCTCCCTGCTGAAACCACTGCTTGCGGAAGAGAATTCCACATTCTTACCGCTCTTACAGTAAAGAACCCTCTACGCAGTTCAGGGTTAAACCGCTTCTCTTCTCATTTTAGTGAATGGCCTCACATCTTTTTAATCTCCCTTTCACGATCATACGCGTGCACGTTAGCCAATAATGCTGGCGCCAAATGGCCTAGACGCGGTGTAGTGTCTGATCTGCAGCATTACCCGAGTCTGATCCTGTATCTGCATCTGATTACCTGTGTTTGACCCAGCTTCCTTGACTGCGCTTGCTCATCTCCAGTCCTGACCCCGGCTTGCCTTAAAGCAGAGTTCCGGCCACCAATTTATTTATTTTTTACAGGCATTCCCTCCCACTGCATTAATACACAAACTACATGTGTATATGCTAGTGGATAGTAATCCTATATTTATTTTTTTTACTTAAAATTTATCTGATCCTCTTCTGGGTGTTGCCATGTGTGAGCATTTGAGGCTTACTCGCAACCTACTCCTGGATAACAGAGAGGTGCATGCTGGGTAACCAGCATGCACCTCTCAATCTCGCGCATGCACGATGCTCCAGCGGCCGTAGCGCCGATTGTTTATCAAGTTGCCATAACGGGTGGCGACAGGGGAAGGTTCCACCCAGTTATGGCAACCTAGATACGTCAATCGCCTTAGATCACATCATTTCCTGTCATGAAATAACGCAATTTTTTGACACTCCCGCACACTGACTCGTGGGAAATGATGATTCACATTTCCAAGGAGCACAGACGAGGGAGGAAGTGATGCAGAGCCAGAAGTGGCAGATTAGGAGCTACCACCTAGTAACAGGGCACTTCGGATAAGTAAAAAAAAAATGTTTTCACGCCAAATATTTGTCATTATTGATCAAGGACTGGGAAAATGAAAAATGAATGTGGTGAACGACAGAGAAAAAATTGAATTCTCATTAAAGCGTTGCCAACTTCCCAAATAAAATTGTAGAAGGGACCCTGAAAAAAGTGGGAACACTTGTACCCCCCATTACAGAGGGAGTTTAAAGGCGAACAGAAATTTTTATGAAAACATTAGAAAAAATGCTTAAAAAAGCATGTTTATAAAAACATGATAGACTGATGTTTTTATAAATATACTTTTTTTAAGCATTTTTTCTAATATGTTTTTATAAAAATTTGTTCGCCTTTAAAGTCCCTCTGTACCGGGGGGTACAAGTGTTCCCTCTTTGAGGGTCCCTTCTACACAGGAAAATGGAAAAAAAAAATCTCAGGGTAGAACTTCACTTTAACCTTGCTATACCTATTCTTCCCGATATCCTGCTGCCAACCTCTGCCTGTCTACTGACCAATCTCTGCCTACGCCATATCTGATTATCTGTGATTGACCTGGCTTGTCTGACCCTGCTAGTCTTGCTCCATCCAGTACCTGGTGACGCTGTCCTGCATCCGCACCTGCTGCTTCTGCCGCCATCTGCTGCTCACAACCCAGCCTCGTTTGGCGACTCATCAGCTGCACATCTCTACCGTCAACAAGGAACTCCGAAGGCACTCATACCTCACTGTGCTCTCGCAGCCACTGTCGCAACTCCAGTGGCCCCTGAACCAGGGCTGCTACAAGGTACGTGACAGATGGGCACTGATGAGGCTGCATTGCTGGGTACAGTAAATCTTCAGGGGTTATTGTTACTAGAAGACATGGATGTCTTTTTTAGGGCTAGCTAGTAGACGTGACATTTAGGGGGAAAGTGTCAGCATTTTTGCATGCAATTATACTAGTTTGCATACTAGCATGTGTAAGGCTTTAAGCCTCGTACACACAATCTGATTGTTAGCCAACAAAGCGTCAGACTCTTGTCCGAAGGGCGTGTGCTGTGACCTTGTCTTGCAAATGGTACACATATGTCAGCCGATATAGAGGAAGTTCAGTTGTCAGGTGCCACCCCCTTTAGGCTCTGCTAATTTCGTGTTAGACGTTTGGCGAGTGTTGATTCATGCTTTTCATTTTTCCGATCGGCCATTCGTCAACCAGCCATGTTGCGGAATCAGAGGAGAGAAAGTGCTATTATTGGGCTTGGAGTTATTGCTTTGACCCAAGTCCAGGAACAGGAGAAGGAGTTATTGGACCAAAAACTGGTTGCCTAATCCGGACCAATTATGTTATAATGCCTTTGCTGCAGGAGCTTTAGAAGAATAGTCCGGATGATTTTCATAATTCTCTGGATGATGGACCCCTGCTTTCACCAACTGTTGGCATTGGTGACCGCCTACATTAAGAAGCTGGACACCTGCATGAGGCTTGCCATCACTCCAGAGCAAAGGCTCATAGCCACCCTGCGTTACTTGGCGACGGAGAAGTCTCCAGGACCTCAAGTTTACCACTGGGATCTCCCCTAGGCTCTGGGACTCATTATTCCAGACACCTGCTCCGCCATTATTCAAGTACTGCAGAAGTACTATATTCAGGCAAGATCACATTTTATGTATTGTCTTAATTTGTTGATTACATCATTTTCAATATTGTAATATGCTGTGAATGTCCTCATGCATGCTGTAAGCTTTTCTTGCTCCTTTGTAAGCCTACATGCATATTTTCCATAACTAACCTCTCCAGCATGCTATCCTGGGCCCATACACACCTAGCAACTTCAGTGTTTTTTGTCAGCTAAATTTCGGGGCTTACCCCTAAAATGTGTATAAATGTTATTGGTGTCCTCAAATTCAGGCAGAGTGCAAGAGACAATTTTGGGGGGCATAAACTCATTTGGAAACCCTTCCCCCCCCCCCCAGAAATGCAAAGTCAACAGATACAAATACTCTATCTGCTGACTTTGACAAACCCATAACACTATCCCTCTTGTGTTTCAATTTCTGTATAAATTCACCCAGCCATGTAGGGCAAGGGCCTGCCTGAATACCTACAAATTTTAACAGACAGTTTTTGTCTATTATATTTAGATGTATTTTCTGAATGTCAAAATGCTGCAATTGAGAGTGTGGATCCATATTTTTAGATTGACACTTCTTACCTGTCCACTGGGCTGCCAATAGTGTAAGGAGAGGCTGGCTAAAATATCCCAGATTTATGCAAACAGCTCTGATGGAAGTGTAGTGTGTTACCTTTCCAAAACATCTACCCACCCCCCCCCCCTAAAATTTTGCTAATGGGCCACCAGAGGGGGAGATGGATCAGATATTTTGACTTTAAATACTAATAAGTTTGTTTTTTTGTTTTTTTTTAATCCAGTTTCCTTCCAACCCACAGCAATGGCAGGGCATTGCAGCCCAGTTCAATCATTGGGATTTTCCCCAACTGTGGTGGTGCTATTGATGGAAAACATGTCCTGATTGTCCCACCACCCAACTCTGGCACATATTTCAATTATAAGGGCTTTTGCAGCATAGTCCTGCTAGCTGTAGTGTACGCCACATATGAGTTTTTGTATCTTGATGTTGGGAAGAACAGCCGCAACTCTGATGGAGGAGGCATTATGCAGACAGTTCTACAAGCGGCTCCAGAACGGCACCTTAAACTTGCCACCTTCTGAAGGGGGATGTTGAATGCCTCGCTTATATTTTTGTTGCATATGAGGCCTTTGCTCTGGGGGAACATCTTATGAAGCAGTGTCCTATGAGAAACCTCACCCTAGAGCAGAGAATTACAGGCTCTCTTGGGCCAAAATCACCCTTAGCATCTTCTCCAGTTGGATCAGACTGTTTTTAACACCAATTAACCTGGCACTATACAAAATAAACCATGTGGTACCATGCTGCTGTAAACTCCATAATTTAAGGCAGAATGCTAGCAGCTACCTTACCTCAGTGACAACTGACGCAGACCCTGCAGTGGCAGGCCCAGCTGAAGAGGCTGCAGCTCGGCTGTCTGTGGGCGTGCTGACTGCTCTTGAAAATGCCCATTGCTGGATTGCCCTCACAAATTGCCAGAGATGTATAGCAGAAATACCTTGGTTATTTTGTGGGTAGAGGAGCAGTGGCTTGGCAGCAGATTGTAGCCGATTATGCTTAATTTCGAGATCATAAACTCATTTCATCTACTGTCTGTTTCTTATGTAATATGTTCACAAATGGGCTTTTTTTGGCCACTTGCTCCAATAGTGCAAATGTACCTTATTTGCTACATGAGGTGACAATTTCTTCAGCTATTTTGGTGGTGCTGTGGGTCTGCTACATAATGTTTTTGTTAATAGATCTAACACATGAAATTCAAAAACATGCCTTTTCAAAAAATTTTTGGAGGACTAAAATCTGTAGGAGTTGGCCACATTTTAGAGCACATTGTCACTAACTACAACTCCTTAACAAATACACTAGTATTAAGCTTTGAAATAAACCACACATTTAGTAAAAAACAATTTACCGAAAGCACATTCACATGTGCGTTTTAAGGTTTTAAAACAAACCAACATCTTTGCGTGTATGTTTTGCATTATTTCCCCTTTTTTGGGGCTAAACAGGCATGTTCAAAAACATTAGATACACATCCCAAACTCAAACAGTTCAATTTTGGTAAAGTGAAGGCCAAATAAGACATTAGTATCCCAAGACTGTGTAGATGTTGCCTGCCTTATATGGGGTGATCTCACCCCTTTAAAAGCCAAAATTTGAAGCCACGTACACGGAGAGGCATAACCAATACCCAAATGATCTCATGTCAAAAATGTGTGTAGTTACAAATAACTCCCATCACGGGGTATCAATGGACGTGTTTCGGGGGTGCAACCCCTTCCTCAGCTTTTAGTTATGAGGAAGGGGTTGCTCACCCAAAACACATCCATTGATACCAAGTGATGGTAGATAGCACATGTTGACACACCATTTTGTGGCATTTAGCAAACTAGATGCATGGAAATACACACATTTTAGGCATGGGATCATGAAGAAAATAAGAATGTTAAGGCACAATTTGGGAGCACCTTCAAATTTCAGGTTTTATTTCATTTATTAAACACTTAAAAATTTATATTCACATTAGTAAGGGCAGCGTTTCAAAACTCATCCCCTCATGATGCAAACTCAGGTCATGTTTTCTATACTTGTAGAATTTGGCACAGGTGAAGTTGTCATGTTCACTGTTAGTAATTCGCAGTTTTTTGACTAAGGAAAATACAGAAAACATGACCTGGTGGTGCACCTAGAAGAGTGGAGTGGAGAAACATTGAGTTCTGTCCCTAAACTTTCACATTTCCGAGTCTGAAAAACGTGTTAAATCAGAAAAGGGCAAACAGTAGCCAAGTGGAATAAAACACCTCAGACCAGGCAAGAGGAAATTAAAATTTTGCCAAGCATGTCCACAAAATCTGATTCTTTGCTGTAAAGCAGTGGCAGCCTCCTTGATTTTCTCCAGATCATTCAAACAATGCAACATATCTGCACTCATTCTGCCAATAGTGCATCGTGGAAGATCATGACCTAATAAGAGTAAAAAGTATTAAGGAAACTATTGTCTATGGCTGAGGCCCTACATAGTGAGTTATGGTCAAATTCAGTAAATACTTACCTACCCAGTCTATTGTTGCTTGCAACCTGCTTGCCCTTTGGACACCTACACTACTAGGAATGTTCACTGCAACTACTCTAATCTTGGCCCTGGTGCCTGGGTCTCCAAAAACATGGGTACCTAGCAAAACTGCCAGCTCCTTTCACCTCTTCCTTCTCCATGCCAATGTGTGGAGAGGGTGTTTGGCTTCAAATGTGTATACATGTTTAGTGTTTTGATGTCCAAACAAGAGTCCAGCAATACTTACTTGCACAAAGAGGCTTCCAAATACTTTCTTCCTCTTCCGGGTCGCTTTGGCCCTCGCGTCAGGGTATTGTACATCTGTGCTGGGTCCAGGAGTCAGATCCCATGCCTCCAAGACAACATCCTGGGTGAGCTCACCACACTCATTCCTCTAAAAAGAAATACACCATTCATTAAGCCACCCCTAGTCCCATCTGTTTCTAGCATCCATTTTGCTACATTGCTACATTAGTTGACCAACCTTGCACTTGATCTGATGTCAATGTTTGCTCCTGACTTGACACCACCATGCTGCACTCTAGTTTTCCTGTGAAAAATACATAGAAAAGGGATGGGAAACCTAGGGTACTGTCACTGCTACAGACGTGTTAGGGCCCAACCCAGCTAACCCATCATTAAAGGTTTGAAAGGAGGAAACTACTTGCTTCATGGAAACCATTAATTCCTTTCAGTTAGAAGCAGACTCAGCCCCAGCCACTGAAGAAATACACGTCTCACATGTCTAACAGTTTCCTACAGCTATCAGGAAGCGTGGATCTACAATTTCCACACTTTCTTTTAACAGGCTTGTCAACCTAGAAAAAAAGAAATAAGAAAGGCATAGAAACTACACTTTCTAAAACATTTACCCCTGGATACATAATCTCTCATTACAGCGAAGTACTAACCTTAGGGGTAACAGGACCTGATTGCAGCTGCTCAGAACGTGTGTACCATCCTCACAGGTGTCCTTAATCTCCATAATGAGAAGGACCAGGCAGGGGAGCGGTCTGATTTTGGACACTGTCAGCTTACTGTAAAGCCAGAAAAACATCCCCAGCAGCATGGTGTGCCCGAGCCGGTCCTTTTCAAACATGGAGACTCGGCGACCGGAAGTACGTCACATCACTTCCGGCGCCGAGACCGGAAGTGCACTCGCCGCCATCTTGGACACAAGGAAGCACGCCTCTGGGTGTACTAAGGCGGATCAGGAAGCTGGGGTGTGGAAGTTGCAGAAGATTCACTAACACAAGTAGCCACCAGAAAAGCAGGGGGAACCCTTCTCAGACTGCTAAAAACAGCAGAAATATTCAGACATGGCCACAACCAGTCTGAGTATTCTGAACAAGGGGGGTCCGCTAGCCACAGTCACCAGACCAACCGAAAGAAACAAACATGACGATGAGTACTCCTGGAGGTCTGGAAACACAAAACTGAGGGTCAGGGGAGAGGGAGGGGCCTTTTAAATTGTGTCTGATTTGTGTTTCCTGTAGAAGGTGGAGCCAATCAAAAAATTGGTTTATAGTACGGTTGACTTCAGTATGCATCTGGGTTTGGAAACAAAAATGGGATATAGCAAACTAACCACAGCAGCCAATCAGAAACTGACCCATGCTGTTTTACAGCAGTGTTTGCTATAAGGACATTACACATTGTACAGTCTATTAACCACTTTACGCAAACTCATGCATCTGTACTTCATTTTGTTGAAGTAGTTGTAGCGGGGTAAAGCCTGCAGCTGCAGGCATCGCCCGGTACCGTTTAAGAGCAGACAGTCGACTTTGTGATAACCGATGTGGCTAAGCAGCTGCTTGGCCAGAATTTCAAGTAGCAGGAGGTGACGTTCCCCCTTCCCGCCACTTCGCCAAGTTCTCCCGTCCCACCAAAAGACCCATGGGACCAGCCAGAACGTCCGCTGGCTAGAGTCCCAACACCGGATTCAGCTCCGATCAGGTCTGCGATGTAGTAACCCAAAAGCGATGTCATAACATCCCTTCCGGTTTACTCGGTAGCCAATGGCTCCAAATTTTAAAAATCCACAGTATTTAAAAAAAGCAGATTTTGGCATTTGGAATACTTTGACGTGCAGATGAGGGGTTTGGGGTCTTTTACACCCCAGAACCCTCCATAAAGACCTGTCACTATTACTGTCACAAGGAATGTTTACATTTCTTGTGACCTCAAATAAAAGTGATAAAGAAAAAAAAATTTCATACATAAGTTGATCTCGCAAACGGTAACAGTGTTCAAATCACATTAGGTATCGCCACAAATGGAGCGAGAGCAATTCTAGATCTCCTCTAATGCTAAACAGGTAACCACTACATTTTTAAAGCGTCGCCTATGGGGATTTTTAAGTATCGCAGTTTGTCGCTATTCCACACCACCACGTGACATGTTAGGTATCCATTTACTTGGCATATCAGATTTCACATTATAAAAAAAGACTGGGCTAACTTTACTGTTTAGTCTTGTTTAGTTCATTAAAGTATTTTTTCCAAAAATGAATTACATTTGAAAGACCGCTGCACAAAGTGATAAAATGTTGCAACGACCACCATTTTATTCTCTACTACAAAATTATAAATGTTTGGGGGTTCTAATTTTTTAGCAAAGTAAATACATTAATATGTAAACGAGTCAGAATAGGGCCTGGTCTTGAAGTGGTTAAATAAGCTCTAAATATCACTATGCTATTAATGCAACAATGCCACTAAAAAAAATGCCATAGATCGCCAGAGGCAGCGGGGAGAGCCACGCGCGCCATAGACCGCCAAAGCGGGGAGAGCCACGCGCGCCATAGACCGCCAAAGCGGGGAGAGCCACGCGCGCCATAGACCGCCAAAGCGGGGAGAGCCACGCGCGCCATAGACCGCCAAAGCGGGGAGAGCCACGCGCGCCATAGACCGCCAAAGCGGGGAGAGCCACGCGCGCCATAGACCGCCAAAGCGGGGAGAGCCACGCGCGCCATAGACCGCCAAAGCGGGGAGAGCCACGCGCGCCATAGACCGCCAAAGCGGGGAGAGCCACGCGCGCCATAGACCGCCAAAGCGGGGAGAGCCACGCGCGCCATAGACCGCCAGAGGCAAAGGGGGGAAGAGCCACGCTTGCCATAGACCGCCAGAGGCAAAGGGGGGAAGAGCCACGCTTGCCATAGACCGCCAGAGGCAAAGGGGGGAAGAGCCACGCTTGCCATAGACCGCCAGAGGCAAAGGGGGGAAGAGCCACGCTTGCCATAGACCGCCAGAGGCAAAGGGGGGAAGAGCCACGCTTGCCATAGACCGCCAGAAGCAAAGGGGGGGAAGAGCCACGCTTGCCATAGACCGCCAGAAGCAAAGGGGGGAAGAGCCACGCTTGCCATAGACCGCCAGAAGCAAAGGGGGGAGAGCCACGCTTGCCATAGACCACCAGAGGCAAAGGGGGGAGAGCCACGCTTGCCATAGACCGCCAAAGGGGGAGCCACGCTTGCCATAGACCGCCAAAGGGGGAGCCACGCTTGCCATAGACCGCCAAAGGGGGAGCCACGCTTGCCATAGACCGCCAAAGGGGGAGCCACGCTTGCCATAGACCGCCAAAGGGGGAGCCACGCTTGCCATAGACCGCCAAAGGGGGAGCCACGCTTGCCATAGACCGCCAAAGGGGGAGCCACGCTTGCCATAGACCGCCAAAGGGGGAGCCACGCTTGCCATAGACCGCCAAAGGGGGAGCCACGCTTGCCATAGACCGCCAAAGGGGGAGCCACGCTTGCCATAGACCGCCAAAGGGGGAGCCACGCTTGCCATAGACCGCCAGAGGCAAAGGGGGAAGAGCCATGCTTGCCATAGACCGCCAGAGGCAAAGGGGGAAGAGCCATGCTTGCCATAGACCACCAGAAGCAAAGGGGGAGAGCCATGCTAGCCATAGACCACCAGAGGCAAAGGGGGGAGGAGCCACGCTTGCCATAGACCGCCAGAGGCAAAGGGGGGAAGAGCCACGCTTGCCATAGACCGCCAGAGGCAAAGGGGGGAAGAGCCACGCTTGCCATAGACCGCCAGAGGCAAAGGGGGGAAGAGCCACGCTTGCCATAGACCGCCAGAAGCAAAGGGGGGAAGAGCCACGCTTGCCATAGACCGCCAGAAGCAAAGGGGGGAAGAGCCACGCTTGCCATAGACCGCCAGAAGCAAAGGGGGGAGAGCCACGCTTGCCATAGACCGCCAGAAGCAAAGGGGGAGAGCCACGCTAGCCATAGACCACCAGAGGCAAAGGGGGGAGAGCCACGCTTGCCATAGACCGCCAAAGGGGGAGCCACGCTTGCCATAGACCGCCAAAGGGGGAGCCACGCTTGCCATAGACCGCCAAAGGGGGAGCCACGCTTGCCATAGACCGCCAAAGGGGGAGCCACGCTTGCCATAGACCGCCAAAGGGGGAGCCACGCTTGCCATAGACCGCCAAAGGGGGAGCCACGCTTGCCATAGACCGCCAAAGGGGGAGCCACGCTTGCCATAGACCGCCAAAGGGGGAGCCACGCTTGCCATAGACCGCCAAAGGGGGAGCCACGCTTGCCATAGACCGCCAAAGGGGGAGCCACGCTTGCCATAGACCGCCAGAGGCAAAGGGGGAAGAGCCATGCTTGCCATAGACCGCCAGAGGCAAAGGGGGAAGAGCCATGCTTGCCATAGACCACCAGAAGCAAAGGGGGAGAGCCATGCTAGCCATAGACCACCAGAGGCAAAGGGGGGAGGAGCCATGCTAGCCATAGACGGCCAGAAGCAAAGGGGGGGGGGGGAAGAGCCATGCTTGCCATAGACCTCCAGAGGCAAAGAGGGAAGAGCCATGCTAGCCATAGACCGCCAGAGGCAAAGGGGGAGAGCCATGCTAGCCATAGACCGCCAGAGGCAAAGGGGGAGAGCCACGCTAGCCATAGACCGCCAGAGGCAAAGGGGGAGAGCCACGCTAGCCATAGACCGCCAGAGGCAAAGGGGGGAGGAGCCATGCTAGCCATAGACCGCCAGAGGCAAAGGGGGGAGAGCCATGCTTGCCATAGACCGCCAGAGGCAAAGAGGGGAGCCATGCTTGCCATAGACCGCCAGAGGCAAAGGGGGGAGCCATGCTTGCCATAGACTGCCAGAGGCAAAGAGGGGAGCCATGCTTGCCATTGATCACCAATGGTAAGTGGACGCATGCCTTCCAGACACCAGCAGTGGCAGGGGAATGCCTGCTTCCCATTCATCACCAGTGGATTGATTTTAGCAGGTGATCCCCTGGAGTTAAAAGATTGATCTATGTAGTGCAAGAGCTTATCTGCTTTAATACAAACCATTAAAGAAGGCCCCAGTATAACAGTTGATAGTACATTTTGGGAGATTAGGACTGTAAAATGTGTGAAGAAATAAAGTTTAAACTGTAGATTTTTAAATCAACATTGCAAACAATACTTACCAAGCAAAGCTGGCAGCAGCAAGCCATTTGCTCACATCTGTAGACCAAAGGGCAGACTGCCTTACAAGTGGGCGTATTTATATATAAACCAGCCATTTTTTATATCACCTAACTTTATTCGTCACAGTACCAAACCAACAAAGCTCACAAACTTTCAAAAAGTTTAAAATAACTCTCTTTTTCTTTTGCAATCAGTATTTGGATGTGTCACTGTTCCTGGATAGCTGCTGAGAAGAGGAAATAAAATTAAAATAAAGTAAAAAAAACAAAACTGCATGGTGAACTGGGAAGTTAAAGGTCAGCTGACACAGCCTCACCTCTTCAACTTTAACCCTTTATTGCCAAGATTCAGTGTTCATTTTGCTTTGCACGGGTTAAACTAGCCTAAGATTGTTGTTTAATGGTTTACAGAAGAAGGAAAAAGAAAAGGTTTGTCACTTTTATTTGGTGAAATTCAGCAACCAAATTATACAAATAGTGTTATTTAATAATGCAGAGGGCACTGAGGGCCCCTTCACATCAGTGTGTTATGAAATGCGCATCATGTTTTTAGAGCTTTATCAATGTGTTGCGTTACTATTAAATTATGGTGACCAGACGTCCCCGAACTGAGGGCACTGTCCCTGGAGCCAGGCTGTCCCTGGATTGTAGTGGTGGCACCAGGTGCAAGACCGATCCTGGGCGGGTGCCGAGGCAGAGGGGGGCAGTCCACCGGCTTTGCCCGCTGTGACAGCTCTAATTTGAATCGCCGAGTGCCCGCCATCACAAAGTTAGGCTCCTTTGATAGACAGCACACGTCTCCAATGGACGTGTGCTGTCTATTATAGGTAGGAGCTGATCCAGGAGGTGGGACTTGTGTGGTGGCGGGCACCCGATGATTCAAATGAAAGCTGTCACAGCAGGCGATGCCTGCTCTGTGGTGATCCGGGTGGCTCTCCTCTTCCTCTCATCTCTGAACCCCTGCACAGGTGGGGCTGCAGTTCTGGGCACTGGTGAGGCTGCATTTCTGGGCACTGGTAAGGCTACATAGATGGACACTGGTCAGGCTGCATAGCTGGGCACTGGTGAAGGCGGCATTTCTGATAACTGGTGAGGCTGCATTGCTGGCAACTGGTGAGGCTGTATTGCTGGGAACTGGTAAGGCTGCATTTCTGGGCACTGATGAGGTGGCATTTCTGGGCACTGGTTACATAGTTACATAGTTGGTGAGGTTGTAAAAAGACACAAGTCCAACCTGTGTGTGGGCTTTTATGTCAGTATTACATTGTATATCCCTGTATCTTAAGGTCGTTTAGGTGCCTATCTAATAGTTTTGATCGATGCTCCCTGCTAAAACCACTGCTTGTGGAAGAGAATTCCACATTCTTACCACTCTTACAGAAAGAACCCTCTACGCAGTTTAGGGTTAAACCAATTCTCTTCTAATTTTAGTGAATGGCCACACGTCTTTTTAATTCCCCTTTCGCTGAAAAGTTTTATCCCTATTGTGGGGTCACCAGTACGGTATTTGTACATTGAGGGCCAGTTAACACCATAGAAACGCAGTCCGGATGCATTCCAGATGCTTTTCTGCAAACGCGGGTTTGATGTGTTCCAGTGGGTTTTTGATACAGTCCAGTGCATTTTTCCCCCTCTTTTTTTCGTAACCTTAAATAAGGACATGCGCGTTCCAGTGCGTTTTTGGTGCATTTTTGATGCGTTATACAGCGTTCCAGTACAGACCCGTGCAGGAAAAATGCAACATGTTTTACTTTTTTTCTGGAACTGGAATGCACTGGAACTGCAAGCACTGGTGTCAACTATGTCATTGAAAACTGTATAAACTACTTTCCATGCGTTTTTCATGCAGAAAAAAAATGCACTGGACTGCATGTGGTGTGAACTGGCCCTAAAATCATATCTCCCCTCAAGCGTCTCCTCTCCAGAGAGAATAAGTTCAGTGCTCGTAATTTTTCCTCATAACTAAGGTCCTCCAGTCACTTTATTAGCTTTGCTGCCCTTCTCTGGACCCCTTCCGGTTCTAGTACATCCTTCCTGACGACTGGAGTCCAGAACTGAATGGCATACTCCAGGTGAGTCTTGTAGAGTGGGAGAATTATCGTTTTATCTCTGGAGTTAATCCCCTTTTTAATGCATGCCAATATTCTGTTGGCTTTGCTTGCAGAAGCCTGGGATTGCATGCCATTGCTGAGCTTGTCATCTACTGGGACCCCCAGGTCCTTTTCATCCTAGATTCCCTCAGAGGTTCTCCCCCTAATGAGTAGATTGCATTTATATTTTTGCCTCCCATATGCATAATTTTACATTTTTCTACATTAAATCTCATTTGCCATGTAGCTGCTGAGGCTGCCTTGCTGGGCACTGAAGAGGCTGCCTTGCCGGGCACTGGTGAGGCTGCATAGATGGCACTGGTGAGGCTGCATTGCTGGACAATGGTGAGGCATAGATGTGTCAGGACATGGTATGCGCAGACATGCATTTGCAGGTGCCCATCTTGCCGAGCATAAGTGAGGTGAGGCTGCATAGCTGCGCACTGGTGAGGCTGCATAGCTGCGCACTGGTGAGGCTGCATAGCTGCGCACTGGTGAGGCTGCATAGCTGCGCACTGGTGAGGCTGCATAGCTGTGCACTGGTGAGGCTGCATAGCTGTGCACTGGTGAGGCTGCATAGCTGTGCACTGGTGAGGCTGCATTGCTGAGCACTGGTGAGGCTGCGTTGCTGGGCACTGGCGAGGCCGCATTGCTGGGCACTGGTGAGGCTGCATAGATGGGCACAGTTGAGCCCTGCGTTGTTTATGTAGCACACTGCTGAGCCCTGCATTCTTTATGTAGCGCACTGCTGAGCCCTGCATTCTTTATGTAGCGCACTCCTGGGCCCTGCATTTTTTATGCAGCGCATTCCTGGGCCCTGCATTCTTTATGTAGTGCGCTCCTGGGCCCTGCATTCTCTATGTAGTGCGCTCCTGGGCCCTGCATTCTCTATGTAGTGCGCTCCTGGGCCCTGCATTCTCTATGTAGTGCGCTCCTGGGCCCTGCATTCTCTATGTAGTGCGCTCCTGGGCCCTGCATTCTCTATGCAGTGCACTGCTGAGCCCTGCATTCTTTATGTAGGTCACTGCTGAGCCCTGCATTCTTTATGTAGCACACTCCTGGGCCCTGCATTCTTTATCCACTTACCGACCGGCCACTGTATATACACATAATTCCTTTGAAGATGGATATCTCGGTGAGGGCAGCAGCTGCTGCCACAACCGAGGTATCCATCTTTTGGGCCGGTGGTTCTGTACACGATAATGGTGGTCTCTGCGGCGGGTTCGCCATGAAATCATCGTTATCAGCAGTGCCACCCCCCCCCCCCCCGCCGCTCTCCCGTGCGCTTACCGGAGCCGTCTGTAGCGGCGGAGGCGATCGGGACCTGTCATTTCCTCAGTATGGAGACGAGTGAGGCTAAGATGGCCCCCACCCGTCTACATACCATAGGACGGCTGAAGCAACGTCATTACGTCAGCTCTGCCCACTTGTCTTAAAGGCACAATTTTTTTGTGTCTTTTTTTAAACTACTTTTTTTTTTTTTTTTTTGCATTAGAATCTAAATATGAGATCTGAGGACTTTTTGACCCCAGATCTCATATTTAAGAGGTCCTGTCATGCTTTTTTCTATTACAAGGGATGTTTACATTCCTTGTAATAGGAATAAAAGTGATCCAAATGTTTTGTTTTTTTTTTAAACAGTGAAAAAATAAAGTAAAATAAATAAGAAAAAAAAAATGTTTAAAGCGTCCTGTCCCGACGAGCTTGCGTGCAGAAGCGAACGCATACGTGAGTAGCGCCCGCATATGAAAACGGTGGTCAAACCACACATGTGAGGTGTCGCCGCGACCGGTAGAGTGAGAGCAATAATTCTAGCCCTAGTCCTCCTCTGTAACGCAAAACATGCAACCTGTAGAATTTTTTAAACGCTGCCTATGGAGATTTGCCTATGGGTAAAAGTTTGACGCCGTTCCACGAGCGGGCGCAATTTTGAAGCGTGACAGGTTGGGTATCAATTTACTTGGCGTAACATTATATTTCACAATATAAAAAAATTGGGCTAACTTTACTGTTGTCTTATTTTTTTATTCAAAAAAGTGATTTTTTTCCAAAAAAAGTGCGCTTATAAGACCGCTGTGCAAAAAAAAGTATTACAATGACCTCCATTTTATTCTCTTGGGTGTTAGAAAAAAAACAATATATAATGTTTGGGGGTTCTAAGTAATTTTCTAGCAAAAAAACCTGTTTTAAACATGTAAACACCTAAAATCCAAAACGAGGCTGATCTTTAAGTGGTTATGTAACGCACTCCTGGGCCCTGCATTCTTTATGTAACGCACTCCTGGGCCCTGCATTCTTTATGTAACGCACTCCTGGGCCCTGCATTCTTTATGTAACGCACTGCTGGGCCCTGCATTCTTTATGTAACGCACTCCTGGGCCCTGCATTCTTTATGTAACGCACTCCTGGGCCCTGCATTCTTTATGTAACGCACTCCTGGGCCCTGCATTCTTTATGTAACGCACTCCTGGGCCCTGCATTCTTTATGTAACACACTCCTGAGCCCTGCATTCTGTTTTGTCTCTATCTTATCTTCATAACATTTGGTAGTCATATCTCAAATTCTAAGAAAAAAAAGAAGATACATCTCATGGACAAAATGTGAGAAATAACGTATATGTCATAAATCATTCCATAAACACACACCACATACACTGCATATATAATTTGAGGAAAATATGCTTATAAAATAGTTTACCATTTGCCAATAAAAAAAAAATGCCCCCGGATTTCATTTTAAAAATCTGGTCACCTGCCATTAAATGCAATGCATAATACTTTGCAGATATAAGAATTCCCCCTCACTGTCTGTGTTGTGCTCAGCAGTGTGGCTGCAGAATGAGGGGTGTGATTTATGTTGAAGTGGGCTTGTTCACATTTAGTGTTCACAGGCCTAGGGGGTTATTTACAAAAAGCAAATCCACTTTGCACTACAAGTGCACTGCAAGTGCATTTGAAAGTGCACTGAAAGTGCACTTTCAAGTGTAGTCGCAGTAAATCTGAGGGGGACATGCAAGGAAAATAAAAAACAAGAAAAAGAAAAATCCCCTATGTGGTGGACTTTTAAGGCACGATAATTTTTTAAGATTTTGATAGAATGTTTTTAACATTTCAAAAATATTTATTAGAATAATGTATAGAGAATATAAAAGGCATGGAATGTTTTAACACATCTAAAAACGTTTACATCGTCATAAATAATGTAATACAATACAATCTATATTTCTTGCACCGGCGCGTTTCAGAGTACTAAGTTGTCTCCTTCTTCAGGGGTATTTAGCAAGAAGAAACTATGTTTCTAGAATGAAACAATACATGAGTAAGTACAACGTATTGACATTGATGTTTAATGATATACATTAAAGTGGATAAAGTGCAAAGTTTTGAAAAAACACTTACAAATGTTATGACGGTATAGTTAACATTCCAAAAGTTGTCTCTTTAAAAACATACGAGAGTACAAATGCTTATCGTAAGGAGATGGGAGGGAGAACAGAGCTAGGGAAACCGGCCCCCCCGAGCGGTGCACGCGCGGCCACATCCCAGCACGCTTACAGATCAGCTGCAATGCCGGTACATAGCTACGCCCACCACACCCGCTGGCAATTAAAGCTTCACCAACAGACAGCGCATGTCTGCTAGGTGAAACAAGATGGAGACCCGGTGCCGTGGATAGGAGCCGCAGACCCCACATGATGCCGCCATAGGTTCAATTAAACCAAGGCGTCTTTGCGTGCCGGGCGGTCATCAGGACACTCCCCCACCAGAGGATGGAGAGGAAGCAACAGGGTGAGGGAAAGGGGCGAGCAACCTCCTAACCAGGGCTGACATTTGAGAAGTTAAATCAACATAAATATAAATATAAACTCCATGGGAAAGACATGACAGGAAATACATCATAAATAAAGGGCAATATATACTTATTAGATATAAAAATATAATGTATAATCTAAACAAATGTATAGAAATGCATGGATAGCAGATATAGCGACACAAATAAACCAGAAGATTGTGATAATAATAAAAGCATGCAGCCCAAACAGCTGCAGAAAGATGCATACATGTTAAATACATTTGCATAAACAAACCAGTGAAAGTTAATATATCCCACAGAGATATTTTAAGGAAATATTTTAAGGTGCAGGGGGTGGCGATGGGGACTTGCTGTGCCCCATCCTACGCCAACCTCTACCTGGGATGGGTCACATGAGATGTTGGAACAATGCCTTTTCGAGAATGAACAAAAACGATTTTAACCCGTTTCACAATGTCCCATAATGAACATAGCATCACATTTCTAGATTTGGAGATTTATAGGGGGGAAGGGGGATCCCTTCTCAGCAAACTCTATAGGAAACCCACATCTGGAAACGCAATATTACATGCCACAAGTTTTCACCCTAAACCACGCATAGATTCAATACCAACAGTCAATTCCTTAGGGTGAGACAAAACTGCACCGATGATGCCATTTTTAAGATAGAGGCAGACAAACTACGTGATCACTTGCTTTTGAGAGGTTACTCGCATGCCTCTCTTAAGAGATCCTATCAGCAGGCATCCCTACAATCGAGGAAAAAACTCTTACATTCAAAGAAATCAAAGGGTGAGACCAACCCCCTCAGAATAATTACTAGGTATACGAACCAACAACCGAAAATAAGAAATATTGTAGAGAAATATTGGCACATGCTTGCATTGGATCCATCTTTGGGACAATTTGTGACAGAAAATCCACTATTCACTTTCAGAAGAGCAGCCTCTGTGAGGGACCAAATTGTAATCAGCAAATTCAAAGGGGAAAATAAAAAAGACCATTGCGAGTATAAAGGGACTTACATCTGTGGTTCATGCCACTATTGTAAGTTCATGCTTACCCAAAAAAAACCAGACTTTACCGAATGGTCAGATCTTTCGATCTAGGCAGTTCGCTAATTGTAAAACATTCGGAGTAGTATACTTGTTGCTATGCGACTGTACATGTTTTTATATTGGTAAGACCAAGCTGGAGTTCTGGAGAAGTGCCTACAGGCATGTTAGGAGCATGCAGGTGTGCGATCCGGATGTCCCGCTTGGCCGACATACCAGGACCGTACACAACGGTAGATTCCCAAAAATTAAGTTTCTCATCCTGGACTGTATCCACCCCAACCCCAGGGAAGGGGATTGGAATTAAGCCCTTATCCAGCTTGAATTACGCTGGATCCACAGATTAAAGGCGACACAGCCGCCAGGCTTGAATGAGGCCATCTGCTTTAAGCCATTTCTCGAGGGTTTCTCCTCTGGAGGAGTGGAAAAATAAAAAAACATTTTTAATTATTTTGCGGCTATTGGCCTGTTTTGATGGATCTCACATTAGATATATCCCTTCCTTAAAATATCTCTGTAGGATATATTAACTTTCACTGGTTTGTTTATGCAAATGTATTTAACATAAAGAAAAATGGAAAAGTGTAGCGCTAATATAAAAAAGTGAAATGTCGACAATACATGTACACTGAGGACTAGTGTATCATCAAATTTAAAAGACAAAATCAAATAAAGACATCAAAATGGAGTGTTATGAGTCCCATATATAAAAACGACTTCATACGTGGATTGTGACCGTGTGCACGTAAAATCTTGAAGTGAGAAAAAGCACCACCACCAACAATAGGGAGGCTTACCGAAACGTTTGAACCCAAAGGAACATACGTTCAATGGGTCAAACAAGCTTGTGTTGTAAACAGCCAATGTAATTCTATGGAAGTTGCGAGGAAGGCCTGCGATGATCCATAAACCGGTGTGTACCTCAGGAGTGATGCCCCAATTTCATAATGGTTAGGTTAGATGGAAAGGAACAGAAAAGGCCACATAGTGTAATTCCATAAAAAATATAACAAATTTATAAAAAAAAAATAAACTCACATGTTGAATGAATAAAACAGCACTGTATGAGTAAAAAATGGCAGCAGCGGGGTACTACCCGATGCGTTTCGTCTCCTTGGACATCATCTGGGGGATGATGTTCAAGGAGATGAAACACACCGGGTAGGACCCCACTGCCGCCATTTTTTACTCATACAGCGCTGTTTTATGCATTCAACATGTGAGTTTATTTCTTTTTAATAAATTTGTTACATTTTTGTTTGTTACTTGTATTGTATTCCATTATTTATGACGATGTAAAAGTTTTTAGATTCTATGCCTTTTATATTCTCTATACATTTTTCTAATAAATATTTTTGAAATGATAAAAACATTCTACTAAAATCTAATTAAAAAATTATCATGATTTTTAGGTACCGTAGTTTGTCGCCATTCCATGAGTGCATGCAATTATAAAGCGTGACATGTTTGGTATCTATTTACTCGGCGTAACATCATCTTTCACATTATACAAAAAAATTGGGTTAACTTTACTTTTTTTTTTTTTTTAATTCATGAAAGTGTCCCTTATCCCAAAAAGTTGCCTTTAAAACACCGCTGCACGAATACCATGTGACATAAAATATTGCAACAATCGGCATTTTATTCTCTAGATTCTCTGCTAAAAATATATATATAATGTTTTGGCGCTCTAAGTAACTTTCTAGCAAAAAATACAGATTTTAACTTCTAAACACCAAATGTCAAAAATAGGCTTTGTCATGAAGGGGGGAAATAATGTGATTTTGCATTACATAACAGGACATCATCCTAAATGCTTGTATCTCCCTCAAATGCCAGGGCCCATAATCGGTAGGCAAGAGGCTAGCATTCAGTCCCCTTCAAAAGCCTCTGTCCAGGGTGAGTCTGTCACAATTCTCCCCTTTCAGCAGGAAACTAACAGAGAAGGAACCCCAGACGGGTTGACTTTGAAGTTAATCCGTAATTCCAGTCCCCCAATGGCCGTACCCACACAGTACCCCAAGTAAATTATTCCAAACAGTTGTTCCAAACAGAGCATTACTCACCCAGCCAGCCTCTGCCTCTCTTGTAGACGGGGTGTGCTCCCTTCAGATTTATCTGCCCTACACCTGTCCATCTAATTGCATGTACTTACATTGTTGGAGACTCACAGAAATTAATTTTTAAGTCCACAGAAAATGGGCTACCTTACCAGGGCTCTATGGCTTACGTAAATGTGTGCAACTACACCCTTGTTTTTAACGCATACTGTTGGACAGGTCAATTCGGTTGGTCGCAGGCTGGTTGGTAAGTTGAGCTTGGAAATTTACAGGTGGGAACAGTAATCACTTGTTTGTGCTCTCTTGTAGAACATACCCACCACTGGGGAGAAGTGCGAACTGGTCCTTCTCCCTGGAGTCCTTTCAGCCGCTGAATAGAAGACAGGGTGGCTGGGCTCACTCCACCATGTTGTTAGGAATCTGAGCTGACTGCCCAGCATACTTGGGGTATACAGATGGAGACTGTAGATGAAAATCCCTCAGTGCTTGCAGGTCACGACTGATATCCACATGTCCTCAACATGGGGAGGTTGCTTTGGAGTAGCCCCCCAAAGCACCTTGTCCCCATGTTGATGGGAACAAGGGCCTCAACCCTTGCCCGGTGGTTGTGGGGTCTGCAGGTGGGGGCTTATCGGAATCTGGAAGCCCCCCTTTAACAAGGGGACCCCTAGATCCTGACCTCCACCCCATGTGAATTGGTAACGGGGACCGAAAACAGAAAAAAAAAAGCAACAGCTCCGCCTTCATGGGAGGCTCCCGCCGAGTGACGCTTCTTCTCACTTTGACAGCTGCTAGGGCGGGGCCTCTCGGTGACGTAAACTGGTGACCCCGCCCCCCTCTGACGCCTCGTCACGTCAGAGGAAGGCGAGGTCACCTTAGTACAAATTATTAGAACAATAACAGTGCATATTTTTAGCACTGATCACTGTAATAATGTAACTGGTTCCCAAAAAAGTGTCAAAAGTGTCAGGTGTCAGATTTGTCTGCCGCAATGTTGCAGTCTCGCTAAAAATCACTGATCGCCGCCATTGCTAGTAAAAAAATAAATAAAAATGTCACAAATCTACCCCATAGTTTGTAGACCATATAAATTTTGCGCAAACCAATCAATATACGCTTATTGTGATTTTATTTTACCCAAAATATGTAGCAGATTAGATATTGGCCTAAATTGATGAAGAATTTGATTTTTTTTTTTTTTACTGGATGTGTTTTATAGCAGAAAGTTAAAAATTGTCGGTCTTTTTTTGTTTATAGCGCAAAAAAATAAAAAGCGCAGACGTGATCAATTAACACCAAAAGAAAGCTCTATTCGTGGGAAAAAAGGACATCAATTTTTATTTTGGTACAGCGTCGCAGGACCGCGCAATTGTCAGTTAAAGTAACACAGAGCTGTGGTTAACACAGTAATGCATGAATTAAGATTTCGGTTGGTTCAGCAGGGACTGACTGAATTTCGATCCATATATGGGCAGGCTGATTGTACAGAAGTTGAGTGGTTTCTGTACAACCAGCCGGTTGGGTTATTCCTGATTGACTAGTACTGCCTGCTATAGCCTGTACTATTGATTAGTATTCTGACAAAGGGGAGGTCTTCTTGCCACCAGAACACAATAGTTCAGTGGAAAGGATTCCCCATACATTGAGTGTGTGGATGAAGGAATCAAGATTTATTGATTAATGTATGGCCAGCCTTAGGATTAATGTATGGCCAGCCTTAGCTGATGCTTGGCAGCTGGCACGTAGATCTGATATTTACTCTAAGGGCCAGTTCACACTATGCCTTTCTGTGCAATTCATGTACATGAATCGCACAGACAGGGCCGATCCTGGGTGGGTGCGCGGAGTGCATTGCACCCATGCGCTGCAGAGGGGGGGCACCAATGTGCCAGAGTGTTCCCCTCCCTCCTCTCCCTGTGTGTGTGCCACACACTGCCCTGGGTCCAGGCTTCGTTGTGGGGCCAAAAGCATCCTTGAGCCCAAGCTGCCAGTCTGCAAATAGTTACATAGTATAGTTCCATATTAGGTGAGGTTGATAAAAGAATCAGGTCCAACCTATATGTGTGATTATATGTCAGTATTACATTGTATATCCCTGTATGTTGTGATCATTCAGGTGCTTATCTAATAGGGTCTTGAAACTATCAATGCCCCCCCACTGAGACCACCGCCTGTGGAAGGAAATTCCACATCCTTGCCGCTCTAATGCCCCGTACACACGGTCGGACATTGATCAGACATTCCGACAACAAAATCCATGGACGGGTGTTGGCTCAAACTTGTCTTGCATACACACGGTCACAAAAAGTGTGCGGAAAATCTGATTGTTCTGAACACGGTGACGTAAAACACGTACGTCGGGACTATAAACGGGGCAGTAGCCAATAGCTTTCGTCTCTTAATTTATTCTGAGCATGCGTGGCACTTTGTGCGTCAGATTTGTGTACACAGGATCGGAATTTCCGACAACGGATTTTGTTGTCATGAAATTTTATAGCCAGCTCTCCAACTTTGTGTGTCGGAAATTCCAATTGAAAATGTGTGATGGAGCCCACACACGGTCGGAATTTCCGACAACAAGGTCCTATCACACATTTTCCATCATAAAATCCGACCGTGTGTACGGGGCATTACAGTAAAGAACCCTCTATGTAGTTTAAGGTTAAACCTCTTTTCTTTTAATTTTAATGAGTGGCCACTAGTCTTGTTAAACTCCCTTCCGCGAAAAAGTCTTGTCCTCATTGTGGGGATCACCAATACGGTATTTATATATTGAAATGGTAACCCCTCTCAAGCGTCTATTCTCCAGAGAGAATAAGTTCAGTGCTCGCAACCTTTCCTCATAACTAATATCCTCCAGACCAAGGGCGTAACTACCACCATAGCGACCCATGCGGGCGCTATGGGGCCCGCAGCCAAGTGGGGCCCAGTGAGGATAAGAGCACCGCTGGCACTGTCTCCCAGCCAGGGGAAGAGAGAGGAAAGGAAGAGGCGAGCTGTTCGTATCAGCAGAGAGCTGAATTGCCCGATGTAAGAGCTTTCATTAGAACGTCCAGTGTTCCTGGGGCTCACGTCACATAGCTCCACCTTTTGGCCCATGCCTTTGATAGACAGAACGCCGATCCAATGCGGGACATGTGACGTCATCAAAGGCGTCGGGCCAAGAGGTGGGGCTATGTGACAATGAGCCCCAGGAAGACAGGAAATTCAAATGAAAACGATTACAGCGGGCAATCCCGCTCTCTGCTGATCCGGATGGCTTGCCTCTTCCTCTGCATAGGTGGGGCTGTATTGGGCACAGGTCACGCTGTATTGGGCACAGGTCACGCTGCAGACAGGACGCTATTGGTGTGAGCTGCTGTGATACACGCTATCTGGGCCTTACCTGATCCACACCCATCATCAGCTACTGTCCTCCATACTATAGGCGGACCAGGATACACATTTGGCCCCAGTGTGATCTCAGATCTAAACTGCCATACGCCCTCGACTAATGGGCCTCTCTTCCCATTGAAAGGAAGAATAAATTACCTCATATATCCATACCTATCTATTCCCACCTCGACAGTGGCTATATGAATATTCTTGTTATACTCTACTAAAGTTCTACACACCACGACCAGGGAACGCGTCTGATGGGCAGTATGTGTCAATACATCTATGTTCTTTTAAATTCTTTTTGGAATGCATAACCAATATCTATAGATACCAATAAAACTCTGTTGCAAATCCTACAATCACCCCTGAAGAAGGAGGCATAAGCAACTCCGAAACGCGTCGGGTGCAAATGTATTGGTATCACTAGTTTTGTATCTATGGAACTGCATTCCTTGTTTTTAACTATGTGATTGTGTGATATTCACTCGATGATTTTTTGTAATTAATAAACTGTTATTTACTTCATATACTTTTCTAAATATTCTCTTAAATGTGCCTTCAAAGTCCACTAGGGGAATTTCCTTTGTTTCAAATTTGAATTTAGGATGTGGCACAACTAGCAGATAATTGGTCGATCAAATCCTTTGCCCTCCTAAAAGGGAACGGCACTCTGGAAACCAGATTTATATACCAAGGCCCAGTACCAGCTCTGCTGCCAGCCATGCCCCGCCATACTCCGCCATGCCCCGCCATACTCCGCCATACACCGCCATACTCCGCCATACCCCGCCATACCCCGCCATACTCTGCCATACCCCACCTTACTCCGCCATACCCCGCCATACTCCGCCATACCCCGCCATACTCCGCCATACCCCGCCATACTCCGCCATACTCCGCCATACCCCGCCATACCCCGCCATACTCTGCGATACCCAGCCATACTTTGCCATGCTCAGCCATACTCGGCCATGCTCGGCTGTACTCGGCCTCTGTATGTGGCCAGGCTGTGGAAGTCTCACACATGTGGTATCGCCGGACTCAGGAGGAGCAGGAGAATCTATTTTGGGGTGTCATTTTTGGTATGTACATGCTATGTGTTAGAAATATTGTATAAATGGACAACATTGTGTTAAAAAAAATGTGTTTTAACCACTTCCTGCCCGCCGGCCGTCATACGACGTCCTTGACTTTGTGCAGGGATATCTGAATGATGGGTGCAGCTACAGGCATCATTCAGATACCATCTTTTTCAGCCGGCGATTCCCTACACCATAAGAATGATCATAGCGGCTGTTCCACTACTTGATCATTCTTACGGGAGGCGAGAGGGGACGCCCCCCCCCTCTCGCCGCCCTCAGGTGCTTCTACCGACTCACCGCTACGATCGAAGCCAGGATCTTTTTTTTTTTTTTTTTTTTTTTTATTTCAGGCTTCCCAGCCTAGAGGTCAGATGTGGGGTCTTATTGACCCCATAGCTCACTGTAAAGAGGACCTGTCATGCCATATTCCTATTACAGGGGATGTTTACATTCCTTGTAATAGAAATAAAAGTGATCAGAAAATTTATTTTTTGGAAAAAAGCCTCAAACTAAAATAAATAAAGTAAAATGAACAATAAAAAAAAAAAAAAAAAAAAAAATTCCCCGTGTCCCCGTATGCTCGCAGTCAGAAGCGAACGCATACGTAAGTTGCGCCCACATATGAAAATGGTGTTCAAACCACACATGTAAGGTATCGCTGCGATCGGTAGAGCGAGAGCAATAATTTTGGCCCTAGACCTCCTCTGTAACTCACAACATGTAACCAGTAAAATTTTTTAAAACGTCTCCTATGGGGATTTTTAAGTAGCGAAGTTTGGCGCCATTCCACGAGCGTGTGCAATTTTGAAGGGTGACATGTTTGGTATCTATTTACTCGGCATAACTTCATTATTCACATTATGTAAAAACATTGGGCTAACTTTACTGTTTTGTTTTTTTTGAAAGCACAAAACTGTTTTTTTTTTCACACAAAACGTGTTCCAAAAATTGCTGCGCAAATACCGTGCGAGATAAAAAGTTGCAACGACCGCCATTGTATTCTCTAGGGTCTTTGCTAAAAAAATATATATAATGTTTTGGGGTTTTATGTAATTTTCTAGCAAATAAATTATGATTTTTACATGTAGGAGAGAAATGTCAGAATTGGCCTGGGCACTCCAGAACGCCTTATGGTGTTCCGTGCATGTTGGGCCTCTGTATGTGGCCACGCTGTGTAAAAGTCTCACACATGTGGTATCGCCATACTCGGGAGTAATAGCAGAATGTGTTTTGGGGTGTAATTTGTGGTATGCATATGCTGTGTGTGAGAAATAACCTGCTGATATGACAATTTTGTGAAAAAAAAAAAAAAAAAAAATCTTGATTTTGCAAAGAATTGTGGGAAAAAATGACAACTTCAAAAAACTCATCATGCATCTTTCTAAATACCTTGGAATGTCTTCTTTCCAAAAAGGGGTCATTTGGGGGGTATTTGTACTTTTCTGGCATGTTAGGGTCTCAAGAAATGAGATAGGCCGTCAGTACTTCAGGTGTGATCAATTTTCAGAGATTGGCACCATAGCTTGTGGACTCTATAACTTTCACAAAGACCAAATAATATACACCGATTTGGGTTATTTTTACCATGTAGCGGTATACATTTTGGCCAAAATATATGAAGAAAAAATTACTAATTTGCAAAATTTTATAACAGAAACAAAGAAAAATGCATTTTTTTACAGAATTTTCTGTCTTTTTTCTTTTATAGCGCAAAAAATAAAGAACCCAGCAGTGATTAAATACCACCAAAAGAAAGCTCTATTCGTGTGAAAAAAGGACAAAAAATTCATTTGGGTACAGTGTTGCATGACTGAGTAATTGTCCGTCAAAGTGTGAGAGCACCGAAAGCTGAAAATTGGTCTGGTTATTAAGGGGGTTTAAGTGCCCAGTGGTCAAGTGGTTAAAGTGGTAACCTGTAAAGACTTTCAAAGGCTTTTAAAAATGTATTTAGTTTGTCGCCACTGCACGTTTGTGCGCAATTTTAAAGCATGTCATGTTTGGTATCCATGTACTCGGCCTAAGATCATCTTTTTTATTTCATCAAACATTTGGGCAATATAGTGTGTTTTAGTGCATTAAAATTTAAAAAAGTGTGTTTTTTCCCAAAAAAATGCGTTTGAAAAATCTCTGCGCAAATACTGTGTGAAAAAATTAAACACCCACCATTTTAATCTGTAGGGCATTTGCTTTAAAAAAATATATAATGTTTGGGGGTTCAAAGTAATTTTCTTGCAAAAAAATATAATTTTTTCATGTAAACAAAAAGTGTCAGAAAGGGCTTTGTCTTCAAGTGGTTAGAAGAGTGGGTGATGTGTGACATAAGCTTCTAAATGTTGTGCATAAAATGCCAGGACAGTTCAAACCCCCCAAAATGACCCCATTTTGGAAAGTAGACACCCCAAGCTATTTGCTGAGAGGCATGTCGAGTCCATGGAATATTTTATATTGTGACACAAGTTGCGGAGAAAAGCCACATTTTTTTTTTTTGCATAAAGTTGTCACTAAATGATATATTGCTAAAACATGCCATTGGAATATGTGAAATTACACCCCAAAATACATTCTGTTGCTTCTCCTGAGTACGGGGATACCACATGTGTGAGAATTTTTGGGAGCCTAGCTGCGTATGGGACCCCGAAAACCAAGCACCGCCTTTAGGCTTTCTAAGGGCGTAAATTTTTGATTTCACTCTTCACTGCTTATCACAGTTTCGGGGGCCATGGAATGCCCAGGTGGCACAAACCCCCCCCCAAATGACCCTATTTTGGAAAGTAGACACCCCAAGCTATTTGCTGAGAGGTATAGTGAGCATTTTGCAGACCTCACTTTTTGTCACAAAATTTTGAAAATTGAAAAAAGAAAAAAAAAAATTTTTCTTGTCTTTCTTCATTTTCAAAAACAAATGAGAGCTGCAAAATACTCACCATGCCTCTCAGCAAATAGCTTGGGGTGTCTACTTTCCAAAATGGGGTCATTTGAGGGGGGTTTGTGCTATCTTGGCATTTTATGGCCTTCGAAACTGTGATAGGTAGTGAGGAGTGGATCAAAAATTTACGCCCTAAGAAATCCTGAAGGCAGTGATTGGTTTTCGAGGCCCTTCTGTAGCTAGGCTCCCAAAAAGTCCCACATATGTGGTGTCTCCGTACTCAGGAGAATCAGCAGAATGTATTTTAGGGTGCAATTCCACATATGCCCATGGCCTGTGTGAGCAATATATCATTTAGTGACAACTTTGTGCAAAAAAAAAAAGTTTGTCATTTCCCTGCAACTTGTGGCAAAATATAAAATGTTCCATGGACTCAACATGCCTTTCAGCAAATAGCTTGGGGCGTCTACTTTCCAAAATGGGGTCATTTGGGGGGGTTTTGTGCCATCTTGGCATTTTATGGCCTTCAAAACTGTAATAGGTAGTGAGGAGTGAAATCAAAAATTTACACCCTTAGAAATCCTGAAGGCAGTGCTTGGTTTCGGGGCACCGTACGCGGCTAGGCTCCCAAAAAGTCTCACACATGTGGTATGCCCGTACTCAGGAGAAGCAGCAGAATGTATTTTGGGGTGTAATTCCATATATGCCCATTGCATGTTTGAGCAATATATCATTTAGTGACAACTTTGTGCAAAAAAAAAAAAGTTTGTAATTTTCCCGCAACTTGTGTCAAAATATAAAATATTCCATAGACTCAACATGCCTCTCAGCAAATAGCTTGGGGTGTCTACTTTCCAAATTGGGGTCATTTGGGGGGGGGGGGTTGTGCCATCTTGGCATTTTATGTTCTTCAAAACTGTGATAGGTAGTGAGGAGTGAAATCAAAAATGTACGCCCTTATAAATCCTGAAGGCAGTGCTTGGTTTTGGTTTACGCAGCTAGGCTCCCAAAGAGTCCCACACATGTGGTATCCCCATACTCAGGAGAAGCAGCAGAATGTATTTTGGGGTGTAATTTCACATATGCTCATGGCCTGTGTGAGCAATATATCATTTAGTGACAACTTTTTGTAAATTTTTTTTTTTGTCATTATTCAATCACTTGGGACAAAAAAAAATAATATTCAATGACCTCAGCATGCCTCTCTACTTTCAAAAATGGGGTCATTTTGGGGTGGTTTGTACTGCCCTGCCATTTTAGCACCTCAAGAATTGACATAGGCAGTCATAAATTAAAGGCTGTGTAAATTCCAGAAAATGTACCCTAGTTTGTAGGCGCTATAACTTTTGCGCAAACCAATAAATATATGCTTATTGACATTTTTTTTACCAAAGACATGTGGCCGAATACATTTTGGCCTAAATGTATGACTAAAATTGAGTTTATTGGATTTTTTTTATAACAAAAAGTAGAAAATATCATTTTTTTTTTCTAAATTTTCATTTTCCGTTTTATAGCGCAAAACATAAAAACGGCAGAGGTGATCAAATACCATCAAAAGAAAGCTCTATTTGTGGGAAGAAAAGGACGCAAATTTCGTTTGGGTACAGCATTGCATGACTGCGCAATTAGCAGTTAAAGGGACACAGTGCCAAATTGTAAAAAGTGCTCTGGTCAGGAAGGGGGTAAATCCTTTCGGGGCTGAAGTGGTTAAAAACATTTTTCATTAACTCGTGTGTCTTTACTGTGTGTTCTCAGTTTAGGTGAAATCCAAATTTTTTTTTAATTGTGCCGTGTTTAATGTGTCTTCTATTTTCACCCATCTCTTTCTAGTGTTTGTGTTAGCCCATTCTATTAATCTAGCCAATATGGTTGCCTTATAATATCTTTTTATGTCTGGAACTGCCAACCCACCGCTTTTTTTCATAGATAAGAGAATATTGTTGCATCTGGCTTTTTTATTTTGCCATAAGTATTTCAAAATTATTGATTTTATTACTTTAAAAAAGCTTTGTGGTAGTTCTATCGGGAGCATTTGAAATGTATAGATTATTTTTGGTAAGATCATAATTTTTAACATATTTATTCTCCCTATCCATGAAGTTGGTCTCCTCGATATGTTTTTTATCTCTGTTTTTACTTCATTAAGTAGTGGGATGAAGGATGAAGTTGGCCTGGTAAAGCTTCTCTAGAGTAGGTGTTAATTTGATTCCTAGGTATGTCAATTCATCTCTTTCCCAGGTAAAAGGGAATTCCTGTTGTAATGCTTTTTCCTCTTTTTTTATCTATTCCTAAATTTAATATTACTGTCTTTATAGGATTAATTTTGAAGTTCGTAAGCTCACCATACTCTTTTAGTTCTTTTATTAAGTTGGGTAATGACAGCCTTGGTTTGGTCATGTATTGACGTATGTCGTCTGCATACGCCGCCACCTTATGCTCTTCGTCTCCCACTCTGACCCCTCCTATATCCACATTGTTCCGTATTTTTACTAACAATGGTTCCAGTGCAATTACATATAGGAGCGGCGAGAGCGGGCATCCTTGTCTTGTTCCATTGAACATCTCAAAAGCAGACGACACGCATCCATTGATCCCAACCCTGGCTGTCAGATGGTTATGTAGATTATTAATCCATCTTATCATTTTTGGTCCTACACCTGCGCTCCGGAGTGCCTCCATCATGAATCCCCAATCTTCCCGGTCAAAAGCTTTTTCAGCATCGATCGAGATAAGTAGCATTAGGGATTTCTTCATCCTATCTTTATTCATTTTTAACATTGTCCTTATACTCCCTCCCTTCCTGGTACAAAGCGTGCTTGATCAATGTTTATCAACTCTGGCATGAGGTTTTTTAGTCTTGATGCCAGAATTTTTGCATACAGTTTTGTATCTGCGTTTAATATTGCTATGGGCCTATAATTGGAGCAGACAGTTCTATCTTTGCCTATTTTTGGTAATATTGAAATATTGGCAAGGAGGGATTCTCTTCTTATTTCTTTGTTTTCTCCTATTTTATTAAAGTAGTTAAATAGTGCAGGGACTAATTGTTCTTTAAATTTTTTGTAATATTTTATTGAAAACCCATCCTTGCCTGGGCTTTTCCCCCCTGGTGTTTCTTTTAGGGCATTGTAGATTTCCTCTTGAGTAATTGATTCTTCTAGTGATTCTACACTTCCTGATGGTATTTTTGGTAAGTTAGCATTGGCTAAATATGCCTGTATGTTAACTTTTCTACTTTCTTCCTCCTGTCGTGTCTCTTTATTTTTTATTGCATATAAAGCGCTATAATATGTTTTAAAGGCCTCTACAATATCAGTTGTTTTATATTTCATTTCCCCTTTCTCATTTTTTATTTTTTCTACATAATTTAATGTGTTGTTTTTTTTTTTGTTGTTGATATTTTTTCTAGGTATTTCCCAGGCTTATTCCCCCATTTATATCTTTCTTTCGCAACATTTTTAAATACTTTTCTTGTTTCTTGTTCCATCAGGTCCCTTAACTGTCCCCTTTTTATGATGATCTGATGTGTTGTCGTGTCTAATTGTATTTTATGGATTTGTTCTAGGTCATGTATTTCTTTATTACATTTTTCATGGTTATTTCTCTTTCTCTTTTTTTCCCAGCTCCTATGGGGATCAGCTTACCCCTAATATAGGCCTTATGGACCTCCCAAATAGTTGCCTTTGTTACATCCGGGGTGTGTCATTTGTACGAAAATATTGTTAAATTTCTGTCATTATTGTTTTTTTTTTACCTGTATGTCATCTATTAGCTCTTCGTTTAGTCTCCAGGTCCCTTTCTTATATTCTTTTTCGTTAAATCTTTACTGTTACAGGAGCATGATCAGAGATTGATGTTATACTAATTGAGGCCTCTACTACATTCTCCAATATTTAGTGATCCACCAGGATGTAATCTAATCTTGAGTATGTGTCGTGCACTGATGAATGAAATGTGTAATCTTTTTTACTTTGATATGTTTTTCTCCATGCATCGATTAACTGCTGGATATGCATCTTTTTCTTTATCAGTTTTAACTGTTTATTTTCCCGCGTCGGTGCACCAGTTTCAAAGAGAAATTGAAATCTCCTGCTAAAACTACATGACCTTTTCTTTCTTCCAAAATGAATCTGTATTAAAGTTTCTGAAGCTTTGTTAAAATAAAAAAAGTGCTTTTTAAAAGCAAGCCTGTCACTTGGATGCTTATATGTACTCTGAGTTCTGAAGTGCTCCATGTACTCAGTATATAATGCCTGCATCTGTCTCCAGCGTGGGAGCTTCACTGCACATTCTCCAACTTAGAGCTAAAGTTGATATTTCCATATTGTGTAATCTGGTATCAGAGGCTCATAAGTTGCTCAAGTTTTCAGCGTTTGCAAAGCACAGTCCATTAGCTTGGAAAGCCTATATGTTCATCTGGCATTGAAAGGAGCTTTGTTATTCTGAATGTCACATTCATGTATTGACCTGGACTAGGCACTCATGCCAATAGCTTTCTGCCAGAAGAGCAATAGCAACTCAGTCTGGTTGTTGGCCATCATAAACTCAGCTTCTGGATGTGCTTTGTATCCAATGCCCATGTGGATGCTTTCTAACTGAGCTTGTACCCATAAAGATAACCTGCCAGGATAAAAAAAGAAAAAAATGGTAGCAACCGCTGGCATCTAATTTTGGAAGCTTTAACCCTTACCTTTTGCTTTACTGCTTAGTGAATCTCTAATGCCCTGTACACACACGATAGGATTTTCCGATGGAAAATGTGTAATAGGACATTGTTGTCGGAAATTCCGACCGTGTGTAGGCTCCATCACACATTTTCTATAGGAATTTCCGACACACAAAGTATGAGAGCTTGCTATAAAATTTTCCGACAACAAAATCCGTTGTCGGAAATTCCAATCGTGTGTACACAAATCCGACGCACAAAGTGCCACGCATGCTCACAATAAATTAAGAGACGAAAGCTATTGGCTACTGCCCCGTTTATAGTCCCGGCGTACGTGTTTTACGTCACCGCGTTCAGAACAATCGGATTTTCCGACAACTTTGTGTGACCGTGTGTATGCAAGACAAGTTTGAGCCAACATCCGTCGTAAAAATCCATGGATTTTGTTGTCGGAATGTCCGATCAATGTCCGACCGTGTGTACAGGGCATAACTCAGCACTAATTTTAAGCAAATAAAATGAGCAATGCATATTTGGAGTTCCAAAAAAAATAGAAAGGTCTGCAGAGTTGAAGATTGTGTGCTCTTGATGTAGCCCAATGTGTACAGTGCTTGTCTTGTAGCTTAAAGATTGTGTGATCAAATCTGCAGGCTTAAAACCCAGTTTTGTGTTTCATGAGCCAGCAAATGCTTTTTCGATTGCTCTCATCATGTCTAATTTGGTATATAGAGCTATAGAGAAGTTGTGCTGCTGCTGACTACAACCTGTGGAGCATGGTGTTGGTGTTCAGCTGATCAATGGTTGAAACCTTGTATTTCTTAGTTCAAATCTGATGTGTTACCAGTAAATTGTTTTGTGGGTCAGTAAATGTTTTTTAATTGTTGCCATCATGTCTTCTGCAGTATATAGTTCTACAGAGAAGTTGTGTTTCTGGCTAGAGCCTGTGGTGCATAGTGGTGGTGTACTGCTGTTGAATGCTGGAAGCCCTAGATTTCATGGTTCGAATCTCTGACACAGTAATAGTTTTATCTTTCAACGGCTTAGAGAGTCTAGATCCATGATATAGGCTCACTAGCAACTACTTCTAATGTCTTCTGGTTCTGTGGCGCAGTCTGTAAGCTCCTGAAGTTTGAATCAGAGAGTTGTAGGTTCGATTCCCACATGAGCAAAGATGCTTCCTCAAAGTAGCACCAAGTCTTTGGGTGTTGTATGAAGGGCGGCTGAAATTGTAAAGACTGTGATGAAGTGGTCAGGACTTAACTAAGTTGGTGGTGCGGACCACCATCAGTGGGGCTTGAGTGAACCTGTGACCCTAAAGCTGGGGGCAGGAATACAGTGAATGTGATGGGCATGTTGATGAAAATTATGAGATTTCTTGGTAAAATGCCAAAAAAAACACAAAAATGTGTTCTTGTTTTTCTGTCTTCTTGCTCTTTAGGGTGGCACTTATTGTCTTTCCTAGCTTTCAGTACCCATCTGTGCTTTCTCTGTTTGTGTTCCATTGTTGCACAGTTTTATCTGCTTGTGGTTGTCATTTACCTGGTTTCATCTGCTTGTTGCTTTCATTCACCTGGTTTCTGGTTGGAGCTTGGTGCATTCACATGGTGTCTGTTTACCCACTTGCTTGTCGCTTGCTTCAATGAGAGTTCGTTCATGTGGTGCCAAGTTACTTACTTCATTGAGGGATCATCCACATTGTGCCAAGGTTACCCACTTGCTTGATTGAGGGTTTATTCACAACGTGCCACTTGCTTGTTGATGGATTATTCACATGGTGCTGAGGTTACCCACCTGTTTGTCACTTGCTTCATTGATAGTTCATTCATATGATGCCAAGGTTACTCACCTGATGGTTACATGGCTGGACTTTGGAGGTTTATTCACATGGTGCCAAGGTTACTCACCTGATGGTTACTTACTTGATGGTTATTCAGCTGGACCTCACTTCATTGAAGGTTTATTCACACGGTGCCAAGGTTATCCACTTGCTTGTTGCCCCAAATGGCTCTGAGTAGATTCTTAGTCAGGTATGCTTTGGGAACTGAACTCATGGTTGTCCAACTCCATCTTGATCTTCATCGCCCTGCATGCTGCGCCACAGACCAGGATGCTCAAACCTGACAGCAGTGCTTATACATACTAAATTCAAGCAAGATTCAAGCTGCAAAGTGTAGTAACCCGTAGCAACCAATATGAAGAGGATTCAAAAGAGGATTGGTTGCTATTGGTTTCAGCAATTTGTACAACATTAAATATATAATAATAAATAAATATGCAAAGGTGACCACCTGCAGATTCAAACTCACGACCAGCTGAATGCAAGTTCACCAACATATCCCCAAGGCTATAGTCTCAGATAGGGATTTTGATCAAAACCAGAGTTGTAATATCATGATATACCATATGATCAGTGGATTAATGTACTAAATTGCCATCATCTAACAAAAACTAGTCTCCCAGTTGACCTTCCAAAGGATAATCTTAATTGCTGCTTGCAAAGTACATAAACCCTAAGCAACCAGCAAACAAAAAGATGCTCGCTTGAGGATTTGAACTTGCAAACTTATTGTTTGTGAGATCAGCGGCTTACATGCAGAGCCACTGTCTTGGTTGGTGGGCGGAGCTTAAAACTAAATCTTTAATTTTATGAAATAGCACATGGCTTAATATTTGAATATTAAATAAGTTGCTACCATCAGACCTTAGACTAGTCCACCTTTTGGCCTAGAGGAAATTCTCATTTAGTAAAACTGTACTTTCCCTTCTCCATTGCCATGAGCCAATAAATAAGAAAGGCTAAATCTTTGTAATTTTAATAAATAAGCCTTGGGGATTTGAACTAGCAACTATTTCACTTGCTAGCCCAATGTCTTACATACAAGACCACTTACCTTAGATAGTGAGTGGGTTTCAAAACTAGACCTTTAATTTAATGGAATACCATATGACTAGTGCATTAATATTTGAATATTTTACCAAATTGCTACCATCAGATCCTAGGCTAGTCTGCCACTTGGCCTAGAGGAAATTACCATTTGGTACAACTCTACTTTTAAGAGTCCATTGCCATGAACCACAGGGCACTATCTCAACTGCTGCCTACACAGTGCAGTAATCCATAGAAATGAATAAGAAAGGATAAGTCCTTTGAAAGTTGATTGGTTGTTTTAGGTTTTTGCAATTTTAATAAATGAATCTGAAAATGTGGTCACCTGGGGATTTGAACTCACAACCATTTTACTTGCTAGCCCAGTGTCTTACATACAAGACCACTGCATTGGATGGTGGGTGGGGCTCAAAACTAGACCTTTAATTTATTGGCATACCATATGACTAGTGCATTAATATTTGAATATTTTACTAAATTTCTACCATCAGACCCTAGACTACTCTTGTCACTTGCCCATTGATGTAGCTCAACGTGTAGAGTGCTTGCCTTGTAGGCTAAAGGTTGTGTGTTTAAATCTGCACGCAGAAAATCCCAGTTTTATGAGCCACCAAATGTTTTTTAATTGTTCTCACCATGTTGTATTTGGTACATACTTCTACAGAGAAGTGGTAAAGGTAGCTAGAACCTGTGGTGCATGCTGTTGTGCTGCTAAGCCTTATATTTCTAAGTTTGAACGTGGTGTGGTAACAATTAAGTGTTAAGTGCAATAACACATAGCAATTAATAAGAAAGGATAAGCCCTTGCAATTTTAATAAATTAGGCACTTGGGGATGCGAACTTGCAATCATTTCACTTGCTAGCTCAATGTCTTACATACAAGGCCACTGCCTCAGATGGTGGGTTGGGCTCAAAACTAGACCTTTAATTTATTGGAATACCATATGACTAGTGCTTTAATATTTGAATATTTTACTAAATTGCTACCATCAGACCCTAGACTACTTTTGTCACTTGCCTATTGATGTAGCCCAAAGTGTAGAGGGCTTGTCTTGTAGCTTAAAGGTTGTGTGTTCAAATTTGCTCGCAGAAAAGCCCAGTCTTGTGTTTTATGAGCCACCAAATGTTTTTCAATTGTTCTCATCATGTTATATTTGGTCTATAGTTCTACAGAGAAGTGGGAAAGATGGCTAGAACCTGTAGTGCGTGTTGCTGTTGTTGCGCTGCTGTTAAATGCTACAAAGCATTGGATTTCTTAGTTTGAACCTGATGTGGTAACAAATAAGTGTTAAGTTCAATAACACGTAGCAAGTATTAAGAAAGGATAAGCCCTTGCAATTTTAATAAATTAGTCACTTGGGGATTCAAACTTTCAGTCATTTCACTTGCTAGCTCAGTGTCTTACATATAAGGCCACTGCCTCAGATGGTGGGTTGGGTTCAAAACTAGACCTTTAATTTAATGGAATACCATATGACTAGTGCATTAATATTTGCATATTTTACTAAATTGATACCATCAGACCCTAGACTACTATTGTCAATTGCCTGTCGATGTAGCTCAAGGTGTAGAGTGCTTGTCTTGAACTTAAAGGTTGTGTGTTCAAATCTGCATGCAGAAAAGCCCAGTTTTGTGTTTTATGAGCCACCAAATGTTTTTCAATTGTTCTCATCATGTTGTATTTGGTATATAGTTCTACAGAGAAGTGGGAAAGGGGGAGAGAGAGACTGACTTTGGATTTCTGAGTTTGAATCTGATGTAGTAACAATTGTTTTGTGGGCCACTAAATGCTTTTCAATTGTTCCCATCATTTCATCTACAGTATATAGTTATACAGAAAAGGAACATTGCTTGCTAAAGCCTGTATTGTGTGTTGTTGGTGTGTTCTTGTTGAATGTAGAAAGCCCTGGATTTCTTAGTTCAAATCTCTGATGTGGCAATAGTTTTATGTTTCAAAGGCTTAGAGAGTCTAGATCCAAGATATAGGCGCACGAGCCACCGCTTCTGACATCTTTTGGTTCTGTGACGCATCATGTAAGCTCCTAAAGCTTGAATCAGAGGGCTGTAGGGTTGACTACAACGTAAAGAAAGTTCAAAGTGAACAAAGATGGTTCCAAGTAGCAATGAGACTTTGGGGGTTGTGTGAAGGATGGATGAAGTTGTAAACACTGTTCTAAATACCTTCCATCTTACCCACCTACATGCTTTTGAGGCTGTATGGATAGAGGCCCCCCACCTACACATCAGGTGGAGCTGTCCAATAGCTCAAGCATTCTGGGTTTCATCTCTACCTTAGTAGGCGTAACTCTCAAGTCAGATACCTCTATTGCCTTAATCAACTTACTTCAGGAGGCTTTATCTCATCTTCAGTTCGAATTACTCCTGCAGGTTACCACCGCTGCGAAGCAAACAATCGCAAAGGCCTGCAAAACCCCCAGCCCGCACAGCCCTGAAGTTAAGCATAGAGTCACCAGGGCAATAATTTACGCCAAGGTTGACGCAGTGGTCCTTGATAAAGTTTCCAAATATGAACACATCTGGCAACCCTGGGTGGACCATTTCCTTCCACCAGGTTTCAACAATAACCTCCTTCCTTAACTCACTTTCATTAAAGTTCTAACTGTGTGTAGGCACCGGTCCCCATTCCCCCATGGGAGCCTCTCCTCTTATTCCCATACCTACATCTCTTCTCTTTTCTATTGTAACTTTTTCTTGACACTTCCTCTCCACCTCTTTCTGATAATACCCTGGCATACTCCCTGGATCAATCCATAAGCAATCGCTTGACATATTCAGTCCTCCACAGCTGAGGGCTGCCTGCTTGACAGTGACGCGCACCTCCCACTGTTGTGCTTATGCTTCAACCACTATCCCGATGAGCTAACAGAATTCTCTAGCTTTTCATTCCCTATGATCAATAATGCTTTTGACATAAGTTCTAACTCACACCCTGTTTTGCTACACTCCTGTTTTATGGACATTTCTCAAACTCTGTACTGACTCCACTCATCATTCCCTATCATTGTTATGGATATATTGCTTGTAACCCGTCTTACTGTTCCGTGGGACTGTTCACCATTATTTTGTTCTGTTTTATATGTTATGGCACCTGAATTGTGTTTCATGCTGGTAACTTCAATAAAATACAAGGAAATCATAAAGACTGCTACAGAATGATCAAGGCAAAGTTGGTGGCATGGACCACCCCATGTTGGGATTGAGTGAACTTAGAATTGGGGCAGGAATACTGTGAAGAAAAAGAGCAGGTTAATAAAAAATTTAAATTCATTGGTAAAATGTTTAAAACAAGAATTGCTTGTGATTTATTGCTGACTTTTGAGGTTGTGGGTGTGTTGCTAAGCTTTCAGAACCCATTGTACAAACACATACCTGTACTTTCTATGTTCAAGATGCTTTATTCCATTGTGGCACAGGATCCAGTGCGTGTGGTGTTCACACACATGGTTTCAAAGACACCCCTTGACTGTTACATGGCTGGAACTCATTTAATTGAAGCTTCACTCACATGGTGCCAAGATCATCCACATCATGGTTACACAGTGCGAAAGTCTGCTACTTAATCTCTCATTACTAGTTGCTGTTCCACCCAAACAGCTCCAGGTAGACATCTGCTTTGGGAACCAAACTCATGACTTTGATTCTACATTCACTGTCATACATGCTGCGCCACAGACTGGATGTACAAGCTTGACAGTAGTGCATATACATTCAAGCAGCAAAGTGTAGTAACCTACAGCAACTGATCTGAAGAGGATTGGTTGCTATTGACAGTTTGTACAAGGTTAATAAATAAATTAATCTGGAAAGCTGACTACGTGAAGATTTGAACTCTCAAGCATTTAATTTGTGAGATCACCAACATACCCCAAAGGCTATTGTCTCAGATATTGGGTAATACTTACAACTCTAGTTTGAATAATATGATATACAATATGATCAGTGGATTAATGTTCAAACATTGTACTTAATAGCCACCATCTAAAAAATACCAGTCTCCCAGATGACCTTTCAAAGAATATTCACATCTGGTAAAACTGTATTTACAAGAATACGTTACCTTGAGCAGTATCTTAATTTACTGCTTGCAAAGTACAATAACCCAAAAGCAACCAAAATGAAATAATACCTAGTCTGAAAGTTGATTCAATATTTCCACCTCTTAAGATTTTTATACAATTCCACAAAAGATTGAGACACGTCAATATGACGTCAACAAGACTAGCGCGTACAAACCACAGATACAAAAATACATATATGTGACAAAGTTTTGGCTTTTACCTGATGCACATTTGAGTAAATGAATTTGTTTTTTGCAACACTTTTTCAGCATCTCTTGCTTCATTGTGTTATGCTGTTATATTCTGAATGTATTCTGGGAAGCAGACGCAAACTTTTTGTTAACTCTTTGCAGTCAGTCATGTTCCTAAGCAAGCTTTGAGCTTTGCAGAATATCTGAAAATATCTTAAGGTTTAATAAGCATAGAAGCTGAGTTTATATATGTTAGGTATATAAAGCAGGCATTGGAATAGACAGTTCACCATGATCACATCCATTACAGTCCCCCCTTGAAGCTGTCTATTTCAAACTGTCCCTCATACTAAAATTACTACTCACTACCCTGGCCCATTCTCCTCTGCAACTCTTTTCAGCTGTATATAAGGAAGAGCAGTGACTAACTCACTAACTTACTACCCCCCTCGATACAGCTTGGAGGGGCAATCAGGTCCTGTCTGTCCCTGTAATCCTGTAACGGAGCATAACACATAACCATCAAGTCTTACATAATCGTCATCATCATCTGGTATTTCCTGGTTCACAAACATGGGAGTAGATAGGGCAACAGCTTTTTCTACACACTTCTTAAAGCAGGGAAGAACACAACAGACCATGACAGCTAGGGTCACTAGAATTATCAGAATGGCTATTCCAATCTGTGTTAAAATTCCCTGCCATCCCCCTTGATCCAGGTGAAGTACTTATCCCAGGGGTTGGAGAGCCCTGAATTCTTCTTTAATTCTTTGGACAAATCCTCAAGCTTATGGATGTCTAAAGTCACTTTACCATTTGGGCCTGTGTTATCTGGGATATAAGTACAGCATGTACCTGTTTCAGGTAACATTTTACACCCCCCTTTTCAGCTAGGACCATGTCTAAGGTCATACGGTTTTGGAAGGTCATATGTGAAGCGGCTTCTAGTTGTTTGGCTAAACCTTGGACTGCATCTCTGGTGTGATTGACAAACCTTTGTTGGTTGTAGTAGATGTAATTTATCCAGTCTACATTCTTTTTTACAGTGATGATGGAGATCAGGGACTCAAACCCTGCTGCTACTTGGTCTCTTGCTTTGAACTCATCTGGGACCCCTCTAGGGACCCCTATGGCATCTATGTATACATGAGGGTCAAAGCTTCCTGCTGGGGCACTCCTACACCTTCTGTTTGGTTGGGGTGTGTTGTTTGTATTTGGTCTTGAGTTCTCAGAGAGCATATGTAGAGGCATTATGGCCTTGGCCAGTACACATTCTCCTGTCCACTGTCCTGTCAATCTGCTTCTAATTTTCATGCCACCGCAGATCCAGTATACGTCTCCCAAAGACTAGACTTGATTTTGCACTAGATCTGCAGACACCTCACTATAAGATCCACAGTAACACTTAGTGAAATTCCCAAGAGGTTTATCCAATCCTTGATACCATCCATAGCATGTGTAATTGCCAGGATATATAGTGATACCTTCTCCTGGCTTGGGGGTCTTGGTAACCATGGGATATTACTTCTTACAATGTTCACACAGGGAGTGGTCAATGGTTGTGTTGGTAAATAGGCTGAGGAAACATGTCTCGTGTTCTGGGGGTATGTTTAGGGGTACTGTTCCTAAGTGTGGTCTAGCCCCCCCACACACACAGCAATTGGTCTTATTGTGTTTGCCTGCACTGTACCTCATCCACTTGAGCCACAAGTTGACATCTGAGAACCCGGTTTCTGCAGCCATGGTATCCTCAAAGGTAGGGTCTGCTATGGCCACCATGTTCTTTAATGTCTATATATGGGGCCTCAGGGGGTTTGAGCTAGATGTGGATTGGGAAACTCCCCACTCTGGGTTATTGAACATATGAAAGGTTTTCTAAAACCGGGATACCCACTTCCCCGCCATAGACCCAGAACATAGGTCCCACTGTCTTCTGGGCTAGGATTCTCAATGGTCAGCCTGAACTCTTTGGTGTAAGGCTGACCTGTGTGTTTGTTGATTGTCATTCTATCTAAGAGTGACTTCCCATTTTTGTCCTTTCTATTTTGGGCGTTCTCAGGTTTGTACCCCCAGTGTTCCAACCCACTGCTCCCCAGGAATCACAGTTGTTACCCCAATAGATATCAGTGACACATACATACACAGTCAAGCGTCTTACTGCTTCATCCCAGGACCAGATCTTGTACATAGTACCTGGAATTATCTGTTCATAAGAGGATATAAAAATGGCAACATGTGTATTGGATGAGTTATACCAGGATTGTGTTATACCATCATTTTGTTTGATGGCTACCTCTTGCGCCTGGGCAATGATTACTATGAAAAGGATATACAGAATCATTGTTTGGTCCCCTCGGCCTCTTCCACAGGTACAGGTACTTTCTTGCATTGGGATACGTGTGTCCACATGTTCTTCCCGGCCACCTTGACTGATGTGGCAGTTGTTAGGAGAACCTGGAAAAGACCATCATATCTGGGTTCAAAAGTATGTTTTCCCACAAACTTCTTTATCAGGACTTAGTCACCAGGAACCAGATTGTGCGTTCCTGTATCTAGCTCAGTATCTGGAATGGAAAAACACTTGCGAATGGATACGGGTTAATTCTCAAGATAAAGCAGTCACATAATCAGTCAATACATCAGATTGGAGCTGCAACTGTTGTGGGAAATAACAACCCAATCTGGGGGCTGAACCAAACAATATCTCATAGGGTGACAGACCATAGTTACCCCTTGGAGTGGAGTGTACCTAACACTGAATAAGGCAATGGGTAGGCTGTCTGGCCAACTCATTCCCGGTTCCTGAGACATTTCTAGCATTCTAGATTTTATTGTGCCATTCAATCTTTCCACCTTCCCACTGCTCTGAGGATGGTATGGGGTGCGGAAAGCTAGTGTTACCCCTAAAGTTGTCCATATCTCCTTGGTGACTGAGGCCGTGAAAGCCGGCCCCTGATCGCTTTCTATGACCTCTGGGACACCATATCTGCACACTATTTCTGTTAAAAGTCTTTTAGCTGTGGTTTTTGCTGTCATGTTGGTGATGGGATAGGCTTCCGGCCCACGTGGCAGACACGGTCTCTTGCTTAATTCCATGATTCCTTCAACTTCTGTGGCTCCTTTCTTGATCCACACTTTTTTTTCTTCTTTGTCAGCTGCCTCCTGTTGCTCCTTGAGGTGAGTCCTGTTTACAGGAGGGTTTTGTAGAATCATAGTGGTTTTCACAGTCTCTTCAGGGGTGTCTAATGGGTCATCCAGGATGGGTGCATTCACTCTGCTGACCACTTCTCGCGTTCAATCTGCAGCTTGTTTTGCAGCGGTATCTGCCAGGTGATTGCCTCCTGCTTCTTGGGAAACCAGCTTGCCATGCGTCTTTACCTTAAGTATAGCCACTTGTGTTGGGAGGGGTAGGGCATCTATTAAGTCTTTGATAGCTGCACTGTGTTTTACAGGTGTTCCTGCTGCTGTCAGGAACCCTCTGGTTTTCCAGATGATGCCAAAATTTCCTTCTGCCAATTTGCATGCCACAGTTAGGGCCTGGAGTTCTGCTTCCTGGGCAGACATGGAGGAGGGTAATGCTGAAGCTTTAAGAACTGTATCTTCGGTGGTGACTGCTTATCCTGTGTGGTACCGTCCAGTACCTGGAACCATCCACAAAAATTGTCAAGTCAGGATTCTCAGTCGGTAAGTGTGTTGTTTCCATCTTCATCACTTCGAAGCAGTCATGAGCGGTGAGATGAGGATCATTCTCCAAAGAGTTTCTCCCCTCGAGAAGAGGAAGCAGAGTGGATGGGTTAAGGGTATCACATCGGAGGATAATGATGTTATCGGGGAGAAAAAAAAAAGACACACTGGAGTCTGAGGGGTCTTGCTGAAGACAGGTGTTTGGGCTGTACTTGGTTATATCATGAGGGGCAAGAAGGATCAAAGGATGGCCCAATATGAGGTCAGCAGTCTTGACCAAAAGGGCTTGGGCTGCAAAGACGGCTCTGAGGCAGGAGGGTCCCCCCCTGGCCACTGAGTCCAGTTGACAGGAGTAATACCCAATGGGTCTGAGCCAAAACTCCTGTGGCATGTCCTTGTCTCTCTGAGAAAAACAGTTTGAAAGTCTTTTCATAATCTGGGATGCCCAATGCGGGGGCTGTTGAGAGGATCTCTTTCAAAGTTTCAAAATTTTCCACAGCTTCTGGAGAAAGCAAAAAAGGGTCAGATTTCAGGGCATCATAGATAGGTTGCATCAAGAGGGAGGCTTCTGGGATCCAAGAACGGCATTAGGAGATCAACCCTAGAAAGGCGTGAAGGGGCTTTTGACCTTGAGGCAAAGAGATGGCCTTGATTGCAACAACTCTTTCTTCAGTGAGATGTCGGGTGCCCTGGGAGATGCAGTGGCCTAGGAAAATCCCCTTCTCTCTGCACCACTGGACCTTTTGCTTCGAGGCCTTGCATCCCTTCTCAGCCAGGTGATGGAGGAGACTTTCAGAGAAGATTGAGGCATCACCAAGGGTGTCTGCACAAAGCAGGAGGTCATCTACATACTGAAGGAGAACAATGTCTGGGTGTAACTTCATCCAGGTGTCCAGAATGAGGGCCATTGCCTTGGCGAATTGGAAGGGGGAGTTCTGGGCACCTTGCAGCATAACAGTCCAGGTGTAGCTCCGCCCCTCGTGGGTGAAGGCAAATAGGTACTGGCAACAGGGGTCGAGGGGTACACTAAAGAAAGCATTCGCTAAGTCCACCACTGTAAAGTACTTTGCTGTGGGCGGTATTCCTGCCAGCAAGGTGTGGGGGTTGGCCCCGATGGGCGTTTCCAGTATGGTTGCTTCATTCACTGCCCTGAGGTCCTGTACCAGTCTGTATTTCTCTGGCTCTCCTTTTGCAGTTCGTTTCTTCACTGCAAACAGTGGTGTATTACACGGAGATGTGCAAGGTACAAGAGCTCCATTTGCCAAGAAAACTTCGACTTGCTTTGAAATTGATGCAGATTGAGCTGGCTTCAAGGGGTATTGTGGTTATCTGGGTAAGGGGGCTCCAGGTTTCAGTTGCATCATGATTGGTGGCACCTTCAGGTGTCCTATATCCTCAGGTCCTGTAGACCACAGGTATGCGGAGACTCGGTCCAAGACTTCCTTTGGGATTTCAGCCTCACTTTGTGCTTCCAGGGATAATAGAAGGGGGACGAAACATAGCCCTGAGGCATCGTCGATAGCTAGTGGTGAAGTGACCAGAACACCGCCATCAGGTTGGAAGGTAATAGAAGCCTGGAGTCTGGACAAGATATCAGCCCCTAACAGATTCGAGAGGCATGTGGATGAGACCACAAATCTTGCTAGTAGGTCAGGGAAATTGCCAACTTGTAGGGGGCGGGTCAAGGGGTTCTTCCTGGGCATTCCATCAACCCCCACGCATGTTATATCAATGTTTGATAGGAATGAGGTATCAGGTAGCTCTTCTGCCCTGATTACAGACCTGGACGCACCTGTGTCACATAAAAAAATGGTGGGACGGCCATCAATGGGGAGGGTTTTTTTTGTAAGAGAGCCTCCTGAGTCTCCAGAAGATACCATGGCAGGGGCAGGTGACACAGGCTTGCCTGATTCCTAGCGGAGAAGGTCCATGTGATCCGGAGAAGGGCGGGGTGGTGGGCGAGGTGGAGTGTCATGTCCCTGGTACTGAGCGCTTTCATGTGGACCACAGTAGGGGCTTGGTTGACTGTGGATGAATTTCCTGAGGGCTTCAGCATTCCCTTCGGAAATGGCTGGATCTTCTGCAGTTGTAGCAGACACGTGGAGTTGGTACTGGTGGGCGCAGGTATGGTGTGTCAGAGACCATCAGGAGAGGAGCTACCTTCTTACTGCTGTGTGCAGATTCTAGGCCTTTTGCTACTAATAACAACGTCTCAAGATCCATTACTCTATGCTCTGGGCGTGATAGGATCAATCCCTTCCGGATTGACTCTAAGACCTGAGACAAATGCGGCAGCTAACATGTGTCTATGCGCTTTGGTCAGTGTGTTAAAACCCAAATCAGTGAACACTTGTGCTATTCTATTGTGGTATTTCTCAACAGATTCGCCTTTTTCTTGTGTGACCTCTTGTATATTAGTCGCTTGGTCTGCCAAGCGCTCTTGAGTACACTTTAATTGATTCACAAAGTGACATCCTGAATCATAAGTATCGTCTCGGTGGTACTGATCAAAACATTTTTCCATCACCAGCCAATAGGTATCCCCTGCCTTTATCTCACACAGGCTCACCAAATCCCGCCACGAATCCCGCCACGCAGCCGCGTATGTCTTTTGGATTTGTGTGATCCTTCTGTAGAACGACATTGGCTGTTTTTCGGGGTCTGGTAGGCTTGCAACAAGAGATGCAGCCTGAGAGGGGGTGAAATTTACGTACATCAGGGGAGCCCCTGGTGCCATAGGCATTCCTCTCGGTGATGAAGGGAAGGGGCCGTATTGAGGTCGCTGTCTTTGGTGGCGTGAGGGTCCAGGAACCCACTCAAAGGGGGGTTTGGGGAGAGTACTGGGTAATGGCTGCTGGATTTGTTTATTGGATTGCGAGGGGCGTAAGAGGGACTGTAAATGTGTGTCACCATATAGGTGGTCAAGTGGGTCGTTGGACAGTGGCGCAAAGGAACCCATTGCCCCAGCTGATAAGTCATACATGGGGATGGATCCAATGCGGTGTGTGCCTTGAAATGTAACAGTCTGTCGTTTTGGGGTTGTACCTGTTCCGACATGTCTGTCGGCTTGGTGCATCCTGGGGCAGGGCCGGCGTGACTCTGGTCGGGACTTTGAGAGGAGGGACCGGGTTGGGGCTGAGGTTGGATCCCCTGATCTATTAGCATTAGGTCGGGCTGAGCCTGAGTCCCTAGTCCCAGGTATGTTAGGGCACGAGGGCCAAGGGAGGAACCTCCTGAGGCTTGAGTGTTAGGGTTTCCCCCCTGGGAGCTGTCCGAGTCTTCCCCAGAATGTACACTTGTCATTAATGGGGTAGGTTGGGCCTTGTAATATGACCCCGAGGACTGGTCTATCACCGGATACATGTAGGTAGGTTCCAGTGTGGGCGGTGGTGCAGTTTGGGTCAGGCGTATGTGGCAGAAACCACCCAAGCCATACAAAGACAAGTGTGCCTTGCCTACTGTTAAGCACGGCGGGGGAGGTGTCAGGGGCTCCTCTGCCACTTGTAGCAGAGGGGCGGTAGGGGGAGGTGTCACTTGGAACAGAGGGGCGGTAGACGATGCATTCCGCCCAAATGCATAACAACCCCACACACTTTTGCCAATTTCTTTCCTTTTTTGACAGCACCCTCTCCTCCCTGCTCTAACACCAAGTCACAGGCCAAACTGCCCTCTTTGGGCCTCACTAACTTTTGCCCCATCTTTTCGTTAGCTATTGAAGAGTTTATGTGTCCGGGCTCAGGGTTTGTATGGCAGTTTTATGAAGCTGTCCTGGACTCAAGGGGGACCGGCAACTCTTTTGACCGCCACCTGTCCTCTTTCGGACCACTTCCCAATATATAACACTACCTTGCTATGCCTACGAGAGTGAGAGAGAGAGAGAGAGTGTGAGAGAGTGAGAGAGAGAGTGAGACAGTGACAGTGACAGAGTGTGAGAGAGAGAAAGAGAGAGAAACGTCTACAGTGTTCAGCTGCCAAGCAAGCCTCCTTGCATGCACCTTCCCAAAACTCAGACCAGTCACACCCCTATCCACCCGAGGTGGCCACAGGTAAAGGAGCTGAGTAATATGTGACCACTTATTACTCTCAACAAGACAGTTAACAGACAAATAAGGAGTACAGCAGTTGAGCTGGCAATTAGCCGACAGCTGAGCGGCCAGCTCAAAGGAAGGGCTGAGCCCAACCCTGACACGTGGGCTGTCAGCTTCAGTAGTTTCTACTTTGGTTAATGCTAGGAAGCTGTCCTCCAGAGTCATATACTATAGAGTCTGGAAGGCATATGTTTACTGGTGTGAATCCAGGGGTTGGCACCCCAGAAAATATGTCATAGGTAGAATCCTTGAATTCCTACAGATGGGATTAGAAATTAAGCTGGCCTTGAGTACTATCAAAGGCCAGGTATCAGCCTTATTGGTATTGTTTCAACAACCACTTGCTTCACACTCTCTGGTTCGTAACTTTATTCAGGGGTAACGCGGATTAATCCACCAGTTAAGTCACCCCTGAACCCTTGGGACTTAAATTTAGTCCTGTTGGCTTTACAAAAACAGCCTTTTGAGCCAATTCAAGATATTCCCTTGGTCCTCTTGATGAGGAAAATAATTTTCTTGGTTGCCATATCTTCTGCAAGAAGAGTATCAGAGTTGGCTGCTCTTTTTTGTAAAGATCCATATTTGATTATTCATAAGGATAAAGTTGTATTGCGGCCTCAACCTAATTTCCTACCGAAGATAGTGTCAGGTTTTCATTTAAACCAGGATATTGTTCTGCCTTCATTTTTTCCAGAACCTCGTTCTGTGGAAAAGTCACTACATTCTCTTGATGTTGTGAGAGCGGTCAAGGTCTATTTGAAAATGACCGCTCAGATTCATAAAACAGAGGTTTTGTTTGTATTGCAGGATGGTCCTAAAAGAGGAAAGGCAGCATCGAAATATACTATCACCAAATGGATTTGTCAAGTGATTGTTCAAGCTTATGGTTTATAAAGGAAAATTCCTCCTTTTCATATTAAAGCGCACTCCACCAGGGCTGTTAGTGCTTCTTGGGCAGTGCATCACCAAGCCTCCATGGCTCAGATCTGCAAGGCCGCAACTTGGTCTTCAGTCCATACATTTACCAGATTCTATCAAGTAGATGTAAAAGGTCATAAAGGATATCCCCTTTGGGCGCAGTGTACTGCAGGCTGCATTATAAGTCCTCTAGTCTCTTAGTGCCCTACTTTTGTTGTGTCTCCCTCCCTTCAGTTGGCATTGCTATGGGACATCCCACATAGTAACTACTATGGCTCTGTGTCCCGTGATGTACGATAAGAAAATAGGATTTTTATAACAGCCTACCTATAAAATCCTTTTCTTTGAAGTACATCACGGGACACAGAGGTCCCTCCCTTCTTGGTATAGATGTGTATTGCTTTGCAACAAAACTGAGGTACGCCCAGTAGTGGGAGGGGTTATATAGGGAGTGCCAGTATCTATCACCTGAAGGTAGCCTATAACCCACATAGTAACTACTATGGCCCTGTGTCCCTTGATGTACTTAATAGAAAAGCATTTTACAGGTAAGCTGTTATAAAAATCCTATTATTTCAGTACCATTTTAGACACTCATATCATGCTCTAAACATTTCCATGTGCAATACTCCAGGTCCTAGCAAGAATAAGGGTTTGGGTGCTATCTGTTGTCTTTAAGCTATTGCGCTAGCCAGCGCTATTGTGAATTCCGTTTGGGCGCTAATTACTGTGTTTGCGGTAATTTAGGTGCTAATTAGCCTGCACAATAAAAACAATCATATCGGCTGTTTCACCAGTTGATTTTTTTTTTTTTACAGGCTGCGGAAGAGGACGTCACCCTCCCCCCCCCCCCTGGTGCTTCTCCAGTCTCACCCATGCGATCGGCGAGCCAGAGAATGAACCCACTAGCAGCGGTTGAAGTTTACCATATAGCTAAACCGGGGTTCAGGTGGTCCCCGGTCATCTCTATTACTATCAGGGGCCGAATGCGACATTATGACATCATGTCCGACCCTGGCAGTTGTAAACACTGCCATGTGTTCGGCTGGAAAGCCTGAGATTGTTTTTTTTTTTTTTATCTCAGGCTTTCTAGCCTAGAGGAGAGATCTGGGATCTTATAGACCCCAGATCTCTCCATAAAGAGGACTCGTCATGCCCCATTTTAAGGGATGTTTACATTCCTTGTAATAGGAATAAAAGTGATCAAAAAGCAAAAAAATTTAAAGGTAAAGTGTAAAGAAAGATTTTTTTAAAAATAAAACAATTAAAAAAACAAAAACAAAACCTTAAAGTGCTCCCATCCCTGCGTGCTTGCACACAGAAGCGAACGCATTGGTAGGTTTTTTTTGTTTTTGTTTTTCTTGGGAGTAAGTTGGTAAAATGAGGGGTAAGTCGGCAAGAGGTGGCGGTGTAGTGGTCAAATCAACTCATGCTAGTCTAAGCCCGAGCTCTGGTCCTATGCACAAATATATAACCCAAGGAGGGGACGTTGAAGGAGAAAGCCAAGTAACAAAAAAACATCTAAGCACAAAGGGACGTCAAATAAAAACCAAAGAGAAAAAAAGGAGAAAAAGGGCCAGAATAAAACACTGTTAGAAATTAGAACACGTTCAGATCCCAGAATAGATCAGGAACCCGAATTAGATTCACATCCAAGAAGAGAAGAGGAACAACAGAAGACAGCTCAACTGCCAACAAAAATAGATATGGAAATGATGTTTGCGGTCCTGGAAAACATACAGAATATATACAAAGATGTGGGTAGCCGCTACGTCATCATTAGGGGACTGATAAATAACAAAGCGATAACAATAGCATCGATATACGCCCCTAATGAATCTCAGTCTACCTTTTTCTCAAATTTTTTCGAGACCCTTGATCGATATAGCTCTCCCCACATAATTTTAGGTGGTGATTTTAACCTAGCCTCACACCCGGCCCTTGATAGAAGCAAAACGGCCCCTTCTTCCAAAGACTTCTCCAAATCCTTGAACCGATCCAATAACAAATTCCAACTTATTGACATCTGGAGGGCCCACAATGTTGGAATTAGAGCCTATACACATTATTCACACCCTCACGATGTCTATGCCAGACTTGATTATATATTCTGCACCCCCATACTGTTAGCTAACTCTTCTAAAGCCCTTATCCACCCATGTCCTTGGTCAGATCATAACATTACCTCATTTGTAACATCACATACAGGTCTCTTACCTTCCCCTTTCAATTGGCAGCTAAATGACTCAATTTTAACTGATCCATCAATAACACAATCTATTTCAACACACATTGAAAACTACTTTACAGAGAACGCTAATGATGAAACCCCTCCCACAACAATTTGGGCGGCTTATAAAGCCATTCTACGTGGTCATCTAATTAGCCTAGCTGCAAACAGAAATAGAGAAAGACTCACGAACATTAAAAGTCTCACTAGAGATCTAAATCATCTATACAACAAACTACAACATACTCCTTCTCAAGAAATTACAAAACAGATCCAAGACAAACGTAAAGCCTTAGACCTTATTCTATCAGCAAACACAGAGAAATCTCTCAGATTTGCAAAAGCCAAATTCCTATTACATAGTAACTCCCCTTCAGCCATGTTCGCCAAAAAACTTAACTACGAACACAAACCTCCACACATATATAAACTTAGAGATCAAACTGGAAACATGATCATCCACCCCCAAGAAGTTTTGAATATATTCTCCTCCTTTTACAAGGATCTACTTTCTGGCCCACAACCTCCTCCCAATCATTCCTCTAAATCATGGCTAGATGACATAGTTACATAGTAGTTACATAGTAAGTGAGGTTGAAAAAAGACACAAGTCCATCAAGTCCAACCTTTGTGTGTGATTATGTGTCAGTATTACATTACATATCCCTGTATGTTGCGGTCATTCAGGTGATTATCTAAAAGTTTCTTGAAGCTATCAATACTCCCCGCTGAGACCACCGCCTGTGGAAGGGAATTCCACATCCTTGCCGCTCTTACAGTAAAGAACCTTCTACGTAGTTTAAGGTTAAACCTCTTTTCGTCTAATTGTAATGAGTGGCCACGAGTCTTATTAAACTCTCTTCTGCGAAAAAGTTTTATCCCTATTGTGGGGTCACCAGTACAGTATTTGTAAATTTAAACCATATCTCCTCTCAAGCATCTCTTCTCCAGAGAGAATAAGTTCAGCGCTCGCAACCTTTCCTCATAACTAAGATCCTCCAGACCCTTTATTAGCTTTGTTGCCCTTCTTTGTACTCGCTCCATTTCCAGTACATCCTTCCTGAGGACTGGTGCCCAGAACTGGACAGCATACTCCAGGTGCGGCCGGACCAGAGTCTTGTAGAGCGGAAGAATTATCGTTTTATCTCTGGAGTTGATCCCCCTTTAATGCATGCCAATATTCTGCTTGCTTTATTAGCAGCAGCTTGGCATTGCATGCCATTGCTGAGCCTATCATCTACTAGGACCCCCAGGTCCTTTTCCATCCTAGATTCCCCCAGAGGTTCTCCCCCCAGTGTATAGATTGCATTCATATTTTTGCCACCCAAATGCATTATTTTACATTTTTCTACATTGAACCTCATTTGCCATGTAGTCGCCCACCCCATTAATTTGTTCAGGTCTTTTTGCAAGGTTTCCACATCCTGCCATTCAATGACATTCAATTACCCTCCCTTAACTCACAGCAAATAGATCTCTTAACACTCCCTGTACTGAAACAGAAATAATCAGAATAATTAAATCTCTCAAAACATCTACAGCCCCTGGCCCAGATGGCTTCTCTTCTTCATATTATAAAAAATTTGCCTCTCTCTTAACCCCCTATCTGACTAAACATTTTAATCATATTCTCAATGGCAATCACTTCTCCGATGAGATGCTCCTAGCTAATCTCTCCCTTATCCCTAAACCACTCATAGACCACTCCCTCCACCAGAATTATCGCCCTATATCGGTCCTTAACAACGACCTGAAAATTTTTGGGAGACTGCTTTCTGACAGGTTGGCAGCTGTCATCACAAATTTAATTCATATAGACCAAACAGGATTCATTCCCGGTTGGCAGATTGTCGATAATATTAGACTTGTTACTAATATTATACAGGACGCAAATATACACTCTCGTCAACTATGCCTCCTTAGTTTCGATATTCATAAAGCGTTCAACAGCGTTAGCTGGACCTACCTCAACTTTCTTTTCCCTAAATATGGCATCTCAGACAAATTCCTTAAATTCCATTTAATGCATTATATCATTCACCTCAAACCAGAATCAGAATCCCTGGGCATAACTCTGACTTCTTTCCCCTCGGTAGAGGAACTAGAAAGGGCTGTCCCCTATCCCCACTTTTATTTGCCCTAGCAATTGAACCGTTAGCTCACAAGATCAGAAATAGCATCGATATAAAGGGCTACACTTATGCCCCGTACAAACGGTCGGACTTTGTTCGGACATTCTGACAACAAAATCCTAGGATTTTTTCCGACGGATGTTGGCTCAAACTTGTCTTGCATACACACGGTCACACAAAGTTGTCAGAAAATCCGATCATTCTGAACGCGGTGACGTAAAACACGTACGTCGGGACTATGAACGGGGCAGTGGCCAATAGCTTTCATCTCTATTTATTCTGAGCATGCGTGGCACTTTGTCCGTCGGATTTGTGTACACACGATCGGAATTTCCGACAACGGATTTTGTTGTCGGAAAATTTTATAGCCTGCTCTCAAACTTTGTGCTCTCAAACTTTGTGAAAATCCAATAGAAAATGTCCGATGGAGCCCACACACGGTTGGATCGGACATTTTCCATCGGAAAATCCGACCGTGTGTACAGGGCATAAGGGAGATAAAAATTTCATACTCAGTTTATATGCCGACGATGCTCTTATATTTCTTACGGATCCTCTTACCTCCATCCCATCTCTTCTTTAAGAACTCAAAATCTTCCAAGACATTTCAGGCCTTAAAATTAACACTAATAAATGTTCTGCTCTACCAATTAATTACACCCAAAATACTCGACCTTATTATCATATATATCATATAAAATTATTATAATAGTTTTCCATTTATATGGTATCCCCAATCATTTAAATATCTTTGAGTTACAATCACCTCAACACACAACCTATTATATAAAACCAACTATGTCCTTCTATTTTCTCAGATCGCCTCCTTTTTAAATTCCTGGTCATCTTTCCATATATCTTTCCTGGGTAGAATATGTGCCATTAAAATGACGAATCTCCCTAAACTTCTATATTGTTTCCTCGCCCTTCCTATAAATGTCTCAAAAACTAAATTGACTTCCCTTCAAAGAGACATCAACAAATTTATATGGGCAGATAAAAAACCCAGATGCAGCTGTGCCCATATGCATAGATCCCAATCCACAGGTGGCCTGGGTCTCCCTAACCTTTGGCTCTATTTTCTTGCTGCCAGATTAACGTAACTAACCAAATGGTTCAACCCTACCCAGGAAACTCCTTTTGAGACCATCTCCATATCCCCACTACATCTACAGGCTATATTATGGTCCAACACCACTTCCTATAGTAAACTTTCCAAACACAACATTATCATTGCTCAATTTTACCAACTATGGATTAGGAATAAAGATACATTCAAACTCTCCTCGGACACTCCTCCCTTAGCCTCTTTCTTGGTAGACCCTAGATTTGCATATGCCTATAACAACAGCCACATCTTTTCTCCTTGGATCAATAAAAACCTAACCACACTTGGATCCTTACAGTCAAAATGGGAATTTATTCAATTTTCCACATTACAAGCTACCTATGATCTCCCTTCCTCTGAGCTCCACCACTACTATCTAATTAAAACCTTTTATGCTGAGTATTTCTCACTCTCAACAAATCCCTCTAACACAACCTTTGAACAAATCTGCATCTCCTCATCCAGAGATAGAGGCCTCATCTCAAGATTATATAATTACCTTAATAACTGTGGTGTACCAGATAAATCTGTACAGATGCTTCATTGAGAATCGGACCTGGATAGCTCATTCAGTGTTGATGAGTGGCTCTCCATGTCGGACAACCTCCGTAAAAGTAACAAAGCCATCTCGTTTAGAGAAACCCCATTAAAAATATTCTCCAGATGGTACCTAACCCCCTCAAAACTTCACACATACTAACCGTCAATCTCTCCAAATTGTTTCAGCGGATGCTCGGAACCAGGTACACTTTTGCACACATTTTGGAGTTGCAATCACCTTAATCAAATTTGGCACAAAGCCATAGATATAATAGAAAATTCCTCCAAACAAAAAATTACTCCCACCCCCCAGATATGTTTATTATACGCAAACATACCAAACATTCCATCTCCTTGCATGAGAATATTTCACTCATTGTGCAGTTCAATCCACTGGATGATAGCCTACAACTGGAAAACCAAAAATTTACCTGGGCAACAAGTAATTATCAGAATGGAATTGCTTAAACTCTCAGAATGGATATACCACACTCTTAATGATACAACTCCTATTCACAAAAGAAAATGGGCTTATTGGAATCCAATCTAATATATACCTATATCATACTACCCCTCATTTCTATAACCTTTTATACTCGAGATATATCACATAACACATCATACCTGTGAAATTTATCCCTAAGTTTTTGCCACTCTGTCTGTAACTTGAAGTCATAATCCTGTATAAAAATAAGTTTTGTATTAATGTTATATATACTCGCATTAACTATACTCATTGTATGTTTACTTGAACTTCCAAATAAAACTTTTGTAAACAAAAGAAAACTCTTTTAAACAGAAATGGCAACAATCCATATAGACCTGGGCCACATGCTTTCAAGAGTAGAGGAAGTTGTAAAAAAATGGACTCTCACACAAACATGATAAAAGAGCTACAAGGAGAAATAAAAGTATTAAAAAAAAGATGAACAAGAACAAGCGTACAGATTAGAAGACCAAGAACATAGGGATCGAAGGAAAAACCTAACACAACGAGGCCTCCCTGAATCGACTCAGACAGAAATAATAAGGAAGATTTTTATTTCAATTCTGGGAAAAGAAGAAACAAACCCAATAAAAATTGAAAGAGTATATAGTACAAGAAGACCACAAGGGTTGCCGATGAAAAGTCAAAGAGACATAATTGTCAGATTTGAAAACTGGAAGGAAAAAAAACAAATCTGGAGAAACCTGAGGGGAAAACCACCAATTGAATATGAGGAAAAGACGATACAAATTTTTCAAGACCTCTCACAAGAAACCCTGAAAAGGAGGAGGACATTAAAACCTATATTGAAAATTTTACAGGAGCAAGGAATCCAATATAATTGGGGTTTCCCCGCATGTCTGATTGCCAGGAGAAATGGACATACTGCTAGACTTAGGTTTATATAAGGAACTCCTGATTTCTGTAAAAAATTGGAAATCCCAATATCAGAAAACATCAGAGATTTAACTCCAATGCAAGAAAAAAACGACACAAGACGAAGCACAATGGCAGTTGATCCCAATGAAACAGATTACTAGGGCAACTACAACAAAATTACCTAATATTGAAAATCAAATAAAAAGTAAAGAGGTCTGGACAGGGGAGGGGAGAGGAGGGGGCAAACGGAAGAGAAGCGGAAGAGATGAATATGGAGGGGATGAGACCAGGACATGCGGGGTGCCCTGAGGTCACTTCTTCAAATACAGGAGGGTCAGGCCTAGCCCACCAAATAGAATTCCACCTCAGGCTAGAAAGAGCAGAGGGGCAAGAGAGCCCTTAAAAAATTAATCTGCTCGAAGACCATGAGGTCAAAATACCAACAAGGAGAGGGAGGTTGGAGGGAAGGAAAAGGTTTGTTAATCTCAGGGAGGTCTGTTGCGGCCCTCAGGGTTCTATGAAGGGTTCCCAGTGTCTCCCCGCTTGGGGTGTCCCTCCCCCTTTTTTGGGGGCGGGGTGGGGGTGGGGGGCGCTGCTTGGGAGACATGGGGAAAGTGGAGAGAAAAAGAGAAACATGAGTAGTATAAACTTTTTGACATATAATGTTCGAAGACTAAATTCCCCGGAGAAAAGACATGTGGTATCACAAGAAATAGAAAAAAAATGCCGCAGAAATAATATTTCTACAAGAAACACATATTGCACAGGATACAAATGTTAAGTTATACTCGAGGAATATCCCAATATGGTATTATGGAGATTCCCCAATTAGGAGGGCAAAAGGAGTAGCAATAGGATTTGGGAAAAATGTAAACCCAGAGAGCCGCTTCCTTTTTCTGAGAGGGACCTTACAGGGAATGAAATATATGCTTGCAAACATATACTGCCCCAATAAGAACCCCAAAAAATATTTGGCAGCAGTATTGAACGATCTGATGGAATTTAAACAAGGCAAACTAATACTAGCTGGAGATTTTAATTACTCAATGGACCATAAATTAGATTGTTTTCTCTATCCAGTGCAGCTGAAGAAGGATTAAAAAAAAATATATATGAACATCAATTAGTTGACATCTGGAGAATACAACATCCGAGTACAAAAGACTATACATTCCACTCGGCCGTACATGGTGCATATTCTAGGCTGGATTACATCCTGGTTGAGCATAGAGCACTGGAGGATGTAACGGAATCAACAACAGGAATAACAGTGTCGGACCACGCCCCAGTTGCAATGCAGATGAAACTACAAGTGGAAACCTATGGGAAAGCCCCGTGGAGACTAAATGAGGATTTAATAGATGACAAAGAAACAGAAAAGACAATAATAGAAGAGATCAATCAATATTTCCTGAGGAATGAGATGCCAGAAATAACAAAAGCAACAATATGGGAAGCACACAAAATAATTATAAGGGGAAAATTGATTTCTATTGGGGCAAGAAAAAAAGGAGAGAGAAAATACCATGGAAAAAATTGTAAAAGAAATATACGACCTGGAAAAAAGATACAAAAAGCAAGCGGAAGTAGAAACCCATAGGACTTATAAAAAGAGACCAACTAAAAGATCTGATGGAACAGGAAATTAGGAAGGAGTTCACAGGAGAGATACAAATGGGGTAATAGCCAGGGAAGCACCTTGCAAAAATCTTAAGAAAAAAGAAGACCTTAAACTATATTGAAAAGATAAAAAACGAGAAAGGAGAAATGGTAAATAAGACAACAGATATTGCATCGGCCTTCCAATCATATTATAGTGCATTCTATGCAATAAAGGAACCAAGAGACACAAAAAGAGGAGTAGGAAAAGAAACATACACGAGTACTTAATGAAGGCCAAATTGCCAAAAATACAAGTTGAACAACTGACAGAGTTAGAAAAACTAATTACGCAAGATGCAATTAAAATGGCACTAAAAGAAACCCCTACAGGCAAAAGCCCAGATCCAGATGGGTTCACGATCAAATACTATAAAAAAATTTCAAAACCAACTGATCCCAAAGCTGTGCGACTATTGTAATAAGTTAGGGGAAGATGAAGAAACAAGGCGAGAGTCACTACTGTGTAAACAATATTTAAACCTCTAAAATCGTGGAATAAATAATGGCGCTTCAATGAACAACTAATGCACCAGAAAAAATTGTGAAACTGATTACACAATAATTCAAATATAAATATGGTATTGATATCAACAAATATCGGTGACACCCAAATGATCAGTGAAAAACTGTAAATGAATAAATGTAAACATATATTTCATGCCACATTATAAAACAAAGGAAAGAAAAAACACCCTGTGAAAAATGTGAATCAATTAAGTGTCTATTAATCAGGTGCTAATAAATAGTTCATAAAACTGTAAATAATCCAATGAATGGTGTAGACTCAAAATCTCTCTGTTGTTTTTGTGATCATCCACCACACCTCTGTGCTTGTGCTTCCACTCCCACTTAAAGACTTGCACTCACCAGCTGCATTTGCCTCCCACTCTCGTGTTTGGCATAACTCGCCTCAACCCACACTTATTAGGGGTTAAAATAGATCTCCACACTCCAAACGTGTATGTCTCAATTCCTTTTCCTCAAGAAATGATTGTTCCACATGCAAATGAGAAGACGCTCCAATAGTGTGATAAAGTACAACCAATTTATTAAAAACTAAAACAATCTCACACCATTGCACTCACAAGTGTCAAATTCAAAACAAGCCAAAGGTAAACACATCACGAAACTTCATGCACTGGTAAAGCGATCTACAGCGGTCACGGCGGACCCAGGATAGTGCGGTAGCTATATTAGTGTCACCCACTCCTCGCCCCAAGCCTCCACTGTCCGATGCAGCGTATCACGTCAAAACGTCCTCCGCTATGCTTCAGATGCTTGCCGAATAGCCACGCCCCGACATCATCACAAACGACTTATTCATGGGATTCACTACTACGAGAGTCACTACTAGCTCTAATCACATTAATGCCCAAAGAGGGAAAAGATAAAACCATCTGTGCCAATTATAGGCCTATAGCCTTATTAAATGCCGACACAAAGATCTATACAAAAATCGTGGCAACAAGATTGAAAAAATTGATACCATGTGGGTGGACCCAGACCAAACAGGGTTTGTACCTGATAGAGAGGGCAGAGACAATAGCATAAAAACAGTGTTAATGTTGCGAAAGGAGAAAAAAATAAGGGATCCCCAGTTCTACTCCTGAACTGTGATGTAGAATCGATGCGGAAAAAGCATTTGACAGGGTAGACTGGGGATTCATGATGGATACTCTCCAATACTTGGGACTTGGACCTAAAATTCTGCGATGGATTAACAATCTGTACAATCGGCCAACGGCGATGGTTAAAGCCAATGGGAAGTTGTCACCTTCTTTCTAAATGTATAATGGAACGAGACAGATGGAACCATTCCTAGAGATCTTATGGAATAACCAGAACATAGGAGGGGCAAAGGTGGGCGAAGAGGAATACAAAATTACGGACCACATCCTGATGTATGTAACCAACCCAAGAGTGACGCTGCCAAACATAATCAAAGAGATAACAAAAATATGGTGAACTCTCAAATTTTTCAAAAAACCCCATCAAAACAGAAATATTAAAAATAGGAGTAGGAAAAAATAAAGAACTTACATTATAAAGGAAATTTCCTTTCACATGGGTGAAAAAAGAGAGTTACCATATCTAGGAATTAAATTGACACCTACCACCGACAAGTTATTCCTGGCAAATTACATCCCATTACTGAATGAGATCAAAGCGGAATTAAAGAGGGGCTCACTGCAATCTATATCATGAATAGGAAGGATAAATATGTTTAAAATGGTGATCCTTCCCAAAATAATATATAAATTCTAAATGTTACCAATAGCCATACCAGAGTTTTTCAGAACAATAAAAACAATGATGATATACATATGACAAAACAAAAAACCAAGACTAAAATTTGCAATAATCACTAGAAAAAAAAAACACGGTCTAACAGCCCCAAATATACCGTATTTATTGGCATATAACACGCACTTTTTTCCCCTGAAAATCAGGGGAAAATCGTGGGTGCGTGTTATAGGCCGATCCCCCCCCCAATTGTGTGTGATCGGAGCGATCGCGGCAATTGCCGCGATCGCCGCCGACATACACAGCCGTGTGGAAATTCAAATACGGCGCCGAGACTGCAGGGACTTGGCGGAGCGGAGCTACACATAGCCGAGAGTCATCGGGTTTTCTCGGCGCCGCTTACAGTCCCGCCCATAGGGCGGAACTGGGCGGGACTGTAAGCGGCGCCGAGAAAACCCGAGGACTCTCGGCTATGTGTATCAGCGCTCCGCCGAGTCCCTGCAGTCTCGGCGCCATATTTAAATTTACACAGGGCTGTGTATGACGGCAGGGATCACGGTGATCCCACAAAGCTGCACGGGGGCAAGGCTGCACAGGGGGGCAAGGCTGCACTGGGGCAAGGCTGCATGGGGGGGCAAGGCTGCATGGGGGCAAAGCTGCACTGGAGAAAAGCTGCACTGACATGGCTGCACTGACATGGCTGCACTGACATTGCTGCACTGACAAGGCTGCACTGACATGGCTGCACCGACAAGGCTGCACTGGGGCAAAGCTGCACTGACAAGGCTGCAATGGACACTGGGGCAAGGCTGCACTGACAATTTTGCACTGGGGCAAAGCTGCACTGACAAGGCTGCACTGACAAGGCTGCAATGGACACTGGGGCAAGGCTGCACTGACACTGACAAGGCTGCAGATGGACACCGATAACGCTGCATTGATGGGCATTTTAATGTAAGTTTTTCTTCCTTAAACTTTACTCCTAAAAGTTTTTTTCCTTGAAATTCCCTCCTTAACTTGGGTGCGTGTTATACGCCGGCGCGTGTTATACGCCGATAAATACGGGTATATAGATATTATAAGTCAGTAATCATTTCACGGATGGTAGAATAGGTCAATGAAAAAAGTGAAAAAAAGTGGATAAAGATTGAAAATATGTTAAGTAAAACAACATTGCACGAAAACATTTGGGTACCACACAAGCACAGAACACTAGATTTCGAGGCACACAGTTTGACTATAAATGTACCGTATTTATCGGCATATAACACGCACTTTTTTCCCCTGAAAATCAGGGGAAAATCGTGGGTGCGTGTTATAGGCCGATCCCCCCCCAATTGTGTGTGATCGGAGCGATCGCGGCAATTGCCGCGATCGCCGCCGACATACACAGCCGTGTGGAAATTCAAATACGGCGCCGAGACTGCAGGGACTCGGCGGAGTGGAGCTACACATAGCCGAGAGTCCTCGGGTTTTCTCGGCGCCGCTTACAGTCCCGCCCATAGGGCGGAACTGGGCGGGACTGTAAGCGGTGCCGAGGAAACCCGAGGACTCTCGGCTATGTGTATCAGCGCTCCACCGAGTCCCTGCAGTCTCGGCGCCATATTTAAATTTACACAGGGCTGTGTATGACGGCAGGGATCGCGGCGATCCCACAAAGCTGCACGGGGGGGCAAGGCTGCACGGGGGGGGCAAGACTGCACGGGGGGGGGGAAAGGCTGCACTGGGGCAAGGCTGCATGGGGGCAAGGCTGCACTGGGGCAAGGCTGCATGGGGGCAAAGCTGCACTGGGGCCACGCTGCACTGGAGAAAAGCTGCACTGACATGGCTGCACTGACAAGGCTGCACTGACAAGGCTGCACTGACAAGGCTGCACTGGGGCAAAGCTGCACTGACAAGGCTGCAATGGACACTGGGGCAAGGCTGCACTGACACTGACAAGGCTGCAGATGGACACCGATAACGCTGCATTGATGGGCATTTTAATGTAAGTTTTTCTTCCTTAAACTTTACTCCTAAAAGTTTTTTTCCTTAAAATTCCCTCCTTAACTTGGGTGCGTGTTATACGCCGGCGCGTGTTATACGCCGATAAATGCGGTATTTAAAACCTGGGATACATTATACAGACAAAAAAAATGGGCATATAATTCACCATTAATCACACTCATTGGAACAAATTTTTTTTGCCCAGGAAAGGGAACACTTTTAGGTGATAGAATGGAGAATGCACAAATAAGGGATATTACCATACACGGGAAGATGAGAACACTATCCGAATTAAAGGAAATAAATAGATGGAAGATAAGTGACTGGGAATACCTTCAATTACAACATTTGGTAAATACATTACCCCAACCAATCAGAGATGGAAAGAATTTAGCCCCATTGGAAAAACTCTGTGGGGTACAAACTCCATTGAAACATAGTACATCTAAAGTATATGGAATATTGACAGAACTAGAAAGGACAAGGGTCACCCCCCCATAGGGAAATGGGAAAAAGGAATAGGGACGAAATTAGAGGATCAACAAGTTGAGAAAATAATAGCAGTATATAGTTACGCAACAGATATAAACACAATAGAAATGAACTATAAACTACCGACAAGATGGTACCTGACCCCAGACAAAATTCACAAATATCAACCGGACAAATCGCCACTGTGTTGGAGGGAATGTAAACAGAGGGCCACAATGACACATATCTGGCAGGAAAGCCCAATAATCAAGCAATATTTGGCAGGAAATCTTGGAATACATAAAAGAGATAACTGGAGAAAAGATAACAACAGCCTACAGACATGACTATTTCATGAATCAAAAACTTCAAATGAACATTATGGGAAAACATTAACCTCAACATTTCTGAATGCTGAAAAAGGACTAATTCCAAAGAAGTGGCTAAGTACAGAAAAAACGGATTTAAGGGAATGGTTTGAGCGAATAGAATGCTACAGCAGAATGGAATACCTATGCAGCAGAGAAAAAGGGCAATCAGGAAAATACAATAGTATCGGGGAAAATGGAAAAATTTTAAAACCTTGGAGAAATACTTTGAAAAAAAATGAGTCCGGCAGAGTTTGAGTAGGCCTAGAAATAAGAAAGTGGGCCGAGAGCAGACCAACTGGGGGGGGGGGGGGGGGGGGGGGGATGGTGGGTGAAAAGGGAGAGAAGGGAGAGAAGTAGCTAGGAGGATGGGGAATATGGGTAGTGAAAGAATAGTACTTATAGAAGAGAGATACAAAGTAATATAATCAAATAAGATTAATATTTAAATTTTGAATAAATATGATAATAGAAGAAATTAAAAAATAAACTCCTGTGAAAATACCACAATGATGTGAAACCGAGAAGGAGACGGTAAATGAACGTAAAGTCTCTCGACAGTATTTGCTGAAATGGTTGTAAGAAAAAAAAACACATGTGAGATATCGCTGCGAACATTAAAATGAGAGCAATATTGCTAGCACTAGACCTCATCTGTAACTCTAAACTGGTAACCTGTAAAAAAGAAAAATAAATGTAAAAAACGTAGCCTATGGAGATTAAGTACCGAAGTTTGGCGCTATTGCACAAGTGTGCACAATTTTAAAGCGTGACATGTTCGGTATTTACTCAATGTAGCATCATCATTCACATTATAAAATTGGGCTAATTTTAGTGTTTTTTTTTTTTTTTTATTAATTAAAGTTTGAAATTGCGTTTGAAAAATTGTTGCGCAAATACTGTGTGACATAAAAAGCTGCAAGCACCATTTTATTCCCTAGGGTCTCTGCAAAAAAAAAAGAAGAGATTTTATATATCTCTCTCTCTATATATATATATATATATCTATATAGTGTTTGTGAGGCCTGGCACTGATGTTGGATGAGAAGGCCTGGCTCGCAGTCTTCGCTCGAATTCATCCCACTGGTGTTCTATCGGGTTCAAGTCAGCACTCTGTGCAGGCCAGTCAAGTTCCTCCACCCCAAACTCACTCATTCATGTCTTTATGGACCTTGCTTTGTGAACTGGTGCACAGTCATGTTGGAACAGGAAGGGGCCTTCCCCAAACTCTTCCCACAAAATTTGGAACATGAAATTGCCCAAAATGTCTTGGAATGCTGACGCCTTAAGAGTTCCCTTCACTGGAACTAAGGGGCCAAGCCCAACCCCTGAAAAGCAACCCCACACCATAATCCCCCTATAAGAAATGATTTGGACCAGTGCACAAAGCAAGGTCCATAAAGACTTGGCTGAGCGAGTTTGGGGTGGAGGAACTTGACTGGCCTACACAGAGTCCTGACCTCAACCCGATAGAACACCTTTGGGATTAATTAAAGCAAAGACTGCAAACCAGGCCTTCTCACCCAACATCACTGCCTGACCTCACAAATGCGGTTCTGGAAGAATGGTCAAACAATCCCATAGACACCTTGTGGACAGCCTTCACAGAAGAGATGAAGCTGTCATAGCTGCAAAAGGTGGACCAACTCAATATTGAACCTTACAGGCTAGAACTGGGATGCCATTAAAGTTCATGTGCGTGTAAAGGCAGGCGTCCCAATACTTTTGGTAATATAGCGTATAGTGTGCACTAGACACCACTAGACTTAGAGGGCGCATGCGTGTTGCTTGATCCTTAACTGTCAAGTCATAGGCTGGGGTTAAGGGACAATATCTGTAAGTACTGCTTAAAAGAAGCCAAGAAAAATCAGGTCTTCTGCTTTGCTAACCAGGGCTGTGCTGTTTGGCAGAGCTGTGTAGATCTCAGAATTGAATGGACAAATACAAAACCTCTTGGGTATAACATTTCTTCTCTATAAAAGAAAATGTAGCCCTCTGTGTAATATAATAGGGAGAGAACGCACATTATCTGCTTCCCTGGCCTCCCACAACTTGGAGTTAATTAAACAGAGGCAATTAGTACGAAAGTATTCATACATTAAAATAGATCTTTCAGTTTCCCTGGAGCATAGCATCTTCCAGGCAGGGCTATTAGCCTTTTGTGTCGGTCGGCAATGAATTGTCTAATTGTAGTTATTCAGCCTCGCTGTAGCACAGCTCTGCAGATGACCTTGGAAGATTATTACTGAGATGACGATAACAGGATGTTCTGTACCAAACATCGGGCATTGTGACATGCATTGGCTTGGCACCCATCTCCATAGTATTCCGAAAAAGCTCTACTCGGCTGAACGTCGCTGAAAGATCCTTGCTTTACATCAAAAGACGGCTCCATATGCTATTCTAAATAGAAAGGGAGATTTATATTCAGAACAGTTCAGAGGTTCCCAGCCTTTGATACTTTAAAAGGCAAAGTTCACCTTTAGCCCTCATTCATACTAGTGGGACTTGTCATGCAATTTTAAACTCTCAAATCGCATGAAAAGTCGCACCGTATTTGTGCCTATAGAACTATTCAAATTGGTGCAACTCTGACTTGAACAGATTTGAAAAAATGGTTCCTGCACTATTTTTGGCGATTTCATGGGTGACTTGCATAGACATCTGTACATGAAGTCCACAGATGTTGGCCGCACATCAAATTGCTGAAGTAGTGCAATTCCAAAGCCGCATTCAGTGTGAATGTGGGTCTTGTAAACATAAATTTTGTATTTAGGGTGTAACATGCTCCTAAGCACCCGCTTCCCACCCCCCAAGGCTCCTCCTCCCACAGCTGCTGTCATGGTTAAAATGGTCATGGCTGTGTAAGAAATAAACATGTCCCGCCACCACTGCGGAAGACGGACTTGTAGTTCTCAATGGATTACATATGTAGTACTCACTCATAGTTTGACTCTGCTAGCTTTCTAACTGAAAACCCAAATAGGGAGGATATGGACAGAGCTGGAAGAAATGGCAGCAGGAGCCCGACATTGCTCCAGACATCCCGATGATTGAAGATCGCTTTGCAGGCTTCTGTGAAAATTTTTTTAAAAAAAACACCTTTTTCCTTCTACAAATATGTGATACAGCTGGCAATGAGTCATGGAAGCCATGAAATGGCTCTCCTGAAATATACACCAATCAGCGATAATATTATGACCACTGACTGGTAAAGGTTATAACAGGTTATCTTGTTACAATGGCCCCTAAAAGTGGGTGGGATACTCAGCAAGTGAACATTTTGTTTCTGAGGTTGGTGTTGGAAGCAGAAAAAAAATAGGCAAGCATAAGAATTTGAGCGATGAGGACCCAACTGCAATGACTAGGTCAGAACTCCTCCAAAACTGCAGCTCTTGCAGAGGACATTCCTGGTCTGCAGTGGTTAAAAGTGGTTCCTTGTTTGGTCCTAAGGAGGAAAACTGGCAACAGGGTCATGGGCAGCCAAGGCTTATTGATGCATATGGTTAACGAAGGCTGGCCCCTGTAGTCCAACCCAGTGGAAGAGCTACTCTAAAAGTGAATGCTTGTTCTGATAGAAAGGTGTCAGAACACAGTGTATTGCAGTTTGTCGTGCATAGGGCTGCATAGCTACAGACCAGCGAGGGTGTCCATACTGACCCATGTCCACAGCCACAACCACTGACAAATGGGCAAATGAGCATCAGAACTAGAGCCCGGAGCAATGGAAGAAAGTGGTCTGGTCTCATGAATCACACTTTCTTTTACATCATGTGGCTGGCTAGGTGTGCACGCATTGCTTATTTGGAGAAAAGAAGGCATCAGCATACACTATGGGAAAAAAGAAAGCCGGCGGAGGCAGTGTGATGCTTTGTCTAGTGGAGTCCAGGCCTCAAAGGGTCAGGTCTGTTCTGACAGCAAAAAGGGGGACCTGCTAAATATTAAGTGGAAAGAGGACACTGATGTGAAATTGTCTCGAGCAGATTATAGGATACTAAAAATACTAAATCAATTGGAAAAAGAAGGTGTCTGGAATGACCCTCAAGAAATGTTCCGCACTCACACAGAGGAAACTACCCCTGGACTTCACACCCACTGAGTACAAGAATAAATCCAGAAAAAGTTTCCTGCTTTTTCCAATTCAAACCTGAGATTGTTAGTCAAACGGGTAACGCGGGACTTTAAAAATAAAAAAATAAAAAAACGGAAAATTTCATATCAAATACTTACCATAATTTTCCGTTCCTGATGGACATGGCAGCATACGTATGGGTTAACCCCGTCTCCACTCCTCCCCTATAGGACTTCACTCCCATAAATCTTTGCTCTGAGCCAGAGCAAATTTTTCGTTTTCCTGACCGACTTCATGCCAGCATACGTATGGGAGCTAACTCGCCATACACCCCCTGGGCCGGCAATACTATCCCAAGGCTTTAATTTGTACCGTCAACAAACAGGACCTGCAAGCCAAAATAAACTGAGCATAAGGAAGCAGACTACACAATAATAAGCCATAAACATATTAATCAAGGGCCATAAGGCCGCCCCACAGACTACTTTGGGAACCACATGCTGCCAGGATGCCCAAGATGTAGACCCACTACTGGTCGAGTGAGCAGACACTACCTCCAAAAAGGAACCAATCCCTGCTACAATCATCCTAGATGAAGCACCTTCCTCTGTCCTTTAGGCAAAAGAATGAACAGGCGTTCTGAAGCCTGAGGGAAGTTTTAGCTTTATAGATATAACTTTGCAATATCTGAGGGATTCCTAGAACTGAAGGAAGGCACTGCTGGGAGTCAACTCAGGACTAGACGTGCTTATAAACCAACTAAGCAGCACTCCCTCTCCCGCATCTAAAGGACGCAAATTAGAACTCTAAAGTTGTCAGAACAATTTCTTGGCTCCCACGAAAGACTCATGCACCCTTGGGAATGGAGTCAAGCATAGGTAACAGCACCGTTTTCACTGGAACCTTAAGAAAAAGTTTTCCATGACCAGTAAATCAATCTGAGGCTTTTTATGCCAATGTGATAGCCAGGAAAAAGGGGAACTTCAGAGGCCTTTAATGGAGACTGCCCTAAAACACTCTGCTCCAACTCCCGAGGTACTCCATTTGGAATACCTCCACTTACTCCAAAGTCTGAGCCTAGCTGCCCTCTTGAACAATTGTTGGACAGGAAAAAGAAACCTAGACCGTGTATTTGAATAAACTTTGACCAGATTCTCCCATAAACTTTGCATTCATAATTCTAGTATTCAAGGAGAGCGGAGAGGACTCTGAGGGAACAGCCGAGGACCTCCAATCTCGAAAACCAGGCCGTCAGACGCAACCGTGCTGGACATGGAGGTAGAATTGCACCCAGTGACAGAAGGTCTGGCCTGAGAAGGTGCACTGGGTTCTGGAAGCTTAACTGTGCTAGCAAGGAGAACCATGGCCTAACTGGCCAATAAGGCATCACTGCTGCTACCTCCACAATCTCTCTTTGTAGAAACCAGAGGTTGACTAGAACTGGAAGCAATGCACAGGTCCTACTGCATTTCCAATGGTCCATCAGGGCATCTGTGCCTGAAAACCTCCACATGTAGAGACCATTCGTTGTTGTCCAATTGGACTCTGGAAAGAAAGTCCGTTAGAATATTTTGGAGTCTGGGGACATAAGCTGCTGAATTGTAGGCTCGATTCTTCTGAGCCCAAGACATAATTGGCTTTGTTTCCTGTAATAGAGAATAGGCTGTGAGTCCCCTTGTCTTTTAACGTAGGAGAATGCTGTAGTGTTGACTAACCTAAGAGAACTGACGCTACCTTCATTATATGTTGAAAGGCCTGTACGGTGCAGAAGGCTGCCCGTAGTTTCAGAATGTTCAACACAATCTGAGAAATTGACAGCCCTGCTTGACTTGAGCAAACCGACAGGCAACAAGATCCCCCTCATTTGGTATTGCTAGCATCAGTGTCAGAAACCATCTATCAGACTGAGACAGAAGTGCAGTTAAATCACACTTGTTTAATAATAATAAAAAAGGTAAACAGAGTAAACGTAGTCAAAACATAGCCAGAGTTCAGGAACTGAAACGGATAGTCAGACAATCCAAAACATCAGGGAGCCAGAGATGAGCGTAGAAAAACAGCAAACAGGATCTGGAGCCAGAAGCAATGTCAGCCAAGCAAGTCTATAACAGGAACACAGGAGAGCGTCTCTAGAGATGTGATCAAGGCTAAGGCAGAGATCATCTGGGCTGGACGGCTTAAGTAGGCAGGGCTGACGAGCAGGATATCAATGGGTGAGTCACTGTGGAGAGATAGGAGCTGGCAATTAGCCAACAGCTGAGTGGCCAGCTTAGAGAAGAAAGGGCTGAGCCCAGCCCTGACAGTACCCCCTCCTCAATGACCCCTCCCCATCAGAGGACCACCAGGCTTGAGGGGAAAACGTCTATGGAAATCACAGAGGAGGACAGGGGCATGTACGTCCGAGGATGAGACCCAAGAGCGTTCCTCCGAACATACCCTTTCTAATGCACCAGGTACTGTATGCATCCACGGAATCTAAGGGAGTCAACAATGGACTGTACTTTATACTCATGGTTCTCAACCTGTACAGGGTAAGGACGAGGCACTGAGGTGGTAAAGCGGTTGCAGACCAAAGGTTTTAATAAGGAGACATGAAATACATTTGAGATACGCATATTAGAAGGAAGGTCTAATGCGTAAGCCACTGGGTTAAAGTGGTTGTAAACCCACTTAAAAAAAAAAAAAAACTAACACCTGCAAGACAAAGGCATAATGAGCTAGTATGCATAGCATACTAGCTCATTATGTAATATTCACCTGAGATCGAAGCCCTCGCTGCGGTGCCCATACACAGCAGCGGCCGGCGACATCACTCCCGGGGGTTACTTCCGGGTATCGCGGCTTCGGCGCTGTGATTGGCCGGAGCCGCGATGACGTTACTCTCGCACATGCGCGCGGTAATGGCACACTCACTGAAGCAACGCCACGTACGTGCCATTGCTTCTGTTTATGTCAGTGTGCATGTGCCGATGACGTCGGCACATGCAAATACAAGGGATATCTCCTAAACTGTGCAGGTTTAGGAGATATCCTGGGTAGCTACAGGTAAGCCTTATTATAGGCTTACCTGTAGCAAAAAGTGGTCTGTGGGGGTTTAGAACTACTTTAATCCTGCAAAGAATACGGAAAGGCCCAATAAACCGAGGTGCGAACTTCAGAGAGGGAACACAAAGTCGGAGGTTGCGAGATGACAGCCAGACCCTATCCCCAACCTGGTAGGCAGGCGCAGGCAGACGTTTGCGGTCAGCATGGAGTCTGTGCCTATCAATAGCATGTCGCAAAGCCTCCTGGACTTGTGCCCAAGTGGAACGAAGACCACGGAGATGCTCCTTTAATGCAGGAATACTCTGCGGAACAAACGAGTCAGGCAACATGGAAGGTTGGAAACCATAGTTCGCCATAAACGGGGACAATTGGGAAACAGAATTCAAGGCACTATTGTAGTTGTTATGACTGTCAGAAATATAGCAATGTAGGAATTGCTCCAAGGACAGATTGGCTCGATCTGTGGCCCCATTGGACTGCAGATGATACGCAGAGGAGAAAGCAAACTGAATACCCAACTGTGCACAAAAGGCTCAACAAAACCGGGACACAAGCTGACTACCCCTGTCCGAGACAATCACCTTGGGTAGCCCATGTAAGCAAAAGATCTCCCAAGCAAAAATGGAAGCCGGTTCCTTAGAAGTGGGCAACTTAAGTGGAATAAAATGGGACATTTTCGAGAACCGGTCAAACACATAAAGATAACTGTGTTGCCCTGGGAGTTGGGTAACTCCACAATGAAATCCATAGACAGGGGGGTCCAGGGCCTCTCTCCATTGGGTATGGGTTGTAGGAGACCCACTGGAAGGTGTCGTGGAGTCTTACTCTGAGCACACACGGAACAGGCAGCTACAAAGGTGGTTACATCAGCATGTAGACTAGGCCACCAGAATTGTTTGGAAATGGCCCAAAAGAGTTGATTCTTCCCAGGGTGGCTAGCAGCCTTGGAAAAATGGCAAGTCTGGAGCACGGCAGTATGGAGACTCTCTGGGACAAAGCAGCAGTCACAAAGTTTTTCAGGAAGATTATGGTCCAGAGCAGCAATTATTTTGTCACCCAAAGAAGAAGTGAGACTGGTGCGAACCGTAGCCTGAATACGATCAGGAGGAATCAGAGAAACCGGAACCGACTCCATCTTGGAAGTGGAGGAAAATTGTTGTGCCAAAGCGTCAGCCTTTACATTCTTTGTACCGGGTAAGAGTGAGACAATGTAGTTGAAACTAGACAAGAAAAGAGCCCATCGCACCCTTCTGGCAGGGAGGCGTTTAGCCTCAGACAAGATTGTGAAGGATGCATAGTGCTCTCAGAGGTAGGACAGTCTCAGTAGCATCAACCTCAAGGATAAAAGGTAATGTAGGATCAGGATGTGCCAACACAGGAGCAGAAACAAAAGGCAGCCTTAAGACTCTCAAAGGCCTTAATGGACTCTGGAGACCAACTCTGAGTTACTGTCCTTTCTGGTCATATCAGTCAGGGGCTTGACTAGAGATGAGAAGTTATGAATAAACTTCCGATACTAGTTTGCAAAGCCAAAAATACGCTGCAGAGGACGTAAACCCAGGGGTCGGGGCCACTGTAGGACTGCTGAAAGTTTCTCTGGATCCATCAAAAAACCAGCAGTGGAAATGACATAACCCAGGAATTGAACCTGTTCACGATGGAATTCCCACTTCTCCAATTTACAATAGCGATTATTCTCTGTTTCTGAAGCACACGACAGACATCTGTGTGGTGGTGGTTCTCCTGGGACTTGGAAAATATGAGGATATAGTCAAGATAAACCACCACACATAACTACAACAAATCTCGGATGACATTGTTAATAAATTTCTGGAAAACTGTTGGGGTGTTATAAAGACCAAAAGGCATTACGAGGTACTCATAATGGCCTGTCCTGGTATTAAACGCAGTTTTCCACTCGTCGCCCCCCTTAATCCTCACGAGATTGTATGCCCCTCTCAAATCAAGCTTTTGCTCCCTTGAGGCTGTCAAATAACTTTATAATCAATGGAACCGGATAGGCATTCTTAATCGTGAAACGATTTAGACCCCTATAATCAATACAAGGTCTCAGTTCACCACTTCTTCACAAAGAAACTAGCACCAGCAGGAGACCAGGATTTGTGGATGAAACCTTGAGAAAGTGCATCTACAACACACTCCTCCATGGCCTTATCCTCCAAGACCGACAAGGGGGTAAACCCGGTCAAGAGGGGGTATGGCACCAGGTTGAAGGTCAATTGCACAATCATGTGACCGGTGTGGAGGCAACCTACCGGCTTGACCTTTGTCAAAGACATCGCTAAAATCATGGTACTCCTCTGGCAGGGAGAAGAGTGAAGAGGTGCACAGGACCTTGGCTACCTTCTGGAAGCATGTCTTACTGCATTGTGGCAACCAGGAGAGAACTTCAGCATGGAGCCAATCAAAAGATAAAAAGGTAACCAAGGATAACCAATAACCAGCGGAAACTTACTTGAGGAAATAACTTGGAATTGGATTATCTCATGGTGAAGAGCCCCTACGGCCATGGACAACGGAACAGTCTCATGAGTGACATGGGCAGGCTGTAGAGGTCTCCTGTCAAGAGCCTCAAATGGAGTGTCAAGCAGCTGCAGTGGAATCGAGTGTTTCGATACAAAGGCAGCATCAATGAACAGGCCTGCAACTCCAGAGTCGATTAGAGCCTGTATCTCAATGGACGACTCAGCCCAAGAAAGGGTAACCGAAACCAGGACCTTATCCTTCTGGATAACTGGGGACGAAATAATGCGACCTAAGGTCTGTCTGTGACAGGACCTCAAGGTTCAGGCTTTCCCTGGACAGGAAGGACAAGACTTCTAAAAGTGACCTGCCTGGCCACAATAAAGACACAATCTCTCCCTCCTCCTAAGGGTTTTCTCATCCGCAGAGAAACGCTTGAAGCCCAAAATGCATGGGTTCATCTTCACAGACCGACTTGGTACCAGGAGGCATGGGAGGTGAGGGAGGCAAGGGTGGGACTGCAAAGTTCGGAGACAAATGTACAGGAGGCTTCCGCAAGCACTCCTTAAAAGGAAGTCTCTCTGAAACTGGAGTCAATGAGGATAGCAAATGTGATATCTCAGGCTGCCATCTCATCCTTGATGGTATCCGAGAGACCATGAGAAAAAGCAGCCAAGAGGGCCTCGTTCCAAGCAACCTCTGCTGCCAGAGTACGGAATTCAATGGCGTAGTCGGCTACAGTTCTCGTACTGTGTTTGATGGACATGAGGCACTTGGCAGCAGAAGCAGAGCGTGCGGGAATGTCAAATACCCTTTTAAAAGACTATAAAAATATATAAATCTTGCAAGCTACTCTAGAGCAACCTGAGACTGCAATCAGCGCCAGGTATAAAGTAACCTGAGGTACAACCTAGCGTCAGGTGTGGTATAACAATTCCTGTGAAACAAAGTGCAAATTCACAGCTGCTAAGCATTGATCACAATCCCATAATCTGAAAACATATATACAAAAAAATGCAGCGCTGTGTTACTGAACCTTACAAATGCATAGATAGTGCCATAAACAATAAAAATCAACACAAATATGTTTTTGTGCAACAAGCAAGCTTACAGTGAAAGAAATTTAGTATTATTCCTTAATATCAAGTGTCCAAAAAAAAGTTTTTTTCTGCCAATTCTCACCTCCAACAGTATGACCGCACACTTCAGTTTGGTCCACATAAGCAGTTGAACCACTCCTGGGCTCTAAGTGAAACTGGCTCAGCACGTTCGTGACGACGGAGGGGTCGTAGCACCATTTCAAACAGCGCACTGAGGCAGTGGCGACGCAGAACAGCTGAGAGCTTGCTGCAGGCAGGGATGACATTGTATCCAATACCTGGACTAACTTCCCAAGGGGATATTCTGGTGACTTCAGGCAGGGAGCTTGGCTCAAAGGATGGGTGGAGGTCTGAGGAGAAACAGATTTGGGTGAGAGTGTCTTATATTGCTATCATTCAGTTGAACTTGCTGATTAGCTGTGGACTGTTAACGCTAACTCCCCCTGCTGTGTTCCTCCCTCCCCAACCTAGACGTGCTGGATCAGTGAACTTTCAAATAAGTATTACACTTAAGAAATTTTACCCCCGCAGCCTTGCTTACTGGACACTACAGCCACCGGTACCTCTAGTAGATAAATGAGAGCCCCTAATTCTAAGTGCTACAGATGAACTCTGGACTGCCAATTTATACTTATGACCTAGGATGGCCCATGATATACCTACCTGTTTGATTATGCGCATCCACATCTCAATCAGTTCATAAGCTACATATCCTGTTCAGGATGATTACAATTCATTGCTTAATTAGGCAGGAGGATGACAGTATATGCAATATATTGATGAAAAAAATGTTAATCAATTCTCATCCTTTGAGCTGTGTGCATGTCTGTCTGATTGTGTGGATGTGTGTACAGCGGTGATTCCTCTTTTTAAAATGACGTCTTTTTTAGGTATTTTTGGTATTTTGTCATATCTGATATTGTGGTGGGTTTTTTCTAATAAAATTAAATCAACTCAACCGTAGTGTTCAATAATTGCGACCCCTTTGGAAGGCCTTGTCCTTTCCCCTTTTCTTATATGCAGTTTTTGTGGTCGCATGGACTGCGCCATGTTATTGATACTACATTGTAAAAGGTTGAAGCAATTACTACATCAATATTAATCTAAATAGTTGTACGCTATAGTATGGTAGATCCAGGCACCACAATATTTTTTCAAAGAATGCTATCTGCAAGATTTACATAACATAGGTTTGCGTGCTAATGAGGCAATTGAAAACAGATGCACAGTCCATGAAACACAAAATGCAAGTTCACCCAATGTAGAGACAGAAATTCAAAGTGGGTACACCTGTTAAGGATGTCCTTAAATTACTAACCCAAAAAACACACTATGAGCATGCCCAGAAACATCCAAGTGCTGTTCACACAAAAAGCTGGAAAAAAAAAATTCCAAAGTCCCTGAGCATGCCCAGACCAACCCAAATGCAGCTAGAAAAAAATAAGCCACCCCCTGTCCAAAATTAAGCACATCATCTAGCATGCTACAAAATTACAGATGGGATAAACACCCCCACGGTCCAGGGGGCAAACAAAGCCTAACATGGGCAAAAGTTATACAACAAATACCATTGCAGTCTATGGGAACTGACTAGTTAATTTTGCTAGTCCCCACTTAGCTGACTTATCTTCTAGTTATTGGCCTTAAAATGGGTATGCCCAGGTCCCACTCTAAGGGACATATCAGTGTCACCAGTTTGGTCAACCCCACAAACGAAACAAGGAAAAGTGCCTTTAAAAATGCAAAATTTCATAAAAGCTAGTAACTTGGGGGATTTTAACCCAAGGCCATTTGGGTTAAAAATCCCACCCAAACTAGGGATGAGCCAAACAACACCCCCCCGCCCCCCCCCCCCCGGTTTGGTTCACAGCAGAACATGCGAACAGGCAAAAAATGAGTTTGAACACGCGAACACCGATAAAGTCTATGGGACACGAACGTGAAAAAATTTTTAAATTTTAAGGGTTAATATGCAAGTTATTGTCATGAAAAGTGTTTGGGGCCCCGGGTCCTGCGCCAGGGGACATGTATCAATGCAAAAAAAAAGTTTTAAAAACGGCAGTTTTTTCAAGAGCAGTGATTTTAATAATGCTTAAAGTGACACAATAAAAGTGAAATATTTCTTTAAATTTCGTACCTGGGGGGTCCCAGCAATACAGATAAAAGTTATTAAAAAAAACGGCATGGGTTCCCCCCCCCCCCCCAGTCCGTTACCAGGCCCTTTGGGTCTGGTATGAATACTAATCACTTCAGCCCAGGACTGACCAGAGCACTTTTTGCGATTCGGCACTGCTTCGCTTTAACTGACAATTGCGCGGTCGTGCGACGTTGCACCCAATCAAAATTGATGTCCTTTTTTTCCCCACAAATAGAGCTTTCTTTTGGAGGTATTTGATCACCTCTGCGGTTTTTATTTTTTGTGCTATAAACAAAAAAATAGCGACAATTTTTGAAATTTACATACCTTACATAAATTTACATACCCGGGTGGCCCCGCACCCTCTGATGCCACAGAGAAGCCATCGGGAAGTCCCTATGCATCAGAGGGAGGCAGGGTCACCTGGATACGTCACCGTGTGGCCCCGCACTCACTTATAAAAGAACTGTCATCCGCGCTTAAGCGTCATAAGGCTGGTGCCTCCCATGGAGGCGGATTTTTTTTTATTTTATTTTTTGGTCTGTCGGCGGAGCCATAGAAGATGAATGGACTTCGCGGGACATTTTTATTTTTTTATTTTTTAATAAAGGACTTGTCAAAAGGTGTGTCTTTTTTTTTTAACACATTTTTTGTGAAATGGTATGGATACAATGTACCCGTTACCATTTCAAACAGGGGGGGGGCAGGATCTGAGGGTCCCCTTGTTAAAAGGGGCTTCCAGATTCTGATAAGCCCTCCGCAGACCCCCACAACCACCGGGCAAGGGTTGTGAGGATGAGGCCCTTGTCCCCATCAACATAGAGACAAGGTGCTTTGGGGGGCTACCCCAAAGCACCCTCCCCATGTTGAGGGCATGTGGCCTGGTACGGTTCAGGAGGGGGGCGCTCTCGTCCCCCCTCTTTTCCTGCGGCCTGCCAGGTTGCATGCTCGGATAAGGGTCTGATATGAATTTTTGGGGGGACCCCCATGCCATTTTTTTTTACATTTTGGCTGGTGGGGTTCCCCTTAATATTCATACCAGACCCAAAAGGGCCTGGTAATGGACTAAGGGGGATCCCATGCCGCTTTTTGCAATGACTTATCTGTATTGCCGGGACCCAACAATTCATTATAGCCGCGAGTAGTTTTAGATGACTTTTTTTACCTTTAGAAATGTCATTTTGTGCAGGGACTGTTCTTAACACAGGAAAAATGTGCCACTTTACAAACATACTATAGACACCCCCCCAGGTACGAAATTTAAAGGAGTATTTCACTTTTATTGTTTCACTTTAAGCATTATTAAAATCACTGCTCCCAAAACAACAGCCATTTTTAAAACTTTTTTTTGCCTTAATACATGTCCCCTGGGGCAGGACCCAGGTCCCCAAACACTTTTTTTAGCACTTTTGATTTCTCCCATAGACTTGTAAATGGTGTTCCGCGGCTTTCGAATTTGCTGCAAACACCCCAAATTGTTCGCTATTCGGCGAACTTACATTCGACTCGAACATCGGGCTCATCCCTAACCCAAACTAAAAAAATATTGTGCCCCTCCCACACACTAACAAACCCCTAGTCAAACACAGCACGCCAGCTCATGAAAGTGGGGTGGATGCTTAGGGGTCGGAGGGGCTCGGGCACCCAAAAAAAAGTCAACCACCTTGTTCCCATATTCAGGGGGACAAGGGCTTCTTTCACACAACCCCAGGCAGGGGTTGTGGGGGGCTGAAGACGGGGTATTACGAAATGTGGAAAGCCCCTATAAACTAGTGGGTACAAAGTCCTTTGTGGTTGGTATTGGGCTGAGCCCAACATGCCCCAGAGGCATCCAGCTATGTTGAGTACATGTGGCCTTGTATGGTTTGGGAGGGGGTTGGGCGATGGCTCTTCTCACCTCATTCTTACCTGGCCCTGTTGTATGCTCAGAAAAAGGATGTGGTTTGGATTGGTGAAGGCAGCTCACAGCCTTTTGAGAATGGAGTGGAGTTCCCCTTTAAAAGCAAAAGTTAGCCCATGGAAATCCAATGGGTTAGAGGGGGAGACAAGAGCATTGGAGAATGGAATGTGAAGTTCCCCTTTAAAAGCAAAAGCTAGCCCAAAGAAATCATATGCATTAGAAGGGGGAGACAAGAGCATTGGAGAATGGAGTGTGGAGTTCCCCTTTAAAAGCTAGCCCAAGGAAATCATATGCATTAGAGGGGGAAGGTTAAATGCCCTTTTAGGAGGAGCTAGAGTAGCAAGAGTCTTTTTACATAATTTTAACAAGGTGCCTGTCACATGTTGGCAACGTAACATGCTAACATGACCTGTCTGCAAATCTCCTTAAAAAAAATACGAAACGGCGAACCAGCATCAAAGAAAGAATGTCAAGTTTAGAGATGCTCCCGTTCAACCCATGTAATTGCATTTGCGTTGCTTGACATTTACTAAGATTTTGGCTGCGCAGTGAACAAACACATTTAAACAAGCGCAAGAGCCACTTGTTCATGCGCAGTGCTTACATTGATCTGACGCAGTTCTAAACGTACTTGCGGGCACAGCAGGCTCGCTCTGAAAAAGTTACTTTCTCCTTCTATTTTGGGCATTTGTTACAAAACTTCCTCACATCACCACAATATTGGCAACTCCCTCTTCTCTTAACATTGATTTGATAATGCTGTGCACCATGTCCATAGTGGCGCACAGATTGCTATAGTAAATAGGGGATTAGTGCTCTGTTCCCGGCGCACCGTTTAGTAAATATGAAAATGTGCGTTGCGCCTCACGCCTCAGCTTTTGTAAATCAGCCCCAATGTTTCCACCTTGAACTTCTCCTTTGTTAAAAATTGTCCCAAGTGCACAAGGACTAAAATCCATTGAAAAGAATTCGAGATGAGGACTTCTTATGGACCATGCATGTACCAAAGGACAATTTAACGTCCCAATAGTCTGAGGCCCAAAATTAGCAGCTTCTTGGATACCTGAGATCAAGCTTTATAGCATACTTCTGAGGGAAAATCTTGTCTCCACACCAGTTCTTCCGAAAATCCAAACCTGGTCTGTAAAAACGTGCGACTCTCGCACACTCCCAACTTTACTCTCTAGACTGTCGCCTTCCGGCCTATTAAGCACTGGCCATGAGGCAGGACACCAACTTGCCAACTGTGACCTGGGCTGCGGTGCTATCCAGCTTGCCAAAAAGTGAAGCTCCCTCAAAAGGGAATGCTATATTACGCCTGTTAGAGGCGGGATCAGCGAGCCCAGGCCCCAGTGACAGCACTCATTTGCCGTAACTGGCGAGAGCATAACCCGCGCCATTATGCGGATGATGTCAATTGGAGCCTCATTATGGAAACCAACACCAGCTCCTGAACTACAGAGTTTCTGAAAACGCTCTCGAATACTGCGTTCACATTTTCAATCCACATTTTCACACTTTTCAACATGGCCAAAAGAGCCTACCCTGCCTTTCGGCTATTTACTGCATCTTCCAAGAAAAAAACAACATGTTTGCTCAGAAGGGAGGTACATCTTGCGACCTTGCTTTACTCATCCAAAATGTTCCCTAGTTCTGTTCGGAATGGTTAAATAGAACACTCTAAGTCTACACCACTATGGCGACCCCAAAGTTGCACGATTTACAGTGCGACCTTGATACGATATTGAGTGCAGCCCCGAACCAACTTCAGTCCCTGGATCAAAGCTGCATCAAAAGTCGCACCAAAGTAGTGCAGGAACCTTTCCAGAGTCGCTGCAACTAAGTTGCATAGATTGGAATGGGTTCCATTGAAATCAAAGGGCTGTGACTCATCTTGTGACCCTATGTGTCACAAGTCGCATGAAAAATTGCACTAGAGAAAAAATGCTTACAGAACTTCCCTCTTGCTGTGCAGAAGACTACAGGTTCCATTCATATAGATGCACCCATCATTACTCTTGCAACGCCTTGTGGTTCCAGTTCTTCCTGGTCATCCTAGTGGGAGAACACGCCGCAGTGGCCGTTCAACTTCGCGTGTAGCTTGTATTCCTCTCTTTAAACGGATTCTTGCACCACGTGCCTCACAATAGATTCCATTTGCTGGAAATAACTATCCCATTTTCCAACCACCTGGGCTTAGCATAGCTCACACAGAGTCTTGCCCTCTTGGAACGGAGTCCCGCATCCCCAGCAGGCTCTCTCAGAGCGGCTGACATAACGGTGGATGCGTAAAGGAGGATTCATTGCTTCTACTATGAAGGCTGGACCTTGACGGTGACCTATGCCAAATACATCTGGAAGAGGAATGTTGTGACCTAATGAGGTCTTTATCATCTCATGCCGTGCATTATCAATCTAAATAAAAATAGGATAGAAAGGAAAAATGGTCAAAAACTAAAAAAAAAAAAAAAAACTAAAAAAAAAAAAAAAAAAAAAAAGGAGTACCCAATTCAGCAAAGGAGGGGATTAAACCCACCCTCTCAACCTGCTGCACAAGGTATGGCCACAAGGGGGGGGGGGGCAGTGAAACATCCACAGTGAGAACTGCAGACATACAACTTGCACAGGTGATCAAATTATAGCAGAATCAGAAACAGCATACAAGGGTGTTAGTGCAGAGCATATACCTGTGATGATTGCACATAGCATTTAGGGAAACTGCTGCAAGCTGCCCACAGAGAAATCCCAATGTCAACAGTACTGACTGGTGATTGAATTTCTCCACTTAACCACTTTCGGACCGCTCACCGTCGTTATACGTCGGTACTTTGAAGAGGGGTATCGTTATGGCAGCAGCTAGCTGCCATAACCCCGGTATCCTCTTCAGTGGGCAGTCCGTTTCAAGATAAAAGTGGTCTCTGTGGTGGATTCGCCGCAAGATCACTTTTAACGGCGGCGGGAGAGGGGGCACCTCCTTACGCCGCACTCCGGTGCCCTTCGCCGCTTACCAGAGCTGTCGGCAGTGGTGGAGACGATCGGATCGGTTCCCTAGCCTGACATAGAGATGAGTGAAGGGAAGATGGCCCCCACCCGTCTCCATATCATTGCAGGGTGGAAGTGATGTCAAAATGTCCCATAGCTCTTAAAGGGCCATTTTTAATTTTTTCATTTTTTTATTGCATTTTAGTGTAAATATGAGATCTGAGGTCTTTTTGACCACAGATCTCATATTTAAGAGGTCCTGTCATGCTTTTTTTCTATTACAAGGGATGTTTAGAGGAATAATTCTAGCCCTAGACCTCCTCTAACTCAAAACACGCAACCTGTAGAATTTTTTATACATTGCCTATGGAGATTTTAAAAAGGGAAAAAGCTTGTCGCCATTCCACCAGAGAGAGCAATTTTGAAGCGTGACATGTTGGGTATCAATTTACTCGGTTTAACATTATCTTTCACAATATCAAAAAAAATTGGGCTAACTTTACTGTCATCTCATTTAATTTCAAAAAGTGTATTTTTTCCAAAATACGGTGTGACAAAGTATTGCAACGACCTCCATTTTTTTCTCTAGGGCGTTCGAAAAAAAAATGTATAATGTTTGGTGGTTTTAAGTAATTTTCTAGCAAAAAAAACTTTTAACTTGTAAACAAATCTCAGAAAGAGGCTCATCCTTAAGGGGTTAAAATGCCACCACCGCCCGCAGAGCGCATGCGCTGGGCTCCTGGGCAGGAGAAACCCAGGGACACCCTGCCAGAAGAGAAAGCAATGGCTTGGAACGCAAATGTGCTCCATCTGCCTTAGACTGGAAGACACTAGAGCCAGAGAAGAGACAAACAAACACACAAACTCTTGCCATGGAATATGTAATATAAAAGTATACATCACCGCACACGGCATGAACCCAGATCTGCAATTCAATTCTACTTCCGCGATCAAACTGTGCCAGGTAGGCTGATCACACCATACTTGGGGCAGATAGGGCCACCTGCTAACAGCTGGGATATCTGGCCATTGCGCTGCTTGCCTGCTAATTTTCAGGCTTCAGCTCTTCCAGCGCCTCTTTTGTTTGCCCACTCCATACCTCGCTAACAGCTAGGGGTTATCAGAGTATCGCCAGTGGTCGTAGTTGGCTGGTCTAGATGGAGAGGAAAAAACTTCAGGTAGTCAACCAAACCGGTCCTTAGGAGGACAAAAAAGGAACGCGGCCTCTGGCTCAGAGCAAAGATTTATGGAAGTGGGGTCCTATAGGGGAGGAGTGGAGGTGGGATTAACCCATACATATGCTACCCTGGAGTCAGTCAGGAAAGACATTTTTTCTAAAAGTTCCAATCTAACATCAATAAAAAGAACTGCCCTCAACCAACTTAAAGCCAGGCAATGTTATCAAGCCATCAGATAAAGGGGGAAACCTTGTTATACAAACTGATGACTATGTGGCAATGTGTCAGAAACTTCTAAGCAATTTATCTTGGTATTGTAAAATTACAGCATCTGCCATTTTGGCTCCTAAACAAGAATTCTTCGAGAATATAGAGAAGGCATACTTGGGTGGCTTAATCTCTAAAAATACTAGGGACTATCTCAAAGTACATAACCTAATAACTCCCACCTTCTATGCTATAACCAAAAACGCACAAGTCGCTAACTGACCCACGGGGAAACCCATATACCCCTTAAAGATATATTGGCATCGAGTCATTTCTCAAAAAAATAAAAAATAAAAAAGCGACCCTTGCAGCTCTCTACCCCGAGGCACCTACCGCCGGTCAAACAGGGCAAAAACTTGCTATTACCAACAGGTGAAAATGTGGAAATGCACCATTTTCGGTATAGTAAATTTGCTTACGTCTGGGTGCGAAGGATACTATGTGGGCAAAAGGAAACAATTTCTGAAAGCGTATAAAAAGACCATGTTGCAGACATACATGGGGGAATTACGGAAAAACCTATACCTAGACATTTTGCTGATTTTCACAATTATCAAACTGACTCTCCCACTTTTAACAACTTCAGATCCGGGACATTGCCAAATGACGGCAACAGCGCGGATCTACATTGCTGGGACGACGTCTATTGACGTTGTCCTGTGCACGAGCGGCCTGCGCGCCCCCTGCAGGGCGCGGGTGGTGCACTCGGTGATCAGCGAGTCTATGAGACTCGCCTGATCAAAGATCAGAATAAGGGGTCGGTCCCGACCCCTTACCACATGATCAGCTGTCAGCCAATGACAGCTGATCATGTGATGTAAACAGAGCCGGTAATCGGCTATTTTTCCTCCTCGCGCTGACAGCGTGAGGAGGAAAAAAAAACCTGATCACGGCGATCTTCTGATACCCAGCAATAGACAGCATTGCCGCCTACCAGTGCCCACCAGCGTCACCCATCAGTGCCTACAGTGCCATCAATCAGTGCCACCCATCAGTGCCCACAGTGCCACCCATCAGTGCCCACAGTGCCACCCATCAGCGCCCACATCAGTGTCACCTATCAGTGCCCAGTGTCACCTTCCAGTGCCCATAAGTGCCCATCAGTGCCGCCCATCACTGCCCATCAGTGGTACCTATCAGTGCCGCCCATCAGTGCCGCCTTAACTGTGCCTATCAGTGCCGCCTCATCAGCGCATATCAATGAAGGAGAAAAATTACCTGTTTGCAAAATTTTATAACAAACTATTAAACATGATTTTTTTTTCCCAAAAATTTCCATCTTTTTTTGTTTGTTTAGCAAAAAATAAAAACCCCAGCTGTGATTAAATACCACCAAAAGAAAGCTCTATTTGTGAGAAAAAAATGATAAAAATTTCATTTGGGTACAGTGTTGTCATTCAAAGTGCGTCAGCGCTGAAAGCTGAAAATTGGTCTTGGCAGGAGGGGGGGTTAAGTGCCCAGTAAGCAAGTGGTTAAAGTTTTAGCGAGGGTTCACCTCCCCAAAAAAAAGAGGTGGCGATTTTGATCAAAAGATTTTACAATTAGAAGCCAAGTGGATTTATAAGTTAAAGGCAACCAGCCCACCGGTGTTAAATGATGCCATTAGCTATGCCCTTTTTTTTTTTTTAATAGAGTACAACTGTTGATCCGTGTGAGAACAATTTTAGAACTGAGCCACTTCACCCGAGAACCTAGAAACAGTACGTCCTGTATATTTTGGATTCTAACCGAATATTTACACCAGCCTTTTTGGACTTTGTATACATATCAATTTATACATTTTGGTTTGTTTTGCTATAATGGTTTGTTTTTTTGCTTAAGATTTAAATGCACGATGACGGTTTTAAAGGAGTTAGATGTGAGTATATGGTGAAGAATTCTCTTGTGCAAACACATTTGGATAGTGACATTGCTGTGACTGCATGTACAAATTTCCATTGCAGCTGATTTTTCCAATTACTCCCTTTGCAGATTGATTTATGTTTGACACTAGTACCTACTTATATACGGCACCAGCTTAAGTGGCTTTAGCCTGGCCCGAGTCTCCTCAACCACAGTAGAGAGGGAGGCATTGGCGTAGTTATGAGCCTCCCTCTTTTCCTAGATTCCATCTTGGAACTCTATTATAGGATGCTCCACCAGGCCTCTAATGTGCATGCTCCATTTGGAGCGACGCGGTTTCCATCTGTGTCATTTGCGACTGCACTCTTTCACCCTGTTGGAGCGCACGGCAGCCAGCATGATGCAACAATTGGCTCATGTCACTTCTGGTTCAATGCCGTTGTTCTGTCAAAATAGCCAATGCATCAAGTTCTCCAATCACGTCACTTCCTGTTACTGTAAGCCATCAGTAATTTGAGATTGACAACTTGCTGTTTTGACACAACACTGGCAAGCGTGTATACTCCGGTACACAAACACTTTGCTGTTTTGACAGAATAGCAGGTAACGAAGAAAAAGTTGTCGCCGCTTTTCAGGCGGCCAATTTTGTTGGTTAGTATCGAAGCAAACTAACAATGTCCGCTCATAATACCGTGTACCAGAGTGTATATGGTTTCCGATGTTGTGTGAAAACAGCAACTCTTCGAAATCTCCAATCACGTCACTTCCTGTAAACCCTCAGTAATTGAAGAGAAGGCATCAATAAATAGAGATCTTGATAAATGGCTATTTTGACATAACACCAGAACCATCTCCATTTCCCCACCCATCAGGACACACTCCTCTTCGCAGGTGGTTTGTGATGCGGACATCAACCCTCTATCAAGCGATACTCCCTGGAGATAGATTACAAGGATGCGGCGCATACTGGATGCACGGCCCACACCCATTATCGTCACTTTTGGCGAGGAGATAAGCCTGCCCCCGCTACTCCGGATCCATGCGATTCCCCAGATTTTTTATCCGGGCGACCTCAGGGATTCCTCTTTTCTCCTCCCCCCTTTCCTTTTCTCCCCCCCCCTGCCACCCCTTCCTTCCCTCTTTGCCTCTACCCAGCCCCCCATACCCCTACCCTTTCTAGGCAATCACATTTATTTAGTTATCAGGGTTCATATCAATCATGGCCCTTTATAGGTACACTTTAAACATCTATTATTAAAACCCAAATTGAAAATTCCATCTATTTCCATTGGGGGATGGCTGGAAGGAATCCCTACGGGGGACTTTACATGTACAACCCCCCAAGCTCAACTGCCATCAGGCTGGCGACAACACACGGGTGAACTCATTTTTACTTTGTGCTTTCTTTTAATTTAACTTTTCAAAGTAGAAGAAAGCCAGTCTTCAATTAGTGCAGTGCAATCTGGTCATCCCACTGACCAACATATAAGATAAAAAGTCCAGAGGATTGCTGTACTTAAAATGTCTTTACTGAACCAAAGTTCAAACATTACATAATGTGTCAGTTAATTACGTTTCGGGCTCACAAGCTTACGCCCTTCTTCAGATCAAACACACATCTAAAGTCAGAGCTACACACATGGCTTAAATACCACCATTTCACACATTTGGAATCAATGTGATTAGCAATCGATCGAAGGTAAAACTAAACTCTTTTTTAAATCCTATCAGATGGGGAAATGGTTAGCCAAACGTAGAAACCTCCCATATTTCAAAAGAAGCCTTCAACACGTTTATTCTGTCAAAAAGAAAACATGTACATAATGTATCACCATCTAGATATCACATCGAATGAATCATCACCTAAATGAAAATGCAGCTCTGTATTCAACCCCTTGGGGGGCAATCGTACCAAGAAAATTAATCCAATATACTTCACTTTTTTAAAATAGATTCTCGGTTACCACCCCTCCTATTCTTATTAATCCCCACCAGCACCATGAATTTTAATTGAGAAAGCAAATGTAATTTCTCCAAAAAATGTCTCGCTAAAGGCAACTGTACCAAGTTGTCTCAGATAGGATAGCAAGGCCTAAACATTCAATCAAACTTTCTGAATGGCCTCTCTGATGTAAACTAACCCACATGGACATTTTTATTGCATATATTTCATATGACGATTGGAAAGTGTAGTAACTTTTGATTTTAATATCATACCCCTTATGTGGATATACTCTTGCCTTTTATCATGGAGTTACACTGTATACACGATAGACATGGGTATGACCCTGTGCTACAGTATCCTAAAAAGTTAATGGGCTAGGAGGGATATATTGGTTAGATCTGACCAATTAATCCCTTAACGTTCACCCTTTCCTATGAGGATAAGGGGGAGCTTGGAATTCACCAATATTTGGATAATTATTTTAATAAACCCCAAAGTTTAAGGATATTGTGAATACGACGTGAAGATGTAGAATACTGTGACACAAATGGAGTTCTAGCACTCCTATGGTAATGCCTATTATCTGCTAAATGTGTACGTTTCCCCTTTAACTGGATAACCCCGCTTGACAAGCCCGGTTTCCATTTCATTTGGTCTTACTTCACATTGTTGTGGATCACTAACAATTCTTTTAACCCTATACAGTTGGCTCGTAGGTATCGAATTAAACACCCCATGGGGGTGAAAACTCTTGTAGTGTAATAATTGATTACGATCAGAATTTTTTTTTTTTATAAAAAAAAATAAAAAACCAACACTATGTTCGTACCATTTATTTTCAGTAATGTGTCCACAAATGAGATCATTCAGACCTGGGACTAATCAAACAATAAAAGGGTTCTAATGTTGCCATCCCACACCGCTAAAATATTATCTATAAAATTTGAACCACCCCTTACAGTGCTCAGTAAACATTGTTATAAATGGTCTCAATCATATTCATAAATATATTTGCGTACGGGGGGTGGGGTGCGACATTGGAACCCATCGCTGTGCCTCTAAGCTGCAAATAATGGGTCTCTTTAAATAAAAAATAGTTTTCGTGAAGAACAATTTTAAGCAATGCAAGCAGAAAGTAAATTTGTTTATCATTATAGCACTGACTGTATCAGTAGCCGCCGGCAGGCTTCCACACCCAAATCATGTGGAATGACAGTGTAGAGACGTCCCACATTATTATTACACATTATGCAATGTTTGTTTGAACTTTGGTTCAATAAAGCAATTATAAGTGCAGCGATCCTTTGGAGAGAGAGAGATTTATAAATTACATAAATATAAATCTATTTTTTTTAAATTTTAGTATTTTGACAAGTTCCGACAAAGCAGGCTAGCCCACAAAACGCATTGGAAATTTTAAACCAGATTTTAACCAGAATGACAACACCCTGCACAACCAGCCTGTAACTTTGGTTTTAACAAATTAAAAAAAAAAAAACTAACAAAATGTGCAATTCAAGAAAATGGACTTATTTTTAATCAATGCGGTTTAGCGTTTATTAAAACGTAGAGGGTACATGTAAAGTCCCACAAATTCCAGTGTACTGTTTTATAGGTTTCATATAGGATTTCTTAGGGTTATCGTACACTCATTCCCCACACTGAATAAATGTTGAGTGGGTGTTCCTAATAAAAACAGGCCTGGGCTGACAATTGGCCTTAAAGGGTATCTAAAAGGCACTATTTAGCTTTGGAACGACTAGTGTGGAGTTAGAACCTTCTTGGGTTTTTTTTATTGCAGTCTTTGGCCCCTGCTATTAAAGCAACATCTTCTATATAACCACTCACCAAGACTAATGCCGCATACACACGATTGGACTTTACGACATACTTGGTTCGGCGGACCGGAGTCCGGACAATTCGATCGTGTGTGGGCTCCAGCGGACTTTTTTTCCCCCAAAAAGTTCGGACCTAGAAACGAAACATGTTTCAAATCTTTGATGGACTCGAGTCCGGTCGAAAAGCCCGCCTGTATGCTAGTCCGACAGACAAAAAAACGGTGCTAGGGCAGCTAGTGGCTACGAACTTCCTTGTTTTAGTCCGGTCGTACGTCATCACGTACGAATCCATTGGACTTTGGTTGATCATGTGTAGGCAAGTCTGTTCATTCGGAAAGTCGGTCGCAAAGTCTGTCGAAAAGTCTGCAGGACAACGTCTGCCGTAAAGTCCGCTCATGTGTACGCGGCATAAAAAAAGGGTAAATTCTAAATTGTGAATTGTCACCAAAACATGAATTGGGGGGGAAGAGAACCCTTCCTTTTTTGACATTTGTCAATCTCTCAGGATGTGAGAAAAATTTCCTTTCCCTTTCTGTTGCTGAAGGGAATAGAAATTTCCACCAGACCAGAGTGCGCTTTGTATGTTGAAGTGTACTTGGTCCATGCATTAACAGGAGGTACCATAAGCTGCCACAAGATTTCGCTTTAAAAAAAAAAAAAAAAAAAAACTTTCCTGAGAGAACATATAAGCTGCCAATGCTTGTCATCCAGACACTAGAAGAAAAGCAGACACTACCTTTGGGAGAAAATAGGCCTTTGGCTGCATGGCAACCTTATTTTTGTGAAAGACTAACAAGTGCTTCTTGCAGGGTAAGTCCACTGACTTACCCTCTTCAGAGGTGAGAGCAGGATGGAACAAAAGCCTTTGAGGGAGAAGGTGAGGATAATCCAGAAGAGCCTACAAAGCTTGAGTAGATCAGAATACAATCTCATGGCCCATATTCAGTGCAACCAGGATGCTCTCCTACTCAATTCCTGTGAAGTACAGTATTTGAGCAACAGTCTAGAGGGATGATAAAACCAATAAGATTGACCTGATATTACTATCACCAGAGAACCCACTGCAAAGGCGTCAGGTACCATAGACCTGGTGACCAGTCTGTTGAATCCGGATGCCAGAAAGTACACATCTGGTTTTCCCACCTGTGGCAAATGGTTTGGAGAGATAATTCCTTTGGATCTAGACACCGACACCTGTGTAACAAATTTTTCACACCTGGAATGTGGACAGCAGACAGAGCCAGAATGAAGTTCTGCCCACAAGGATCAAGTCTGTTTATCTTAGAGCAGCACAATTTCTGGTGCCTTCTTAATGAAGCACATAAGCTGTGCCATTGCCAGGACACCTAAGATAGATGGACAAGGAGTTTAGAGCTAAAGGGACACCTGACTAACCCAGAGTTCTAGAATATTGAAAGGTGAGCCTCTGAGGATGACAAAGTTCCCTTCACCAAGAAAACCAGGTCAAGCACCTCAGAGAAAACCCAGGGGCCCTGGACAAGCAATGAAACTGGTAATGCTGATGGCCCACACCAAAATGCAGATACCATTAAGCTGAAAATATAGAAATGTTGGTCCTGGAATGTCTATCGAGGCCATTAGATGCCTCAGAAAGTAGGATGGAATGACTTATGCAGCGTACCCATGGGTGGACTTTGACCGGACTGGTCCGACAGACTTTCCGAACAAACGGACTTGCCTACATACGATCACACCAAAGTCCGAAGGATTCGTACGTGATGACGTATGACCGGACTAAAATAAGGGAGTTGATAGCCAGTAGCCAATAGCTGCCCTAGCATCAGTTTGTCAATCGGACTAGCATACAGACGAGTGGACTTTGATAGGAACTGGGTCCAGGGGAGTTCCGACGTGAAGATTTGAAACATGTTCCAAATCTAAAGTCAGTCAGATTTTTCGACCGAGAAAGTCTGCTGCAGGTCCGATGAAGCCCACACACGGTCGAATTGTCCGCCGGACCAGTCCGGTTGAAAAGTCTGCTCGTGTGTACGCAGCATTACTGGTACTTCCATGCAAAGTTCTAAGCTTGTGGGAACAAAGTTAAGAGTATTCAGTGCCTGAATAGGCCTAACATCTCCATGCAGTTAGGTACTGGTAAAGAGGTTCAAGTGGAAACCTTGTAAAAACATTGTTTGGACAGGGGTGATCTTTGCCTTTAGGAGAACCAAAAGCATATCCACCTGCTGTGGAAGTAGAGTGGTTTGAGAGCATGAAGCAGGGGGGTTTCCCGGGGCCACCAACTGTTCTGGAACCAGAAGGCTATCAGACTACACCCCCCGAGGAGTGGGGTTACTCCACTGAAGATGCCTTGGCTGGTTTGGAAGGCTATATTTAATTGCAAAATATAGGTTCTTGGTTTCCATACATCCCACCCAGTCTTTCAATGCCAAATCCAACGTAAGATGTAATAGACCTGGTGCTAGGAGGAAAGAGCGTTTCTTCTTAGGAATGGGAATACTCTTACCCCTATGAGCTATTGGCTGTACCTATCCAAGGGGGGATAAAATAGGCATTTGCCTTCAAATGGTAAAGAGAACAGTGAACCAGAAGTTAAGCCAGTGTGTCCACAGAAGCCAACATGTAGTAGCATAATGTAGAGGGCAAAAGTTCCGGCTGACTACTGGTCAAGGGAATCCATAAGAATGGAATTGGATTCAAAGCCCTATGCTTTCATCCAGACTGCCTTGGCATGCAACCCGCAATTCTAGAGCATTGCCAAGATGGCCTTAAGGAGGGCTTTAACTTTTTATTTATTGGATCTTTATTATCCTCTACTAGGACCGTCTTTAGCTGGGAAATGGCCAGATCTACCTCAGAAACAGCCCACTTCAGGAGGGAAACTTTACTCAATGGTATAATGTTGGATTAGGCCAGTCTCCATATAGGGACAGGCACATGAACTGGCAAAGCCTAACTGGCATAAGGAATTTTAGGATCTCATACTAGACACAAGTATTAGAGAGTTTTGCTTCACTGAATAAACGGGTTGTATGCTCTTGTTTAAGAACAAGTTTTTTACCTTCATGCTTTCTTTGCAGCAGCCCTCCCAAATACTTTGAGCCCTCTCGAGCCAGCGATTTCCACGAGAAAAATTTTGCCTCTCCGGAAACTTGCACTCCTGATTGGCTATTGGCAGCAGTAGGAGTTATTGGCTCCCACTTCCTACAATCACAGCCAGTGAGACAATCAGGAGGGGGTGGGGCTGAACCGCAGCTCCATGTGGGAATTGACACAGCAGCAGCTTGGCTCGGGTGCCCCCATAGCAAGCGGCTCGCTGTGGGGGCACCCAACAGGAGGGAGGAGACAGGAAAACCAGCGTGGGACCCGAGAAGATGATCTGGGCTGCTTTGTGCAAAACCAGTGCAGTGAGCAGCTAAGTATAGCAGGTTTATGTATTCAATATAAAAAAAAAAAATTAAAGCTTTACAATCACTTTAAGTTGAGGCATCTTACCGGGATGATAAACAAAATCCCTCAGCAGATGACTACTACTCCAGGGTTCAGTGTACTTTTGCCCTTGTGATAAAACTAAAAATTGGAGGGGAGGTAGGAAGGGCCTGGCCTGGACCCCTGTTGACTAGGGCCTTAAGGCCAAAATATCTGCTCATGAGCTGATATGACAGAAAATTCCTCTCTAGACAGAAAACAAGGCAGGGGTGGCTGAAGAACCAGCTGAATGACCAGAGGAAGGCAGAGAGCCAGATGGGAGTAACCCTCAAAGTAGAGGGAGAGTCAAAAGCTGAGCTATTGAGTCCATCTGATACCTCCTTATTGATTCAAACATGGTGGACCATAAACAGAAAGATATTTTGCTCACAAAAAATTTACAACATGGACATCTGGTATTGAGAGCTTTAATGCTTCCTGCTGCACCTCACACTCAGGATCAGGGAAGCTTCACCCTTAGACAACATGGCGAACAAAAAAGAAAAGGAAGGAGGAAGAGAAAAAAAAAAAAAAAAAAAAAAAAAAAAGACACATAGCAAGGGCACATGGATGCATTAGTATCTTACACACTTTAAATTAACAAAAAAAAAAAAAAAAAAAAAAAAAAAAAAAGGTAGAGATCTGCATGCAGAAGAACTGGAGATCACACCATGATACAGGTGAGCCAACACCGAGGGAGAAGAAAAGGAGCAGAAGCCACCAGCTTAACACATACCCCACTGTCCTTTCAGTATTCTGGATGATCTTGACACCTCACACAGATCAAGCCGGGGAAGTTGACAGGAACACAGCAGGCAACAAGTTTCTGGGGTTCAGCCCTTTTAAGGGGAGTAAAGCCCAGAAATATATGTTGTCTGCCATGTTCCTGCCCACCTCAATCTGTGTGAGGTGTTTGGAGTCCCAAGGTTATTTATGGATTAAAGACTCTGAACACATGTTGACCCTGCCATTCCCCGTTGCTTTCTGCAGCCTTTTAAGACCTCTAGCCATGGACTACATTGAGCACTAGGTCTAACACTCCTTTCTTTCTCTGCAAAGAATAGGTTTTTTTGTTACTTGGGCTGAGCTCATACAAGGTTGACAACCTTACCTTTATTAATGGATAGTGTTTAGACTTACCAACTGTCTGCTCAGACCATAACATTACAACCCAAGAGGTCACTTGTACCCCCATACTCAAATTTACCCATTGAGGAACGCCTCAAAAATAAGCAAGCACAGCAAAAGACAGTATAAAGGCATTTAAAAAAAAAAAAAACATACATTAAGTCAAGTCACAAATCATAACTGAGATAAAAGACCATAAACCAATAAAAAGGCATGAGACGTCAACTGGGCTAAAGCCCAATTAAGGTGGAAAGTGCTAACAGCTCCCTTTTTATTGCTGTGTCCGAATTTATGGCATTTCACCTCATCTTATTCCTACGCCTGTCAAATACAGGAAATGAATGGAGATCCACACAAGTACTAAAAGTTGTCAGCAGAATGGTAGTTTAAAAGCTGTCAGGAAAATTTAGGAAAGTAGTTCTCAACCTCAGTCCTCAAGTACCACCATGCACCCCCCCCCCCCCCCCCCAACAGAGTCAGAGTCAATGGCTTGGTATTTTGGACAGCTATTGCTATTTTATTTAAGAGAAATTACCAAAACATGGCCTGTTGGGGGTACTTGAGGACTGAGGGCGAGAACCACTTGTTTAGGAGAATGCCCCACGCCCTCATTTTTCTGCTCATCAAGTGGAGGATGTTCAAAGTGAGGGAAAACAGAATCTTTAATGACGATACAGACTGAAAACCTGCCAGAAGTTCAAATCCTTCCATTACGCTAACCAAAACTGAAGTTTAAAAAGTGATTTTGTTTTTTTTTTTTTTAGCCCAACACCAGTCAAACCAGTGCTGTTTATCATTCTAATTGGTAGCACCATTACAGATAAAAGCACTGCCTTATTTTAATGCTAGCTGCAGCTTCACCCTAGTCTAAAGCCCTATTTATGGACATTCTTGTGGGGGGAGTACAGCCAGCTCCTACCCCTTCTCCAAGTTGACCGTTTTTACTCTTATGAACAATATGATGCAGTGCTGTGGGATAGAGCTGCCTGCTGCTCTTTGTACATGCAGGGGTACAGGCTGCTCTATCACACAACCATGACAGTGCTACTTATTCATAATTGTAAATGATTTAGTGTTACATGGGATGTGGTCTGCAGTTGCTTGTAAAACACAGCCTCACTTGTGAGGTTTTACTATTATGAAAAAATTATCAGTACCCATTTATAACATTAAAGATCACTCAGAACTACATTAGCACAGTGTCAGACCATGATGATTAGCAACAGCAGGACAGATGTAAACCGGACCGAGCGCTCCATGCACCTGCATCCCTCCTCCCGGGAGATTAACACATTTTGAAATGATAACTTAAAACGATCTAGAGAAGTGCCACATGGGTGGTACACACACACACACGTCAACTGACTCAGACTTGAATTGTAAAAAGTAGTAAACCCAACCATTGTGCAGCATGGCAAACCTGAAACAGCGGTCCTTTAATTTTAATATGAAAACATGGAATTTAACAATGCAAAATAAGAGACTACAAATGAGGATTAAAAGCAGAACTTTATTGTTATTCATTAAGAGCAAAGTACTGTAGTCGTGCACAAAACAAAAAAAAAAAAATTCTTTATTTAGAAAAAAAAAAAAAAGTGAAGTCAAGATTTGGTTAGCAAACCAACTGGAATGGCCTTTGGTAGGTGAACCAGCCAGCAACCCAATGAAGCATCTCAGGACAACATTAAAAACAGACAGATCGACAGAAGGGTGAGGGCAGACAGATCCCATCAAAAGAGGGGATCTTCTCTGCTTAAAGGCAAGGACAAAAATAGGACCAGCACAACTTTAGTGATCTGCAGTCTAAAGGTAGTGGTTGCTTATAACGTTTACATCTACTGGAATGCTGTTACTTCTAAACGCTAGAGCACTCCACAGGGTTTAGAAAAATATATATAAAAATACTAGCAAGAGACTTTGGGAGGAGTTTTAAAAGGCTACATACTTTAGTAATCAATGCTTCATCAGGTCTCCTGCTCTCCCATTAAACCCTTATTGCCATCTAAGAAATCCCTTATCCCTTACAACAATTTAAAGGTAAGGCAGAACATGTAAACAATTACAAGGGGGCACTGTAGCACACGGGAGCATATGGTATACTGTACAAAGCAGCCCTTTGAGGGCAGCGGATGGCCCTTGGCTGTTAGCAGCTACAGAATTTTTCCTTAAAAAAAAAAAAAAAAAAGTGCCAGGTTCACCATAAAGCTGCTCTCCAGCATGACTGACCATTCCTCTACCCTCACAATATGACCTAATGCACCCGTTCACACTTAGCCCCTTCAGTGCCACGGGGGGGTTAATATGGCCATTGCATAAACTTGGAACCAGCTAAGCAAGAGCCCCAAACCCGAGCTGACCTCTGAAACCCTGTGATAGGGAGGTTGCAAGTAGGCCAGCTGTACATCGGACATGCACACAGGGGTAAGGGGGGTTTGGAGTCAGGACGAGGGGATAATGTTGGGTGGTGGATTAAGGCACAGACACATGGTATGGGCTGCCTGGAATGTGCTCATCTCCCCATTTGACCACCAGGATGTAATCACCCTTGTCCTTCAGGAGGTATGTAACATTGTACAACCGGTTTCCAAGATGTTTAACCACAATCTCTTCACAAGGGGTTTTTGGTCCATGGACCCCGACAAGCAGCATGTTGTTACCTAAGCGGAAACAGAAATTCAGACGCATTAAACCAAAAATACGCTTAAAAATAGAAAAAATTTGAACACAGGCCGCCATTACTGAAAAGTAGCCTTGCTGTTATGTGGACCCCCTTTTTCTGCACGCAGTGGCTCAGAAAGCAAGAACTCAGGATTACCACTTTTACTTAAAAGAAAAGCCCTTGTGGGTACACTATGCAACTAGTAGATTCATGACACTTTGGTAGGTATGTTTATGATGGGAGAGATTTGCTTCCCAATACCGCAAAAAAAAAAAGCTACTAAAAAACAGGATTTCTGTAGATTAACCCCATTTTAAGGCATTTTAGTGTAACAGCAGACATGGAAATATTAAAAAGCACAAGTGTGACATCATAAATAGCCATCCCCATTTTCCAAAATTGTAGAACCTTATATAGCACACATGACTCAGCAAACTTGATTTAGTAATTCTAAACTTGGCAAAACATTTTCCAGTTCCCCATTTTACTGCACTTAAGTGTCTGCTGGACCAACTTACCAGCTTTGCTGCAGTCTACTGTGAATGAGTTCTTCTGGCCAACAAAGGCTTTGTTCAGACCAAGACCTTTTGCAACTACTTTGCTTGCATCTGATGACACTCTAGGCAATGCTCCTTGTTGTGTAGAGGCCTCCGATTTTGTGGCAGAGTCTACAAACACTGAAGAGGACTCAAGAAGGTTGTGGCTTGTTACCAAGCGAGGCCCTATGATGAGGAACCACATAAGGTAACAGGAGTAAGTAATCACACAAATACAAGTAAAAAGCAGGTTATATACAAAATGTCAGATGCAGATTGTCCTCAATCTCTAAATGTGGACAATAAACCATGCTCATATTTGAACAGAACCATACCCATTACCAATAGTCCACACACACCTGAGAATGTCAAAGATGGTGCAAAAAAAAACCAAAAAAACTAAAAAAAACAAAAAAAACAAAAAAAACAAACAAAAAAAACAAAAAAACAAAAAAAAACACTTCTCCCACAACTGTCCTTTAGAGTGGCCCTAAACTTTTGAGGCCCCTGCTGGCACTTTAGTCTACATAGTGTGCCCCCCAATAGGAAGACATCGGCAGGCTCTGCTTCCAGTGACACAGGGTGAGCTTGGCCCTGCCCCTTGCAGGATTTGATAACAGCTTGAGCCATTGGCTCTCACCACCTCAGTAACCCATGAGAGCGAGTAGAGGGGGGAGAGCCACTACAGACAGGCACAACACTGAATCAACTGAGGTATAGGAGGGTGAGGTGGTGATACTATTACATAAATTATACTTTAAAAGTAATTTTTTTCAGTTAAAAAACAAGCATGTTATACTTACCTGTTCTGTGCAGGGGTTTTGCACAGAGCAGCCCAGATCCTCAGGTCCCTTGCCAGCACTCCTGTCCCCACCGCAAGCGACTTGCTATGGGGGCACCAGAGCAGAGGCTGAGAGTGTCCATTCAGACACTGAGCCACGGCTCAGCCCTGCCCTCTCTCCTTATTGGCTCACTGAGTGACCACAGCAGGTGCCCCACTGCTGTCTCAGCCAATGAGGGAGAGAACCGGAAAGCCGAAACTCTTACAACATCGCTGGATCGAGATAGGGCTCAGGTAAGTATTGGGGGGGCTGCTGCACACAGGCCTTTTTTTTATCTAAATGCAAATGCATGAAGATAAACCTTCTGCCTTTAGAACCACTAATGCAGAGGATGCATTAAAGTGGTTCTTTAGGCTAGACTTTCTAAATGTGCTGAAAATTAAAAAGCAATATATTTGAAAAGTAATAACTTACCAGTAACCTTCGCTTTGAATGGGCTTCCCACAATGTGGTAAGGACCACCATATTTTATTGAGATCAGGTAGCTTCCAGGAGCCATTGGAGTATATGTGACCTTGTAGCCCTCTGCACACTCCTGGCAATCCATTTTGACCTTAGAAGGACCATCAATTGTAACAGTCAAGGCCCCAGCACCTGCGTTTGTGGTATTGACTATAAACTCTGCAGCATTTCCTAGGAGAGGACAAATAAAATAAAAAATAAAGTCAGACTAATTATACCCAATACACACAACATTCTGAATTTAATCCATGCAATGAAAGGGGGAGAGGGATAAAAAAAGGAGCTGCGCACCCAAACAGTAACAATTTTTGTGGCAGATTCTCTTGCCCCAGTAGAAGGTGAAAACCCATTTGTTACTATGGATGGTTGCCTCACTTTTCTCCAAATTTCCCTGCTCCAGTTAATACATCTATACGTGAATATCTGTGGAGCATGGCTGTAAGCCCAAGGTCTAGAAAGAATTCTAACCAATGAGGTGATGAGGGGAGCGCCTGCATATAGTTTGAAGGCAACATACACCTAAGACATTTGGCTACTTTACCCTTAGGTTAAAAAAATTAGCATAGTATTTATCAGCAAGACTGCAATGTGCAAGAACACACAGTTCCCCAATTACATATTCTATGGTATGAACTCTCAAATCAATTAACTGCCTAATCTACCAAGTACTCCAAGGGTGAAACAAAAGCAAATGGAACCAAGCAAGTCTTACCAGTGGTGCCACCTTCTAATCCTGCACCATAAGCAGACACCATTCCTGGATCACCGGCCTGGCTAGGATCTCCAACACGGATTTTGAAGGGGCTGCCAGGGATGTGAGAGCCATTGAACTTGACATCGACAAGATAGAGACCATTCTCACGAGGAATAAAGCGTACAGCATATTTATCTGAGAGAATACAAAACACGGGAGGCCCAATGATTATATTGTAAAGGCTGCCACAGTAGCGACAGATTAGCAGCAGACTAATATACAACCATTACAAGGTAATCTACTTCTGTGAAAATCGAAGAAACCCTGCAAGCGCACGAAGATTTAAACTAGGGGTTCTTATCCATGGGGAAAATATGGCACAGAATTATGAGGGGGGGGGGGAGTTAATCAGGACACTAACCAATCCAAAATCCGACCACTCAACAGAAGTTTTCCTGCTTCCTGATGTTGGCAGTTGATATATTGGTGTGGTTGGAGAGAACTCAATAACCGGACCACTACACCATATTTTAATTGCACAAAAAAAAAAAAAAAAAAACACCAACACAGCAAAAACTACTAACAACTTGTTTTGTGATTTGCCATTTTTGTCTCTTAAAAGTAAAAAGTTTTTGCCATCTTTCAAGGATACGTTCACAGAAATTTTTTTTTTTTTTTTTTTTTTTTTTTTTTTTAACACGAGTAAACCAAGTTTATTATTTTTTTTTCTAAGCAGCCTGCAGAGCATTGCACCTGGGATCAACACATCTGGGGTGCAATGTCCAGCTCCTGTAGACTCTCAGGATAGCAGTCTGCTTGCAACTTGTACAGGAAGGCCGTTACTCGAGAGCAGGAAGATCAATGGACTAAGGTCACTCACCAGCACCCTTGCAGCTCATTGAAAATTACAAGCAGTCAGCTGCAATGGCTGATGGGTACTTGTAGGCAATATACAGGAAACTTAAGGAATGAGGCAGCCGTGTGTGCGGAGTCCCACTGTTTTAAAATAGTGACAGCGGGTGCAGTGAGAAGATGCCCAGGCCGCTGCAGATGCTGGAATGGGTGGAACATTTAACCCATTCCAAAAGTGAACTTATCCTTTAATGTCACACATACCTAGTAGGATTGGCGATAGGAACATTTCAACATGGTGAAAAGCATATGGGGACATATTTGGCAATCCACTGGGGGTTTGTAACTGAAAAAAGGTACAAGAACCCCTGCCTAAACTTTGCATAATACAGACATGCCATCTGCTTTTTAAAGTTGGAAATACACGTCTGATGAAATTCAGCAGGTCCCTGCTGGACTGGTCCATTTCAGTGTGTGGGTTTCCCAACAGAAATCCATCAACAGGTGGGAAAAGGTTGGTCAGTGACTGCAGCCAATACAAGGTCCAGGGTAGGGGGAAAGTGATTCCTCCAGCCACCTCGTTTGTGTGGATGGAGGATTCAGTTTTTAATTTTAATTCTTAATGAAAAACTGGCCATGTTTGGACATTATGTTAATAGTATTATGAAAGTTATCCACTGGACTGACTTTCTTTCGACCAGAGGGACACAGACATTAGTCTCTTAAAACTTTTCAGAAGACTACATGTCTAATGTCCCTACTGGTGGTTGTCACTGGGAGCAGGAGGGAATCTCACTTCTATAGTTATACACTTCTCACTTGCACTATACACTTGTTATTGCTAAATAGGAATATAAAAAAAATAAATAAAAATTCTAACCATTACCACTTGTCCAGAACTAGAAGCATTTATTTTGAAGTCTTAGCACAAATATCAGTGCACTTATATAGTCTCACCTTCATCGATTTCCGTCACCCAGCACTCCTCCAAAGCCCCAGAGGGACTGTGAACTTTGGCATCTAGAACTCCTTTGGCACCATTAAGACTTACTGCAAAAGAGGCTGGTTGGTTGACCTTTAACCCTGACTCCTAAAAGCACATTACAGGGTTTAGAAGAGAAAAAAAAAAAAACATAACAGCAAGGCAGATTAAAGTTTGACAATATAGACTGGCAAAACATCCACAGGCTTGATACTCACTTGGCCCAGCCTGGTTTAAAAAGGGAAAGGACTTTGTTTCAGGAGAACCTGACAGTGGCATACTGTTTATGCAAGGAAAGCAACATCACAAGACTTAGAAGCTCATGGTTTAAATGGTTCGAGACTACATAGTTTGACTGAATTAGGATTCCAGTTCCGCCCCACCAGCCAACTGTATTTTCTGCTGCTGGGGCACAGAAACAATGGGTCACTGAACTGACCACCTCAGGGTCTGATCCAATATGTCAATAAGGGGCAAAGTATAACTTGACACTGCCATCAAAAACCAAAAGGCATCAAGTCTGCCCCTTGTTGTGAAGGTCAACTGAATAGAAACAAAATATACCAGTTTACATTTAAGGCCTGTACATATTTTAGCAAAGAAAAAACAATCTGATCAATGCTTCAGACCAAAGTAATATCACTAGTACATTTAATGCTGCTCAAACAGGCACATTTTAAAATTGACCAGATTGTGAGAAGTTGATTTGGTATTGTTCAGTCAACCATGTTACTAATGTAGTTTATGAAGTGATGATTGCATCAAGCAAGCATGAAGAGAAAATGAAAAAGCAAGACAATGGAATGCGCTTCCAGTCACAATAAGCCACAGTCATGGTTCAGATCCTCTCCCCCTTTAAACGCAGGCAAGGGTACAATGGTGAAGTCAGGGCCTGTTTGAAGCCTTTAAGAAAGACACGAGAAAAACACATGAGAGCCTCCTGAGTCAGCTGGTAAGGAGCTAAATGCACAAAAAAAAAAAAAAAAAAAAAAGAAAGAAAGAAGGAGGTAGGACCCATCAGGATAGAAATATGGGAAGCTACCACTGTTGACCTTTTAAAAAAGGTCCAAGTTCCTGGGTATTCTCATCACAACTGGAGAGTCACCCAGCCAGTATACCATGCATCTAAAGTGTGGAGACACCAAAATATGCAGATACTGGTTAGTCACCTACCAAGTACTGATAAAAGGATTAGGCCGACTATTATAAAGCCTGCACCTCAAGTCAACAAAGCTCCATTATTTGTCATCTGAGAGGTTCTAAAGGAACAAGGAAATTTCCCCTTACAAAAAAGTGGGCTGTTCAGCATTTTAAAGCCCCCACCTCATTAACATCCACAGAGCAACGGGCTGTGTGAAGCCTGAGCTCTTATTTAAAATGACCTGTAAGTTGTTAGGGAGAAGCTGCTAATGTTACCCATTGGTTCTAGGAATATTACCTTTAGCACCTTCTCCAACTTAGCTTGACTACTGCCAAGAGCTGTTATTCATTAATAGCCCACCTCAAGTGGCAAGACTTTAGGGAACTTGGTCAAATGGGCTTATGAAACAATGCTGAACTACTCTTCCTTCAGGTTGAAGCAAAAACCATCAGCTAATACTTGAATGCATTTTTACCAGTTTTCTGCTTAAAACACACAAATGTTGCAAAAGCTTGTAGCAGCTTCACTAAAGGTTTTTTGGTCAGGAGTCACAAACTTAGTGCTGCAAATGCAAGCAGCCATGCATGTCAATGTACATCAATACTGTAGTTAGAGATGCATTGAATGCAAATGAATTAAAGATCCCTTCAAGGCTACTGAATCACCAGCTCAAGGAACCTGTTCATATAAGGGTTTTATGTAAGGGATGAACCCCTATGTTACTACATAATAGTACTAATGTTGAACGTTTAGAGTAATAGTCCTTGCAAAGCACCTCCTGCAATAAATTAGAGTTTTATGGAAGCAAGTCTTGGGCAGGCCACCTCAAGACCTGCCAACAAAAGCCCCTAACTCCATGTAATCCAACTGCAAAAAAGAGGGCATCAATATGACAGCTGCTCAGGAGGCAATTTCTCTGCCCAATCATTAAGGGCTGAGGTTTTTCCCAGTGCCTCACCTGAAGACTAGAAACAGTGAGTCGGCGAGCATCATCTGACGTGGAGCCCACTGGAACCACAAACGGACTGTCCGGGATGTGTTCATCATTAAACTTGACAGAAACTTCATAATCTCCTGGAAAACAAAAGCACATTGAGCAAGTTACTTTCCAAGCGGTCTGCAAGGTGTAAAACAGATGAGGTGTAGCAATTTATGGGTATGCCTTGACCTGCACATAAACTGTAAATCACACATTTCATAGAATTAAAGTTAGGACTCAAGATTTTCTCTAAGTCACCATTTGCAGTCAACTTTAATACAGAAGGCGTTGTATGATGTACAGTATTTTCAGAGTAGTAAATACCTGGCTCCTGCACAATATAGGACACTCCGCAAGATCCATCCTTCCTGTCTTCAAATGCAATTTCAGCTTTGCTGGGTCCTTCCACTGCAATGGAGAGACCTCCAGCACCGGCTTCTCGTGTCCAAATACTGAACTCCGCTGCCAAAAAAATTGACATGTGACCAAAGAGGACTACCAACACATTTAGATAGAAGTCTAACATACACATATACAGAATCTATCAAGTTCTAATTTACTCTAATCAGCGCTAAACATTTAAAAGATCAAAGCCCACTTCTGACATAGTCCACCCACATTCTCCCTTGTGGCAAGGGCTGCTGTAAACAGACTAGAAAGCAATTCCAAAAGGTTTATCATGTGAAACAGAAAAGGCTCTTAATATCAGTTTACATTGCATCTGATTTACACAAGTCTTCAGATGAAGCAGAGACCAGTGTGAACCCAGTTTTTGTACCATTTTGTTTTTAAGATGCAACTAAAGCCTTTTATACAGCCAAGGGAGGTGCCATCTTTGCCTCTGACCTACAGTTGTCAAGGTGCTATGCCACAAGCTACCTGAAGGCTTGACAGTTTGGTTAGAGAGCCAGCATAAGCACACTAGAAACCTCACCCAAGGCATGCCTTGAATGTAACAGTTTTGGGGAATCATTAAAAGTGGAAATAACCCACAGATTTAGCTGTCCGTGCTTGGCATTTTAAAACTGCACCGTTTTAAGGCTTGCAATTGCCAACTTGTCAAAGTAAATGAAGTGAACTCCTGCAACTAGATTTCAGTTTGGAAAAGATCAGCAAATGCTGACTGGCTGTTGTGGTTTGCAGCACCAAGTCCAGGGTGGAATCCTTACAAATGAGTGGTTCCACAGAGACCAGTATGTAGTCAGTTTTTGTAAGGAGCAGTTCTGAATTGACTGTACTGGCTGTAACAGATATTCATATTTAAAAATGCATGCAAATACATTGGTCACTGAGCACAATTGACACTTCCATATCTAGGTCCTTGTTCAATACATACATAATGCATTAGACTAAATGTGCTGCATACCTGGGGTTCCAACCTCTGCTCTCTCCAATCCAGGTCCACCAGCCCGCACCTTATGTGCTCCTCCTTCACCCAGAGGCCCTACAGTGAACTGGAAGGGACTGCCTGGCACGTGCTGGCCCTTGTACTTTACGCTGACCGTGTGAACTCCCATCTCCTTTGGAACAAATCGGATACAGTAGGTATTGTTCTCGCCCTCCATGATTTCTGCATCATGAATTTTGCCAGATGGACTAGTGACCTGGGCAGTCATGTCATGGATGCTGATTTCTGAGAGGAAAAAAAATAAAAAAATAGGAGGTTTAATAATTCTCCATAAACCAATTTGGTAAAGATATAAAAATTCTGCAATATTACTCTGTTCTAGTTCAGACTGAAAGCAGAGTCACAATCAAAATTAACCAGTTATATGGCTTGGTGATGGCAACTTCCCATCATATTCCCTTCAATCTTACATAGGTTCTTTGTGTAAAAAAGAAAAAAAAAATCTGGGTTTGGGGAGTCCCATGTGGGGACTTTAAATTTGCATCTCTGAATACTTTTCCAATCTGTATGTGCATGGGCAGCATTCTATAATATGAATATAAAAAAAATAAAAAAACCCACCTCGAGCTGGCAAACATGTAGTGCACTGTTCCACTTATAGGGGCAGCATTGCACCCAGACATAGTACTTTATTTTACCATTACCTGAGTAGCATCAGGATTAGTGACTGCAAAATATTAGCTGCATTTTACAAAGTGATGAAAAAAAAAAAAGTTTCTACAATTCCAGAAAAAAAGCAGCAAAACACTCCCTCACACAGGACAATGCTGCTCCTGACCTCTGACCCATTGCATACATTTACGAGAGTTGAATGGATAAAAAAATAAAAAATAAAAAAGAACTGTTCCCCTTAAACCATGTTGACCCTATTTGTCAGGAACAGGTTTTATGTTAAACTGCATTGCACATAGACCAAAAGTTAACATTGTTCTGTCATCTCTTACCAGGTATTTTCAGACTGAGGTCACACTGACTGCCAATGTTGGCAACAGATGGTGCTGTTCTCCTGCGGGTGATGCTCTCCTTCATCCTTCCCTCACCTGTCACTTTGACACAGAATGGACTGCCTGCAAAAAAACAGACAACGGAAGAGTTAGTCTAACACAATGACCTGTAATGTCACAAAATACTCAAAGTCTGACCGGAGGCTTTCAGAACACTGCTGGATGACTCTCTCCAGAACTTATCAGATCTGTGAAAAAACTGCCATCTTTAATAACAGAGTCCCTGTCAGAGCCATATCACCATGCTATCAAATATCCCGTACTACTGTCTGGGACTGCTTCCCCTTCCCCCCAGGATTTCCATTTGCTCTTGACATTACTGCTGCATAGATTTCAGCTCTTAAAGTAGTTGTAAACTGTTACGCCACTTGTACCTACAAGTAAACCTGTAATAAGGCTTACCTGTAGGTACTGTAAAAATATCTCCTAAACTTGCAGTTTAGGAGATATTCACTATATACACTGCCGCTGACGTCATCGGCGCATGTGCATTGAACAAACAGCCCACTGGTGCCGTTTTTTTCTCAGGACCAGTGCTCTGTGACCGTCGGCTCCCACGCGCATGCACGGGAGTGACGTCATCGTGGCTCCAGCCAATCACAGCACCCAAACCCAGAAGTAACTCCGGTGAAAGATGGCGGCCGTGTACTCTGTGTGCCAGCGCCGACTTTTCAGCGGCTTACAACCGCTTTAAGGTTTTACACATAATCAACGCTGTATCCTGGCCTAGGCCAGCACGGAACGAGTCCCCACCGGATTGCACTAATTAAGGGAAACCATTGCGCGCCCCCCTCTCAGAACTCTCAGTCTTAAACAGCAAGGGGTGTGGCCTTGACAGGAAGGGGTGGGTCATATTTAAATTGGGGGGTGCACGAGTTTAGTCAGGCCAAGGGCAGCACAAAACCTAAATGCACTACTGCACAGACTAGAAATCAAAATGTCAAAACAAAAAGTAGACTACTACCGTTTGTCAAAAGTAGTATTTTATGTAAAATATCCCTCAAAGTTAAGACAAAGTACAATACCTGGCACATGCTGATCAGCAAACTTTATATTGATGATGTAGTTTCCAGGCTCTGTTGGGCAGTATGTAACTTTGCAGGTGCCGTCTTCCAGATCCTCAGTGTTAATATCAACTTTGCTGGGCCCTTCAATAGACAAACTAAGGCCACCATAGCCTGCGACAGACAAATGGATCAGCACAAACTAGAACTTGTAGCATTCTCAGAAACAAATATCAGCTATCAAAACACACCAACAATGGTTCCTGACTAAGCAGGCAGCCTTTGCAATGTGTCAGAAGCTTAAATTTTGTTAGTACACCTTAAAAAAAAAAAAAAAAAAAAAAAAAAAAAACACAAAAGACACCACACAAAACATGCACAGTGGGGACGGAAAGTATTCAGACCCCCTTAAATGTTTCACTTTTTATATTGCAGCCATTTGCTAAAATCATTTAAGTTCATTTTTTTCCCTCATTAATGTACACACAGCACCCCATATTGACAAAAAAAAAAAAAAAAAAAAAAAAAAACACAGAATTGACATTTTTGCAGATTTATTAAAAAAAAAAAAAAAAAAAATATCACATGGTCCCAAGTATTCAGACCCTTTGCTCAGTATTTAGTAGAAGCCCCTTTTGATCTAATACAGCCATGAGTCTTTTTGGGAAAGATGCAACAAGTTTTTCACACCTGGATTTGGGGATCCTCTGCCATTCCACCTTGTAGATCCTCTCCAGTTCTGTCAGGTTGGATGGTAAACGTTGGTGGACAGCCATTTTTAGGTCTCTCCAGAGATGCTCAATTGGGTTTAAGTCAGGGCTCTGGCTGGGCCATTCAAGAACAGTCACGGAGTTGTGAAGCCACTCCATTATTTTAGCTGAGTGCTTAGGTTCATTGTCTTGTTGGAAGGTAAACCTTCGGTCCAGTCTGAGGTCCTGAGCACTCTGGAGAAGGTTTTCGTCCAGGCTATCCCTGTACTTGGCCACTATCCTCTTTCCCTCGATTGTCGTCCTGTCCCTGCAGCTGAAAAACACCCCCACAGCACGATTCTGCCACCACCATGCTTCACTGTTGGGACTGTATTGGACAGGTGATGAGCAGTGCCTGATTTTCTCCACAAATACCGCTTAGAATTAAGGCCAAAAAGACTCTTATTTCTCCCCATCTTGGAGTCCTTCCTGGAGATTTTTTTTAGCAAACTCCATGCGGGCTTTCATGAGTCTTGCACTGATGAGAGGCTTCCGTCGGGCCACTCTGTCATAAAGCCCCGACTGGTGGAGGGCTGCAGTGATGGTTGACTTTCTACAACTTCCTCCCATCTCACAACTGGATCTCTGGAGCTCAGCCACAGTGATCTTTGCGTTGTTCTTTACCTCTCTCACCAAGGCTCTTCTCCCCCGATAGCTCAGTTTGGCCAGACGGCCAGCTCTAGGAAGGGTTCTGGTCATCCCAAACGGCTTACATTTAAAGGATTATGGAGGCCACTGTGCTCTTAGGAACCTTAAGTGCAGCAGAAATTTTTTGTAACTTTGGCCAGATCTGTGCCTTGCCACAATTCTGTCTGAGCTCTTCAGGCAGTTCCTTTGACCCATGATTCTCATTTGCTCTGACATGCACTGTGAGCTGTAAGGTCTTATATAGACAGGTGTGTGGCTTTCCTAACCAAGTCCAAATCAGTATAATCAAACACAGCTGGACTCAAATGAAAGTGTAGTACCATCTCAAGATGATCAGAAGAAATGGACAGCACCTGAGTTAAATATATGAGTGTCACAGCAAAGGGTCTGAATACTTAGGACCATGTGATATTTCAGTTTTTCTTTACTAAATTGGCAAAAATGTCAACAATTGTGTTTTTCTGTCAATATGGGGTTCTGTGTGTACATTAATGAGGGAAAAAAAAAAAAAAGAAGAACAGATGATTTTAGCAAATGGCTGCAATATAACAGTGTGAATAATTTAAGGAGGTCTGAATACTTTCCGTACCCACTATATAGGTTCTATTGCTCAACGGGTGCCTGAATTATAAAGGGCTCTATCCCCAAAACACCAAGGACCATAGGTTCATATCAATAAGTACACCACCACTAAAGTTTGTGCACGCTCCTATATTCATATACATGCAAGAGCTACTCTGGTGCCAGTACTACCTCCCTGGGTCTATGACAAGATATCCCCCTGCTCCCCTTTACCTAAATAGCAACCTGAAGTCTACTACTTTGGGACTTTTATTCTTTACCAATATAAAGCAGCATAACATCTGCCAATAATCATTCCATTTTAGGGCAGTAGTCAGTCACATACTCTTCTTGCATTTCCCAATTTTAAATTGCCCATTTTATACAAGCAACTGAAAAAAAAAATCCCCTAGTATTTAAACTATATAAAGCAGTGGTCTCCAAACTGTGGCCCTTTGCCTGCCTTTATCTGGCGCTTGGGGCACTATCCCCATCACTGATACAAGACATTATTCCTCCCGCCACACCCAACGATGGGGAATGTTTTACCCTCACTGATGCCATAACATTATCTACTCCCGCTGACCACAGTCTGATACGCCTGAAGGACACTAAACTGACCCCCATTGTTTAAAAAGTTTGAAGACCCCTGGTATAAAGCCTTACAAAATGGAATTATAAGTTTTGCACATATGTAACTTCGCTCTTGAGCATGTAAACCCATGCTCTAACTAAATTAAGCAATTACAGCCTTTCATTGGGCTTACATCCAATATTTTGAGAGCTGGCAGACTTTCAACTTTTAGACAGCTAATATGACAAACGGATTTCCTATTTAACAAATCAATGTCCTGGCCATGTCAATTTTGACGTCAATATCTTCCAAGTTACTGACTTGAATCAAATATGTTGCAGGTGAAGCCATTCATAATTTGCATCAAGCATTTTCAGGAGTTTAGCACCAAGCAGCCTCCATGCCTCAGTACAATTTCCTTCAAAGATGCCAGGTCCTAGACTGCATATTGACTGCTAAACTTACAAGGGGCACATGTGAAAATGTTTATTTAGCAAGTGGAATCTTGCTTCTCAATTTCATGCAAATTCTTTAGGGATTAAAAGGTACAGAATAAGATACTGAAGTGACAAGTCTACCCTCACCTGCTTCTCTTGTGTCAATGATGAACTCTGCTGGTTCAAAGGTCCGCCCTTCAGTCAGACCCTGGCCAGAGACCACCACCCGACTGGCATCACCAATCTCCGACTGGCTGATCATCACAGTGATGGGACTATTGGGGATATGCTGCCCATGCTTCTTAATGCTGACTATGTGCTCTCCAGTCTCCTTGGGCACAAATGAGATACCTGCAGGAGAGAATAGAAAATACCATTTAAGAAAGCTGTTGTAATCCATGACAATATGCTGTCCCATCTTAATATACTGCTGCTAAAGAATATCAAGCCATCAGCAGTACAATGCTAGATGTTTTATATGGACTCTGAAAAGAGTCCCAAAAACAAGTGAGAGGGTGTTGCTCAGGAGATCACACCGAGCCATTCCAGTTATTCTCATGCAGCAGGATACAATGTTCATGCAAGTAGACTGTACAGCAGGCACATCAGGAATATGAAACGGGCTTACATCTTTAATGCATGGCCTCAGGTGTGCATTTGCCTAGGTCAACAAAAATGTTGGTCTCACCTATGTGTCCATTGCGGAGTCTCTTGAGTAGACAAGGCTCTTCTCTGCCGGAGGGAGAAGTCACTGTGGCCGTTAGCTGGCTCAAATCAGTTTCTGTGATGTTCAGAGGGATATCAGCAGTAGACCCAACTTTCAGCTGAGACATGCGCATGGTGTCATCACCTGGGAAATCATACAAAGATTACTTAAAATACATAACATGCTAAGCTTTTAAAAAGGCACACATAGTGTACAATTGTCAAAATGTCTGGAAATCCTAAACCGCGTGCTACTGAAAGCAGACATTCCCAGTCCCCATTTACCAACCATTCCAGATTATATCCACTGCACACCATTCTGTTCCATCCAGCCCATCAATGTCTTACAGGTTCCTGACTAGTAATCAGGTCTGCAGTTTCAATATACTTAGTCATTTGCTCCCTTAAATCCCTCCCTCACATCCCAAGTGTAACCTGTGCCTAATGAGATGTGACTAATGAGTGATTGGACTCGGTTCAATTTTAAATCCATTTAATATCCAATACTAGATTAGTGTAGACCAGTGGTCTCCAAACTGTGGCCCTGGGGAAGGATGCAGCCCTTTACTTGCTTTTATCCAGCCCCTGAAGCACTTTTCCTGTCATTGACACCAATATGGCATAATTGCTGCCTCTGACACCAACAATGGGGCATAATTCCTTCCACCAACAAAAATGGGGCACTGTCTCCATGGCACAAACCCCCCCATTATGAAAGGTTAGGAGATGACAGCTCAGGACTGACCAGGGGCAGGATAGAAGCGGATCTCTGCTGAAGTGGGGTGGACAGAGTGAAGACCCGCTTTAAACTAAAAAGTAGTTTAATACTGAAAGTTCCTGTTTAAGGCACCTCATGTTACAGGGTGGCAAGACTGTCCGTCGTCCAACTGTACTCATGCGTTGTCACCCTGACATTCAATGGAGACAAGCAGCTGTTTAATGCCTTATGTAGTCATGACCACTCGTGTCCCCATCAGAAAACCCACCCAGAGACATGCCACATAGCCACCCCTGGAGCGCATGTAGACAGGAAAAGACTACAAGGACTGTAGAAAATTAGCAGTATGATGTCAAATAGGGTGAAAAGTTAGCTGAAAGAACTAGTACATTGCTGATTAGTCATCAAGTTAAGGTTTCCACCTCTAGAAATGGCATTCCCCTTATCCCTGCTAAGCTGCAGTCCTTCCATCTATTTCATCCTGTACTGATGTTCTGAATCGAACATGATCCTGGAGAAATCGCTTGTATTCTGTGCCCAATTATAGGAGGAACTCACCAGTGATTTTGGCAACAAATGGACTGCCGGGAATATGCTTGTTGTTGTACTTGACAAGGATGTTGTAGTCTCCCGGAAGTACAGGAAGATAGGACACACTACATGTTCCATCTTGGTTATCTGTACAGCTGATCTCCGCTTTAGAAGGACCTTCAATGGCCAGTGAAAGGCCACCTAAAATGAAAAATTGGTCAGGTTACTGCAGAAGATTTAGGTTAGAATTTGGTTCTTTACGCAACCATGCACCTACTCACCTTCACCGGCATCCTTAGTGTTGACTGTAAATACAGCGGGTTTATTCACTGTGCCATGAATCAATCCTGGGCCATAGGCAGTGACATGGCCACTGTTGACATAATCCACATAAAACTGCAATGGGCTTCCTGGAATCAAAATAATCTATTAAAATGCAACCAAAGGCAGCATGTTTATATACATGCCAGCAAACCCCATGAGAGTTCCTAATGAGTTATACATAAAAAGGTGCACCTCTAGAAAAAACGTAACCCATCAGACCCACTATACAGTCCTGACGTACTAGGAGCTGCACCAGCATGTAATTTCCAAGATCTCAGATAGCTGGTGCCTGACCCACATCTCCCATAATTCAGTATGGCACACTTATTCATACAGCCATGTTTGTTGATTACCCTATGGGTGGGGCTTAAGTACATCCAGAATTTGACAGCCAAGGACTTGGTAGTTAATGCTAGAAACACTTGTAGGCTTGTGTCAAACACATTGGGCTATAGATCCAGATCTACAAAGTGAACTTTGACAGGAGGTTTTGGAGCCCTGCTTTGATCACCTAGACGTTTCCAGAAAAAAAAAAAAAAAAAAAAAAAAAAGGGAGCAGGTACCTACCAGGGATACCTGCTACCACATAAAAATAAGCAATAAAAAGCTTGGTGGCAGTTTATTACAGGCTGTGCACCTCCATTATGACCATTTTCAGCAGATCTGAAAGAATTGGGAAAATCTAAAGTCTGACTCATAAGAATAAGGGGAAATCTTCCATGTGTCATCTGTTCAGTGACAACTGTTAAGAGATTGTTTCCTCACTTCCTATCTACAGGACACAACTTTAAAAAAACAGCAGGGAAATGTGAACAGATGCTGCAATATGCAGCAGGTAGGGCTACCCTTTTCCAGTTCTCTTCCCCAGGCTCTATGGCTTGAGAACTCCAGTAAAAACATCTGACCTCTTGGGCTACTGCCTGCAACCTACTGATTGCAGTGACTACGGTCTGCAACCCAATAGGTTAACAAAATAGGTTTAACCTACCTGGGATGTGAAGGCCATCATACTTTATGTCCATCTCATGAAGGCCAGCTTCAGTAGGAGCATATCTTACAGTGACTGTTCCATCTTTGTTGTCAGTGATATCAGGCTTTGCCACCTTCCCAGAGGGCATGCGGACTTCACCTACATCAAAACACAAGAAGCATTAAATATCTGTATAATAGGCAACGTGTAAGGGACGCACATTGCTGGTATATACCTATACCTGTGATCTCCCCTTTCTTAATGGTAAAAGGAATAACCAGATCAAAAGGCCTTAGTCCTGCAACATCCAGTCCATTCACACCCATAACAGGGCGGTCTGTAGCCTAAACAAAAGAAGAACACCATTCAAGAGAATTCTGAATAAGGACAGGGCACAGAAGATGAAGAGGACATGCTATCATGGAGACAAAGAAAACCGAACTCTGATGCTGGTTCACGCAAACTGCTAAACCAAATCATGCTGGGTAAAGTACATCTAATAAAAAACAGCTGCAGTAATTAATAGACTCAGCTTCACAATCGTGGGTAAAGAACACTGCCTGAACACTTGTTACCATTTCTCGGGGGGCCTCAGCAATGTCATCACTGAATAGATTACTGCTCCCTCTCCACACCGACTTCAGCTGACCGTATTTGGGGAGGAAGTTGTGATGGGATAACAGCAAAAAAGGAGCAAGGACCAGCGTGCTTTTTAAGTAGACTGTCTCTGCACTGAATGGTCATCTTCCAAGGATACTTCCAAGGGAACATATTGGGGGTCTTGTGAGTACCTATTAGGTTTTTATTATCCACTTAAGCAACCAATTCATTTTACCTACACTTGAAATCTAAGGCTGGCTTATAAACGTTCTCCGGTAAGGCCTACAATGAACACTCACTGCATTAGCTGAACCCTGGGACAAGAGTTTCTGATAAACAAAGCTCATACATGTTTAGTCAACAAAAGTCTGGGTAAAAACCAGCAACAAAGTTCGGTCAGAAACTGATAAAACATAACTGTACGGAAGTCTTTGCAGTTAGTTTATCCAAAAGAAAACTTGGCAAACCTGGAAAAATGAATTCTGCAAGAGACCATTAGACATCACTGAACACATGGAAAATTGATGAAACGAACAAAGTAATAAAAAAAAGGAGGTAAATGCCTTCCAGCCACCCACACGAGATGGCTGGCTGGAAATCTGACAGACGGGAGGACTTAATGGGAAGGAGATGTTGGTAGCAAGAAAAGTATGTGAAGATATGGAGGACATCTGGAATAAATAGAGCGGACAGAAGTATGATCCCAGCAACATACCACCCCCCCTTCCCAAAATTTTAAGGACGGAGACTGACGGAAAGGCCATCTCTGGGACATTAGGAGCAAGGGATGAAACTCTGGAATTTGGTGTTGGCCACAGCAGAAGCACAGCTTAAGAGAAAGCATTACCACTAAACTACTCCACTAACTTATATCTACTACCAGCCCTACAAATAAGGCAGAGTGAGGTCTCAAATACAGACATCCAAGAAGCTCTGCTTGGGTGGCAGGCAACCAATCCTTCATGATGCCACATTAGGACAATAATAAACTAGATCGCCAATTGTTTCACTGACCTGGGTGCATAGTTTCCAAGCAGAGCTGTCTGGAAATTGGTACAGTGTATCGGCACAAGGCATCTTAGTGTAATTTGAGCAATGATGGCACATGCAAAAAAAAAAAAAAAAAAAGCCACACAAATACCAGTGCAAACTAACATTTCAGCAGCCGTCCTGGTAGAGAAACATTAGCTCTGTTCTACTACAATGAACCCCTTGGGTGGCTGGTAATTTGTAAGCAGACTTAAACCCAAAATTTTAAGAACTCCATCCGAAACAAAGTTTGGCAACTTGGGTATAAATTTGTACTCCATTCTGATTCCCTTTTGCCCACCTCTTGCACTCAATTATGGAGTATTGGCCTTTTAATATCAATCAGGAATCTGTACTGAATATAGAGAGCAGCAAGGGAAGGAGTGCAAACAAAAATCACAATGGAGAAAATGAAAAAAAGCTTCACCTAGGGTTGCACCCTATAAAAAAAAAAAAAAAAAAAAAAAAAACACAACTACGCCTGGATGGAGTTCTCAATGCCAAATGAGTGAAGATGAGCACAGCAGAGGGTAGCTAGTGTGCATGAGTGCCAAATTCCAGAATTTCTTCCCCCATCTCCAAGTGCTCCAAGTTTTTTTTTAAATCTCCATAAATGATACAGTTACTGTTAAAGGATGGGTACCCAGGGTTGCTGCATGCCCGGGTATGCGTAAGTTGGGGGTAACTGCTGCTGAACCATCTGCTGAGGCATCATTTGCTCGCCGTCCAGAGCCTGCGTTGGGGAGGTGTAGAGCACATGTTAGTTTGAGTCATATTGTACAACTTGGAGAGCAAGACACGAGGATGGCATAAAGACCTATGGAACAGTTTAGGAAAACTTTAACAGTTCTAGACATGCCTTACACTTACAAACATTTTGGGCAGTGGAGAAAAAAAAAACAAACAAACCCATCTTAAAAGCATAACTAATGGCAACACCTTGTTTTAGTTTTGGATAAAAGTGTAGAGGGATTTAAACACTGGTTTTTATAGCCGCCTGTTCCTCCGTTAGAGATTCTCCCTCTGTCCGGTTTACAATTATCAAACGTGAAAGAAAATCCCAATTTTTGGGTTGACCCCAGAAAAAGAGGGGAAATCTTCCAATGGAGAAATCTCCAACAGGACACGGATGACAAAAAAAAAAAAAAAAAAAAAAAAAAAAAGTCATCCAAAAATGTAAAATTTTGCCTATAGCTCTACATAATATGAGCTTTTTTAGACTGCTGTAAAAATGTTTTACCAAGCAAGTTTCTGCTGCCTCTGCTTAAAGTGCATTTCAACTTTTTAGAAGACCTCACCATTTTTGTTATGCATGTCCATTTACACAGCATATAATATTTTAGTTTGTAAAGGTTTGACAGACCGCAACCATTTCTAAACCAGGCCAACATGAGTCTCCACATATAGGGCTGAAAGTTTCCCTTAGCAATATACAATGAAGGCAAGTTTCTAAAAATATTTAATGCTTTATTAGGACAGCGTCCGATATGGGACATGCCAGCACAATACAGACTGGGTGAATTATGGCAACAACTCTTCAAAAAAAAAAAAAAAAAAAAAAAAAAAAACCACTCTTCAATTTTTATGCTATGTGAATGAGAACAAGTAAATCTAAAAATTGCATATTACCCCAGTTTGGCTACTAAATCGGAAATAAGCCAAGGCACTTAGGGGGCCCCATTGCCTTATAATGGTATCCAACTCTAGGGCAGAGGAGGTGGACTGCACGAGTTCCTTATAGGAATACAGAGTGACAGAAGCAAGAATTTATAAAGCTTGTTGTGGAAGAAAGTTGACTTAGTCTAAAACAGATCAAAACAAGCAAGCCTCAAGTAATTTTAATCCTGAAAGTCCTGACTGAGCCTGAAACGATTAGCGCATGATCATAATTATAATTATACAGCCTCTGCATGGGATTTGCAGTGATGCTATTGATATAGGCATCTTTTCTGTTATAGCCATCAAATCAATACGAGACCATATGGAGACGCTAGCCAAACATTTGTAAATAGTGAACAGAATCACTCATTACTGAAATGTCATCACTGCATGCTGCTCACTTACCGTAACCTGGAAAGGACTGTTTGGGATGTGTTCCCCTCCAAAGCGCACACAGATCACGTATTTGCCAGGCTGAGGTGCAGTGTAGAAAATGTCAAAGGTTCCATCTTCATTTTCTACTACATCCACATCTACCTCAGTGCCGTCTGGTGTGCACACAGTACATGTCACTTTACCCTTGCCAGCTGCCTTGGCATCAACTGTAATTACAGTCTCCTCGCCAATTTGGATTGTGGGTCCAACGCCAGCACCTAAGTAGAATCAAGATAAAAAGGGAAAGAGGGTGGGGGGTTGGGGCAAGAGGAATCCAGGTCAGGTTGTAGAAAGAACAGCATTTGTAAAATCATGCAGGAACCAAACCCATCAGCATTCGCAGCCAGGTACCCCCCCGTTCTCATGGGAGGTTCAGTTTTCAGGAAATATTTATGCAAAAATCACATCAAGCCAAAAGTAGTCTATCAAAGTCCTCATTAAAACGTATAAACCTAGGAAAGTCTAGGCCAATAAAAGTATTTTTAAGCTCTGCACATATTTGTAGGTCAACATGCAAGAGAACCCTATTGAAATACTGTGCCGAACCCTAGAGATGAAAGATTTGGGCATTTATGAATTGCTGAACGCATTGGCTACAGGATGCCCTCTAAACAGCTCATCAGGAGAACACATTAAGCAAGACAGACCTTTGCACATTTTAAACACTTATTAAGGAAGCTTGTCAGTCACATAGTATCGTCAGGAAGTTGCAAAAACTTATACTTTCTTTAAACAAAAAAAAGTTCAAGTTTAGGAGGTGGAAGATGTGACCTTATGGTGACACAGGATGTGTGCTAAAAGACCCAAGCAATAAGTCAACATTCTTACAGGACAGCTTTGTTTCCTGAAAGAGTCTGGGATATTTTGTTACTAAAAAAGAGCCATTTTGTTGCTAGGATGTTGCTCTTTGAGGGGGCAAGAAAACAGCCAAGCTATACTCAAGGAACTATGAATGTAGCCAACACTATTCTTTGAAGCCTACTTTAAAAAATTCAAAAAAAAAAGTTTAGGTTTTTTTAAATGCACATTGACCTTTAGACGTTGCAACTAGTTCTATAAATTTTGGGTTGACTGACTGTACCTACACTCTTCATTGAACATTAGTCATCCTAGAGTCCTATTAACAGGGTTTCTACAGAAAAGTGAATTGACCAACATTTTTAAAACCAGTGAAGTTAGCAACAATTTCCTGAAGAACTGATTTTCCATAAGAACAGCCACAGGGAAGTGAAAAAGGGTGCAGAGCTAGGTGGAATTAGAGTTGCAATTAAGGTTCTGAAGAGGGTTGAAACAGATGAGCCATACAAAAGCAGTCATGCAGGAACAAACGTTATCAGAAATACTGATCCCCACCCAGATGCATGTTACACAGTTCAGAGGGTTAGAGTGTGGTCCAAGTAATGGATTCCATGACAATGTAGATCAAACACTACAAGGGTCATCAATTTGGTATTCACAGTATGGTCAAGGTGACATCTAGTACATTTCTGAACACTTAGACATTTATAATAAAGCCTCCATTGATCTGTCAAGAACGTGCCTTTTGTCTACAGCATCAGCATGCTGCACGTTCCTATATCTGACAGCCAAATTCAAGGCAGACCTTTAAGGCTACGATTGCTCTATTTTTCATTTTAATAAACACTGAATCCAGTCACTTTTCCACACTCTTTAACCACAGACCTGTACTGGGCCAATCCCATCTAATTGAAAGCAAAAAGATGTGCATGCCCATCCACAATATACAATGGCCTTCATACACAAACAGGATTATTATAGCTGTAATTAGAACATCGGCTGGCTGGACTGGGAATACAAAGGATTAACCTACTCTAATACTCTATAGCTACTCTATATCTGTACGAGTTAAGGCACATTGAGGGAACTGCACCTTTTAAACTTTAGCAGTGTTGCAAATACATTTAAATAATTGCAACACCATTCCTACAATGAAAAGCCTAAAACGTTCCCAGTCCATTTACTCAACTACATAGTAGACTGGGTTGTACACAGCTGTTATAGAGCCAGGGTCCTTGTAGGAAAGGACCTTAAACCCTAATGAATAAAATTTGGTTAGGAAGTGGTTCAAGGAAACCACACATGTGAGAATTGGCAATGCATATCATTGCCAGTGAAAATTAGGCTTATAAGTGTACTACTTGTATAGGCCAAGCAACTTTCAGAAAAGTTGCACATTTGACTAGTACGCCACTACAACCCTAGTCATGATCCACCAGGTTATATGTCCCATGTTTTTCCCAAGTTGGAAGCACTCCAATTGAATTGTAGACATTTAAGCGTTGTCTCTAAACAGTGATAATTTTCCTTCAAACTACCAACGTAGCTAAAATGTTGGTGAGTTGAGTGATGGTACCGCTGATCAGCATTTAAATATCCAGGGCTCCATTTTGCATTAGTCTTATTGGGCTGGACAAAAACGCATCACAACAGAATAGGCCATAAAACTAACATCTAACTCCCCAGCTAAAACACATATATTAGATTCAAAATGGAAAGAGACCATTTACAGTAAGAGAACCCAATCCTGTTATGCAACAGCTGTTAACACCCACATACAGCATTTTATTGTCAGATAGACCAACAAGATGATCCATTTAGATCTGATCAGTAAAATGCTTCCAGTTTTAAAGGAAAAAAAGGGACAGTAGAGATCGGTCAAGACCAGCAAGCTGCTTACCTAGCCCGTGACCTCCGATTGACACTGAGGTGAAAGGGCAAAGAGCAAGGAAAGGACATGTGAGACAAGGTGACAATGTGAGGGTAAAGTGCATAACAAAATAAACAGCACAGATAAAATGTTCATCATGACATGTTATGCGATAAACCGTGTGCAGCGTGTGTACGTAAAAAGCGTGTGAGAAGAGCAAACGGTCTTACAGGCATTCCACATTATACCCTGGTGCTACATAACAGTTCAAAACATTACATGTTTCTGTGGGCTAGAACAACACTGATCATAGGTAAACAATGGAAAGCATTGTCAGCAGCAAATTACAGTCAATCATATTGCAAAACTGTAGCACTTTAATGAACCAAAAAGGTATGTACTGCCAACGCCTCCATTTGTCCATGCTTTCACCATGCAAGGCCCAATTTTTCCTATTATGACCAGTGATGACTAGTAAAGCCTCCAAGCTTGAGAAAAGCTTGAATAATCTCAAGGTAACAGGTCTTCTATTGCATGTGTTAAATCAGCAAAGAAGGTATATTCATAGGCAAACAGAAAATGTACGGACGAACAAAAAACGCCAACTTGGCCTGTTCCCTACCTGTCACCGTGCATTTGCTAGCATCGCCCGTTGGCACAGCACGAATACGGTAAGGAGAGTATGGGATCTCATCGCCTCCATATTTGATGAGAATAGTGTACCGTCCAGTCATATCTGGCACATAGGACACTGTATAGGTGCCATCTTGGTTGTCACGGATGGTAGCCTTCTTTGGTTTGCCTTCGGGATCCTGAAATCAAGTTGAAAATAAACCATTTTGCAGCAAAATCAGAAATGGTATACAAATCCCAAATCTACAGGAAACACGGTTGACAAATTTACTAGTTACAGTTTACTTACAGTGATCTGTACAGCAAGGAGACCTTCGCCAGCATCCTTGGCATCAATGGTAAACTCTACAGGCAAACTGGCTGGCACACCAGTAGTGTTTAATCCTGGTCCACTGGCTTTCACCTTGCTGGCATCATGAGTAGGCAAAACCTTCACTTTAAATGGGCTGTGAAAAAATTGGTGGGAGTTAAAAAACGAACAAGTACTGCTTAAAGATCACACAAGACAAGTCTACACCAGCAATACTGCATAGGGATTCATTTATAGGTATTATCTTAGTGAGAAAAGCAAGATTGTTTTGCAGAAAACTACATTACAGAGACCTCTTATACGAGTTTAAAATGTATCTATTGGAGTGAACATGTAATAACCTTTGTCCGACCTAAGCTGCAGTTGCAAAGACTATAGACTACCAGCCATAGGGTAGCATATCAACTGACTGACCTGCGTGGCACCTCATCATCACCATACAGCACAGCAATGTTGTATGGCCCCTCACGGCTAGGCACATAGTTGACAGTCTGCGTTCCGTCACCATTATCTACAACATCCACTGGTTCCACAAGACCTATGAGAAGCAGAACAGGGTCTTAAAATTACTTCAATAAAAGTAGGAAAAATAAAAAATAATATTACAAGGTAGAGAAGAGACAAATGGATTCTAAAATTTACCCTTTGGTCCTTGCACTTTAACTTGCAGTGGAGCAACACCAGCTTTGCTTGTGTCAACTGTGAAGGATTGTGGGACATTGGCTCTGACAAGCCCTGGGCTCAATCCTGGACCAGAACACTTCACTTTGCTGCTATCAACAACATCAGTAACTGGAACCTTGAAGGGACTTCCTGTAGAGTCAGGGCACAAGTTGTAACAAAGTGGCAACATCTGCCACTAAAAGCAGATTGGTTGATATGATCTACTACTAAAATGTTTGCAACGTGTTGCATATACAGTTGTGCTAATAAGTTTACATACCCTGGCAGAATTAATGATTGCTTGGCCATTTTTCAGAGAATATGATAAACTTTTTTTACTCATGGTTAGTGTTTGGTTGAAGCCATCAACTGTTTACTCTTTAAATCATGATGACAACAGAAACTACCCTGATCAAAAGTTTACATATCCCAGTTCTTAATACCATGCATTGCCCCCTTTAACATCACTAACAGCTTGAAGTCTTGTGGCATTTGTGGATGAGGCTCTTTATCTTCTCAGATGGTAAAGCTGCCCATTCCTCTTAGCAAAAATTCTCCAGATCCTGTAAATTCTTGGGCTGTCTTGCATGAACTGCAAGTTTTGAGATCTCCCCAGAGTGGCTCAATGATATTGAGGTCAGGAGACTGAGATGACCACTCCAGAACCTTCACTTTATCCTGCTGTAGCCAATGACAGGTCGACTTGGCCTTGTGTTTTGGATCATTGTCATGTTGGAATGTCCAACTACGTCCCATGTGCAGCTTCCTGGCTGATGAATGCAAATGTTCCTCCACCATTTTTTGATAACATACTGCATTCATCTTGCCATCAATTTTGACCCAATTTCCTGTGCCTTTGTAGCACACACATCCCCAAAACATCAGCGATCCACCTCAGTGTTTCGCAATAGTGTACCTTTCATCATAGGCCTTGTTGACTTCTACAAATGTAGCGTTTAGGTTTGTGGCCAGAAAGCTACATTTTGGTCTCATCACTCCAAATGACTTTGTGCAAGAAGGTTTGAGGGCTTATCTCTGTGCTGTTTGCTGTATTGCAAGCGGCATATTTTGTGGCATTTGCGTAGTAATGGATTTCTTCTGGCAACTCGATCACGCAGCCCATCTTTCTTTAAGTGCCTCTTTATTGTACATCTAGAAATGGCCACACCACCATGTTTTTAGAGAGTCCTGTGTTTCACCTGAAGTTATTTGTGGGTTTTTCTTTGCATCCCAAACAATTTTCCTGGCAGTTGTGGCTGAAATTTTAGTTGAAAACGAAACCAGGCAGGTAGACCAACAGAAACCATCATTTTCCACTTCTTGATTAGAGTTTGAACACTACCGATTGGCATTCTCAATTCCTTGGATATCTTTTTATATCCCTTTCCTGTTTTATACAGTTCAACTACCTTTTCCTGCAGATCCTTTGACTATTTTGCTTCCCCATTACTCAGAATCCAGAAACGTTAGTGCAGCACTGGATGAAAGATGCAAGGGTCTGTCTGGAGTCCAGAAACTCATTGACCTTTTATACACACACTAATTACAAGCAAACAGATCGCAGGTGAGGATGGTTACCTTTAATAGCCATTCAAACCCCTTTGTGTCAACTTGTGTGCATGTTATCAGGTCAAAATAACAAGGGTATGTAAACTTTTGATCAGGGTCATTTGGGTAGTTTGTCGTCATTATGATTTAAAAAAGGTAAACAGTTGATTGATAATAAATGGCTTCAGCCAAACACTAACCATGAGTGAAAGAAATGTTTTTGGGTTATCATTCATATTCTCTGAAAAATGGCCAAGAAATCATAAATTCTGAAACGGTATGTAAACTTTTGATAGAGTTTTCCCAACTACTTACCAGGTACCTGGTGACCACCATAGGTGACATTTAAGCTGTAAGTGCCTGGCTCATATGGAACGTATTCCACAGAACAACTGCCATCCTTGTTATCTGTGCAGGACATCTTGGCTTCAGATGGACCTTCAACAGCCAGTCCAAGTCCACCAGTGCCAGCTCCCCTAGAGACGAATTTTAGGTTAAAGCTTTCCGAATAGAAATGCAATATCTATAAACCATTTTAAAAAATTCTTGATCAAAAGTAAAGTCACCTTGTTTCAACTGTAAACTTGTTAGGCTTGTTTGTTGTTCCATTCTGAATACCAGGGCCATGAACCCTCACCCTGCTTGGATCGCAACCTTCTGTTACAGGGACTCTGAAAGGGCTGTTTGGTGTGGGATTTCCATCATAAGTGACATCTACAGAATGAACACCTAGAAAAGATGCCATATAGTTGAATGTGACCATGTGCAGTTGTATGGTTCCTTTTAACTACCAAGTGCATCTTCAACTCCCATCTGAAGAAAGCTTTGAAAATGGTCTTGTGTATCAATGGCAATACATTTAGATCTAAAAATGTACCAAAAAAATAAAAAAAGTCTTACCTTCTTCATAAGGAGTATATTCCACCTTGTAAGTACCATCACCATTGTCCTGAACATAAGCCTCAGTGAAGTTACCAGAAGGATTAGACACTCTTGTCTTAACATGTGGCCCTCCAGCTTTAGACAGGGCTCGAGCATCCACATTAAAGTCTGTAGTGGCTTCTCTGAAAACGCCTGTAAAAAGGTCAGAGGTTAATGACATTGGTAGATCAATACCTAGACAAACAGCTTTCCATTTCATCACTCAGTACCACACCTTTTCCTTCAACTCCTGGTCCATAGACTTTAACGCCAGATGTGTCAAGTGCTGGTTTAACTTGCAATTTGCTGGGAAAATTTGGCACCATCTGGCCTCCATACTTAATGGTAATAGTGTAAATGCCTGGGTATAATGGGATGTATGTGATGGTGTATGTGCCATCTCCATTGTCCTGGATATGAACCTCTGCCTGCATTCCAGTGTCCGAAATAATTTCAATGGTCAACTCAGCACTTCCAGCATTAGAGCAGTCCACATTGAATATGCCAGCTTCCCCAACCTGAGCTTGTTCTAGCCCGGGGCCAGAACAGGTCACCTTGGTAGGGTCAAAGCAAGGCTCAATCTTTGCCTTAAAAGGAGAGCCAGGAATGTGTTTGTCAGCAAAGAGAATATTGATGTTGTAGTCGCCATGCTGTGTTGGCAGATAGTTGACTGAACATGTTCCATCACCATTGTCGAGACATTCTATCTTAGCTTCACAAGGACCTTCTACTGTCAAGCCAAGGCCTCCCTGGCCAGCTCCTTTAGTATCGATTGTGAATGGGGCAGGGGCGCCAACATTGCCTCCCTTCAATCCAGGGCCAAAAGCTTTCACCTAGAAAGAAAAGAAAAAAAAAAAAAAACCCATCAAAACTGGAGAGATACCATAAACACTATAGCTATGCAGACTTTACGATTCAGACAAGTTTACACATTAAAGTCAATGCTGTAGAAAAGGCCTAAAAATAAATTCAAGATGCAATTACTAAATTTGCATACGTTTAACATGTTAATTTTAGCAGCTGGACAGTTCAAAGCTGTTCCCAGAATAAGTTTTTGAAAAAAGCATAAAACATCCATGACCCTTTAATAGAGGTCTATTATGAGACCATAACTTTGATTTCTAGTTACTGCTTCATTTTTATAAACAGATGAGTTTGAGTACACTTACCTTTGAAGGGTTGGTTGGTGGAACTGCCTCTACAGGGAATGGGCTGCCAGGAACTGGAACTCCATCATAGGTCACATCAACCTCATAAGGTCCTTCCTCTCGAGGTATGAACTTGACAGTAGTATTGTCTGGGCTCAGGCCTGGCTCCACTTTGCAAGGAACCGACTTGTTAGATGGGCCTGTGATCTTAGTAGCCACTTTGCCTTGCCCACCAGCACCTTTGGATTTCACTGTAAACTCTTGGTCCTTTCCAACTTCCACCTCTGAAGATGAAACATATGGGTCAAATCCAGACAGACAGTCATCTTCTTATAGCATTCGTTCCACTCTAACATGGAATCACAAGTGAATTAACAAAAAACACTTAGCACTTGTATTTGGAATGTCAAAACCATGAAACGCTTTAAGAAGTTGGAAGAGAAAAAAAAAAAAAAAAGTTGTGCCATCAGGGTACCCTGTGTAATATAGCTGCTGTAACCCAGTTACTACAACATGCTTCAGGGGAAGAAAAAAAAAAAAAAAAAAAAAAAACGAATAAAGTATTTCACTCTGTGCAATTACCAGTTTCCAAAAATACAGAAAGTGTTACAAGTGTCCAGTGGGATACAAGCGAGTAGCTACAGGAGAAGGAAACATGCTCAAACATGGTTGGACACATCTATTTATGCAGTACTTAAATATTTTCTGATATGATGTCACTGGACACTTGGAAAACCATTTTATTTTGTGACAAACGTTTTTGTAATACTTTGGAAGTATTTTTATATAAATCTTGGGCCTTATCCATTTCTGCATGCTAGAAACCACCTTTCGATGCACTTTTTTTGCTTAAACATTATCTAGGGGTTTAATATGGGAAGGGTCGCTGGTTCGAATCTGAACCACGACACTACCTGCCTGGAGTTTGCATGTCCTCCCTGTACCTGCGTGGGTTTCCTCCGGGTACTCCGGTTTCCTCCCACACTCCAAAAAGACATGCTGGTAGGTTAAGTGGATCCTGTCTAAATTGTATCCAGTATGTATGAATGTGAGTTAGGGACCTTAGATTGTAAGCTCCTTGAGGGTAGGGACTGATGTGAATGTACAATGTATATGTAAAGCGCTGCATAAATTGACGGCGCTATACAAGTACCTGAAATAAACAGTCTTTCCCTGACCTCCCTTTAGATGTCCTATCTCAAATTTCTGTGCAGGCACCCTTATGTCATCCCAATCTGACAGGTCAGCTGGTGTGTGAGGCATGATTGTAACATAATAGGTCCAAAAATGAACAACCAACAAGGTTTTAGTAAATATAAGCGTTGTTGACATTCAAACCAATCTATGCAAGTCAAACGCCGGAACCAAGATACATACTGTCTCCGAGTCCAGAAACCTTGATTTTGCTGAGGTCCAGAGTTGGAGCAATGCCAACAGGGAATGGGCTCTTTGGGATGTGATCCCCACCGTAAGTAACATTCACTCCTAAATTACCCTGATAAATAAAATCATGTTATGTTAAGTAAAAAGATCAAATAAAGAAAAAAAAAGAAAAAATGCTACAATCGATTTACCTGTTGTACTGGGGTGTACTTCACAGTGTAAGAGTTGTCAAGGTTATCAATGATGTCAAAGTCCTTCACAGCATCACCCTTGGCTGGTCCAGTAAAATTTACATCTAGTTTGGCTTTGCCAGCTGCCTTTGTGTTAACAGTGAAGTGAGTGGGCTTTCCAATTTCCACACCTAAAGAAAAAAGACCCACGATTCTTACATTCAAATCTTTTAACAAACATGCTCAACAAAAGCATGCCTCACCATCATTTGCACTCACCACTCTTGTTCAAGCCTGGTCCATCAGCCTTTACTTTGCTGGCATCATGGGATGGATCAACTTTAATGCGGATGGGACTTGTAGGAGTGGCCTTAAGAAAAAGCATAGTTTAAGTAATTTGGCAAACTGAACCACAATAGCCAATCAACCTTTAATGTCACACATAATGTAGCGTACAGTCCACTGAAGTTTTAAGCTTAAAATGCAATGGAACAAGTTACCTGGCCAGCAAACAGAACCATGATTGTGTAGCTTCCAGCTCCTGGTGGAGTATATTTCACTGTGAAAGTGTCATTATCATTCCGGATAATGTCAAAGTCTATGTCAGCTTCTGCTGGTCCTACTACTCCAGGAGCACATTTTATGCCAATGCTGACATCCCCTGAAGAGATATATAAAAGCAGCAAGTCAGTACTGAGATATACTGGGGCTAGCTCATAAGGACTTTGTACAATTTCGAACATATATTTGCAGATATGTATAGGTTATGCTTTAAAACCAGCGTCAAGTACCTGATCTTAATATTTCAGCCTTTTGTAATCCCCTGTAAAGTATTTTTTTTTTTTGTAAAAAGGGAAGGGGGCAGCACAGGGAGCCCATAAGTTCTGCATTTACAAAAAACAACCACTGGGCAGAGCTGTGTCAAGGCTGCATAAATATCTGAACTGGATGGACAGTAATAAATACATACAGAGTTTAATAAAGAGTGTGCTTCGCAGACAATGCTGCCCTGTCCATACTTAGAAAAATGGGGTGTCATTTCATAGGTAACCAGCTGCAAACTAATGGATTTATTTAGACTGTGTCAAAATGGCACAACCATGCCCCCCGCCCCCCCCCAAAAAAAAAAAAAAAAATAACCCACACACTTTCTAAATAAGCCAGAGCGCCAACATATTAGCCTGTACAGGGCTGTGAATTAAATCCCAAACTAGATCAGTGCTCCGATTGCTCACCTTGACCAGCTTCTGTGCAGTCCACAGTAAAATATGTGGGCTCATGTGCTTTCAAACCAGTCTTTGCCACACCAGGTCCGTAAACTTTCACTTTGTTGGGATGGCTGCCAGCACCGACGGTCATCTAGAAGAGATATTAAGTCCTCTTTAGTTAAACATAGGAGCGCTTAACACTAGCGATTTTACTGCTGGCCACAATTCACTAGTAACAAGATTGGCAACTTAGTATCAAATGGAGGTAGAATATTGGTAAAGTTACACATTTGGGGGCCAGCATGCACACATCATACATTATAATACAGCTGGGGAGTCAATGGCAGAGAGCTGGGTGTTCTGGTAGATCACACCTAATGGCATGCAATGCCAAGCTGCAGTTTCAAAAGCAAGCAAAATCCTTTGCATTAAGGAGGGATGGACTGCAGAGAGAGACATAATTTTGTCCCTGTACCAATCAGTAAGACTTCATCTGGAATATGAAGTATGGTTTCGGGCACTAGTTTTTAAAAAAAGATATGGGGGAACTGGAGAAAGTGCAGAGAAGGGCAACCAAACTGATAAGTGGCATGGAGGAGTTCAGCTATGAGGAGCTGAATGTATTCTCTTAAGAGAAGATAAGGTGTGTGTGTAGTCCATATAGTGAATTTGGTGGAGTTATTCACTTTCAGGTCATTACAGGAAGACAAGGGGGCACTCTTTATGGCTGGATGAAAAGATGTAACCTCCAAAATACAGAAATGCTTCTTCACAGTAAGCAAAATAGACTCCCCTCAAGAACTGGTTATGGCCAGCTCAGTAGATGGGGGAAAAAAAAGGCCTGGATACATTCCCAAATGAATGAATTATAACTGCATATTAACTTTGAGGCAACACCAGGGGTAGTTTATCCAGGGAATATTAAATTGCCTCCCAGGGGGGGTTTAACTAGATGGATTAGCATCTTTTCAACCTCATACTGCAACTATGAAGCAGTTAGAGGTTGGTTCTACAGCATCTAACCAGTAAGGGAGAGTCTTTTGAGAGCTGTGGGTGCACAGTGTTCTACCACTGGCAAGGCATCACCAGCTGGAGAAATTCCAGCAGGAAATCACCCAGAGCAGGATCAGCCAATTTTTAGGCATAAGCTTTTATTGTGACACCTGGATAATTTCAAATCCAGTAAAGGTTTCAGTAGTCCAATTTAACACAGTGGAGCATGGCAAAATTACGCCAAACAAGTTCTACAACCTAACAAGTCTGGCTTCTGAGAGACCATCCGCAGAGCACAGCCCAACTTACTCTGAAGGGGCTGTTTGGAATATTGACCCCTCCCCAGGATATCACAGCAGTGTGCTTCAATGGTTTCTTTGGAATGTAACTGCAGCTGTAAGTTCCATTGCCATTATCCTTTGTGGTGACCTCAACTGGGTTTCCTTCAGCATCCTGCGGGGAAAGAATAAAAACCCCATTATGAAACATTTGAGGTTGTCTCCACAACTTCAAACAGCGCTTCCAAAAATCACTTACTTGCACAGATGCTTTGAGCGGAGCTTTGCCTCCATGTTTGGCATCAACTGTAAATTCAGCTGGTTTGTTAATAGCCAATCCAGTCTTCTCCAACCCAGGTCCATAGGCTTTCACCTTTGACAAAAGGATACCAAGTTTAGTTAGGTTTCTGAAGATTTAAAGACTTGAAAGAAAATCTAAATCAGCGCCAAAAAAAAAAAAGACAAAAAAAAAAAAAAAAACCCAACCAAGGAAATCCACCAAAAGAGCTAGTCAAAAGGTGCAAATGGAACAGTTTAGGATTTTTGGGTGAGGGACAAGTCTTTGGGGGAAAAGGGTTGGTTACAGCTCTTCCAAAGCAGGGTATCTACACAGCAATTCCATCTATTCCCCCAACAATGCTTACTTTCTCTGGATAGAAGTCTTTGGGAGCAGGTTTAATTTCTGCCATGAAGGGGCTCAGTTTTATATCTTCGTTGTTACACAAAACATGTACAGCATATTCTCCGGCCTCCAGTGGCCAGTAACGCACATCACATGAGCCATCTCCTTTGTCATCACACTCAATCTTGGCTTGAGATGGTCCTTCCACAGAAAATCCTATTAAGATAAAATGAAAAACCATTTGAATCTATGCCAACACAATGGCAAACACTAATTAAAACCAGTTTATACCCCCCTTCTTGTTCCCCACCAGTCCTTTTCCCCTCATACTTTTGCTCCTCTTCTCCCTTAAACTATCCTTTTTGGCTAAATATAGCCACAACCTGTAACTCAAAGTATTCTGATCTACAGTTAGGAACACCTCAATTACCCAGGATACTTGAGACAACACCACCACTTGAATGCTGTTAATTCTCCACTTTTAGTCTAATTACTTTGAGTTCCTTGGTACCCGGACGCAGCAGGATCCCAAATGGGCACCCGGACCACAGGAAATTTCACTTAAATGATTATCAGCAATATGTCTGAAAGTTGACCTTAAAGTCGCGATATCTAATTTCCTATATGTTGCTAGAATGCATAACACTTTTTTTCTATGTATATCTCAATTCTATTAAGCCAGGAAGCCTGTTGTCGGGCACCTGGTCCTGTTCACGTTTTATTCTTAGGTTTAAAAAAATAATTTTAAATACAATAAAAATCTTATTAAACCTAAAATCAGTTTAAAAAATTAGGTTAGTAGTCAAGAAAACCTGCACTGTAAGACATCCCAGCAGCCATAGTTTACATCAAAGCATTTGTTTTGCAGTCAATGATCTGAATGGCTACAGCAATCTGCTGCATCAGCTGTTTGCAACCATGCAGATAGATGTCCAAAGGAATGAAGACAATGGATTACCATGACAGCCAAGTAGTTAAAATTTTGGCTGCTATTGCCAACCACTGAATTTGCCCAACACAAATCTGTAAACCTGTCTGGGTTGGAAATATGGGAAATTCCACTACTGAACTGCCTGACAGTACATGCTGCACAGCAATCAAGGAATATTGGTTCTGGAACATGAACCTTGAGGTCAGAAATGGCAATTTAACTGTCTTGACAGATCCTTTGACTAAACAGAAGCAATGTGCAGTTATATTGTACATCACAACCAGACTTTACACTTCTGAAAGGACAACATAGCACTTAAAAGGTTGAAACATTAGGTCTGAGTAGGATGCAATCTACTTTGCTTACTAGTTTGTCCACCTGGGATAGGGACTCACCTAAAGTACCAACATCATCACCAATGGCTTCAACCACAAAGTCTGCAGATTTTCCAACAACTCCTCCTTCCAGACCGGGACCCCATGCACGTACTTTTTGGTGCCCACATTCTGTGCCAACCTTCACCTCAAATGGACTAAAGGCAAAAGAAAAAAAAAATTTAAACGTGTAAAATTCAGAACAGTCATTTATAAGGATCACAATTTCTGCCAAAGTTTCTGGCTTGTACCAGGAACTTGAAATCTCCAGTCAGTCAAAAAAAAAAAATTCAGTTCTGGATAGAGTAAGGATTGGTTAAAAAAAAAAAACTCTAAAGCGAAGTAAATCCCCCAAGACAAGTATCCATCCCTACTGAAACGTCTCCCAATTCCTCCTCTGGCTGTAACTCCATTTTGGATCATCCCTCACTTCAGGACCATAACAATGGTCAGCAGGACAAATGGGAAGGGCGACAAACCACAAATAAAAAAAACTAGATAGTGGTAAACAGTTAGAATTCCATATCCAAAATCTGCCATATCAAGATCTAACAAATCAGATAGTCTCACCTTCTTGGGATGTGCTGTCCTCCCCATGTAATTGTAACAGTGTAGTTTCCAGGTGTGCTTGGATAGTACTCAAAGGCATAGACCCCATCACCCAGATCCTTTTGTTTAACACGTTCTTCAGTTCCCTCTGCAGAAAAACAGAATTATAAGCATTTGATTAAGGAAATTTGCCAAGCTGCCAAAGCATGGTATAAAAGTAAAAATAAAAAATAAACTGATCTCTAGGATTGCAAAGCATATTTCACCCAAAAGCTTTTATGATTTCAGGTGCGATGAAAGGTCATTTTAGATATTCGCAATTACACAAATACAAAAAAAGTACTTCCATTAGCCTGCTAGAAAAATCCAAACTAGAAAAGGAGGTGGTGATATGAAATGTGCTTATCCCAATTAGATAAACCAGCAATAGTTCATACTACATCTAAAAAAAAAACTTAACCCCTCCCCCAAAAAACTTTAGGCCATGTTAATTCTTCATGCAGATACAAAATAGATTACATCTAGGCAATAGGTCAGGGTTGTCAAACTCCATTTTATCATGGACCACATCATTGGGCCTCAAAGGGCACCAAGTTAGGTACAGTAGGCAGAGTTCAGGAGTTAATCTACAAAAACCAGGGTTTAGGGGTGCAGTGTGCAACTCCACCTCCCAAAGCTTCCTTGCATCTCTCCCCTTGCAATGAGATCATTCTGAAAAACTGTCCCCACTGAGTGCGTGCAAGGATCTGTTAGATCCGGGAGCTGCCGAGCAAAGCTGTCCCTTGTAAACACAGAAACCTTCTGTGTTTACAAGTGACTGCAGGGAGCGGGAGCTGAGGGTGAAAACTGGGATGTTCCAGCTGCAAAACTGGGTGAGGGCCACATAACAGGGTCTGGCAGGCTAGATACGGCTTGTGTGCCTTGTATGCGACATATGAAGAGAACACAGTCTGCATAAGCCACTGCTTTTTACTTGCCTGTCCCAGCAGTTGTCCGCTTTCCTGTGCAAAGCCTCCTGGAAAATCTTCACATTTAACACGCTGGTTTCCTGTAGCAACGTAGGGGCACAGCCAGCAGCGTGGAACACAGGTATCAGACACTACCAGAAGCGTGTCTTAAAGATTTTTTTGGACTGCTTTGCTCAGAAAGGGAGCAAATTCTGCAAAGGAATTTAACTTGGCTGTTGCTCCACTTTATAAACACTGAATTGAAGATTCCTTTTACCATTCTACAGAATTACTGTATATATATTAATGTCCAGAATAAAGTACAATTTAATGACACAGAATTAATATGATACCGCAAAAATTACTTTAAAAACAGATAACACTGAATAAAACAAAATACAGATCACAAAAAATAAATAAAATAAAAAAACAAACACACACACGAGAAAAGGAAACGGCCAGTAGATGGCAACATTTTACTCACTTGGTCCCTTGATTACAACTTTAAGTTCTCCACTTCCTGCTCCTTTGGTGTAGACCTTGAAGTCGGCCGTCTCCTTCACGCGTACACCCTTTGGCTGCAAGCCACGGCCCACAGCACGACAGGCAGTGGGGTTCGAAGCTACACAAGAGACCAAAAACGGTACATATTTTCACAACAGCAAAACCTTCAGACGTCACACAAAATCAAAACCATCCATACAAAATGCATGCTTCTGTTTAACTTTTTAGCAATACTACCGCCATGATCTGACTAGACCTTGGACATAAGTGAAGGCAACCAAAAGCCCCACAAAAAGGACTTAAAAGCCTGTTAGAAAGGCAATTGTCCAGAACCGCTCACCCAGCTAGTGGGGCCAAGATCATTGATGGAATCTTTTACAGTGTTCTTGAATCACCCCCTTGGACTAATCTGCGGGGTCAGTTTTTTTGTTGTGCCACTTGGAAAGTCTAAAATTTTAATCAACTAAAGTGGAAAGTCACCAATGGCTGTTACTTTGAGCACCAAAACACGACTATGCATTTTAAGGGTCTTCACTGAAGGTGAAGTAAAAAAAAAAAAAAAAAAAAACAAACAAAAATGGAGTTATTAAAAAGGAGGAGATATCATCCAATGAAGACACCCGTTGGAGTGACAACCGTTTAACGTGTGTGGGGTGGTGAATTTCCCCACACTGGAGATCTTTCTTCGCACTTCCTGTTGTGTCACGTTGATAGGAAGAGAAGGGAGAACCCTTAACTGAACACAAAAGGTAATAAAATCAGAAACTTAGGTTTGGATAGAGTAGAAATAATTAGAATGCCTGTAAAAAGGTCTATTGCTTCATCCCTGGTTATGGTTGCAGTTATCAAAACATAAAAGTTAAGAAAAACCCCCACACTTTGGGTGGGGTCAACAGGAAGTGAAGGGAAACCTCCCCAATAGGACACAGATGGCAAACAGGCTATAACCCTCCCATACTCTATCCCAGTGTTTCTCAACTCCAGTCCTCAAGGCGCCCCAACAGGTCATGTTTTCAGGATTTCCCTCAGATGTGGTAATTACTAAGGCAGTGACAGTGATCAAATCACCTGTGCAAAATAATGGAGAGCCTGAAAACATGACCTGTTGGGGCGCCTTGAGGACTGGAGTTGAGAAACACTGCTCTATCCAAAATGGAAGCCTATTGCCTTTAGTTCTACCTTACACAGGTCAACCCTTCCTTTTGCATCCAAACACTATTTTTGTCTTTAGATCTAGAGTAAGGATAGATCAGAGCAGTCCCATTGCTGAACATGTTATTAATGATCTTTATTGTAGCTCTGAAGAAAGGTTCTGTTTGCATTATCAGTCTTATTCAGTAAACTGTATTAGCCAGAGTAGCATGAAAGACCATAGCAAAAAGCTCTGAAGTAATAAGATATCCTGTTTCCACTACTATAGAGCTAACAGAAACGTGCTGTATGATGGGATTTGGTCCAAAAAGGGGCAGCTGGTCTGTTTTCACAGAATTAAAGTTCTCCATGATCTTTACATGTGGGTTTTCTCCATTGCCATACGTGCAACATGGAAGACACCCCTTTTTACACATAGCCATTAAAGAAAAAAAAAAAAAAAAAAAATTTACATTCAGCAGACAACTGAAAATAAAAATCGATTAACGTAGATGTGATCACAAATGAATGTAGGATGGGTGAATGTTAACACACAGTCCAATGCACACTTCATGCACAAATACCGTGAAGACTTCACGTCCCCCAAGCTAGCAAGAGGAAGACTGCAGGAAAAGACAGGAGAGATCCAGCAGGTTGACCTACTTTCCACAGGTGAAGGCATGAGGAAGAGAGAAAAGATAGAGCAGAAATACAAAGACAGTCAATAGTAGGTGTAAAAGAAATATCCTGGAAAGACAAGCAAAATAGACTGAAAAAACACTTTTTAAATGCAGATCTTGTGTCGTCAACTGCAAGATGAACACCATGTGACCAAAGGGACCATTACTCGTGCATAGATCCCAATCAAAACCAGCTATGCATCCAATTTGTTTGGGCAGAATCTCCACTACTTTATGGGTTGAATTAACAGACTGCTAGATACAAAGGGGCCTGATCATGAAAAGAATTGGTGCCCAAATCACAATTCTATTTTTTACTATATGGCCTATGGACTATTGGCTGCCACTGAATGGATTCGTATTTTCCATTTCTGTGTTTTATTCATCCTCTCCATGTTCCAACTCAGCTGTGGTTCTGGAAGTTTGAATCCATAGTCTTCCTGCGGACTACAAGGCTATTATCTTGGAGAAACAATTCACCAAGTGAACTTGGGTTTTGGCCATGCAGAGCAAAGCAATAGGTTTACTTTATTGCAATCCTCATTTGCTTACTCTTGGCTGAATGGATCAGCAGGGGAGAAAATAAAATCCTATGAAAGCCATCAGCTATGCTGATCAGCACAGGGGTTAAAAGGAAAGTCTGTACCACTGCAGATCGTAGACAGGAAGGGGGTTTAAAGTAAACCCGCTGCTCTGCCTTAAAAATGGGCAAACACATTTAAGACGTCAAAATTATGACAGTGAATAAAAATTTAATTCTTGCCCAGTAAATACTACAATTTGTTTGATTCTTCCAGGATATTGAAAAATTGATGCCCAAGTAAGCTGGGACATGGGCAACTCTACAATACGGAATTAATTTTCTTTTCTAAGGAAATATCCCAGTCCAAAAATACACCAAAAAGGTTAAATTGCAGGGGTAAAAATCTTGCTTTTCCACATAGCAATTGCAGAAGAGTGGCTTTAGCACGTAAATTAGCATTTAATAAAACCTGCAAGTCAAGGGACTGAAGTTGTGGGGCCCAATCAGGTAGCATGTGCTTGCCAAATGTTAACTGTCACTAGTGTAGGGTCAATGCTTATAGAGTTCTGTTGCATATGAGAGTGTAACCATAACATGCCTGCATGCCAGATCACAAAGCATTTCTGGTTTTACCTTTAGATCCATCAAGCCTGTTCTCTACCGCCACAAGCTTTGTTTTTAATGTACTTTCTGGACCAGTCGTTGTCAAATTTAATATGCTAACTGCACATAAAATGCCCAATAACTCTACCCAGCTTTATCAGCTTTTTGATTGTTGGACCCCCCCCCCCCCCCCTCAAATTTGTTTTTACGATATGGAAAGACAGTGGCATATATAGCAGGGGAAGGGGTATGCCCACAGCACTGTGAAAGTAGTGTAACCTATAGCAAAAGTTTCTACTGCAACTTGCACAGCACCGCTTTTAGCACAAGAGTGTCCTAACCGACCACCCTGTGCACATTGGGTTCTACTGCAACTTGTAAGACACCAAACTGTCCTAAACTACCCACAAGAGTGCTTCCTTCTTGTATAATGGGCAGACTAAAGTCACTTTGTATTTCTCATGACGTGAAGTTTAATCATGCTAAATGTCACAGGTTGGCCTGCATTTGGATTTATACTAGAGCCGCGTATTGATTTTTGTAAGGATTCACAAGGAAACCATTGTTTGTCATCTGACTAGTCTACAGGTATGTTCCATGCACGGCCCTGAAGATATTACATTGGCAAGCAGCATTCAGATACAAAAAAAAATAAATGAAGTCTGTACCTTGCCCAATGGTGACCGTGTACGGGCTCTTGGGAATCTGACATCCAGCAAATGTTATGAAGATGGTGTAAACTCCTTCTATGGTAGGTTTGTAGGTGCAGCGGTAAGTGCTGCTGCCTTTATCCTCCAGCTGGACATCTGCTGTATCCTTCTTGCCATTCGGGTCCTGAATAATTACCTCCACATCACCGAGACCAGCGCCTGCAAACAAAAAAGCCAACACAAAATTGGAATGGTGGTCAGTCCATACAAAAACACTGATTTCAGCAACTGGCAAAAGCTTGAAAACACTTGGTACCTCAGTTTGATCTAGAGTTTAATATTTGTCTCTCCAGTCACAGGGTTTTACTTAACCTTTTTCAAGAGAAAAAAATCCTGTTTGGGTCAGAGGGTATGAAAAAAATAAATAAAGTTTTAACTTGTATGATCCTGCGCTCCCCAGAAGCCAGCACACTTCTAGCAGTGGACTGTTCCTTGGTGTCTTCATGTCCAAGGTAGGGCTATGGACAATGTATTGTAGTTTAGGCAACAACTAGCAACAGTGCCAATGACAGTGGTAGTCTGGAGTTTCTTGCTGCTGCAACCAACTACGTGTAGCTGCTGAGACTGTTCACCGACAGGTCACAGGCGTACCTGATGAAGGGGTCCTGCGCAGCCCTGAAACACTGCAAGATGTGATCATTCTTGAATAAAGCTTTGACATAATTTGAAAATCATCTGTGTACTTTCAAATATGTACACTGATCTGTCTTAGTGAATGGGTGCGGCAGCCACAGCTGACAGCAGAAGCAGGAATTAGCAACGTCTTGCCACTTATTCACACTGACACCAGGGTGAATGTAGCTTTTCATCAGAAGATCTGCACCCCCTAGAGCGTAGGGGAGAAGAGACTGGTCCAGCAATGTGGAGGAAGCCTCCATGACTGATGGATCAGGCAAGATGGCTTTTTGGTCCCCTAGATTTGACCCTTGCAGTGTGGCGACGGCCCCAGTACAGGAGTATTTTAACTTTCCCTGGAATTCAGCTTTAAATAGAAAAGGTTTTGATTTTAAGGCTGTGCTCTATAGCAGGCAAAATTAGGTCACATGAGTAGATCTGATAGCAAGTACAGGGAAAACACCGGCCGAGATCTTAATAAAAACCTGGGGCTGCGTGTCATACGGTCTGCTTACTCTCTGGCTACTCTACTACCAGGGAACGCCACGTATCTCAATAAGTGTGTCCTTGTGTGATTCTAGTCATCTCAAGCCAAAACCTTAATGGAGGCTGATTGGCTAAAAGTCGTATACAGTAACTTAACTAAATCTTGGTAGTGTTCATTTTGAATACCGTATTATGTTCAGATGTAACAGGAATTTGATTTTCAAAAATTTAAGTTTCAATGACTTTAGTCAAATCAATCTTAATGCATTTTAGATAAAACTGAAGTATTTTTGTAACCCTGATGGGAAATTACATTTCATTCTGTGATTTACAAAAATAACACTTCTGAAAACTGGCAGGTGAGCTGCCTATACAACCAAAATCTCCCTTTCATGGACAAGAATCTTGCCAGTAAGAAACAGATTGGCTGCTAGACGCAATGCAGGAAGATTAGAAGACGTGCATACGAAGTGGGGCAAATGCCAATGTCAGGCAGGCCAGAAAAAAAATACTTAGAAGTAAACAGCTGGTATAAAGAAATGCCCAAGATAAGGATGCCTAATTGGCTGTTATAAACTATGGGATTAACAGCTTTCAACAGTGCCATATGCAGCAAGTCAAGGACTAGACTACAGCTGTTTGAACAAACACACAATTGCACTTTAAAATTACTTCTAAAAAAAAAAAAAAACTGAACAATTTAAAGCGCAACCTCAACCAGAAGGGGAAGTCCTACTCTTTCAGGTGATCAGGTTTAAAGATTTAATAGATCAAGTCATGTCAGGAAGTTGCAAGGTACAGATTGCACAAAGCATCTTCATACAACCCACATTTGAGGGGCTCTCTGGAATCTAAAATTTAGGAGTCAAAGCAATTCCAGATTAAAGGTTAACCAAGTAAGCGCCAAAGTAGAGTTGCATCATTCTTGATGCAATTAGCAGCTCATCCAGATTTCACTTGTTTCTTGGGTACTCTAAACGCCGGTCAGATGTTCACTCATACCTGCTGTGAAGATTTCAAAGTAGGTGGTCTTATTAGCAAGGTTTCCAGTGGGCTCTAGTCCAGGTCCCTGCGCGGTTACTTTACTGGCGTCCCCTTGCGATTTGTCGACATTCACTTCAAAGGGGCTCTTGGCGATGTTTTGGCCAGCAAACAGGACAGTAACCTGAAAAAATTTAATTTTACTATACAGGATTTATATAGCACCTACAGTTTGCCCAGCGCTTGACATGAGGGCAGACGGATACAGGAGGAATTAGCCAACACACTACATCAAGGATATGCAATTAGCGGACCTCCAGCTGTTGCAGAACTACAAGTCCCATGAGGCACAGCAAGACTGACAGCCACAAGCATGACACCCAGAGGCAGAGGCTTGATGGGACTTGTAGTTTTGCAACAGCTGGGGGTCCGCTAATTGCATATCCCTGCACTAGATGATCCAGGATCTACAGTAGATGATCCATTAACTAGCTTATTGAAATTTTTTTGGTGGCTAAACTTGTCACCCGATGAACACATTTATAATGAGCTGTACAATGTAATCAATGTAACGCTAAACCAATGCAACACATCTGTGCAATACATGCATATTTCCCCAAGGCTTGATCTCCTTAAAAGCTGCACGTACCAAAATATACCCGATAATCTTTCCAGAAATCCAATGTGCACCCATTTGTGGTATAGAGGCAACAGTGACTCTGCAGCAATAAGTCAAAATTGGTTATCAGCCCTGAACTTCTGGACTACAAAACCCCTCCCCTACATTATGGAGCAGTAGTGTTTTGTAGTCTAAAACAACTGGGCAGGTCTAACACCAACTTAAAAAAACTCCACTGAAAAAGAGGCACAGTTAGCTCACCACTGAAGTTAAGAGGTTGCTGGATTTATGGCACAACAGGTCTGTTTCTGTACTAGCAGTGTTGACATCATGGGGAAGTGTGCAAGTGTTGGAGGAGTGTACTGCATGTACCCAGATGTAAACCAATGTAAAAAAAGATTCAAGCACAATACAGTAATTTAGTGCATTTTATAGATAAACCACTCACCTTGTGCATCCCAGTCACTTTAGGAATATAGTACACAGAGAAGGTCCTATTCTTGTCATTGTTTGCTGTCACTTTCGCCTGTAAGGGGAAAAAAAAAAAGAAAAAGTAAAGCATAAAAGTAAAAATTCTGTAGGGTAACAATTAGGCACAACATTTCTGAATGTTCGTATAACATAGCAAATCTTTAAGTTCAGTTAAATTTTAAAGTGCATCTAAAGCCAAAGCCTCCAAAAACCAACCACATCCAAGGACTGGTAGATTTCAGTGGTCATTTCATTTTTTGTTCTTAGGTTTAGTTATTATTAAGACAATATTTCTTGAAAGTACCACAACCAAGATTTCATATATGCCACATCGTTTTCAGTTCAGGTTTACCTCTTCTTTGTGTCCTGCTGGATCCTCCACATAAACAATAACCTCACCAGAGCCGGCACTGATGGTCTCTACTGTGAATTCTGCACGTTTCTTCACCATGTTGCCAGTTGGCTCAATACCTGTGCAAGTAACAACCATTAGTACTCTGAACAAGTCCGGAAAGATTCACACAAAGCCTTATCAAAGGGATGTGACAAGGCCAGTAATAAAGACATCTTAGAACATAATAGAAAGTCATGCAACAAGAAATATCAAGGCTTCCATTGGCGACACCACATTAAACCCCTGGTTGACTTCAATACATTCTGTGCCACTGGCCAGAGGAACAAACCTCAAAATGAAGCCCAGAATGAAATCAGAACTCAAGGTGTTTGTTCTAAGTCAGTGCCTCAGAAAGAACTGTAGGCCCCATCTAAAGAACAGCCAGGTAAAGGGTAGTCGCAGAAGAAGGGTCAGTAATATAGAGGTCAAATCACCCAAAATGGATCACAGCTTCCTGCAGATCCTTAAGCATTTAGGTGCATACCTAAAACTTAATGTATGTTTTTTTTTCTGTTCAAGTAGCACAGGGAAGCAAAGTGTTGGATAATTGCACCCACCTGGTCCATAAGCTCTGGCCTTCTTGGGGTTGAGTTTGGGTCTGAGGGGAGCTCCAGGCTTCAGTTTGGCTTTGGGGAATTGGGACAAGTATGTCATGACAGAGTGCTCATCCACATTGGGATCAACGATTTCCTCCGGAGTGATGACCTATAAGGATAAAGTCCATTTAGTGATGAATGCAGCAATCTCAGCACTGATTATATTCAGTCAAGAAGAACCACAAATGGAAGTTATAGGTAAACTAATAAGCACCACTGATTAAGATTCAGTGAATAACTAAAGGGGATTTCCATAAAAAATAAATCCCAAGATTGAACGCAAGGGTCTCCAGTCTTCCTCAGCCTCCCTTCACAATGGGGCCCATACCCTACTGTTTCAAATGCCTCAGAGGAGAACTATACACATGTAAGCTAGCCGTAGGCAGACAATGGACACTTGCAAGCACAATCTGACCATCTCCCAACCTCTGAAGGCACAAGCCAGCCTCGAGAGGTGGGGGGAGAGGCTAACCTTTACTTCCTGCATGTAGCCCCTGTACCAGTATTTAGACAGACTGTCTGAACACATTAGAACACTTTATCCCAAAAGGAATTCACATACACTTTAGATAGTCTGAAAAAGGCTGTATTGGGCAATCAGAACACAGATGATTGTCATTTTAGTGTGTTCCAGTGCAATATCAAAATTTCATCAGCAGGCGGCGCTCCACCTGAAAACTTGTCCACAATGACCTGAGAACCCAGGACATGCTTTCTATCAAGGCCCCCCCAACACATTGAGGGCCCTCGATAAAGGGGGGGGGGATTTATAATAAAAACAACCACACACACACACACCACAACTCAAAAGTTAGCTTATATACCATTAAAATACTCGTAGGAACGCAAAAATTTAAAGCACTTTGGTCTTGCTCAACAGAGCAGGGCAGAAACTGATGAGTTCTTAACTCAGCCAGTCTGAAAACGTTTGAGTCATTTAATTAAGGACGGTATGTTTACCAACATTAGGTACTCTAGTACAAGCTTTATTTAGCTGCTTAGTTTCCCACGCTGACACCATGCTCCCGCATGGTATGCATAGCTGCTGATAAACAGTTTATACAAACATGTGAGAATAGGGAAATAAGGGTACACAGCACACAGAAATGCACAGTACGCCACATTTACATCACTCAAGGAAAAACAAACATTGAACTGAACTGGTGGCATGCTATAAAAGAGAACTATGGACAAAACCAAAAAGGACAAATCGGTATTAATAGCATTAACAGCAGTTTGTCTCTCCAAGTTCCATCATAATTTGTTGATCCTGCCAGCAGATTGGCGATCTGTTCACTTTTCCTGTATCAGAGCGACACTTTCTTCTGCCGTGATCTCACAGCAGAGTGGTCAGCCTATGGACAGTGCATTCGTGGATGACAGTTTGATGGACTTTATGTAAGCGACGCATTAAAGCTCAACTCCAGCCAACACTATGTAAAGTGACCCTAAAATCCAGGGATCCCCGGCAATGGTAGACAACATACTCCCCTATCTGGCAGGGTGCTTCTCAACTCTCCTGTTTCAGTGCTGCACCTTTGAATAGCCATTTGGCATTCAACACTGAGGGGGTTAAATGTAGGGAAATGCAATTATTTGGGAAAGTCAAGAGGCTGATGGAACTGATGTGTTTGCTCAACAATCTGCATTGTGACATTTTGCAAAGTTGCTGCTCACCTGAGGAATTCCCAGCCAATCATCGGCCTGCTGCATGGCTTCACGTGCATTCTCCACAGGTTTGCTGGTGTCCCAAGAATCCCAGTCAGGGCACAAACCTAGCAGAAATCAGAAGGTTGAGTTTTGACACAAAGTTGTCACATAGGTTTCAGATCAGACCGATGTTCCGCAGATTATAAAATACATGGCTGTTAGATTCTTGATTCTGCTAGCCCACCCCACCACCCCCTTCCCAGTTGCCGTTCGTTAATAGGCTTTGGTTCAGATAAGGCAGGTACATATTAAGCCACAGTACTCCACATCAATGCAGTAAAAATTCACAATCTGGTGAAGGGTGCTAGAGGGTCATCCCCCACTACAATGGTGCAAGCCTTCAATGGTAAAACCAAAAAAAAAAAAAAAAAAAAATTAAAAAATATATATGTTAACCTGTTATAACTTGCTGGGAAAGAGCAACAGTATTGCCTTTCCTGGGGGAAATGCTGCTCAAAGCCTTCTGTTTACAGGAGCAAAAACATCAGCATTTGGTCATACGAGCCTTGTATCATTGGAGAAGGGTAGCATCAGTCTAAGACGATCCTTCCCTTCAGCACATGTGCAACACGGCTTTTCAATCATGAGCCTAGAACACATTTTAGCTGGAAATTCTCTATGCATTCAAGCAAAAAAGTTATTTTGGATGTAGAGTAATCTCACACATCAACCAAAAACAGAGGCTTTCAAGCAGGGCTAAAAAAAACAAAAACAAAAAAAAACCCCACACACCCTCAATAATGACAATAGTTGTCAACTACTGTCAATCGATTAGTTGGTCAGCCGATAACTTGGCCGGCATTCAGAACACATTTGTTTACATATCAGTATACACACTTACAGCTCAGTACACTGTCCATACAGGTCTGTTAAGTGCCCACGAAGATGTGAATGTGTGAGGAGCAATACCTCATTGGACATGTAGTCCTGGGCAGGAGAAGGAAAAGGGTTTAAAGCTATTCTAAAAAGGCAGAAGAGCTTTTACCTTAACCACATTCTATTCATTAAAAAAGGATAAGTTCAGCTTTCATAAAAGGTTACACCCATATTCAGGGTGTAACATGTTCTGAAAGAACTGCCCCCCCCCCCCCCCCCTGCAGTGACAGTTAGCGTGGGGATTTTCTCCCCCTGCTACCTGTCAATTTTTATTTTTTTGTAAGTGCAGCTGAGCCCAGCTTGCGCCACTTATTTACAGTCCTCTGAATGGAAGACGACAAGTCCCAAAAACATTAGCAGCTGTTCGGCTTGCAGTTCATAAACTACCACGGCACTGTGGTAGTTCATGAATTCTGTCAGCATGTATTGATGTGATATGATGTACAAGCAAACCTATACACTGACAGCTCTGCTAAAGACCTGCACAGCATCAGCAATCTGCTGATCACTGATGCAATGCTTTACAGGCTCCTGCAACAGCAAAATTCATTTTTTTGCGCAGGTAAAATAAATGCATTTTTTTTTTGTAAATCGGTGAACTTAGTCTCGTTTTTCTCCCCCACCCCCAAGAGGCCAAGATAACTGACTCAGAGCACTGTGCCCCCAGAGCAGCAGCACTGTTTTTTTTTTCTCTCCCCCTCCCAGGATTCAGATGCAGCAAAGGAAGCCATTGGCTGCTGGCATCAATCGGACACTGGGTTTTCCAGCATGCCCATTCAACAGTAACCGGCTTTCACAACCAGCTTCTGTCAGAGAAAACTGTACACACGGGCCGAAAGTCGGTTGGTTCCTGATGAACAGGCCATTTTTTTCCTGCAGATTTTCGGCCCATGCTTACCTGGCATTAGCAGCTTTTCAACTGCATTAACTTAATCTTGCATCTGTAGATGTATAGCCATGCTACAGAAAGTAGTACAAGTTTCTCTAGCTTATTGATTCATTCAACTCCCCAGGGAACCAAGTGTATATATGACCTAAACGTCCCAAAAAAAAAAAAAAAAAAAAACACCCTATATGCTGGCTGTGGCGCCACCCACTTTTGAAGCCCAAATTATAGGAGTTCCTGTGGGAGGAGGTACAGCCAGCATCAACGCCCCCATCCCATGTGATCTGTCACTAATGAATGAAACACTGCGCTGCTTGCTCATTTAGATTAGTCAAGATCACTCAGAGCTTTGGCTCTGTGTAGAGTATTTGCCCCTATATGTACAAGCCAATGCAACTCTGAACTCAGTGCATGGCCACCATGATCTGCGGCCTCTCCATGGTCCAATCAAAAGCTAGGCTTGTTCTCATCACGCTTTACTGCTGCAGTTGGTTTACCTAGCAGTCTCAACTGGGATTGGTGCTTGGACTGGCTGTACAGAAATACAAATCCTTTGACAGGTAAAAATAATCCCCATTTGGCAGCTTGCATGTAGTCCGGCTTTAAAAAAACGGACTTTAAATCAGCTCATTACCAACCAAATCCATCTCAAAACAAGTTATAAAATGTCATCTGGGAGTTTTAGCCCACCACAATGAAGTACTGTACCTACCAGGAGCACAGCTATCGACCAGGGCACCCAGAGCTCTGCCGCTTTGCCAGTCCCTGCTGAAGTTGGTGACGGGCAGCTGGGGCAGCTTATTCTGGATCCATCCCAAAAGCCTCTGCTTAGGTGTCTTCTGCTTAACGTCTTCATCCTCTTCTTCATCCCACATGGGCATGGAGATGGAATAGTGCAGAATAAGGGTCCAGATGAGACCCAGGATGAGCTTGAGGTTCCCATCTACAATAGCTTTGCTGTCTGAAATTAGAAAGAAAAAAAAAAAAAAAAAAGTTAGAGCCATTTTTGTCAATATACAATTAAACAAAGCATTGCTAATATGCCAACATAGAACCTTCATTTCCTTTATATATATATATATATATATATATATATATATATATATATATATATATATATATATATATATATATATATATATATATATATATATATATATATATATATATATATATATATATATATATATATATATATACATATATACATATATATATACACACACACATATACATATATACATATATACATACATACACACAGTTTGAGTGTTAGCTATAATCTCTCGGCTTGAGCTGCAGATTTTTTTTTTGGTCAGCTGTCCATTCATAAGTGGAAATATGTGAAGCTTCAGCATATGAGCAGCAACCTGTCTCCTCAAGGATGCATGTGCAGCTCAGACAGTGTTTAGTCTGAGTCGACAAGATTTCCTCAAGTATCCAAGAGATAAATTCATTGCATGACCCTGGATAAATTCTGGAGCACAAGAGAGACAACCTCCAAAATAAAGACTGCTAGACCTTGACCAACTGCATTAACCCTTAAAGAGCACAAACAACCCCATGAATCTTATTTGCTTCATTTGGTCTGTTAATTATACAATTAAAAAGTGTCATGTTCAAAAGAGTAAACACCTGCTAATCCTGCCAGAAATCCAGAAACATACTGCGCACTCTGCACCTTTATATCAGCCCCTTTCAATCCCTGACACCTCCCTTATTTTAAGCGGTGAGGGCTTTCATGTTCTAGGGCAGTGATGGCGAACCTTGGCACTCCAGATGTTTTGGAACTACATTTCCCATGATGCTCATGCACTCTGCTGTGTAGTTGAGCATCATGGGAAATGTAGTTCCACAACATCTGGGGTGCCAAGGTTTGCCATCACTGTCCTAGGGTGTTACTGCTGCATCTCCACTTTCTATCAAAGCTGTACAAGTAGCAGTAGCCAATGAGCCCTTCACATGAGAAAATAAAATAGTTTTGCATAGAGCAGCCCTGATATGCCACACCTCTTCTCAGGTCTCCCGCTAAAGATTTTTTTTTACAAAGTCATACATTGACATGGCATATTGCATAGTACTAGAAGAAAAAGAAAGAAAAAGAAGACGTTATTGTTTTATATTACACCCCCCCCCCCCCCATCTAATCCCAACCCTCCACCACACACCAAGTAATCCTTATACACAAAAATTGTCAATTGTCTATCAATATCAAAAATAGAGAAGAAACCCTACTCCGAGGGCAGAAGAGTGATGTTGGAGAGAGACCATAGAAAGTAAGAAGGAGGAGACGGGATGAGTTAAGATTCTAGTGCTCTCCCCCCCCCCCCCCCCCCCCCCGAGTGCCCCAACAGCACACCGCTTGCTTATGGGGCACTCATGCGGGCTTGCTCCCAAGCCACACTGACCAGCCCAGCCCAAACCACCACAACCCCTGCTTTCTGCATATTGGTTGGGATTGAACAGCAATGTCTCCCACTGCTGTGTGTGAGCCAGCGAGAAGAGAAAAAGCAGCGGATCCTCCCATTGTGCACAGCACTGTATCTACATTGGGGTTTAGGCAATAAAGGTTAAACCTCCTGACTTGAAAACCACTTTATAGCTTGTGCCTTTTTGGGGTTCTTTAGTGGCCAATAGAAATGACCATGAATAAAACTAGATGAATGGAAGGGACAGTCCTTTCATCCACCCAACCCCATTCATAGAAGCAAACAGTACAGCTGGCGCCATTAACCCCTGCTATAAACATAGGAGTGGGGCAGTTCAAATGGAGGCAGAAGTACAAAGGGACACATCCTACTGACCAAGTACAGTCCTTTGTGTTGATTTTTGAAAGCCACCCATTCCTGGGCTGAGAGGTCTACAAAAAACAAAACAAAAAAAAAAACAAAAAAAAAAAAAAAAACACAAACAACTGGTCTAAACCACACATGGCCTATTACTGATGTGAAATGTTAAACAGCACATCTCTCATCTTCTGAAGAAGAAAGTCTCATACAAGGTTAGTGAGGGAATGAGCCCCTTAGCGGATAGGGTATGCTGAGCCATATGTACCCACGTGTGCCAGAGATATTGGTCTCATGGTCTGTATGACCCATATGGAGTTTACGAGGCAGAGCACAGAGATTGGTGCCCTGTGATGAGAATCAAGGCTGTACACTGTTCAACACAAGCATATAAAATCCCTACAAAAAACATGTGTCAGTCTGAGCAGCATTATACACACTGCCAGACATCAAAATGAGAAGGTGGAGAGAAGCCAGTTGTCCAACATCCATGTTTAAGGCATACTAATTGTTTCCAGCTAGTGGGGGACGAGCCTTTTTCTGAAGTCTGCTTAGAGCACTGAAAGACTTCATAACACTAACCAGCACAGAGTGAAGCCACAAGAACCTTGGCTTAATGCATTTAACACATGGAGGCTTTTTAGCCAATGTAGGATGGACAACCTGAAATCAGAACAGGAGGCGGGCGGGGGGGGGGGGGGGGGGGGTAAAATCTGAAAAAAAAAAAAAAAAAAATCCACAGCTCAGTCACAACTGGGATGGTTACCAAAGGCCTCCACAACACACTAGTTCCAGAGCATATGCAGGAAACTAAGCCAACACACTGATCAGAAGCAGGAGTAGAGTAAAAGGTGCTCGTAGAACATTCAGCAAGAGCCAAACTCCCAGCAAGGATGGATGTTTGGAAAGACTGAACTATCAGCACATGAATCAGACTGCCGATTCAACCCGTGTCTCAGAAGGGGCGCAACTCCCCCCCATTTTGTACGATATGAAAGGACGCCTCATTCATGACTCAAAGACGGGTTAACAACTATTTGCTTTAACACTACATTGCCTTTCAGAATCTTCAGTCGAGTTATCAAGGAGCTAGCTAAAATCTGATCAAGAGTGGCACATCAAGGTAAAGCTCAACTCCGAAATCAGCAGATATGGTCTAAATGCAACAGTTGTGTGTTCTTGAATCCAGATCTGTACAGTAACACTTCCTCTATGCAGGAGCTTCCGGTAATGCAGACCAGACACTGCTGCGCACTCCTTGTGCTGGGGGGAGTGGTCTGGCCTCCACCCCCTTCCTTAGTTCTCTGAAGACAGACTAATTAACAGACCACACAGGTGGTTTTACCTTTATGCGTAGGAATTTGGTTTATTTATTTATTTTTTTAAGAACCAAGCCTGTAAAGTCACCGCTTAGAGGTTTGACGTTTTCTGTCCATCTGGGTTGGTAAGCTGCGGCACTATTGGCCGGAGCCGCGATGAGGTCACTCCCATGCAGGACAACCCCGATGTCTAGAATGAACGTTGCCTTTCATTCTCTTGCATCTCCTTTGGGCATCAAATCATTACAGCTCTGTATTCATTACTACATCATTGTGGCTCACTAATAAATTACATTTTCCCCATTCAAAGTAGCTCAATTTGACTTGGTAACTGCCTCCAAGTATCTGTAGAGCAGAATGCTCATGAGAAGCAGCACAAGAAGCCAATCAGGTGTGATCACAAGTGCTAATAACAGGAGCCCCATGTGCTACCTCTTTCACTGTCCAATCACAAGTTAGGGGAAGACGGGACCTGCACTGCAGATTTTTAAATGCAGTAGGGAACACATCAGGTCTACTGCTGACAGGGCTGTGGGGCAGAGCTGTGAAAATCTTAGAAATGAATGGACAACACAAATCTTTTGGCAAGCAAAACTCTCCCAATTCCGCATTTATCCATTTGCCTCACGTTCAGCTTTAAAGCACGGTCTGCGGTTCTAACACTTGACTATATTTGCCTCAATGACAACTTTGTTTAGAAATGTGAAAAGGCAGCATATGTCAGAAGTAAAAAAAAAAAAAAAAAAAAAGCCCACACTCAGTAGATGAATTATGGTATACATTGCACACAAGGGTTCTGCAGGCTTGCCTTCCTAACATCCTGAGGAACAGTGCCCACAAATGTTATAGAATGGGTTTATGCTAAAAGGTCAGTGCAAATGAAGCACAAGAGGAAACGTTTGGGATGTCTAACTTGTGAGTCAACGCGACCATAGAACAAGGTTTTTCCGTATATGGCCTGTGCTGCTACTGGGCTGCGTGTTTTCCTGACGTTATTTGCTCACTGTGGATATGGCCCAAAATGTCTGGCAGGCCAATACCAAAAGTGATTTTCCCAGGCTCCTCCGCCTCCTTCTCCCACCACAACTTGTAATGAAGAGCAGGTCACAAAAGGAGAGATAGTGCAGTGATTCAAATGGGAAAAACACATTTCCTGTACGAATCCATCAGTTCAGCAATAGACTTATCAGGACCAGCTTCTCCTCAATGGAATCCTGATAGCAAAGTTAAAAAAAAAAAAAAAAGTATTCAGGCATGGATTCTACAGGCTTGTTATAATGGATACATTAGTATAGATTCAGACCTTTGATTCATTATTAAAAGTAGTGTTGCACCAAGTGTTAAGTCCATTCATTTGAAAAAGGGCCTGAAAAAATCGTCACCAATTTTTAACCCATTGCAGGGCGTTACTATGTGTGTTGTGTTCCACTGCAATGGAAGCATTGGTTACGTTTTTTGAGGTGCAGGAAAGGTGAGAGGAAATGTAGGGGAGAATACAGACTACCTCCTTTACTGATCTTCTAAAGTAGGGTTTCTCAACCAAGGTTCCATGGAACCCTAGTGTTTCTCCAGAGGTTGCTAGGTTTTTTTTGAGCAATTTCTGCCTCTCAGATAATTTAACTGACACCATTAATTTTAGCCATCTGTAAGAGGGCAATTCTTCCCAATGGCCTTCACACCAACGTATCACGAGTTGTAGATCATTTTTTCAGCAGGAGTTCCCTAAGACTGGAAAGGGATTTCAAGGGTTCCTCTGTGTTGAGGTAGGCTGCTCTAGAGACTTGGCTATTGTCCTTGATTTGGAAAAAAAAAAAAAAAAAAAAAAAGCTTTCCCCAGTTTTGGGGTCTGTGTTGATGAGTGCATAGAGGTTTTACATTCCCATAAGTATATGTGAATGATAAACCCAAAAGAAGCAGGTCAACTGCCTCAGTCAATAAATTCAAGGGATTAAGTCCAAAGTACCAATAGTACAAGTACCAATATAATGTGACAAGCTAAAGAACTGCATACAAATCTATGCTTAGCCATAAAACCATTTTGGCCTAGTTTTTTGCATGATCAGAAGGGGAAAAAAAAACCCACCTAGGAAAAGAAACAAAAAAATGGTGATGTGATGAAAAGTGATGTTTGTTTCAATCCAATTAAAATAATTCATGCAAGTTTTTATTTATTAGGGGGAAAAGAGGGCCCCTTTCACACAGGGCAGATTCTGTTGTGATCAGCAGAGGATCCGATTATCTGCTGATAGGAGAGCAGATGACAGATCCACGTCCACTCGGCATCTGCAGAGCGAACACGGGCAGAGCACACTCTGCTCTATGGGCAGCCAAGAGTAAACAAGACTCCTGTCAGTTTTACACCCGGCTAGGTCCCATTTGATCCACCTAAAGGGAAGAGGATGGTGTTCTCTGCTTTATTGGGCCAGATCAGACCCAAACCAGATAGGAATGCCTATCTGAGGGGCCGAAGGTGCGAAATGGTGTATATTGCATGAAAACAACTTAACTGGGGTAACGTAAACAGGTTAATTTTTTTGGTACAAGAACAGTTGCAGAAAAGTTGAGGAAATCTTCAGTAACTCAGGAGCCATTTAAAGTCCAAAATAAGGCCCCTCCTGGGAATACACACTTGTGTCACAAATATTTAGTCTGGAATGCTGATAAGGAAAGATTTCTGGTGTCAAAGGCAGCATTTCATAGCTCACTAATGCAAAACTAATTTAATGACCAATTCACGTTAATCAGCTGTCAGCGCAAAATGCTCAGACTGATGGTCTTTGTACTCTGGGCATTTATTTTATACCAAAAATATAAGTGTAGCGAAAAAGTTTACTGATCTTTGTACTCCATGCATTGGAGTATAGAAAGGAGAACTGCATTCAAATAGATTTAAAAAAAATCCTTACAAATGGGCTCCGTTCATATCTTGGCTTTCTGAATTGTGAGCGGAAGGTGGCAAATTGTGGGACGCCCATGCGATCCGTCACTTCCAATGGCACCCCAATTTTGCCAAGATTCGTTGGGTGACAATCGCAGTAAACTCGTGCAAACCGAATCGCAGAACGTCTGTGGCCCAAAAGTAGAAGAAAAACTCGTGCCGCGATTGGGGTGCCATTGGAAGAGATGGGGGATCACGCAGGCAGCCTGCGATTTACAGTCATTTCGTATCACAAGCGGAATAGTGGCGATGCCGCCCGCTATTCAGAATGCCAAGATGTTAAAGCCTAAAAGCAGTGGTTCTCAACCCCTGTCCTCAGGACCCATTAACAGGCCAGGTTTGCAAGATAACTGAAATACATCACAGGTGATATCATTTGCTGCTCAGTGATTGCAGTATTCTAGTCTTCATCTTCCCAAGGGAATACTTAAATCCTGGCCCGTTACTGGGTCCTGAAGCCAGGAGTTGAGAATCACTGGCCTAAAGGCTTGTCCTGCCAAACATTGACAAACCACACCAACCACCTCTGAAGTCAATTGCAACAGAATTTGGGTGGGCTTTACATGCCACAATTCCAGAATAAAAGATGTCTAGCTGCGGTAATAACCACTAGAATTTCCATGTGAGGACATTGACCACATTTGATCAAGTGACACCACCTGGGATTCCCAACACGACATTTGGATTACTGCAGCCAGGAAGCCTGTCAATTAGCGGTAGAAGTGTAGCTTGTATAGATCAGCAGGCAACAGGTCATCTTAAATTGCCATGGATTACCTCTGGACACTGGTTTGGTTGATGCAATTACCTGGCTGGACACCAATGCCTCTTCCAGGAACATAATTTTAAATGCTTGTAAAGTATGTATGCGTTTTAAAGAATTTTTAATTCAGTGAATTTTGCCCTTCCCTTTGTGGGGAATAGGCGAGACCCAATTTAAAATCGCTGTACTAGTTTTCTTGGGGGTGGGGGATATCTGGTCACCCCCTTGTAAGGGTTTCCAGATTTCATAAATAAGTTTCCTTATGTTGCCATTACCCACATCTATTTAGGAGCACGGGGGGGTAAGGGTCTTTTCCTCAACATTAGAACAAGGTTTTTTGCAGGGAATTGGGGGGTCCTCCTGTAGGGCTACCCCCATAGGAGCTGGATTACCCCCCCCCCCCTATACACAGCTGGATTACCCTTACACCCCCCCATAAGCAGCCAAAAGAAAATTGTATACACTTTTTTAAAGGTTCAATAAGCAGTCCAGCAGATTTGTTTATTTAAGGGAAAAGGCTTGAATTAAGGAACAGAGATGCCCAGAACTGAAGACCTTGGGTAACTCTTGAGGACTTGCTAATGTGTCTGGCTGCTAGAACTAACTTCAAAACAGTGCTGTTCACCTGTGGGAATGATGTAGCTAGAACATCAGAAAAAGTTACAACTGAAGATACAGGTGCTTTTCTGTGCAGAAATGCCAAAGGCTTTAGCTGTCCGAAGCTAGAGATACGGTGGTGTTTGACTGCTTTGAGCTGGCTCTTAACTGTCCTCTGATCCTAGACATGTAAAGTATTCCACCTCACTGTCTTCTCTGTATGGGCATTGGGTAAGTGAAATGGAAGTTACTCACCCAGTCCCTTAGTAGTTCCTGGAATCCAACAAGCTGCTGTATGGACACTGCTATACAGTCCGGGTTTGCTTTCAAGATAGCCAAGCTGGTGTGAGGCTTCCAGGTGCCCCTTCTCTTCCTCCCTCCTCCCGGCCTTCCTTCTGCACAGGGATCCTCTCCAGGTGACTGGACTGGACTCTGCTCCCAGACTGCAAGGCTTTTGAGCATTTATGGGTTGTTCCCCCACCTACTGAGCCTCACCTCAGGGATTGGTGGGAACCCTATAAAAATTTTAGGCTGCAACCTCTGTTCCTCCATTCTCCAATTTCCAGAACTACCCAGAGAGTTCTAGAAGCCAGGGGGAGGCAACAGAGCCACAGCCTTTGGAGCTCTGCACAGTCAAAAAACACAAATCAAACCCTGCTCCTCTACAGAGCCTATAGGAGGGGCCCAAATAAAAATTTACCTCAACTAGCAACTAGGACTATTAAGGTACCCCGAATACTGAAAAGCACATGGCCTGGTATAGTACAGAAGGGAGAGCTGCATGCTTGGTGCCTTCACTTTCCAGCCACTCAGGCTGTATGCCTGGCTAAGGGTCTGGTTGGAAGATTGAAAGGACCTTGTCCCTCAATATATTAGGACAGTGGTCCTTTGCAAGGAATTGAAGGGTAGATTTTTGCCACCTCTGCTTCAAGGTAAACCCCCCCCCCCAAAAAAAAATAAGGTATAATGTTGCCTCGTCTACACGCTCGCTGCCTTCCCCTTCTTTGGCCACCCAGGCTGCATACCTGTATAGAGTCAGATTACCATTAAGTGACAGTAAAGTGGAACCCCATGCTTTGATTACTACATACCCTCAGTCACAGCCATGGGGCTTTGTGTCATCTTGGTGAAGCCATTTCCAAATTTTAAACTGGCCCTGTACTGGCTTATAAAATTTAACAATGTAAATAGACCACTGCCGAGTTTAAGGGCTCGTTCACACCATACAGGTGCATCAGTGTAGGTTTTTGCACTTTAGCAGTCTATCGATTTTAAATGGGTTGCCCAATGCCCTGGACCATGCAGGATTCTTAATACACTGCACGGTACTGTTTACATGCATTTTGGTGGTTGGGAACACACACCACTTGCTAGATGCATGGGGGTGCCATAAGGAATCAATAATACCTGTGCAGGTTTGCAGTGAACACACACTACTCACTTCAAGTGTTGTGAACTGGCCTGCAAAAGAAGCACATGCAGGATAACCACAATTTGTGTGCCCAAGTCTAATGTTTGGTTCTAGCTTTTTTAGAACCAAATCTGAATTTTACACTCTTCCCCCCCCCCCCCCCCCACCCCCACAAATACAAACAGCGCCCCTACTCAGGAACAGTGGATCACACTTCAGTCCCTGTAATAAACCTACATCCTGATGAGCACATCTTACAATGCCGTCACACTTCTCACCTTGTGCACTATTGAGAAACTAAAAACTGTAGCAAGATTCTCAAGAAAAGCGGACACCACCACACCCTGCACAGGGCAGGTATGCAGCAAAAAAGACAAATTCCTCCCCGATTATACGATCAGATTGACACTTCTGTATCTGCTGGCACAGTTATCTGCGCAGTTTTCTAGGCATTATCGCAGTGCAGCGTCAGTACATTATGCAGCCTGTGGTATTGTGTCTGAGCATTACATTAAGAGTTCCCTCTGCCAACAAAAAGTCAAGGAATGAAGAGCAGACTGACTCAGAAGGTCTGAGGCGCAGTCCTGACTCCCCACCCCTTCCATGGCTAGCAGGCTCCTCTGCTAATCGCTGCACTTTCCAACATTTTTTGGCCTTATATGGCAAACACAAGCAAAATGCGGCCTGCCAGGAATCTCGGCTCCCTCCCTTTCTGTACAGTTTGGGGGATGGAGCAGGAAAGGAGACGAGGGGGGCAGATTAATGCCTTGGTCACAGCCTCACTTCCTTGCAGAACAAGGCCCTCCAAAACAAACGTAGTGAATACAGAGTGAAATCATATGCTCCTCCAGCCCAAAGGACTGTTCTACGGAGTGGCATTGAATACAAAAGGATTTTGCAGATCAAAAAAAAAAAAAAGTTGGCTTTATGCGACGGCATCAAAGTGCTACTGTGACAGAAATCTAGTTTGCACGGAGTAAAATGTGCCACATGAATTCCAGTGGTAAACCCTTTTAAAGTTTTAGGAAATAAAGTAGCTTTTTCAGCACAAGTTGTACCTTACAGGGTATAGCCATTTAAGAGAACTAGTATGCATGCTAGCCAGTACCCTGCATAAAACAATTTGTATGCATACATTTATATGCATACATTTATATGCATACAGTGCCATTGCGGCCTAGCACTCTCGGTTAAGACACAGGCAGCCATTGCCCTCTGGAGCTCTGTTGCTGGGACGCAGGTGGCTCTTGTACATTTGCGCTCTCCGCATGTAAACATTAGAACAAGCGTTTATGTTTTTTAGATGTAGAAAAAAAAAAAAAGATATATTATTAAAAAACAGGTTTTTCACAGCAGAGTGCTACAAGATTTTCTTTGGATTTTTTCCGTGCCCCACAACCCCTCATCTTGCCATGCCAGCCACAAAATCCTGTTGGGCCATTGCGCCTCCCACCCAGCACGGAGTTGTGAGGAAGGAAAGCACTGGGTCTCTAATGCCTCTTTTCGACCAAGCGGATCTGTTTAGAAGGCCTAGAATGGTCCGGCCTATTCAGGTGAGCGTTTCCACTGCAAGTCGGACCGACAGGGGCCATATGTGGGTTTAGAAAAAAATGCCTAGCATGGCGTCACACGTCCGCCAATCAGTGGAATGTATCGTAGCTCCGCCCTAACCGAACCGTTCCATTTTCTATGGCCCCACATCTGAAGCAGGACCCTGAATAGAACGGTTTGGTTGTATGGGCTGCTTTCATAATGGAAACACCCAAAATAGCGTACCGTACTGATCCGCTCAGTGGAAACGAGGCATAAATCTTATAGTATTCATGCACGTGGCTGAAATACATGGTGCTTTTTTTAAAGCAAAATTTTTCACATCTCAAGTGTAAGAATTGAAGGATCTGTGTTTTTGCAGATGTTCTATTTTATACTCCTTTAAACATTTTGTGCCAACATTGACAACCGTAGAGTACAAGAGCCTCCTGCATCCTAGCAACAGAGGGCTGCAGATGGCCATAGCTGGATGGGCACCATTTAAGTGGAGAGTGTTGTGACTAGGGAAACTGATTAAAAAAATTACACCCAAACATGGTCTGGTAGAAATGACCACTCATCTTGGTAGTCAATGAAAGTTGCATCCCCACCACCCCTTGTATTGGTGGCCAATGCAGGTGGTATATCAATTCACCAATGCTCAAGGAACCTTAATAAACCTCAGGTGGAACCCTAGGGTTCTGCGACACCCTGTTTGAGAGAGACTGTGCTAGAGGGGAGGGTCGCCATTTCAACTAGAAGCTTCTGTGGCCATTTTGAAGAGGTAAAGTACAATGAAACGTTGGGAGTTGTGCACTATCTGCAGCAGAAAAAAATCAAATGGGACGGCAGACATTTCCAGCTTTAATTAAGTAATCCAAAAAAATACCAGATTTAGACATTCTAATCATCTCTAAAAAAAAAAAAAAAAACCATCAAGCCAAATACCCTGGCAGTACATTCAGATCCGTGGCATGTCTTATGCAATAATGTCCTGTAATATGAGCGCCACAGCTGCTGCTATACAGAGCAACCCATGTCCTATGTACCTTATTGAGCAATGCCCAACATTCCGCACAGACACTGAAATATTGTATAGAAATGCAGGAATGTTACTGCTGCACTAAAATGCTTACAGATCAGCAATAAAGAGCAATGGTCCTTGCAGAAATATGTGCACACGCACAAAAAAGGATGACCAATTACAGAATTGTAAAGTCTATTAAAGGGCAAGTCTACCCCAATAGCAAAAAAAAAAACATTATAGGTCAATTCTAGCAAGTTTGACTGCCAAGTGGTCGTTTTAAATGATTGGATTCTGCAGTCATGATGGTCTCAGGTCTATCCCCACAATAGATAGTTTCTCACATGGCTCAAATCCAGTTGATTGCCTAAAGCAGTGGTATCGAAACAGCAGCCTGGGGGCTGTATGCAGACCTTTGCTTTCTTTTATTTGGCCATTGGGGCCCCATTCCTCCTGATACGAGACTATTCTGCCAACCGACAATGGGGCACCATTTCTCACTGACACCATTTATCCTCCCAATACCAAAAGTGGTGATGTTTACTCCCACTGACCAGTCTCCCCCCCCCGCTAGTCTGAATGACAATAAACTGGCTTAGTTTAGAAAGTATATAGAGACCCCCAGTCTAAGGAAGCACATGTACAAAGGCAACAGTGGCAAATGAGAGAAAGTCTCTGCTCCATCCCAAGCTGTGGAATAGCTACAGTGAAGTGATTAAACGGAACCTCACAATGTGGCCCCCCCAAGGGGGCTCAAAATGTTAAAATTACACCTACTGGTTAAATTGGGTGGAAGGCTTCACCCAACTTTTTAAAAGCAAAACTTTATCCAAAGCTGGAGAAGTTTTGACTTGAGTAAAGGAGGGTTAGAACCTCACAGCTCTGGTGAGATTATCATTTACCATTATGTTTCAGTACACAAAGGAATCTCCCCAGTGTGGACATGAATACACCTGAGAGGTTCTAACCTTTTACATACCAAGACAGATTTGCTTTGGCTGGGGTGCCACTTTAAACAACCTTAGTCTAAGCTCATGATGTATCCTGTGCTTTAAAATAGGGACTTTCCTTTGAAGACAGAAAAATCAATGTCAAGCTTTCCGCCAATGCATATACCAGAAGTGGAGTCACCTTGGTGTCCCAGATGCAATGCGATTGTTTTGGGCCCCCCCAATGGTATTACATAAAAAAATGAAAATAAAAAAAACAGCCTGTACTGCAATACTCCTATCTGGAGAAGACTTCCACATTACTTCTATTGTGCCACAAGTTGCCCTCAGTCTTCTGGGGGAAAAAAAAAAAAAAAAAGAGTTATGTGGGGAAAGGGGGTATGTTGGGTATCACTTGTGAAGAGAACCCAGAGTTGGTCACCCCATGACTACAAAAAAGATGTCTTAACAAGCACCCAATTCTCCACCTAAAGAAAAGAACTAAAAACCATGCACCCATACACAAGCCCTTACTTCAGAACACCAACACCTTTAAAACAAGATCCTGTGTATTAACCCTCATGGCTTTATCAGGCCAGCCAAGCATGACAGCTCCATGGAACAGCTGCAGGACAGAGCTTAAAAAGAGGAAACAAACCGTACATTCCTGGCTGAGCCACAGGAATACTTTTCTATGTATACACTGTCACTACTGCGATTCGCCTTTTCAAGCATGTTCTCACAAGATTCAGGAGTGGCGTTGGGGAAAAAAAAAAAAAAAGGAGAACAGAATAATAAGGGCCATACAAGTATTGTATGTAGTTACAGATCGCACTGCAGGAAAGATTTCTCATCTTGAGCCATTGGCTGTCTGCATGAGGATGTAAAATTAGGACCACCCATGTTTTTCAAGAAACTTATCAGAATACAATTAAGCATATTGGCTAGCAAATCTCTATGCTGAAAAAAACTTCAGATTGGCTGTGGAGGGCCATTCAACAATAAGTATAGCGCAGCTCAGCTAGCAACAAATTAACAAAAGTGGATACATGCAAATAACCCAAAAAGGCAAATGATTGCTACAGTTTGATACAGCAGTGAAGATCAATAAAAAAAAAAAAAACCCCACACGTTATACTTACCACTTCTGCTGCTTCACAGGAGCAGCCCGGATCCTCCTCTTCTCAGGTCCCTCTTTCCCATCGAGTGCCCCCTCACCCAGCAGCTCTCTATGGGGCACCCAAGCCGAGTCAGAGTTCCGTGTAACCAGACACAAAGCCCTGACTTGGCCCCACCCCCTCCCCCCTGATTGGCTGACTGACTTTGAGAGCAGCAGGAGCCAAAGGCGCCACTGCTGTGTGTCAGCCAACCAGGAGTGTCCTGGGCGGCTTAGACACTCGTGGACATCACTGGAGAGAGATGAGGCTCAGGTAAGTAATAAGGGGGTGCTGGGGAGGCTGCTACACAGGTTTATCATAACACATTAAAGATAAGGCAGAATGTTTCTTCCCCCCCCCCCCCCCCCAACAACCCCTTTAATTAGCACAATGAACTGATGAGTCACTACAAGTGTCTTTTTTGTTTCTTTGATTGATCTTCACTGCTATAACAGATTGTAGCAATTTTCCTTTTTGGGCATATTGTTGCAGTTTACATGTATCCACTTTTAGGTTTGTTAATGTGTTGCTAGTTGCACTGCACTATAAATGTTCATTATCTACTGAAGTGTTTGATAACAAGTTTGAATGGTAAGCAGCAACTGGAGTATTTCACAGTCACTTGGAGTTTACACACAATTTGAGACATTTATTTGAACTGATTAAAAAGGGTAAAGGTTTATATGTGGAGGGCTATTGCACTGCATTTTTTTTTTTTTTTTTAATGTTAAAGTGGTTTCAAATGCTAGGACATTTACCTTGATGCATTAAAGTAAAAAATGTCCTAGCAATATCTCCCTCAACCCCCCCCCAAAGACTTACCCAAGTCCTCACTCGATCCAACACTGTGCCAGTTTGTAGCAGCTCTCTCCCCCACAATCCCAGGCTTTGCTGAGGCAGCGGAAGTCATTGGCTCCTGCTGCCATCAATCAAATCTTGTGAGGAGGGAGCAGAGGGTGGGGGCTGAGCTGCACTGTGTGTGTCAATGGATAGTCCAGCTCGGAACTATGCCCACAGGTGTGCCACACCATAGGCTTCCTACAAGGGCACACTGAAGAGCAGCCAGGAGCAGGGGGGGGGGACCCAGGAGTAGGTTTGCACTACCATTGCACACAGGAGGAGGCAAGTATAATGCTTTTTTAAAAGAGATAGACAGCCTTTTATGGCCGCTTTAAAGCCCAATTCAAACTTTTTTTTTGAGAACTTTGAGTAAAAGGCAAGGTACAAATTAGAGGTTTACCTTTTATTAAAAAAAAGATTTGGTCGGGAAAAGAATTAACTTCAAGCTTCCTTTCAACAAGATCCCAAGGAATGACGAGTAGCCTAGAAGTTATGAGAATGCTACGAGCATCTTTGCAATTTGAGCCATTTAGCTTCCCCTTGGATCTTGATAGAAGGAGCACGTCATCACCCTCCGCTAACAGGGCTAAGGAGAGGGCAACATTGCACTACTCTGGAAGGTGATGGGAGTTGGCAAATAGCTGCTTTTAAAGAAGGCAACAAGTTAGATATGTATGGGGAATGGGCCACATAACTGGCAGTTTTACAAGGTCCAAAAAAAAAAAAAAAAAAAAAAAAAAAAAAAAAAAAACCACCACACTTCCAAATCAATATTTTGAAGGAAAAAAAAAGAAAAATAAAATTGCATTTTGAGACACCATTAGGAAGATTGCACCTTACTTGCTGTCAGGCAGCAGAGGTAGCGAGGGGAGTTGTCATCACTAGGGGCTCTTGCTTCTGCAGGTGTAAATATTCTGTCTGGATAATTCAGATCATGTACAGACAGGTTTACTAGTCTGAAAACATTATGCTAGAAGTAGAACAAATCTCTCATCTGAGCAGTGTCATGATTTACAGTGCAAACATACCAACGCGCTCAAGCCCCACAGCACAGGAGCTGATCAAGGAGGAAATCGTAGCGAGCCACTGGGGAGTCATTCCCATTCTGTGAATCACATTTGTTTGGAAGACTTATCCTGTCCAAAGACCAGCAATGGCATTGGAGCCCCTACCTTTCCGGCATCCTGACCATTAACTCCTTGAGCAATAGTTACAGGAGGCTGGACAGTGCTATTCCTACACTATTTAGAGACTGAAATCCTCAGATTGTGTCCACCCATGGACTGTTTACCTCTCCCAGCAAAGTTTCTCAGGTTTGAAGACTCCTAAAGTTTTCTAGCAGCCCTCAAAATGGTAGCTGAAAAAATGTAAAATATATAGGCAAACCAAAAACCATTAAGCTTACAATAGCTCTCCACAAAGTAAGTTTTCTAAATGGCTCTTTAGTAGACAAAGCTTGCCAAAGACTTCAGTCAGCCAACCACCCCAAAGATGTATGGCTTGTTTAGCAAACCATTCCATCCATGAATATTTCCCTGTGAACAAATCCTTTAAGCTTCCCTACCTGCATTTGGCACTTCAGTAGAGCGATTTCTTTGGAGCTTTACATGCTGACCAGAACCATATAACCCATGATAAAAAAAACAAAAAAAAAAACAAAAAAAACAAAAACAAAACACACACACACACACACACACAAAAACACTTAAGTCTTCCTTTGCATACACTTAACTGAACTTTTTGGACTATCATTTCCCATGGTACCCCTACCATCTTATCTGCCTGGGCAGATGTGCAAGTAGCATGAAATGCATCACTGTTCTCTGCCTGTTGTAGCCGTGATGTTTTTTGTACTGATGGATTATCAAATTCATTTGGATTTCTCATACAATCAAGTGCATTCATCCACTTTTGCATGTCACGTATCTGGCGGCTTGCACCTCAGTGTATGAAGGGGGGGGGGGGTACAGAGGTGGGCCAAACTGCAGTGCAAAATTCCCACCCAGTGGTGTTCTGAACAGCCACAAATATGTAGAACTAGTTCGGGTAATGTGTCCATGTCATTTCTGAATAGATGTTCTATATACATTCCTGTAAACAAAGCCTTCAAGTCTCCCAACCTGAATTTGTCACTTCAGCAGAGTAATTCATTGGAGCTTCGCATGCTGACCAGAACCACCAGCCCTATTGCTGGTAGGCCAGAGGATGAAAAGTTATAACCCACCAAATAGTCATTTCTGCCTATGACTACACTTAACTGAATAACTAGATTGGGCTTTGGCAGTCTGATAACAATTTCCTATGCCCAATTGCCACCCAAAGTACAAAGATCACTTCAGTCAGAGCCTTCACAAAACAGATGACTTTCCCCACTCCCGGAGAAGCAGAAGTGGCCCATGTCTCCCCTAACCCAAAGTACTGTAAATTTCAACAAACCAAGAATCAGAAAAGGTATCATGGGTAATCTTGTCAAGAAAATCTAATTTTGTTCATGGGGTGGGGTCTCATCTAGAGAAAATCTCCCTTGGCCTGAATGAGTAAAGTTACAGGTAAAGACTTGCGGGCACTTTGACATTTATGGGCAAACAAGGACTTCTGAGCAAGATCTTCATGGTCCATTTTATTGTCCGCCTGAAAAGTTGGGACAGTTGTGTCAAGGTTGTGCCTTCCCTTGAATGTTATAGGTGTCACTGTATGGCATATGGATATCTAGCTCTGAGGAAAAGTGTGAAATGGACACACATTTTAACTTTCAGATTTTGTGGTCCCTTAAGCTACAAACCAGTTCTTGGCTTCTGTACCTCCAGTACTAGAATCCTGGGCTTCTGCATTACTCTGACATCTCCCAGAACTATAAGCAGAGCCAGGTTTATCTCACCCACAGAAAAGGAAAGAAAATACTAACACAAAGGTTTCCATTCAGGATGCAGCAACTACACAGCCCTCAGGGCTCCAGAACAAGTTTGGCATATGCACAGAGTGAAGGCAGAGCAGAAAAAAAAAAAAAAAAAAAATAATCATACAGCCAATAGAACGAGTGTCACTAAAAGAGGCTGACATTACCAGAAGAAGAATACGTCATGTTGCCCGTGTTTAGAGAGCAGGTGAAAGCCAAATTGGAATGCGTTACGCAAGCACCCGAAACTCATGTTGCTCCTGGCAACCAAATGTTTATTTGCATTTACTGCCAGGTTTTGGCTTTATTTTCTCTAAATTTAGGTCTAGAACTAGCAGAAGTACCTCTGCATATGTCTGCATCTACCAACTCAGACCAGTTAGTCTAAGTTCACACTTATGGGGGGGGGGGGGGGGGGGGGGGAGACACATGCAAAATCGCAGTCCCGCACCTGCAGGCAAAATGCACTGCTCTTTAGCAGACCCGCAGGGGTGCCATTAATGCAGCACGTTTTCAGGTGCCTGAGACTGCATGGCCTGAGCACCTTGCAATTTCAGTGCAGCTGAAATTTTGAAAAGGCGAGAGGGCCATGTCCCTACATCTCCCCCAGATACAGGAGCAGATTCAAATTAATGGGTTGCTGTGCCCATGCCAACGTGGAAATCAGGAAAAAACTGGTAGATGTGAACCTAGCCTTATTACTTGGGCAGCAGATATGGGCCCAACTTTCATCCAACTAGGGCCCTAATGGTCACATACAGTAAAGTATAGCAGGGGAGAGCAGAACGATTACCCAAGTAGGCTGCTGCTCCTTCACCATCCAATCACAGGCTGGTGTGTGATTGGCCAAGTTGCACAACCTGGCAGGGTCATCTGGAACCAAATAAAAAATAAGATTGGCTGGGCAGAAAGATTTTTCATATACCCACTACAGAACACCTACCCCTCTCCAATCCTCAAACCATAAGAGGGGGACATTCTGGAGTTCAGAGGAGAACATAGAGGGGGCCAACACCACTTCTTAGGAATTCAGCACAGCAGATGCAGAGTTGTCCGCTTGCTATAGATGGTTAGTAGCACCCTGGATTTCTCGCAGAATTACAAGGCATTTCTGTACTTGCGTTTTTAAAGAGCCGAACATGGAGACATGTGTTGCAGGGAGGAATTTTTTTGCTCAAGACTCATACCAAGTTTACTTGTGAATTTTGGACCCTCATGACAGACCTGTGTTTTTGCACTATGCCATCAAGGAATCATATCAAACTATGAAAGTAACTTGGGCTCAATGCTGTGAATTGCAAGCTTGTCAGGGAAGCGATCTTTTCCTCTACAACTAATCTCTTCCACCATGAATTTCCTGTATACACAATTGATGGGAATACACAGATGGGAAGGCACCGCCAAATACCAACACGTAGGATGGAGCCATTTAGTCATCTCATTGCTTTAAAAAGGTCCAGAGGAAATATTGCCAAAAACTTGAAAACAAGATTAACCATTGGATAAGTGAGAAGCATATAAACGTATTTGAGGATAATTTATAGCTGCAGAAAGGTTTAGAAAAAAAAAAAAAAAAAATCTCTCATATGCAGGGGTCAATATGAGGCATTGAGTGTTTTTGGCAGTTTTGATAACTGGGACAGAAAGTATAATAGTTCACATGTCTAACATAGTAACAAAAAGTTTAGACAAAACTAAAGCTGGTGATGCATGGATTGAATTTTGGCAGATTCCTGCTGTAATGTGCCAAAATTTGTTCTGCAGGTGGCCCCATCAGCACCAGCCAACTTGACAAACGTGGATTTTACAACTGACTCAAGGGATCTGGGTGGAAAGTCAACCAACAGCTTTGGCACCCAGAGGTGAGCTCAGCTGCTATAGAGAAGGATGCTTCCTGTGTAGAAGCAATAGACTCTCTGCAGAGGTCCAACAGATCCTTTACTTGAGCTCCTTAACCCCAAGTATAGAGAAAATAAAAACCAAAAAAATGCAGGCCATGTCATCTGATTTCACTGGCCAAATTTACTAAGCGAGGGACACTTCTAGATCAGAACAGCCATGTAACTAGCATTTTTTTAGAAGAGGTCAGCAATGGCTGCCTGCACATTTTTACACCAAGTCGGGTGCAATGCTTCATGTGCACAAGACTGCCATTTACTTCCAATGTGATTGGATGAGGTCTCACACAAGGGGATATTAAAGATGCAATATTCTCAATTGCTGTCCTAGACATGCATGCAGGGATGTTTAGGTCTGTCCCACTTGCACACATTCTTTAAATTTCATAAAACACAAATCTTTGTGCCTTCATCATGTGACAAACGGCTAATGCCGCGTACACACGGCCGGACTTCTTGGAATAAGATGCACAATAGCACCCAGATGTATCCCTGGCAGTAGAAACTTGTTCTTCCCATATGTAGAAGTCAAAGTATGGAGGCAACAGGGACCATGTAAGCAGATATGTAAAAAACACGTACCAATACCAAGAGGAATATGGAGGCAACCATTGTTGAACTCCTAAAAATGATGGATAACTGGTCATATGCATCATTCATGCCATTGAGAATATTCTGTCTCCTCTCCCCCTTCCCCATTTTTAGCCAAAGCCTAGGAAAAGGTTACAGAATTCCTGATCTGCATACTTGCACCACATCATGGAGTCCAAATCTTAGATTCACTTAACTTCACATTTTCAGGGATCTTTGAAATGGCAGTTTTTGCCAGTAAAATGAAACGTATAATAAAGTGTTCTATAGTTGCTAGTTACCTGCTTTGCTTTTTCTTCAGGCATCAATAATTCAAGTTCTGGACCAAGGTAAGCATCTCAAATCAGGCACTGCGATGTCACTTGTTAAAGCAGAACCTCACCCTAGAGTTCCATTTTAACACCTTCTTCCATCTCTGGTTTGTTTTTGTTTAAGGATTGGTGGCCTATCGGGACCCATCAGGATTGGATTTTAGCAGGTAGCTGCTCCCACCACCTTGGAAACCACACACACCTTTCTGGGACAGGTCACAGATCCCAGGAGGCTGGAGGACCATTTATAAAGCGCAGCGTGGCTCAGACATGTGCAGTGGGAAGCCAGCTGTAAAGCGCCACAGTTGTGGTCCCTTAGTAAGCATTCTGGTGCCAGGGACCTGAAGACCTGCAAAGAACCAGCCTGGGTGAGGACAGCTCTGGATCCCTGGACAAGCAAGTTTTTTGGGATTTTCTTCAAAGCCAGCAGCAACAGCATTTGTAGCTACTGACTTATTTTTATTTTACCATTAGGACTCAAAACTGAAAAAAATGTATACTGGTTTTAGACTCCTCCATTAAAGATAAATACCAGATGCCGATTACTACATTGGTCCAAGATGGACCAACTTAGCTAAGCATATACCGAACCTTCAGGTGCCATGCAGCTCTCCTGCTGCTTATTGAACATAGATCACTCGGGCACAGGCACTATTCAGATATTGCTTTTTTTTTTTTAAATGAACGTAAAGCATTTTCCAATTGGATTAGGTGGCGACTGACATCAACGCCCACCTTATTTCCAGTTTCCAGGAGGATTGTCCAGGTATTGTTTATGCCCAGTTACAATGGTCCAAGATAGACGAATGTTATAATAAAAACAACCACACCTAGTTTTTACCTTTAAAAGCTGAGCAAACTGATATGTAAAAACACCACACACCCCCCTCCAATAAAGTGTCCAGGCTGCAGCTCCGACTCACACACCCCTGCAATTGCAGTACTCAGATCAGTCCTTAACTCAAGCACGTCCATTCCGTAAATATGCAAGGCGTTCCGATTGAAGGAGGCACACATGAATGTCAAGCTACCCCCCTCCAATCAGAGCACCTTACTCATTGAAAAAGTATGCAAGACATTTACTGAATGGAAGCTGGAGTATGTGATAAACTCCAAGTACTCCAGCAGAACTAACTCAGGGCTGGGCAGTTGGCACCAACTGCTATGAGTATGTACAGAGGTGAAAGTCAGAACGGTACATAAACACGTCATGCCCTTCGTTAGTGTGTTTGTTTTTTTTTACAGTGCATAGAAAAAAAAAAAAAAAAAAAAAAAAGCCAGAATTTTCTGAAATACAACAAATAAGCACAGCTCCAGCTCATTCTCTTTTAAACACCCATTTCCAGACTCTTCCATTTGTAACCCAATACTACAAATGTACAAACTTCCATCCCAAGTGTCACTACTTCCAACCACTTGATGGCTCATCTTACATACTTCAAGGTTGTAATATTTAACTGCAGACATACACTGCGAGGGATTCTAAAACCAGCTTTTATACTGAACAAAGGGACTGTTTTCACTCTTGTTACAGCATCAATAACCGGAGCTAAAAAAGCCTCCGCCAGCCACACCCTGCCGAAGCCCGTGCTGAGCCAAGTATCTCCTCAGCACGCTGTACACAGGCTGAGGTCTGACAATGCTTTCTGTGGTCTGTGTGGAGACGGCTCTGCCTACACTAATGAATCGTCTACAGCAAGAGGAACCGAAAATGCAGCTCTGCAGGAAGATTTGGGAGCTTCCAATCAATAAGAAAGCTTATTCATCAAGCCACTGCAAGGCCATATGGTTTGTTTTTTGGACATTAAAGTCAAAACAGCAATTGTGCAAAGTGAACCCTTCCAACCAACCAAGTTCTTCTCTACATCATGAACCGTACACAGACAGGGAAAATTTAGATTGCGTCATGGCAGCTCATGTTTATGCTCAGCTATGACATACTAAGGATGAGAATTTCCTACACAAAAATTCTATAAAAAAGGATAACTGCACTTAATAAATGTATCCTTTACTTGACCAACACCCTCCCACCAATAGCCTAGTCTTTGAGTGTTAGTTCATCTTCACAAACAAAACAAGTTACTATTGTTCAGCCCCCCACTGTACTTACACTATGGGGGGGGGGGGGGATGCTGAGCTGCCACTCATGGATTTGAAATCCCCCACTCCCTTTTCTCTGTGCAGTGCTTCCAGGATGGGCCAGAGCAGGTGCTGGCCAATCAGAATTGCTTTGGCCTGTCCCAGAATCACTGCACAGAGAAAAGGAAGTGGGGGGATTTCAAATCTATGGGCCAGCAAGTGTGGCCAATGACCGTTAACCATCACTGGAGGAAAGTACAGAGGGGACAAGGGACCAGGTTGGGGAGAGAACGGGTCAGAGTGTATTTTTTTTTTTTTATTTACAAAAGAAAAAAACCTTGCTCGAGTTCCCCATCAATCAGTGCTGATGGGGGAATCCCTCCCGCAGAGGTGGTGGTTGGGATGTCAACCAAAAAAGGACAACTACCAAAAAGTAATATTCTCCTTTAAATCTGCACCTGTTCGTAGTAAGGAAAATTTTGCCTGGGGATGCCATGCTTGCCTTTCCACATTTTTTATATTGTAAGAGATTTGCTGCGGAGCCACTTGAGGCAAATCTGACTCTGGCTCGTTACTCAACCTCCCTGCATAAAGGAAACACTGAGGCCGCCATTGCTACTTATTTTGCAAATGCTGGTTCCTTGGCCGTTTTTATACCAGCTTGCTTCAGCAGTTTCGCTTACCTGGAACACGCATGCTTACCTGGGCATCAGACTTAACTCAGATTTTCCCTGATATGCATATTTGAAGGTCAGTAAGGTAGACCACTAGCATCCCACATTAGAAAGCCATGTTCATGATAGCAATCTCCATTTGTGTTAATGAGGGCTTCACCAACCTCCCAAGCATTTATCTCGGAAGAGAAAAAAAAAATAAAAAACTGATCTTTCACTCAACCACAGCCAAAATAATCCCACTGCAGATCACAGCTTCTAACTACTGGTTTAAAAGACAGACATATCTACCCATTATGGTCCTCCCCAACCAGGGTGATCACCTGTAGACCTCGCAGAGAAAAGACCACCACTTTTAGTATACTACAGGTCGGGATCATGGTCTCCCCCAAGTTGGCAGGGTAGGACATTTTACTAAAAAACTGAAACCCACTCTGTCTTGCCACAATAAGCTACAGGAAATGTGTGGTTCATACCAAGATGCGAGCACTGTGTGCCCAGTACTTTCAAATCACGACTTAATCACGAAGGCTTTACAGAGTTGTTCGAAAAGGAGGAAAGCTGATTTTGACAACTACATTGGATCATTAAACTTGCATTTGCTTTAAAATAAATGTTATGTTCTGTCTTGGGGAAGGGGGTGTAAGGGTTGTGACCAGGCTGCCTGTGGGTCCAGAGTGGAGGGAAAGGGGACGCCAGAGGCTGCTGTTGCCATGACATTGGGATAAAAACGACCCACTCAGCAGATTATTCGGCAGCTGCTGCACTTGAAAGAATGCCAAGAGTCTCTGGTGTGTGTGTGTAAAAGCCTAGACTGGCACAAGAGCAGAAATACGAAGCAGAGGGGGTAGACTGTATGCCACAGAACAGCGTTGGAATAGGGAGAAACGGTCACCTCCCTGGGGCAAAAGCTTAAAATGCCCCTTAGCCATAAATTTGTTATCCATTGGCATGATAAACACAATGCCCAATTACTTTTGTGTCTAAAGCAAGACTGGACAAATCACATAAGCCAGGTAGCCAATGCCCCTAAAAGGACAGCTGGCACCCATCTTTTCTTGTCAATGAAGCTGGCTTCTAAAAAAAGATCCTGCTGGTTCCTGGAGTTGACAGAATGGCTCATTAGAGTGTCAACCTCTGCTCAAAAGTGTATGCCTAGCAAAAAAAAAAAAAAAAAAAAAAAAAAAAAAAAAAAAAAAAAATTAAAACTGGCCATACTCTTACCATTCAGCCTACCCCATTGCCAGGGCATTGTATTCCGACAATGGCCGACGCATTTTACCCCACCCCCAGAGCTTAGTCAGTGGGCTGTCAAGAGTGCGGCATCTTCAGTGTACTGTCATTAAGCCCACATTATTAGAAACCGGTCAGCACATTCTGTTCATACTCAGGCGCTATAGGATTTGTTTTCTGGAGAACGTATAAAACCTTCTTGACCCTGCTGGTCAATGTGCCTCCTCTCCTCATCTTCGTCCCCATTGCAGCCTGAGATTGTGTAGACCAGCCGTTGCCACATCTGAGCAGGCTCCAGTTTCCTTCAAAGCTGTTCAGTCCACATGACTAAAAAAGTCTTATGTGGGCTTATACACTTCAGATAGATGATAGCCCACACTCCCCTCCATGGCCTCTAAACAGTTCAACACAATAGTGGTGGGATATTACAGGTCAATTGATGGAGGCTCTCAGGTTTTCACCTCCCTGTAATTCTATGAAGACAAACCATAGACAGAGGCTGGAGGGGCGTGAAACAGGCTGTGATTACCAGAACCCCCACCCACGGATAGCCCATGCTATGTTTTGCACAAATAAGATTTTAGTTCAAACACATATACGAGTGTTAATTTAAAACATTTGATACCAATTATGTATTTTTTCTGTTTTCCCAAAAACTTTTTTTTAAACATGTGACCAACAGCAGAGGAGCAGCTCCTCCCGCTGAAGTTTCCCTGCAGACACGCTGAATAACAGCCAAGTCACACGACAGTTGCATTGATTATAAAAAACACACTTGTTTATCCCTTCTCTATGTATATGGATGTATGGCGCTGTAGTTTAATAAAAGCAAACTAAAAAAAGAGTGTGCGTTTGGTATCACTTTAAAATGACTGCATGGTATAGTTTTAGAGTTAAAGCATGCCAAAATCTGTTTTGGGTGCAAATATTGTCATGGAAAGACTTAGGGCAGTGATGGTGAACCTTGGCTGCCCAGAAGTTTTGGAACTACATTTCATATGATGCTCAACTACACTGCAGAGTACATGAGCATCATGGGAAATGTAGTTCCAAAACATCTGGGGTGCCAAGGTTCACCATCACTTACCTAGGGATACAAATCTTTACACTAAGGCTGGTTTCAAACAGGTGTTCTCTGTAGTTGCATCCGCCTGCCCAGCACTATGCAGAGCAGACAGCTCGCTGTTCACTTTGGGGCAGTCGAATGTTAATGGATTACCTGTCAGCTTCCATACAACATTTCTAGTGGACAGGATCAGTTCTGATGCCACCAGGTGTCAGCTGACACATGTCCACTTACATCTGGATGGTCCGATCAGGTCCACCTGAACTACTGACAGGCGGATCTGATAGACAGCCCATGTGAAACCAGCCCAAAAGGGGGCCACCTGCCCATTTTTCCAGGTAACTCGATGGGACCATCCATTGTTCTCAACCCTGAACTCAAGTACCCCAACAGGCCATGTTTGCCTTCATCTTGCACACAATGGCTTGGCATTGGACAGCAATTTTATCTAAGAAATTTCCAAAACATGACCTGTTGGGGGTACTGGAGGACAGGGTTGAGAACCACTGCTCTATTGAGTGCCAGATGTGAGCATCTGATCCAGTCTGCTAAAAACAGACAAATGGGAATTGGTTCCCTAGCCGTGGAGCAGATTGAATGACAGGGAATGAAAATGAACAGTCAGTCCGTTTCTATCCAACCACTCCATAGAGAACAATGGGCTGTGTCAGCTCTGCACAGCACACACGGGCCTGTCATCCACCTGCTCAGTGGGGATCAGCAGAGAGATCAGCGGAGAGATCCCCCTGCTGAGCAAGCAGATCCACTTGATGGATTCCACTCCGTTTGAAAGGGGCCCAAGACTTGCGCACCTTATGTGTTGGTGCACCTGAAATGTATGTGGGTTATTTAAACTTCAGGTCCCACTGGATTGAGGGACAGAAGTCCTTAACCCAAGTAACTATATACCCATTTACAATTCTAAAAAGAAAACACTGTTAATATTGTACTCTGTACTGTTCTCGTGCTCTGTACTGTGCCTGTTTTGTGTTAATTATATGTTCCTTACAAAAAGATGCCTTGTTTTATGCATTCCCTGAAAAAGATTTTTCCTACCCAGAATATCCTAGTTTGCCAAATAGTAAGATTTATAATATCCACCCAAGCATAGTCTGCTGCTTGTTAGAAAACATGTGTTTAAAAGGACCAACTTGAACAGCAACAACACAACCCTCAAAAAAAACAGGATTGGCTGCAAGGCTGCTTTAGGGCCAAGAATGACAAGTACTTTGTAAACAGCAAAAGCAAATATGAAAAATCTTATTCCACCAGAAGACTACAGAGGTTATGGAGAAGGAGTTCAATCCCAAGCAGATCTACAAGGTCAGTTTATGCAACCAAGCACCTGTGTTTCACCAGACATTAGCCTCCTGCAATCCCCTGTGCAGCAGAGCTTGGATTGGGGGGGGGGGGGGGGGGGAATAAAAATAGTACAAGCAGCCATTTTTATGTTCTGACAAGGAGCTCATTCACATGCTGCTTCTTCATTTTGGGACAGGAAGTAACAGGTTTTCATTGGTCTGTTCCCTCAGTGAGAGTATATGTAGAACTTTGTCCCATGTGGCCAAGCATTTCCCAGTTATAGCTATGGAGGTCTAAACTGCACCCCCTCCTCGCCAGCCACAACTGATCAGATAACAGCTAGGAAGGAGATGGGCACTTAGCTCTAAGCAAGTTCCAAGAAAAGCAGCAGTAAAATGGATTGCAGAGGCCGACACCCCCCCACCCTCTGCTACTAGTCTAGGGGAAGTGCTTAGAGCCAGCAGTCCAACTCCTTACTAGCTGTTGGATCTGCCACAACAGAATTGCATGCAGTTTGGACCTCATAGCTAGGGTTAGGAAGCACCTAGCAACATGAGAAAGTATCGCGTGTATTTTCCAAAATGATACAGAACAAGACATGGATAGCCTTGACTGGAGCCTATAAAAAAAAAAAAAGCTAGACTGCTGTATGGCAAGGTTTTAATTATCTCAGGACTGGAAGGAGAAAAATACATGCCCTTTAGTGGATAAAACCAATACCTTGTATACATTTCATTAGGGTATTTAGCAGTTAAAATAAAACCTAGCAGCCAATTGGTTACTATGCACAGCTGCACCAGTTTTAGTCAATCTCCCCATAGTCTGTCAAAGCTTAAGGCCCGTCACACTACCGCAACTTGACATGCGATTTTGACACGATTTCAGGGAATGCCTGTGTAAACTTGGTCTATGGACCTCAACTCGCATCAAAGTCAGACCAAAGTAGTAAAGGGATTACTTTGAAGTCGCACAGATATGAATGGTTATCATTGGGTATGGCTTGTCATGTGACTGATGTCCGTCAAAGGAAAAGTCCCACAAGTGTGAAAGGAGCCTCATTGAGCAAGCTAAAAGTTATAAGCTGTTACTATGCACAGCTGCAGCAGAATCTGTACAGTGGGTTTTTTTTCCCACATAATAAAAAAAGACTTGGGACAGGCCATGGGGGAATAATTGTCCAATTCAGGCTTTGGCCAAACATTTTCAGGTCTACAGTATAAAGATACCACCGACTGACCTTTCCCATGCAAGATCAATACATCTCCCTGAAGATAGGCTAGCACCACAAGGTCTCTCCTCCATTTATTATGAGCCCATGGCACTTCCACCCTAAACCAAAAATAGTTTTTATTTTTGCTGACTCAGGCCACTTCCCTGCTCATGCAATGATCTTCTATTCATGGGCACAGAGACACTGCTGCTAGAGAAGGTTTCCGGTAAGAGCCACCAGACAAGTTATCAGGACACAACCAGTCCTGGCTTATCATGAGAAATCCATGATAAATGACAAACCTCACCCCTCCTTTTCCTTCATATAATCATGAATGCTCAAGCATCCTGGACATTTCGTGCCAAGGCATTGGGAGACAGATACATCCTGGACACCTCCAGCTTTTGATGCCTACAAATCAGCTTACCAAATAATCTGCCTCAACACAGCTCATCATACTTTAAAATGTTCGGAGTCCATCACATATATGCATTTTTCATGAAATGCACAAATTGTTTTATGAAGTACATTCAGTATGAATGAGCTGCCAATGCACAAACACAAGATATTTGGCAGCCAAACAGGTCTGAAACACATCCGTACACAGGGGCCCTATGACTATGTATACATATGGTGCGACGAGATTCAGACGAACGACACCACAATACACACGCAAGTGGGAAGCTTACAAGCAGTCCTAATCGCCACCCTAATTTGAAAAGACCATATATTGTCTTTTACACTTCTGCCTTTTGGCTCTACAGTATTCTTTTGCTCTTCCCCTGGCAGCTATACGATTCTGGATAAAATGACAATCAGGATTTTTTTGCTTAGAGTGAAAAGCACTATTCTCGGCTTAACATTTTTACACATATCAGGCCAACTTTACATTTTTTTTTAATCATTAAATGTGTATTTTTTTTTTTTTTAAATCCTGCTTATGTCCATTCCCCCCACCCTTCCTGTAAACTGACCACGGTTAATTGTGGCTGCTGAGCCCAGACACCGTGGTCAGTTTATGTGCCTCTGTCATCCCCCCAGCTCTCCTCTGTGTCCTATATATCTTTTTTTTTAAGCAGTTGCAATATTTTATATCATGCTGTATTTGTTCAGCGGTCTTTCCAAAGCAATTTTTTTTTTTCTAAAAAAGATAATTGCTTTGGAAAGACTGCTGAACAAACACAGCATGATATAAAATATTGCAACTGCTTAAAAAAAAAGATATATAGGACACAGAGGAGAGCTGGGGGGATGACAGAGGCACATAAACTGACCACGGTGTCTGGGCTCAGCAGCCACAATTAACCGTGGTCAGTTTACAGGAAGGGGGGAATGGACATAGCCAGGCAGTATCAGCCAAGTATTTTAGGTGATAGAGGGTCAAAATTACACAGCACAAGCAGAGCAGTCTTTTCGCATGGGCACGCTGGGCAGTTGCCCGGGGCCCCACCTGCCCAGTGACGCCAGCCAGGGCAGGACTGGCCTACCGGGAAATATCCTGGTAGGCCTCCTGCCCTGGGGCCGCTTTGAGTTGCAGCTGCAACGGTCCGCCCTTTCCCTCTCCTCCTGTGTTTTACCAGGCGATGGCGAGTCTGTATTAATTGACAGTGATGCTGCATTCTGTGGGCCATCGAGCGTGATTGTGTAGACAGGGCCCCAGTGCACTGTATTGCCCGGGGGCCTATAATGCTCTTAAGATGGCACTGAGCACAAGCACTGTGCTGTACAGCATGCTTTAAAGGGAACAGGGTCCTTTTTTGGGGCAACACACAATTTAATGCATGCAATAGATTGATATGCTGGCCAATGGAATCCCAGCCTCAAAGGCTAGATACACCTAAAAAGGTCTGATGCTTTTCCACATGGCCAGTGCTTTTTGTTACCTGTGTGCACGAGGCCCAAGGACAGTGCAGCTTTAGCACTACATGGAAAAAAGGGGTAGGGATAGTCGTAACCCCCCCCCCCCCCCCCCCCCTCCATCTCCATACAACTCTACCACATTAGAGCTACCCATCACCCAGCTGTGCTCATGTTCTGGTCCCAAGAAGTACAGGCATGTACATTTCATTCATAGATTTGGTGTACTCGAAAACCTACACTCATACATTAGGCTGTGAGCTGGATTTCAGATTGCTGCAGCCGGGTGATCACAATTCTGACCATTTGCCGTATGTTACTGCATTTTACAATGCCTTTTCAAACCTGTAGCAAGGTATGGAAGGGTTAAAGCATGCCTGTCACGGCATTTTGCAGACTGCAAGGACAATGTGCACTCAAGAATGCAGAGTGGTGGTTGCTCAAGCGGAGGTTTGGAGAACTGAGGAATGGGTGTGGTCCTGCCATGTGGTCACTTCCAGTCTGCCCTGGAGAAATCAGCCAAAAATCCACTTGATGAAACTAGCTGTGCTGGTTACTGAGGACCATGTGAAGGTCCGAAGGATGTTCACCCCTGCAAGAATGAGCAGACATTTTGGACACAGCAACATTAAATGAATGGATATAGCCTTAATCGGAACGCAATAAAAAAAAAAAAAAAATTTAAAGTGCACATTTGCAATATACTGAAAATGAAGACTGAACAGATTAGAATTGCATTTTCTAATTCAATTTCTTAATTTCCTGCAAGCAATCCAAGTATCTGAATAAGCCTAACAGCATTCCCTGTACAGCAGAGCACAGACAGAGAAAGCAGCAACAGAACGCCAATCGTTTCATGTACTTACACAAAGTATCCCAAAAAGGAGGAGAGCGCAAAGATAAACTCCTCATTGTGCTGCTTCTCCTTTCACTGTCTAGTCACAAGCAGGTCCAGAGTGACCTGGGCTCAGAAAAGTGGGTTGAAAGATGCTGACCCTCAGACAGATCATCTTGTGTCAGGAAAAAAAACCACAGGGGAGAGTTCTGATCGAACGGTGAATATTGCAACAGATCTTATCTTTAAATGGGCTATAAAAGGTTACTGTAACTTATTTGTCAGCTCTGCTTTAAAGGCCAAGTGTATGTATGTATGTATGTATGTATGTATGTATGTATGTATACACACGTCAGTCTGTAGCAAATTGCAACCACAGTCAATTTCAGATGCAATGCCAGGCTCCTGTAGAGTCTTCCTCCAGCTCTGTGTCCGTACCAAGGTACAGACTCAAAGGGGCAATGAACCATGAGCGCAGTGATCGCCACAGAGAAAGAACCCCTGCACACCATCACAGGATGGGGTGTATGGGCTGTCTGGGGGGGGGGGGGGGTCCCCATTTGCACTGGGCTACACCCCAAATATAAAGGCAAAATTCTCTTGTGCAGGGTGACTGGTCCTGTATCGTCCCCCATGCATTCCGCAGATGGACCTGCTGCACATGGCCATGCTCCCATGCTCAGACACTGCATTAGGGGTCAGATATGAGAAGCGTCACATGCTTCCCATACCGGCAAGTACCAAGTCTTTCTTGGATGCTCTGGCAGCAGGTTCACATGGTAGAAGAGTAAAGAGTCTATGCTCCATTCTGTAACGCAAGCATGTTACTTTTGTCTAGCAAAGAGCTCATGCGTAGAGAGGCAAAAATGAATCTGCAATGCAATCCTCTGGGCCCATGCACACTGTGCATAAAGACCAGTAAACCTGTTGTGTTCAGATCCGAAAAATCTAAAATCTGGGTCAGTCATTTACACATATAATACGCATGTACATGCATTTACACAAATAATCAAATGGAATTAATGACATTTTATACATCTAAACGCTGTATGGGCGTTGATGTGCGTGTAATGCCGCGTGAACACGACCGGACTTTACGGCATACTTTGCCTGGCGGACTTTGACTGACTTTCCGACTGAACGGACTTGCCTACACACGATCAACCAAAGTCCGACGGATTCGTACGCGATGACGTACACCGGACTAAAACAAGGAAGTTCATAGCCAGTATCCAATAGCTGCCCTAGCGTCGGTTTTTGTCCGTCGGACTAGCATACAGAGGGGCGGACTTTTCGACCAGACTCGAGTCCGTCAGATAGATTTGAAACATGTTTCAAATCTAAGTCCAAACTTGGGAAAAAAAAAAAAAAAAAAAAAAAGTCTGCTGGAGCCCACACACGATCGAATTGTCCGACGGACTCCGGTACGCCGGACCAAGTATGCCGGAAAGTCCACTCGTGTGTACGCGGCATAACCCTAGCACTTTAAGAACTTCTATTGGTGCAGGTTTATTTCAAATACACAACTTTAGATTCAGACATTTGAAAATTTTAAAACACAAGTAATGTTATCCTGTTTTTTTTTTTTTTTTTTTTAAGAAGTTCAGGTTACTCCCATGCCCCAAGGGGCCCATATTTGAGTGGCATTCCCTGATGGGCCCTTAAAATAAAAAGACGTAGTTTTACATGGGATACTTGTCTCATCATGTTTTACAATTCTGCCTTAGTACAAACACACGGCACTCCTCAAATTCGCCCAACCTTAATGGGTTTGTGTGATTAATCTTGTCCGTTACATGAACAAGTCTGGAAAAAAAAAAAAAAAAAAAGTTCCCTTAAGGCACACAGATGAGTGGAGGTATGAAGGAGATTGTGAAACACTAGGTACAGGCAACAAAGTTCCTCTACGTGTGATTCATAAGCTGGACGCCGAGTTCCAGGGATGGGCTTAGGACTTGGATATGTCTTCAAGGCAAATATTTGAAGTTTAGCAATTTGCTCTACTGCCAAGGGAAACCAAAATGTACTCCCCCCACCACAAATTTCAGATAGGGGCGAAGGGTTAAGGGTTTTGTAAAGACCAAACATTTTTACCTTCATGCATTCCTTACATTGAAGTTAAAAAAGTTTAGGTGTCAGCATCCCTTCTCATCCCACCCTTTTTACTTACCTGAGCCCTCATTCAATCCAGAATCTGCAGCTCTTCTCCCCTCACTTCCAGGTCTCGCTGGGGCACAGGGAACCATTTGCTCCCAGTGGCGTCAAGCAAAGCCAGTGATGAGGGTGCGGGCCCGAGTCCTGAGGTCCGTGTCAATTGGCAGGGATGGGGAGTTGGCACGCAAGAAGCCACTTCCCAAGGGGGCACTAGACAGAGGGAAGGGGCCAGGAGCGCCAGCAGGTGGGGGGGACCTCAGCTGGAACGCCCTACATTCCTATGCATAGAAATGAAGGAGCACCCCATAGTCCAATCATGTATTGAAGATGGGAGCAGTACAAAGACCTCAGATAGATATCCCCATTAAAATGAAGATGGGGTAAGACAGGCAAGTATAGACATACTTCAGAGTTCAGTACCTAGTAACTCTTTAAGAGTCTTCCAGGGCAGCATCTGAGACCAACGCTGCCCTGAAAGACTTAAGAAAAATTACCTTTACAAACACTTTAATGCCCGGTACACATGATAAGATCAGACAAATGATCGACTTTTCTTTGCATGATAATCGTAGATTGAATCTGAAGAGTTTACTAAGGTCACAAAAATTCTCATACGACAAAATAAAAAATGGTTTAGGTTTGACCCAATATAGGATTTTGGAAAATCTAAAAGGAAAAAAATTGTACAATTGTAAAAAATGTATGGCCAACCTTCGTATATATGGAGTCCGAAGTTATTTTGCTTCGAGAGCAGTCTACCCTCACAGCTTCTCTTCGATGCCACCATCTTTAATTCTGATTTAGCGCATGTGCAGACTTGCTGCAGGGATCTCTTTGCCAGGTCTAAAGATCTGGCAGATCCCTGCATGTGTGCAACACCCCCTGCGCAAAAATTCTGACCACTGTAAGGAGCGGGAAATGTCTCCCATTGAGCCTAAATGTTTTAGCATGTGTTACCCACAACTTAAAATTTAAGGGTTCCTCAAGGTAGAACCGTTGAGAAAGTCTGCTCTAGAGTCATTGCATACAGCTACAAATTACCACATCACACATGGCAAAATAAGGCATCGAACTTGGATTATAGGAGACGATGCAAAGAAGCTAATCCAGCTCTTCAGCTGCACAGGCACATTCATGTTGGGATACTGGAATGGCGTGGGTTAATAGACCACATCACTGTCTGAACCCAGGGAAAAAAACCCGTCTGTTTCCTGCCTGCAAATGCTTGGTCTAAGGGGATCCTGGAGGAAATTCCATGGCAACCACATTCCAGAGGTCTGCTGGGATCACCAGGAGCATGACCCCTAAGCCACCCTGAGCGGGGGCATCATTTCCAAAAGAATGTCTAACATTCCAGGAAACACCTTCAGGAGATAAAAAGGTCTGCATTCAAAAAAACAGCAAAATATTAAAATTTATACAAATTAAAGTCCAAGAAAAGCAAATCGGCCCTGAAAAGGAATTTTAGGCAAAGCTGCCGGGCCCGTTAACTGTTGCATGGCACTTCTGCAAAACCAAGGAAGAAAAAACGTGCAGCTGAGGAATTCTGCTGGAAACAAAAGAAAGTTTGAGACGGATGAGAAAAGTTGGAGATGAATAGGTCACCACAAGCAGACAACATTCTGTGGAAGAGGGCCAGACATGCACGGCTTTTTACAAGCTAGAGCATTCTGGGAGATTTACTTCAGCACAAAACTCACAACTGAAAAGGCCTTGGGACATCACAGAAGATACAAAGCCATTGTGTGCAGAAATGAAGATGGGGCAGCACAGCCTCAGATGTAGCTCCCCCATAGTCCCATCATGTACTAAAATAAAGATGGAGGAATAGAAAGCCTCAGATGGAGCTACCCATAGTCCCATCATGTATTGAAATGAAGATTGAAGAATAGAAAGCCTCAGATGGAGCTCCTCATAGTCCCATCATGTATTAAAATGAAGATTGAAGAATAGAAAGCCTCAGATGGAGCTCCCCATAGCTCCATCAAATGAAGATGGGGCAGCACAGCCTCAGGTGGCACTTCCTATGGTTCCATCATGTATTTAAAGCCTCAAGATGGAGTTCCCTATAGTCCTATCATGTATAGAAAAGTTGAGACAACACAATGCCTCAGATGGAGCTCCCTATCTTCCCATTATCTATAGAAATGAAAATGTAGCACCCCATAGTCCAATCGTGTATTAAAGATGGGAGCAGCACAAAGACCTCGGATGAAGAGCTCCATTAAATGAAGATGGGGCAAGCACAGCCTGGGATGGAGTTCCTCATGGTCCTATCATGTAAAGAAATGAAGCCAAGGCAGTAGAAAGCCCTAGATGGAGCTTCCCATAGTCCCAACATGTACAGAAAAGATGGGGCAGCACAGTACTTCAGACAGAGCTCCATGTAATCCCATCATGTATTGAAATAAAGATAAGAGAAGACAATAGAAAGCTTCAGATGGTGCTCCCCATAGTCTGATAATGTAAAGGAAGGAAGATAAGGCAATTGCGTCATATGGAGCTCCCCATAGTCCCATAATGGGAAAGGAGCAAGTTGGGGCAGCACAAAGCCTTGATGGCCAATAGTCCCATCATGCATTGGGCAGGGGGGGAAAAAAAAAAAAAAAAAAAAAGCACTCTGAGGTCCAATTCATGGCATCCGAATAGGACTCAGTGTGAACTACTTTAAAAACGGGCGCCAGAACTGTACACAAATCTGGTGCCTCTTGAATGACTATTACAGTGCCCAGTGCTGAATCTGCCAAGATTGGACACCTTCCTTGTGCTCCACTATGGGGGACATCTGCTAAATCATTCAGATGTCTGCAAGTGCAGAGTACGGCTGCAAGACAGTTCAGAGTCAGAAATCCAGAGAGCCTTTGGGTAGCCAGACGATCATACGAATGTTCAATGTAACAAGAATCAGATCTTTCAGAGGCCAACTACTTAAAATGTGTATCCGCTCCAATTTCCAGGCCCGAAGAACCCGGCAGGAATGTCAAAGGTGACTTTTTTCATTCCGGTTTTTAGTGGTCAACTGCAAGGGACCAAGCCTACAAATACCGTAGTTTATCATTCGAGTGTATAGTCAGTATAACAGAAGAGGGATCGGTCAGCATAGGAAATGGTATTAATATACCCAGCCTCAGTGACAGCAAGAACCGACGCGCCTATCCCAGCCCCTATTCACACCTAAGCACTTTGTTCCCAAAACACGACACAATGTGCATGGATGGAGGCTGAAGCTGGTCATAAACGACACAGATTGCATAAAAATTGTACAATCGGATTGTATAGTGTGTGGCCAGTTTACAGAAAATTGTACAGTCTCCATTATATTTACCAAAACTATGTTCTAGGAGGACACAACCGAGTAATCCATTCAAGTTATAACACCTCAGGAAGGCCCTTGCATTACATAGTTGATGGTAGAGCTAGAGCAGATTGTACGCAAATCGACTGGATCGTTTTGGTAGGTTCTTTTGTTAGTTTTGGCAAAGCTAAAGTTGATTGTATGTTCAGATTGTAACATGTAGGGCGACCCTAAAGTTGATTGTATGTTCAGATTGTAACATGTAGGGCGACCCTAAAGTTGATTGTATGTTCAGATTGTAACATGTAGGGCGACCCTAAAGTTGATCAGATTGTAACATATGGGGAGGTAATCGTTGCCTTGACGCAGGATTCATACTTTGCATATAAGGCACAAGTGCTGGATAGAAATCCATCAAATGCCAGTTTTGATTGTCTCAAATTCATTTTCTGCTACCGTTTAATTCCCATTGAACAGAACTTTCAAGAAATTAAAGGTCGAAGGATCCAATCATTGTCAAGCTGATTGTAAATCACCGACTTTACAGTAAACTTGGACACTGAATGTGATTAGAGTGATGGGCAAGTTTGGCCAGCGGCTGATCCCTGGCTCGCCTATGGACAGAGGCTGTACGATCAGATTTTCACACGTATGGCCACCCTTAAGCTCAGCACATGTTAAAATCTTAGCATACAATCTCCTTTACTCGCTATACACTTTACAATCTGACCATACAATTTCTGTATAAACCTTAGCTTAACCAAAAAACTATGTATCAGGAGGACATGCCTTGTTTAACCAATCAATTAGCACCCCATCAGGCAGGCTTGCACGCTACATACTTGTTGGCAGATATAGAAAGGAGATCCCACAGATTCTAACAGGTGTGGTGAGTTTAGCTCCACCAACTACTACGTAGTATAAGGTCCCGCCCGCCTGATTGGACACTGATTGTCTAGTTTACCTAGGTCCTCAAGTTATACAATTTCAGTGAAATCTAAAAAAAAAGTGGATTGTGCAAAGCTTGTAATGTGTATGGTGATGACTCAACACACACACACACCACAATACAAGCGCCTTTAGATCCACCAACTACTATGTACTATAAAAAGGTCCTCCCAGATTGATACAGATGTGATAGCCTAGGAGGCTCCCCCCGGAGATAGCCTAGGAGGCTCCCCCCGGAGATAGCCCAGGAGGCTCCCCCCGGAGATAGCCCAGGAGGCTCCCCCCGGAGATAGCCCAGGAGGCTCCCCCCCGGAGATAGCCCAGGAGGCTCCCCCCCGGAGATAGCCTAGGAGGCTCCCCCCCGGAGATAGCCTAGGAGGCTCCCCCCCGGAGATAGCCTAGGAGGCTCCCCCCCGGAGATAGCCTAGGAGGCTCCCCCCCGGAGATAGCCTAGGAGGCTCCCCCCCGGAGATAGCCTAGGAGGCTCCCCCCCGGAGATAGCCTAGGAGGCTCCCCCCCGGAGATAGCCTAGGAGGCTCCCCCCCGGAGATAGCCTAGGAGGCTCCCCCCCGGAGATAGCCTAGGAGGCTCCCCCCCGGAGATAGCCTAGGAGGCTCCCCCCCGGAGATAGCCTAGGAGGCTCCCCCCCGGAGATAGCCTAGGAGGCTCCCCCCCGGGAGATAGCCTAGGAGGCTCCCCCCCGGGAGATAGCCTAGGAGGCTCCCCCCCGGGAGATAGCCTAGGAGGCTCCCCGGATTTTCGGTAACTACAAAGCTAATTGTATAGGGTATGGGTCACTAACACTCTGCCTTGATGCAGGAAGCAGACAGCTGTTGTAAGGCGCACGTGTAGCTTTGAATGCTGGCTGTAAGTGCATATGGACCATAGAAATAAATGTAAGCTAATATTATTCAATACAAACATAACAAAAAATAAAAATTAAAAACAAAACAATAAAAAAAAAATAAATAAAAATAAATAAAACCACCAATAACAAAATTCTCTTCTACAATGTCAATCACACTGAACAGATTTTTGTCAATAGAATGGAAGGTGAAGCAGTGAGCACTGGAAATCTACAATCATAAAATGATTTAATTGTAAATCAGTAGTAATAAGTGAATTACGGACTTGTTCCAATAAACTTGCCCTGACAGTGATCGGTGAAGCTGATCGTCCCGTGTATGGCCGAGTCTTACCTATGGAGACCAGCTTGATGTTCTCCCGGTCCAGGAACTCCAGGGCCACCGACACGTTCTCCAGCTGCATCTGTCGGAAGGTAGGTCTCTGGTTGTACTTGCGGTACATCTTCTTCTGGCTCAGCACCTCCAGCAGGGCGATGAGTCTCAGGCCGTCCCCCAGGTCCACCTGCAGGTTGGCGATCCTCTTGTTGACACATTTCAGGTGCTCGTTACACCAGCGGGTGAAGGTGTTCTGCTGGATCTTCTTCCATGGAGCGTCCTCCGCCAGGTCCTTCTCAGTAGCCGGCATCTCTGCTGGATCCGCCCCGGCTGCTGCTGCTGCCGCTGCTCCGCTCTGGGTGAGCCTCGGGTGGGCGCTGCTCATTTTATGGATCCGGATGAGAGGAGGGTCCGGGGGAGAATCGGGAGGATGGGCCGGCCTTAAAGACACAACACACACAGAGATCGGTTAGAGAGAGAGAGGAGAAGGCATCTACATCACATCTACACACATCTATCGGACGACACCGTCTAGGTCGGCGCCATCCCTCCTGTATTATAGAGCTGTCACCTCCAGAGCAGCACAGCCCGGACTTCTCTACCCCACCCCAATCATGAGATCAGCGCATATACTTTGTTACATTGTATTCTGTGTGTGGAGGAATCATTGGAACATCTCAGAGATCACCTGGAAACATTGTTACTTCAATCAGATCTACAAACACAGCTGTCCCCTAACTGTCCCCTACATGTCACCTACCTGTCACCTACATGTCCCCTACATGTCACCTACATGTCACCTACATGTCACCTACATGTCACCTACCTGTCCCCTACATGTCACCTATCTGTCACCTACCTGTCCCCTACATGTCACCTACCTGTCACCTATCTGTCCCCTACATGTCACCTACCTGTCACCTATCTGTCACCTACCTGTCCCCTACATGTCACCTATCTGTCACCTACCTGTCCCCTACATGTCACCTACCTGTCACCTGTCACCTACCTGTCCCCTACCTGTCACTTACATGTCACCTACCTGTCACCTATCTGTCACCTACCTGTCCCCTACATGTCACCTACATTTCTCCTACATGTCACCTACCTGTCACCTACCTGTCCCCTACATGTCACCTATCTGTCCCCTACATGTCACCTACCTGTCACCTATCTGTCCCATACATGTCACCTACATGTCTCCTACATGTCACCTACCTGTCACCTATCTGTCCCCTACATGTCGCCTACCTGTCACCTATCGGTCCCCTACATGTCCCCCATAGAAAGGACTGATCTGGGCCGTTCTACATATGAAGAGGTGGTGAAGAGGTCTTCATTTAATGGACAAATCTTTATTCAAAAGACTGTTAAAGGACTGTCCCTCTTTAAATAACTGATCTTCATATAAAGGACTGTCCCTCTTTACAGAACTGACCTCCATTTAAAGGACTGTCCCTCTTTAAAGGACTAATCTCCGTTTAAAGGACTGTCCCTCTTTAAATAACTGATCTTCATATAAAGGACTGTCCCTCTTTACAGAACTGACCTCCATTTAAAGGACTGTCCCTCTTTAAAGGACTAATCTCCGTTTAAAGGACTGTCCCTCTTTAAAGGACTAATCTCCGTTTAAAGGACTATCCCTCTTTATAGGACGGATCTTTATTTAAAGGACTGTCCCTCCTTAAAGGACTAATCTCCATTTAAAGGACTGTCCCTCTTAAAAGAATTGATGTTCATTTAAAGGACTGTCCGTCTTTAAATAACTGTTCTTTTTTGAAAGGACTGTCCCTCTTTAAATAACTGTTCTTTTTTTAAAGGACTGTCCCTCTTTAAATAACTGATCTTCATATAAAGGACTGTCCCTCTTTACAGAACTGACCTTCCTCTTTAAAGGACTAATCTCCATGTACAGGGCTGTCCCTCTTTAAAGGACTAAACTTCATTTAAAGGACTGTTCCTCTTTAAAGGACTAATTCTAATTTAAAAAGGCTATCCCTTTTTAAAGGACTAATCTCCATTTAAAGGACTGACCCTCTTTAAAGAATTGATGTTCACTTAAAGGACTGTCCCTCTTTAAATAACTGTTCTTTATTTAAAGGATTGTCCCTCTTTAACGGAGAGATCTTAATTTAAAGGACCATTCTACATTTAAAGAGCTGTTCTTTACCTAAAGGACAAATCTTCATTCAAACGACTGTTCTTCATGTAAAGGGCTGTCCCTCTTTGTAGAACTAATCTCCATGTAAAGGGCTGTCCTTCTTTGTAGGACTAAACTCCATGTAAAGGGCTGTCCCTCTTTGTAGGACTAATCTCCATGTAAAGGGCTGTCCCTCTTTGTAGGACTAATCTCCATGTAAAGGGCTGTCCCTCTTTGTAGGACTAATCTCCATGTAAAGGGCTGTCCCTCTTTGTAGGACTAATCTTCATGTAAAGGTCTGTCCCTCTTTGTAGGACTAATCTTCATGTAAAGGACTGTCCCTCTTTGTAGAACTAATCTCCATGTAAAGGGCTGTCCCTCTTTGTAGGACTAATCTTCATGTAAAGGACTGTCCCTCTTTATAGGACTAAACTCCATGTAAAGGACTGTCCCTCTTTATAGGACTAAACTCCATGTAAAGGACTGTCACTCTTTATAGGACTAAACTCCATGTAAAGGACTGTCACTCATTGTGAAGATACAGGGGACTTGGATGCTTTTTACTGAACTTCAATCCTTTTTAGTTTGAAGTTGGGATAGGAATGTCAGCAGGACGGGTGGCAGGTTGTTGCGATTATAAGCTGATGAACACAATGTATGTATATTGTAAACAACCAGATTAATATTTATCCACAATCTTCTTGTATGTATCTCTTCATCGCCTGTCTATCATCTATCCACCTAATAAAGGTAGTCCTGGAAATGAGATGACAGCCGCTAAATCCAGAGGGATCAAACATCCCCGGCCTACCTCGGCTGCCTAATTCTGCGCTCCGGCAGGATTTCCCCACCTGTGTGACGGAGTCTCCTCTCTAATAAGGTCCTAGTCCCTTCTTGAAGCTCTAAAACACCCAACAAAGCAAATCCCATTCATTTCAATGGCACCTGTTCACATCTGAGCGTTCTGTCACCTGCAGCAAAACGCCTCTCGCATCAAAAAAGTACAGGAGCTTCTTTTTTTTGCCAGCTTGGGTCCCATAAACTTCAATGGGAACGCCAGAAAATGTGCGACATGAGCGATTTATCATTTTCGTGGCTCGTTTTCTGCTCAAACAGCAGCTCTCCACCCCTAATCTCCTCCACCTCTCCTCCCCCTAGTGCTTTCTATTGGCTAAACAAACACCCCTGAAACTGTAAAAAAAAAGCTTGTCATACACTTCTAAAAATGTTTTAAAAAATCTCAAATAAAAATGCCTGAAAGTCGCTCTGCTCAGGTGTGAATGCAGCCAGACGCTCCCGGCCGTGGTTGCACACTCACCCCCCCTCTACATAGGAAGGGTACAGTGGTTGCACAGTCACCCCCCCCCCTCTACATAGGAAGGGTACAGTGGTTGCACACTCACCCCCCCTCTACATAGGAAGGGTACAGTGGTTGCACAGTCACCCCCCCCCCTCTACATAGGAAGGGTACAGTGGTTGCACACTCACCCCCCCTCTACATAGGAAGGGTACAGTGGTTGCACACTCACCCCCCCCCTCTACATAGGAAGGGTACAGTGGTTGCACACTCACCCCCCTCTACATAGGAAGGGTACAGTGGTTGCACACTCACCCCCCTCTACATAGGAAGGGTACAGTGGTTGCACACTCACCCCCCCTCTACATAGGAAGGGTACAGTGGTTGCACACTCACCCCCCTCTACATAGGAAGGGTACAGTGGTTGCACACTCACCCCCCTCTACATAGGAAGGGTACAGTGGTTGCACACTCACCCCCCTCTACATAGGAAGGGTACAGTGGTTGCACACTCACCCCCCCTCTACATAGGAAGGGTACAGTGGTTGCACACTCACCCCCCCCTCCTCTACATAGGAAGAGTACAGTGGTTGCACACTCACCCCCCTCTACATAGGAAGGGTACAGTGGTTGCACACTCACCCCCCCCCCCTCTACATAGGAAGAGTACAGTGGTTGCACACTCACCCCCCTCTACATAGGAAGGGTACGGTGGTTGCACACTCACCCCCCTCTACATAGGAAGGGTACAGTGGTTGCACACTCACCCCCCTCTACATAGGAAGGGTACAGTGGTTGCACACTCACCCCCCCTCTACATAGGAAGGGTACAGTGGTTGCACACTCACCCCCCCCTCCTCTACATAGGAAGAGTACAGTGGTTGCACACTCACCCCCCTCTACATAGGAAGGGTACAGTGGTTGCACACTCACCCCCCCCCCCTCTACATAGGAAGAGTACAGTGGTTGCACACTCACCCCCCTCTACATAGGAAGGGTACGGTGGTTGCACACTCACCCCCCTCTACATAGGAAGGGTACAGTGGTTGCACACTCACCCCCCTCTACATAGGAAGGGTACAGTGGTTGCACACTCACCCCCCTCTACATAGGAAGGGTACAGTGGTTGCACATGTTTAGATTTGGGAAAGGAACTCCTGTGGGCATTTAGTATCCAATCAGATAGAGCGCATACTTCCACAAAATTTCTCCCGCAGTCCAGTCTGCTTACTAATACTGTCTGCGAGCTGAAGGAAGCCAGCAATGACGTGCTGTGTCAACAAAGCATCCCGTGACAGGCATAGCACTAGGCAATTCATAGCTACCCTTAGAGGAATCTATCTATCTATCTATCTATCTATCTATCTATCTATCTATCTATCTATCTATCTATCTATCTATCTATCTATCTATCTATCTATCTATCTATCCTCTTTGTTATACAAATCACATTTAATTTGTGGCAAAAGATTTCTAGAGCACTATGGGGTAGCTAAAATACAGAAGTTGCTTCTATCTATCTATCTATCTATCTATCTATCTATCTATCTATCTATCTATCTATCTATCTATCTATCTATCTATCTATCTATCTATCTATCTATCTATCTTCCCAGCGGGGGGAGGGGGAAGTCTTCCATCCACCTTGCTTGTGTACATTGGCGGCCAGCACATTAAGGGCGCACGGGCGCCGCCCCCTCTCTCCGGCCACCCCTCTAGCACCAATAGATAGATTTGTGCATTGCATGAATCTATCTATGGCCGCCGCTGCCACCCCCTATTCAGGCACCCGGCCCCCTTTCGGGTGCCTGAATTACAGCGGCGGGGGTTGGTTTTGTAGCACCTGATTAGAGCCATAAGTTCTAATAGGCGTCAAAAAAGGTGACCTGCGAGCGCCATGCTGGGCGCTCGCAGGTCACTCAGCTGTGTTAGAAAAGCAAAATGAATTTTTGCTTTCCTAACACTAAGCCGCCTCTCCGCCAATCAGGTGCTCAGATCTGTTACCCGTCACCTGATTGGCTGAAACGACAGGCCCTGTGATTGGATGCCAGGCGTCCAATCATAGCAGAGGACGGGAAGAGAGGACGGGAGAAGACATCGAGGAGCTGTCCCACCGAGACAGGTAAGTGCAGACGGCAGGGGGCACACTGGCAGCATTTAATATGGCACAGTGGCTGCGTTTGATGGGCACAGTGGGAGCAATTGATGGACACAGTGGCTGCATTTTATGGGGCACAGTGGCTGCATTTGATGGCACAGTGGCTGCGTTTGATGGCACAGTGACGGCAATTGATGGCACAGTGGCTGTGTTTAATGGGCACAGTGGAGGCAATTGATGGGCACAGTGGCTGCATTTTCTGGGGCACAGTGGCTGCATTTCATGGCACAGTGGCTGCGTTTGATGGCACAGTGGCAGCAATTGATGGGCACAGTGGCTGCATTTGATGGCACAGTGGCAGCAATTGATGGGCACAGTGGCTGCATTTGATGGCACAGTGGCTGCATTTGATGGCACAGTGGCAGCAATTGATGGGCACAGTGGCTGTGTTTGATGGCACAGTGGCTGAATTTGATGGGCATAGTGGCTGCATTTGATGGCACAGTGGCTGCATTTGATGGGCACAGTGGCAGCAATTGATGGGCACAGTGGCTGTGTTTGATGGCACAGTGGCTGCATTTGATGGGCACAGTGGCTGCATTTGATGGCACAGTGGCTGCATTTGATGGGCACAGTGGCAGCAATTGATGGGCACAGTGGCTGTGTTTGATGGCACAGTGGCTGCATTTGATGGGCACAGTGGCAGCAATTGATGGGCACAGTGGCTGCGTTTGATGGCACAGTGGCTGCATTTGATGGGCACAGTGGCAGCAATTGATGGGCACAGTGGCTGTGTTTGATGGCACAGTGGCTGTGTTTAAAGGGCACAGTGGTGGCAATTTATGGGCACAGTGGCTGCGTTTGATGGCACAGAGGCTGTGTTTGATGGCACAGTGGCGGCAATTGACGGGCACGGTGGCTGCGATTGATGGCACAGTAAGGCTGCAATTGATGGGGTTTTTTTCAGAATTTTCAGTTTGCGCCCCCCCCCCCCCCCAAAAAAAAAAAATTTGAGCACCAGCCGCCACTGCTTGTGTAGATGGAGAAACCAACTGGCTGAACAACAAAAAAATTAGCCGCCTATGCCCAGCTTTTTGCTAGGTCCACGCGAAAGGGCGGTAAATATGTGGCTCAACCGTGGAGTTTTACCCCCCTCCCAATCGCAAGTTTAAATGAACCCTGATAGTTTAGAAGTTTATTATTTGATGGTGAATAGGGAGGGGATGACAGCTGCATAAAGACGGTAGAAAGTGTCTACTACGTGACGGTTATCTGTAACCGGATCACAGGATGTGACTAAAGACAGAGTAACTGTGCAAATGACACAAAGAAGTGAGGACTGAGTCAGAGGCTGAAGTGGGTTTAGGGAGGAGGCCGAGGACAACTCCCCTTCCTCACAGCTATCTGTAACACTGATCTTCAGGGAATACGGTAATCTGACTCTACCGAGATACAATCTGCTGTTCACATGGGTGCTGGCTACAGAGAGTCTTCTGTCCTGGGATTTGGGGCGGCAGGAAAATCCATTGAAGGGATTAGCCAGCCCCACCTACCAATCACTGGTCCTTGTCCTGAGCCATTCTGCTTAGTAGACAGACTAGGTGCTTGGGGGGTATTTGTCATACACACATAGATTCCTCCAATCTAATCTAAACATTGTGAATGGAGGAATCTTTTCTGCCGCCCATTGTATGAAGACAGCCACAGTATCCGCTGAATCTGATTGAACACCAATATAGATGTGACGCCACTTCCTTACAATTTTTCAGGACAAGATTTTGGGGGTGTATCCCCTCGAGGTTCAAACAGTACTGCTCGGACCTCAGGGGCGGCCCGTTCATTAAGGGCGCCGCCCCCTCTGTCACGCCATCCCCTATATGACAAATGGATAGATTCATGCATTGCATTGCATGAATCTATCCATGGCCCCCGCTGCCACCCCCTTTTAAGACATCCGGACCCTTTTCGGTCACCGGGCACCTGAATTCCAGCGGCGGGGGGTGTTTTGTTTAAGCTGCTGATTAGAGCCATAGGCTCTAATAGGCTTCAAAAAAGGTGGACTTGGATTGGTGGACTGCATTTCATGGGCACAGAGGCTGCATATGATGGGCACAGTGGCTGCATTTCATTGGCACAGGGGTTGCATTTCATGGGCACAGTGGTTGCATTTCATGGGCACAGTGGTTGCATTTCATGGGGCACACTGGCTGCATTTCATGGGGCACAATGGCTGCATTTGATGGGGCACAATGGCTGTATATGATGGGCACAGTGGCTGCATTTGATGGGCACAGTTTTTATATATATATTTCTTATATCTTTTGATTTCAGTTATTGCACCCTCCAGTGCCTCCCGTGTTCGCCGTGGGGAGATTACCCATTTAGGGTGCCTCAAATTGTGCCATCTGGTGCCCCCTATAGGTTTCCACTGGTAAGGTAAGCCTGACTATAACACTCCAAACCTTATTTACTGTATTTTTGTATTCTTTGTTCTTTCTATTGTTTTCATTATTTGTGATTATGTAACTATGAGACTGTATTTTTCTATAGATGTTTATGGTCGATTCTCCTGAAGAAGCGACTTGGCCACGAAACATGTAGAGGATTACGCCTGGACCTACATCTTTACTCCCCATATACCAGTGGGGTTTATCTGTTCTTTTTTGAACCAACTGTAACTGTATGCAATAATTATTTTATGTATTGTTGTACTTAATGTTTTTTTTATCTACGTCCTTCCTTCAATAAATGTATACTTTTTATATTGACCTTGTCTATATCCCTGGGTACCGAGATAGTCCACAACATTTTTGTTGTCGTGGGGACATATTTTGGAGTAGCCCCTGTCACACCCTTTTCCACTATCCAAAATTCAAGGATGATGGTACCCGCCCCTATTTCTCTTTACTACCCAGGTTGAGGCAACATCCTATATCATTTTTGACGAAACGCGTAGGGAGGAGCGACATGCTGACGTGACCGCGTTCGCGGAGGTCCCGGAGAGACGGGCTGCAAGTTTAAGCCAGTAATTACTTGCTATATGTAAGTGTACTACAATCTTTTTATTATAAATACCACAAAGATTTTATGCTTTGGGGGCTTTTATTTCTCTTTTGGGTCCCTATATGATTGTGCCCAATCGGGGCGGTGGAAGCTCATGAAGTACGATTTCCCCTGGCTCCATTAAAGGCCCTGGCTGGTTATAGAACCTGAAGCGTGTGTGATCTCCCGTAATAGGAGATCATAGGGAGTCGGTAAGGGGCCATTCTTTAAGAGGTGGAAGTCATTTTTTCTGAACATCACTCATTTCTTGGTGCCCTGTGATACATTGTCACTTTGGATGTCACTTCACTGGATGGACTTTATTTGATTTGCACTATTTTTATGTATTATTTGACTGTTTAGCGCAACTTATTTTTGAATAATAGATGTGAACTTAGTCTGAGACCTGGAAGTTCTTTGAAGGCTTCCACCATGTTAAATAGGTTGGGAAAGGCTGACAAAGACAAATATTATGTGATATAAACTTGATATAATCCACTCTCAGCTGATCTCTTCAGCAACTCTGCTATTTACAAGAAATGTTTTAACAGATCAAGATGTGTGGCAAGGGCGTGCGTGAAAAGGCTTTTGCCTGCAGGGCAATCTATGTCTTCTGATCAGGTTAGCCTGCCACATCAGTACAGTATATGATAAGACACTCTAAAAATATAAATTAGAAATAGGACAGTGACAGGCAATAACTTTCCTTTCTGGCACACTGCAATGATGCATAGTTGGCTCGTATTGCAGTAGCCAGGATGTTCAATGAAGCTGCACAATGTGACAACCTATGACTATCTCCAGCCTAATTCCTATTACACCACTCACCCCTTCCACACAAAACATACCATAAATGACTAGCCATGGACTTGATAAATGCAGCAAAACAATGTATCCTGATTCACTGGGGCTCTACCGCCCCCTCGATCGAGGAATGGTTCAACTGAATTGACAAGGTCGCGGAAATGGAAGAATATATTCACATTGCACGAGACACCCATAAAAAATTTGGACACGCTGGAAACACTTCACGTCGACCACAGAATTCTCCCGAACCCAGCCAATAATGGAACCATCCTACCCAACTTTCTAACTCCCAATAATTACAATACCCCCTTAATGTCACATAAACTGTTCCCTTGATCCTATCCCATTAGGGTTCGCCCTTCTCTGAGACACACAAACTCTTAGGAGTGACACATATTTGGTCAACTGATAGGAAGGGAAGTAGGAGATGACCAACTGCCCTTCTCCACCTTTTTTTTTTCCTCTTTCCTCCCCTCTTTTCTTTTCCATCCCCGACACTTCCCTACTCCCCTGACTAAGCCATTCTCAAAAGACCACCATACATATACCACTTAAGCCATAGGTGCTGAACCTGTGGCTCTCCAGCTGTTCTGGAACTACAAGTCCCATGAGGCATTGCAAGGCTGACAGTTACAACCATGACTGTAGTTTCGCAACAGCTGGAGGGCCACGGGTTGGGCACCCATGACTTAAGCCCATCTCATCACATTCAACATGATCCCGATCTACTACAAATCTCCCCCCAGCAATGGATATAACCTACACCACAACCGACTCCTCTGTGCTCACTATACCACTTAAGCCATGGGTGCTCAACCTGTGGCTCTCCAGCTGTTCTGGAACTACAAGTCCCATGAGGCATTGCAAGACTGACACAGTTACAACCATGACTCCCAAGGGACAGAGGCATGATGGGACTTGTAGTTTCGCAACAGCTGGAGGGCCATGGGTTGGGCACCCATGACTTAAGCCCATCTCATTACATTCAACATGATCCCGATCTACTATGAATCTCCCCCCAGCGATGGATATAACCTACACCACAACCGACTCCTCTACACTCACTTACCTCTTATGCCCTGTACACACAGTCGGACATTGATCGGACATTCCGACAACAAAATCCATGGAATTTTTCCGACAGATGTTGGCTCAAACTTGTCTTGCATACACACCGTCACACAAAGTTGTCGGAAAATCTGATCGTTCTGAACGCAGTGACGTAAAACACGTACGTCGGGACTATAAACGGGCAATAGCCAATAGCTTTCGTCTCTTAATTTATTCTGAGAATGCGTGGCACGTCGGATTTGTGTACACACAATCGGAATTTAAAGGATCGGATTTTGTTGTCGGAAAATTTTATGTCCTGCTCTCAAACTTTGTGTGTCGGAAATTCCAATGGAAAAAGTCAGATGGAGCCCACACACGGTCGGAATTTCCGACAACAAGGTCCGATCGCACATATTCCGTCGGAAAGTCCGACCGTGTGTACGGGGCATTAGAAACCAATGACCATGACCACTATATATCCATAAACAATTAGACCTCTAAACGACTTTTCTTTTGAGTTACTTTTTGCTCATAGCGGTTATCCACATGGACCCGTAGAATGGTTCAGAACTGGACCAATGTTCTCAAGTTTTATGCATTGTTAAATGAATCTCACATAACGTGAATCTGTATTACCAATTATTAACCATATAACTGTTGTTCAAAATCTCTGGTTTTCTCTTAAATAAAAATCATTAATAAAACAAAACAAAAAAAGTTGGACAATGGAGCTGGCAGACCCATCCCTTAGGAAGCGTTATTCAGCCAATAGTGTGATGAGATTCACTTCTTGTCGAGACTCTCCCTGTTTCTGTCTATATGTCTCTGTGGATAACTCTTCTGTAATATATGGTGACGGGGCTTGGTGTGGGTGAGGAGGTCGAATGTGAGAAACAAGGTATGTTCCAGTATTTCCTTTTTTCTTCCTTCTCTTTTCTTTCTCTTCTTTAGGAACATTGGGTATGTCTTAGGAACTAAGAGCCTTGGTGGTTATGCTAACTTAGCATTGCCATTGTTTGACATGCAGTCCCGGGTGCCCAGTCACTGAGGGGGGACTACCTACCTTGGAGGTGTCGCTGTTTCCCCCCTCAGGTATTTACCATTTGCCACGGGCAGGCCTGACACCGGCGGTGTGTTGGGGGGGTTAGTTGGAGGTAATTCATGCCCCCCCCCCCCAGGGTGTATGCCTGCTGGGCCCTCCTATGGTTGATCTAGTACTTCAGAACTTTTATTGGATTTAGCTAACCTATTGCTGGTAACTGGGCTTTTCGTGTCGGAGTTTTCTTTCTCTTTCATGACCCAATCTGGGTGATCACCATTGGGATCGGTCTTGTCTCCTAATGGGGGTGACCCAGAAGCCACATGGTGGAATAACCATTGTTCTTTTTCCTTTTGGTTTACTTTTATGTATTTTTATTTTTTCTGCCTATCATTTGTTCTTTGTATTATGTAAATGTCTCCTATTCGGTTTTGTGGCTTTATTCATTTGTCATGATTACTGTGACATGGTATTTTTCTTAAATAAAGATTATACAAAAAAAAAGTTGCACAATTGTCAAATGTCATTTTTTTTTGTACTGGTAAAGCAAGCCATAGATCGGGGGGTAGGCAACCTTGGCCCTTCAGCTGTGGTGAAACTACAAATCCCATCATGCCTCCTACTCTAGGAGTCATGCCTGTGATGGTCAGGGTCTTGCAATGTCTCGTGGGACTTGTAGTTTCACCACAACTGGAGGGCCGAGGTTGCCTACCCCTGTCATAGATGATGCAATTTTCTTTCCCGCCATCGGAATACGATGATCACTGCTGGTGGCTATAACCACCAGCAGTTATCGCATGAAAAAAAACAACATGCTGATTGTTTTAAAAGTCAATCTATCGATCAACTTCAGGATAGTCAGCCTGCCCATAGATGATTCGAAATTTGGACAGTTCCTACTGGACCATCTGAATTTCTGACGGTAAGCTTCGGACAGGCTTTGTTAAAGCTCTCTGAATACCAGTCAAAGCTCCTGACACTAAATAAAATGGTTAGCTTACAGTCCTTTTTACACCTTGCTTTTGCTTTGCTTCGGCTTTGCTTCAAAAATTATACCCCATGTAGCTTTAGTGGTGCTTAAAAGTGTCTTCAAAGCCTCCATAGAAATCTATGGTAAAGCTCGCTTGAAGCACCACTGAAGCCCCACCGAAGCCATATTGAAGCCCCACTGAAGCCTCATTGAAGCCCCACCGAAGCCTCATTAAAGCCCCACGAAGCCTCACCAAAGCCCCACCAAAGCCTTATCAAAGCTCCACCAAAGCCTCATCAAAGCCTCATTGAAGCTCCATCGAAGCTCCTCCAAAGCCCCACTGAAGCCTCATAGAAGCCCCACGAATAGGGTTGCCACCTCATCCCTTTAAACCCGAACACATATGAATTACACAGGTTCTGAGGCTGATTAAGGTGGTAATTAAACTCACTTGGTGCCTTATCTGCATTAAATTAGCCTCAGAACCTGTGTAATTCATATGTGTTCGGGTTTAAAGGGATGAGGTGGCAACTCTACCCACGAAGCCTCATCAAAGCCACATGAAGCCTCATCAAAGCCCCACGAAGCCTCACCAAAGCCCCACCAAAGCCTCATCAAAGCCCTATCGAAGCTCCACCAAAGCCTCATCAAAGTCCTATCGAAGCTCCACCAAAGCCTCATTGAAGCTCCATTGAAGCTCCATAGAAGCTCCTCCAAAGCCCCACTGAAGCCTCATCGAAGCCCCATGATGCCTCACCAAAGCCTCATCAAAGCCCTATCGAAGCTCCACCAAAGCCTCATCAAAGCCTCATTGAAGCTCCATCGAAGCTCCTCCAAAGCCCAACTGAAGCCTCATAGAAGCCCCACGAAGCCTCACTAAAGCCCCACCAAAGCCTCATCGAAGCCCCTCCGAAGGCTCATAGAAGCCCCACGAAGCCTCACCAAAGCCTCACTGAAGCCCCATCGAAGCTCCACCAAAGCCTCATCGAAGCCTCATCAAAGCACCAAGCAAAAGCAAGGTGTAAAGAGGACTGTAAGCAAACCATTTTATTTAGTGACAGGGGCTTTGACTGGCATTCAGAGAGCTTTAACAAAGCCTGTCCGAAGCCTTGTTTTGAAGTATAAACTAGCCCTAAGTGTGAATTTAAACAATATTTTCACATTCAATAGTCAATGGAAGGGTTTGGCCCCTTGCAGAATATACTAGGTAGGACCACAACACATCAGCCTGACATTGGTTGCCTGAGGGTGTCCTCCCATCCCTGACCCGGCGTCTGAACACGGTAGTAGACGGCTTTGTCCTGAAGAAGCCCCTGTACTCACACGGATGGCGATGAGTCATGTGACTGGGAATGCTGTGTACAGTCGGCTGACCGCAAGGCTTACTAATGTCTTACAGGAGGTCGGAATTTGTTTCAGCTGAATTTTTTCTTAAAATGGAAGTAGTGGAAGGATTTCGTTACACATGCCTGTGCTTTGTTCTTCAGCTCGGAGTGTAGTGTGTCCGCTTGGTACATGCTATTCCTCTTCCTGCGCCAACACTCAAATTAACCATATCAACTAAAAATATCTAGCAGATGCTTCAGGCAAGGAAAGGAATTTGGACGGAAAAAAAATAAAAAAACAAGAACCAAATACTTTGCATTTATGATTCTAAAGGAGTCCAAACGTCTGCTATGATATCATGTAGTACTGGTGACTACCGCCGAGGAGATGTTTGGAACATGATGTATATAGATAGTCATTGGAAGGATACATGTCACATAGGATACATGTCACCTTATATAGACATAATGCTGACCACATTCTTCATTCCCATAGGAGACTGTTAGGAACAGAGAGCAGAGGCTGATTAATAACTCCATCGCGCTTATAAATATTTCCTAGGAGTTACCCTATAAATTTCTTGCTCCACTTTTTTTCCTTAAATCAGTGGTCTCCAAACTGTGCTGAATGAGGGGCTGAATGAGGCCCTTTTCTTGTCTTTATCCACCCCTTGGGGCAATTATTGACACCAACAATGGGGCTCAATTCCTACTACTGACACCAACAATGGGGCTCAATTCCTGCTACTGACACCAACAATGGAGCACTTTTTCTCCCACTGACACCAATAATGGAGCACAGTCTCTCCAAATGACACTAATAATGGGGCAACATTTATCCCTCTAAGACCAATAATGGGCAACATTTCTCCCACTGACACCAATAATGGAGCACCATTTCTCCCACTGACACCAATAAGGGAGCACCATTTCTCCCATTGACACCAATAACGGGGCACCATTTTTCCCACTGACGCCAATAATGGGCACCATTTCTCCCACTGACACCAATAATGAGCACCATTTCTCCCACTAACACCAATAATGGGCACAATTTCTTCCACTGACACCAATAATGGGCACCATTTCTCCCACTGACACCAATAATGAGCACCATTTCTCCCACTGACACCAATAATAGGGCACCATTTCTCCCACTGACACCAATAATGGGCACCATTTAACCCACTGACACCAATAATAGGGCACCATTTCTCCCACTGACACCAATAATGGGCACCATTTCTCCCACTGACACCAATAATGGGCACCATTTCTCCCACTGACACCAATAAGGGAGCGGCATTTCTCCCACTGACACCAATAACGGGGCACCATTTCTCCCACTGACACCAATAATGGGCACCATTTCTCCCACTGACACCAATAATGAGGCACCATTTTTCCAAATGACACCAATAATGAGACACCATTTCTCCCACTGACACCGATAATGGGGCACCATTTCTCCCTCTGACACCAATAATAGGGCACCGTTTCTCCCACTGACACCAATAATGGGGCACCACTTCTCTAAATGACACCAATAACGGGGTACCATTTCTCCCACTGACACCAATAATGGGGCACCATTTCTCCCACTGACACTAATAATTGGGCACCATTTCTCCCTCTGACACCAATAATGGAGCACCATTTCTCCCACTGACACCAATAATGGGGCACCAGTTCTCCAAATGACACTAATAATGGGGTACAATTTCTCCCACTGACACCAATAATAGGGCACCATTTCTCCAAATGACACCAATAATGGGGCACCATTCCTCCAAATGACACCAATAATGGGGCACCATTCCTCCAAATGGCACCAATAATGGGGCACCATTTCTCCCACTGACACCAATAACAGGGCACCATTTCTCCAAATGACACCAATAATAGGGCAACATTTCTCCAAATGACACTAATAATGGGGCACCATTTCTAAAGACCCTGCATGTCTCCCCTGTTCTCCACTGAATGTAATGCAATGCACATTGCACTGCATTACATTTTTTCCCAGCCTTCATGGCCAGGGAAACTGTCAATGGGGACCTGTAAGTGATGTCACACGTCACTTCTGGGCCAACGACAAGAAGGGGAGGAGAGCGGACATAAGTCCGCTGGCCTCTACCTGGCGGCACCCGCTACGCTGGACCCAGGACCGCAGATGAGCAAGCGGAGCCCAGGATACATAGCGCAAAGGGGTGCGTGCAGCTTTCGGGTGACCTGGCGCCTGGGGTGGAGCCCCGCAGTAATAATTAATGGCATTGGAAGACCGACACATGTTTCTGAAACACGCAGGAAAACGCATATTTTCTGTGGCTTTGTTTCACGTTCCACAAACGCCCAGGTGTGAATGCAGCCTAAAACTTCCCCACAATGTCTAAAACAAATAAAATAAATACAAAAATGTATAATTACGTATTTTTAATGTATATAAATATATAATTCATAGTCCTTTCAATTGGTACCGCAAAGTTTTACATTTTGGGTCTCATTTATATTTCTGTAACTCCAGTTCCTATCACACTCTGCTATACCGTCCATCACTCTGATAACTCTGTGTACCTGAATGATGCCGTCTCATTGGTGGCCATCGCTGTTTTTGTAGCAGGCTAATTCCCCTATTGTGATCTTTGAAAAGTGCTCCATAGATTGCCGGTCCTGGAAATAAATCGCCGGATACAATGTGCTCTAGGTGATCTGGGGTCACTCCATTGAAGCCCCGTGTGTGTCCTCCCACCTTCCCCAGACCTCTGATCTCATTGCTCCACTCACTGGCAGAAACAACTCACTTCTACAACAATATAGTCAATAAATGAGGATCTGTCCACAAAAAAACGCATTTCACTTGTTGCCGCACTGCCATTCATTCCTAAGGTAGTGTTAAAGTCCTGTTTTTGATATTGTCCTACGGATAAGCCTATCATAACTTTTATCTGTAGGTGCTATGAATATCTCCTAAACCGTTCAGGAGATATTAACATCTGCTCTGGCAGATGACGTCACTGTGCATGCGCAGTGTGCGCCTCATTCTCCATGATTTCAGAGAGCTTAACTCCTTCCCACTCAGGCCAATTCTGACATTTCTCTCCTACATGTAAAAATCATCATTTTTTTGCTAGAAAATTACATAAAACCCCCGAACATTATATATATTTTTTTAGCAAAGACCCTAGAGAATACAATGGCGGTCGCTTTATCTCGCACGGTATTTGCGCAGCAATTTTTCGAACGTGGTTTTTTTTTTTGTGCTTTAAAAAAAAAAAACAAAGCAGTAAAGTTAGCCCAATGTTTTTACATTTTGTGAAAGATGAAGTTACGCCGAGTAAATAGATACCTAACATGTCACACTTCAAAATTGCACACGCTCGTGGAATGGCACCAAACTTCGGTACTTAAAAATCCCTTTAAATTTTTTTTACTGGTTACATGTTTTGAGTTACAGAGGAGGTCTAGGGCTAGAATTATTGCTCTCGCTCTACCGATCGCAGCGATACCTCACATGTGTGGTTTGGACACTGTTTTCATATGTGGGCGGGACTTACGTATGCATTCGCTTCTGCGTGCGAACAGGGACGCTTTACATTATATTTTTATTTTTTTTATTGTTAATTTTACTTTTTTTTTTAGTTTGACACATTAAAAAAAAAAAAAATTGATCACTTTTATACCTATTATAAGGAATGTAAACATCTCTTGTAATAGGAATATGGCACGATCGGTCCTTTTTACAGTGAGATATCCACATCTCACCTCAGGGCTGGGAAGCCTGAAATAATAAAAAAAAGAAGCACTGGAGGGCAGCAGGAGGGGGGGGGGGGGGAGGGGGACGTGCCCTCTTGCTGTCCGTAAGAACGATCAAGCAGCAGAAGAGACACTATGATCATCCTTATGGTGAAGGGAATCGCCGGCTGAAAAAGCTGATATCTGAATGATGCCTGTAGCTGCAGACATCATTAGGATACCACCGCTCAAAGTCAAGGACGTCATAGGACGTACGGCGGGCGGGAAGTGGTTAATGCCGGCCGTGATAGTGACCCCCAAGGAAGTGACATCATAGTGGCCCGGCCATTGCTCTTTAGTCTAGGGGAAAGTAAGGCTGGGTTCACACTTGAGCGATGTCAGACATGGCATGTGATTCGCACCGCACTGCTATGTAGATCACATGCGATGTCTGTCAGTTTGTATGGCTGAATTCACATCGCATTCGGATCCTTTTTTTCGCACTGGAATTGGGTCTCATGGGCATAACTTCCAACTGTCCCTGATTTCGAGGGACTGTCCCTGATTTCGAGGGACTGTCCCTGATTTCGAGGGACTGTCCCTGATTTCGAGGGACTGTCCCTGATTTGGAGCAATGTCCCCCTGTCCCCCATTCCTCCTCATTTTGGTCTGATCTATATAGCTGTACATAAAATGCACTTTTTATCTTTCAAAAAGTGTTCCCCAGTGCTAAACCTTTCATCCCATTTCTAATTGCTGCATTTGTACATTTTAAAAGCCAATATAAAGGAATAGTAGTGGTAAAAAAGCACTTGTGGGTTTAACCAATCTTGTTTGTTTGTTTTTTTTGTACACTTCTCCTTTAACGGGGCGTGGCAAGGGGTGTGTCCTATGCCTGCATACTTTGGGTCATAGGTGTCCCTCATTCCCATCTCAGAAAGTTGGGCGGAAAGTGGTTGGAGGGAAGCTTTAGAATGGCAAAGATTTTTTTATTACAAATCCTGTGAGCAAACCGCAGTTCCCCTTTACGTTTCCCAGAGTTAGACTTTAACAATGTTTGTCTTTCCTCCTCATTACACAGACTGAATCATCATCATTCATGATATAACAATTAAAAGAGATGTCTATACAGACAAATGTGTTATATTATATGAAACATGTTCTGTATTGTAGGTTGTATTATTAGGGAGGAGATGTCAAGGAGACCCGCTTTGATTTTCTCACTGATGATATACAAGAGAGATTATCTGCACCACTGAATCATAGACAGCAGTGGAACAAAGGACCTAATTCATGGACCTGCAATCGCACGTATGGCACACATGCATACAATGCGCTCTGTGATTGGAGGAGGGGAGATTATGACGTGCAACTGCCCCTCCTCCAATCACAGATCGCCTCGCGTTCATTGAAAGGAATGCAGTATGTTTACTGAATTGAGGAGCTGGAGTGGGATCTGGGATCTGAGTGCTCCAATCAGAACTGTCACTCTCGGCGCTGGTCGTTTGGCACTGACTGACAACCGAGTTGTGCTTAATGCTGCAATCTAGATACATACATGCCCAGAGGCCGCATTTTTGGGTATGGCTGGCGCCAAGGGGTTAATAATGCCCTTCAAACTGCAGATGCTGTCATTTTCTGTAAAGTGCAATATGGAGACCTGGAGGCGTTCTGTACACTGTTGGTCTACAGGCAGAGGTCCCCAACCTTTTTGGCCCCTTTTATGGCAGCCAACTTTTCTGGGGACTGGGGGGGGGGTGGGGGCGTTTGGTGGACGGTTTGGGGAATGGGATATTCACAGAGTCTGTCCTCAGCCCCCCTTTACAGCACAGTCCCCCCCTCAGTTCCCCTTTACATCACAGTACCCCTTTATATTGATGTAATGGGGACTGCTCTGTATAGGGGGCACTGTAATGTAATGGGGACTGCTCTGTAAAGGGGGCACTGTAATGTAATGGGGACTGCTCTGTAAAGGGGGCACTGTAATGTAATGGGGACTGCCCTGTATAGGGGGCACTGTAATGTAATGGGGACTGCTCTGTAAAGGGGGCACTGTAATGTAATGGGGACAGGCTCTGTAAAGGGGGCACTGTAATGTAATGGGGACTGCCCTGTATAGGGGGCACTGTAATGTAATGGGGACTGCTCTGTATAGGGGGCACTGTAATGTAATGGGGACTGCTCTGTATAGGGGGCACTGTAATGTAATGAGGACTGCTCTGTAAAGGGGGCACTGTAATGTAATGGGGACTGCTCTGTAAAGGGGGCACTGTAATGTAATGGGGACAGGCTCTGTATAGGGGGCACTGTAATGTAATGGGGACTGCTCTGTATAGGGGGCACTGTAATGTAATGGGGACTGCTCTGTATAGGGGGCACTGTAATGTAATGGGGACTGCTCTGTAAAGGGGGCACTGTAATGTAATGGGGACTGCTCTGTAAAGGGGGCACTGTAATGTAATGGGGACAGGCTCTGTAAAGGGGGCACTGTAATGTAATGGGGACTGCCCTGTATAGGGGGCACTGTAATGTAATGGGGACTGCTCTGTATAGGGGGCACTGTAATGTAATGGGGACTGCTCTGTATAGGGGGCACTGTAATGTAATGAGGACTGCTCTGTAAAGGGGGCACTGTAATGTAATGGGGACTGCTCTGTAAAGGGGGCACTGTAATGTAATGGGGACTGCTCTGTGAAGGGGGCACTGTAATGTAATGGGGACAGGCTCTGTATAGGGGGCACTGTAATGTAATGGGGACTGCTCTGTAAAGGGGGCACTGTAATGTAATGGGGACTGCTCTGTAAAGGGGGCACTGTAATGTAATGGGGACAGGCTCTGTAAAGGGGGCACTGTAATGTAATGGGGACTGCCCTGTATAGGGGGCACTGTAATGTAATGGGGACTGCTCTGTATAGGGGGCACTGTAATGTAATGGGGACTGCTCTGTATAGGGGGCACTGTAATGTAATGAGGACTGCTCTGTAAAGGGGGCACTGTAATGTAATGGGGACAGGCTCTGTAAAGGGGGCACTGTAATGTAATGGGGACTGCTCTGTAAAGGGGGCACTGTAATGTAATGGGGACAGGCTCTGTAAAGGGGGCACTGTAATGTAATGGGGACTGCTCTGTAAAGGGGGCACTGTAATGTAATGGGGACTGCTCTGTAAAGGGGGCACTGTAATGTAATGAGGACTGCTCTGTAAAGGGGCACTGTAATGTAATGAGGACTGCTCTGTAAAGGGGGCACTGTAATGTAATGGGGACTGCTCTGTATAGGGGGCACTGTAATGTAATGGGGACTGCTCTGTATAGGGGGCACTGTAATGTAATGAGGACTGCCCTGTATAGGGGGCACTGTAATGTAATGGGGACTGCTCTGTAAAGGGGGCACTGTAATGTAATGGGGACTGCTCTGTAAAGGGGGCACTGTAATGTAATGGGGACTGCTCTGTAAAGGGGGCACTGTAATGTAATGGGGACTGCTCTGTATAGGGGGCACTGTAATGTAATGGGGACTGCTCTGTAAAGGGGGCACTGTAATGTAATGGGGACTGCTCTGTATAGGGGGCACTGTAATGTAATGGGGACTGCTCTGTAAAGGGGGCACTGTAATGTAATGGGGACTGCTCTGTATAGGGGGCACTGTAATGTAATGGGGACTGCCCTGTATAGGGGGCACTGTAATGTAATGGGGACTGCTCTGTAAAGGGGGCACTGTAATGTAATGGGGACTGCTCTGTAAAGGGGGCACTGTAATGTAATGGGGACTGCTCTGTGAAGGGGGCACTGTAATGTAATGGGACAGGCTCTGTATAGGGGGCACTGTAATGTAATGGGGACTGCTCTGTAAAGGGGGCACTGTAATGTAATGGGGACTGCTCTGTAAAGGGGGCACTGTAATGTAATGGGGACAGGCTCTGTAAAGGGGGCACTGTAATGTAATGGGGACTGCCCTGTATAGGGGGCACTGTAATGTAATGGGACTGCTCTGTATAGGGGGCACTGTAATGTAATGGGGACTGCTCTGTATAGGGGGCACTGTAAAGGTAAATGAGGACTGCTCTGTAAAGGGGGCACTGTAATGTAATGGGGACAGGCTCTGTAAAGGGGGCACTGTAATGTAGATGGGGACTGCTCTGTAAAGGGGGCACTGTAATGTAATGGGGACAGGCTCTGTAAAGGGGGCACTGTAATGTAATGGGACTGCTCTGTAAAGGGGGCACTGTAATGTAATGAGGGACTGCTCTGTAAAGGGGGCACTGTAATGTAATGAGGACTGCTCTGTAAAGGGGGCACTGTAATGTAATGGGGACTGCTCTGTATAGGGGGCACTGTAATGTAATGGGGACTGCTCTGTATAGGGGGCACTGTAATGTAATGAGGACTGCCCTGTATAGGGGGCACTGTAATGTAATGAGGACTGCTCTGTAAAGGGGGCACTGTAATGTAATGGGGACTGCTCTGTAAAGGGGGCACTGTAATGTAATGGGGACTGCTCTGTAAAGGGGGCACTGTAATGTAATGGGGACTGCTCTGTATAGGGAGGCACTGTAATGTAATGGGGACTGCTCTGTAAAGGGGGCACTGTAATGTAATGGGGACTGCTCTGTATAGGGGGCACTGTAATGTAATGGGGACTGCTCTGTAAAGGGGGCACTGTAATGTAATGGGGACTGCTCTGTATAGGGGGCACTGTAATGTAATGGGGACTGCCCTGTATAGGGGGCACTGTAATGTAATGGGGACTGCTCTGTAAAGGGGGCACTGTAATGTAATGGGGACTGCTCTGTAAAGGGGGCACTGTAATGTAATGGGGACTGCTCTGTAAAGGGGGCACTGTAATGTAATGGGGACTGCCCTGTATAGGGGGCACTGTAATGTAATGGGGACAGACTCTGTAAAGGGGGCACTGTAATGTAATGGGGACTGCTCTGTAAAGGGGGCACTGTAATGTAATGGGGACAGGCTCTGTAAAAGGGGGACTGTAATGTAATGGGGACTGCTCTGTATAGGGGGCACTGTAATGTAATGAGGACTGCTCTGTAAAGGGGGCACTGTGATACAAAAAGGGACTGCACCTAATGATTACAGTGCAGTCCCCTATATATTCCCGTGCCCCTATCAATCACAGCCTCCTCTATCACAGTGCCCCTGCAGTCTGCCCCCCCCCCCCTTTTCCTCTCTCCCCATTCTAATCTCTGCCTCTCCTGCTTACAACCCCCCAGGTTTACAGAACACACTCAGAAATGTCTTTTCCCGCTTGTGTGATTGGCTGGCTGATTTTCTTAGAAGTCTGCACAAGCAGCAGTGGCGGCCCGTAATGCAGGGTGCAGGGGCGCTGCCCCCCTAATCCATGCGCCCGGCCCCTTAATCTACACGCAGGGCGCCGGACGCATGGATTACAATGTGATTAGAGCCTGAGGCTCTAACAGGCTTCAAAGAAGGGTGGGCTATTGTCACACTGATTCTCCTCCCTGCCAGTCAGGAAGCCGGTCTTGAGACCCGTTTCCTGATTGGCCGAAAGGAGAAGCGATCCTATTGGCCTAGGGACAGGGATATGCAATTAGCGGACCTCCAGCTGTTGCAGAACTACAAGTTCCATGAGGCATAGCAAGACTCTTGACAGCCACAAGCATGACACCCAGAGGCAGAGGCATGATGGGACTTGTAGTTTTGCAACAGCTGGGAGGTCCGCTAATTGCAGATCCCTGGTCTAGGAGGAGGAGGAGGAGATGCAGGAGAAGCTGTCGCCCGGAGGGGAGCGCCGCCCATGCCATTGATGGGGTAAGTGCCGACAGACCGGGGGGGGGAGTTGTGACTGGCCAGGAATAAGAATAAATTGCAATGCATGCATACACCTCATTCACTGTAGTAATGTATATCAGCATAGAGCAAAGATGTGAAGCCGGCCTTACAAGCAAAGCTTATATATAACATTATCAGCCTCTATCTATCTACAGATCTCTTCTTCATGTGCGGTTTTCCCCTATGGTTATACATTTATCCAACTAGAATCACCCATGATGGTTACAGGGCTACTGTAGATAACATTGCAGATTCAGGGTCCTTGTGGCCCTTCTTTTAAGTGCAAATAAAAAAATGCCCATAATAATCTTTTAAATGATAGTTTTACGTGGCTTTCTTGCAGCACATCTATCTAGCACACATGCTGGAGGTGCTGTCTCCACATTCGTGTTTATACCAGCCACAAAAGAAAAAAAAACTAGTAACATACGGTAAAAAAGATTTTATTTTAATGCCAATGAGTTGGCATTTAAGAAAAGTAATAGCAGCGGCATTACCAAGAATTGTAACCACTGGCAGGCTGTAGTAGGTAGATCTGCTTCTGCTATGGGTCTTGTGGTTATGAAGATGTCTGCATGTTCTGCATTGGGAAATATCTTGTGGCTGCTTGTTCATATAGCGCTGGCACACCCTCCTCTGTAGTTTTCACTCCTTCCGTTACACCCCTCAGTTTCTTCACAGTCCCACACCCTTGTACCATATGCTTCCCCCTGTCCTCTTAGCCGTAACGTCTCTATTCTCCAGCGACCAACAATTCTACATTCAATAGGGTTCTTCAGGTCGCCCCAGCCGTTCTCTGGTCCTTCTTAGACCCCCCCCCCCATATACATGTTGGTGCAGTTAAAGTTTATGTAACCCCTAATAAAGAACTTCCTTTATCTGTTGCTGTTAAAGCTGAACCCCAGGGGGCAAAACAAAAATTCTCTTGCAGTGGGGCTTCCCCCATAACGCATGGGATTAAATGTTTGTTTTAGCCTAGGGAACTGTTAAGAAGAACTTTTACTTGCCTAATCCCTTGCTCCTGCAGGCTCTCTGTATGCTATCAGGTTGGTTCACACCTACAAGTGCATTTCCGCGCGTTCCGTGCATCATATGTAGGGCAGCCCATTCATTTCATTGGCTGCATGTGCGAGAAACGTGGAAAAGAAGTCCCTGACTCTTTTCCAAAAATGCACCACAAGGAACTGCATGATCCTGCGTTTGCAGATGCATGAGGGTGCCATTAACAATTAAAGTGATTGTAAACCTCAGACAGAGCAGTGGATAAGGGGACACCACCAGTCCTCCGGTACGGAGCCCGGGTCAGTAATGCCGCGTACACGCGGTCGGACCTTTCGACCGGACTGGTCCGACGGACGCCGACGGACCAAATCTGGCGGACAATCCGATCGTGTGTGGGCTTCATCAGACCTTCAGCTGACTTTTCCAGTCGCAAATCTGACGGACTTTAGATTTGGAACATGCTTCAAATCTTTACGTCGTAACCCCGCTGGACCCAGAAATCGGCTCATCTGTATGCTAGTCTGACGGACAAAAACCGACGCTAGGGCAGCTATTGGCTACTGGCTATCAACTTCCTTATTTTAGTCTGGTGTACGTCATCACGTACGAATCCGTCGGACTTTGGTGTGATCGTGTGTAGGCAAGTCTGGTCGTTAGAAAGTCAGTTGAAAGTCCGCCAAAAGTCCGTCGAAAGTCTGTCGGACGGGCTGTCGGACTTTTGTAACCGAAAAGTCAGACTGTGTGTACGTGGCATTAGGGGGCCCAGGCAGCAGGGGGAATCAGATGTGGGCAGGGAGGGTGATCAGCATGGCAGGGGGGCAATTACTGAAACTGATTTCCTGTATGGCTCTCTCTGCAGCAGCTGAAACCTGGTTTCTTCTCCTCTCCCTCCCGTTGGCTTTCAGCTGCTGCAGAGAGAACCATACAGGGGATTTGTTCCAGTTATTACCCCCCCCCCCCGCGTCACACACCAATCACCCTCTTAGGGCACTATACGTTTCTCCCTGCTGCCCAGGCCCCCCTGTGTGCCCCCCTCACCTACAATGCTTCCGGCTTCCCTCCTCTCCTTCCTGCCAGAAGCTGCAAGCACACAATACGATCCCTGAAGATGGAGAGTGGGCGAAGGGTCTGGTAAATATGTCAAATTTGCCAGCCCCTTCCTTTTCTAAATGAACACAATGAGTAATCGGTACTGATCACTCACTGTAGTCATTCATAACTGAAACATTGTCTGTATGGGGCCCGTGGTTTCTAACAGCAGCCCTGACCTCATACATGAAGTATGAACAAAGCATATCACCTGAGGCCAGTCACTTCACTGAGTATATGGAAGGGTTAACAACCACTTTTAAGTCACCGCTGTGAATCTGCTAAATGGCAGCTCATTTCTTTGCATGTCAGGAAAAAGCGTGTTGTGAACTTAGCATTTAACTGGATTCCACAGCCTCTTTCCCAAAGCTGGTCATATACTTGTAGCTCTCTCTTATATAGGTGCTAGAGAGTGCACAGTTTTTTGGGTTTCCCTGCTTAATAGCAGGGCTTTTAGGTAAATGTAGATGCTCTCTGCCTACCAGGGAGCAGTGATCCATTGATAGGGTCTGCTAAGTGTGCTCAGATGTTGCTCATATTTGCCTGATTCAAACTGGTCCAGTAGGAAGGGGCATATTGGACGGTGGGAGGAAGCCTGACAAATGGGAGCATAGGTGTAGTTACAGCCCTGGCCATTGGCAGAGGACGTTGGCTCAGGGCATGCTGGGTGACTGTATATATGCCTGGAGCACATGTGCTTAGGCTCTTCGGCTGGAAAACAGGGTCCCGGAGGGAGGGAGCTGCTACCCGTCCTCTGTACAGGCTGCCATGTGGCCTCAGGTGGCCAACCTGAGAGCTGGAGCCACAGAAGTTGAAACCCAGATGTCCTGTAGAGCTGACTAGGAGGGAGACGCGTCTAGGAGGATCTGTTCCTGGCTACTGTGAGTACAGAGCTGTGTCTAGGGGCCTGTTCTGTGAGGGCCAGCCCTTCAAGCTAGTAAAGTCATTGGACAGGTGTCAGCCAAAGGGGATACTGGTGAGTGTAGAATTATAGTTCATTGAGTCTTCTGCCAGAGCAAGCAAAGGACTCATTTTTCCATACAACTGTAGTGTGGTTCAGCAGGGAGTCTGCTATTCAATTCAATTTAATGAGGCCAAGTGACTTTTAATCGACTTTTGTTGAAAAACGTTCCATCGTTCAGCAGCCTCAGCCACCTACATGTGTTTTCTGACTGTGGCCGGCCCCTCTGTACTGATGGGGTTTCCTCCATCCACCTCTTTTGAGTGTCTGCTGGGTGCATAAAAAATAACCAACCGTGTATGGCCAGGTGAAGGCGCTCTCTGGTGTTCACAGCCACTCTGTTCTCCATAAGGATGCAGAGGGACCACCATCTGGAGCATCAAGGAGAAGACTTGAGGGATTAGGTAGGTTAAAATCCTTTTTATCTACATAAGTGTGAACACAGCCTAATAGGGCGTACACACGGTCGGACTTTGTTCAGACATTCCGACAACAAAATCCTAGGATTTTTTCCGACGGATGTTAGCTCAAACTTGTCTTGCATACACACGGTCACACAAAGTTGTCGGAAAATCCGATCGTTCTGAACGCGGTGACGTAAAACACGTACGTCGGGACTATAAACGGGGCAGTGGCCAATAGCTTTCATCTCTTTATTTATTCTGAGCATGCGTGGCACTTTGTCCGTCGGATTTGTGTACACACGATCGGAATTTCCGACAACGGATTTTGTTGTCGGAAAATTTTATCTCCTGCTCTCCAACTTTGTGTGTCGGAAAATCCGATGGAAAATGTCCGATGGAGCCCACACACGGTCGGAATTTCCGACAACACGCTCCGATCGGACATTTTCCATCGGAAAATCCTACCGTGTGTACGGGGCATTAGACTGGCCATGCTTCATAGTTCAGCTGATTTGTGCTGAATTGGCAGAAATTCATTTGTGATTGACCCTTTTTTGGCACCACCCAGCTTGACTAAAGTCAGTTTTACTATTGATGTGCATAGCCAGCTTTACAATGGCAATGCATGCAAAATGCCTACGAACTGCAGGAAGCAACAGAATCTGTTATAGTAACAACAAATCGGCTCTCCGCTGCCTAGATGCCTAAAGGATGGATGTGGTTGGCTTCCATGGACCATATCTTTGTTTTTCCTGATGTTGTTAAAGCTTCTCACACAACAAAGACACATGTGGTGACCAGCAGTGTTAGTGTCATGACAGCAACGATCAACATGTTCTCCATAGAACAAATACAGCTGGATTGTCCTGAACTTGACATTGACTGCAGATTGAAGCTCTTTCTTCATTCAACAAAGTCTGATATTGCTGGTTTATATATAGCCAGTGGTGCTGGCATTGTAGAGAAACATGCTGCCATTTAGCAGATACGTGGTGGTGCCATTGATTGCATATGCACCTGTTTTTGCCCACGCCAACCATGTGGTTCTTCAGAAAAGAGTCAGAGACTTCTTTTTTGCGTTTCTCACACATAGGGCAGCCCATCGGATGACTAGACTGCCCTACATGCGATGCCTGGGAATGTGCCTGAGCTTGGCCTTAGGGTTGCCACCTGTCCAGGATTCACCCAGACAGTCCGGGTTTTGAATCACGTGTCCAGGTTTTAGTCTGTCTGAAACCCGCAAACATTATTCAGACTGGGCTGTGGCTCCCCAAGTAACTGAGCTAGTTACACACAATTTTTGTTTCCCGTCTGGGAGCTGCAGGCCGCTGACTGGGGGCAAGTCCAGCATTTCTGGGGCTCTGGGGGTGATGTCAGCAAGAGCAGTTTGGCCACTCCCACTGTTCCAGATGTCCCAGGTCTTTTATAATTCTAAATTCTATAGTGTATACTATGGGGGAAAAAATGTGCCCTGTGCCGCCAAATTGTTCGGGTTAGGCTTGAAGAAAAGGTGGCAACCCTAGCTTGGTCACATCTGTAGGTGTGAATGAAGTTTTACTGCTGAATGCCAGAGCTGCCATGTGGCCAGTCAAGGCCTTAATGCCAGAGCTGCCATGTGGATAGTCCAGGCCTGAATGCCAGAGCTGCTTTTTAGCCAGCCTAGGTCTCAATGCAAGAACTTCTACGTGGCCACTACAGGCCTGAATGCAAGAACTGCCATATGGCCAGTCCAGGTCTGAATGCCAGAGCTGCCATGTGGCTAGTCCAGGCCTGAATGCCAGATCTGCCATGTGGCCAGTCCAGGCCTTAATGCCAGAGCTGCCATGTGGATAGTCCAGGCCTGAATGCCAGAGCTGCCTTTTAGCCAGCCTAGGTCTCAATGCAAGAACTTCTACGTGGTCACTACAGGCCTGAATGCAAGAACTGCCATATGGCCAGTCCAGGTCTGAATGCCAGAGCTGCCATGTGGCTAGTCCAGGCCTGCATGCCAGAGCTGCCATGTGGCCAGTCCAGGCCTGAATGCCAGAGCTGCCTTTTAGCCAGCCTAGGTCTGAATGCAAGAACTCCTATGTGGCCACTACAGGCCTGAATGCAAGAACTGCCATGTGGCCAGTCCAGGTCTGAATGCCAGAGCTGCCATGTAGCCAGTCAAGGCCTGAATGCCAGAGCTGCCATGTAGCCAGTCAAGGCCTGAATGCCAGAGCTGCCATGTAGCCAGTCAAGGCCTGAATGCCAGAGCTGCCATGTGGCCAGTCCAAGCCTGAATGCCAGAGCTGCCATGTGGCCAGTCCAAGCCTGAATGCCGGAGCTGCCATGTGGCCAGTCCAAGCCTGAATGCCAGAGCTGCCATGTGGCCAGTCCAAGCCTGAATGCCAGAGCTGCCATGTGGCCAGTCCAAGCCTGAATGCCAGAGCTGCCATGTGGCCAGTCCAAGCCTGAATGCCAGAGCTGCCATATGTCCAGTCAAGGCCTGAATGCCAGAGCTGCCTTGTAGCCAGCCTAGGTCTGAATGCAAGAACTTCTACTTGGCCAGTCCAGGCCTGAATGCAAGAACTGCCATGTGCTCAGTCCAGGTCTGAATGCCAGAGCTGCCATGTGGCCAATCCAGGCCTGGATGCAGCACACTTATGAATGTTCATGCATTTTCCTCCCAATTCAATTTTGGACATGGGTACTATGTGTACTAGCAACATCCAAACAGAAAAACACAGTTGATAACAATAGAAATTATAGATCAACCGCCTTTGTCTTGTAATATTCAGATTTATTTACCTCCAGGAGATTGTTGTTTTTATTATGATATCATCCAGCAGCACCCAAGCACTCCTCTCTGTAGAATACAATGGGAATTGCATACATCTAAAATCAACACAGTCACTCCTATAATAAACATGTTATTAAATCGCTGGAGTTTCGGAACAGGTCTGGGGACTCCAGACACAGAAGAACTGCATCTGCAATTCTGTGAACCTATCTCTTTTTAGGCTTGTATAACACAGACCACATACCAAAACAAATGCTGGTATTTTTTCAGCATAACTGAAAATTGACAGCTGCTTCCAAATTCACCTGGCAGCAATTCCCCCAATTTACAGGGACTAGGAGCCACAATTTCATATGTTGTCTGTAGTGCCACCTGCAGACGGAGCCAAGTATTGCAGTTAAGTATTGCAGTACATTGATGTGCTTACAGGTCTGTTAAAAAAAAGTTCAAGAAACAAAGTACTAAGAATAACATGCAAGAGCAACTAATCACAATCCACCTCTAGGCTGGTTTGTCTTCGGGAAAGTGAATTCTGATTGATTGCTATGCTTTTTGCTTATTGCACAGTTTATCAAGTTTTACTGCATAGCAAACGCTGTCATTAAATATATACAACAGGAAGGCTAGGCATTGCTGGGCAGATGTTTCCTTGAGAACAATGGGTGGGGAAACATCTGTCTGCTGTTTGTAGCACTGGGACCTTTTGGGTCATAAGACGCCTGATGAACTGAAGTGGCACATATTCAGTTAAAGCGTTGAAAAAAAAAACATTCTCCTCTGGGTGATCGATGTACACTGCATGGATTATAACAAACTGTGTTGCAGATTCCTTCCTTTTGTTATTCTGAAGAAATACCTGTGTGTTTGTTTGTGCCTCTGTACTGACTGGGTCTAATGGGAGTGATTTCACAATTAACTGTCAGGTGTGCAGCTGCAGAGCACTAATGAGGAAATCTGCTGGGTCTGCATCCCTTTAGACATGTTCCTATTGAAAGTATTTCTCCAAAAATTACATTTTTGTTGCAGGGGATGCCTGAAATATGACTTGTATCTTAGGCAGACTTCTGGGAAAATTGGTGAGCCAATCACACAAGCAGGAAATGTTTCCGGGGAGTGGTCAGTATACACTCTGTGTACAGAACAACCCCAGGTATCCATATTGCAATGTACTCTCAGAAAATTACAGAGCTGCAGATTGAAAAGGAAAGTTAATTTTTAATGACATTCAATTACAATATGATTAGTGTTGCAATTGTATGCGCTATATTATTTTTTCTTTATTTGCTATTTTTTTTTCCCCCACGAAAGCGGAGTTACCCTTTAACCACTTGCCGACCGCTGCACGCCGATATACGTCAGCACAATGGCAGCAGTGGGCACATGGGCGTACCTTTAAGAGGTGGGAATAGCAGGAGCATGTGCGCGCACCACGTACAGCGTGACCGTGCCCGCGGGACAGGTGGATTTGATGTCCGCCGGTCTCCCGGTGATCGTGTCACGGAGCCGCAGAATGGGGAAGTGCCTATGTAAACAAGGCATTTCCCCGTTCTGCCTTGTGTCATGATAGAGATCACTGCTACTTGTCATCAGGAGCAGTGATCGCTGTCATGTGACTGGAAGCCCCCCCCCCAGTTAGAATCACTCCCTAGGACACACTTAACCCCTTCATCGCCCCCTGGTGGTTAACCCCTTCATTGCTAGTGTCATTTACACAGTAATCAGTGCTTTTTTATAGCAGTGAACGCTGTATAAATGACAATGGTCCCAAAATAGTGTCAAAAGTGTCCGATGTGTCCGTCATAATGTCGCAGTCCCGATAAAAATCGCAGATCGCCGCCATTACTAATAAAAAAAAAAATAATAATAAAAATGCCATAAAACTATCCCCTATTTTGTAGACGCTATAACTTTTGCGCAAACCAATCGATATACGCTTATTGAGTTTTTTCAAAATTGTCGCTCTTTTTTGGTTTATAGCGCAAAACATAGAAACCGCTGAGGTGATCAAATACCACCAAAAGAAAGCTCTATTTGTGGGGGGAAAAAAAGGACGTAAATTTTGTTTGGGTGCAATGTCGCACGACCGCGCAAGTTAAAGCAATGCAGTGCCGAAAAGTGCTCTGTTCAGGAAGGGGGTAAAATCTTCCGGGGCTGAAGAGGTTAAAGCTGAACTCCGGGATAAGCAAATATTGTCTAAATACAAGAGTCGTGTATTTTTACATAAATTTGTTGTGTATTTCTTCTAGACCTGTGCAGTAATCCAGCATGAAAAGTTGTGCAGGATCTTTCTGTAAAGACCTGAAACGGTGATCTGTGAAGATGGGTCATTGCCGTTCTCTCTTGTGCAGGGTGAGTGGTCTGGTATCCGCCCCTTCCTGCCGTTTTCTGTAGTAGCTGGGTCCCTCCCACAGCTCTGCCCTCTGCACAGATTATGTGCAGCACAGTGATGTCACTGCTACTTTTACAAGATAATACCTGGGTTTGCAAAAGCATTTAGGTTTATATCTCTTGTGACTATTAAGGAATTATTAAAGGAAGATTTTTGTGCCCGGAGTTCAGCTTTCACACCTTCCTTCCCTCTTCTCAAGGCATATTACACAAAGGTTCTCCCAGCAAGATGAGGCATGAGTGCTCTTTACCTTCAGCTAGGGTAATCCCTAAGGAGGCCCATCTATCAACCCATTTGGGCTAGGACTTGGCCGTTTATAGCTGACTGGTGGATACTGTTGTTTAGGAAAAGCTGCTGAAGAAGAGATAACAGTAACTCTGCAATAACCAGATAGGGACATGATTCAGCCAGTAATGCTGTATTTATTATGACTGTTTTCCATCTCATACTGGAGGCTTATGATAGCCTCGGGCAGGGGAAGGGTTGTTTGAGTAAGAATGGTAAAAGGAATTCATCTGTAGAAAAAAAAAAATCTTCCTGCCGCAATAACAGTTTTACCCAATCTGTATCATTTTCCTTATAGAGCTCTGACAATTTACACATCGGTTTACATATATTGTACATTCACATGTCCTGCCCTCCAAGAGCTTACAATCTAAGGTCCCCATGTCACATACATACATATAGGCTTATTTATTTTTCATTTTTCTGAGCCCGTAGTGTGGTGCGCAAAAAACACCATAGTGAACCAAAACAGTGCACTTAGGATGTGTCATTGGTCCCCTTCTGAAGAGGAAGGACCTCTCCTTGACCTCCCAGGGTGCAAGACTCCTGACAGGGGGTAAGGCCCACTCAGGTCCACCTAGCCAAAAGGCCCAAGGGACCCAACTTCTCATGATAAACCAAAGCTGACCAAAGAGCATTGGGTCAGAAGCTTGTGAGATCCCTTCCCAAGGCAAGGGGGGGGGGGGGGGGGACCTGATGACTACACATCCTCCCCCTGTGAGCAAGGTGAAGCGTGGCGGGTGGTAAACACACAGAGTCCAAGTCAGGCAATGAAGTTATATTGTGGAAAAGGTTCAAACACAACTTATTCTGGCCTGGCAGCTAGGCACACTTGTTCAGGGCCACTTACAAACAGTGACATCAGTCTGAAGACTTGAAAATGCCAACCGCATCTGTAACGAGTAGTGGAATGCAGTCTGGTTGGTCCAAACTCAAAGGGGAGGCTTTCTGAAGAGGTGGATGTAGTTCCTGCACTGTCCCTACTCCTCTGGAACCTTTCCCTATCTCTAAGCATTGTCCACTTGCATAAAGCGCACCAAACCCAGGAGTCGGAGTCTTAAACAGACTCTGCCTGACCCAAGATGGCCACTGGCACCCCATTGGGTGCCAGTGTCCAAACGGACAGCTGTTTCCCTGTGACCGCAGAAAGTCATAGGGGAACCAAGTAGGGTTGCCACATCATCCCTTTAATCCAGGACACATATTAATTACACAGGTTCTGAGGCTGATTTAATGCAGATAAGGCACCAAATGAGTTTAATTACCACCTTAATCAAACCACAGAACCTGTGTAATTAATGTGTGTCATGGATTAAAGGGATGATGTGGCAACCCTAGAACCAAGTTCATCACAACTTCCTTCCCGTTCTGCATTGCCACTTCAGTTGAGCGCCACCTGCAGTTGGAGTACAGACTGCACCTGCCTACACTCCCCCTAGACTTTAGGGTAGGCCTGAAGACACAGTGCTGCAAAGCAGACATGCTAACCACTAAACCACTGTGCTAACATTATGATAGACCTTTCCAATAAACTTATAACATTGTATAACATTTCAAAATCTCAGACTGGTACTACATAAAGCCCTACCACATAAATTCCCCATTGGAGTTCCCTGTTATATGTTCAATTAAAACAGTGACTATTAGCAGGCTCGGCTTAGGTGCGTGCCTGCTCGGCTTAGGTGTGTGCTTGCTCAGCGTAGGTGCATGCCTGCTCGGCTTAGGTTTGTGCTTGCTCAGCGTAGGTGCATGCCTGCTCGGCTTAGGTTTGTGCTTGCTCAGCGTAGGTGCATGCCTGCTCGGCTTAGGTTTGTGCTTGCTCGGCTTAGGTTTGTGCTTGCTCGGCTTAGGTACGTGCTTGCTCGGCTTAGGTTTGTGCTTGCTCGGCTTAGGTTTGTGCTTGCTCGGCTTAGGTACGTGCTTGCTCGGCTTAGGTTTGTGCTTGCTCGGCTTAGGTTTGTGCTTGCTCGGCTTAGGTTTGTGCTTGCTCGGCTTAGGTTTGTGCTTGCTCGGCTTAGGTGCGTGCTTGCTCGGCTTAGGTTTGTGCTTGCTCGGCTTAGGTTTGTGCTTGCTCGGCTTAGGTTTGTGCTTGCTCGGCTTAGGTGTGTGCTTGCTCGGCTTAGATTTGTGCTTGCTCGGCTTAGGTTTGTGCTTGCTCGGCTTAGGTTTGTGCTTGCTCGGCTTAGGTTTGTGCTTGCTCGGCTTAGGTTTGTGCTTGCTCGGCTTAGGTTTGTGCTTGCTCGGCTTAGGTGCGTGCTTGCTAGGCTTAGGTTTGTGCTTGCTAGGCTTAGGTTTGTGCTTGCTAGGCGTAGGTTTGTGCTTGCTCGGCTTAGGTTTGTGCTTGCTAGGCTTAGGTTTGTGCTTGCTAGGCTTAGGTTTGTGCTTGCTCGGCTTAGGTGCGTGCTTGCTTGGCTTAGGTTTGTGCTTGCTCGGTTTACGTGCGTGCTTGCTTGGAAACGATGAAGAGAAATCTACTTCAATTAACATAGCAAAAAAAAAACTCTTTATAGGATATGACTGAGAAGTAAAGTTGGTCAACGTCTCTAAGAGTGAGCAATGAAAGCCGTGGGAATGACAAGAGATGAAACTGAAAAACCCAAAGATTTGTCATCTAACACCCCAGATTACTAAAAAAAAAAAAGAAAATGCACTCCTTTTAACGTTTTTCATGCCAGCTATGAGTTGCGGTTTTACTCAGTAATATTTTAATGAACACTTACAATAGAATCATCCATTTTATGCACACTAGTAATAGTCTTGAAGTTACATGTTATCTATATTTGAATTTCTAGCACAGGAATACATAGAAGGGATACAACCTGCCAGCCCAGGGATTTTGTTTTACAACCTGGAGGCTGAATCTGGCATGCCAACCTGCTGTGTAAAATCCTCTGGTTGTTTTGGAAAACCCAATAATATATAATACACACTATATTACCAAAAGTATTTGGACGCCTGCTTTTATATGCTGTGGAGAGGCGACCCCCGTGTCACGCTGAGGATTAACAATATACTCCTGATTGTGGCAGAAGAAGGCATTCTAATTACACACCTGGACTGGGATAGAGCTCAGGGCTCAGACTTGGAAACAGCTCCGCCCGGCATACAGGAAGTCTGGCCTAGGAGGTCAGGAAAGTCTCAGTGGGAGACGGCTTTAGGAGAAAGAGACAGGAGGTCTCGGAGTGTAAAGCCTCGTACACACGGTACGATTGTTGGCCAACCGAGCGTCTGATTTTTGTCAAAGGGGGGTGTGTCAGGATCTTGTCTTGCATACTAACGGTACACAACTGTCATGCCACAAACACAAATGTATTAACGTACAGTGGAACCTCGGATTACGAGCATAATCCGTTCCAGGAGTATGCTCGTAATCCAAAGTACTCGCATATCAAAGCGAGATTTCCCACTGGAAACGAAAATAATTGGTTCCGCATTGACTTCAAAGGGATGCAATACCGCATTCGGCCAGAGGCGGGGGAGGCGCCAGAGAGCCTCAGAAACAGCTGAAAAGGCCTAAATACACTTCGGCTGACCTCGGCAAACCTCGGAAAGACTTCCTACCCGAGATTTGCAGAGGTCAGCCGTGCTGTACTCGGGTCTTTCCGTGCATTTCCGAATGCGACGTTCGGCTCTGCTCGGCTCTGGCGCCCCCCCCCCACCTCAGGCCAAAAGTGGTACTGCACACCGCTTTGGCCTGAATCGTGCTCGTTTCGCGAGACAACACTCACAAACCGAGTTACAATTTTTAAAAATACAGTGTTCGTATTGCAAAACGCTCGTTAACCGCGTTACTCACAATCCACGGTTCCACTGTACTAGGAGGAATTTCAGCTCTTGAGCGCCGCCCTTTGTGCCCCTTCTGCTAATTTCGTGTTTGGTGAGCATTGATTCCGAGCATGCGTGTTTGTACTTTCGACTTTTGTGTGACGGATTTGTGTACTGGCCGTCCGAAAATTTGACGTCAAACCGTTGTCCGCCGAAAATTTACTAGTCTGTGATCCAACATTTGTTGGCTGAAAGTTAGACAACAATTGTCAAAAGGAGCGTACTAACGGTAAACATTTCCATAGACACACTCCTAAACCTTGTGGACGGCCTTCCCAGAAGAGTTGAAGCTGTTATAGCTGCAAAGGGTGGACCAACTTAATATTGAACCCTACGGACTAATGCCCCGTACACACGGTCGGACATTGATCGGACATTCCGACAACAAAATCCTAGGATTTTTTCCAACGGATGTTGGCTCAAACTTGTCTTGCATACACACGGTCACACAAAATTGTCGGAAAATCCAATCGTTCCAAACGTGGTGACGTAAAACACGTACATCGGGACTATAAACGGGGCAGTAGCCAATAGCTTTCATCTCTTTATTTATTCTGAGCATGCATGGCACTTTGTGCGTCAGATTTGTGTACACACGATCGGAATTTCCGACAACGGATTTTGTTGTGTGAAAATTTTATAGCCTGCTCTCAAACTTTGTGTGTCGGAAAATCAGATGGAAAATGTGTGATGGAGCCCACACATGGTCGGAATTTCCGACAACAAGGTCCTATCACACATTTTCCGTCAGAAAATCCGACCGTGTGTACAGGGCAGTAGACTGGGATGCCAATAAAGTTTGTGCGTGTGTAAAGGATTGTGTCCCAATACTTTTGGTAATATAGTTTATATAATATGAAGACCTATTTCATCTAACCAATTGGCTTGTATCCAAATCGGGAAGGCCCTTGCACTACATACCTTTTGGTAGATCTAAAGCAGGGGTCTCCAATGTTTCTAAAGAAAGGGCCAGTTTACGGTCCTTCAGGATTTAGGGGCACAGACTCTTACCAGTAGGAGTAGAAAATGCCTTAGCGTCAGTAGGGGTAAACAATACCCTATTTTTGGTGTCAGTGGGAGGAATAGTGCCCCATTTTTATATCAGTGGGAGGAATATTGCCCCATCATTGGTGTCAGTGGGAGGAATAATGTTCTATTTTTAGAATTAGTGGGAGGAATAGTGCCCCGTCTTTGGTGTCAGTGGGTGGAATAGTGCCCCATCTTTGGTGTTACGGGGAGGAAAAGTGTTCCGTTTTTGGTATCAGTGGGAGGAATAGTGTTCTATTTATAGTATTAGTGGGAGGAATAGTGTTCTATTTTTAGTACTAGTGGGAGGAATAGTGCCCCGTCTTTGGTGTCAGTGGGAGAAATTATGCTCCATCGTTGAAGTCAGAATGAGGAGTAACACCCCAAGGGCCAGCAAGGGCCACAGTTTGGAGACAACTGATCCAAAGGATATTGTGCTATTAGATTGTACAGGCATACCCCGCTTTTAAGTACACAATGGGGTTTATTTACTAAAGCTGGAAAGTGTAAAATCAGGCTCACTTCTGCATAGAAACCAATGAGCTTCTAACCCCAGCTTGTTCAATTAAGCTTTGGTAATAAAACCTGGAAACTCATTGGTTTCTATGCAGAAGTGAGCCTGATTTTACACTTTCCTCAGCTTTAGTAAATAAACCCCATTGTGTACCTAAAAGTGGGGTATACCTGTATTGTGTATGGTAAGCTTGTAAGAGAAATTTCCCCTCACTTTCTGTTTTGGGGACAACCTATTACTCGACATGAACTAAGGAAAAAGCTGCAAAAGGGAAACAGGCAACAATAAAAATCTGACAGGGGTTCTTGTTTTTTTGTGCTTGAAGGCAAGGTTACCATTATACGTTTAACAGTTCTGCTTTAAGGAATAGATCTTTTACATAGTTACATAGTAGGTGAGGTCGAAAAAAGACATAAGTCCATCAAGTCCAACCTCTGTGTGTGATTATGTGTCAGTATTTCATTACATATCCCTGTATGTTGTGGTCGTTCAGGTGCTTATCTAATAGTTTCTTGAAACTATCAATCCCCCCCCCCCCCCGCTGAAACCACCACCTGTGGAAGGGAATTCCACATCCTTGCCACTCTTACAGTAAAGAACCCTCTACGTAGTTTAAGGTTAAACCTCTTTTCTTCTTATTTTAATGAGTGGCCACGTATCTTGTTAAACTCCCTTCCGTGAAAAAGTTTTATCCCTATTGTGGGGTCACCGGTACGGTATTTGTAAATTGAAATCATATCCCCTCTCAAGCATCTCTTCTCCAGAGAGAATAAGTTCAGTGCTCGCAACCTTTCCTCATAACTAATATCCTCCAGACCCTTTATTAGCTTTGTTACCCTTCTCTGTACTCGCTCCATTTCCAGTACATCCTTCCTGAGGACTGGTGCCCAGAACTGGACAGCATACTCCAGGTGTGGCCTGACCAGAGTCTTGTAGAGTGGGAGAATTATCGTTTTATCTCTGGAATTAATCCCCTTTTTAATGCATGTCAATATTTTATTTTATTTATTTTTTTATTTGTTGTAATATAATTTAAAAATGCTGTGCACTGCCTTGCAAGTAAAAGAAATTAAAATAAAACAACCAACCTTAGAATATACTGTTTATTAGTAAAAGTACGGCTCAGTGAATAGAATTCATCGAAGAGCACTATCCTGTTCCAATGTTTAGCCACAGAGTGGCAGCATAGCAGCACAAAGGAATGGGAATGACATTATTGGCATTAGAGGGAATGTAGGAAGGACGATCAGGACGATCGCTATCTCCTGCATCACATCACATAACAGCACATTCTGGTAATGGGTCTGCAAGTCAGCCACCCTTGGAACAATGGGTCACTGACCACTATGAGCGATCGTTCGTTTACACTGATATTTTACAGTTTGAAAGCACAGCAGCAGAACTTTGCGTAGTTCATGTTTTAGTAACCGACTTTCAAATGTAATCCATGTATTAAAATGTTCAAAGCTTCCAACGCATCTCAGACAAGTACAATCAAATTCTGGTGGGCTCAGAAGTGTATATACAGTATAGAAGTTTGGCTATACACAGACTTTTATGCATTTTACATGTCACTTTTACATTTTTTTTATATTTGTATTTAATAGCGAGTTTTGTATATAAGCCTCTAAATCAGTCTTTCTTGACTTTTTTGAACACAGAGGAACCCTCGAAATAGCTTTCAGATCTCAGGTAATCCATACCCACAAGTACATCTACAGCAATACATCAATGTGGTGGTCAGTGAGAAGAATGTCCTTACATTGGTGGTCAGTGGGAAGAATGTCCTTACATTGGTGGTCAGTGAGAAGAATGTTCCTTACATTGGTGGTCAATAAGAAGAATGCTCCTTACATTGGTGGTCAGTGGGAAGAATGTTCCTTACATTGGTGGTCAGTGAGAAGAATGTTCCTTACATTGGTGGTCAATGAGAAGAATGTTCCTTACATTGGTGGTCAATGAGAAGAATGTTCCTTACATTGCTGGTCAATAATAAGAATGCTCCTTACATTGGTGGTCAATGAGAAGAATGCTCCTTACATTGGTGATCAGTGGGAATAATGTTCCTTACATTGGTGATCAGTGAGAAGAATGCTCCTTACATTGGTGGTCAATGAGAAGAATGCTCCTTACATTGGTGATCAGTGGGAATAATGTTCCTTACATTGGTGGTCAGTGAGAAGAATGTCCTTACATTGGTAGTCAGTGGGAAGAATGTTCCTTACGTTGGTGGTCAGTGAGAAGAATGTTCCTTACATTGGTGGTCAGTTGGAAGAATGCTCCTTACATTGGTGGTCAGTTGGAAGAATGCTCCTTACATTGGTGGTCTGTAGGAAGAATGCTCTTTACATTGGTGGTCAGTGGGAAGAATGTCCCTTACATTGGTGATCAGTGGGAAGAATGCTCCTTACATTGGTGGTCTGTAGGAGTAATGTCTCTTACATTGGTGGTCTCTAGGAAGAATGCTTTTTACATTGGTGGTCAATAGGAAGAATTCTCCTTACATTGGTACATAAGTAGGAAGAAAGTCCCTTACATAGATGGTCAATAGGAAGAATGCCCCTTACATTGGTGGTCAATAGGACAAATTTTCCTTACACTGGTGGTCAGTAAGAAGAAAGCTCCTTACATTGGCACTCAAAAGGAATAATGTTCTTTACATTGATGGTTAGTGGGAAGAATGCTTCTTATTTTATGTTTATTGATTGCGAGAATTTTACTAAAGACAAATTAGGAAGAATGTTCCTTACATTGTTGGTCAGTGGAAAGAATGCTTCTTACATTAATGGTCAGTAGGAAGAATTTTCCTTACATGGGTGGTCAGTAAGAAGAATGTCCCTTACATTCGTGCTCAGTGGGAAGAATGCTTCTTACATTGGAGGTCAGCCCTGCTGACCAATCAAGAGACCAAGAACCCGGCACCTAGAAGTAGCCCAAGGAGAAGACGACAGCGGCTAGTGAGAGATGTAACCGTTGCATTGCTCGAAAGTGGAGGTGAGTATTTTGCAAAGTTGAGTTCCACTTTAAGTATGAGGTTCCAGTTTAGGTCTTTAAAAGTTTCTATCATCTATAATTGTTTTTTTTAAAGCTCTGTTCCCTATGAAACAAAGTACATGTAGTACTTTGTCTTATATTTCTCTGTGCTGTCTAAAGCTAGATATGAGTAGTAACCAAAACCCCCTTCCCCTCCTGCCACAACCAAACAAAAGCTTTGAAGGAAATGGTTGATTTACAGCTGCACATTGTCTCAGCTTTGAAAACTTTCCCCAGACAAGCAAATAGCAAGAGAAATGCAGAGGGAGAGGGCACATCAGTCTCTACATTCCCCCTTCCATTGCTTGACATAGGGCAAGCTGCAGTTATAAATCACCCGTCTCCTTAAAAGCTGTTGTCTGTCTGATGCCGCAGAAGGGGAGGTGGGGGGGGGGCAGATTGGTACTCATAACTAGGGTTAGAAAACCCTTAGAAACATGGCACAAAATACTACATGTACTCTTGTCCCATAGAGAACAGAACGCTAAAATCAACAATTCTAATGATATATTTTCTTTAAGGGTACATTTTAAGCGGAGGGATAGTGTTTGATATAACAACTTGTTCATAGAGCAAACGTTTTCACATGGAGAACCCTATACCCCCCAGTGTTAAAAACAAGCGTACCGAGATTTGTGTCAATCACACTCGTCCTATCACTTCTAGTGCACATACCCCCAAGCACAGTCTGTTTTAGAATTTCAGCTGTTGTGCAAAAAATGATAGGAATTTAATATAATGAAGAATTACATGTAATTATAACAGAATTCTCCTTCTCTACAAACACTGCATAATCACAGGCTTATATAAATGTCATCTTGTCTCCATTACTCTGTAAAGTTTTTATATTTGCTACCTTTGAGGCATTATATAAACAGAAACTTTCCCCAGTCGGACAAGAATGTGCAGTGATATCATTGCTGGGTATTGCATCAGGTGAGACGGCAGCTCTAGGAAGATATGAACAGCTATGACAAACAGGATGTAGAGATTGTGAAAAACACAGATTTGTATTTTCTATTTGTTATGGTTGCCTGGGAACCTGTATGTTAAATATGCCTTTGGGATTGCCTGGGCTTGGGCATGTCTCCTGCTTTTTGTTAATTCTGCAATTTTCTTTAAAATGTAGGTTAGGGTAAATTCCCAGGATATAGCATTTTTTTTAGACATAAAGTTTAAAGTGATTGTAAAGGATCGTTTTTTTTTTTTTTTCAAATAACAAACATGTCATACTTACCTCCACTGTGCAGTTCGTTTTGCACAGAGTGGCCCCGAACATCCTCTTCTGGGGTCCCCCGGTGGCTCTTGTGGCTCCTCCCCGCATCAGATAACCCCCTAGGAAAAGGGGGTTACCTTGCGGGCGTGCTCCCGAGTCCAGCATTTGTGTCCACAGAAAAAAATGCTGGACTCAGCCCCGCCCCCCCCCCCCGGTCGCCCGCATCAATGGATTTGATTGACAGCAGCAGGAGCCAATGGCTGTGCTGCTATCAATCTATCCAATCAAGAGCCGGGACCCCGTGGAGAGAGAGACAGCGTGTCCCCGCTGAAGAGATGAAGGGGCTCAGGTAAGTAAGACGGGGGAGCTGGGGGGCCAGGGACTGTCAGGTGTTTTTTCACCTTAATGCATAGGATGCATTAACCACTTGAGATCCGCGCTATAGCCGAATGACGGCTACAGCGCGGACCTGCTTGGTCTGACGTTGTCCCGTGCACGAGTGGGCTGCGCGCTCTCTGCAGGGCACACGCGGCGCGCTCTGTGATCAGCGAGTCTATGAGACTCGCCTGATCACAGAACAAAGTAAGGGCTCGATCCCGACCTCTTAACACGTGATCAGCTGTCAGCCAATGACAGCTGATCATGTGATGTAAACAGAGCCGGTAATCGGCTATTTTTTCTCCTCGCTCTGACAGCGTGAGGAGGAAAAAAAAGACGATCACCAGTGGCCGTGAGAGGGATATCAGTCCGGATCATGGCAAGCTGATGCTTATCCTCAGTGCCCACCTGTGCCCCCTGACAGTGCCACCTAGTAATAGGCAGCAGTACCGCCTACCAGTGCCCACAGTGCCACCTATCAGTGCCCACAATCAGTGCCTCAACAACAGTGCTGCACATCAGTGCCACCTATCAGTGCCCATCAGTGTCACCTACCAGTGCCCATAAGTGCCCATCAGTGCCACCTATCAGTGGTACCTATCAGTGCCCATCAGTGCCACCCATCCATGCCACCCATCCGTGCCACCCATCAGGGCCCATCAGTGGCCATCAGTGCCACCTTATCTGTGCCCATCAGTACCGCCTTATCTGTCCCCATCAGTGCCGCCTTATCTGTGCCCATCAGTACCGCCTTATCTGTCCCCATCAGTGCCGCCTTATCTGTTCCCATCAGTACCACCTTATCTGTCCCCATCAGTGCCGCCTTATCTGTGCCTATCAGTGCCGCCTTATCTGTGCCCATCAGTACCGCCTTATCTGTCCCCATCAGTACCGCCTTATCTGTGCCCATCAGTACCGCCTTATCTGTCCCCATCAGTGCCGCCTTATCTGTGCCCATCAGTACCGCCTCATCTGTCCCCATCAGTACCACCTTATCTGTGCCCATCAGTACCGCCTTATCTGTCCCCATCAGTGCCACCTTATCTGTGCCTATCAGTGCCGCCTTAACTGTGCCTATCATTGCCGTCTTAACTGTGCCTATTTGTACCCATCAGTGCAGCCTATCAGTGCCCACCAGTGCCGCCTCATCAGCGCATATCAATAAAGGAGAAAAATTACCTGTTTGCTAAATTTTATAACAAACTATGAAACATGATTTTTTTTTTTCAAAATTTTCCATCTTTTTTTGTTTGTTTAGCAAAAAATAAAAATCCCAGCTGTGATTAAATACCACCAAAAGAAAGCTCTATTTCTGGGGAAAAAAATGATAAAAATTTCATTTGGGTACAGTGTTGTATGACCGCGCAATTGTCATTCAAAGTGCGTCAGCGCTGAAAGCTGAAAATTGGTCTGGGCAGGAGGGGGGTTTGTGCCCAGTAAGCAAGTGGTTAAGGTGAAAAAACACAAAGGTTTACAACCCCTTTAACCCACAAGCAATCGTTTCTATTGAAAAGGAACAATCGATCTTAGGAGAAATTCTGCTCAGCCCAAACCTATTTTCTTTGCTGTGTCAAAAAAACAATTTCAAGTGAATGATCAGTAAAGTGTTACTAAACCCAGTAATATGAAAATAGTTCATCCGTCCCCCCGCAGTGCCCACAGCTTATAAATCTTCTTTTAACATCAAAATACTGCCACTATGTGCCTTTTTGGCTGATCTGTATACCACAATCATGTGATAAACTACAGGGTCTGCCTGAGTGCTGACTGTTCAGGTAGGAGGAGATTTCCACTATAGCCTGTGTCCTCATACTGTTATGGGAGGCGGATGGTCCATCATTCAATGGACGTGTTCTTTTTTAGTTACTGGGCATGGAGGAGGAGGGAGGGACTGGGCTGTCATTGAGGATCTGTACACACACCCAAATGGGTGATGTCAGTACCATGTGACCTGAAAAGCTCAGCTCAACAGGAAATGTTCTCTCCAGCAATAGAGACCAGCTGAGCATGTGCAGCTTTACTACCCTCACTGTGTCTTATCTGGCCTTGCCAAGAGAGACCCTGCAGGAGGGGGAGGATCTCTCCATACAGGATCAAAGAGCATTTTTACACCATGCAGAGGATTAACCCCTTAAGTCCCACAGGGAGTATAACAAGCATTCTATTCTGCATATACAGCCTGATTTTACTGTTGTGGGTTTAGTAACACTTTAAAGCTGAATTCTAGGCAGATATAAAAGACACAGATTAATACAGCCCTGTAATTATTAAGACATCAATAATGCCCCATTCACACTTCGCGTAGTGGGAATGTGCGTTCCCGGATGTGGTTTTTTTTTTTGGGGGGGGGGGGGTGCTTTATATGCACTTCCACATGTTGTGCACAGGGCAGCCAGTTCATTTGAAGGGGTTTCCCTATGTGTGCTTGTCATGCAAAATATTCTGCACCTTTTTGGGCAACAAGCTTGGTGTGATTTTTTTCATGCACATTTTTGCCGTGATTTCCTCATGTTTTTGTTGAAAAACAGTCACAGCAAAATCACACCACGCGTTGGTGGGGTGCCAATAAGAATGAAGGGAGTGTACTGCCACAATTTTTGCCACACTTTTCTGCCCACGATTCCAAATTGCTAGGTGAGAATGGGATCTTTCTGAAAGTGCAAACAGTGTAAGTCCCGGAATTTTACCTAAGATCAGCCTCTAACAGTCCCTGTACAGCAGGGACGGAATGTGAGAGGGAGGAGCAGCACAAGGAGCCAATCAGTTCATGTGCTGGCAAGAAGCATGCTGATAGGATGAGAAAGCAGAGTGACAGAGAGATGAGCTCATCACTGTGCTGCTTGTTCTTTCACTGTCCAGTCACAGGCAGGGGCGTGTCCAGGGTGACCTGGGCTCAGAGGATGTGGGTTGAATGATGCTGGACATCAAAAATACCACAGCGGAATTCTTTGGATTAAAGGCTAACATTACATATTTTTTAACCCCTTAGAGACGGCACCTTTTAAGGGCTTTAGAATGCCGGGAGGCGGGGGCAAGGCTTATGGTCATGTGACCATCGTGATTGGCTGTCACATGATTGGAAAGTTCCCAATCGCAAGCAGGAAACGGGAGCTTTCTGTTAGCCGCCGGGATGGCGCAGGGTGCGCGCTCTCGGCACAGATCTATCGGTGCTATTGCATGCAAATGTATGGCTGCCCGGCCAACGAAAGGCCACTTATTTGCGTGCGCTCGGCGCAAAGAGGTTAATAGGGTTTTTCATTTTTATCTTGTTATTTATGGTTGGAGTTCTGCTTTAGAATGATTCAATCAATAGTAATCAAGCTGAACTTTTTTACATGTTCATCAAAAAAAAGTACTGAAATAAATATACATTTTGTTTTAGGTTTCTTATAGATATGAGCTGACAGTGACCCAGGTGATCTCATGACCGTTGGCAGGCGATCCTTTGAGAAGAATCAATTGGGCACGTCCTTTTCAAAATGCTACAGTCCAGCCCACAACGAGCCAACACCCCTATCTGCTCTTCATTCATATGGAGACACAGAAAGCTTGGCTGAGGTTTGAGACCTTGCCCTCTCTCTCTCAGCAGCCTGAGACCTCTGGTCAGCCTAAAGGGAGAAAACCGTATGAGTAATAACATTGTTTTACAAGTGCCTATTTGTTCTACTTTCTCCAGGACAGAGACACCAGGCACATTGACATTGTGATGAACCTTGTACAGCAGACAGTGATATTCGTTTTCTTTTTCCAGACTTTAAAACAGCCTTTCTCAACTTTTGTTACCCCAGAGGAACCCTTGAAATAGTTTTCAGATCTCAGGGAACCCTTGCTAATACAAATTAATTGCTCCTAAACTGGTGGCCACTGGGAAGAATCCCCCCCTCCCACATACAGTGTTGGTTAGAATACCACCCTTAGAATCAGCTAAAAAGATCATTGGGTTCATGTAGCTGGCTCTGCCAGGTGGCCTTGACCCTGAAACTATGCAGGTACCATCAAATGAGAGGTCAGCTCAAGGAACCCCTGCCAACCTCTTGAGGAACGCAATACAATCTCCTGCGCTCGGAAGCTTGGTCAAATGAGTAGGTGGTGTAGCCCAATGTTTCTCAACTCCAGTCCTCAAGTCGCCCCAACAGGTCATGTTTTCAGGCTCAGCATTATTTTACACAGGTGATTTGATCAGTTTCACTGTCTTAGTAATTACCACAGCCGTTTCATCTGAGGGATATCCTGAAAACATGACCTGTTGGGGCGCCTTGAGGACTGGAGTTGAGAAACGCTGGTGTAGCCAACCCTTTTGGAAAAATATGTTGGTCTTGCTGCCCTCCTCAGAACAATGGGTATCCTCAGAACTGAAACATACAAAAAGAGGAGGGCGCACCGACCTTGTGCATTACCAAAGATAAAATTTATTTATAAAATATTACAAGAATGATACTCACAAACGAGCTTTAAAACAAGGCTTATCGATATTCCAGCAATTACGAACAGTATCTCTAGACACCTGCAACCTGGACCAGATGTTTGGAGGAACCAGATGGAGGTATGGGTGTGGGTCTTGCCCTATTGTGTATATAGGGGCCTGAAGGAGAGAAGATCTATCTATAATATTATATGGAGTTCCAAGATTACCCTTCAGACTTCAAATCCTTTAGTACATGGTGGGAAAGTCATTTTTTTAAATACATTGACAATCCACTGTGCAAGATATATACAGTATGTGTAACATCCAATTTCATCTCTCTTTTTGTGCATGAATCTTTTGCATAGAAAGTTTAGTGTTATACTTGGCTGAATTGCAGAGCTCAGAACTTTTATGTCCAAGAGAAGGAAATTCTATGAGTCATAGAGGCTGTTGAGCAAGCGTCTGCTTGTTCTACTCTATGGTGGACAGACACCGGGCACCGTGACAAGCCAGTGAAACTCATCATTGTACGGCAGACAATGCGATTCCCTTTCTTTCTCCAGACCAGGAACTCCGAAGAAAGCAATTTAGAATTCTGCCCTCAGGTAAAGATAAAAAGGCACAAAGGCTTTTCAAAGCATTTAGTACTCCTATGCAGGTAAACCTTAAAGTCTGTAAAAACGGAATGTGCGTAGGATTAAATGGACCCAAAATGACTATTTGATCTGTTTTTAGTTTATCAAATTTGTAGCTGGTTTGTGACTACAAATGGGTTAAAAATCGGAATCTGTCACTCCACCCCATTGTCTGTTACCTAAAGGGGTTGTTAACCTTCGTGTTTTTTTTTTTCACTTTAATGCATACTATGCATTAAGGTGAAAAAACACCCGCCAGTGACTGCCCCCTATTTTACTTAATTGAGCCCTGGAACTTGACCCGGCGAGGACACGCTGTCTTTGTGCCTGGGGTTCTTGATTGGATAGATTGATAGCAGCATAGCCATTGGCTCTTGCTGTTGTCAATCAAATCCAATGACGCGTGCGCCGGGGGGGGGTGGGCCGAGTCATACATTCAGCGGCTATGGACGCCAAATGCTGGACTCGGGAGCGCGCCCGCAAGGTAACCCCCTCGGGAGAGCGCTTCTCCTAGGGGGTTACCTGATGCATGGAGGAGCCGTGGGGGAACCCCAGAAGATGAGGTTCGGGGCCACTCTTTGCAAAACAAACTGCACAGTGGAGGTAAGTATGATATGTGTGGAGGTAAAAGTAGGTAAAGGGAGGTAAATATATGGAGGTAAAAGTTTTGCCGTTAGTTATACTTTTAAATGAAGCTCCAGGCTCCTTCAGAAATAATTAAAAATACTGTAGCTGCTTACGTTTTATTTTAGGACACTTACCTGTCCACGAATCCAGCAGTGTCTTCACCCTGATTTTTCAATCGGCTCTCTGGTGCTCAGGTAAGGGAAAATGGCAGTGAAGCCTTTTGGCATCACAGCTGGCCCGCTACTGCGCATGCGCAAAGCGCTTTGTGAATGGCCCGGCGGCGAGGGAAGGATTGGGGGGCCGAACCTCTGGATGAATTTGCCGTTACCTGGTCAAAACCAGGTACACGCTCCCCCCCTGAAAAGGTATCAAATATGGCAGCAGAGGGGGGGGAGGAGGCAAATAAGCGGAGCTTGCCCCTTTGGGTGCAACTCTGCTTTAAGTAAGCAGTCCACTAAAGAACTGACGAGTCACAGGTCACCTTTTGATTTCTCAAAGCAGTCTGCAGAGTCTGTGGATTAAAAGACACCCTGTAGTCTGTGTTCTGGTTCCCTGCAGAGGAGTGTCACCATTGACTGTGCTTCTCTTAGAACAGGGGTCTCCAAACTTTCTAATCAAAAGGGCCAATTTACTGAACTTCAGACTTTAAGGGGCCCAGTGGGAGTAAACAATCCCCATCATTGGTATTAGCGGGACAAAAAGTTGGGAGGAATAGTGCCCCATTGTTGGCATCAGTGGGAAGAATCAGGCCCCATTGTTGGTGTCATTGGGAGGAATAGTGCCCCATCATTGGTGTCAGTGGTATCAGGGGGAGAAATAGTGCCCCTGATTGGTGTCAGTGGAAGGAAAAGTGTCTCATCAGTGGAGTCAGTGGGAGGAATAGTGCCCCATCGTTGGTGTCAGTGGAATCTATAGTACCCCATCATTGGGGTCAGAGGGAGGAAAAGTGCCCCATCATTGATGTCAGTGGGAGGAATAGCGCCCTCAGGATTGTTGTCAGTGGAAGGGAAAGTGCCCCATCGTTGGAGTCAGTGGGTGGAGTAGTGCCCCATCATTGGTGTCAGTGAAAGAAATAATGCAACATCATTGGTGTCAGTGTGAGAAATAATGCCCCATCATTGGTGTCAGTGGAAGGAATAGTGCCCCATCATTGGTGTCAGTGAAAGAAATAATGCAACATCATTGGTGTCAGTGTGAGAAATAATGCCCCATCATTGGTGTCAATGAATGGAATAGTGCCCCATTATTGGTGTCAGTTGGAGGTATAATGCCCCATCTTTGGTGTCAGTGGGAGAAATAATGCCCCATCACTGGTGTCTGTGGCAGGAATATTGCCTCAAGGGCTGGATAAAGGCAAGCAAAGGGCCGCATCTGGCCCCCGGGCCACAGTTTGGAGACCACTGTCCTAGAAGGTTGTCCCCTCTACGAAGCAGAGGTGAGTAAAGGCTTGGTCCTCCATGCAGAGTAAGAGACCTGAAAAGAAAGTGCTTAACTGAAGTGTGAAGAGAAAGTGCCCAGGGTCTGTGCCATTCAAAAGGAACTTTCCGGAAAATAAAGTTGACTACAATTGCGTAGACACTTCTTACACCAAATAGCTCAAGGCACAAAGGTGGTTGAAGAGGGACTGTAGGTGCACAGACCTTTGAGATAGAGAAGCATTGTAGTAAAGAGAGTTTGGGGAAGAAGCCCACCAGATATGGTAACCATCTTAGAAAAGGAATTAAGGGTCCCCGCCAGGGGTGTTGCTAGGTCTACAAAAGATCTGGGGCTAGAGCCCATAGCAGCATAGTAAGGAAAGTCATGCACTTGGGCGGGCATACACATGTAATATACGTGTGTGTGTATATCCCCAGAGAGCCCCCCACTTACATTAGGGTCCCCAGAGAGCCTCCCCCTTGCATCAGGGTCCCCAGAGGGCCTCCCCCTTAAAATCAGGGTCCCCAGAGGGCCTCCCCTTTAAAATCAAGGTACCCAGAGAGCCTCCCCTCCCCTTGGGGACCCCTGTAGGGATTCGGGGCTATAGCCCCAAAAGCCACCCCCTAGCGACGCCACTGGTCCCCGCCACCTTAGGGCCTAAAGAGATCAGTTGTTATTGCTGTCCAGTAAAACACCACTAAAAATATGGCCTGGCAATGTCCTATTCATCATGAACATGGGAGGCATTAGAAGAGCGGTGATCATTCTGAGGCCTAGAGAGAGGCACTACGGGAGAAAGGCTGGTGGACGGTGCTTATCTGCAGCTGATGTAGTTGAGTTCTGGAAAACAGCATCTGTTGTATTGGTAGAGATCCCTCTCTGCCTTAGTAAGCCCTATCCCTTGTATGTAGCCACCCTTTGAACCCCATATTATCTATCCATCGTAGACATTATATAGATACTGTATTTGCCTGAAGTTCCCTATAGGAACACAAACACTGCCTGTGTTGGCCAACATGAGCAGCAAGTGAAACCCAAGAAGAAAAAGAATGACTTCATGATGAAAGTAATTAAATCCAAAACAAACAAAGCGTGTACGCCAAGTTTCATAACAAATACTTTTAGAGGTTCTTGCCATAAGTAGAGCGTGAACTTATAATCCCAATACACCTTTCCTACTTGTTTTTTTAATAATCAAAATTTTTATTTCCATTTTTTAAATACAATAATCTTCATACATTGTTACAAAAACCCCTCATCACCCACCCCAAACCCTTATTACATTACATCTTCTACTACCACATTCACTTAAATCTTATCCCTCCCCCCCCCTTCCAAACCACTTGGTAATCCTGTAGTTATTCCTTACCCCTTCCCCTTCCCTTTCCCCTCTTTGTGCAAGAGGCCCTTATCAGCCAAACTGACCTAACAAGTGTTGTTACCTCTTAGGGGAAAAAGAAGAAAAAAAAAGGGGAGGGGGACATAAAAGTGTATAAAGTGTGCATAATTGGATAAAAATTGTACGTGTTTTATAAATTTGTATTTGTGTACGAGGCCCTCATTGGCCAAACTATTCTAGTAAGTGTTATTACCCTTTACCCACCAAGACACCAAAAAACCGAGCAAAGGAAAAAAAAACAAAAAATTATGTGATTCCAAATTCCATCCCCCACATCACAAAAAAAAACACCTTTCCTACTTGTAACATTTTCTATGTATGCCTCATTTCTTCAGTTTATTACAGTAAATGTTTTTTCTCCACTTTTTTTTTTTTATAGAGTATGAACAACTAAAGGGAATTTAGAACACAGAGAAAGGGACTTTATTAAATGCAGTGAAAAAACCTTTTCAGAGCATTTTGACACAATATAATTGTAATTATAGGATGCAAACATGTTTTTAGTTTTAAAGTGTATGGTTCTCATCGGTCAATGGAAACAGTCAATGGAAACACAGACCCTTAGATGCTGGCTGGCTGGCCTGGGGCTGATGCACATCCTGTAAAAACTGTTGCACATGCGCTGGGCCTGGTCATGACAGCTATAAGGGCTCCATTCACACTAGCGGGGCTCTAAAGTGACACGATTTCCAGTGCAACTTTGGAGCATGACATTGATGAGGCTTTCCGTGTGACTTTGATCTGACTTTACACTCAATGGGCCCAAGTCTCCCCAAAGTAGTGCAGGCACCTTTTCAAAATCATCTGAACGGGTAACATTGAAAAAAATGACTGCGACTTGTCATGTCCAAAGTTGCATGACAAGTCACACAAGTGTGAATGGATCCTGTCTTAAAGCGGAACTAAACCCATCAATTTAACAGCTTTAGCCACTTCAGCCCCGGAAGATTTGGCTGCTGAATGACCGGGCCATTTTTTTGCAATTCAGCACTGCGTCGCTTTAACTGACAATTGCGCGGTCGTGTGACGTTGCACCCAAACAAAATTGACGTCCTTTTTTCCCACAAATAGAGCTTTCTTTTGGTGGTATTTTATCACCTCTGCGGTTTTTATTATAAACAAAAAAAGAGCGACAATTTTGAAAAAAACGCTACTTTTTGCTATAATAAATATCCCAATTTTTTTTTAAAAGAAAGCTAATTTTTTTCTCAATTTAGACCGATACGTATTCTTCTACATATTTTTGGAAAAAAAATTGCAATAAGCGTATATTGATTGGTTTGCGCAAAAGTTATAGCGTCTACAAAATAGGGGATAGATTTATAGCATTTTTATTATTTTTTTTTACTAGTAATGGCGGCAATCTGCGATTTTTATCGTGACTGTGACATTATGGCGGACACATCGGACACGTTTGACACAGTTTTGGAACCACTGGCATTTATACAGCGATCAGTGCTATACAAATGCACGGATTACTGTAAAAATGTCACTGGCAGGGAAGGGGTTAACACTAGGGGGCGATCAAGGGGTTAATTGTGTTCCTTGACTGTGTGCTTCTAACTGTAGGGGGCTGACTAGAGGAAATGACAGATTGTGGTTCCTAGCTATTAGGAACTCACGATCTGTCACTCCTCACAGAACAGGGATTGGTGCGTTTACACACACACACACGTCCCTTTTCTGTCTCTCGTGCCCGCAATCGCTCGTGGCCGGCGGTCATCACGACTGTCGGCCACGAGCATCGGCAACCCCGCAGTGCGGCGTGCGCGCACCTGCTATCCTAACCCAGTGAGCCGACGTATAGCATTGGCGGCTTGAGGAATCGTGCCGACCTGCCGTTGTATAATGACGGTGGCTGATCGGCAAGCGGTTAAAAAAACAGTTGCATGTCACATTGGATGTGCTCTCAACCAAACAGTAAAAAGCATGAAAAGGCCGGTGTCTTTACTGATCACAGCGTGCAGCATCATGACAGTTGAAGATCAAACAAAGGTCAACATGGCAGCTTCCTTGGCTGAAAACGATTGCAGGGTTTAGCTCTGCTTTAAGAGCCACCCCAGCCATACAACGAAGGGCACCGAGGTGCTCTTGAATAGAACACAGCGGCAGAAACAAAGCTGTGAGGCTCATTTCTAAAAAAAAATGAAATAAAAAAATTTCTGGTACGCTTAGAAGCGAAAAAAGTGCCAGGACAAACATCAAACTTTATGGATTGCAAGTTTCTCCTGCATAGAGCAGCCCATTTAAATGAATGGACTCCCCAAAAATGGGATGCATATAAATGCGCAAAAAAGCGCGTGGCTCGTAGGCACCTTCTGGTGTGAATGAGGCCTAACGAGTCTCTGTTACCACCTAAAAGAGTTGTGATTTTTTTGTGCTAAGTAGTAATTCAGAGGCTGTCAAAGAACTGTCAGGAGCTCTTCAACGGAGCAAAGATTTGCCCCCCCCCCCCCCCCCCACTTGTTGGAAAGATGAACTAGATAGATAGATAGATAGATAGATAGATAGATAGATAGATAGATAGATAGATAGATAGATAGATAGATAGATAGATAGATAGATAGATTAATGGTGAGTAGGTAGGTAGATAGATAGATTAATGGTGAGTAGGTAGGTAGATAGATAGATTAATGGTGAGTAGGTAGGTAGATAGATTTAGGGTTGAGAGATAGAGAGAGGGGTAGGTAGGCAGGTAGATGGATATATACATTCAGGGTCGATCGACAGATAGATAGATATAGATAGATAGATAGATAGATAGATAGATAGATAGATAGATAGATAGATAGATAGATAGATAGATAGATAGATAGATAGATAGATAGATAGATAGATATACACATACATATATATATATATATATAACGACAAGGTCATTATAACTAGCAGACATGAACAAATCTTAATGTCAGGTCTGCAATTACTACATCAGATTAATTATAGCAAACATTAGCAGGAATCTTCAAACTACGGCCTTCAAGTTGTTCAGGAACTACAATTCCCATCATGCCTAGTCATGTCTGTGAATGTCAGAGTTTTACAATGCCTCATGGGATGAGAGGGCCGTAGTTTGAAGATCCCTGCATTTAGCATAGCTCCCAACTGCCCCTGATTTTGATGGGCCGTCCCTGATTTGGAGCAATGTCCCTCTGTCCCTCTTTCCTCCTCATTTGTCCCCCATTTTGGTCTGATCTATATAGTTGTATACAAAATGAACTTTTTATCTTTCAAAAAGTGTTTCCCAGCGCTAAACCTTTCATCCAAATTCTAAATGGCTGCATTTGTAAATTTGTAAAAGCCAATATAAAGGAATAGTATTGGTAAAAAATCTCTTGTGGATTTAATAAACCTTTTTTTTGGGGGGTAATTCTCCTTTAAGGGGGTGTGGCAAGGGGGCGTGTCCTTTGCCTACATAGGTTGCTAGTAGGTGTCCCTCATTCCCATCTCAAAATGTTGGGAGGTATGCATTTAGCACAAAGGAGAATATTTAAAAAGCACCAGTCATTAATGGGCATCTGTAATAATCTAAATATCCACTCTTGAATTATTACAACAGGATACCTCATAGGGAGTCATTACTTTTTTTTATTATTTACATGTATTCTCTCCCTGTCAAAGAAGATGTGTATAGCCTATAAGACCATCCTATCTCCTGCCTGAGCTTTGTGCTTATAGCAGACATTAAAAAAAAAAGTCATATAAAAAAAAAATCTACCATGAATATTACATACAGTATAAGGAAGGCTTTGTTAGTTGAAAGTTTCATCGTCCACCAGCAGCCTGGACCATGTGTCAGATATCAGCCCTGAGCTGAGCCAGGAGAAATGTCAGCCTATATGGCGGGACCTACAGCCTAACACTGGGTTCACATCACTGCACTGACAGGAAGACACTACAAGTGAGTAACTTCCTTTTCTATGGCAAGATACATCCATCTTTTTATCATAATGAGGAAAGTAAGCCAGAGCCTCTTGAAGGGCCTGTAATGTATAATCTCTCCCAGTGTGGAGGAGATGATTACACAAGACAGTATGAATACAATTCATACAATGGGAACACAAAGAAGTGATGTAATATATGAAAGATTCAGTTCTTGCAAATATTGATCTAACAGGGACAGAAGAGAGAGAGATGCAAACTGAAACAAATTATATTAAATACAGTTGTGCTCATAAGTTTACATACCCTGGCAGAATTTATGATTTCTTGGCCATTTTTAAGAGAATATGAATGGTAACACCAAAACATTTCTTCCACTCATGATTAGTGTTTGCCTGAAGCCATTTATTACCAATCAACTGTGTTTACTCTTTTCAAATCATAATGACAACAGAAACTACCCAAATGACCCTGATCAAAAGTTTACATACCCTGGTGATTTTGGCCTGATAACATGTACACAAGTTGAAACAAAGGGGTTTGAATGGCTATTAAATGTAACCATCCTCACCTGTGATCTGTTTGCTTGTAATTAGTGTGCGTGTATAAAAGGTCAATGAGTTTCTGGACTCCTGACAGACCCTTGCATCTTTCATCCAGTGCTGCACTGACGTTTCTGGATTCTGAGTCATGGGGAAAGCAAAAGAATTGTCAAAGGATCTGCGGGAAAAGGTAGTTGAACTGTATAAAACAGGAAAGGGATATAAAAAGATATCCAAGGAATTGAGAATGCCAATCAGCAGTGTTCAAACTCTAATCAAAAATTGGAAAATGAGGGGTTCTGTTGAAACCAAACCACAGACAGGTAGACCAACTAAAATTTCAGCCACAACTGCCAGGAAAATTGTTTGGGATGCAAAGAAAACAAATAACTTCAGGTGAAATACAGGACTCTCTGAAAACATGTGGTGTGGCTGTTTCAAGATGCACAATAAAGAGGCACTTGAAGAAAGATGGGCTGCATGGTCGAGTCAACAGAAGAAAGCCATTACTACGCAAATGCCACATTTTGCTCACTTTTGTTGCCAGAGGTTTAGACATTAATGGCTGTGTGTTGAGTTATTTTGAGGGGACAGCAAATTTACACTGTTATACAAGCTGTACACTCACTACTTTACATTGTAGCAAAGTGTCATTTCTTCAGTGTTGTCACATGAAAAGAAATAAAATATTTACAAAAATGTGAGGGGTGTATTCACTTTTGTGAGATACTGTGTATATATGTGTGTGTATATATATATATATATATATATATATATATATATATATATATATATATATATATATATATATATATATATGACCAAAATTAATGCAAAAGTGGGTATAATGTTTTTATTAACTTACCTAGGTTCTTCAATTTTCACATGATGATAGAGTAACTCTTCCTTTATAGCAGCGTTTCTCAATCTTTTTTCGGTCAAGGCACCCTTACATTTTCACACAATCTCAAGACACCCCATTCTCAAATTTAAAAACTAAACTAATAGTTTTACATAATGTAGCAACATCCACATACATAGGACACCCAACATTAGTGGCGATTTATTCTTTCAAAGCAAATACACCTTTGCACACTGGTACTGACTAGTATTACAATGTTTCTCTTCTCCCTCGGTTTCTCTCCCTCACTCAGCTAATATGACCCTGGTGCTGAAAGAGAAGGTCAGGGGAGGGACAGGTGCCCAACATCCTCCTTATTAACTGATGACATCATTGGTTGTTAGGACACTGGTGGCTAGAAAGTTGTCATGGTGCACAATGAAAACTGTGGCTTTGTGTAACTAATAGGCAGGCTTAATCCACCCGCTGGCTTGTATACAGTTTTTGGGCAATTTCTAGGTATTGTGCCAAGGCACCCCTGAAGACACCTGAAGGCACCCTGTTTGAAAAAGGCTGCTCTATATTAAGTCTACTTTTGCATTGCAGGTAAATAATGGACTTCAAGCAGAAGTAACTGATTGAGTTATTGATGATGGAATGGTGTAGGCTGTCCAACATTCCCAGAAGGCAACAGAATGTTTACAAAGATGACACCATTGACAAGCAATGTCTACCAAACCAATCGACCAAAATGTGAAATTTGATCAACCTATGTAAGTTAATTAAAAAAGTTATGCCCGCTTTTGCATTACTTTCAGTATAGCGCCAATATAATATATATATATATACCGTATATATATATATATATATATATATATATATATATATATATATACAAACATTTTAAACACATTTATAAGCGAATTACAATTCTAGCAAGTCTGATACATAGGCAGGTTGCATCTGCAGCTTGCAAGGTTATACATGTCACCACCCCTGAAATCCTCCCTATTCAGGCACTCCATTGAACAGGCAGTGGGTATCCAATACTTTAGGGCCTATGTGTGGCCATCCCTCTCACTCCCATCCCTCTACAAATTCCCAGAATTCTCACGTAGTACCCTCAACCCGAAGGACTCTGCAGCCCTGGGACATCAAGCCATGGAGACCAGAGTTTCTCATATTTATTTAATCGACCCCTACGACCCCTATGCTGGTATATATATATATACCACCATATGAGTCACCCAGATTTTTACCGATGGGAGAGCCATGGATTTCCAACCCAGCAAAAATTACCTTTCTAGCCTGAAATAGGGCTCTGGAGAAGGCCACTCTTGTTTTTTTTTTTTTTTTTAAAGCCCGTGGTGTGTGAGACACACCCAAAAACTGCACCCGGTGCCAAAAAAGTGCACACACATAAAGAGTGATACACAAAAACGTGCAACGGGTGCTACATGGTCCTTCCTAAGAAGGACCTTACCCTGCTCCCCCGGGGCATTAAGCTCCAGATGGGGACAGAGGTACTTCACTTGGGTCCGTCTGGCCGAAACCAGACAGACCCTCTTTCTCTGGAAGGTCTGCCAAAACAGACCCACCTAAGTAGTCAGTGGGACTCCCCCGAAGGGAGACCCCATGAAAGAGGGTGAACCAAGCCAAAAGGCCTATGTCCACCCAAGACTTTCAGGGCAAGTCCGAGGACCTGCACCCTACTCATCACACATTGACAAGGTCACTCTTGTAGTTTACTTGGAATCCTTGAAGAAGCAGTCCCTGAGGAAACAGTGAAAGGGATTCAGGGGGACATTCACCTGAAACACTCTATTGAGTGTGGAGAGGATTTCACTCCAGTAGCGATGCAACTTCGGGCACCGCCACAAGGAATGAACAAGATCCCCCGACACTCGTCTGCATCTACACACATTTTAATCATAACCGTTGATGTTGGCTTTTTCATTCCCCCCACTGATGAGAGTGTAAGTGACCCTTTAGGAGACTTATGAGATCTGTACTTATTATGTACCATACAAGGAAGAAAAAATTGACATTTTCATCTTCGTCCTAGCAGCAGGAATGTGTTGTGTCTCTGCCAGTCACACATTCCCGGTAAAATATTGGACAAGGAATAATTAGGAGATACTAGAATTTGACAGACACGGCAGCAAAACATTTTTCCTTCCAAGCTGAAAGCCTTTAAAGACTAGCAGTACTCAGTCTTGTGTGGTGTTCCTGATATACAAAGCTCTAGTTAATTGCTGCATATTATTAGAGAACCATAACATTTCCTCCAGGAAAACGCTGACCTCATCACTCTGACAGAACTCAGAAGAGGTCAGGCCTGGGTGCAGCCAGAACATGGAATTTTAGGGGGAGGAAACTCAAACGGGAACTCGAGCGCTGAAAGGTTCTCATTGCAACATGACTATTTAAAGCTTGGAAAGGACATATTAGAATGAAGGCTTTGAAACATTAGTCTTTGATTTGTACAAGAGTAAAAGCATTAGACTATTTGCACGTCTTGAGTTTCACCTTTGGATCCACTTTTAATCCTTTTTTTTTATTTCTATAATAAAAAAGAAACAGTTCTTTTATTTGCCTTTGTGTCTTTATAAATTTTATAATAATGTTTTCTTTCCATTTTTCCCCTGTTTTAAAATACATGCTGCAGCTATTAACCAAAAATAAAGGTATCACCTAAGCTACAAGCTACCTGCATTCATTGATGGTTAATATGGTACACAACTCTACTGCTACAATCTGACTTGATAATGCTATTGTTCTATTGTAAAAAATAGATTATCTTAAAACTCAAATCCAAGATGGAAAAAAACCCTTGTGGTTGGACCCCCTCGCACTGCAAAGGTTACATACCAGTTAATTCTTTGGGGTAAAGGAAGGGGCTGTATAACTATCAGTGTCATCATGTACATTGCAGGGCTATTTGTCCTACACTGTATGTGAGAAGGTATGAGTGCAACTGCAGGCTGGAGCACCTTAGGGGAGAGCACTGTGGGGAACCAGAGGATTAGGTAATGGGATAGGTAATATACCTTATTACTCTGTCCCTAGATTTAAAGTGATTGTAAAGGATCATTTTTTTTTTTTAATAACAAACATATACTTACCTCCATTGTGCAGCTCTTTTTGCACAGAGTGACCCCAAACATCCTCTTCTGGGGTCCCCCGGCGGCTCTCACAGCTCTTCCCTGCATCAGATAACCCCCTAGGAGAAGCTCTCTCCCGAGGGGGTTACCTTGCGGGCGCGCTCCCGAGTCCAGCATTTGCATCCACAGACACAAATGCCGGACTCTGCCCCGCCCTTCGGCGCCCACATCATTGGATTTGATTGACAGCAGCGGGAGCCAATGGCTGGACTGCTATCAATCTATCCAATCAAGAGCCAGGATTGTGTGGAGAGAGGGACAGCTCTCCTTCTCTCCAGAGAAGGGGCTCAGGTAAGTAAAACGGGGGGGGGGGGGCGGTGACTGCCAGGCGTTTTTTTCATCTTAATGCATAACCCCCAAAAGCACTCAACACACACACATATCCCTCCAAACCACATCAAATAGTGGGTATGGTGAAATCATACTAATAGTGGGAGGGTTTTAAAGGGGCATTAAATACCAGGAGTACATTATGTATAAAGTGCAGAGTTCAGTAGGGTTACACACAGAGTGCAGAGTTCAGGTTTTCTGCTACATACATAGTGCAGAGTTCAGGGGTGCGCTAAACACAGAGTGCAGAGCCTTCTACCACAGCTGCTTATCTCTGCATCCTCCATCCACATCTCACCTTCACCCCTCTTCTTCCCTAGTGCCACTGTAGGTGGCTCCACCTCTCTCATTTGCAGGGAGATCATCCAGTGGGGGTGTCAGCAGCCACTAGAGTTGCCACCTGTCCAGGATTCACCCGGACACTCCGGGTTTTGAATCATGTGTCCGGGTTTCAGTCTGCCTGAAACCCGGACACATTATTGAAACTGGGCCGTGGCTCCCCAAGTAACCGAGATAGTCACACACAAATCTGCTGGCGTCCGGGAGCTGCAGGTTTGGCATCGCTGGGGGGGAGGGGGGTGAGACGATGTCAGCAAGAGCAGTTTGGCCACACCCGCTGTTTGCCACAGTGCATATGATGCACTACATTACTACTCTCCTTGGGGCACCCAAAGGTGTCCGGGTCTTTTATACTTTTATAATCTTATAGTGTTTACTACTGAAAAAAAAACTGTCTCTGTGCCGCTAAAGCGTTCGGGTTTGGCTTGGAGAAAAGGTGGCAACCCTAGCAGCCACCCTGCTTTCCAGGCACCTAGAGCTCCCAGGTCCCCATCCTACACCCAGTGAGAGCTGAGAGATCAGGAGATCTGATCCGTGGGAACCATTGGAAGACAAGCTGTCACTTGTAAACACAGAAACTGGACTTCTGTGTTTACAAGTGATAGTGATGAGCAGGGAGCAAAGGGCCTGAGCTAGAGGTGGTGGAACTGAATTCCACCAAGTTGCAGCTGAAAAAAAGCCTTGTGAGTATAAGAGAGATGTGCCCAAATATATTTAACAATGAGGTGATCCATAGAAGTAAAGCCAAAATAGCTGGCTCTACTTGTCCTTTAAGTGTGGCTCATTGTCACTGTCACCATAAGGAAACCCGCCCTGAGAAATGTCATGCAGCCATCTCTAGCATGAATGTACACAGGAACTGGCTGCAAAAAAAGCGATCAGCAGCACAGAGATACAGCAAAGAATGAAATAGCTGTTTATCATACACAGCACTTTAATAAACCTGTAATGTAATTTTTTTTTTGGCATACATCTACTTTAAGGCTGGCCATAGACGGATTATTTTTCTTTGAGCAGCCGGCTGATCAAAAAAAAAGAAAAAACAGAATACCCCATCTGCACATCCAAGGTGGATAGAGGAATCTTCCTCGCTATGGTTATTGTACTTTGGCAGCCGGACTTCTACACTGATCAGCGCTGCAGCTGATTGGCCAAGAGTGCTGATGGAGTGAAACTATACCAACAGTCCCATTCAGGAGGAGTCGATTACTAGATTGACTCCTCTCAAACTGGAACGGCCAAAAGATTTAGGTGCGCTGCGACCCATTCATTTTGAATGTGCCACAACGTGCTTCAACACACAAAAAAACACACGTTGTGGTGCAATGCCACAACCTGAAGTAACTTCTTCCACAAAATGAATTACTACATATTTAGTTCATGTTTCATCCCCATGTTATTGAGGTTGAAAAGTTCAGAAAGTGCTTTCTTACACTACAATGCTGCAATAAACTCTTACATCAAGTGAGTTTCTAAAATCTAAACGTTTGTTTTGTGTTTCCAAAATATATATTTTAAAATATAATGAATATAAGTAAAATGATACAATAAAATAAGCAGCGTTTTTGGGCTTTGGCATTTTTTTATTAGCCAATAGAGAAAACTATTATCTGTTGCATCATTTGTTGTTAGGTATTTCAGCTTTTCTGTTAGCTTTTATTTCTTCTTTTATAATTATTCATTCATTAAAATGTTTTTTCGTTAGGGTAAGGTGTTGGAGTTTAGTTTAGGTTAGGGTTAGGAGTTGGGGTTAGGGTTATTTATTATTATTATTTTATTCATCTTTTATTTATTATTATTATTATTATACAAATAATAATAAATGAAAAAAATAAATGTAAAATAATTACACACATAAAAATCATAAATGTAAAATAAATCTAGTCAATAAATTAATACTAAGTAACAATAAATATATAATTAACCCTTAACTTTAACCCTTACCCCTTAAAAAATAAAATAATAACAAATAACTAAACACCCTAACCCTAATGCCGCGTACACACGACCGGACTTTCCGGCAGAAAAGGTCCGACGGAATCATTCCGTCGGACATGCCCATCGTGTGTGGGCTTCATCGGACTTTTCCTTTCTAAAATTCTGACGGACCTAGAAATAGAACATGTTTCAAATCTTTCCGACGGAATCAGTTCCTATCGAGAAAAGCGCTCGTCTGTATGCTATTCCGACGGACCAAAAACAACGCAAGGGCAGCTACTGGCTATTGAACTTCCTTTTTCTAGTCCCGTCGTACGTCATCGCGTTCTAAACGATCGGACTTTGGCGTGATCATGTGTAGACAAGTCCGTTTCAGCGGAACTCCGTCGGAAAAACCGTCAGAGTTGATTCCAATGGAAAGTCCGGTCGTGTGTATGCGGCATAAAACAAAATAATAATACTTATTATTATTATTATTATTAATGAATTGTTTTGTTCGAATTTGATTGTTATTTTATTATTATTATTAATAATACATTTAATATTTTTTGAGGTTAGAGAATAATTATTATTTATTAATGTATTATTACATATTATTAATTTATTTTACTTATTTATGATGATTTTTAGTTATTTGTGTATTTATTTTACATTTATTCATATTATTACTATTTTATTTTAAAAAAAAAAATAATTTAAGCAGAAAAACGTGTGAATGGAACGTTTCCATTAATTTCTATGGGAATACAAACGCAGCGAAAAACGTCCAAATCTGCCCAATTCGAGCGACAAAAAAAGCTCCAGAACTTGTTTGAGCTTCAGGCGTTTTGGAGTGGAGATGTGAATCAGCTCCATAGAGAATAATAGATTTTTTCCCTTCCAGCGTTTTGGAGCTTCAGGCTCCAAGCTACAAAACGCTCACGTTTGAATGGGGTCTTACACTAAATAAGTTACTAAAGCTTTTCAAACAAAATATTCAAATATTGGGATGTTGCGCAGTAACGATTTTCTGCAGTTACAATACGTTCAATCCCCAGTGTGGCTATTCTGATCCTTTATGAAATAATGCCACACAAATTGTACAATCAGTTTATTTTGACTGTAACATTTCTCTACCGATTAGTCAAAACTTCGATGTTTATCACTTTGTATAAAGTATTACCACGCGTGGACCATTTTATAAAGGCAGACTTTGACCGTCCAGCTGTGTTTGAGCCCCACTTCTGCACAGCAGATGGCGTGTGACTCTAGGAAGCCGGTGACCTCACCCACATGCCGGGAAGAACGTTCCCTGTCTATGTGGAAGCAGTTGATAGCAGCATAATCTAGGAGCTGCTGTCAATCAACACAGGCATGGCTGGGCAGGGGGCGTGGCCACAAAACTGACTACGGGAGATAGAGGCATGCCTTGCATCAGCACAGCATCCTGTAGCTCCAGTTGATATCCGCAAACTGACCTTGTCAGCAGGGATCTGCTTCTGAGCTTGGCATGGCCATTTCGAAAAAAAGAAAGGCAAATGGCAGGATCACCGGGTATTCAGTACAAACAATTAAAAAAAGACAGACAACATTTAGAAAGACCTATATAATCTTATTTTTTGAATAACATAGACTTTAGATTTTAGTATTTTTTTTTGTTGTTGTTCTACATACACCTCAAAAAGAGGGACATTGGAAGAAAGAGGAACCAGAGGAATTTTTGTTCCAAAGGAGGGATCTATGCTATTATTATTATTATCATTATTATTATTATTTTTATTATTAATAATGTATTTAATATTTTTTAAGGTTAGAGGATAATTATTATTTATTAATGTATTATTAAATATTATAAATTTTTTTTTTTACTTATTTATGATGATTTTTAGTTATTTGTGTATTTAGTTTACATTTATTTATTCATATTATTACTATTTTATTTTTAAAAAATTTAATTTAAGCAGATAAAGTCAGGGGGTTTATTTGTCCCTGTTGCTGATTTTAACTCATGTTATGTCTTTTGAAACTGTCTCTGAGGCAGAAAGAAAGGGAATTTCTCTCTGATGGAACCATGGCACAAAAAAAAAACAAAAAAAACTGGTGGTGGTTCTAACCCTTCCCCATTCTATTCAAAACTAAAAAGGATTTGTGTGGGCTAGGGCTGGGGAAAAAAATCAATTTGAATCTTGAATCGAGTTGAGAGGTCAAGTCGATTCAAATTTTCAGCAAATCGATTTTTTATTTATTTATTTATTTTCACCAGGACCGTTTTAGGTGAGGCCGCGGCCTCGGCCTAGTCTGCGAGGCCGGATGCCGCGGACTAGGCTGAAGCCGCTGCCTCGCCTAAAAACTCCTGCCTGCAGCTCCTCAAGACCGGCGCTGTGTCCATCAAAAAAAAAAAAAAACTCGATTCGAATCGTGAATCGAGTTTTTTTTTTAAAAATCGCAGATTTTTTTTTTGGAGAAAATCGCCCAGAGGGCATACATCTTAAAGGAACAGTCCACCCAAACCAATATTTCAGTTTTAGGAAGATACTGGTATGTTAAATATGTCTCAGGAAGACTCTATAAGTGAGGTCTCTGCCCTTCAGTTCTTAGGTCTAATGTGGCCATTATGAAGGGTTCCCACTCTGCCTGATGGCTCTATCTATTTTAAAATATAAAAAAAAAAATCTAATAGGTGTTACTGCAATGGTCGGTGGGAACACTCAAAACTCCCAGACGGATATGTAAGGAATTTTAGAGGGGATCGTTTCCAGGACATATAAGAAGTCAGGGTTGACTTGACTCCACCTATATCTAAAATATCACTTTAGGGTGGACTGACCTTTTAAAATGTTGGTACAGGATGTAGGGATTTAAAGGAAAAGAAAGTATCCTTAACCCATAATTAACATAATTAAAACACTCCACCCTCTCCTTATAACAGCACCCGGACCTTCATACAGCTGCATTTTACATTCTATCCAAAACTTTAAATTGTCGTAGAGGAATTATCTTGTAGGCAAAAACAAGATCTACAAGTCCTCAAAATGCTCATGGCTCTACAAATACACACTTAAAAAAAAAAAAAAAAGGTAACCACCTTATTATGATGTCACTTCCAGCTTGCACACAATGAAACCTTTAAAAATCAATAACAGGACATTTTTCACAATGCGGAAAATTCTCTCCAAGTGACCCCATTCACTTTGCATTCCACGCATGACTTATTTAGACCAGACTTAGTCACTACAGAAAATCTGCACATCTTTAGCCATCCAATTTCTCACTACTCAATTATAATAAAGCTCATCCATCATTGAGTATATTGATGTACCATGCAATACCAGGTTTCACCAGCAGTGGCACTGTGGAAAAATCTAACACTAGCTCCTGGTCCTGGAGCAATTGGGAGAAAGCAGGAGACAGTGGTCCCTCTATTCTGCTACACAGAGAGGGGTCTCTATTAAAATATACATTGAATAATCCTTTTTTTTTAGATCATTTTCACCCACAGCATCTAGTGCTGAATCAGAACAGCGGTGCCTATGGGGTGTGCATTATTCTGATTTACTTTACATTCATAATATATGTTGTTTGGTGGTGCCATTTCTAGGAAAGAACATTTTCCATGTGAATAAACGTTATTTTAAACCTCTTTAAATTTAATCTAAAGCACAAATGAAATGCACTAAAAATACATATAGATATGAATAAAGTACAAGGGGTACTTACTGAAGTTCTCACTTCAAGAAAAAGTCTCTAGTTTTTTTATTTTTATTTTCTTGAACACGGACTCTTAGCTTTTTTAACAAAAAGTCACACCCTTCAGTATAGGTTAGAGCAGCCTTGCTCAAACTTTTTTAAAGTAACTTTTAGGTCTGGAGGAGCCCTCCTGGTTAAACCAAGTCATCGGTGGTTAGTGGGAAATATGCATTTGTGGTCAGTGGGAAGAAAAACCCTTACATTGGTGGTCAGTGGCAAGGATACTCCTTACATGGGTGGACAATGGGAACATTACTCGTTATATTGGCTGTCACTAGGTAGACTGCTCTATACATCAGTGGTCAGTGGGAAAAATGCCTCTTATATTGGTGGTAAGTGGGAAGAATGCCCCTTATATTGGTGGTCAGTGGGAAGAATGCTCCTATTATTGGTGGTCAGTGGGAAGAATGCTCTCTACAGTGGTTTTCAGTGTGGAGAAATCTCCTTACATTGGTGGTCAGTGGGAAGAATGCCCATTACATTGGTCGTTAGTGGGAAGAATGCAACCCCTAAAATGCTGGTCAGTGACAAGAATACTCCTTACATTGGTGGTCAATGGGAACATCATCGGTGGTTAGTGGGAAATATGTACTTTACATTCAGGGTCAGTGGCAAGAATACTCCTTACATGGGTGGTCAATGGGAACATTAATTCTTACATTGGTTGTCACTGGGTAGAATGCTCTATACTTTTGTGGTCAGTGTAAACAATGCTCCTTACATTGGTGGTGAGTGTAACAAAGCTCTATACATCAGTGGTCAGTGGGAAGAATGCCCCTTAAATTGGTTGTCAGTGTGAAGAAATCTCCCTACATTGGTGGTCATTGGGAAGAATGCTCCTCACATTGGTGGTCAGTGGGAAGAATGCTCCTCACATTGGTGGTCAGTGGGAAGAATGCTCCTCACATTGTGGGTCAGTGGGAAGAATGCTCCTCACATTGGTGGTCAGTGGGAAGAATGCTCCTCACATTGGTGGTCAGTGGGAAGAATGTCCATTACATTGGTGGTTAGTGGGAAAAATGCAACCCCTACAATGGTGGTAAGAAGGCTACCCTCCTGGTCAGCAAAAAAGATCACTGGAGCCATGCAGCTCTGATTTTGAGGGACTGTATCTAATTTGGAACAAAGTCCCTCTGTCCCTCTTTCCTCCTCATTTGTCCCTCATTTTGGTCTGATCTATATACCCAGTATAGTGCTGCCCAGTTTCCCAGTGCTAAACCTTTCATCCGATTTTCTAAATTGCTACAATGGTAAATTTCAAAGAAAAAGTATAAAGGAATAGTAGTGGTAAAAAAAAGCACTTGTGGGTTTGACTAATAATTTTTTGTAAAATTCTCCTTTAAGGGGGCGTGGCAGGGGGTGTCTTATGCCTGCATACTTTTGCTAAATCTTGTCCCCATCTCAAAAATTTGGGAGGTATGGATTAAGGAATCTTTAACAACTTCTAGAGGAATCCTAGAGTTCCACAGAACCCTGGCTGAGAATTCCTGGGTTAGAGGACATCTAGTGAAGGTTTCTTAGTACAGTACAAGTATCAAAGTCGCATTTCAAAATGTTCTACTTGAATAATAAACTGTTGGGTTTGCTTGAACAAACTACACTGAAAGTGTCTCCCTGTAGACAAATTCCAGTTGTCCTTTTTTACTTAAAAGTTAGGAGCTTTTTTGGTTGCTGTGCACAATGCAGACACTGTCCTTTCATCTTTTCAAATGTTTGTTAATAGCGCTAGGATCAGAAGATCTTCCAGTTCAAAAAGACACCTACTTTTGAACGAAGGCTTATTAATAACTTAGATTAAAATATAGGTGCTATGCGCTTTTATTTTCAACAGTACAGCTTTTGTCTTCGTCGGCCAATCAGGTTTTAGCATGTTTTGTTGTTACCTGTGCTCGGAAACCCAAACCAGGAACCTGTTCAGGTTCTATGGACAACAGCCAACTTCTATTGCGTTTTCTTAGGTTTCACATAGCAGTAGGGTTGCCACCTGTCCACCACCAGGCGGACTGAAACCCGGACACATTATTCAGACCGGGCTGTGGCTCCCCAAGTAACCAAGATAGGCACATACAAATCTGTTGCCATCTGGGAGCTGCGGACAGCTGTCTGGGGGCAGGTTTGGCATCACGGGGGGGGGGGGGGGGGCAGGGCGATGATGTCAGCAAGAACAATTAGGCCACACCCACCGTTCGCTGCGACATACTATGCGCACCGCATTACTACTCTCCTTGGGGTGTCCCAGGTTGCTCAAGCGTTCGGGTTTGGCTTGAAGAAAAGGTGGCAACCCTACATAGTAGCCAGTGATTGCACTCAGCGTGGTACATTGTTGTGTTAGGACAGTGAATGAACAGACTACATTCAAGAATATAATGCAAATACAGAGCAATCATGAGTCATGTATCAGGAATTGTTAAGGTTCTTGCAACATTTGCCAAATCCTGCACAAGGCTGTAGGGAGAGTCTCCAATGCTTTCTTCTAAATACACGAGCCATGACTGAGTGCAGAAATGAACATGCATGCTCTCACAAATGAGATATGTTAAAAACTCCCAGGGTTCATTTTAAGGAAATGGGGCAAAAGTAAAGCCATTGCCCATAAGAACCAGACTGCCTCATTTCACCAGTCAATGAGAGAAAAAAGTCAAGTTGTTGAATAATTATCCCTTTTAAAATCTCTATCATATGAAGTTCAGACAAGGCAAGAAAACATAGAAACCCCAGAACATGACATCAGCGTGGGGTAACCTGTATTTTTCTAGCATACATGCCTCTAAAACACTGACAAGCAACATGTGGCTCACATGTAACTGTGGAACTACAAGAACAAGCATGAATGGTTACCTACATTATCATGGATTAAAAAACACATCTCTGATGAAAACCACCAGAGCTAGAGATGGTCACCATCAGCAGTTTTGGGGGTTAAGCAGTGTCGGGGACAAGGTCATCCAGCGCCCAGGGCAAAGATGCCAAACTGCCACCCCCACCCCCTTTCCCTTAGGGTCAGGATACCCTATCCCTGCAATAAACCATTGAGCTGCTTCTCCTGCCCACCCCTTGTCCCAGCCCTGGGGTTGGACAAAAGCCACAAGATGCTGTGTTAGTCAGAATGTATATAACCCAACACAAAAGTGGAGCGGTTATCCATAGACGATGATGTTTAGTCATATAATTTGCCTAGAGAAATTAAGAAAAAACAATAAGTTCCTTTGGAGAATAGCTTCACCCCAGTTTATAGCAACCAGTAACTTGAGGATCAGACTAATGACTAAGCATTTTAATCTTACGTTGGATTTCTTAACCGAACCTTGTACAAGACTGATGACAAGTGTCATAAAACAAGCGTCTTCTTAGAGGCTGCTCTACAGAACATGGCATCCCCCTAAAATGTGAAATAAGCTGCTGTATGAAACATGCCAACCCATTATCTCTTGGGATGTGAACTGAGCTGCTATGTGAAGCATGACATCCCAGAATCACCTAGTATATGAAATTAGCTGCTATATGAATGAAGGCAACCCAGCATCTCCTGAGATAAGCTGAGGCTGCTACATGAAGTTTGGTATCCCAACATCTCTTGGGATGTGAACTGAATTGCTTCATGAAGTATGATATCTCAGCATCTCTCGGGAGGGGAATTGAGCTGCTGCATGAGGCATGGCATCCCAGCATCATCAGAGATGTGAAATGAGCTGCTATATAAGGCATGGCATCCCAGCATCTTTTGGGATGTGAACTGAGCTGCTGTGTGAGGCACGGTATCCCAGGATCTTCTGAGATGTGAAAAGAGCTGCCATAAGTAGAATGGAATCCCAGAATCTCTTAGGATGGGAACTGAGCTTCAGTATAAGGGCAACTCCACATCCCCTTAGATGTGAAATGAGCTGCTGTACAAAGCATGGCATCCCAGCATCTCCTGAGATGTAAACTGAGCTGGTATAGGGAACATGGCATCCCAGCACCTCATAGAGAAATGAACTGAGCTGGTATCACAGTAAAACTTGCAAAGGAACCAAATCTAACCATAACCTTACTGCAAATGAGAATCTAACCCTGTTACATGCCTTTTGAGAGAGGATGAGTTTGGCAAAGTATCATATCCTGCAGTCACTGTAGAACCAAATCTCCAACTAATTATAACCTGACTGCAATGAAGAATCTAAAAGTAATTTTTTTAAGAGGCTGAGTTTGGTAAAGAATCATATCCTGCAGTCACCACAGAGCAAAACCTCCAGCTGATTATAACCTGACTGTAATGGAGGATCTAACCCTATTATGTCCCTTTTAAGAGGCTGGGTTTGGTAAAAGGATCATGTCCTGCAGTCACTGTAGAACCAAATCTACAACTAATTATAATCTGACTGCAATGGGCAATCTAACCCTAATATGTCTCTTTTAAGAAGAGACTGTGGGGTTATTTACGAAAGGTAAATCCACATTGCATTGCAAGTGTACTTTAAAGTGCACTGAAAGTGCACTTGGAAGTGCAGTTGCTCTAAATCTAAGGGGTAGACCTGAAATGAGGGGAAGCTCTGCTGATTTTACCATCCAATCATGCGCAAGCTATACTGCTGTTTTATTTTCCTTGCATATCCCCCTCAGATCTACAGTGACTTTACTTCCAAGTGCACTTTCAGTGAAAAGTGGATTTTCCTTTCATAAATAACCCCCTTTCTTTGTAAATGATCATGTCCTGCAGTCAATGCAGAACCAAAATCTCCAACAAATTATAATCTGACTGCAATGGAGACTCTAACCATGATTTGTCCCTTTTTAGGTTGGGTTTGGTAAAGGGTGATGGACTTTTTTTCAACCTATGTAACAATGTCCTGCAGTCCTTATGAAAACCTAGCCCCAAAGAGCTAACATCTATAAGATGCCAGGGGTGCAGCATTCCATGCAATTTGAGGATTAGATAGAATAATGGAATCTGCCAGGAAGGCAGTAGGTCGGGTCTCTGGGGACAGTAAAGTGACAGCTCTGTAATGACATACAGCTCCCCAAACCCAGCTGTTAGCTGTCAGTGACATCCCTCAGCACACATGGCTGTCAGTTCACCTGGCTAACCTGCAGGCTGGATGGATGTCATGTGCCTGTCACTTTTCACAAGACTTTTGTTGTTTTAGCAACCTGACAACCAAAGTCCTTTCCCACAAATGTCCTCCAGGTGTTTGATGGCATTGATTGCAGTGAGGGTCACATAAACACACATTGGTGGCATAGGGGCACAGTGTGCGTTAATACGCATCTACTTGGTGCACTCCATAGTACTAGTCTCTATAGTATAGTTCCATGGCATGGAGATCTTAGTCTGGGTGTTTCTATAGTCCTGCCAGGGACACAGAAGATCGGGACAGTTTTCAGGACCATCAGCTTACCTTTTGCAGGAACCTCTTCCAAAAGTAGACCTTTATCAGAGAGGATGGAGCGCTGCTGCCAGTGTCGGTGCGCTTCCCTGTTCGCTCTCCTCCGCGCAGGGGGGAATGCCTTACAATTGCCCTGTCAATAGAATGACACCCCCTTGATCTCTCTCTCCTCTCTCTCTCTCCGAGATTGAGAAAGCCTTAATTGGTAAAATAGCAAAGTAAAAAAAAAAAAAGAAAAAAAAAAAGAAGGGGGAGTTTATGGCAGCCTGCGCTGGAGTTGGGAACCCCGCCCCCCTGAGCATTGGATGAGGTCAGCCTTCATTTTCTCAGAAGCCTGAATTTCTGCACAGCCTCAAGGCAAAAAATGGGATGCCTGCTCCTAAGGAATGTTAACCCCTTCACCAGTGAGGAGGAGGAGGAGGGATGGGCATGTAGTGGTGGCCACGATCCAGCGCTGCAGGGGATGCTGAGAGATCCCCGGTACAAGCAGCTCAGAGGCACCGCAAGCCCAGAGACTCCGCCAGCAAAAAGTCACCGCAAGATACTCAGAGCCCCGAGTCTGTGCAATCCAGGCAAGCAGCTCAGTGCTATAGAAAGCCCAAAGCCATAGCAAGCCCAGATTTACAGCAAGCAGCTCAGTGCTATAGAAAGCCCAAAGCCATAGAAAGCCCAGATTTACAGCAAGCAGCTCAGTGCTATAGAAAGCCCAAAGCCATAGCAAGCCCAAATTTACAGCAAGCAGCTCAGAGCTATAGAAAGCCCAAAGCCATAGCAAGCCCAGATTTACAGCAAGCAGATCAGAACAGAACCATGGAAATTCCAGATTTACAGCAAGCAGCTCAGTGCTATAGAAAGCCCAAAGCCATAGCAAGCCCAGATTTACAGCAAGCAGCTCAGAGCTATAGAAAGCCCAAAGCCATAGCAAGCCCAGATTTACAGCAAGCAGCTCAGAACAGAATCATGGTAATTCCAGATTTACAGCAAAGAGTTTAGAACCATGGTAATTCCAGATTTACAGCAAGCAGCTCAGAGCTATAGCAAGCCCAAAGCCATAACAAGTCCAGATTTACAGCAAGCAGCTCAGAACCATGGTAATTCCAGATTTACATCAAACAGCTCAGAACCATGGTAATTCCAGATTTACAGCAAGCAGATCAGGGGTATAGCAAGCCCAAACTCAGCAAGCTCAAAGCAATAACAAGCCCGGATTTACAGCAAGCAGCTCAGAGCCATGGTAATTCCAGATTCACAGCAAGCAGTTCAGAACCATGGTAATTTCAGATTTACAGCAAGCAGCTCAGAGCTATAGCAAGCCCAAACCAATAGCAAGCCCAAAGCCATAACAAGTCCAGATTTACAGCAAGCAGCTCAGAGCCATGGCAATTCCAGATTTACAGGAAATAGTTTAGAGTCATAGCAAGCCCATAGCCACTAGAAGTTCAAAGCAAGCTCAGCTTTACAGAAAGCTGATTAGAGCCATAAAAAGCACAGAGCCACTAAAAGCAGTTCAGAGCCACAGAAAGTCCAGTTTTACAGCAAGCAGCTCAAAGCCACAGGAAGTCCAGATTTACAGCAAGCAGCTCAGAACCATGGTAATTCCAGATTTACAGCAAGCAGCTCAGAACCATGGTAATTCCAGATTTACAGCAAGCAGTTCAGAACCATGGTAATTTCTGATTTACAGCAAGCAGCTCAGAGCTATAGCAAGTCCAAACCAATAGTAAGCCCAATACCATAACAAGTTCAGATTTACAGAAAGCAGTTCAGAACCATGGTAATTCCAGATTTAAAGCGAACAGTTCAGAACCATGGTAATTCCAGATTTACAGCAAGCAGCTCAGAACCATGGTAATTACAGATTTACAGCAAGCAGCTCAGAACCATGGTAATTACAGATTTATAGCAAGCAGCTCAGAACCATGGTAAAAAAGGCCCAAACCACTGGAAGCTCAGAGTAAGTTCAGATTTACAGCAAATAACTCAGTCATAGCAAGCCTATAGCCGCTGGAAGCTCAGAGCAAGCTCAGAGAGCCATAACAAGCCCAGATTTACAGCAAGCAGCTCAGAACCATGGTAATTACAGATTTACAGCAAGCAGCTCAGAACCATGGTAATTACAGATTTACAGCAAGCAGCTCAGAACCATGGTAATTACAGATTTATAGCAAGCAGCTCAGAACCATGGTAAAAAGGCCCAAACCACTGGAAGCTCAGAGTAAGTTCAGATTTACAGCAAATAACTCAGTCATAGCAAGCCTATAGCCGCTGGAAGCTCAGAGCAAGCTCAGAGAGCCATAACAAGCCCAGATTTACAGCAAGCCCAAAGCCATAAGCCTAGATTTACAGCAGGCAGCTCAGAGCCATGGTAATCCCAGATTTACAGCTAATAGCTCAGAGCCATAGCAAGCACAGAGCCATTGAAAGCTCAGAGCAATAACAAGCAACAGGGATGGTCCAATGATTTTTGTCTACACAAGCAAAGGTGCATTTTTCCACCCCCCACCCCAATCTGGCATACACATAGGTGTGCGCAGCCTATTGCATTAGGGTGTGCACCCCAAAGCATGCGTGCAAGTGTGTGTGCGTGTATGTGTGTGTAATATATACACACACACACTCTTATAAATAAATGTAAAAAACATTTTAAAATGTATTAAAACATGTAGGTGTTAGTAGAGCAGTGGACATGTCAGTAGGGCAAAGGTTGGTGTCAGTAGTTCTTTATTTTTATTGTTTGATTTTCGTATTATTATTTGCAATTTTTTTTTTAGAAGCCCTGTTGGGGAACTTTGATGAATGAATGAATGAATGAATGAATGAATGAATGATTTGTAAAGCGCTGCAATTGCGAACTGAATCGCCTCAAGGCGCTGGATGTATTCTCTGTAGCCAGCTTCTAGAAAAGGAAGGTCTTTAGTTTTTTCCTGAAGGCCTGGTGGTTTTCTTCCATGCGGAGGTTGGTTGGGAGAGCATTCCATAGTCGAGGTCCTTGGACTGCAAATCTACGTTCTCCCTTTGCTTTGTAGCGGTATTTGAAATATGAAATATCAGCAGGGGGAAGCTGCACCACACGGGATGATTAGGTTGCGCCAAGGCATACCCATTGACACGACTAGAAACATCATGAGAAGTCTTCGAGACAGCACATCTCCAAACGACATAATCCCCACAAAACTCCTGAAAGAATGTTCCGACATTCTGGCCCCTACTATAACACACCTCATAAATCAATCGTTCAAAGAGGGGATTGTGCCAACCACTCTCAAGGAAGGTATCATCAAACCCCTACTAAAGAAACCCAATCTCGACCCTAAGGACCCCAACTACCGCAGACCAATAACTAGCCTCAATACCATCTCCAAGATTATGGAGAAAGCGGTAGTACAACAGCTACAGCGCCACCTGGACACACACCAACTCCTAGATCCTCTGCAATCAGGCTTTCGCCCAGGGCATGGCACAGAAACAGCACTTCTCAAAATATGGGATGATGCCCTCGAAGCAGCCGATGACGGAGAATTATGTCTCTTGGTACTATTAGACCTCAGTGCAGCATTTGACACAGTGGACCACAACACTCTACTCGCCCGCCTCAATGAAGTAGCAGGAGTCACAGACTCTGGGCTAAAATGGTTTGCATCCTTCTTAGAGAATCGTTCTCAGATAGTGAAACTTGGAGCATTCACCTCTGAAACCCGGGCAATCTCCTGTGGAGTCCCGCAAGGTTTAACCCTTATCACCAGTCCTTTTCAACGTCTACATCCGCCCACTCCTCAAAATCATCAGAAAATCGGACCTCTCCTTCCACTCATATGCTGATGACACCCAACTGTACTTTCGCATCACTGGACAAAAAGACCACCATCAACAACTAGAAAAATGCCTCACTATGATAGATGACTGGATGACCGTTAGCTCCCTCAAACTCAACGGGTCAAAAACAGAACTTCTTCTCCTACACGCTAACCAAAACGCCAAAAACAAGGCTCTGTGGATACCTCCCACCATCTTAGGACAGACCATCTCTCCGAGCACCAAAGTCAAGAGTCTCGGAGTTATCTTTGACTCAGAAATGACAATGGATGCACAAATAGGATCGGTTGTCAGTGGATCCCACCATCTCCTCCGCTTGTTACGTAGACTTATCCCCTTCATCCCAGAGGAGGACAAAGCAGCAGTAGTTGGAACAATCATCAATTCCCGACTCGATTACGCTAACTCGCTCTATATAGGATTACCCCAATATCAGCTTGCGCGCTTACAACTCATCCAAAACATGGCGGCAAGACTGTTAACAGGAAAAAAACCCTGGGAGTCAATCTCCCCATCCCTCAGGAGCCTACACTGGCTAACCGTAAAGAATCGGATCACATTCAAGACCCTCTGCCTCACCCACAAATGCATACAAGGAAACGCGCCTCAATACCTTCGAGAGAAAATAAAACACTACACACCAAATCGCAATCTTCGATCGTCCAACCAAAACCTCCTTCTCATTCCCAAATACCGCTACAAAGCAAAGGGAGAACGAAGGTTTGCAGTCCAAGGACCTCGACTATGGAACGCACTTCCAACCCACATACGCATGGAAGAAAACCATCTGGCTTTCAGGAAAAAACTCAAGACCTTCCTCTTCTAAAAGCTGTCAACACCAACACATTAGCGCCTTGAGGCGATTCAGTTCGCATTTGCAGCGCTCTATAAATTTTTAATTCATTCATTCATTCATTCATTCATTCATTCATTCATACCCCCTGCGTACACCTATGGGCATACACTTATTTGTGCTCCATTAAGTTATAGTGTTTCTGGTGCTTAGAGTGTTTGTTCACTGTCAACAGCTGTTCTGGTACCTCCTTCAAATTGCGCCCGTAATATAATGGGGCGCAGCATGAAAGACATCACACAATATTAAAAATATTAGCTGAGCTGAACTGCCACTAAACGGCAGTCAGTGTGTAACGGGGGGGACAGGGTTATGCATCCCCCGCTTCTCCTCACTGGCTGTAGGCAGCTGGCAGGTGAGGAAAACTAAAACTTCCACACTATACCCTGTAGGAGAGGGGGCACAGTGTTAGGGAACAGAAGACAGGTATTAAAAAATTCAAAACCCCAGCAAGTGGCCTGGGATTGAGATTTTTACACCACCTCCCCATTCTGATGTCCTAAGGCAGCTGCCTAAGCAGCCTTATGCTGGCGCCAGCCCTGAATTGCAAGCCCAGATTTACAGCAAGCAGCTCAGCCATAACAAGCCCATAGTTAATGCAAGCAGCCTAGAGCAACTACAATCCCAGATTCAATGCAATCATCTAAGAGCCATAGCAGGCCCACAGCCAGTACAAGCGTGGAGCCATAGCAAGCCCACAGCTGCTGCCAACAGCTCAGAGCCACAGCAAGCACAGATTTTCAGCAAGCAGCTCAGAAGCCATAGCAAACCTAGAGCCCCTCCAAGCTCAGGAGCCATAGCAAACCCAGAGCCCCTCCAAGCTCAGGAGCCATAGCAAACCTAGAGCCCCTCCAAGCTCAAGAGCCATAGCAAACCCAGAGCCCCTCCAAGCTCAGGAGCCATAGCAAACCTAGAGCCACTCCAAGCTCAGGAGCCATAGCAAACCCAGAGCCCCTTCAAGCTCAGGAGCCATAGCAAACCCAGAGCCCCTCCAAGCTCAGGAGCCATAGCACACCTAGAGCCACTCCAAGCTCAGGAGTCATAGCACAGCTAGAGCCACTCCAAGCTCAGGAGTCATAGCACAGCTAGACCCACTCCAAGCTCAGGAGCCATAACAAACCTAGTGCCACTCCAAGCTCAGGAGTCATAGCACACCTAGAGCCACTCCAAGCTCAGGAGTCATAGCACACCTAGAGCCACTCCAAGCTCAGGAGTCATAGCACACCTAGAGCCACTCCAAGCTCAGGAGTCATAGAACACCTAGAGCCACTCCAAGCTCAGGAGTCATAGCACACCTAGAGCCACTCCAAGCTCAGGAGTCATAGCACACCTAGAGCCACTCCAAGCTCAGGAGTCATAGCACACCTAGAGCCACTCCAAGCTCAGGAGTCATAGCACACCTAGAGCCACTCCAAACTCAGGAGTCATAGCACACCTAGAGCCACTCCAAGCTCAGGAGTCATAGCACACCTAGTGCCACGCCAAGCTCAGAAAACTCTGCAAGTCCATAGTCAATGCAAGCAGCCCAGAGCCACTGCAGTTCCAGACTTAATGCAATCATCTCAGAGCCATAGCAAGCCTAGAGCCACTGCAAACCCAGAGATAGTGCAAGCGGCCTGGAGCCATAGCAAGCCCAGAAGTCTGCAATCCCAGAGTCCATGCAAGCAGCACAGAGCCAAAGCAAGCTCATAAAGCTGTCCAGAGTCATAGTGTGTTGGAGATCAAACGTCTGGCTTCTAATTCCATAATACTTAGGAGGAAACCGTCATGTTATTTTTTCTGTATATTATGACGGCTACAATAAAGTAAGGCTATCCACACACACAATACATATATTCGCCAATAGGATGTGATATTTTTTATAGCACAAAACTTTCAATGCTAATGAAATACACAAATAACCAACGACAAAAAAATAACTGGTTGATCTCATAAAAATAAATAAATAAATAAAATGTAATTAAATTACTAGTATTCCACAAACAATGATTTTGGAAAAGTTGATTTGACTATACAATTGCTGATTTCACAGAACTGGAAACCATCAGTCTTGATCATTGATAAAGTTAATTCTAATTTATATATTTTTTTGGAGGGTGTATTAGCATAAATAAGTTTATTCGTGTTTAAAGTTGCATTCAATTTTTATTTACCTTTTTTTCCACTGTCTGTTTTTTTCTTCCCATGAAAAAAGTAAAATAATGAGGCTGACAAGGGGCAATTTTTTGGGCAAAACAGCAGGTTCAGGATAGATAAAGGGAGCTTTTGAAAATTTCAGAAGCTACTTAACCATTTCAGCCCTGGAGGATTTTACCCCCTTCCTGACCAGAGCACTTTTTGCGATTCGGCACTGCGTCGCTTTAACTGACAATTGCGCGGTCGTGCAACGTTGTACCCAAACAAAATTGATGTCCTTTTTTCCACAAATAGAGCTTTCTTTTGGTGGTATTTGATTGCCTCTGCGTTTTTTATTTTTTGCGCTATAAAAAAAAAAAGGGCGAAAATTTTGAAAAAAACGCAATATTTTTTACTTTTTGCTATAATAAATATCCCCCAAAGATATATAAAAAAAATATTTTTTTTCCCTCAGTTTAGGCTGATATGTATTCTTCGACATATTTTTGGTAAAAAAAAAAAAAAAAAATCGCAATAAGCGTATATTGATTGGTTTGCACAAAATTTATAGCATCTACAAAATAGGGAATAGATTTATGGCATTTTAAATTTTTTTTTTTATTAGTAATGGCGTCAATCTGCGATTTTTATCGGGACTGCGACATTATGGCAGACAGATCGGACAATTTTGACACTATTTTGGGACCATTGTCATTTAAAAATGCATTGATTACTGTGTAAATGACACTGGCAGTGTAGGGGTTAACCACTAGGGGGCGGTGAAGGGGTTAAGTGTGTCCTAGGGAGTGATTCTAACTGTGGGGGGGGGCTGGGCTTCAACACACAGGACAGTGATCACTGCTCTCGATGACAGAGAGCAGTGATCTCTGTCCTGTCACTAGTGTCAGGTAAGTACTCACCGAGGCCGAGATGCCGAGAGCGGTTCACCCTTGCGACTAGGCGCACTTCGCCCCCTGGAGGTGGTACAGGGATTGGAATGGCACGAAGAGGCACAGGCTACCAGCAGGCAGGATAAGACTTGCGTAGTACTCCTTGAAGAGTTTTGGCAGATGTGCAGAGACTGGTAATTCAGGAAGTCCGAAGCAGGGCGAGGGTCAAACACAAGAGACAAAGGCAGGCTCGGGTCACTGGCAGAGGGTCAACACAGGAGATAGCAGGCAAGTCCGGGTCACAGGGAGAGACTGTCAAACACTGAAGACAAGGCAGAATCCGTTAAACAAGCCGAAGGTCGGGTCCAGGAGAAGAGCAGAGTGGTCAGGGACGATCCGGGTCAAGCAAGTGATTCAAATACAGGAAGCAGGAAACAACTCGGACAGGAAGCCGAAGACAAACCAGCAACCCGTCTGAGCACCTGAGTGTCTTTAAATAGGCCAGCCAGAGCGTCATGTTGAGCGCACGCTAATGGAAAAGCGTGCACGTCGTTCCATTGGGCCACGAGCGCGCGTGTGCCGAAACATCATTCCGGAGCGCCGTTCGGTGAATACGGCCGGATTGATTATTTCTCTGACAACTAGGCAGAACGGGGAAATGCTTTGTTTACAAAAGCATCTCCCCATTCTACCTCTCTGTGACACAATCGCGGGCACCCGGCAGACATCGAGTCACGGAGACCGCACCCGCAGACACCGCTTCTTAAAGGGGACGTACCTGTATGCCCTTTTGCCTACCAGTGCCATTCTGCTGACGTAAATCGGCGTGCGCTGGTTGGCAAGCGGTTAAAGCCCAACTCTGAGCAACGAAAAAGTTACTCCTTCCAGTGGGGCTGTGCCCGCACTGCAAGGGTTAATTGCTCATTCATGTCTAGGGAAACAATAAAACGAGATATACTTACTTGATCCTCCACTCTGGGCCGACTAGACTATTTTGCATTCTAGGCAAGACCAGCTACTTGCAAAAAATAAAAATAAAACTTCAAAAATATAACCATCGTGATGCTATTATATTAAAAAAGCATATGACTTTTTTTTTTAAATAAAAGATTACAGTCTGCACTTAGAAGCCTTGTTCCTTGTAAACCAGCGGCTGCCTAGTTCGCCTAGTGGTAGCATCAGCCCTGCCTCCACTCCTCCCTGCAGCTAGACCAGTACCAACAGCTTCTGCACCCCCACGCTCTAGCAGTCTACGGTCTTGACATCATCAAGTTCATAGCCCTGCTCTGGACAAGAGGACCCCGAAGGACAGTCCACTTCTGGAATCTTGGGGAGCGCCATCTGCCAGGAGAGCAGAGAAAGTAAAACTGCTTCTCCCCTTTTCTAGACAAAACAAGCTATAAAGCCTTGAAATGTGGGCACAGCCCCACTGCAAGGGATCATTTTTTTCTGCCTGGAGTTGGATAAAGACCAGAACTGTACTAAAAAGAATAGTTATTATTTACCATGTCATCTCTACTGGATGGCATTTATTTTCTAAACCACTGCATATTATAGACCATTGCCATTTTTTTCTATGAAATACTGTTTTTCATATTTTTTTTTGCATACCATTGCTGCTGTTCTCTTTTTAGCCTTTTTTAGTCATTTCCTGTGGGTATGAACGTGCTGCGGCACATCATTACTCTGAATTAGCTTACTGGTTAAACCATGCTTGGGCGATGTGCGTCAGCTTCACCACTTGTGGCCTAAATGGTAGGATTACCAAGTGTTATTTGAATGAAAACTTCAGATTTAAAAAGTTTGAAAACAACCTTTGGTTCTGCTACCCCTATGATGTTCTTCCCCCGGCCCCCAGCCTCAGTGGTGTATTTAGGTTTTGTGCTGCCCTAGGCCTGACTAAACTTGTGCACCCCCCCAATTTAAATTTGACCCACCCCTTCCTGTCAAGGCCACACCCCTTGCTGTTTAAGACCCGCCCTGAAATTTTCGAGTGGGGGCACTAGTTCTGAGTTCTTGTGGGAGGGGGTGGATTCCCTTAATTTGCATAGATTTCCTCTCACTTCCTGTTTGGCTATGGGGCAGGAAGTGAAGGGAAATCTCTGCAATGGGACAGGGATGGTAAAAAATAAACTGACAGGGGTTATAACCCTCCCTTATTCTATTCAAAATGAAAAAAAAGTGTTGCCTATAGTTTTACTATAAGCACAAATTTCAGATTTTTTATGGTAGTAATTTTCTAGCAAAAAAAATATGATTTTTACATGTAGGAGAAGAGTGCCAGAATAGGCCCGGTATTGAAGTAGTGAAGCAAAATTTCTGATAATTTTATGGAGAGGACTAAGAAGATATAACCAGGCCAATGGTGCAGCATAAAACATATAGCACAGTGAGGAAGGTTTGTGGTCCAGGATGAGAGGACAGTCAAAATTGGAAGTGGCCCCCCTCTCCCCCCCACAGTTGCGGAAAGCCAGCCGACCGCATAACGGAAGCAGTGCGGCCGCTTTATGGGGGCGCTAGACTTATTTGCCTCTCAACCCAGTCCGCCCCATAAGACTGGCGCTACACTTATGCCTGGTACACACAATCGGCTTTTCCGACAACAAAACCGTGGATTTCTTTCCAAAGGGTGTTGGCTCAGACGTGTCTTGCATACACACGGTCACACAAATGTTGGACCAAAATTCCGAACGTCAAGAACGCGGTGACGTACAAGACGTACGACCAGCCGAGAAAAGTTCAATAGCCAGTGCGGCTCTTCTGCTTGATTCTGAGCATGCGTGGAATTTTGTGCGTCGGAATTGTCTACACACGATCGGAATTCACGACAATGGATTTTGTTGTCGGAAAATTTGAGAACCAGCTCTCAAATTTTTGTTGTCGGAAATTCCGACAACAAACGTCCAATGGAGCCTACACACGGGCGGAATTTCCGATAACAAGCTCACATCGAACATATGTTGTCGAAAATTCCGAGCGTGTGTGCGCGGCATTATACTCGCCTGTGCCCAATCCAGTGAACTCTCTCTCATAAGCTCTAAGGCCTGTACACACGATAAGAACAACAGACAAAAATTTCCATAGGAGAACGGATCAGTCGATTATCTGATCGTACATATAGTGTCTTCGACAGCCAATTCCAACTATTCGGACAACAAAAATCCAAGGTGCAAGCTAGAAAAATGTTCTTGTACATGAACAAGGTCCGATTTTTGCTAAATGTCATCGTACAGAAATAATCGAATAGAAAATACTGTGCATGATCAGAAGGAAAGAACGACCCAGAAGACTCTCGTACGTACGTTTGCCTTTGTCATTTTGAGAATTTTCAAACAAGTTAATATCATTTTCGTTTACATCATAATACACACATTTGTAGAAAATCAGACGATCGGTCATCCATAGTATGTACTATGCCAGGGGTCTCCAAACTTTCTAAACAAAGGGCCAGTTTATTGTCCTTAAGACTTTACGGGAGCTGGACTGTGGTCAGCGGGAGTGGAAATTTTCCTGGCATCAGTGGAAGTAAACATCGCCAGATTTGGTATTAGGGGGAAGAATAGTGCCCCATTGTTGGTGTCAGTGGGAGAAATACGACCACTCCAAAGGATCAACTGGAGAATGCACTGCACATGTGCAGGAGCAGCTCAGAAGATTCTGACAAATGGCTCAGCTGCTACACAGCAATACCTTGTTGTATTTAGAACAATTAAAGTGATTGTAAAGGCAGAAGGTTTTTTATGTTAATGCATTCTACGCATTAAGATAAAAATCCTTTTGTGTGCAGCAGCTCCCTTTAGCCCCCCCAATACTTACCTGAGCCCCCTCTCTATCCAGCGATGTCCATGAGTGCCTCGGCCGTCCGAGACTCTATCTTCTGATTGGCTGAGACACAGCAAAGGTGCCTTTGGCTCCCGCTGATGTCAATCAAACTCAGTTAGCCAATCAGGAGAGAGAGGGGCGGAGCTGAACCACAGCTTCCTGTCTGAATGGATACACGAAGCTGTAGCTCTGCTCGGGGTGCCCCCATAGCAGGCAGCTTGCTGTTGGGGCACTCAATAGGAGTTGGGGGGGCAGGAGCTCCAGAAGCAAAGAGGGACCCGAGAAGAGGAGGATCCAGTCTGCCCTGTGCAAAGCCACTGCACAGGGCAGGTAAGTATAACATGTTTGTTATTTTAATAGAAAAAAAAGAGACTTTACAAATACTTTAAGTCTAAGTCTTGTGGCAGGATGGGGGACAGTACAGTTTAAATGTACCTACACCAAATGTGCCAGAGACAGAGTTTGACTGGCCTCATAGTGTTCTATGAGGTTCTACTGCGAAGGCATGGCCAAGAGACAGAGGACTTGCGGCACCTGAACAATCCCTAAAAGACATAGCTATCGGATCGATATAATTCTGGACAGGTGAAGGGGGTGGTGGGATCTGTTAGATCAACTTAAAGGTGCAAACAGGATAAATGCACATTCTCTCAAAGTGCCCTTATCCTTTAAAGCTTATATAATATTTTAGAGATTGGGTTTAGATCTATTTTAATTTTAACCTATGAGCCTAAGACCCCATACACACTATACAACTTTTGTTGTTTGATTTCCTTTAGATTTACCAAAACCATGCAGTGCAAGGGCCTGCCTGATTGCATACAAATTGAAACTTTTATGCCGCGTACACACGGTCAGAATTCCGGCCCGCAAAAGACCGATGAGATTTTTTCGATGGAAAATGTGACCGTGTGTATGCTCCATCGGTCTTTTGCTGGCGGAATTCCAGCCAGCAAAAGATTGAGAGCATGCTCTCAATTTTTCGGTCGGGAAAAGTTCCTATCCGAAAATGCGTGGCAATTCTGACGCGCAAAATCCCTACGCATGCTCGGAAACAATTCGACGCATGCTCAGAAGCATTGAACTTCATTTTCTCGGCTCGTTGTAGTTGTCACCGAATTCTTGATGGTCATAATTTCAGCGAACTTTTGCGTGACCGTGTGTATGCAAGGCAAACTTGGGCGGAATCCCGCCGGAAAAGCCGTCATATCTTTTTCCGACAAGAAAACTGATCGTGTGTACGCGACATTGAGGTTTGACCTCATATTATATGGTTTTGGTAAATCTGAAGGTAAAAAAATATACAGAAAATTGTATAGTGTGTATCTAGCTTACGCCGGCAATATACTTTTAGATCTCTCTTGTTCTGCCCCACAGGCTGAATGAGGGAAAACTTTAGATCCTCCATCCATGCTAAATAGCAGAAAGTGCAGAAAGAACAGGTGGACAAAGCAAACAGATCACAGGTTCCTGGCAAGTACCTTGTAATTCCTTTTGGAATATCTAATGCCCCAGCAGACTTTCAAGGCTTTGTTAATGATACGTGTATACCCTACTTGGGAGGATGTATGGTTACCTATTTAGATGACATTCACATTCTGCTGACATCACAGAGTATCAGGCACTTATGTGGACTCTAGGGATTTGCTATTTGCCAAATTAGATGTTATACTGCCCTAAGGTTTCATTTCTGATTACATAATTTACTCTTCTGCACTTAGTATGGACCCATTCAAGGGATTTTGCACTTAGTTAAATCAACTAACCTACAGAGGTTTATAGGTTTTGACAATTTTTCAAAGGTTATAAGGTTGTTCATATTTTTATTTTTACATTGTTATTAGGTAATATATTTCTCCACCCCGGTTGCTCATCTGACTGATATTATCTACAATGTTTCTGACCCTCCCTCAACTATCCACCCAGGGCATTGCAGCCTTACCAAAAGCTTTCAACTCTGCACACATTCTGCACCCATTCTAGTGAACCCCAACACCAGTCTAGTCTAGTAGTGTAGTTGAAGTAGATGCTTTGGAAACTGACAATTGGGAGTTCTTGGGTGTTAAATTGGCCTTTGGAGAGAGAGAAGACACTGGGGCTGATTTACTAAAGACAAATAAGATGTTCACGTTGGAAAATGATTTTCCCTTAGATTACTGAATAAGGTGAAGCTCTGCTGGCTTCCATAATCCAGTCATGTGCAAGGAAATTTTTTTTTATTTTTTTTATTTTATTATTATTATTATTATTCAGGATTTATATAGCGCCAACAGTTTACGCAGCGCTTTACAATATAAAAGGGAGACAATACAGTTATAATACAATACAATACAATAGGATTAAGAGGGCCCTGCTCAGAAGAGCTTACAAACTAATAGGGTGGGGCAGGTGGTACAAAAGGTTGTAACTGTGGGGAATGAGCTGATGGAAGTGGTAGGAGATTAGTTGGAGACGTGATAGGCTTTCCTGAAGAGATGAGTTTTCAGGGATTGCCTGAAGGTAGCAAGAGTAGGGGATAGCCGGATAGATGGAGGTAGCGAGTTCCAGAAGGTGGGAGAGGCTCTGAAGAAATCCTGGAGACGAGCATGGGAGGAGGAGATGAGAGAGCTTGAAAGCAGGAGGTCTTGAGAAGAGCGGAGAGGTCGATTTGGGTGATATTTGAAGACAAGTTTGGTGATGTAGCTCGGGGCAGAGTTGTGAATGGCTTTGTATGTTGTGGTTAGAATTTTGAATTTAATTCGCTGAGTGATTGGGAGCCAGTGTAGGGATTGAAGTAGAGGGTTGGCAGACACTGAGCGGTTGGTAAGGTGGATAAGTCGGCAGCAGCATTCATGATAGACTGAAGAGGGGAGGAGCCTATGGAGAGGTAAGCCAATGAGAAGGGAGTTGCAATAGTCAAGGCGAGAGATAACAAGGGAGTGAATGAGGAGCTTGGTGGTTTCATTTGTTAGAAAAGGGCGAATTTTAGAGATGTTACGGAGGTGAATTCTACAAACTTTTGACAACGATTGGATTTGAGGCTGAAATGACAAGTCAGAGTCTAGGATTACACTTAGTACCCTGGCGTGAGGGGAGGGACTGGGACTGATGGTTTCATTGTGGATTTTGATGGAAAATTCATGGAGGGGGGCACGGGCAGGGGGGAATATTAATAGCTCAGTTTTAGACAGATTTAGTTTAAGGAAGTGGTGCGACATCCATGCTGATATGTCAGTTAGTAAGTTAGTAATGCGAGAGGAGACTGAAGGAGTGAGGTGAGGAGTAGACAGATAGATTTGGCTGTCATTAGCGTATAAGTGGTATTGGAAGCCGTGAGCAGTTATTAAGTGACCAAGGGAGGAGGTGTAGATAGAGAAGAGAAGGGGTCCAAGAACCGAGCCTTGGGGGACCCCCACAGAAAGGGGCAATAGAGAGGAGGAGACAGAGTTGTAGGTGACACTGAAGGAGCACTGTGATAGATAGGCAGAGAACCAGGATAGAGCAGAATCTCGGAGGCCAAGGGAATGTAGTTTATTGAGAAGGATGGGGTGGTCAACAGTATCAAAGGCCGCAGAGAGGTCAAGTAGTAGGAGTATGGAGTACTGGCTGTTGGTTTTAGCAGTAAATTATTTTCTTTGCATGTGGATGGGTATTCTTTGCAAAGTTCTCTAAGCTAAGGGAATATTCTCTTGCAAAGTGAACAGCCTATATGCATTTAGTAAATTAACCTTCAATGCAAAAAAATTGCATATAAAATGGACAAAAACACACATAAAAGAATGCACTTAAGCTTAATTTCAACAATCGCTTGATAGTATTGTTCATTGACTGGAATTACTCTTAAAAGAGAAGTATGTTTTTTTTTTTTAGAACCTGTCACGTACCTTCAGCAGAGTCTGAATGTAGAGGGAGGCCTCTCGCACGGTCCTGGTCCTGACACCCCTGGTAGTAGGGACAGGGAGTGCCGGGGCACAGAAGGGTGCAGGTGCCTGCGGCTGGAGAACTGGAACTTGGAGATTCGGAATCCTCCGGAGACTAGATGAAAGATAGGCCACCAGAACTGTTAGTAGAAGCCGGGCAGGCGTGGGTTCAGGGATAACTGCAACGTCAGGTCAGGCAAAGGTTGGCAACGGGCTGGCAGCGAGGTATCCAAAACAGAAGACAGTTCGTGGTCAAGGTCAGGCAGAGGTCGGCAACGGGCAGGCAGCGAGGTACAAAGTCAGGAGGCAGAGCCGTAGTAGATAGTCCAAGCCAGGGTCGGTATAATCCGTAAGGTAGGTAGCAGACAAGGGAGATCCGAGAGAGTGGTCAGGAAGCCAGGTAATCAGGAGTAAGTAACAGGTCACACGAACGTCAGGAAATCAGGAACTAGCTGAAGACGATCCAGCACTAGTGTCAGGCAAGAACCTTGTTTATATATGGCGCCGAGCGCCGGGATTGGTGGACGTGAACGTGCGTGCGTGAGAACGTACACCCGCTCGTATGGCTGTGCGGGTGCGTGCATACGTTCGTACGGATGCGCGGTTGTGCACGTCCGATCCGGAACTCGCTCGTATCTGTCGGGGACACCGCGCATGGCCGTTAGACGCTGCCGCATGGAGACGGGAGCTAGTGCTGTGAGTTCTCTGACATTGCCCCCTCCTTAAGGGCAGCCTCTGGATGCCTCTAGACACCGAACCCTCTGAGCGGGAGCGGTGAAAGGCCCGTATGAGTCTTTGAGCATGGAGATTTGTTTCAGGTTCCCAGGAATTCTCTTCTGGGCCAAAGCCTCTCCGTTTGATTAAATACTGGTTTTGCCCTTGCCGTTTCCTATGGTCCAAAATGGCTTCAACTTCGAATTCTTCTTCCCCATTCACAATTATAGCTTCAGGGGGTCCTACCTCCCGATCTGAAAAGGAATTTGGTACATCGACCTTGAGTAGTGAAACATGGAAAACAGGGTGGATCCTGAATGAATTGGGAAGTTCGAGTTCATAGGCGACTGAATTAATCTTCTTCTTGACTGGGAAGGGCCCTAAGTATCTAGGTCCCAGTTTTTTAGAAGGGCATGCCAATTTCAGATTCTTAGTAGCCAGCCACACACGATCACCAACCTTTAGCTCCAACTCTCCCCTTTTTTTCTTGTCGAAGAATCTTTTATTATCTTCCTGTGCCTTAGAGATAGTTTCTTTAAGTAACTTATTGTTTGCAGCAAAGAAATTGAGTCTGTCCTGGACAGCAGGTACAGGAGAGTCTGGTATGAGTGCTGGCAAAAAGGAAGGGTGAAACCCGTAGTTGGAGAAGAAGGGTGACTGGTTTGTGGTAGAGTGCGTAGCATTGTTGAATGCAAATTCCGCCAAGGGTAGCAATGAGGCCCAATCTTCGTGAGAAAAAGAAGAAAAACAACGTAGGTACTGTTCCAACGTTTGGTTGGTGCGTTCAGTTTGCCCGTTGGTCTGGGGGTGATATGCTGAAGAAAAGTTCAGTTTGATGCCTAGTGTCTCACACAATGACTTCCAAAATTTAGATGTGAATTGTACTCCACGGTCAGAAACAATGTCACTGGGAATTCCGTGGAGTCTAACAATCTCTTTAATAAACACTCTGGCAGTCTCGGTTGCCGACGGAGTCCCTTTCATAGGGATAAAATGTGCCATCCTGGAAAAACGGTCAACGACCACAAAGACAGATGAGAATCCATCAGAAGGAGGAAGCTCGACAATGAAGTCCATTGCGATTTTATCCCAAGGTCTTTCGGGGATGGGCAGTGGTCTCAGTAGTCCCCATGCTTTGTTCTTGTTACTTTTATTCCTAAGGCAGGTCAAGCAAGAGTTTACATAAGTTCTACAGTCCTTTGCAAGGTTGGGCCACCAAAAATGCCTTTGAATTAAGTCCGTGGTCTTGTGACCCCCAAAATGGCCCGCTAAGGGATAATCATGACAGACCTGTAGAATGGTGGTACGTAGACCTTGGGGAACAAAAATCTTACTCCCTTGCAAGAAGAGCCCATCTTTTTCTTGGAGGTTAGTTCCTGGGGGTATCGTTGTCCCTAAAGATGCCTGACGGATCTGTGATATCACACTGGATTGGGTCAGTAAGAAATTTCCAGCTTGCAGGATCGTATCTGGTGGGGAAGGATCCACAGTTTCCGTGAACATGCGGGATAGCGCATCGGGTTTGATGTTTTTAGATCCTGGCCGATAGGTAAGGTGAGAATTGAAACGGGAAAAGAAGAGGGCCCATCTTGCTTGTCTGGGTCTGAGGCGTTTGGCAGTCCTGAGATACTCGAGATTTTTATGATCTGTGAAGATCAAGATGGGATGTGCTGCCCCCTCTAGGAGATACCGCCATTCTTCCAAGGCTGCTTTTATCGCCAAGAGCTCTCGGTCCCCAACGTCATAATTTCTCTCGGAGGCACCTAATTTCTTGGAGAAGAAAGCCACAGGGTGCATTAAAGATTTTGGCCCTTGGCGCTGGGACAGGATGGCCCCCACAGCATTCTCTGATGCATCCACTTCCAGGGTATAAGGTAGGGCAGGATCAGGGTGTTTCAACACCGGAGCAGAGGTAAATAGCTCCTTTAATTTGTCGAACGCAGCTTGGGCTGCTGTGGTCCACTGAAAACGGCTTTGCTTCCTTGTAAGATGTGTGATGGGTGCTATAATACTGGAGAAATTTTTAATAAATTTTCTATAAAAGTTAGAGAATCCAATAAAACGTTGCACCCCTTTCTTATCGGTTGGGGGTGGCCAGGACATGATGGCTGAGACTTTCTGAGGATCCATTGCTACACCCCGAGTTGATATTACCAGGCCGAGAAAGTGAATGGTCTGGCGTTCAAACTCACATTTCTCGGCCTTGGCAAAGAGTCCGTTTTGTCTCAATCTCAGAAGAACTTGCCTCACATGGTCACGGTGTGTTTCTAAGGAGTTTGAGAATATCAGGATATCGTCCAGGTAGACAATTACGAATGAGTCCAGAAAATCTCTAAAAATGTTATTCACAAAATGTTGGAAGGTGGCTGGTGCATTGCAGAGTCCGAATGGCATAACTAGGTACTCGAAGTGGCCGAAGCGTGTCCGGAAAGCTGTCTTCCACTCATCACCCTCACGGATTCGAATCAAATTATAGGCACCTCGCAAATCCAATTTTGTGAATATCCGGGCCGAGCGAAGTCTCTGAAACAGTTCTGGGATCAAGGGAAGAGGATAGCGATTCTTAATTGTTATTTTATTTAGGTCTCTGTAGTCCACACACGGGCGGAGGGAATGATCTTTCTTCTCTACGAAAAATATTCCAGCACCAGCTGGAGAAGAGGAATGTCTGATGAAACCTTTTTTGAGGTTTTCGTTAATGTACTCCTTAAGGACCAGGAGTTCGGGTTCCGACAGGGGAAAGATTCTTCCAAACGGGATTTCTGCCCCTGGTAACAGTTCAATTGGGCAGTCATAAACCCGGTGGGGAGGAAGAGTATCTGCTTTATGCTTATCAAACACATCCAGGAAACTATGGTAGACAGATGGAACCAGTTCTTGGGACTCTGACGTAGATTTTAAACAGCCGAGGACTGGGGTTACATGGTGGAGGACCTTGAGGCAGTTCTGGAGGCAATAGCTGGACTGGAACACTACTTCGCCCGTAACCCAGTTGATTTGGGGATTATGGGCTTGTAGCCACGGCATTCCCAGAATAATTGGAAACAATGGGGATGAGATGACGTCCAGGCACAATAGTTCCTGATGGTTGGGTAATATGCTGGCGGGCAGTGGTTGGGTTTCATGCGTAATAGGCCCGGATTTAATGTTTGACCCATCTGCAAGTCGTATGGAAAGTTGCTGTTGCTTGGGTGTTAATGGGACGTCATGTTGTAGGGCAAAGGCACGGTCTATGAAGCAGCTGCAGGCGCCAGAGTCAATTATGGCCCGGACCCGGAGTGTTCCTTCTGGAAGCTGCAAGGAAACAGGGACAGCAATGTGAGCAGAACTTGTTACAGTTAGTGTTCTAGGTTCATGAGGTAGATAGTTAAACTTACGAGCTTTATTTGGGCACATATTTGCGTAGTGGCCGGCCTCCCCACAATAGAGGCAGAGGTTGTTCTGACGTCGACGCTGTTTCTCTTCGGGTGACAGTGGTGAGCGGAGCAACCCTATCTGCATTGGTTCCGGAGCTTCGGAGGTGGCAGCAGGTACATGGGAGGTGGACATAGTAGGGTTGCTAGGAACTTTGGGCAGCATCCAGGTGGGTCGCATCTGACTGGTTCTTTCAGATCTCCGTTCCCTTAGACGACGGTCTATCTGGATGGACAATTGGATCAGGTCTTCCAAAGAGTCTGGAAGTCCAACTCGGGCCAACTCATCTTTCAGTGCCTCAGAGAGTCCCATGCGGAACTGATAGCGGAGGGCGGCGGCGTTCCACTGAGTATCGGAACTCCATCGCCTAAAGTCAGTTACGTAATCTTCTACTGGCCTACGTCCCTGCTGGAGAGCATGAAGACTGGCCTCTGCAGTGGTAGCTCGTTGAGGGTCGTCATACATTTTGGCCATTTCATTCATGAAAGAGTCCATAGTATCTAATAGTGGACTGGCTTGCTCCAATAAGCGGTGAGCCCAGGTTTGAGGTTCCCCCTGGAGTAGTGAGATGATGAACCCCACCTTGGTGCTCTCCAAAGAGAAGGTACGGGGCTGTAGCAGGAAGTATAGCTGGCAGGCATTTTTAAAGGCACGGAACTTGCTGCGATCTCCGAAAAACCTCTCTGGAGTGGGGACTCGAGGCTCTAGGGGTGGCACCATTATTGCAGGTGCTGCTGCTGCGGCCACTGGACCGGGAGACCGAGCGGCTGTAGTTGCCTGGTGAGTTGAGGGATTTGGAGACAATGACTCCACTCTTTGCTCAAGTTGCCGGTAGCCATCTTGTAGGCCCTGGACTGCCTGGGTAAGGGCCGAAATCTGTTGGCACAGAGTGTCTAGAGGTGAGGTCCCCCTATCAGACTCCATCTTGGCTGGATCGTACTGTCACGTACCTTCAGCAGAGTCTGAATGTAGAGGGAGGCCTCTCGCACGGTCCTGGTCCTGACACCCCTGGTAGTAGGGACAGGGAGTGCCGGGGCACAGAAGGGTGCAGGTGCCTGCGGCTGGAGAACTGGAACTTGGAGATTCGGAATCCTCCGGAGACTAGATGAAAGATAGGCCACCAGAACTGTTAGTAGAAGCCGGGCAGGCGTGGGTTCGGGGATAACTGCAACGTCAGGTCAGGCAAAGGTTGGCAACGGGCTGGCAGCGAGGTATCCAAAACAGAAGACAGTTCGTGGTCAAGGTCAGGCAGAGGTCGGCAACGGGCAGGCAGCGAGGTACAAAGTCAGGAGGCAGAGCCGTAGTAGATAGTCCAAGCCAGGGTCGGTATAATCCGTAAGGTAGGTAGCAGACAAGGGAGATCCGAGAGAGTGGTCAGGAAGCCAGGTAATCAGGAGTAAGTAACAGGTCACACGAACGTCAGGAAATCAGGAACTAGCTGAAGACGATCCAGCACTAGTGTCAGGCAAGAACCTTGTTTATATATGGCGCCGAGCGCCGGGATTGGTGGACGTGAACGTGCGTGCGTGAGAACGTACACCCGCTCGTATGGCTGTGCGGGTGCGTGCATACGTTCGTACGGATGCGCGGTTGTGCACGTCCGATCCGGAACTCGCTCGTATCTGTCGGGGACACCGCGCATGGCCGTTAGCCGCTGCCGCATGGAGACGGGAGCTAGTGCTGTGAGTTCTCTGACAGAACCATACTTACCTAGGTGGATGCAGCATCGCTCCGAGGCACCAACTGGAGGGGGGGCGCCGCCGGCACCCAAGCCAAATGACTGTATGAGCACAGACTGAGCTGCATTCCCACTAAGCTGCCCGAACTCACACACCACTGGCTGGACCTAGATTTCAGTTGCGTCCGCCCCGCCTCCACTCTGGCCCGGCCCGCTGAACTCCTCCTTTCAGAGCCGGGATGGAACACAGCTGCAGTAAAGTGAAGGGGGAGGGGCGCCAGAAGCGTCACTAGCGCTGGGTTCCAAGTCCTGCCCCGCGGCTCCTGCACAATCTCTTCCAGACTGTTCTGATAGAACACGAGGAGGAGCCTAGGAATAAGAACACATCCCTTTGCGCCATTGAGCCATCTGAAATCTGTGTATGGAAAGGGGAGTGGCAAGGATGGAGGTAAAGCAGAATGTCCAGGGTGCAGAGTATGCAGTTATAGAGGAGAAGGAACACAGAAGCAGAGGGAATAGGAGGATCTATGGTAAAATTAGTACAAAAGGGGGATAATTATGTGGGCAGGGCAGGAACCAGGCTTGAGCGTGTGTTTTTTTAGTGCTGGGCTGCGGGGGGGCGGGAGTGGCCGAGTCAGACTCTCAGCGGCTCACTGAGAGGCTGAGCTGGGTGCCGTCCAGGGATCTGGGCGAATCCCGAATCTATAGTCGTGATGACGCCCGAGCCTGAACGACTGTGACATCAACAGAAAGCTGTTGTCACAGGAGTGCAAAACGAACTGCACTCCTGTGATCCATAGGAGAAGTCAATAGTGTATTTAGGTTTTGTGCTGCCCTAGGCCTAACTAAACTCGTGCACCCCCTAATTTAAATATGACCCACCCCTTTGCTGTTTAAGACCTGCCCTGAAATTTTCGAGTGGGGGCACTAGTTCTGAGGGCCTGGGGGGGGCAATGGATTCCCTTCATTTGCATAGATTTCCTCTCACTTCCTGTTTGGCTATAGGGCAGGAAGTGAAGGGAAATCTCTGCAATGGGACAGGGATGGTAAAAAATAAATTGACAAGGGCTATAACCCTCCCTTACGCTATTCAAAATGAAAAAAAAAAGTGTTGCCTATGGTTCTACTTTAACCACTTCAGCCCCGGAAGGTTTTACCCCCTTCCTGACCAGAGCACTTTTTACAATTCGGCACTGCGTCGCTTTAACTGCTAATTGCGCGGTCATGCAATGCTGTACCCAAACGAAATTTGCGTCCTTTTCTTCCCACAAATAGAGCTTTCTTTTGATGGTATTTGATCACCTCTGCCATTTTTATTTTTTGCGCTATACGCGGAAAAAGACCGAAAATTTTGAAAAAAAATGATATTTTCTACTTTTTGTTCTAAAAAAAATCCAATAAACTCAATTTTAGTCATACATTTAGGCCAAAATGTATTCGGCCACATGTCTTTGGTAAAAAAAATGTCAATAAGTGTATATTTATTGGTTTGCGCAAAAGTTATAGCGTCTACAAACTAGGGTACATTTTCTGGAATTTACACAGCCTTTAATTTATGACTGCCTATGTCGTTTCTTGAGGTGCTAAAATGGCAGGGCAGTACAAAACCCCCACAAATGACCCCATTTTGGAAAGTAGACACCCCAAGGAATTTGCTGAGAGGCATGTTGAGCCCATTGAATATTCATTTTTTTTGTCCCAAGTGATTGAATAATGACAAAAAAAAAAAAAAAAAAAAAAAATTACAAAAAGTTGTCACTAAATTATATATTGCTCACACAGGCCATGGGCATATGTGGAATTGCACCCCAAAATACATTTAGCTGCTTCTCCTGAGTACGGGGATACCACATGTGTGGGACTTTTTGGGAGCCTAGCCGCGTACGGGGCCCCGAAAACCAAGCACCGCCTTCAGGATTTCTAAGGGCGTACATTTTTGATTTTACTCCTCACTACCTATCACAGTTTTGAAGGCCATAAAATGCCCAGATGACATAAAACCCCCCCAAATGACCCCATTTTGGAAAGTAGACACCCCAAGCTATTTGCTTTGAGGCATGTTGAGTCCATGGAATGTTTTATATTTTGACACAAGTTGCGGGAAAGTGACACATTTTTTTTTTTTTTTTTGCACAAAGTTGTCACTAAATGATATATTGCTCACACAGGCCATGGGCATATGTGGAATTGCACCCCAAAATACATTTAGCTGCTTCTCCTGAGTATGGGGATACCACATGTGTGGGACTTTTTAGGAGCCTAGCCGCGTACGGGACCCCGAAAACCAAGCACCGCCTTCAGGATTTCTAAGGGCGTACATTTTTGATTTTACTCCATACTGCCTATCACAGTTTCGGAGGCCATGGAATGCCCAGGTGGCACAAAACCCCCCCCAAATGACCCCATTTTGGAAAGTAGACACCCCAAGCTATTTGCTGAGAGGCATGGTGAGTATTTTGCAGCTCTCATTTGTTTTTGAAAATAAAGAAAGACGAGAAAAAAATTTTTTTTTTTTCTTTTTTCAATTTTCAAAACTTTGTGACAAAAAGTGAGGTCTGCAAAATACTCACTATACCTCTCATCAAATAGCTTGGGGTGTCTACTTTCCAAAATGGGGTCATTTGGGGGGGTTTTGTGCCACCTGGGCATTCCATGGCCTCCGAAACTGTGATAGGCAGTGAAGAGTGAAATCAAAAATTTACGGCCTTAGAAAGCCTGAAGGCGGTGCTTGGTTTTCGGGGTCCCGTACGCGGCTAGGCTCCCAAAAAGTCCCACACATGTGGTATCCCCGTACTCAGGAGAAGCAGCAGAATGTATTTTGGGGTGTAATTTCACATATTCCCATGGCATGTTTGAGCAATATATCATTTAGTGACAACTTTGCGCAAAAAAAAATAAAAAAAATAAAAAATTGTCTCTTTCCCGCAACTTGTGTCGCAATATAAAATATTCCATGGACTCAACATGACTCTCAGCAAATAGCTTGGGGTGTCTACTTTCCAAAATGGGGTCATTTGGGGGGGGTTTGAACTGTCCTGGCATTTTATGCACAACATCTAGAAGCTTATGTCACACATCACCCACTCTTCTAACCACTTGAAGACAAAGCCCTTTCTGACACTTATTGTTTACATAAAAAAATTAATTTTTTTTTGCAAGAAAATTACTTTGAACCCCCAAACATTATATATTTTTTTTAAAGCAAATGCCCTACAGATTAAAATGGTGGGTGTTTCATTTTTTTTTTTCACACAGTATTTGCGCAGCGATTTTTCAAACGCATTTTTTGGGGAAAAAACACACTTTTTTACATTTTAATGCACTAAAACACACTATATTGCCCAAATGTTTGATGAGATAAAAAAGATGATCTTAGGCCGAGTACATGGATACCAAACATGACATGCTTTAAAATTGCGCACAAACGTGCAGTGGCGACAAACTAAATACATTTTTAAAAGCCTTTAAAAGCCTTTACAGGTTACCACTTTAGATTTACAGAGGAGGTCTACTGCTAAACTTACTGCCCTCGATCTGACCTTCGCGGCGATACCTCACATGCATGGTGCAATTGCTGTTTACATTTGACGCCAGACCAACGCTTGCGTTCACCTTAGCGCGAGAGCAGGGGGGACAGGGGTGCTTTTTTTTTTTTTTTTTTTTTTTTTCTTTATTATTATTATTTTTTTATCTTATTTTTAAACTGTTCCTTTCATTTTTTTTTTTTTAAATCATTTTTATTGTTATCTCAGGGAATGTAAATATCCCCTATGATAGCAATAGGTAGTGACAGGTACTCTTTTTTGCAAAAATTGGGGTCTATTAGACCCTAGATTTCTCCTCTGCCCTCAAAGCATCTGATCACACCAAGATCGGTGTGATAAAATGCTTTCCCAATTTCCCAATGGCGCTGTTTACATCCGGCGAAATCTACGTCATAAAATGCTCGTAGCTTCCGGTTTCTTAGGCCATAGAGATGTTTGGAGCCATTCTGGTCTCCGATCAGCTCTATGGTCAGCTGGCCGAATCACTGGCTGCATTCTCAGGTTCCCTGTTGGGACAGGAGAGCCAGAGAAAAACACGGAAGATGTTGGGGGGGGGGGCATTCCCTCCCACTGCTTGTAAAAGCAGTCTAGAGGCTAATTAGCCACTAGGATTGCTTTTACATGAAAGCCGACCGCTGGCTGAAAAGAATGATACCAAGATGATACCTAAACCTGCAGGCATCATTCTGGTATAACCACTCAAAGTCGTGAATGGCATACCTGAAGACAAAAAAATGGTTAACAATAAAGCACAGTAAACGGTAAGGTATAAAAAATTGCATACCTGAAAAGCAAACATGATAAAACATAATAACAATAACAATAACAATAACAATAACAATAAAACATTGCAGAATAGAATACAGTAAAAAAGAGCAGAACAATAGAGAGAGAATAGAGAGAGAGAGAACAATAAAACGACAACTATTTTTATTTTATATTTTTGTTTGTGTTTTTTTTTTTTTTTTTTTTTTTTTTACACTTTTTTTTGTAACTAACTTTTATAACTGTAACCGGTTCCAGGTTCGGGTCTCTCAAAATGCGATGGCATCTTGGGAGACCCTGTGAAAGTGTGCCTAGTCTGTGCAATGCTGTACCCTACGCTAATACTCAACTAGTGCATGGTAGCGTTCAAAACATTCACCAATGCAAAGACCAGGATTGTCAGGACAGGAGGGACAATAATAGCGGGTGTCACGCCTATATCCGCGCTTGCTGCAGACACAACATCTTTTTTGGGGGGGTTCGTTGGGTAGGGGTACTCGGGAGGACATAAAGAAAATGCCTCTCATGCAGCCGACTGCATTTGGTTGGGGATGTGAATGGGGGAAGTACGGGCGCTGCAGAAGTGGTGGGCTCCCAATTAGGATTGGCGAATGCAGCAGGAAGGGCACTATGGGCACGACGGGCATGTGTTTGTCTTTTTGGTGGCAGCGGGACACTACTTGTGCTTGCCACCTCACCAGCTTGAACTGCACTTATGGGACTCGCCACGTCACCAAGTGTTACTGCAGTGCTGGTTTGACTACGACCGGGGTGTACTAGGCCGCTGGCGCTTGCCAGTTCACCAAAACGCTACAAAAAAAACTGTTAGCGATCACAGGGATCCGGCCTGACTCTGCGAACGCTGCAGTTATGCGTTTAGTGTTTTGTAAGTGACAGTGATCGATCGATACTGCACTTGGGTGGGCTGGGCCGGGCCGGGCGGAGGGGCAAAACGCAGGTGCTAGCAGGTATCTGGGCTGATCCCGCTAACACTGCGTTTTTGGGAACCCTAAACTGCTGGGGACACTAGTATAGATCTAATCGGATCAGATATTGATCCGATCAGATACTATACCACTAAGGGAGGCGTATGCTGCGTGCGTGGGTGTTAGCGGTACTGGCGCTAATCTGATGCTGCCTGGGGCTGGTGCTTGCCAGTTCACCAAAACGCTACCAAAAAAACTGTTAGCGATCGCAGGGATCAGGCCTGACTCTGCGAACGCTGCAGTTATCCGTTTAGTGTTTTGTAAGTGACAGTGATCGATCGATACTGCACTTGGGTGGGCTGGGCCGGGCGGAGGGGCAAAACGCAGGTGCTAGCAGGTATCTGGGCTGATCCCGCTAACACTGCGTTTTTGGGAACCCTAAACTGCTGGGGACGCTAGTATAGATCTGATCGGATCAGATATTGATCCGATCAGATACTATACCACTAAGGGAGGTATACGGTGCGTGCATGGGTGTTAGCGGTACTGGCGCTAACCTGACGCTGCCTGGGGCTGGTGCTTGCCAGTTCACCAAAACGCTACCAAAAAAACTGTTAGCGATCGCAGGGATCAGGCCTGACTCTGCGAACGCTGCAGTTATGCGTTTAGTGTTTTGTAAGTGACAGTGATCGATCGATACTGCACTTGGGTGGGCTGGGCTGGGCGGAGGGGCAAAACGCAGGTGCTAGCAGGTATCTGGGCTGATCCCGCTAACACTGCGTTTTCGGGAACCCTAAACTGCTGGGGACGCTAGTATAGATCTGATTGGATCAGATATTGATCCGATCAGATACTATACCACTAAGGGAGGCGTATGCTGCGTGCGCGGGTGTTCGCGGTACTGGCGCTAATCTGACGCTGCCTGGGGCGACGCATATCACCGCCGGGTGATCAGGGGGCTAAACCTTTATTCGGTAATAAACGGCGGGTGCCCTGACACTATAAAAAATAAACGAACTAACCAGCGTCACCCGTAACAGTTATACGGTGATCAGTGGTGAAAGGGTTAACTAGGGGGCAATCAAGGGGTTAAAACATTTATTAGATAGTATATGGGGGTCCCTGTCGCTATAAAATGCTGACGGCGAACCTAAATATTTACGTTCCTAACTACCGTCACCAGCGACACTAATACAGCGATCAGAAAAATGATCGCTTAGCGACACTGGTGAGGGGGGGTGATCAAGGGGTTAAAACTTTATTAGGGGGGGTTAGGGGGGTATCCTAGACCTAAAGGGGGGTAATACTCACTGCCCTAACACTAACTGTCACAAACTGACACTATGCAGTAATCAGAAAAAAAAAAAAAATAAAAAAAAAAAAATACTGCTAATGTCAGTTTGTGACAGGGGGGGGTGGTGATTGGGGGGGGGATCGGGGGGCGATCGGGGGGGGGATCGGGGGTGTAAATATGCCTGGCATGTTCTACTGTGTGTGTGTGTGTTTGGTGCACTCACTTGTCTTCTCTCCTCGGCGCTGGGACGGAAACTGCCCAGCCGAGGAGAGATGACATCACATCCTCTGCCTGTGTGAAACGACACACAGGCAGAGGAGGACTCCCATTGGCTGGGAGCGATCGCGAGGGGGGGGCCACGATCGGATGGTCTCCCCCTCGCCTCCCGACGCTCCCAGTCAGATGCCGACCGCCGATGGCACCGGGGGGGGGTCCGATCGGACCCCCCGCCCGCGGGAGGCAGATCACGTACGGGTACGTGATTTTGCCTGCCCGTGCCATTCTGCCGCAGTATATATGCGGTAGGCGGTCGGCAAGTGGTTAAGCACAAATTTCTAATAATTTTATGGAGAGGACAAAGAAGATATAACCATGCCAATGGTGCAGCAGAAAACATATAGCACAGTGAGGAAGGTTTGTGGTCCAGGATGAGAGGACAGTCAAAATTAGAAGCGGCCCCCCCCCCCCCCCCTACAGATGCGGAATTCTGGCTGCCCGCATACCGGAAGCATTATGTACCGGCCGCTTTATGGGGGCACTAGACTAATTTGCCTCTCAGCCCAGTCCGCCCCATAAGACTGGCGCTACACTAATGGTGTAGCGCAAGCCGGCTGGGACTCTTTCCGTGCTGCCCCCCTGCAAAGTGCAGGGGGGCAGAAACAATTTAAATGCAGAATGCTTTTCAGGTAAAACAGTTTGCATTTGTGATGTATTTGAGACGTGTTGGAGATATGTTTAACAATAGAAAAGGGGGAAGATAGAAGGGGGTTGTGACCTGTCCCAGCCTTGGTATAACAATGACATGCCTCCATCCCTGATTTGTATAGAATCGAGGATAGAAATTTGAACAGGACTTTGAGTCAGGCATGTCAAAGAGTGATGTCTAGTTGTTTACCGAGAATACTTTTTAACTATAGATTTGATTTAGTTTAATGTAGTGTCATGATACCAAATCAATGGTCCAAGGTATTAAAAAAATATCAATAATTAATAATATAGACTGAACAGGGAAATCACAAAGGATTTACAACATATTTAAACAAACATACTTAATATAATTAATCGCTGGACATAATGGCACAATCAATACAAATAAATCAGATAGTAAACATGATTGATTCTATTAATACAGAAATCGATACATAGAAAAATATATAAAATGATTTTTAGTCAAAATATTTTTGGGCATCCATTAGTTGATAACTCGACGCGTTTCATGGCTTGTAACCAATCGTCAGATGCATATATAAACTAAAGAAAATTTTCTTTGGAGTAATGGGACATCTGTTAGTATATAAACCCTCTAAGTAAGGGGGAGTAAGAAAGATCAGTTTCAAAAATACTTACAGATCAGCCCACAAGCTAATCGCAGCTCCCAAAGGGGTCATAACGGCAGCCTGGGTTGGGCAGTCTCACCCAGGGTTGAGGCAGAGAACACCCCCCCATGAAGTCAGACAAGGGACCTGGGGATGGTGGCAACCAGGAAACAAACCAGACTACTCCAACACATGACCCATGGTGATGGATATGCATCCTTGGACATACACCTAGTTCTGAAAGGAAAGGAATGATAAAGTTGAATAAAAAAGAAAAAAGGGGAGGGGGGAAGAGGGGTATTGTTTGGGGTGGTGTGGAATGAGTAGTGAATGATATTGATGTCAAGGATAACTAATGCATCAAAGAAGTGATAACTGTACCGAATGGGTGAATGTGTAATAATAAAAAACCTCCTAATAGGACCGAGTTGAAAACGTTGGCCTACAGATGTGTATGTTAAAAAATGTGAAGGTGTATTCGTGGAATACAAGGGTAAAAATGGTAAAGGTGAAATGGATAAATAATAAGTGTATCCTATTGAGGGTGTAGGGATGAAATGGTGTGTGGGTTGAGTGTATATAAGAGCGTAGTTACCTGGGTGTTGTATAGGCAGCACAAGTTGGTCAAGTCCTCGTGGTGGACTGATGGGCATGAAAAATATTGCTGAAAATATTGTTTAATGATAGGTTGGTCAGGTCACGCTATAGGGTGTCTTCCACCCATCTAATTGGTTGAGAAGAGGGTTGTAACCTGTCCACGCCTTGGTATGACAATGACATGCCTCCATCCCTGATTTGTATAGAATCGAGGATAGAAATTTGAACGGGACTTTGATTGAGGAATGTCAAAGAGTGATGTCTAGTTGTTTACCGAGAATACTTTTTAACTATGGATTTGATGTAAATCCTTTGTGATTACGCTATTCAGTCTATATTATTAATTATTGATATATTTTTAATACCTTGGACCATTGATTTGGTACCGTGACAATACATTAAACTAAATCAAATCCATAGTTAAAAAGTATTCTCGGTAAACAACTAGACATCACTCTTTGACATGCCTCACTCAAAGTCCTGTTCAAATTTCTATCCTCGATTCTATACATTTAATACTTTGCACAGTATACAGGAACAGAAGCAAAGCAATAGATTTTACAAACAATGAACACTATTCTTTACAATTCAAATCAAAATTCAAATATTAAATTCCAGATGTTTCCAAAAAACACAAAGTGCAAAAAAAACCATGTGTACATTACCCCAAAATAAATTGGGGTATAAATAAATATGTCATCAGAGAAATGGTGTCACTTCTGGACCATGTCGAGACCTAAGAATGTAGTGACTATTGGCTGGCATGCATAGAGTTAATTCATATGCAGTAATCCTTTAGCTATCTGTAACACTTCTTGTAAAACACTGTTGTCTGGTGCACAGTGGAATTCCTCAAAGATTTAAACATGACTAATAGGTCTTTTTTTTCCTATGGAAACCAACTGTAACTAGAGCCTGTCATGGAGAATCCCATTCCATGTATTGTCCTCAAGAGAAATCCCACCGCACTCAAGATACAACTTGCCAAGTGCAGTAGTTGGAAACTCACTCAATGTGGTTAACCTTTAAGATATGTGACATCACAGCAATGCACATTGCAGGCTAAATGCTGTGGAGGATGGTAGCAGGAAAGGTAGATACTTTCTTTGGTACATCAGTTGATAAAGTTTCTAATAGACAGTTCAATAAAACCAGTTTCACTTGTGGTTACTGGACTCCTTCTGATGTACTGGAGGGTAGTAATGAGCATCTAAGGCTTTTGGAGGTGACTGATGGAAAGCATCCCAACAATAAAGGTCAGAAGCTAAAAGGAGGGAAGGAAGTCATTAGCACATGTGCCACCATCAGGTTCAGACAAAGATATATGTGTGTAGGAGCGTCTGGGTAGGGTGCAGCGTGGTGAGCCAGCGGCAGAGAATACACAGAGGCCGAGGTGAATGGAAAGTGTATTGAGAAAATTCTACAATGCACAATTAAGCCTGGTGGGTAGGCACAGCCGACCAGAGCCACTAACAGCCCATAGCAGAGGAACGCCATCTTGCAATGATGCAGATGCTTCTGCTGCGAGGAGCAGGAATGCGACTTAGCCGGTCCACACTCCAAATGGGAGGTTTTGTGAGAGGGGATAGTAGCGTAGTAACAGCACTTTCCCTACTACTCTGGAAACTGCCCTGTCACCATTTACTGTTCCTGACAGACGGTGAACCTGTCCATACACTAACCTCTCGCACAATGCGCGCCAAACCCGGGAGCCGGAGTCTTAAATAGACTCTGCCTGACCCAAGATGGTCACGTGGAATGCAAGTGTTCTGTCAAAATAGTAAATTCATCAAGATTTCCAATTATGTCACTTCCGGTTACTGTAAACCATCATTAATTGGAGATTTCGATGACTTGCCGTTTTGGACACAACACCAGCAAGCGTGTACACTCCGGTACACAAAGACTTTGCTGCTTTGACACAACAGCGGGTAACGAGGAAAAAGTTGTCGACGCAGCAGAGGCGGTCATTTTGTTGGTTACTATCCGAGCGGACTAGCAATATCCACTTATAATACTGTCTACCGCAGTGTATACGGTTGCTGGTGTTGTGTCAAAACAGCAAGTCATAGAAATATCCAATTACTGACGCTTTACAGTAACCGGAAGTGATGTAATTGGAGATCTTGATCAATTGGCTATTTTGACTGAACACCAGCGTCCAATCTGACAGTTGTCTCCCTGTGACCCCAGGAAGTCAAAGAGGAACCAAGTTCCTCACAACTTCCTTCCCCATTTGCCCTGCTACATCGGTTGAGCGCCACCTACAGTAGGGAATACAGACTGCACCTGCCTACTAGTGTGCAATATACGCTTCTTCTACCCATTGCTCTTTCAGAAATAAATTAGAAGTGAAAAGTTTTTGGAGACATTTGACAAATAAGCTTATTCCCATTCCAAAACCATGGCCACTAATATAGAGTTAAATATGCAAAATGGATGCAGCGCTAGTGAAAATATTAGTCAATTTATCAAGTGAAAGAAAACTTTCAAGTACATAAATAATAAGGAGGTAACACCGATCCGTGTGGATAGAGATAAGCTACAGAGGAAATAATGAAAAATCCTTCATGTAAAATGCATCCAGCTCCACACCCAGGTGAGTAGATGTTTACCAGATCGCTGTGACCACTAAACAGTAGTCTCAACAAGCTCAGGGAAAAAAACGTCTCCCCAGGACCTTTAAAGTTGTCTGGAACTGCAGCTAGAACTGGAAATGAAGATAAAAGCTGTTTGAAAGCGATACAGCAATATGTGATGAAAAGGAAACTGCGGCGTCTCCATAGGCTTCACTTCACTTCCTATATTGTTTGCCCATCCACCTCCTGAGAGGAAAAACGTGGTGACGTCACCGTTGCAGGCTCCACCCTGCGCATTTCGACACTAACGGACGTCGACTGGGGATTGGCCTTCAGGCTTCTTTTTTCTACATTTAATATAGAGTTAAACCCCCCCCCATTTGCGTTTTGGATGGCCGCACTCCAATGCAAACACCTTTATTACAGTGAAAAAGAATCCATACAGCAACAGAGGTACAGGTACAGATACAGCTGACGTGTTTCACACACTTACTGGTGCTTAGCCATAGGCTACTCCTGACCCCTGAACTCTGCCTCACTTACTCCTGACCCCTGAACTCTGCCTCACCTACTCCTAACCCCTGAACTCTGCCTCACCTACTCCTAACCCCTGAACTCTGCCTCTTCTACTCCTAACCCCTGAACTCTGTCTCACTTACTCCTGACCCCCCGAACTCTACCTCACTTACGCCTGACCACTGAACTCTGCCTCACTTATTCCTGACCCCTGAACTCTGCCTCACTTATTCCTGACCCCCCGAACTCTACCTCACTTACTCCTGACCACTCTACTCTGCCTCACTTATTCCTGACCCCTGAACTCTGCCTCACTTACACCTGACCCCTCGAACTCTGCCTCACTTACTCCTGACCCCCCAACTCTGCCTCACTTATTCCTGACCCCTGAACTCTGCGTCACTTATTCCTGACCCCTGAGCTCTGCCTCACTTATTCCTGACCTCTGAACTCTGCCTCACTTATTCCTGACCCCTGAACTCTGCGTCACTTATTCCTGACCCCTGAGCTCTGCCTCACTTACACCTGACCCCTCGAACTCTGCCTCACTTACTCCTGACCCCCAACTCTGCCTCACTTATTCCTGACCCCTGAACTCTGCGTCACTTATTCCTGACCCCTGAGCTCTGCCTCACTTATTCCTGACCTCTGAACTCTGCCTCACTTATTCCTGACCCCTGAACTCTGCCTTACTTACACCTGACCCCTGAACTCTGCCTCACTTACACCTGACCCCTCGAACTCTGCCTCACTTACTCCTGACCCCCCAACTCTGCCTCACTTATTCCTGACCCCTGAACTCTGCGTCACTTATTCCTGACCCCTGAGCTCTGCCTCACTTATTCCTGACCTCTGAACTCTGCCTCACTTATTCCTGACCCCTGAACTCTGCCTCACTTATTCCTGACCCCTGAACTCTGCCTCACTTACTCCTGACCCCCAGAACTCTGCCTTACTCCTAACCCCTGAACTCCACCTCACACATTTATAAATTGGTAAACTGCAATATATTACATTTTTGGGAGGTTTAATACTGCTTTAACATACACAGCAATAAAAGGGACGTAATGGAGGTAAGTGACAAGGCTACAAACAAGGCAAGCTAGGGCACAAAACAAATAATGTCAAAATCAGCCGGTGCTGAATAACTGCTGCACATAAAAGCGCCCAAAAATGTAGGGACACAACTTATCCCACCAATGTCCAGAATTTTTTAAATAATCTTATATAAAATAAATAAAACAGGGCATGTGGACAATAAAGATAATGATGGTATTAGCAATCTACCAAAAGGTTTAATGAGCTCACACTCTAATGAGATCACACAGATCTATTTTTTTTTTCATAAGCAATTCTCAGCTACACATTCCTTTCATGGATATAAAGTCCTCCGTCATTCCATTCTTTGTGAGTCCAACATCGGCTATTACCATCTTGGCTGGTGTGCTATGTACTGTTTATCAGCCTAAAAATCTCTGGAATGCTGTCAAAATAGGTAGGTGCTTAATAGTGAATATATCTGACAAGCTGTGCTGTTGAACAGAACAATGGACTGAGTTTTGGTTTCAGCTAGCAGTAGGGAATGACAGAGGAGTTCACCTCCATGAAGGAATGTGTAGCTGAGAATTGCCTTTGATAAAAGTAGATCTGCCTGAGTGTGATGTCATTAACCACTTCAGCCCCGGAATAATTTACCCCCTGACCAGGCCATTTTTTGCGATTCGACACCGCGTCTCTTTAACTGACAATTGCGCCGTCGTCCGACGTTGTATCCAAACAAAATTGATGTCCTTTTGTGGTGGTATTTGATCACCTCTGCGGTTTTTTATTTTTTGCGCTATAAACAAAAAAAAGGAGTGACAATTTTGAAAAAAAAACCACAATATTTTGTACTTTTTGCTATAATAAATATACCATTTTTTAAAAAACATTTTTTTCCTCATTTTAGGCCGATATGTATTCTTCTACATATTTGTGGTAAAAAAAAAAAATCGCAATAAGCGTACATTGATTGGTTTGCGCAAAAGTTATAGCGTCTACAAAATAGGGGATAGGTTTATGGCATTTCTATTTATTTATTACTAGTAATGGCGGTGATCAGCGTTTTTTATCGTGACTGCGACATTGCGGCGGACAAATCGGACACTTTTGACACTTTTTTGGGACCAGTGACATTTATACAGCGATCAAAGCTAAAAATAGCCATTGATTACTGTATAAATGTCATTGGCAGGGAAGGGGATAACACTAAGGGAAGATCAAGGGGTTAACTGTGTTCCCTAGGTGTGTTCTAACGGTGGGGGATGGAACTTACTAGTGGAGGAGACCGATCGGTGTTCCTACTTAGTAGAAGCAAGCGATCTGTCTCTACTCCCCTGAGAGAACCGGGGTTTGTGTGTTTACATACACAGATCCCGGTTTTCACTCTGTCACGAGCGAGCGCGGGTGCCCGGCGGTCATTGCGCCTGCCAGGCACGCGCCTTGGCTCCGGGACACCCTGCGGGCGGGTATGCGCGCGCCTGCTGAAGCGTCTTAAAGAGCCGACGTACAGCTACGACGGCCCACGTAGCTGTGACTGGTCCGGAAGCGGTTAAAGAAAAAGTAGGGCCAAAGATTTTTTGGCCCTACTTCTCCTATGGCTCACAGGAGTGCAGTTCGTTTTGCACTCCTGTGTCCCATTTTCAGCCGTCAGCGGGCTGAAGTCAATCCTCCCAGATGCCTGCACCGGCATGCTGGCTCAGCATCTTAGCACACCGCTGGGAGCCAGCTGCTCCCACGCCCCGCCACAGCCCAGCACTCCGGTGGTGGACAGCCACTCCCACCCACTGGTGGGCAGAGTATAGAGATAGTGATGAAAAATAGGAAATTGGGAGGCCTCAATGAGAGACCCTCATTAGGTAGACCATGTAGGTCTGATCCTAATCAATGATATACAAAATAATGGACCCTAACGAACTAAATATAAGGAGTAGAACAGGACCCAATTTTATAAAAAGTATCAAATAATATTTATTTTATAATAAAAATTGCACATGTATACATATCAAAAAACATACAAAACACACAAAAACTGCACATAGCACATAACCAAAACCATCTAGTACTCCTTGAATATAGGTTCTTGGAGGCTCCTCTCTGGTGGAGCACAGTGAGTTGCTGCAATTACATACATTATTATTATTTGACACTTTTTATAAAATTGGGTACTGTTATACTCCTTATATTTAGTTTGTTAGGGTCCGTTATCTTGTATATAGAGATAGTGACTGACAGTCACCCCTCTCTGCTCAGAGCGAAGGGGAGCCACCAGCTCCGCACTGAGAACAGAGCAACCAAACACCACTAATCACTCAGTTCTCAGTGCAGAGCCAACGGGAGGGGGGGGGGGGGGGGGGACAGATGCAGTATCAGACCGATGCTGCATCCACCTAGGAGAGTATAATTTTTTTTTTTTTTTTTAAATCTAAACACATACTGCTATTTTAACCCTTTCAGTAGATTGCTAATACCATCATTATCTATATTGTCCACATGCCCTGTTTTATTTATTTATATATGATTATTTAAAGCAGAGTTCCACCCAAAAATTGAACTTTTGCTGTCTGGATTCTTCCCCCCCCCCCTCCGGTGTCACATTTGGCACCTTTCGGGGGGGGATACCTGTTTAATACAGATATTTGCTCCCACTTCCGGCGAAAAATCGCAGCAGTATCCGCGGCGATGGCCCCTCCTCCGCACCCCCCCGCTGTCTTCTGGGAGACACACAGGTCCCAGAAGACCACAGGGACCACTCAGAACGCGCAGCGCACCTTGCGCATGCGCAGTGGGGAACCAGGCTGCGAAGCCCCAAGGCTTCACTTCCTGATTCCCTTACTTAAGATGCTGGCGCCTCCACCCAGAGCCGAGGGACGGGTCGGCTTTGTTTGAGGACATCGCGGGCGTCCTGGACAGGTAAGTGTCCTTATTTTAAAAGTCAGCAGCTGCAGTATTTGTAGCTGCTGACTTTAAAAAAAAAAAAAAAAAATTTACTTAGGCGGAACTCCGCTTTAAGATTCTGGACATTGGAGGAATAAGTTGTGTCCCCATATTTTAGGTGTTTTTATGTTCGGGGGTTACTCAGCACTGGCTGATTTAGGCTAGGTTCCCACTTGTGTAGCTGGTTGCCGCTGTAGATCCACACCTGCTTCTGCAGCTGCAAACACCCGCGCAGAAAAACCATGCTGCCGCTCAGGAGATGCGTAGGGGTACCATTAATCCCAATGTCATCCCCATGCACTGGAATGCCTCGTACACATGATCGGACATTCCGACAGCAAAATCCATGTTTTTTTCCCCAAAGGATGTTGGTTCAAACTTGTCTTGCATACACACGGTCCCACAAAGTTGGTCGGAAATTCCGAAACCTCAAGAACGCGGTGACGTACAACACGTACGACGAGCCGAGAAAAAGGAAGTTCAATAGCCAGTGCTGCTCTTCTGCTTGATTCCGAGCATGCGTGGCACTTCGTGGCACACACGATCGGAATTTACGACAACGGATTTTGTCCGAAAATTTGATTTGTGCGACGGAAATTCCGATGGAAACTGTCCGATGGAGCCTACACGTGGTCGGAATTTCCGACAAAAGGCTCCCATCCAACATTTACTGTTGGAAAATCCGACCGTGTGTACGGGGAAGAAAACAAAGCGCGGCTTCCCTGCACTAGGAACTACACTGCACTTGCAGATTCCGTGTGGGCCATGTTTTCAGAAGAGGTGCAGGGACCTTTTCTCCAAGTTTTCTGGAGCCACAGCAGCATTTTCAGACGAATGGGCTGCCATGCTCGCACAAAACGTGGCTCGCAGATCCGCACAAGCGTGAACCCAAACCCAAGGTATGATTAGGTAAAATATTCACAGAAATGATGTCAACTGGCTGGCTGCAGGGAGATTGAGTGCGTAGCAACAATGTTTACATAAGGGCACAAAACACACATTTCAAACAAAACAATTCTCATGTAAAGATCATATTGACAGAGTCGCCTCTTAGATGCTCTGATATATCTAAAGTCAGATAACATTCTATATTTGGAAGATGTTATAGCTACTATTTTTTCTGTTTTGCAAACATATAGTATCAACTACAATTTGACAATAATTGGAGAAAACAAGGATACAACACCAAAGTGATCTTGGAGTGTTTGAATGGAGAAGGTTAAAGTGCCACCAAACCCACATCATAAAAAACTATCAATAAATGGTGTACAGTATGGTGTACTACTTTCACACTGGGGCGGGCGGGCGCCGGCGGTAAAGCGGCGCTATTTTTAGTGCCGCTTTACCGTCTTTTTAGCGGCGCTATTCGGCCGCTAGCAGGGTGGGTTTAACCCCCACTAGCGGCCGAAAAAAGGGTTAAAACCGTCCGCAAAGTGCCGCGGTTTGGCAGCGCTGCCCCATTGTTTTCAATGGGCAGGGGCGCTTTAGGAGCGGTGTATACACCGCCCCTACAGCGCTGCAAAGATGCGGTATGCAGGACTTTTTTGACCTTCCTGCAAGTGCACTGCTCCAGTGTGAAAGCCCAATGTAGAGGTGGAAAAGCTTTTTTTTAGTAAGTTTCTATGCTGAGCGTTTCCTCCCTATCCCATATGAGCAGCCCATGTGACTATAGATTCACACATGTGGGTGTATACACAGTGGTAAATGACAGCCCACTCCCTCCCTCCTTCTTGCCCACCAACCAGCTAAACACAATAGGGGCGGGATACTACATGTAGATTGATGGAGGCTTCACCTCCCTGTTATTCTTAGACACAGGCTGAAGGGTCTTGACACAGCCTGTGACTGGCAGAAATCCACCCACACCACGGTATTGCCAAAAAATAATAAAGATTTGATTTCAAATATATTTGTATGCCAGTTTTAAACAGTTTATTGATATTACTTATTTATTTAGATACAAGCATGACTCCCAAAAGCAGAGGCATGATGGGACTTGTAGTTTCTCAACAGCTGGAGAGCCACCAGTTTGACTTTCCTGGATTAGTAAAAAGGCACTTAGATGTTTTGTTTTTTTAATTAGCATAATTACAGTGCCATCAGCCACATATAGAAATAGAAGGGACAATGTAAAATAAACAGTGTGTGTTTTGTATCTTAAAGTGGACCTTCAGTCGTTTTTTTCATCTTTCCATCTATTAAATTTTCTGCCCTTGTTGTTTAAATTTGGGTAGTAAAACATTTTTTTTCTGCCAGTAAATAACTTATACAGCCCACTTGCTCTTTCTTGTCTGGTCATTAGCCTAGGCTTATGACATCATGCACAGCTCTCTCTCTCTCTCACTCTCGTGAGAGCTTGCCAGGAAGGGAGAGTGGGTGAGTCATAAAAGGGCAAATGAGAGCTGTGGGGCTGTAGAGGACTATAGAGGTTGTTAGAGACTGGAGGCATGCTTCAGGAGACATAAACTGCTGACAAATTACATGAGACTTCTAGAAATCACAGAGCAATAGAGAAACAGGCTAGTGACGGCAGAGGTCCTGAGGGCCACACAAAAAAAGTGTCAAAGGGCAGCATTCCGTCCCTGGGTGCAGATTGGGAACCAAGGCTCCACGCGCTCTTCAGACTTGGGTCTTCCTGCTTAGCAAGGTACGTCTCAGTCCTGCCTTGCCTGTATATACTGTATATAACAACATCCCTTTATTATAGAAGTAGACGGAGAATCTCCAGCGCCTATTAATGTACATATAGGTCACATATAAGTATTGCGAATGCAGCTAAAACTTTTTTTTTTTGGATAGAGGGAAAAAGTTTGGAACTTCTAGCAGGTGTTAAAATATAATTAAGACAAAACTTTTTTTTTTTTTAGTTTTGGATGGAGTGGAGAGGGGTTAAAACACCTTTGAGGTGTTTATTGCTGTCTGTGACCCCAGCAGGGAGATCCACCCTTCCTATTTGTCCTGTTTACCGTTACCATCAAAAGTGAACGTAAAAGAAAATCCCAAATTTTGGGTTGTCCCCCAGGCCGCGTACACACGGGCGGAATTTTCGACCGGACTGGTCCAACGGACTTTCCAGCGGACTTTCAACAGACTTTTGACGGACTTCCCACGGACTTTTTAACGAACGGACTTGCCTACATACGATCACACCATGTTCATTTCTTTGGCCCCACTGGTGAGATTTCCTAACACTTTTTGTTTTAATCCCCCCCCCCCCCCCCGCTTTAAGCAGAACAGGAAGTGAAAGGAAACCTTGAATGGGACACAGACAGAGGTGGTCTAAATCCTATACAGTCCAAAGTTGGACTTTACAGCTGGGCACCAAAGACAATTAAAAAAGAACTCCAGTAGGTTTTTTTTGTCTCCCCCTGGGTATGCAGAGCTGGATCACCCCTTCCAGCTCTGTACACCATGCCCCCCTCTTCCTCTGCTCACACATATTTTTAGAATAAATGACAGCCAGTGCCATAATACCTCGCTAATGGATCCAACTAATGTTCGGTCGATCCCTATGGTGATCCCCAGGATATTTGAGTCTAACCTAGTCTTTCTTAGTAGGGCCTCTGAGTAAAGCCTCGTACACATGATCGGATCGTTGGCAGGGTATTGTGTAATGACAGACTGTTGGCCTAAAATCCGACCGTTAGACAATTGTTGTCCAACTTTCAGACAACAAATGTTGGATGGCAGGCTAGTAAAATTTCGGCAGGCAAAGGTCGGTTGTCAGATTTTCGTATCATCTGTACACAAGTCCGTCATACAAAAGTCCAAAGTACAAACACGCATGCTCGGAATCGATGCTCACCAAACACGACAGTAGCAGAAGGTGCCCAAAGTGTGGCGCCCAAGAGCTGAAATTCCACGTAATACATCACTACGTTCGTGTTTGTTGGACGATAATTGTGTGCCATTAGTATGCAAGACAAGATCCAGGCACACGCCCTTTTGACAAAAGTCTGACGCATGGTTGGCCAACAATCCGATCGTGTGTACGAGGCTTTAGACCAGGGGTCTTCAAACTGCGGCCCTCCAGGTGTTCAGGAACTACAATTCCCATCATGCCTAGTCATATCTGTGAATGTCATACTTTTACAATGCCTCATGGGATGTGTAGTTCTGCAACAGCTGGAGGGCCGTAGTTTGAGGATCCCTGCTTTAGACTGAAGTCCAAAACCCAAAGTGGTTTATTTAATCTCTGAGAGTTTTGCCATCTCTGAACCACACCAAACCAATTAGGTTTCATTGTGTCACAGCTGGACTTTAGTTGATGTGGGGAGGGGGAGGGGGTGGTATCTCTAATAACTGGATAAAGTATGAGAGATCTCTAGTGACTTCATTGAGCCTGTTGAAACTTGTTGGTTTATGGGGGGACCAACTTTTGGGAAGTTTGTGAAGGTTTTTTAACATATAATAAAGTATAGGAAATTTGTTCAATTTAATGGATTCATTTGAGATTTTTTAAAAGTTGTTGTTCCAAGAAAATGGGACTTGTGCAATGACATCTCTGGCTGCTATACATATGTGTGCAATTAGTTTATTGGTGTGGTTTCTTGCTCCCAGACCCTGGAGAGAGCTGTTGAAGGATCTGGAGAGATAAACTCAGGAGTGAGAATACAAGTTAAAAATATGTTGACCAAGACCTGAAGACTACAGTACAAGTCTGCCAGAAATGTGTAGAATTTCTGCCATTTGCCTGCATCCCATGAAATATGTATCTTCAGAAGTCTAGTGTATCTGAATTTCGCTGATGATTTATGCCATAAAGGATCTTATAACTTTTTCCTTTATAGTAATGTTCTGTAAGACCTTTGATAATGTCCTGAATATGTCCTCCTGGTCTTCCTGTTTTGTGCTAGTGCCCAGTCTTGCCTGTGGTTAAATTATGACCACCATATGTTTAGGTTGACTAACATGCCATATTGAAGAGTAAATGCATGGTATTTCACCATTGCTTGGAGGAGTGTATACATACAGTTGTCGTCATAAGTTTACATACCCTGGCAGAATTTATGATTTCTTGACCATTTTTCAGAGAATATGAAGGATAACACAAGAACATTTCTTTCACTCATGTTTAAATATAATGAGTGTGTGTATAAAAGGTCAATGAGTTTCTGGACTCCTGACAGACCCTTGCATCTTTCGTCCAGTGCTGCACTGACGTTTCTGGATTCTGACTCATGGGGAAAGCAAAAGAATTGTCAAAGGATCTGCGGGAAAAGGTAGTTGAACTGTATAAAACAGGAAAGGGATATAAAAAGATATCGAAGGAATTGAGAATGCCAATCAGCAGTGTCCAAACTCTAATCAAGAAGTGGAAAATGAGGGGTTCTGTGGAAACCAAACCACGGTCAGGTAGACCAACTAAAATTTCAGCCACAACTGCCAGGAAAATTGTTGGGGATGCAAAGAAAAAGCCACAAATAACTTCAGGCGAAATACAGGACTCTCTGGAAACATGTGGTGTGGCTGTTTCAAGATGCACAATAGGGAGGCACTTGAAGAAAGATGGGCTGCATGGCCAAGTCACCAGAAGAAAGCAATTACTACGCAAATGCCACAAAGTATCCTACTTACAATATGCCAAACAGCACAGAGACAAGCCTCAAACCTTCTGTCACAAAGTAATTTGGAGTGATGAGACCAAAATTGAGCTTTTTGACCACAACCATAAACACTACATTTGGAGAGGAGTCAACAACAGACCCTTGCAGGGGATATGATTTCAATATACAAATACCATACTGGTGACCCCACAATAGGGATAAAACTTTTTTTGCGTAAGGGAGCCACTCATTAAAATTAGAAGAAAAGAGGTTTAACCTTAAACTACGTATAGGGTTCTTTACTGTAAGAGCGGCAAGGATGTGGAATTCCCTTCCACAGGCGGTGGTCTCAGCGGGGGGCATCGATAGTTTCAAGAAACGATTAGATAAGCACCTGAACGACTGCAACATGCAGGGATATACAATGTAATACTGACATATAGTCACACACATAGGTTGGAATTGATGGACTTGTGTCTTTTTTCAACCTCACCTATTATGTAACTATGTAACAAGGCCTACGATGAAAGGTACGGAGGTGGATCACTGATGTTTTGGGAATGTGTGAGCTACAAAGGCACAGGAAATTTGGTCAAAATTGATGGCAAGATGAATGCCGTATGTTATCGAAAAATGCTGGAGGAACATTTGCATTCATGAGCCAGGAAGCTGCGCATGGGACGTACTTGGACATTCCAACATGACAATGATCCAAAACACAAGGCCAAGTCGACCTGTCATTGGCTACAGCAGAATAAAGCGAAGGTTCTGGAGTGGCCATCTCAGTCTCCTGACCTCAATATCATTGAGACACTCTGGGGAGATCCCAAACATGCAGTTCATGCAAGACAGCCCAACAATTTACAGGAACTGGAGGCTTTTTGCCAAGAGGAATGGGCAGCTTTACCATCTGAGAAGATAAAGAGCCTCATCCACAAATACCACAAAAGACTTCAAGCTGTCATTGATGTTAAAGGGGGCAATACACGGTATTAAGAACTGGGGTAAGTAAACTTTTGATCAGGGTCTTTTGGGTAGTTCCTGTTGCCATTATAATTTAAAAAGAGTGAACACAGTTGATTGATAATAAATGGCTTCAGCCAAACACTAAACATGAGTGAAAGAAAGGTTTTTGTATTATTCATATTCTCTGCAAAATGGCTAAAAAAATCATAAATTCTGCCAGGGTATGTAAACTTATGAGCACAACTGTATAGTGTGAAGGTCACAAAATTTCACCATTGAGGATAATGAAAAATAGTTCCCATTCAGGTAGCTCCTATTGAGTTCTGAAGATAAAATTAGATGCACCATCATTTCAACAACAATCTTCCCATAAGATTATTTCTACCTTCAATATATTTTAATCATGTTACTTACCTGTAAAAGCTACCCATGTGTAGAAATCCAAAAGCCCCAGAACTAGAGTTGCCACCTTATCCCTTTAAACCCGAACACATATGAATTAAACAGGTTATGTGGCTAATTAAGGTGGTAATTACTCACTTGGTGCCTTATCTGCATTAAATTAGCCTCAGAGCCTGTGTAATTCATATGTGTTCGGGTTTAAAGGCACGAGGTGGCAACCCTACAGAACTTATGCTTGGAACAGTATTCACCATCACTCCTCCCCATAGCAGCTACATAAAAGTTTATGAAGGGAGGTAAGGAAAGAGACAGAAGAGCTGGGCCAGCACACACAGTCAGAGACTGTCTTAGAAGAGAAGGCTATGATGTGCAAAGAAGGAAGGGGGAATTCATAGGGAACTGAATTTCTGGAGTGTATTTCCTTAGTTTTTCGAATTTCCGAAGTTCAGAGACACATTGCAAGTGAATAAAAGTTATGTTAAGGAAAAATGCTGCAAATAAACATTTATAATACCTAATGTTTCTGTGCTTTTGCCTACATTTTTAGCTGGTGACAGGGTCTCTTTTAAAACAGCATTGTCTCTGCCCAGGCTATTGATCTTCTTTCTACAATTACAATGGCTGACGAATCTTTAGCATCTGACACACTTCCAGGTGTGTTGTATACCTGGTACTTTACTGCACATGCACCAGCCCCTATCATATTAGAGTACACAGTAGTTAAATAGGAGCTGGCAAGTGGAACCACTAAACGCAGCAGTGGACCAGACTTCCAACACACCTTAAAGTGCATTGGATGGTGCAGACTCTTCTGTACCTTAACCACTTGATGCCTGTGCTATAGCCTAAAGACAGCTACAGCGCGGGCTTAAATTGCCGGGAGGGCGTACATGGATGTCTTCCCCTGCCCGTGCAACCCCTGCATCCTTGGGACTTGGCTGATCACAGATCGGAATAAAGGGCCGATCTCGGCCCTTTTTTTTAGGTCATCAGCTCTTCAGCCAATGACAGCTGATTACAAGATGTAAACAGAAGCCGGTAATCGCCTTTTATCCCTCAAGCTGACAGCATGAGGAAAACAAAATAAGCTGATTACCGGCTTGTGTAAGCGGGACATCGGTCCCGCACACTCACAGCCACTGCTGCTAAGCAGTGCCCATCAGTACTGCTAAGCAGTGCCCACCAGTGCTACCTATCAGTACCCACCAGTGTCACCTATCAGTGCCCATTAGTGCTGCCAATCAGTGCCCAATCATCACTGCCACCTACCAGTGCTGCCCATCAGTGCTGCCTATTCATGCCTTTCAGTGCTGCCTATCAGTGCCACCCATCAGTGCCCATTAGAGCCACCTAACAGTGCAGCCTCATCAGTACCTCCTAATCAGTGCCCACCAATGCCGCCTCATCAGTGCCCATCAGTACCACCTATCAGTGCCAATCAGTGCCGCCTTATCAGTGCCCATCAATGAAGGAGAAAAATTACCTGTTTGCACAATTTTATAACAAACTATGAAAAAAAAATTCCCAAATTTTTGGTCTTTTTTTTGTTTGTTTCAAAGAAAAAAAGGAATTTTTGGGACTTTAAATGAGACTTTTTTTGTTTGTTTAGCAAAAAATAAAAAACCCACTAGTGATTAAATACCACCAAAAGAAATCTCTATTTGTGTGGAAAAAAAAAATTATAAAAATGTCATAAGGGTACAGTGTAGCATGACCGCGCAATTGTCATTCAAAATGTGACAGCGCTGAAAGCTGAAAATTGGCCTGGTATAAGTGCTCAGGAAGCAAGTGGTTAAGCTGGATATGCAATGGTAGATTTCCAACCAAACATTCCTACAAACATTCGTACAAAAATTCACATCAGTACATTCAATGTCAGCACGAATGTGATTTGAGAGTACTTGAAAAAAGTTTGCTTTTAACATTTGATTTTGGAGTAAATGGACTTTCCTGAACAAAAACCACATTCACTCTTAGAAATTTGTTCTTTCAAGAAAAATTTTCCAACCTGATCCTTAGAATTTTCCATCTACAATAAAAAACGAACATTAAATTTGACCCCACTAGTGATTAGAAAATCAAAAGTACATTCTTAAAACAACAATTTTCCAACAAAATTCTACTAGTGCAGGGTAAGCTTTATCAGCGGTATGGGTGGCAGACAAGTATTCTCCTCAATCTAGTGATAGATTTGCTTAGAGGATAAAATATATTTTATTTACATTCATATCAGTTATTATAAACATGCAATATTGCATGTCAGCCGCCAGTTAGACCTGTAAGCTCTTTTTCACATGCTTATCTGTCAATTCTTAACTTCCATAATAAGTAAAACCTATTGTTTACATATCTCAATAGCTGAAGCTCAGATTTTCAACCTCACCTACTATGTAAATCTGAGCTTCAGCTATTGTTTACATATCTCAATAGCTGAAGCTCAGATTTACATAGTAGGTGAGGTTGAAAAAAGACACAAGTCCAACCTATGTGTGTGATTATATGTCAGTATTACATTGTATATCCCGGTATGTCGTTCAGGTGCTTAGCTAATAGTTTTTTTAAACTATCGATGCCCCCGCTGAGACCACCTCCTGTGGAAGGGAATTCCACATCCTTACCGCTCTTACAGTAAAGAACCCTCTACGTAGTTTAAGGTTAAACCTCTTTTCTTCTAATTTTCATGAGTGGCCACGTGTTTTATTAAACTCCCTTCCGCGGAAACGTTTTATCCCTATTGTGGGGTCACCAGTACGGTATTTGTAAATTGAAATCATATCCCCTCTCAAGCGTCTCTTCTCCAGAGGGAATAAGTTCAGTGCTCGCAACCTTTCCTCATAACTAATATCCTCCAGACCCTTTATTAGCTTTGTTGCCCTTCTTTGTACTCGCTCCATTTCCAGTACATCCTTCCTGGTGCCCAGAACTGGACAGCATACTCCAGGTGCAGCTGCACCATTTACATAGCAATTTTTAATGAGTCAGGGAGTGACCCCTCTCCTACCTATATGTTCACTTCAGACCACTTGTAGTAAAAGTACTATACATATTTTGCCCCCCTCTCCAATCTTCTGTTAATAATCCTGGGCTATAGGATCACTTTGCATTATAGTTCATTTATAAAACTGCGTGGGTTTCCACCCACACTCCAAAGATATGCTAGTAGTTTAATTGACTCCTGTCTAAATTGAATGTGAGTTAGGGACCTTAGATTGTAAGCTCTGAGGGCAGGGACTGATGTGAATGTATAGCATGTAAGGCTCTTTGTATATGATGGCACTATATAAATACCTGTAATTAATAAATATTCATGCATCCAATACAGTATTTATCTATGAAATGCCTTGAGGGCAGGGACTGATGTAAATGTACGAAATATGTATGTAGAGTGCTGCGTAAATTGTCGGCACTATATGTCGGTACCTGTAATAAATAAAATAAATAAATAAATGCCACCAACTGCCTATCAGCGGCAATGTGATCTGAGCCGTGCATGTGCAGCTCAGACCACCCACGTTTACGATAACCGTTGCGTGCTGTGGTTTTGTGATTCTCTTGCGCATGCACAGGAGTGATGTCACCACAGCCCTGCCATTCCAGCAGCTGAAAAGACTGCAGTGCATACTACCACTATATCACTTAAACTTAAAGAACTATCTTTTATTTTTTCTTTAATTCCCCAGGAGACCACGTACATATAGCACCTTTCGGGGGGGATGAGGACAGGATACCTGTCTTTGATGGGTATCCTGTTCCCACTTCCTGGAGTCCGCGCTTTGGCCCATGTTGTCACTGTGGGGCACCTTCCTCCTCCCCCTGTTGCCGGGCCAGTAGGAGCGAGGAGCAGGGCCTCACACATGTGCAGTAGGGTTCCCGGCGTGAAACTGTAAGTCTACACTGCCAGGTTCCCTTACCCACAATGGCGGCGGCATGCACCCGACAGCTGCATATAGATGGGCGTAGTTCAAAGTTAATCATTGGAGTTTGTTATAGACCACCCAATGTTAACGAGGAGGTGGAGACTCAGCTCCTTGCACAGATGGAAAGGGCTGCAAGGGCTGGGACAGTGATAATAATGGGAGATTTTAACTACCCAGAAATTGACTGGAGTAATGGCACTGCTGGGACAGTTAAAGGGCAAAAATTTATAAACCTAGTACAGGACAATTTTATGGTCCAGTTTATTGAGGCCCCAACTAGGAATGAAGCTCTGTTGGACCTGGTAATCTCAAACCATGCAGAGCTTATTACTAATGTTCAGATAAAGGAACACCTGGGTAGCAGTGACCATAACATGATTTCATTTGATGTTAGCTGTAAACAAGAAATACATAAGGGAAAGATAAAAACACTTAACTTCAAGAGAGCAAATTTTCCAAGGATGAGGGCTGCTCTCGAGGACTTAGACTGGGAGGGAATATTGGCAGCGATAAACACAGAACAGAAATGGGAATTCTTCAAAAAGACTGTTTGGGACCTCACTGCAAAGTATATTCCCATGGGCAATAAGTTTAAAAGGCTAAAAAGAAAACCTATGTGGCTCACGGTCAAAGTTAGAAAAGCTATAAACAATAAGAAAAGAGCTTTTAAAAAATATAAAAATGAAGGAACACTAGTGTCATTTAAATGCTACAAAGAATTTAACAGAATATGTAAAAAGGAAATCAAGGGTGCAAAAATTCAAAATGAACGAGAGATCGCAAAAAATAGTAGGACAAACCCCAAAAAATCCTTCAAATATATTAATAGTAAAAAGGTCAGGTCTGAGCATGTAGGCCCTTTACAAAATAATCTAGAGTGGGTGACTGGGGACAAGGAGAAGGCTAATTTATTAAATACTTTCTTCAGCTCTGTGTATACAAAAGAGCATGGGGAAGTTCATGTCCATAATGGGGGTGGTATTGACACAGCCCCCAATGATCCACAATGGCTCAAAAGGGATATGGTCCAGAAATATTTAGACAGAATAAAGGTGGATAAAGCACCTGGACCTGATGGCATCCACCCACGGATCCTAAAAGAATTGAGCTCTGTAATTTCAAAGCCATTGTATCTAATTTTTAGGGACTCATTAATGACGGGAATAGTACCGCTGGATTGGCGCAGGGCGAACGTGGTGCCTATATTTAAAAAGGGATCAAAGTCTTTACCAAGTAACTATAGACCTGTTAGTTTAACTTCTATAGTCGGGAAGATACTGGAGCGTTTAATAAAAGACCACATAGACGAGTTCTTGCTGGAAAAAAACATTTTAAGCAACAGACAGCATGGATTCATGAAAGACAGAAGTTGTCAGACAAACCTGATTTCTTTTTATGAAGAGGTAAGTAAAACCTTGGACAGAGGGGTGGCTGTGGACGTGGTTTATTTGGATTTTGCAAAAGCGTTTGACACAGTTCCCCACACACGGCTCATGTGTAAGGTAAAGTCTACAGGCTTGGAAATATCAGTTTGTAAATGGATAGAAAACTGGCTAAAAGACAGAATTCAGAGAGTAGTGGTTAATGATTCTTACTCTGAATGGTCTAAGGTTATCAGTGGTGTACCCCAAGGTTCAGTGCTGGGACCCTTACTCTTTAATATCTTTATAAATGATATTGGGTCTGGGATCAAAAGTAACATTTCTGTCTTTGCAGATGACACCAAGCTATGCAGTGGAATAACGTCCTTACAGGATGTCTCCAATTTACAAGCCGACCTCAATGCACTGTCTAATTGGGCGACTATGTGGCAGATGAGGTTTAATGTTGAGAAATGTAAAGTTATGCACTTGGGGGCTAAGAATATGCATGCATCATACATGCTAGGGGGAGTACAACTGGGGGAATCCATAGTGGAGAAGGATCTGGGGGTTTTGGTAGATCATAAGCTCAATAATAGCATGCAATGGCAAGCTGCGGTTTCCAAAGTGAGCAAAGTTCTTTCTTGTATTAAGAGAGGTATGGACTCCAGAGAGAGAGATATCATTTTGCCCCTGTACAAATCATTAGTAAGACCTCATCTGGAATATGCAGTTCAGTTTTGGACACCAGTTCTCAAAAAGGATATCGGGGAACTGGAGAAAGTGCAGAGAAGGGCAACCAAACTGATAAGAGGCATGGGGGAGCTCAGCTATGAGGAAAGATTAGAGGAACTGAATTTGTTCAGAGGAGAATAAGGGGGGATATGATCAACATGTTTAAATATATAAGGGGTCCATATAGTGAACTTGGTGTTGAGTTATTCACTTTACGGTCAACACAGAGGACAAGGGAAAATCCGATTGCCTCTCTGGGATCAGGAAGGAATTTTTTCCCCTGCTGTAGCAAATTGGAGCATGCTCTGCTGGGGTTTTTTGCCTTCCTCTGGATCAACTGTGGGTATAGTATTGGGTATATTGGATTGTACGTTTTTTGTTTTTTTTTTTTGTTTTTTTTTTTAATGGTTGGACTGGATGGACTTGTGTCTTTTTTCAACCTGACTAACTATGTAACTATGTAACTATGTAGCTGCTGGACTCCAGGACAGGTAAGTGTCCCATTATTGAAAGCCAGTAGCTGCAGTATGTGTAGCTGCTGGCTTTTCATTTTTCTTTTTCTTTTTGGGCGGACCTCCGCTTTAATACATAAACGAATGATATACTAATAATTAGTGATGCACTGAAATTTCAGTCACCAATAGGGTTTTCCTGACGCATCATGGCAGCACACTCACTGGGTTGTGACTCTGCCCCCACAACCTGACAGGATTGGTTAACTATAAATTTGAAGGTAAAGGCACCCCACCTCATTCTCTTTTTTTTCTCACCTGACAAGATTGAAGTTGCACTTCGCACCTCTTACCGCATTCGTCCCACCAGGTTAAGCCTCTCCTGGCTGGAAGTATCTCCTGTTCAGTCTCTAAAGGAGCCTTCACGGAGAGAAACCCCAATCTGGGCGTCTTGGGGGCACTACATTTGGCATATATAAGCTTTAAAGAAGCTTATTTGTTGCAGTGGTCTCCTACCTTACTCTTCCTGCATTACAGGTATTGTCATTTTGCTGTTTTCCTTGTCTTTTAGCATGCTGGGCTCTATAGTTCCTCGGGAAGCTGTGCCTTTCCATCATGGAGGGCGCGTCTCTTCTGGCAATTTGCGCATGCGCTGGGGGGAGGAAACGTCCAATCCGGTCATTTTGCCCTCTTCCAAGATGGTGCGGATCGCTTCTGCGCATGCGCAGCGACGTAATTTTCAGCGCAACGGCGACGCCAGTTTTAAAACTCCTGGATTTTCTGACAGTTTTGCTGTCAGCCACAAATGAACACTTTCCGTTGGATTTTGTGATCTCTGCTGCCAGCCCAGTCTCAGGTAAGTCCCCAGCCCGCACCTTGCGGTCCTGCAGACTTTCAAAACCTTGCTCTATTATCTCTTTTTCTATCTACACTTCCTTATCAGTCTTTCTGTTGTAGACACTATACCTGCTCACTGTCATTGAGACCACTGCATAAGCAGACCACCCTCAGCCTATAAGGTAAGAGGTGTCCCTTACTATGGTAAGTAAGAGGAAAAAGAGTGCATGATCGCTAATGCTGCGTTTTTTTGGGCAGCCCATCCAGGTCAAGATCAGCGAGTTCCAGGCATCAAGGTCGCTCAAGCCATACGAGGTCTAGGAGGAGCCGCTCAAGGTCGTCATCTCGTCACCGCCATTCACGGCATAGTCGCTCTCATCAGAGGAGGTCATCACCATCCCGGTACAGGGGCTATCACGTCCGCCCTGCAGCAAATGCTTGCTGGGTGTGCGGAGCTCCAGCTTTGCCAAACAAATTCGCACATGCTTTACCAGGCTACCAGGGAGAAAGAGTCGGATGCAAAAGAGGTAACCGATCTCATAAGGGAATCTGTTCAGGAAACTATCCTGGAGACATCAGCCCCTGAGACAGACAGAGCAGGCCCAAGCCTGTCAGCTGTAGCTCCCATTCCTTCTGTGGATCCAGAGTCATCTTCAGAGATTAAAGATCCAGGAATGTCTACAGGTTTTGATTTTACCCTGGTCGAGCCCTTCGTAAGATCAGTGAAAAGGAGGCCATAGGATGGGAGGAAGCTAAAGAAGCTACCCGTAAAATCCGGAAGTATTTTCCCAATCTAAAGAAAGAGCCGGAATCCTTCCCTTTCATAGAAGAATTGGAGGACCTCATTAAAGATGAGTGGGAAGAATCAGACAAAAGGTATAACCTCAATGATAGGCTGACAAAACTTTATCCCCTGAAGGAGCCTAATGTGAATCCACTGATTCATCCAAATGTTGTCGATGCCTTTTTGATGCGTCTCGCAAGACACGTCACCTTACCAATAGAGGACACAGTAACCTTTTGTGATGTGCTAGATTGTAAAATTGACCTAGACTTGAAAAAAGTGTACTGCACGGCAGGGGGAGCTTGTAGGCCCGCAGTCGCTGCAGCAGCAGTCGGTAAGGCGATTTCCGGATGGCCCGCCAACATAGAAAAAATCTGTAGGAGAGGGGGCTGGATCAAGGGAAGATCATTAGTTCCCTTCAAGAGCTGAAGCTGGCAGGTGACTTTGTGGCTGAAGCCTCAGTTGATGTCATCAGATCTTCTGCAAGGGCTATGCTGGCGTCAGTCATGGCAAGGAGAGCCTTATGGCTCAAACCATGGGTAGCGGACGCAGCGTCTAAAACCAACTGGTGCAAGATTCCTTATGATGGAGTTAATCTTTTCGGTTCTAACTTGGATTGGGCAATCTCTAATGTGACTGGAGGAAAATCGGGATTGATACCGTCTGACAAGAGACCGAAACCACAAAAAGGTCCTTTCTACAAGTGTAACCTTCCAGAAAGGTACAGAGAGGCGAAGACATATAGGCCGGGGAAAGAGTTCAAAAGGACCTGGAGAAATCCTCAGTCTTCCTTTTAGAAGCTTCAAAAATCAAAGACCACCCCGGCAGGGGAACACCAGAAATCTTTTTGAGGGTATGCCCGTCCTTCCTGTGAGATTGGGAGCCAGGCTCAAGGAGTTCGAACAGGTTTGGACAGACCATATAGTGGATGCATGGACACTTTCCATAAAAACACATGGGCACAGATGGAAGTTCATAGGCGGTTTACCAGGAAATCACTTTCAATCAACCAGGTTACCATCATCCCCAGAAAAGAGGAAGGTACTGCTAAAATATGTGCTGGAGTTATTACAAAAAGGAGCAATCCTGGAGGTTCCAACATCCCAAAGAGGATTGGGTTATTACTCTCCCCTATTTCTTGTAAAAAATAAAACTGGAGATCTGCGTCCCGTGATGGATTTAAAGAGTTTAAACAGAAAAATCCAGATCGAGGCCTTCAAGGTGGAAAGTCTCCAGTCAATACTGTTAGCAATAAACTTAGACGACTGGATGCTTTCCGTAGACTTATTGGATGCCTACCTACACGTGCCTATTCATCCCGCCTTCCAGAGATATCTACGTTTTTCAATCGATCATCAGCACTTCCAATTTCAGTGCCTACCATTCGGCATCTCTTCTGCACCCAGGACCTTTACCAAAACCCTACTTCCTGTGATCGCATTTCTAAGGGAGAAAGGCCTGAGGCTGCACCACTATGTGGACGATATTCTGCTCCTAGCAGACAGTCAAGAAACCTTGATTTATCATCGCGACATACTAATCGCCACACTCCAGAAGTTTGGTTGGTTGATCAACTGTAAAAAGAGCAACCTACAGCCAACTCAGAACATGGTCTTCCTTGGAGCCTATCGAATAGGGTCCAATTACCTCGGGTGAAGATAGATCTATTAATTCGGAAGTTCAGGAGGGTGATAACATCGGCTTCCCTTCCGGCTAGAGCCTGTTTGAGCATCCTGGGTTCCATGTCATCCACTCTGCCAATGATCTAATGGGCACAATGTCACATGAGGACACTGCAAACCTCATTTCTCAATCAGTGGGATGGAGCATCAATGCTTCAGGCAATTTCTATTAGCAAGGGTGTGAAACAAACAATTTGGTGGTGGATGCATGTCTTCATCTCAGGAGGCACACACCCATATTCCCCCCAGAGCCAGAAGTGATTACTTCAGATGCCAGCCAGGAAGGTTGGGGGGCTCACTACCGAAACCAAGCAGCCCAGGGTCAATGGCAATTTCAGGCGCAAGGCTTGGTATCGAACATTCTGGAGCTCAGAGCAGGCCCTACTAGCCTTCGGATCATTCTTGAAGGGGAAGAATGTCCTAATCCGAATGGACAACAAAGTTGCGGTTGCATACATTCAGAGGCAGGGGGGCACTAGAAGCAGGACATTATTGGAGGAGGTTCGCCCCATCTTGGTGTGGGATCAACTGTTCCTGACGAATCTACGAGCTGTATATGTTCCGGCAACTCAGAACCAACTAGCCGACTGTTTGAGCAGGGAATTCCTATTGAACAACGAGTGGTCTCTGAACAACCAAGTCTTCAGTCTCTTGACCAAAACTTGGGGAACTCCAGATATCGACCTGGCCGCAACACTGTCAAACACCAAGTTTCAGAGGTTGCTGTCGAGGATAGCCTTTCAATCAGCAGAAGGGGTGGACTGTCTTCTTCACCCATGGAACTTTCATCTGGGGTACATATTCCCACCGACTCCGCTAATCGCAAGGTTCCTTTCCAGACTCAGGAAGTCATCAGCATTAGTGATAGTAATAATTCCATTCTGGCCGAGGAGACCGTGGTACACAACATTGCTGCAGCTCAGTGTAGAAGACCCACTACCCATTCCGGTGACTCAGGATCTGCTTTACCAGAGGCGGTTCTTCCATCTGGCTCCGAAGAGATTACACCGAATGGCATGGGAGTTGCGCGGAATAGGCTCCTAGAACAGGGCTGTTCCCAGGAAGTCGTTTCTACTTTACTTCAGGCCAGGAAGAGTACCACTAACGCCACTTACAACAAAATATGGGAAAGATTCTTATCCATGGCTCAATAGAAAAACTGGGATCCATTATCTCCAGAGGCCCCTCAGATTCTAGAATTTCTTCAAACGGGTCTAAATAAAGGTTTAAGTTCAAGTACCCTGAAAGTGCAGGTGTCAGCATTATCTGCAAAGATGGGCTTCAGATGGGCATCTCATCCCCTTCTGATCCAGTTCATGAGGGCATGTGTGAAAATCTGGCATGGGACTTATCAGTAGACTTGAACGTACTTTCAAATTCTCCCTTTCATCCAGCTGACTCTACCTCTCTGTGGAACTTAGCGTTGAAATTAACTTTTCTTATCGCCATCACTTCAGCGAAGAGAGTATCAGAGATACAAGCGCTAATGATCATGAAACCCTACATAGTATTTTACCCAGATAGGGTAGTATTAAAACCTTCAGACCACTTTATTCCAAAGGTGACAACATCTTTTCATTACAGCCAGGAGATCAATCTTCCAGTTTTTTCCGATCAAGGTCAACCTCATGCTTTGGACGTGAAATCTTCCATTAGCAACTATCTGACAGCTACAGCTTCCTTTGGGAAAACAAACAGTCTTTTGGTGATTCCTCATGGGAGTAGGAAAGGTCATATGGCATCATCTCGCACCATCGCTTCATGGCTGGTCAAGTCAATCAAAAAAACTTATGGCATTCAAAATTTACTGATACCTGGAGGCATTAGAGCTCACTCAACAAGGGCAGTGGCAGCTTCATGGGCAGCGTATTGCAGGGTTTCCCCGGAAACAATCTGCAGGGCAGCGACCTGGTCCTCCAGGCACACCTTTCATGTCTCACTACAGGGTGGACTCAGGCCAGTTATTTACAGTAGAGTTCAGAAGATTGGTTATTCAGGCCAAAACTACTGCTATTTGATTTAATAAATGCTACTTTTTTTCTTCTACCCACCCGACTGGCGAGTTATTTCTCAGTGTGTGTGCCGCCATGATGCATCAGCAAAATGGAAAACTGTATAGTCACCTTTCCCATCTTCATGGCAGCACACAGCATCCCACCCTCCTTTAGGTGATAGTTACAGAGAATGAGGTGGGGTGCCTTTACCTTCAAATTTGTAGTTAACCAATTCTGTCAGGTTGTGGGGGCGGAGTCACAACCCAGTGTGTGTGCTGCCATGAAGAGGCGTCAGGAAAGGAAAATTACGGAAAAGTGAGTATACAATTTTCCCGTTTTCAGTGTTGTGCCAAAAGAAAAAGAAAAAAAAGCGATGATAATAGCTGCCGAAAACGCTCACGATTTTACCTTGCTGGTGTGGGTCATAGGTCAGGTGACTCAAAAAATGCTTTAAAAACGCAACGCGGGTGCATTTTTGATGCGTTCTTGCTGCGTTTTCAATGCATTTCAATGGGGAGGTGCGTTTTTGGTGCAGTTTGCCAAATATGCACCAAAAATGCAGTAAGCAGGATTTTTAACACGGATTCAAAAGGTGCTGATAATGGCCGGCAATAAATTCATATTCATTCAAATTCATGATGTTAATTAAAAAGTCAAATATAATACAATTGTTTATAAATATATATATATTTTAAAAAACGTCAATTTCAGTTTCGGCCAAGTGCATCCTGAATTTTCAGCACCAAAATTTTCATTTCGGTACACCAATACTAATAATTATAGAGTTGCGTTCATTTTTATCTTTTATTGTTTCAAAAAGTTATGGAAGGTTTTGTACCATACACAGCCAGTGATCAGAATCACAGAGATTTTTACTAACAACTTCTGCATTTTTTCCAGTTTATGAATGGCCGTGTCCTGTCTATTCATTAGTTATTCATTGCTTGTCTTAGGTTACAATCGCTGATCTAAATCGCACAGCTAGGAACAGCTCTGCTATACTTATCATCCTTTCCTTACTGTCTTCAGATGATGCATTCCATGATCTGGAAACATTCCAGGAATCCTGGAAATAAGGCGAATCACAAGATATAAACACAGACATTTACCATGATGAAAGACAATGTGTGGTTCACGAATAGCAGAAATCTCATAATGTCTGGGGCTCTCCCTTATATAGGTTGGTGTGCACTCTACTCCATAGATTGTTCAGGCATCTGGAAGCCTCAATTTTATTACAGCGTGATTCTTTACCTGGCTAAATCTTTCAGTGGTTTGAACATGGTAAATAGTGAATATTGCCACTGTGTCAAAGTCCGGAAGATCACTCAGTTTACCTTGGGGTCTCTCCATTACCCCCTCCACCCCCCAATCTCCTTCCCTCATTTGCATCTCACCCCCCCCCCCCCATTAAAGCACCCCCAAAGTTTTAAAATGTCATAAATACCCTTTATCAAGGTGTCCTCAGTCCAGTTGTATGACATCAGAGGTTATCTTCATCCTCTTATGGTGGGTGGACTCCCTTGACTTTAGTGAAAAGAAGGTTGAATAAATGTAGTACAGTATCTCACAAAAGTGAGTACACTCACATTTTTGTAAATATTTTATTATATCTTTTCATGTGACAACAGTAAAGAAATGACACTTTGCTACAATGTAAAGTAGTGAGTGTACAGCTTGTGTAACAATGTAAATTTGATGTCCCTTCAGAATAACTCAACACACAGCCATTAATGTCTAAACTCCTGCCAACAATAGTGAGTACACCCCTAAGTGAAAATGTCCAAATTGGGCCCAAAGTGTCAATATTTTGTGTGGCCACCATTTTCCAGCACTGCCTTAACCCTCTTGGGCATGGAGTTCACCAGAGCTTCACAGGTTGCCACTGGAGTCCTCTTTCACTCCTCCATGATGACATCACAGAGCTGGTGGATGTTAGTGACCTTGCGCTCCTCCACCTTCCGTTTGAGGATGTCCCACAGATACTCAATAGGGTTTAGGTCTGGAGACATGCTTGGCCAGTCCATCACCTTTACCCTGAGCTTATTTAGCAAGGCAGTGGTCGTCTTGGAGGTGTGTTTGGGGTCGTTATCATGTTAGAATACTGCCCTGCAGCCCAGTCTCTGAAGGGAGGGGATCATGCTCTGCTTCAGTATGTCACAGTACATGTTGGCATTCATGTTTCCCTCAATGAGCTGTATCTTCCCAGTGCCGGCAGGACTCATGCAGCCCCAGACCATGACACTCCCACCCCCATGCTTGACTGTAGGCAAGAAATACTTGTCTTTGTACTCCTCACCTGGTTGCCGCCACACACGCTTGTCACCATCTGAACCAAATAAGTTTATCTTGGTCTCCTCATACCACAGGACATGGTTCCAGTAATCCATGTCCTTAGTCTGCTTGTCTTCAGCAAACCGTTTGCGGGCTTCCTTGTGCATAATCTTTAGAAGAGGCTTCCTTCTGGGACGACAGCCATGCAGACCAATTTGATGCAGTGTGCAGCGTATGGTCTGAGCACTGACAGGATAACTCCCCACCCCTTCAACCTCTGCAGCAATGCTGGCAGCACTCATACGTCTATTTCCCAAAGACAACCTCTGGATATAATGCTGAGCATGTGCACTTAACTTCTTTGGTCGACCATGGCGAGGCCTGTTCTGAGTGGAACCTGTCCTGTCAAACTGCTGTATGGTCTTGGCCACCGTGCTGCAGCTCAGTTTCAGGGTCTTGGCAATCTTCTTATAACCTAGACCATCTTTATGTAGAGCAACAATTCTTTTTTTCAGATCCTCAGAGAGTTCTTTGCCATGAGGTGCCATGTTGAATTTTCAGTGACCAGTATGAGAGAGTGAGAGCGATAACACCAAATTTAACACACCTGCTCCCCATTCACACCTGAGACCTTATATCACTAACAAAATCATATAAAGGAAGTACCCCCCATGGAAATACTAAGGGAATATAAGGGCAACTGTTTAAGTGACAAAATGTTAGAAAATGGAAATGTATTATTAGTATAAAATATGTGGTGCATACATCACCATAATAGAATACATAAAAACAGAAGCAGAATTATATCATGTAATGACCTTGGGTCTCTTTGGTTGGATTTCCACAATTATTGTAACACTAACACACATGACACCGGGGAGGGAAAATGGCTATTTTGTCCCAATTTGGACATTTTCACTTAGGGGTGTACTCACTTTTGTTGCCAGCGGTTTAGACATTAATGGCTGTGTGTTGAGTTATTTTGAGGGGACAGCAAATTTACACTGTTATACAAGCTGTACACTCACTACTTTACATTGTAGCAAAGTGTTATTTCTTCAGTGTTGTCACATGAAAAGATATAATAAAATAGTTACAAAAATGTGAGGGGTGTACTCACTTTAGTGAGATACTGTATGTCTAAACAAAAAACTAACCATTTAACAGCTGGAGGCTTAAGTGGAGCACCCTTAACTCATAAATTCGGGGATAGGGAAGTCCAAAAAATGAAGGACATACCTAATAGACATTTAATCTCTCAAGAGATAAGCATAGATATAATAGCCCTATTAGCAGGAATCTAAATGGAGGGAGGAACCAAATCAAACTGGAAAAAAAGGGTAGTCATCCTAAATCCCTTCAAAGGAAATGCTGAAGCGATACCGAGCACTTATATAGAAGTATAGGCAAAGAGGAGGAAATATTGTAACTCAAACTAGTGTACTAGGAAATTAGGATTAGAAGGATTAGAAGGAGACCTCCCAACTCATGCCCATATGGTGTATCCAGGGTGCATGATCTATAGAATAGCCTGCCTGACCATTTAATACATACAGGATTCTAAGAATTATGAAACTGAGCCTATAATGGGCAAAATTAATTCCAGAGAAGTAGGAATGCATTAACTAGCCCTTGGAACAACAGTCTGATAGATTTCCATCAAGCAGGTTCCACGAGGAACCTGCTTGATCTCCTGACCTTACAGGGAAGCACAGGATGTAGTAGGGAGGCACTATGACATATGCATGACACTCACTGTTTAAAGTGAGGAATATCAAGTACAGAATGCTCCAATGGCAGGCTAGAGCACATTGCATCAGAATATCAAGGCCTCTTTTGTTCCCATGATGCTCATTCACTCTGTAGTGTAGTTGAACATCATGGGAAATGTAGTTCCAAAACATCTGGAGTGCCAAGGTTTGCCATCACTGGTCTAGGGCAGTGTTTCTCAACTCCAGTCCTCAAGGCGCACCAACAGGTCATGTTTTCAGGATTTCCCTCAGATGAAACAGCTGTGGTAATTACTAAGGCAGTGAAACTGATCAAATCACCTGTGCAAAATAGTGGAAATCCCGAAAACATTACCTGTTGGTGTGCCTTGAGGACTGGAGTTGAGAAACACTGGTCTAGGGGATGTCTCATGACAAGGGAAAAATACATTGGTTTTCATTGGTGCCCATTCACATCAATGCGACTTAGCAGGAAGCAATTTTGGAAAAGGTTCTGGTCTTACTTTGGTGCTATTCCAATGTGAATTTGGCCCCATAGAATATATAAACCTTATCAAGGTTGCATCTAAGTAGCTTTACATAATCACACTGAAAGTCAGATAATAATTTGTATTAGTTTTACAATGTATACTGTAAGTAGTATTTTGGTATTACTATCACTTAAAGCGGAACTTCAGTCATTTTTTTTTCATCTTCCCATCTATTAAATCTTCTGCCCTTGTTGTTGTTTTAACTTTGGATAGTAAAACATTTTTTTTTCTTGCATTAACCACTTGCCGACCGCCGCACGCCGATGTACGTCCAAACTTTGCCGGTGGATATCGTTGTTATGGCAGCAGCTAGCTGCCATACCACCGGTATCCCCCGTTTTCGTGCGGCGGTCGGCTTTCTGATAAAAGTGGTCCCTGCGGTGGATTCGCCGCAAGATCACTTTTAATCGGTGGCCGGAGAGGGCCCCCCCCCCTCCCGCTGCGATCCGGCGCCCTCTGCCGTTTACTGGTGCCATCGGTAGCGGCGGAGGCGATCGCGTCCTGCTCAGTGCTGTGTCTGGAGACGAGTGAGGCTAAGATGGCGCTCACTTGTCTCCATGACACTGCTGGGCGTAAGTGACGTCAAAATGTCACTACAGCCCACGCCTCTTAAAGGCATATTTTTTTCAATGTCATTTTTTTAAATTACTTTTTTTTTTTTTATTGCATTTTAGTGTAAATATGAGATCTGGGGTCTTTTTGACCCCAGATCTCATATTTAAGAGGTCCTGTCATGCTTTTTTCTATTACAAGGGATGTTTACATTCCTTGTAATAGAAATAAGTGACACATTTTTTAAAAAAAAAAACAGTGTAAAAATAAATAAAATAATGTAAAATAAATAATAAAAATGAAATTTTTTTTTTTTAAAACCCCCCGTCCCGATGAGCTCGCGCGCAGAAGCGAACCCATACGCGAGTAGCGCCTGCATATGAAAACGGTGGTCAAACCACACATGATATCGCCGTGACCGGTAGAGCGAGAGCAATAATTCTAGCCCTAGACCTCCTCTGTAACGCAAAACATGCAACCTGTAGAATTTTTTAAACTTCGCCTATTGAGATTTTTGAGGGTAAAAGTTTGACACCATTGCACGAGCGGGCGCAATTTTGAAGCGTGACATGGTATCAATTTACTTGGTGTAACATTATATTTCACAATATAATTTACTGTTGTCTTATTTTTTTATTCAAAAAAGTGAATTTTTTCCAAAAAAAAAAAGTGCGCTTTTAAGACCGCTGCGCAAATACGGTGCAAAAAAAAGTATTGCAACAACCGCCATTTTTTTCTCTAGGGTGTTAGGAAAAAAACCCATATATAATGTTTGGGGGTTCTAAGTAATTTTCTAGCAAAAAAAACTGTTTTAAACATGTAAACACCTAGAATCCAAAACGAGGCTGGTCCTTAACCACTTGAGGACCGCCTCACGCCGATGTACGTCGGCAAGGTGGCACGGACAGGCAAAATCACGTACATGTACGTGATTTGCCTTCCGCGGGTGGGGGGTCCGATCGGTCCCCCCCCGGTGCCCAAGGCTGTCGCCATTTCTTCCCGGGCGATGAGAGGTGAGGGGGCGGCCATCCATTGTTGGCCACCCCCTCCCGATCGCTCCCGGCGAATGAAAATGCTTCCTTTCCCTCTGTAATGTAAACAGAGGGAAAGGAAGTGATGTCATCTCTCCTCGAGCCTCGAGCGAATGAAAATGCTTCCTTTCCCTCTGTAATGTAAACAGAGGGAAAGGAAGTGATGTCATCTCTCCTCGAGCCGGTCTTTTCGTCGCCGCGCCGAGGAGAGAAGACATCCAAGTAAGTCTGCACAACACTACACTAACAGTAGAACACGCCAGGCACACTTGTCACCCCCCGATCACCCCCTGATCACCCCCCTGAATCCCCTGTCACTCTGACACCAATAGCATTTTTTTTTTTTTTTTGCATTGGTGTCAGTTTGTGTCAGTTAAAAGTTTTAGGGCTGTTAGGTTAGCCCCCTTTAGGTCTAGGGTACCCCCCCTTAGGTCCAGGGTACCCCCCTAACCCCCCCTAATAAAAGTTAACCCCTTGATTACCCCCCGTCACCAGTGTCGCTAAGCGATCATTTTTCTGATCGCTGTATTAGTGACACAGGTGACGCTAGTTAGGGAGGTAAGTATATAGGTCCGCTGTCAGTGTTTTATAGCGACAGGGACCCCCATATACTACCTGCTAAAGGTTTTAACCCCCTGATTGCCCCCTAGTTAACCCTTTCACCAGCGATCACCGTATAAGTGTTACGGGTGACGCTGGTTAGCTAGTTTGTTTTTTGTAGTTTATTACAGTTTATTACAGTTTATTATAGTTTATTATAGTTTTAGGGCACCCGCCGTTTATTACCCTATAAAGGTTTAACCCCCTAATTGCCCGGCGGTGATAGAAGCTAAGTTTTTAGGATCAGATAAGGTCTGCGTCGCCCCAGGCAGCGTCAGGTTAGCACCAGTACCGCTAAAACCCACGCACGCAGCATACACCTCCCTTAGTGCTATAGTATCTGAGCGGATCAATATCTGATCCGATCAGATCTATACTCCCCAGCAGTTTAGGGTTCCCTGAAACGCAGTGTTAGCGGGATCAGCCCAGATACCTGCTAGCACCTGCGTTTTGCTCCTCGGCCCAGCCCTGCCCAGCCCACCCAAGTGCAGTATCGATCGATAACTGTCACTTACAAAACATTAAGCACACATAACTGCAGCGTTCGCAGAGTCAGGCCTGATCCCTGCGATCGCTAACAGTTTTTTGGTAGCGTTTTGATACAGTCGCCAACAGTCAGGATCTTTTTTGCCTGTGAGTCTCACTAGTGTACCCCTAAATTTAGAGCCCAAAATGGCAAATAGAAGGTACACTAGTGAAGAGGCCTACACGTTTCTGAGTATGACAGATAGTGAAGAGGAAGTCACTCATCTGTCAAGTTCAGGCTCAGAATACGAACCTGTAGAGGACAGCGGCTCCATGACAGATAGCTCTGACGACAGAGTTGTGGTCCCTGCTAAGGTCAGGCGTACCAGACCCCAATCTTCTTCTGTCCTTGAAGTGCAAGAACCGCAGGGCTCTCGTATGGAGCAGAGCAGTACTAGCGCCGCTACTCCTTCTGGTGAACTGGCAAGCACCAGCGGCCTAGTACACCCTGGTCGTACATCCAGCACTGCAGTATCACGTGGTGACGTGGCGAGTCCCATAAGTGCAGTTCAAGCACAAGTAGTGTCCCGCTGCCACCAAGAAGACAAAGACAGGCCCGTCGTGCCCATAGTGCCCTTCCTGCTGCATTGGCCAATCCGAATTGGGAACCCACCACTTCTGCAGCACCCGTACTTCCCCCTTTCACTGGCCAACCCGGAATTCAGGTGGAATAAGTTGACTATATGCCACTGGATTTTTATTCACTGTTTTTCACCGAAGATCTATATAGATCTATTGTGGACCAAAGCAATTTATACGCTGGTCAACACATCGCCGCTAATCCCCAGTCCTCCCTTGCCAGAGATTGGAGACCAATTACGGTCTCCGAATTTAAGACCTTTCTGGGCCTTTCCCTCCTCATGGGGTTGAATAAAAAGAGTAAGTTGCGGTCATATTGGTCCACTGACCCAATTTACCATTCACCCCTGTTCTCTGCTTCCATGGCCAGGGCACGATACGAGCAGATTTTGCGGTTCATGCACTTCAACGTCAATGAACTCTGTCGTCCTCGTGGAGACCCTGCATACGATCGGCTCTACAAAATTCGGCCCCTCGTAAACCACTTCAACCAACGTTTTGCAGACTTGTTTACCCACAATCAAGTTGTCTGCGTTGATGAGTCCCTGATTAAGTTTTCTGGCCGCTTGTCATTCAAACAGTACCTTCCCAGCAAGCGTGCCAGATACGGGGTCAAGATGTATAAGCTCTGTGACAGGGCCACAGGCTATACATGTAGATTTATGGTTTACGAGGGAAAAGATAGTCACGTAGAGCCAACAAACTGCCCTGACTACATAGGAAGCGCTGGCAAGATAGTGTGGGACTTGGTGTCACCCTTATTCGGAAAGGGGTACCACTTGTACGTGGACAATTATTATACGAGCGTGACACTTTTTAGTCACTTGTTTGATCAGCAGATTGGAGCATGTGGCACCGTGCGACCTAATCGCCGGGGCTTTCCCCAGCGGCTTGTAGATTCCCGTCTTAGGCTGGGGGAGAGAGCCTGCTTGAAGTATAATAATTTGCTCGCTATGAAGTGGAGGGACAATAAGAATGTTTTCGTTCTTACCTCCCTTCATGCAGACACGACGACCCAAATTACTACGGCGACTGGTGTTGTGGAGAAACCCCTCTGTGTCCACGAATATAACCTTAATATGGGAGGGGTGGACCTCAACGACCAGTTGTTGGCGCCGTACCTAGTTGCCCGTAAGGCCAGACGCTGGTACAAAAAAGTGTCTGTATACTTATTTCAATTGGCTTTGCTGAATGCTCATGTGCTATACAGAGCTTCAGGACAGACTGGATCCTTCCTTAAATTCCAGGAAGAGATCGTCAGAGCCCTTCTGTTTCCAGACGGTGCTCTACCTCACCTTCCCCAACCAAATGCAGTAAGCCGGCTGCATGAGCGGCATTTTCTTTATGCCATCCCGAGTACCCCTACCCAACGAGCCCCCCAAAAAAGATGTCGTGTCTGCAGCAAGCGCGGATTTAGGCGTGACACCCGGTCTTATTGTCCCTCCTGTCCTGGCAATCCTGGTCTTTGCATGGGTGAATGCTTTGAACGCTACCATACATTAGTTGAGTATTAGCGTAGGGTTCAGCACTGCACAGACTAGGCACACTAACACAGGGTCTCCCAAGATGCCATTGCATTTTGAGAGACCCAAACCTGGAACGAGTTACAAAAGTTAAAAGTTACTAAAAAAAAGTGTAAAAAAATAAATAAAAAAAAAATTAAAAAAAATAAAAACACAAAAAAAAATATAAAATAAAAAAACCAAAAATAGTTGTTGTTTTATTGTTCTCTCTCTCTCTATTCTCTCTCTATTGTTCTTCTCTTTTTTACTCTATTCTATTCTGCAATGTTTTATTGTTATTATGTTTTACCATGTTTCCTTTTCAGATTTTTTATACTTTACGTTTACTGTGTTTTGTTGGTAACCATTTTATTGTTTTCAGGTAAGCCATTCAGTTGCAGCGCGGATTTATTTATCTTGACAGCAACAGCGTTTGCTCCCACGATATATAAAGCCGTGACTCCAGCGCTGTCGGAGGTGATTTCACCACCACAGTTACATATTTCAGCATATATGCCGAAGCGTGGGGGCAGCAGTGGGTGGAGGAGCAATTTGCTCCTGCCTTTTGCGGGAGGATGCCCCCATGCTTCGGCATATATATATTTTAGGCACAGGTTGCGTTAAATGTTTTATTTTTTACTATGTTTTTTTTTTTTTGTATTTGCTTTGCAGGTATGGTAAGTCTTACTGTTATACTGTAATGTTACTTTGTTTTATTGTTAACCATCATTTGCTTAGCAGGTACGCCATTCAGTTGCAGCGCGGATTTATTTATCTTGACAGCAACAGCGTTTGCTCCCACGATATATAAAGCCGTGACTCCAGCGCTGTCGGAGGTGATTTCACCACCACAGTTACATACTTCAGCATATATGCCGAAGCGTGGGGGCAGCAGTGGGTGGAGGAGCAATTTGCTCCTGCCTTTTGCGGGAGGATGCCCCCATGCTTCGGCATATATAAACGGTGCATGTATGCCCATCATTAGAAGTGGGTGGATGAAGGGAGGTATTCTAATGGTGGGCATACCCACCGATCAATATCTTTTTTTCGTTCAGCCCACAGGCTGCATGAAAAAAAAGTTTACAATATATGCCTAACAAGGACCAGCAACGTACTGGTATGTTGCTGGACTTTGAGTGGTTATACCAGAATGATGCCTGCAGGTTTAGGTATCATCTTGGTATCATTCTTTTCAGCCAGCGGTCGGCTTTCATGTAAAAGCAATCCTAGCGGCTAATTAGCCTCTAGACTGCTTTTGCAAGCAGTGGGAGGGAATGCCCCCCCCTCCCCCACCGTCTTCCATGTTTTTCTCTGGCTTTCCTGTCCCAACAGGGAACCTGAAAATGCAGCCGGTGATTCAGCCAGCTGACCATAGAGCTGATCAGAGACCAGAATGGCTCCAAACATCTCTATGGCCTAAGAAACCGGAAGCTACGAGCATTTCATGACTTAGATTTCGCCGAATGTAAACAGCGCCATTGGGAAATTGGGAAAGCATTTTATCACACCGATCTTGGTGTGGTCAGATGCTTTGAGGGCAGAGGAGAGATCTAGGGTCTAATAGAGCCCAATTTTTTAAAAAAAGAGTACCTGTCACTTCCTATTGCTATCATAGGGAATATTTACATTCCCTGAGATAACAATAAAATTAATTAAAAAAAATAAAAATGAAAGGAACAGTTTAAAAATAAGATAAAAAAGCAAAAAAATAATAAAGAAAAAAAAGCAAAAAAAAAAAAGCACCCCTGTCCCCCCCTGCTCTCGCACAAAGGCGAACGCAAGCGTCGGTCTGGCGTCAAATGTAAACAGCAATTGCACCATGCATGTGAGGTATCACCGCGAAGGACAGAACGAGGGAAGTAATTTTACCAGTAGACCTCCTCTGTAAATCTAAAGTGGTAACCTGTAAAGGCTTTTAAAGGCTTTTAAAAATGTATTTATTTTGTCGCCGCTGCGCGTTTGTGCGCAATTTTAAAGCATGTCATGTTTGGTATCCATGTACTCGGCCTAAGATCATCTTTTTTATTTCATCAAACATTTGGGCAATATAGTGTGTTTTAGTGCATTAAAATTTAAAAAAGTGTGTTTTTTCCCCAAAAAATGCGTTTGAAAAATCGCTGCGCAAATACTGTGTGAAAAAAAAAAATGAAACACCCACCATTTTAATCTGTAGGGCATTTGCTTTAAAAAAAATATATAATGTTTGGGGGTTCAAGGTAATTTTCTTGCAAAAAAAAATTATTTTTTCATGTAATCAAAAAGTGTCAGAAAGGGCTTTGTCTTCAAGTGGTTAGAAGAGTGGGTGATGTGTGACATAAGCTTCTAAATGTTGTGCATAAAATGCCAGGACAGTTCAAACCCCCCCAAATGACCCCATTTTGGAAAGTAGACACCCCAAGCTATTTGCTGAGAGGCATGTCGAGTCCATGGAATATTTTATATTGTGACACAAGTTGCGGGAAAGAGACAAATCTTTTTTTTTTTTTTTTTTTTGCACAAAGATGTCACTAAATGATATATTGCTCAAACATGTCATGGGAATATGTGAAATTACACCCCAAAATACATTCTGTTGCTTCTCCTGAGTATGGGGATACCACATGTGTGGGACTTTTTGGGAGCCTAGCCGCGCACGGGACCCCGAAAACCAAGCCCCGCCTTCAGGCTTTCTAAGGGCGTAAATTTTTGATTTCACTCTTCACTGCCTAGCACAGTTTCGGAGGCTATGGAATGCCCAGATGGCACAACCCCCCCCCAAATGACCCCATTTTGGAAAATAGACACCCCTAGCTATTTGCTGAGAGGTATAGTGAGTATTTTGCAGACCTCACTTTTTGTCACAAACTTTCGAAAATTGAAAAAAGAAAAAAAAAAAACATTTTTCTTGTCTTTCTTCATTGTCAAAAACAAATGAGAGCTGCAAAATACTCACCATGCCTCTCAGCAAATAGCTTGGGGTGTCTACTTTCCAAAATGGGGTCATTTGGGGGGGGGGTTTTGCCATCTTGGCATTTTATGGCCTTCAAAACTGTGATAGGTAGTGAGGAGTGGAATCACAACTTAACGCCCTTAGAAATCCTGAAGCCGGTGCTTGGTTTTCGGGGCCCCGTATGCGGCTAGGCTCCCAAAAAGTCCCACACATGTGGTATCCCCGTACTCAGGAGAAGCAGCAGAATATATTTTGGGGTGTAATTCCACATATGCCCATGGCCTGTGTGAGAAATATATCATTTAGTGACAACTTTGTGCAAAAAAAAAAAAAATTTTTACTTTCCCGCAACTTGTGTCAAAAAATAAAATATTCCATGGACTCAACATGCCTCTCAGCAATTACCTTGGGGTGTCTACTTTCCAAAATGGGGTCATTTGGGGGGGTTTTGTGCCATCTTGGCATTTTATGGCCTTCAAAACTGTGATAGGAAATGAGGAGTGAAATCAAAAATTTATGCCCTTAGAAATCCTGAAGGTGGTGCTTGGTTTTCGGGGCCCCGTGCGCGGCTAGGCTCCCAAAAAGTCCCACACATGTGGTATCCCCATACTCAGAAGAAGCAGCTGAATGTATTTTGGGGTGCAATTCCACATAGGCCCATGGCCTGTGTGAGCAATATATCATTTAGTGACAACTTTTTGTAAATATTTTTTTTTTTTTTGTCATTATTCAATCATTTGGGACAAAAAAAATAAATATTCAATGGGTTCAACATGCCTCTCAGCAATTTCCTTGGGGTGTCTACTTTCCAAAATGGGGTCATTTGGGGGGGGGGGTTTGAACTGCCCTGCCATTTTAGCACCTCATGAAATGACATAGGCAGTCATAAACTAAAAGCTGTGTAAATTACAGAAAATGTACCCTAGTTTGTAGACGCTATAACTTTTGCGCAAACCAATAAATATACGCTTATTGACATTTTTTTTTACCAAAGACATGTGGCCGAATACATTTTGGCCTAAATGTATGACTAAAATTGAGTTTATTGGATTTTTTTTATAACAAAAAATAGAAAATATCATTTTTTTCAAAATTTTCGGTCTTTTTCCATTTATAGCGCAAAAAATAAAAACGGCAGAGGTGATCAAATGCCATCAAAAGAAAGCTCTATTTGTGGGAAGAAAAGGACGCAAATTTCGTTTGGGTACAGCATTGCATGACCGCGCAATTAGCAGTTAAAGCGACGCAGTGCCAAATTGGAAAAAGACCTCTGGTCCTTAGGCAGCATAATGGTCCGGGGCTCAAGTGGTTAAGTGGTTAAATACCTTATACAGCCAACTTCATGTTTCTTGACACCATGCACAGCTCTCTCTCTCACCCCGTGGGAGTTTGCCAGGAAGGGAGGGGGGTGATTCATAAGAGGGCCAATGAGAGCATTAGCAAAAAGCATTATCTCGATTCACTGGATATGACAGTGTACATTGCGGGGCCTACCTGGGACTGGCTCATTTTAGACTTTGTAATATATGTTTGCTAATGGCAGAAGCGATCATGGGCTTGAATAGTAGAGCCATATACCTGATCTTTGGAAAGATTTTGGGATGGGCTGTAAATACCAGAAGAAGCCACGCATCTGCAACTGAGGTTAAGTATGCAACTGCAGAGGGTGTGGGTTAGCTTGGGAGGCTGCTATTTAAAGACTGATGGTCCAAGATAGATCCTCACAACAAGCCTTCATGGGGGGTAGTTGCATAAGTAGGTGCTGGCTCAGGTCATCGACATGAACATGAAAGGGTTTGCTCATCATACATCTTTACAATGTTTTGGCACTAAAGCCATTTCCCATCAAGTGAGGCTGACTTCTGGCTAGCTGACTGGTTTTGAATCATTAATTCTAGCTTTTTGTTACAGCAATTCTATTGTACCAGTAGCCAAATTGTAATCTGAAGATTAAATGTACTGTATGTTATAACAGAAAAGGATACAGTTCTAAACAGGGTGGATTTGATTTAAATCGTAATTTTTAAAGAGCAACTATCATCTCTGTCCCGCAGCGGCTCCTCCTCTGACCTGCTATTGACTCACCAACAGTCCCATTAACTTTAATGGGAGGGCTGGTGATGCGGCAGTGACACAACAAGGTGAGGGACGTGGCGGCAGCAGGTGAGTGGATGTCCGCTAACAGGCGCTGCCATGATGGATCTGAAATGACGGGTGCTCTTTGAACGTAAGGATTTATTTTTGTTTGGAGTTAGAATCTTTAATATTTGCAAACACAATGAAGGTTTCCTATTTAGAATAATAAGCTGTCGGGTTAGTAAAACAGCGATATCATACAGTTTGTAGTGTACATAGATTTGCAAAACAATGGGATAAAGGAATATTCCTGAACTCTGTTTTATCTCATGGTTACTGTGAAATTGTGTGAATGCATCAATACAGTGCATGTTATCTCAGCTTGCAGAGCTTGGATTCATTGAATGACGAAATGATGAAAAATGATGAAAAATACTGCAGAATATGCAGCCTCATGCTACATAACTAAGCTCCATTTCATGCTGAATAAACCAAATTATTCATCTTAAATAGAAAACTATCTTTAGATAGGTTTTTACTCCAAAAGCATCTTATTAAAGCGGAGTTCTGCTAAAAAAATAAATAAATAAAAGTCAGCAGCTACAAATACTGCATCTGCTGACTTTTAATAAACGGACACTCGCCTGTCCCAGGGTCCAGCGATGCGGGGGAGCGAAGCCCCGTTCGCCTCCCCCTCCTCTCTGAGGCGCCGGCATTGTAAGTGTGGGCGCCCGGCTGTGGCTTCACAGCCGGGCACCCACTGCGCATGTGCGACGTGTCCCAGATGATTGCCCTTCCGGTGCCGCGGTGCGTCGGGAGGAAGTGGGAGCTGGGATCCCCCCTCCAAAAAAAATGACATGCCAAGTGTGGCATGTCAGGGGGTCACCTTCCCTTAAAGCGGAAGTTCCATTTTTGGGCTTTAAAATACATTTCATAAAAATCCAAAAAATCCGATTTTTTTTTTTACTATCGTATATACTCGAGTATAAGTCGAGTTTTTCAGCAAATTTTTTTGTGCTGAAAGTGCCCCCCTCGACTTATACTCGAGTCAAGCACTTTTCTGCAGCAAAAAATTGTATTTTCCGAACTAACTTTGGGGCCCCGTATCTCAGGGCCACTTGGTGCTAGGAACCCCAAATTTGGTGTGCAAACCCAGTTAAACTGGTACGATAACATATCCAAAGCTGAAGTTCCTAGCACTAAGTGCCCCGAGATACGGGGCCCCAAAATCGGTTCGGAAAATGTCATTCTCTGCTGCAGAAAAGTGCTTGACATTTTCTGAACCGATTTTTGGGCCCCATATCTCAGGGTCACTTGGTGCTAGGAACCCCAAATTTGGTGTTATCGTACCAGTGGAACTGGTACGATAACATATCCAAAGCTGGGGTTTCTAGCACCAAGTGGCCCTGAGATACGGGGCCCCAAATCCGGTTCGGAAAATGTCATTCTCTGCTGCAGAAAAGTGCTTGACATTTTCTGAACTGATTTTTGGAGCCCTGTATCTCGGGGCCATTTGGTGCTAGAAACCCCAGCTTTGGGGTTCTTAGCACTAAATGGCCCCGAGATACGGGGCCCCAAATTCGGTCAACTGTGTCCATCTGCAGCAATGTCATTTCGGGGACACTTTGGGTTCAGAGACCCCAAATTTTGGCTGCAGCTAGGGGGCATCTAGGAACCCTTAACTACCGAGTTTGAAGTTCGGGGGACCTATGGCTGCAAATGGGCACAGTGAGGCTGCAAATGGGCACAGTGATGCTGCAAATGGGCATTGTTGACCGTCTTTTCCACTTACAGTAGCTGTGCATTTCTCACCCTCGTCTTATACTCGGGTCAATAAGTTTTTCCCATTTTTTTTGTGGTAAATTAGGGCCTCGACTTACACTCGGAATGACTTATACTCGAGTATATATGGTATGTTAAAAAAAAAAATCCTAAATTTTTATCCACCCTGGTTCTAAAGCTAGCTGAATTATGTGCTTATGTTCCAGATATGTAAATTCTAATAGGGTAGTTATATGGTTTATTACCCATATCACATAGCTGTTTAGGCAAGATGAAACGAGTGGCGTGTGCTGGATATCTGACATGATTGTGTAATAATCTGGAAGAATGATGAGTGTATGTAGATTTCTCTAGTTTTAGTAAAAAAAAAAAAAAATAGAAGCTATTCCAGATTTATTTGGCATTCAGCTATGACATTATTAATCTTCAGTCCTGAATCTTGTGAGAACTTGTCTGGGGTGGATTTGTAAATGAAGAGTTGCTAAAATAGATTACTCCACTAGGAATTCTGCTGGAGATTCTGAACAAGCAATAATAGGGACAGAACTGTGGTAAACAGTGCCTGTATGTTACATCTATAACTATAGGAGAAGAAACACGGGATCAAAAGCTACATTTCAGGGATTTTTTTTTTAAAGGGCGGGTCAAAGGTGAAATGCCTTATCAGCTAGAAGATCATTGCTGCTTAATTAGCAAAGGTCCACTTTGTGTCATTATTGTGTTACAGTCTATATCAGCCTGATGCCTGTAAACCTTGTGACCTCTCAGTAATCCGGTGTTTTTAGGTATAGTAATGCTGCTGGTCACCCAATACTCTGCTTATCCTGTGCACTATCTACCCATCCTCAGACCAGCAGTTAAACATTATTAAGTGGCTGCATGGCATCATGGGAGGCTTGTAGTCCAGGAATGTAAGAGCTGAAGAGCTAACAACATCAAAGGGTATTCATATCAGAAATGGTTTTGTGTGTGTTAAAAATGCCTTGTCCCCTCTGGTCTCATCCGCTGGGGCTTACATTGCCCTACAGCACAGGGAAAGGTTTTATTTTTTTGGATGTCCATTCATGGCACTCTTGTTCCATTCTTTGATTTTTTTTTTTTTCTCCATTTGTCCAATTCCGGATTAAAAACAGACAGCAGTTCATTCCTATGGGCTTGCAGCTTTAAATAGATGATCATTTGTTTACATCCGCCCACATTCTCGTGCATTCAGGTCTGTTTCTTTAACCACTTCAGCCCCGGAAGATTCTACCCCCCTTCCTGCCCAGAGCACTTTTTGCGATTCGGCACTGTGTCGTTTTAACTGACAATTGTGCGGTCGTGCGACGTTGCATCCAAACAAAATTGACGTCCTTTTTTTTCTCACAAATAAAGGTTTCTTTTGGTGGTATTTGATCGCCTCTGCGGTTTTTATTTTTTGCGCTATAAACAAAAAAAGAGCGACAGTTTTGAATTAAAAAAAAAAGGCAATATTTTTTACTTTTTGCTATAATAAATATCCCCCAAAATATATAAAAAAACGATTTTTTTTCTCAGTTTAGGCCGATGTGTATTCTTCTTCTATATATTTTTTGTAAAAAAAAAAAAAAAATCGCAATAAGCGTATATTGATTGGTTTGCGCAAATGTTATAGCGTCTGCAAAATAGGGAATAGATTTATGGCATTTTTATTATTCATTTTTTTCTATTAGTAATGGCGGCGATCTGTGATTTTTATGGCAGACACATCGGACACTTTTGACACTATTTTGGGACCATTGTCATTTATACAGCGATCGGTGCTATAAAAATGCACTGATTACTGTGTAAATGACACTGGCAGGGAAGGGGTTAAATGCTAGGGGGCGATCAAGGGGTTAAGTGTGTCCTAGGGAGTGATTCTAACTGTGGGGGGGATGGGCTGCAACTCACACGACAGCAATCACTGCTCCCGATGACAGGGAGCAGTAAAACCCTGTCATGTCACTAGGCAGAACTTGTTTACAAAGGCATTTCCCCGTTTTTCCGCTACGTGACATGATCACAGGCCCCCCCAGGCGTACAGAGAGTCCGCGGGACCCGCAGGCACGGTCACGGAGTACACGGCGGGCGTGCGCGCCCACAATACCACGTTTTAAAGGAGACATACAGGTACGCCCATTTGCACAGTCGTGCCATTGTGCCGACGTATATCGCCGTGCACTGGTCGGCACATGGTTGGGTCCTTTTCCATTCAGAGGGATCTGAAAGAATGTAAATGGATGCTGTCCGTTTATATCTGTCCAGTTTATGTCCATTTTTAGGCAAGAAACATATTTTTTGTTTATACTTTTTTTCATCTAGGATTGATTTCTCCAATAACTAAAAAAACAGATGCAAAAATAAATGTAAACCGAACTGAAGTAAAAGAATAAAACTGATGTAAACTGAACTGAGGGTTGATTCACACAAGGAATTGCACAGGAATATGCTAGCATTCCTTCACGATTCCTGTGCAATGTGAGTGCAGTGTTTTTTCTGTCTATTCATTTGAATGGGCGGAAATTGCACTACATCGCACCAAAAGTAGTGCATGCACTACTTTTAAAAACGCACTATAACTGGATTGCAAGGTAGACTAAGCTTGGAACGCTGCTCAAAGCCAGGAAATCATGCCTTCTAATGCATTTCACCCCACCCACCAGTGCTTAGTCATGACGTTCCAGTGTGAACAGGCACTGAAGACATTCATCATTTTTTTTCTTAGCAAAAAACATAACTGAACTGATGACCCATGTGAAAAGCCCCTAACGGGTTATCTGTAGGGTAGGCATAATATGGAGCACTTTTTTTTAAACTTTTTGTGCATTTCTCCAGTACCCCGATGTTCACCTGTACCCCAAGAGAAATGACTTCTGGGTATATTCTGGGTCAGAGACTGCAGACATGATACAAGAGATCAATGCAGCCTCACCAGTGTCCATTAAATGCAGCTTCACCAGTGTCTGTCAGATGTAGCCTACCAGTCAGATGCAGCAGCACCAATGTCTGTGCTCATAAGATGCAGCAGCCTGCCTGTGCCCATCAGATGCAGCCCACCAGTGCCCATGACATGCAACCCGCCAGAGCCCATAACATGCAGCCCGCCAGTGCCCATAACATTCAGCCTGCCAGTGCCCATCATGTACAGCCTACCAGTGCCCATGAGATACAGTCTGCCAGTGCCTGGTAGCGTGATCTCACGCTGTGTGTCAGAGCTGGATCTATCCATTACCTATCCATCTATTACCCTATCTTGGTGGGGGATCAGGCAGTGGGCGATGGTGGCGAGCTGTGGGATGGTGGGATGGGCAGCGGGTCAGACGGCGACTCCTGTGTCCTCTATTTGTCTCTTCTTCCTTCTGCTAGGCATCCAATCGGAGTGCTTGCGCCTTCAGCCAATCAGGTGATGGCTATTAGACCCACGCCTCCTGATTGGCTGAGAGGCGGTTCAGTGTTAGAAAAGGGAATATGAATTCGCTTTTCTAACACACCTGGGTGGGCTCCGAGTCCATGTTTTTTGAAGCCTGAATAGGGGGTGGCTACAGCGGCCATGGATAGATTCATGCTTTGCATGAATCTATCTATTCTACACAGAGGGAGTGGCATGACAAAGGGGGCGGCACCCAGGCGCCCCTAATGGACGCACCACCACTGGTAGAAGACCTTCTGCATGCAACTCCCCCATCCCTTATATTCACCTAAGCCCGATCTCAATCCAGCAACGTGCGCAGGAGCAGAGGCTCTCTCCCGCCTCATTGGTTTAGACACAGCAGCGGAAGCCTTTGGCTCCCACTGTTGTCAATCACAGCTAGTGAGGAAGGAGCGGGTGGCAGAGCTAAGCCGTGTTCTGTGTGTCTATGGACACACGGAGGTGGCTTAAGAGCGAGCACGCACGAGTGCCCCAATGACAAGCAGCTTGCTATGGAGGCACTTGGTGGAAAGGAATGGGGAGCCAGGAAAGCCAGTGGAGGACCTGAGAAAAGGAGGTTTGTGGCTGTTCTGTGCAAAACCATTGAACGGAGCATGCAAGTATGATATTTGCTCATTTTTTTTTTTAAATAAAAAATGCCTCAGACTACCCCATATCCTACAGCACGTATGTCATGATTGACTGTACCACCTTTGAAGTCTTGACATGTTATCACTGTCGACCATTAGGTTATCGACCACATTGCAACTGAGTTTTTCTAAGGCTGTTATGGCCCTCAAACTGGAGTTGTATCATAACAATGTGGTATTTTATTTTTATTGCATTTCATTTCTAGTGTAATTTGCATTCTTGTCTATACCTATGGATGTTTTCATCATGTGATGACATGTCATACTATTGTGTTCTGTTGCGTACCTTAAAATAAAAAAATAAAAAAATGTTCCTTTACAATCACTTAAATATAATGATCACATTTTTTTTTTTTTTTAATTCGAAAAAGTTGGAGCTTTATAATGTTTTGGATAGTCCACTCCTTTTTAAGTGCTGGCATACTCAGTAATGACATTTTGTGCAGTGGAGATGATATTCTAGAAATGCTATAAAAAGATAATAGTCTATTCATTGTTTCCAAGACACACCCAAAAACACTGTCATGGTTTTCAGGAAGATGTGGTTTATGGGTGATGACAGCTTACGCTGAAACTTCCCTTAAAAATAAAGTTACACATTTGATCATGACCATGTTGAGTTTGGGGACTTGTCACTGCATCTGAAAAAAAAGACATTCCTACGACAAGTGAACTCTACATAGAGCAGAGGTCTCCAACCTTTTCTTAATGAGGGCCACACTGAATATTTTACAAATACTCAACAAGCCCCCCCCCCCCAAAAATTAATGATTTACCCCGCTGCCCCTCAGGGTCTCCATCAAAGTCCCCCCATACAGCAGAGTCCCCCTTACATCAGATACCCCAACAACAGGTTTCATATCAGAGTTTATCCTTAAATCACTGTTCCCATCAGAGTTCACCCTTACATAAAGGTCGATATCTGAAAGCTCCTTACATCAGAGTCCCTCCCCACTTACATACGTGTTCCCATGAGAATTCCTCCTTACATCAGGGTTGCCATCAGAATTCCTTCTTACATCAGGGTTCCTCCCATGAAAATTCCTCCTTACATCAGGGTTCCCATCAGAATTCCACCTTACATCAGGGTTCCCATCAGAATTCCACCTTACAGAATTCCACCTTACATCAGGGTTCCCATCAGAATTCCACCTTACATCAGGGTTCCCATCAGAATTCCACCTTACATCAGGGTTCCCATCAGAATTCCTCCTTACATCAGGGTTCCCATCAGAATTCCTCCTTACATCAGGGTTCCCATCAGAATTCCTCCTTACATCAGGATTCCTATCAGATTCCCCCTTTCACTTTACATCAGGATCCCCATCAGATTTCCTCCTTACGTCAGGGTTCCCATCAGAATTCCTCCTTACATCAGGGTTCCCATCAGAATTCCTCCTTACATCAGGATTCCTATCAGATTCCCCCTTTCACTTTACATCAAGATCCCCATCAGATTCCCTCCTTATGTCAGGGTTCCCATCAGAATTCCTCCTTACATCAGGATTCCTATCAGATCCCCTCTTTCACTTTACATCAAGATCCCCATCAGATTCCCCTCCCCTTACATCAAGGTCACCATTAGAGTTCCTCCTTACGTCGGGGTTCCCATCAGAGTTCCCCTTACCACTTTTAGGCCTCGTGTAGAATTTTCCAAGGGAGAGGAAGCGACTCCCAGCCACAAACTGGAATAGTGAAGGTCAATGCGGCGTATATTCAGTACATGACAAAAAACCTACACAGCTGTTTAAAGCCCAACTCAAAGTTACTTTTTTGTAGTTTTAAATCCACTGTCACAGGGATGGGAAGTGAGAGAAAATCTCCCCAGATAAAGGCTACTACACATGTGTAGCGAAGCCGGGTGCGCCATGGCTGCCAAACAACTGCTAAGTCCAGCGGCGCTTTTGGGAATGCACATGCGCCATGGCCGCCAAACAACAACTGCTGAGCATAGCGTTACTCTTGCGAACGCACGTGCACCATGGTGAACCAAGGCGAAATGGCGCACCGTTGTGCGCCATCATACAGGTAAGAAACAGCCAGACACAAGCAAAAAAAACACCCACAGCTAGCCCAAAACTCCCCCATATGGTCACTGCTCACAGGTGTCCAGCCTCTAGCTAGCTTGCCCACAATAATAAGTAAAGGGGTTTCACTTACCCGTCCAGGTGCAGGGCAGCTTAGAAACTAAGAGCCCAAACTTCAACCATCACGGCGGGTTTCTGTCACTTGAGGACCTTCAAGGACTGGGTATCCTTTTCATGTTTAGGGTCTTATACAAGTAGAAAACAAAACAACAAACAATTTTTATCCCTAAAAATATTTACAATCTATATGATTGTATTAAAGAAAGTCCATGATTCAAACGGGATAATGATAAAAGTGGGAGGGGGGGGGAACAAAGGGGGGGGAGGGGAGATTATCCACGCTCATGGCAGCCGTCCAGGGGGAACAGAAACCGTGTTCCCAGTACACTGAAAAAGCAAGAAGGGGAGAAGAGGCGCCTCTGGGTGCAGATTTTTTACAGGTTTAATATACAATAAGTAGTCAAATGGCAACTCACATTTTAGGAGTTAAAAACAGGCATTTTTGTAGTCCCAACAACGGGGGGATCATCAGGGTGGTCAGTCCCTTATTCTTCACTGGAGTGCGACGTGTTTCCTGAGCGTACAGGCCGTGAATGAGGTGACGGCCGCGCTCCTTCTTCAAAGCTTTGAAGAAGGAGTGCGGCCGTCACCTCATTCACGGCCTGTACGCTCAGGAAACGCGTCGCACTCCAGTGACCTCATTCCCCTTTTGCCTGGATACCAGCTTGCGCTACCAGCCTCGTTTTGATACACACTACACTGCGGCCGGCAGAGAACCATCTAGCGGTGTATGAGAAGACGACACAGCACACCTCTACTGGAAGAATAAGGGACTGACCACACTGATGATTCCCCCGTTGTTGGGACTACATAAATGCCTGTTTTTAACTCCTAAAATGTGAGTTGCCATTTGACTACTTATATATATATTAAACCTGTAAAAAATCTGCACCCAGAGGCGCCTCTTCTTCCCTTCTTGTTTTTTCATGTTTAGGGTCTACTCCCTTGGAGCTGTACAGCACCCTGCAGGAATGCCTTAGCGCTGTGGTGTCCAGGATTCCACTTTGCAGGGTCCAGCGCCCGGAGGCAGCTTTACAGGAAAAACCTTGCAGCAGCTTGAGTCTTCTTTGCGAGGCTTGGGTACCATTTATCTAAGCATATAAAGCCTGTCTCAAATGGATCGGATCGGTCAATCCCTTGATTCATTTAAGAACCGTTTGCAGGACTAGAGAGCTCAAACAAACCGTGCCATCCACTTTGCAGACACTGGTAAAAAACTGAATGCTTCCTGTGTGGGAGGGGTTATATAGGAGATCACTTCAGTGTCCATTCACCTGGAGATGGAGTATAACCCAGTAGGTAATGAATATTAGTCTGACTCTGTGTCCCATGATGTATGAAAAAGAAAATGCTCTTTAGGCTGCATTTACACTGGTGATTAAGGCCGGTGAGAATTGTAGTGGCAGGAATCTTCTGAATGCTCACATTAAAGTAGTAGTTGGTGTCCCCCCTCCCCCTACAGAGAGCTAAAAAGATCTTTGATGTTTTTCTGTTGGCTCTGCCAAATGGCCTTGGACCTGGATTTATGCAGGTACCATCAGATCGGAGATCACAGTTCAAGGAACCCTCAACAACTCCTGGAGGAACCTTATGGTTTCATGCAACTGGTTAAGCTTGGCTGCTCTAGTTTACCAAAACTATATATCACTGCTTACTTCCCAAATCAAACCATAAACTGCCAAGAGTTTTCACGAATGACAGGAAGATACATAGTTATATAGTAATTGAGGTTGAAAAAAGACACAAGTCCATCAAGTCCAACCTATGTGTGTGATTATGCGTCAGTATTACATTGTATATCCCTGTATGTTGCGGTCATTCAGGTGATTATCTAATAGTTTTTTGAAGCTATCAATGCTCCCCGCTTAGATCACCGCCTGTGGAAGGGAATTCCACATCCTTGCCGCTCTTACAGTAAAGAACCCTCTACGTAGTTTAAGGTTAAACCTCTTTTCTTTTAATTGTAATGAGTGGCCATTTATATCTAAATAGCAGGGAATACTTGAATTCCCCTGTACTGAAATATCAGTTAGGGACAGGATAATGCAGATTAGATCCTCCACAGAACATACACCGCCCCCCCCCCCCATCAGCTCATCTAGAACAGAAATGTGTCCTTAGTATAGGGCAGCACATACAGTACATTGATCTTTTTGCGTTTCATTCAACCAAAAAAAGATCCTATTCCCCCACTTACACATTCAAGGTGGAGAGGGGAACCCTTCCCGCTGTGGTATTGCATTCTGACAGTGAGAAGCCTTCCCCAATGTCAGCATACAATGATCAGTATTGCCTGCTATAGCCGGTGGCACTGATCGTTCGGGGAAAAACCCAACAGGCTGGTTGTACAAACAGCCTGGCCATACATGGATTGAAATTTGGCTGGTCCCTACCGAACCTCGACCCATGTATAACTGGCTTAACACAGCAGAGGGTAGCACAGTGACTATGTGCTTAGCACTTCCACTTAGCAGCACTAGGGTCGTCGGTTCGAATCCATACCACGGCACTACCTGCATAGAGTTTGCATGTTCTCCCTGTGCGGGGTTCCTCCCACACTCCAAAGACATGCTAATAGGTTACTTGGTTCCTGTCTAAATTGACCCTACTATGTGGATGTATGAATGCGAGTTAGGGTGGCAATACATTATACATTTTTCTTGTACAATTTTCCTTTAGATTTACCAAAACCATATAATATGAGGTCAAGCCTAAACACTTTCGATTTGTATGCAGTCAGGCGGGGCTTTGCACTACCATAGTTGAAGGTAAATCTAAAGCAAATTGAATAATAAGAAAATTGTATAATGCATGGCCAGTTTAAGGGACCTTAGATTGCAAGCTCCTTGAGGGCAGGGACTGACGTGAATGTACAATATATGTATGTCAAGTGCTGTGTAAATTGACGGCACTATATAAGTACCTGTAATAAATACTTTCCTATACATGTTCTGGACATGCCCTGGAGCAAGACATTTTTGGAACACAGTTATTATAGTTCATTGAATAATTGAAACCTCACTTGTGCCAGATCCCAAGCTGATGCTAATGGGCTTCTTTGAAGACTTGACCAAGATTAACCCCAGAAAACTGTTTATTAAGCCACTATTCTTTTATGCATGTAAAACTTTTTTATTGAGATGGAAACTGCCTGCTATCCTTACACACAAATGTTAGCTGGACTGGACAGACTTAACTAACAGGGCAGCGCTGCTATCCAAATAAACCTATCTCAGTAGGAGCTTTCCAGCAATGTTTAAAAGATACGGTCTACCCTGGATTGAATTTAGGAATGTTGGCATATCTACAACTCACAGTGAATCTGAATCTGGCCCCTAATGTAAACTGGGGTGTTGATGACTTCCTTGAAAATAAACATATTCTTATACATATATAAACCAGTAGAATTTTATCCAAAAAAATTTGGAACTTTTGTTTCATTTTCTATTGGTTAGTGGGGTGAATTGACAAATCCATTTTAACGACAGTGATGGGAAAATTTGAAAGAGTAGAACATTTTTCACAAATTAACGGAATTCTAACTGCAAATGTTTTTGTCTGCTAAGAATGTACATGTTGTAATACACATGTGGCTAAGCCCAAAAGAAAGCTGTTTAATACAGTTGGGATTCCATTCAAGTACTGTAGTAGGTCTGGATGAAATTTTAAGGGCATTTGAGCGAAATTAGTTGACTAGAATTATGGCAAGATGGAATGCTTTGACTGATGATTTCTCAGAATTTCTGTACAAATGTTTTAACTATATTCTACTGGTGTATGGCCAACTTAAAGCGGGAGTCCGGCGACCAATCTTTTTTTTTTTTTTTTAGGTCATTGAGACACTTTGCTAACCCCAAAATAATACTCACAGTTTGTGTGTAATATTTCCGCCTCTGTCTGTTTTCGTACTGAAGAATAACTTACAAAATGTGATTATGGCTGTTTCCATCTTGCTTGTGGGCATGTGAAGCCCACAAGCACTGATTTCCTGGATGCGGTGAATGCTGTTCATTCACAGCTTGTTCACACGCATGATCATTGTTTCCGCACTGAATCTTGGGAAGCCTGACACTAAGCTCCCAGGAGACAGTGAGGCGCCGGGGAAAGGCAATAAGCACGCCCACTCCCATGGGAGGAGAGACCAGAAGTGTCACAATAAAGTACAATAGAAATAATAATAATAGTAATTACAGCGATAATAAAATTTTTCGTGCGGCATTTGAACATCTATGCAAATAACTGAAGGGGGTAAGATTAAGTTAAAAATTTGAGTGGAACCCCGCTTTAACTTTCCAGCAGTGATGGGAGTAAGTCACATATGTGCAAGTCACAAGCAAGTCTTAACCTTCAAGTCACAAGCAAGTCCCAAGTTACTGTGGCGAAAAGCAAGCAAGTCAAGTCGAGTCCCTGCTAGAAGTCAAGCAAGTCAAGTCAAGTCATTTATTTTGGTCAAGTCACAAATTAGGTCAAAATACTGATCTACTCCGAAGCCGGGACTTGAGGGGAGCTTTCTTTTGGGGGGGGGGGGACTTTTGCCTAGGCCAAGACACAGCACTGGTGGTGCCAAGTCATTGCAAGTGAAATAGCCCAAGTCAAAGTCAAGTCGCAAGTCATTAGTGACAAGTCAAAGTCAAGTCGAGTCATTTATTTAATTTTGTCAAGCAAGTCGCAAGTCCTCAAACAGGTGACTCGAGTCTGACTCGAGTCAAGTCATGTGACTCGAGTCCCCCACCTCTGCTTTCCAGAAACAAGAGAAAGAGATTGGAAGAATAGTAGACTCCTGTGTAGCCAATGGTTGAGTTGATAACTGTAACCATGTGATTGTTTAGCGCAGAATATATGACCAATTTTGGCAATTTTACCGATTGTTGTGATCTATATAATGTAAAAAAAAAATAATAATATGATCTGCTTTATTTCCAGGGCTTTTTAAAACATTTTTGGGACAACTGCCTTTCTTGAAGCAAAGAGGGTAAGACCATATTATTTTGCAAATGCTTCCAAAACAAAAGTAATCTGTTTTATGCACCACTGTCATTTTCTTTGCTATTCTAATGCTGATTGTTGCCAGAACCCTGCATTTTTGTAAAAGGATTGACTTGCTATAGTTCACTGCTTTAAAGGATAAAGCTACTCAACAGCTTTCCATGATATATCGGCACCAGAGAACCATATTATTAAAACATGATAGTTGGACAATTACTGATGCTGCAATCTCAAAATGGCAATTCAAAAAATTGCTGCCATTATTCAGTCTTCCTTACCATAGTGTCTGAAAGACATACTGTTCCCATTACTTATGTTGACCAGCAGTACTAACCATGGTAGTGCATATGACCAAGATATATGTGGATACTTTAAGCAATACCATTGTTATAGCAAACTATCCTGTGGGTGTGTATACTTACTTTGTTTTACTTATTGATATGTAGAGAACACCTTTTTCTTTATGAGGAAAGCTGAACTATTGAAATCAGCCCCCGTGTTCTAAAAACCTTGCAGGCACGTGTCCCTAACACAGTTGTATACAAATACATCCACATCTAGGGCAACCTGTGTGGAAGGCAGTTGACCTTCCAGTGTGCGTTTGCATAATGTGAGGAGACCAATGCATGTGGGGGAAATCCGAAACATAGCGAGGACATGTAGAGGTGTGCATGGCACGTATATAGTATTATGATAGAATGTGAACCTTTGACCCTGCAAAAAGAGATCTAACTATCTAGTCACCTGCTTAGAACTGTTGTTATGTTTGTAGAATCTAAACAGGCCATTGAAACATACACCAGTCCACAGGAACTTCTGCCTTGTCAAAAAGTGCCTGCTCCCTGGGCCGTATAGGACAGAAAAGGGCTGAATATTCTTTGCTGCGTAAAACTACCTTCAGAGACATGGAAAGTTGTGTGTAGGTCCCTTGTGTCCAACCTGTGGCACTGCAGCACTTATTGTGTGCTTTCTCTAATCATTTATAATGCTGAAAGTATGCTGAATAGTATGGGTGTCCCTTTGGTGAAGTCACAGGCCACACTGATGGGTCCAAGTGGTTAGCACTTCTGCCTGGCAGCACTAGGGTCATTGTCAGGACCCAGATCTGAACCTGTAACCTCTGCTGTGTCTGCCAGTATCTCTTCTTACTGAGCCACCTGAGATGCTGGACATCTCCTTGCCTGATTCGTTAGACAACTTTGCCTCGTTTCACTTGAACCCTTTGTTCTTCCCATGAACTTCCTATTTTAAGCCATGCCTTTGCACTTCCTGTTTGCCAGAATAACGTGCTCTTTCTAGCCAATATCTTGCTTTGTTCACTTCTGCTGCTGTCCCTATCTTTGCTACCACTCGTTACTGACCCTTGGTATGTTCGACTATGCTTCTGCTTGATCCCAACCACCAGGGCAACCTGCTTGCATACCTATCCTGCTGGTTGGTGGGAGCCTCACTGCTGCTATAGCTACTGACCGCGATAGTCGTTGGTTCAAATCCCAATCACAGAACAACGCTCATGGAGTTTACAAGTTCTCCCTGTGAGTTAGGGACCTTAGATTGTAAGCTCCTTGAGGACAGGGACTGATGTGAACGCACAATATATACCGTATTTATCGGCGTATAACACGCACTTTTTTCCCCTTAAAATCAGGGGAAAGTCGCAGGTGCGTGTTATACGCCGATCCCCGCCGATCCCGAGCTGTCCAAATGTCAAAATCGCGGACCGCGATTTGAAAATGGCGCCGCCGGAGCCGAAGTACACAGAGCCGGTCCTCGGCTCTTTCCGGCGGCTCTTGTTTACTTTCGGCTCCACTCGTAGTCCCGAGCGGAGCTATCCGAACCTACTCGGAAAGCTCCGCTCGGGACTACGAGTGGAGGCGAAAGTAAACGAGAGCCGCTGGAAAGAGCCGAGGACTGGCTCTGTGTACTTCGGCGCCGGCGGCGCCATTTTCAAATCGCGGACCGCGATTTTGAAGCCCTGGAAGCAGGGACAGGGGATCCCAGGCTGCACTGGGGCAAGGCTGCACTGGGGAAGGCTGCACTGGGGAAGGCTGCACTGGGGAAGGCTGCACTGGGGAAGGCTGCACTGACAAGGCTGCACTGGGGAAGGCTGCACTGACAAGGCTGCACTGACAAGGCTGCACTGGGGAAGGCTGCACTGGGGAAGGCTGCACTGACCAGGCTGCACTGACATGGCTGCACTGGGGAAGGCTGCACTGACAAGGCTGCACTGACAAGGCTGCACTGACATGGCTGCACTGACAAGGCTGCAATGAAGGGCATTTAAATGTAAGTTTTTTTCCCTTCAACTTCCCTCCTAAAAGTTTTTTTTCCTTAAAATTCCCTCCTAAATTGGGGTTCGTGTTATACGCCGATAAATACGGTATCTAAAGCACGCTGTAAATTGTTGGTGCTATATAAATACCTGTAGTAAATAAAGTTGACCACCACTTGTGTAGTGATACACTGGGACTGTACCACCTCTGAGTCCATAGTAGAACATGTGCTCACATCAAGCAGTGCCAGCATGCACTTGATCTGAGTGTGTGTGAGAAAATAAAAAGAACAGAAACATTAAGCATCAGCACACATGAGCCAGTTCATTGGTGGCATTATATTTTATCAAGACACAACAATACAGGACAATAACCAAGAAAACACTGCATTAAAATAACATTTGTGTGGGTAGTAGCAGGAAATGAGGATGCATATGAACTAATCCTGACTAGAGATAAGACACACATTAAACAATGGGAGCACTAAATATCCCTACTTCATAGACTATAACAGAATTTAAGGCAAAAAAAAATTGTAAAGAGGATACATTTAGTATACACATGCAATAAACTATTTGCAGCAAAAGAATCTCTAAGCAAAATGAGGAAAGATGAACTGACCATACTACCCCACCCTTATTTTGCAATCAAAGACTGAAATAATTATTTTATACAAAATAATATACAATATTTAAAGGGTCAGTCACCCTAGTGTGTTGAATCAACTGAGAGCTTATATCTTTCAGAAATTGAGACAAAGGTACCTCCTTCAGCCCCAAGTGATAAAGGTTTCACTGAAGAATTGAGCGGCAAGAAGGAGACTGCTTTGTGTTCATTTTGAAAGGTGTGTAGGAGCCAGGAACTCAGGTGTACTGATCTCACTTAAGCGCCAAGGCACAAAGTTCAGGGCCGTACTCTTATGACGTCAACCATTAACTCTTACTACAAATCCATTGGCTTCTGCCCAGTACCCGCACCCTTGGCCAAGCCCCTCTGCTGCATTTCATCCAGATCGGGCTTAATCGTAGAGTTACCTCTACGATTAAGCCCGATCCAGGTGAAACGCGTCAAAGGGCATGGCCAAGGGTGGGATCTGTGCAGAAGCTGATCGATTGTAATAAAAAAGAATGTTTGATATCACTGGAGGCCGGCCCTGAACTTTGTACTTTGGCGCTTATGTGAAGCGGGATGTGCTTCTTCTGGGACCAGCACCTAGTGTGGACATTAAATGGAGACAAGATACACAAGAGACTTTCAGTGGTGCTGTCTTGTTTTTCTGGCAATACAAATCTCAATGTGACAGATCCTGAGAGCTATAAGAAATTGGTAGATGATTAAACAACTTCAGGTAGACTGACCCTGTTTTCAGGCTAGTCTCATAAAGCAAAAAACAAACTGCCAACATACATAGAAAAATAGGATAATGTAAAGAGCTGTTAAGGTTAGTTTACACGTTCAGCATTTTAAACATAAATAATTGTTAAATATAATTTTACATATACAAAAAGGAGGCACATTCGTGTCTGGGTAAATCTCCCTTGTGGACCTGGTAGTTAGTTTTTGGGCCTTTTGGCTGTAAACTATTAAACAAATACATGCTACTTGCTCTGTACCACTTAGCATTAGCATGATGGACTTCAACAAAAGGCGAGGACGTACATGAATGAAGGACAACATGGGCCACTGTACGTATTCTTTTACATGTGCTAATCTCTCTGTTGTACAGAACAGATGTGGAGGCAGCCATGTTTTGTAATAAATGAAAGAAGAATTCCAGGCATGGTAAATTTTTACAAAGTTAAATTGGTGCAGCTTGGACCAATGCATTCTATGTATATACCATACCAGGCTGATGACCCTGAAGCTTGGAATCACTAAAGTAAACACCATTGGTCCAAGCTGGATCAGTTACTTATGTAAAAATATACCGTGCCTGGAATTCTTCTTTAATATTCATAAGCATGCAGTCTACCATTTCACCTTTGACTTATCAAGTACAATGAATAGTTTCTATGAGTTAGATAGACTGAACATAGCTTAGTCCACAAAAATGTCTGCCTCTACTCAAACAAACATGCAGGTGCCTCTTAATGCAGGTTTACAGTGTGCAAACCTCAGATTAAATATTAGAACGGATAGTTGCATGGCTAATGGTAAACCTAATTTTTTTATAGGATTTCTGAAGGTTAAAAAAATGGAAGGGTGCAATAGGCATATTCTGCACTGCTTAACATAAATATGTACCTCTTGAGGAGAACGGGGGAGCTACAATGGCCACTGGTTGAGCACCCATGCTCTATAGCCTTATGTCCATATAGGTTAAGATTTTTCTTGTTCAGCCCAGCAGGCTGAATTAAAAAGTCACTCAATTCCCCCATCCACGCTAAACATTGCAGATTGGCAAATCTGCAGTGCCAGGTATTGTATTCAAATGCAGGCACTGTTTGGATATTTTAACAGCCACCGGTGTCAGCTATCAAGATATGTAAACAGAGCTGGCATTTGATTGGATGCAGGTGCTATTTGGCTGAGGACTTTGGCTCCTTTGATAAAATAATTTGAAAAATCAAGATTTGTAGAGCCGGGTGGTGCCAAAAGAACCAATTTTGGCCAATTCAGCAGGAATCACATGAAACTGATTCATATATGGTTGTAAAGGCAAAGTAGCACACTCCCATATCACCCCCCCCACCCCACCCCCAGATACGTACCCGAGCCCGATCTCGATCCAGTGCTGTGCATGTCTGCGTCCCCCCCTCTCTGACAGGCTTGGCTGAGGGCAGTTGGAGCCATTGGCTCCTGCTGCTGTCAGTCAAACCTTGTGAGCAGAGAGCGTGGAGGTGGGTAAACAGCCCAACAAGTGCTCCCATAGGAAACAGATTCCTATGAGGGCACTCAGAAGGAGACCCAAGAAGAGGAGGAGCAGCTCTGTGCAAAACCACCGCAGACAGGATTCTTGTATAATTTTCTGATAAAATGGCAGTAATTTCTGATCAGCTGCTATCGGCAGCAAACATACCTTTACTCTCATATTCCTTTCTATAATTTTACTGAAATAAAGACACTTTAATGAACAGTTGTACAATATTAAAGCAGACTTCCTGCTAAAGCCTATCTAGTCTTAAAATATCCCCTCTCCTAACACCTATACCAGTCATGGTGAACCTTGGCACCCCAGAAGTTTCGGAACTACATTTCCCATGGTGCTCAACTACACTGCAGAGTGCATGATCATCATGGGAAATGTAGTTCCAAAACATCTGGGGTGCCAAGGTTCTCCATCACTAACTAACCTGTCTAAAAAAAGATGTGTATTCTTAACTATTTTGAGGTTGCTCCGGTCATATGATCCCCTGCGTCAGCCAGTGGTGGCTACAGGGGAATGGAGAGAGTGCCTGGCAACAGCTGTGAAAGCCAGCAGCGATGACGTCGCTCATAGGCTCCCAAGGTGCAGCGTTGTTAGCAGTGCCTTCTGTCTTCTGCAGTTGCCGCTGGCTGACACAGGGGAGCCAGATCACATGACCGGTCTGGAGAAAATACCGGCTGAAAATAGGTAAGCATATAACCCTTTTTTACACAGGTTAGCATAGGTGTGCGCAGCCTATTGCATTAGGGTGTGCACCCCAAAGCTCAAACACATAATACCGATCACTCACGATGAAAGGGAAGGGGCCGGTAAGTTACATATTTACTGGTCCCTTCCCCTACTCATCCTAAAACATCCCCACAGCAACAGCCGGAGGGAGAGGAGAGTTGGGAAGCCGGCAGCACTGCGAGGGGAAGGAGGGGGGTAGCCAGGGCAGTAGGGGGGGATCTGTTCTGCACAGTGTGATTAGGGTGTGCCTGGGCACACCTGGCACACCCTGTGTGCACGCCTATGCAGGTTAGTAAGTAGTATAGGTGTTAGAAGTAGGGAGGGAGCATTTTTAAGACTAGTTGGGCTTTAGCTGGAATTATACTTTACCCGTGTGTCTTTCAGAAAACATTGACTTAAATTGGTTAGAAGTACCAATAGAAGAAGAGTGCTTAAGCTCAGTGTGATTGTTTATCTCCCATGAGTTCAAGAAAGAACTCTCTGTAAAACAAAAATACAACAATAATAAAAAATAATAATAATCATAAAGTGATCCATATAGGCTTCTTTTCAAGCACGTATGATTCATATTTTAGTATAGCAGATAAAACTGTATTTTATTAAAGGGTGGTGATTTGGTGAAATGTAACCTGCAGATGGGTATGTGGTATTTTGCATAACCCTTTCAGTGCCTTGGGGGCACAACAGGTCGCAGTGGCTGGAAGGAGAAACTACAGCATGTGGTGGGGGACCGCAGGCATCCACTGAACCTGGAAGTGCCGAATGCTGGAGGGTGTAGTTGGATTCTCAGTAGCAATATATAGAGAGAACATCTCCAGCACTCTGATGGCAGGACCTTCCTCTCTAAGGCTGGGTTCACACTATTGCGAATTGGATGAGGGTTTCCCCACATCCAATTCACACGTCAGGAGATTGTGACCGGCTCCCTATGGAGCTGGTTCACACATTTCCGGTGTGAATTGCACAGGAGTCCTGTGCGTCTTCTGGTCCGTTTCAGGTCCGAATTCAGCCAAACATTCGGACTGAAATCAGACCTGTAACGGTGACCAGGGACGCAATGGATCCCTGCTGTGAGCCACTCCATGCTGCAGTGTAAACCCAGCCTAAATCCAAAACATATTTGAGAGTCTGGTACATTTCTAGACCCAACAATATCTATTCCCTGCAGGGTGCTGTGGTTCCTCCCATCTAACCCTACTTCACTACAGGGGACAGTAGTGATGTAGAGGTCTATGAGAGGAACCCCAGTGCTCAATAAGGGACACTCTATTCAATGCCAGTGTTGGCTAGCATTGGTGCCCAGAGCTGCTCAGAGAGAGTAAAGACTTAAAGTATTAGATTACCTATTCAGAAAACGTGTAAAGGTGAAGGAACACCGTACACTCTTTCCCACCCTCCCGATCTTTGCTGTACTTGCCTTGTACACACGATCGGAAATTTCCGTCAGAAAAACCTTGGATGGTTTTTCGGACAGAATTCCGCTCAAGCTTGCCTTGCATACACACGGTCACACAAAAGTTCTCTGAACTTTCGACCGCCAAGAAGGCGGTGACGTACAACACTACGACGAGCCGAGAAAATGAAGTTCAATGCTTTTGAGCATGCGTCGGAATTTTGCGCGCCGGAATTGCTACAGACGATCGGAATTTCCGGAAATCGGAAAAATAGAGAACCTGCTCTCAATCTTTTGCTGGCGGAAATTCCGCCAGCAAAAGTCTGATGGAGCATACGCACGGTCGGAATTTCCCACCAAAAGCTCACATCGGACTTTTGCTGGCGGAATTTCCGATCGGGTGTACGGGGCATTGCTGTCAACACAGCCAATCCAGCAGTCCGGGGATTTGAAATGCCCACTCTTCTCTGTGCAGGATGGACCAGAGTGATTCACTGTGCAGGCGTTGACCAATCAGAATCGCTCTGGTCTGTCCAGAGAACAACAAGAAGAACAGGGATTTTAAACCCCCAGGCCACCGGACTGGGTGCATGGGCACTGACAGCTCAGCATCACCAGAGACAAGTACAACTGGGTGGGGGGTGTGGAGGGCATATGGTGTTGGTTTGTCTTTTTCTGTAAAAGTGAATGCTTTAACACACCATGCAACAAACAGGAAAGTATAAAGCTCCTTTGCAGGGTGTTTGTGTTTTAATTGTTATTCAGCGATGACCAAGGCAATGAGTGATGTATGAAGCGCAGTCATCATTATTCCGACCCCTCTAGCTGACAAATTCTGAAAGTGTGCCAATGACTCGTTTTACTTCATTGCTCTATGTATGGCATAAACGATAGTACTTGGGGCACGGTAATGCTGCTGGATTGACATAAAAAAGGCCAAATATTTCTCCTGACTAGATATATAAATCATATTAGTTATAGGATGCATATCAAAATTCCATAGATTCCACAGTTCAATAATTTACAGTACAATAGTCAAGATAGCATGGCATTCCATGCCTGTAGTGTATATATATCATCTGTCTGGAAAGGCAGAAGGGAAAAATAATAGGTAAAGCACACAGCAAGGCAGCAATATAAAACAGCTGTGGAGAAACTGCATTTCGTAATAGTTGTGTTATAGCAAAATGTGAACATTACCAGAAAAGTGATCATGCTATTTTCTACTCATACAATGTTAGAGTTCATTTCAGAATCGCTTATGTTCAACTGCTTCGAAAAAAATAAAAATAACGACATAACATAATAATACATTTCTATCCAGATTGTGTTCGTTTTTGCTTTCCTTTGTAAACCTACTGCTCTCTTCCTTCGACGAGCAGAATATGTCAGTCTTCATTGGTCCTTGTATGTATTGAGAATGGCAGATTTCCTTCTTTCGGCAGCATTTTCAAACATCTATGGATGCTTTCCAGGAGACTAAAAGACGAGAGGACTGATCTTCTCAGAACATCATCTTTGGACGCTGGGACTCAACCAGTGTGAATGGTAGGATACTTTGCCGTAAGTTGGGAAAATGGATATCCCCTTTGAATTTTATGACCTTTACTGGCCTTCAGAACAAAACGTTCAAATTTAATAAGAATGAATTGAAAAGTTCACATGGCAACCTTCGTCACATCCCAAGAACGTACGTCCAAATTTGAAGCGAAGTCCGCATAGGTGACGACTTCAAATGTTTGCCAGTGACACACAACTTGCGCGGCGTTGTTTGGATTCCAGCAGTAGAACATTTGTTGAAGCCAAACACTATGGCAGCTTTCTAGAGAATGTTGATATGTTGTATTTGCGCCCCCCCCCCCATTCTTCAGCAGTTGTTCGGCAGAAAAGCCTGAGACATAGTGAATTTCAGTCACTCCGGGATGTGAAAAGGTTTACACTTAAAACACAACAAATAAACTAGTTAGTCTTATGCCTGATCCAGCATGGTCTGCAGTGTCTTCACAGGAAAGCATTGAATCTCCCAGGAGGCAGCCGGCAGAGGCTTAGCCAAGCTGCTTTATGCTACACCAAACAAGCAACATGGTGCCACCAGCGATCAGGCCACCCCACAGCCACTTGTACAGGAAGCTAATAGGCTAAGAAAAGAAAAAAAGAAAGATTACAACATGATCACATTGCTACATAATAAAAGTGTACACAGAAACTAATTCCTTGGTTACCATTCCTCCCAACTTCCTGAAATGGCAGTGAGAGAGAGACACCTTTCGCACAAATAGGAAAGGGGGACACACCCCCTGTCATGAGACACGGAGGATGCAGAATGAATGCACAAAAAAAAAAAAAAAAGGTTAAACCCACACATGATTACCCCTAATAACAATATCCATTAATTTAGGGTTTGTATAACCACTTGACCTCCGGGAAAGATTTACCTGCCTTCGTGACCAGGCCATTTTTTTGCTTCATGGCACTGCCTTACTTTAATAATTGCGCGGTCATGCAACGCCATACCCAAATAAAATGATGGATGAAATAGAGCTTTCTTTAGGTGGTATTTGATCACCACTGAATTTTTTTTTTTTTGCGCTATAAACAAAAAAAAAGACCAAAAATTTTGAAAAAAACTAAATCAATATGTTTTACTTTCTGCTATAAAACACAATTAAAAAAATCGAATTATTATTATTATTATCAATATGTATTCTGCTACTTATTTTTGGTAAAAAAAAAAAATCCCAATAAGCGTATATTGAATAGTTTGCGCAAAAGTTATAGCATCTACAAACTATGGGATATTTACTGGAATTGTTTTCTTTTTTTTTAATACTAGTAACGGCAGTGATCAGCGACTTATAGCGGGACCACGATATTGTGGCAACATTCTGACACTTTGTGGGAACCAGTGACACTAATACAGTGATCAGTGCTAAAAATATATGCACGGTCACTGTACTGACATTGGCTCGGAAGGGGTTAAACAGCTAGGGCGATCAAAGGGTTAAATGTGTGCCTAGCCAGTGTTGGTGTACTATATGTGGTGCTCTTACTAAGGGAAGTGATGTATTTTCTTTCCATCACTTCCCCCACCAGGATGGAGCTCTGCCTCGTTTAAATAGGCAGAGCTCCGTCCTGTGTGTCTTCCTGACAATCAGCGAGTGATGGCGGACTGCTGATCGTCTTCTCCTGTGACTAATCACAGTAGGAAAGGCGCGCCCCCTACCCAGAAGTGCAGAATCATGTATATATATATATATATATATATATATATATATATATATATATATATATATATGTATATATATATATATATATATATGCGATTCTGTACAGTGCGGCCGCCCTGTATCAATAAATCTGCTACAGGGCGGTCGGCAAGTGGACGGGAGGTTTAGGTCAGTCTAACACTTTTTCTAGCTGCACAGGCATTTTTTTAAAAAAAACATTTTGAGCCATTTGTCCAGTAAAACTGTATGTACATTCCTATTGTGTGAATGAGGTCAAATCGAACGCTAACCGCTTAAGGACCGCCCCACATACATTTACTGTAGCAGGATGTCCCTTTAGCACAAAATCACTGAACTGTACGTGATTCTCGTCCTTGGCTCTTGTGCGCGCATGCTGCCAGAGCTCCACTCCAATGGACACAGCGAGAGCCAATCAGCAGGTCCGGCGGCCGTGTCGGCTGCTGGAACCCCCGGCGATCATTTGGCGGCCTGCCTATGTAAACAAGGCAGATGGCTGTTCTGCCAGAAAGGAAAATGGAGATCTCATGTTTCTGCTAAGCAGAAACATGGATCTCTGTCTTCCTTTAATCAAAGCACTCCCCCCCCTACAGTTGGAAAGCACACACAGGGAACACAGTTAACCCTTTGATTGCCCCTGATGTTAACCCCTTCCCTGCCAGTGTCATTTATACAGTGTCAGTGCTTTTTTTTTTTAGCACTGATCACTGTATTGGCGTTACTGGTGGCCAAAAAGTGTCACCAATTGTCCAATTTGTCCATGGCAATGTCGCAGTCCCACTAAAAATCGATGATTGCCGCCATTACAAGTAAAAAAAATATTAAAAATCCCTAAATCTATCCCATAGTTTGTAGACGCTGTAACTTTTGTGCAAACCAATCAATATACGCTTATTGGGATTTTTTTTTTTTTTTTTTTTTTACAAAAATATGTAGCAGAATACATATTGGCCTAAATTTATGAAGAAATTCGATTTTTTACATTTTTTTTTTATTGTTTTATAGCAGAAAGTAAAAATTCTTTTTTCAAAATGGTCGGTTTTTGTCTATAGCGCAAAAATAAAAACCGCAGAGGTGATCGAATACCCCTTAACCCCTTGATTTCCCCTTGATGGTAACTCTGTCCCAGCCAGTGTCATTAATACAATGTACAGTATTATCACTGATCACTGTATTAGTGTCACTAGTGACATCAGTGTCAGTTATTGTCCCTCCCAGCAGTGTCAGTTTGCCCGTCGCACTATGACAGTCACACTATGAGTCGCTGATCACGGCCATTACAAGAATAGCCTCTAGAGCTGAGTAAATTCCAGTATATATACCATAGATTGTAGACGCTTTGACTTCAAACCAATTGATTTACACTTAGGCTCGGTTCACACAGGGACGACTTGTCAGGCGACCTAGTCGCCTGACAAGTCGCCTCCCGTTCTGTGCTATGGAACCATTCTAAGGGGAGCGACGCAAGTCGCTCCGACTTAGAAAAAGGTTCCTGTACGACTTTGGGGGCGACTTGCATAGACTTCTATACAGAAGTCGTTTTGTAAGTCGCCCGGGCAGTCGTGTGCAGGTCGCCTCGGTGAGGCGACCTGCAAGTCGTGCCGCCTCTGGTGTGAACCGAGGCTTATTGGGAGTTGTTTTACCAAAGACATTAAGACAAAGACATGTAGTAGAATATTTTTTTTTTGGATCAGATATTTTTATAACAGTAAGTAGAAAATATTGTGTTTTTTTTTTTTTTGGTAATTTTCTTTTTTTTTTTTTTTTTTTTTATAACAAAAAAGAAAAAGCCCAGTCTTGATCAAATTGCACCAACAGAAAGCTAGATTTGCGAGAAAAAAAATTATATAAAATTTAATTTTGGTACAGTGTTGCATGACCGCATAATTGCTAGTTAAAGTAGTGCTGTGCTGAATAGAAAAAAAAATACCCTGGGCATAAAAGGGGTAAAACCTTCTGGAGGTCAAGTGGTTACTATTTTCTCTGCAGGTCGTATGTAATTCATTCATAAAGAGTAGCGTGAAGAAAATACTGCATTACGGCCACTAGATCGAGCCGATGATCATAGGATATACTTATTTCCTATGATTGTCAGCTCCATCTAGCGGCTGTAATCTGATATTTTAAGGAATCCCTATAATTTTTCTGAGTAACATTCAACCTGAAGAGAAAATAGCTACATAACTTTAAAATTGTGTCCCTATTCTTACAGAAATATACATGCAGTGCCACGGGATGATTTGCTCTTTACCTCAGACCTGGACATTTGAGGAGCAATGAAGGGGCAGAGGGATTTGGTTCAAATATAAGGACAGTCATACCTCCCAACATTTTGAGATGAGAATGAGGGACATCTACTATCAAATGTATGTAGGCATAGGACACGCCCCCTGCCACACCCCCTTAAAGGAGAATTAACCAAAAAAAAAAGATAATTAAAACCACAAGGACTTTTTTTTACCATGACTATTCCTTTATATTGGTTTTTAAAATGTACAAATACAGCAATTGAGAAATGGGATGAAAGGTTTAGCACTGGGAAACACTTTTTGAAAGATAAAAAAATGCATTTTATATACAACTATATAGATCAGACCAAAATGAGTGATGGATGAGGTAGAATGAGGGACAGAGGGGCATTGCTCCAAATCAGGAAAATGAGAAAAAGAAGCACTACTAAGGCCACATCCAGAAGTAGAGGGACACAGGGAGGGGTACTACTAGAGTAACCAAAAGGCGGACTTTTTTAGGCATGGAAACAATGGAAAAGTGACAAAACTAATGTTCATAACATTTATTGAAAAAAGTACATCATATAAACATAGTGTTCAGAAAGAGATAAAAAACATGAAAATGATACAGTTTGTACAGTAAGCCCCTTGTGCGTCTACGCGTTTCTCCGTGAGGCTTCTTCAGGACACGATCAAGGTTCAGAGACGTAACAAAAGAGAAAGGAGAATAAGTCTCACTATCTTCAATTTGGTTAGGTCTCATGTACAAAATCCCCGTAGCTGGAAAATTTCCAAAAACATGAAAGGTTTATAGCAAATAGTATGTAAACTTCAAATATTGCTACAGCAGGGGCAGGTGTATGTATTGTATCCAGCTAGGAAAAGACCAACAGGACAATGGTACTGAAAGGTCCAGCATCCAAAAAGGAGAAAAAACCTTAGTGAGGTTGAGCACTGCCAGCGGCATGCGATATATCCCATGCTAGCATAAAATACATGGAAATAAAGATAAATGAATATGCCCCGGGTGCTGCACAGGCTGTCTCACTGGGGCATATTCATTTATCTTCATTTCCATGTTTTGCACATATACATATACATATATATATCACATGCCGCTAGCAGTGCTCAACCTCACTAAGGTTTTTTCTCCTTTTTGGATGCTGGAACTTTCAGTACCATTGTCCTGTTGTTTTTTTCCTGCCTGGATACAATACATACACCTGCCCCTGCTGTAGCAATATTTGAAGTTTACATACTATTTGCTATAAACATTCCATATTTTTGGAAATTTTCCGGCTACAGGGATTTTGTACATGAGACCTAACCAAATTGAAGATAGTGAGACTTGTTCTCCTTTCACTTTTGTTACGTCCCTGAACCTTGTTCGTATCCTGAAGAAGTCTCACGGCGAAACGCTTAGACGCACAAGGGCTTACTGTACAAATTGTATCATTTTCATGTTTTTTTTTATCTCTTTCTTAACACTATGTTTATATGATGTACTTTTTTCAATAAATGTTATATTATTTTTGTCACTTTTCCATTGTTTCCATGCCTAAAAAGTCCGCCTTTCGGTTACTGTAGTAGTACCCCTCCCTGTATTGCTCCAAATCATGGACAGTCCCTCGAAATTAGGGACAGTTGGGAGTACCAATCCCCAGTCTGTATTATTTTAAACTGTAGGCTCTAACTAGCAGGGCCCTCTGATCCCTACTGTATTGAATTGTATTGTAACTGTACTGTTTGCCCCCATGTTGGAAAGTGCTGCGCAAACTGTTGGTGCTATATAAACCCTGTATAATAACAATAAACATTTTTTTCCCCCAGTGTATATCGCAGATTCAGAAATGGTAATAACATGACTTCTGCTTTATTGCTGACATTAACCACTAACATCTAGGAATTACGCATGTGAAGCTCCATACATGTTCATTGTGAGTATTTTGATGTAGTTCTGGAAACCGTTTTTGCAACTCATGTGTTTTGCTCTAGGACTGGCATATTTTTGTGTTGAACTAGCAGTAATTTACTCCGTATAAGAACTGAATGGGAGGTTTGCTGCACCCTCAACCACAGGGTGACAATCCTAATTATTTCACCACAAGCACAGACTTGAGCCAGCAAAACAGGACGTCAACTTGGTCACTTTCCATAGAAAGTAGAAAAAAAAAATCCCACTAAAACATGAGTCATTTCCAAGTCATCACAATGGAAGAATCCCACTGCAATTATAACCTAGTATAACACTGTAGACATACATTACATACAAACAACAGAAAGAGGAAAAGGGCTGTTAGAGGAAATGAACATTTGCCTTTTTCATAATCCTCTAAAAAGCACCTATAGGCACAAACAATGCTTTTTACTGTAGGGAAAATGGTTTTGACTACTGTTCTGATGCTTCATAACGAGACAGACTCTCTTTGTTAATTGAGTTTATATAAAATAATGTTTGTATTTATGAATGCCAATGTGTAACAATGGGGGGGGGGGGGGATTTACTAAAACTGGACCACTCAGAATCTGGTGCAGCTGTGCATGGTAGCCAATCAGCTGCTAACTTCAGCTAGTTCAAAATAAGACACCTTCCACATTGGGGCCGCGGCCGCATTCGCGGTAAAGCGCCAAATAAGAAAGGAATGTAGAACTTTAAATGAGGCAATTGACTTGTGGAGGTAGAATGGTTGGTAAACATTGTTTATTTGTAACAATAGTATGAAACAAGTAAAAATGTATTTTCATATACAGTCAGGTCCATAAATATTGGGACATCGACACAATTCTAATCTTTTTGGCTCTATACACCACAATGGATTTGAAATGAAAAAAAACAAGATGTGCTTTAACTACAGACTTTCAGCTTTAATTTGAGGGTATTTACATCCAAATCAGGTGAACGGTGTAGGAATTACAAACAGTTTGTATATGTGCCTCCCACTTTTTAAGGGACCAAAAGTAATGGGACAATTGGCTGCTCAGCTGTTCCATGGCCAGGTGTGTGTTATTCCCTCATTATCCCATTTACAAGGAGCAGATAAAAGGTCCAGAGTTCATTTCAAGTGTGGTATTTGTATTTGGAATCTGTTGCTGTCAACTCTCAATATGAGATCCAAAGAGATGTCACTATCAGTGAAGCAAGCCATCATTAGGCTGAAAAAACAAAACAAACCCATCAGAAAGATAGCAAAAACATTAGGTGTGGCCAAATCAACAGTTTGGAACATCCTTAAAAAGAAAGAACACACCGGTGAGTTCAGCAACAAAAGACCCGGAAGACCATGGAAAACAACTGTGGTGGATGACCAAAGAATTCTTTCCCTGGTAAAGAAAACACCCTTCACAACAGTTGGCCAGATCAAGAACACTCTCCAGGAGGTAGGTGTATGTGTGTCAAAGTCAACAATCAAGAGAAGACTTCACCAGAGTGAATACAGAGGGTTCACCACAAGATGTAAACCATTGGTGAGCCTCAAAAACAGGAAGGCCAGATTAGAGTTTGCCAAACAACATCTAAAAAAGCCTTCACAGTTCTGGAACAACATCCTATGGACAGATGAGACCAAGATCAACTTGTACCAGAGTGATGGGAAGAGAAGAGTATGGAGAAGGAAAGGAACTGATCATGATCCAAAGAATACCACCTCATTAGTGAAGCATGGTGGTGGTAGTGTCATGGCCTGGGCATGTATGGCTGCCAATGGAACTGGTTCTCCTGTATTGATGGATGATGTGACTGCTGACAAAAGCAGGAGGATGAATTCTGAAGTGTTTCGGGCAATATTATCCGCTCATATTCAGCAAAATGCTTCAGAACTCATTGGACGGCGCTTCACAGTGCAGATGGACAATGACCCAAAGCATACTGCGAAAGCAACCAAAGAGTTTTTTAAGGGAAAGAAGTGGAATGTTATGCAATGGCCAAGTCAATCACCTGACCTGAATCCGATTGAGCATGCATTTCACTTGCTGAATACAAAACTGAAGGGAAAATGCCCCAAGAACAAGCAGGAACTGAAGACAGTTGCAGTAGAGGCCTGGCAGAGCATCACCAGGAATGAAACCCAGCGTCTGGTGATGTCTACGAGTTCCAGACTTTGGGCTGTAATTGACTGCAAAGGATTTGCAACCAAGTATTAAAAAGTGAAAGTTTGATGGATGTTTGTTAATCTGTCCCATTACTTTTGGTCCCTTAAAAAGTGGGAGGCACATATACAAACTAATTCCTACACCGTTCACCGGATTTGGATGTAAATACCTTCAAATTAAAGCTGAAAGTCTGCAGTTAAAGCACATCTTGTTTGTTTCATTTCAAATCCAATGTGGTGGTGTATAGAGCCAAAAAGATTAGAATTGTGTCCATGTCCCAATATTTATGGACCTGACTGTATATCTACATACACACGCACACATGGTCTGAACATGATGGATACATATGTTTCAGCTTGGCAGCAGAAGTATTGAATATTGATAAAAAAGGTATAAATGCAAATATGTAACATGTCATAGAAATGGCATTTGACAATAAGGTGAAAAATATCAATCTTTCAGGCCATTTGTGCATGTGTATGTCTATATATGAAAATACGTTTTTACTTCTTTCATACTATTGTTACAAATAAACAATGTTTACCAACCATTCTACCTCCACAAGTCAATTGCCTCATTTAAAGTCCAACATTCCTTTCTTATTTACCTGAATCAGGGATGGAGGCACATTTATTGTGCCTCATTTAAAGTCCCAAACTCCCCCCTTTCATTGATTCGCGGTAAAGCGCTGCTCGTTTTAGAGGCGCTGTTTAACCACTTCCATCCCGGGCTTATTCTGGCACTCCTTTCCTACATGTAAAAGTAATCATTTTTTTTGCTTGAAAATTACTCAGAACCCCCAAACATTATATATGTTTTTTTAGCAGACACCCTAGGGAATAAAATGGAGGTCGTTGCATTTTATGTCACACGATATTTGCGCAACAATTTTTGAAAAAAACAAACAAAATAAAAACAGTTTTATGAATTAAAAAATAACAAAACGGTAAAGTTAGCCCAATTTTTTTGTATAATGTGAAAGATGATGTTATGCCGAGTAAATATATACCAAACATGTCACGCTTTAAAATTGTGCACACTCGTGGAATGGTGCCAAACGCTTTAAAATATTTTACAGGTTACGTGTTTAGGGTTACAGAGGAGGTCTGGGGCTAGAATTGTTGCTCACACTCTAGCGCACGCAGCGATAACTCATGTGTGGTTTGAACGCCATTTACATATGTGGGTGGGACTTGCGTGTGCGTTCGCTTCTGTGCACGAGCACACGGGGATGGGGGCACTTTCAATTTTTTTTTTATTGTTTATTTTATTGTAATTTTTTTATTTTTACACTTTCTTTTTATCACTTTTATTCCTATTATAAGTAATGTAAACATCCCTTGTAATAGGAATGGTGTGTGACAGGTCCTCTTTATGGAGAGATATGGGGTCTCTCCTCCAGGCTGGAAAGCATCAGATCAAAAAAAATAAAAAAAAAATACAGATCTGATGCTTTCCAGCCGAAATCGCCGCTTTGTTGACATCCGCCTCCAACGGTCACATCTGACCGTCGGAGGCGGATGTCAACAAAGCGGCGATCTCCGCTGGAACAGAAATCTCTATGCTCTTCATCTGGCTGCAGCAGATACTTTCTCCGGGCCCCGGATGACACGGAGAAGTACCGAAGGGCGGCGGGAGGGGGGGGGGGGATGTCCTCTCCCATCGCCTGTAAGAACGATCAAGCGGCTGAACTGCCACTATGATCGTTCTTACGGTGCACAGAATTGCTGGCAGAAAAGAATGATATCTGAATGCCTGCAGCTGCAGGCATCCTTCAGATATCTCCACTGAAAGTCAAGGACCTCATAGGATGTCCCTGGGCTGGAAGTGGTTAAGCAGCGATTTTGCGCTGCTTTTGGCTGCTAGGAGTTAAAAACTCCCATTTTGCAGCGCTTTTAAAGCTCTTTTCAGGTGGAGCTTAAAGCTGAACTCAGGGCACAAAAACTTTCATTCAACTGCTTCAGCCCCGGAAGATTTTACCCCCCTTCCTGACCAGAGCACTTTTTGCGATTCGGCAGTGCGTCGCTTTAACTGACAATTGCGCGGTCGTGCGACGTTACACCAAAACAAAATTGACGTCCTTTTTTCCCCACAAATAGAGCTTTCTTTTAGTGGTATTTGATCACCTCTGCGTTTTTTATTTTTTGTGTTATAAACAAAAAAGAGCGAAATTTTGAAAAAAAAAAAAAAAGCAATATTTTCTACTTTTTGCTATAATAAATATCCCCCAAAAATATATAAAAAAACAAAAGCGCTGCCCATGCATTCCAATGGGCAGGGCATTTTTCGAAGCGCTAAATACAGCGCTCCCAACCTGCCGCAAAGATGCTGCTTGCAGAACTTTTCCTAATGTCCAGCAAGCGTGCCGCCTCAGTGTGAAAAGTCACACTGGAATGAATGGGAGGCGGTTTTCAGGCACTTAGCAAAGGGTATTTCCAGCGCTAAAGCGCCTGAAAACCGTGTGAGAGGAGTCTAAGCTTGGGCAACAAATCCTGGTGAGCTGATTGGTTGCTATGCAGAGCTGCACCAAATATTTTACGCTCCGGTTTTAGCAAAACATCCCCCACTATCTCATGTCCACAGCAGCAGAATTATATAGGGCTGGTTTAGTGAACAATGGTGTGAAAAGTGTGTAACAAAAGAACTCCGATCAATACAGGAAAAGGGACTTTCAGCCTTCGTTCACACTATGCATTGCCTATGAATCGCACAAGAAGCACACCGCATTCCTATGCCATTCACATGTGATTCAATATGGAGCGATTTGAGCCCATAAATTTGAACGGGTTCAGATCGCACCAAAGTCGTGCATGCACCAATTTTATTAACACCCTGCCACCGCATGGTCGTTTTGTTCCATGTGATCCAGTGCAGGCAAACGTTGTTTAGGGTGTTGTTAGCATTGCATTGACACCTGTTGCAGATCACAAGGGCGGTATGATTTGAATGTGGGGCAGGAAATGCGCCCGGATTGTGGTTTTTCCGTCACCGCATTCTAGTGTGATCTGGGGCTTTATCAAAGTTACAGGTCAGGTGTGCTGCCATTTGATTGGCTGCATTCTTGTTCCAGGTCAGTGAGTATTGGTCAAGGTAAGTAGTAAGCAAGAATTATGCCCCGTACACACGGTCGGCTTTTCCGACGGAAAATGTTCGATGGGAGCTTGTTGTCGGAAATTCCAACCGTGTGTAGGCTCCATCGGACATTTTCCATCGGAACTTCCGTCACACAAAATTTGAGATCTGGATCTCAAATTTTCCGACAACAAAACCCGTTGTTGTAAATTCTGATCGTGTGTACACAATTCCGACGCACAAAGTTCCACGCATGCTCGGAATCAAGCAGAAGAGCCGCACTGGCTATTGAACTTCATTTTTCTCGGCTCGTCGTACGTGTTGTACGTCGCCTCCCAGAGGAGGGGCCGGACATGGCATAGATCACGGCGGATTCTGCAGCGCTCTTTCGCCGGAAGTGGGAGCAAATACCTGGATTAGACAGGTATCTGCTCCCCCCTCCCCCCTGAAAGGTGCCAAATTCGACACCGGAGGGGGGGGAACTGGATCAGCGGAAGTTCCATTTCTGGGTGGAACTCCACTTTAAAAGTGGGAGTAAACTACAGTAAATATCTCCTTAACGTGCACTGTTTATGAGATATTTACATATGTAGCATCTCTCATCAAAGCCCTGAGTCCCGTGGCTTTCTCCTGCTCTGCTCTTCTGTTATCGACATGATAACTTCTGACAAGCTTTCTGTCAACTGTGATTAAACCAGGCTGAATTTTGTGTCGGGGTGGGTGCTATAAATAGATTAGCAGAGAGCTGGTCTATTCACAGCACAGCTCTGCATTTTTTCTGTCTTTTCTGGAGAGGGGGTGTGTGCCTTTCCTCCAATCAGCTCTCTCACAGTGTATGGCAAGAATCCACACCCACAGGTGAATCAGGAAGAGAAAATTTGAAGAGGGTGTGCACTTTCTAAACAGCGCATAAAGCTGGAGACAGCAGATATACATGTAAAACCTATGTAGGAGGATTTGTTTCATCTCTGTGTATCATCTGAGGCTGTTCACTTCATTGGGTATATGTGAGGGTTTACATCCACTTTAATTGTAACCAAAGATGTTCACAAACTCTGAGCAGTCCTGAATTTACTTTTTACCAGTGAAAGTCTTTAAACGGCATTCCTGCTTCTAGAGAGCACCGCGCATTAGTGACTAATTCAAATAAAATGCAGTAAATAAAAATAATCAGAATCAGAGACTGCATCTTCTTAATTCTTGTGTGATTATCCAATTTGTCTTTCTTACATGTAATTGAAAAAAGACTTTTTTGTGGTCGCCGTTCCATGATCTCATCTTTCCTTTTATAGTTATTCTAGGATCATAAGGGTAGCAGATAGTAAAAACACATGAACACAAGTACACATCTCAATAAAAGGCTTCTAAAACATGTCCAAATATTTATCTAAATCAGTTTGGGGTTTATGATTTGTTTTTTTAAATAAAAAAAAAAAAAAAGACTTTGCTTTACATTTGTTGCACAGTTTAAGGTAAATCTTCGCCAACACAACGCATATGAAATAGACACACAGGGGCATATATGTGACATTTACTGCTGGTAAATCAATCGCTGTAATTTGAAACACATAATAGGAAGATACACATGCAGAATGTTTCGTCAAGGTCACATTTGCTGCTTTATAAATTCTCCCTATTGGGTTGATGCATAAGGGGCTTTACCAGGTATTTTTGTATGCTTAGCAGTCGCGGCCACTCCATTAGGGGCGCCACCCCCATAATGCATGCTCCCAACCCCTGATCTACATGCAGGGCGCCGGACGCATGGATTTCAATGGGGTTTTTTTCTTTTTTTAAGCACATGATTAGAGCCTGAGGCTCTAATTGGCTTCAAAAAAGGGTGGGCTTGGAGCACAGAGCCCACCCAGTTGTGTGACATTAGCAAATTAATATTCGCTAATGTCTTCCTGCTTCTCCTCCCGGTCAATCAGGAAGCGGATCCTGAGACCTGATTGGCCAGGTAGTCTTAGAACTCACGGCCAATTGGGTCTCAGGACCCATTTCCTGTTCGGCCGGGAGGAGAAGCAACGGGCCGGCTTTTCCCTCTGCAAGCTGCAGCTGGTGGAGGCGAAGGTGAAGCTTCCAGGTGCCCTAGGCAGAGAAGAACGGAGAGATCTGGAAGCCGCACACCGGTCTGATGATAAGTGCCTTTATTGATAAAAGAGCTGGAAAAGGCAATAAAGTGCCTTTATTGATAAAAGAGCCTCAGCTGACGTGTTTTTGCACTCACAAGTGCTTACTCATAGCTACGAGTAAGCACTCGTGAGTGCGAAACATGTCAGCTGATCCCTGTATACTTCTGCTGTAGTGTTTTGTATATCTCCATGATCCAGCTCTTTTATCAATAAAGGCACTTATCAGACCAGTGTGCGGCTTCCAGATCTCTCCGTTCTTCTCTGCCTTACCTTGCATCAGCCAGCACCTGGGACTCCCCCCTTGAAGGATGTTGCTCGTTTTTTCTTTCCACTGATTTGAGCCTACCTGAGCGGTGGAACCCTCTCTTCCAGGTGCCCTACCCGAGATCCAGCACCTAAGAAAAGGATATGGATGCCAGCCCTTCCTGTCCGGGGAGGGTGGGCTAGTGCGAGTGAGGGGGCCAGGGGCAGCTTCCAGGAGCCCGCACTACCTCCGCCCGATCACGGTCCACTGTCCCATCGCCGCCTTCCCATCTGTCTCCGCACGGGGGGTGGCGGTTGTGTGAGTGAGGGGGACAGGTTTGGGGCCCACCCCCAAAACATTGAGCACTAGCCACCACTGATGCCTAGACACTTTACAATATAAAAGGGAGACAATACAGTTATAATACAATAAGATACAGGAGGATTAAGAGGGCCCTGCTCAGAAGAGCTTGGAATCTAATAGCAGGTGGTACAATAGGCTGTAACTGTGGGGAATGAGCTGGTGGAAGTGGTAAAAGATTAGTTGGAGACGTGATAGGCTTTCCTGAAGAGATGAGTTTTCAGGGATCGCCTGCAGGTAGCAAGAGTAGGGGATAGCTGGACAGGTGGAGGTAGCGAGTTCCAGAGGATGGGAGAGGCTCTGGAGAAATCCTGGAGACGAGCATGAGAGGAGGAGACGAGAGAGCTTGAGAGTAGGAGGTCTTGAGAAGAGCGGAGAGGACGATTTGGGTGATATTTGGATATTGATGGCTACTCTATGGTCATGGTTGGTGGCCTTGGCTGTGAGAATACCCAAACAGTGCCTGCATATGATTGGATGCAGATGCTGTTTTGGGGGACAATTTTCCACCCGCCTCGCTCGAGAGAAGAAATAAACTTTTGCCGAACCAGGTGTTGCACACAGAGCCACCCATGGGGCGAATGTCATCCAATTCATGCTGATTCAATGCACGTATGGCCAGCTTTAGTGTATGGCGCACAAAGGAAGTGACACTGAAGTAGGTGCTGCTTGGAGGGGTCTTCCAATATGCTGGAAAACTCCAGTCCTCAAAGGCCAGCATCCTCAGACAGATTTAGATTTCTCTTACTAAAAGAAGACAAAGAGTGAAAAAAAGAAAAGATCTGGTGAAATAATAAGAATTATCTATCTCAAATTCCTGATGTGTTTTTGGCATTCAAAGACTGGAGCTGTGCATCCCTGAATGATTCAGTTGTTTCCACACTAACCCTTTCACAGTGAACACAACGAATGGTACAAAGTTCCGAGGTAGAAAGAAATGTCTATGTGGTACCTGGTTCTTTGAAATTTGATTCAATTCATAACGGATAAATGTAATCAAGTACAAAACGCAAAGATCAATGAAGGTCTGTAGCACAAATCTCATTTATTAGAGCTATACAAGTAGAAAGATCAGCAGTTAGGGAGCAGGTTAGACCAAATTAACTAAGGCTATCAAAGGGAAAAATATGGTTTCCTTAAAAGTAACACAGAAGAGGATTTAAAAAAAGAAGTAGACGATTCATGCCGTGAGCAGTGTCCCCGATAACAGCAAAGTGCTCATACAGAGCTAACTGTTAAAGAGAAAGCTCAGCTCAGGAAATCTTCAAGTAAACAGCTCTCTTCTTTCATTCTTAACCTCTGAAATCATCAGCGATTCTTGTTGGATGCACATGGCTGGTTTAATCGTAATCTTTTTAAATGTTTCCAGCATCTCAAACTGTGCCATAGAAGCTTCACATTGTTATTTTTTTGTGTTTTTTTTTTTTTTTTTTATTTACAAAAGGATTTTACGCTTCCTGACAAAAACATAAGTCTTTGCATTTTCAAATCAGAAATATCTAACTTGGAGAATGTACTTCAGTCAGAACTGGAATGTAAACCTAGACATGCGTACATGGAGCACAGAACAGACAGCTTTTCATCAATATATTGCTGCACTATACCGCTGAACCCCACTGCCTTTTGTCTGATCCTGGAACGCACCTGCTGGGGATGCTGGCACACTCACTCATGGTTTAAAATCAAATTCCACTCAAACATTCTAATTTGTTCAGAACAGAGTGGGGAAGTGTTACGCATTCCATGCAATTTTCTTTCCTGCAACCATGGGTGGAAGGAAAGAAAAATCATTCAATTCCCACATCAACACACTCAGTGCTAAAGGGGAAATCCCTCCAGCTAGGCTATTGTTTTCTGCCGGCGGGGAGCATGGAGAACCCAATGGTAACTGATGGGGACTATAGCCACTGGCAGGAATTGTGTACGTGTGGAGGTGAATACCACCACCAACCTGCGCAATTGGCAAATTCAAAATACAAACCAAGTGAAAATGAATGACAATAGGAGCAGCTCGTTCTAAGTAAAAAATTAATGTGGGAGGAATTAATTAAAAGTTATGTATTAGAACCGCGCTCTTTCTAAAAGTGTTTAAAGTGCAAAAGTGCTGTAATCAACTTACACCCTTTTGTTGATAATACATAATATGTAAATGTAATTATATTATATGTATATTTCCATTTTTTCAAATAAAACACCAAGTTATTTGTAAATAAAAAAGTGCAAAAGTGCTCAAAGTACATAGACCAGTGTCAGCAAACACAATATATGTATAAATATAAATATTATGTGTAACATCCACAAGATATCTAATAAAGTGTCCAAATAAAATATTTCAAAAATCAAGATTCAAATATCAAAAAACACACAAAATTGTGCATGTGAATCTTCCAGTTCTTGGCAAACAACAAAGGAGTAGATCTTCCACCACCATCACCAGCCACACATCCTACTCACCAGAATCTGACGACACCCATTACAGGTAGTCATAAGCGCTTGTGGACAATGCCAATGGGAAAGCTCACAGCCACAGCTTCAATCCGGACGGCTGTGTTATCAGGATCTCAATAAACCTATTCAGGTACTTCATAACATATGTTATGAAGATTTTACTTCTTTTTACGTCAATTTTTGATTAAATTTCGACATACTTCACCATGGAAGCCCTTTTCTTCTTTTAATCCTTGGTACCAACTTAGATCAATGCTATGGTTATGATTATTTCCACGTCGGGATTTCCTACAAACATTTATGAGTACCTGATGTGGAAATAATTATAACCATAGCATTGATCTAAGTTGGTTCCAAGGATTAAAAGAATTAAAGGACTTCCATGGTGAAGTATGTCGAAATTCAATCAAAAATTGAAGTAAAAACAAGTAAAATCTTCATAACAGCTGTTATGAAGTACCTGAATAGGTTTATTGGGATCCTGATAAGACATCCGTCCGGATTGAAGCTGTGGCTGTGAGCTTTCCCATTGGCATTGTCCACAAGCACTTAGGACTATCTGTAATGGGTATCATCGGATTCTGGTGAGTAGGATGTGTGGCTGGTGATGGTGGTGGAAGGTCTACTCCTTTGCTGTTTGCCAAGAACTGGAAGATTCACATGCACAATTTTGTGTGCTTTTTATTATTTGATTTTTGAAATATTTTATCTGGACACTTTATTAGATATCGTGTGGACGTTACACATATCATTTATATTTATACATATATTGTGTTTGCTGACACTGGTCTATGTACTTTGAGCACTTGCACATTAAACACTTTTAGAGAGAGCGCAGTTCCAATTATTTAACTTTTAATGAATTCCTCCCACTGGCAGGAATTTCATGTAAAAAAATCGAGCAGGTTGGTTGTACTGAAGTTGATTGATGGATCGACTCTTGGCCGGTCCCTGCTGAGCTGGCTGAATTTCAATCCATCTATGGCCAGCTTTAGAGCCTCTCTCTCTTTTTTTTTTATTGTCCGTGTCCCTGTTGGGGAAGAATACACCAACACTTGTTGGTTAGTCCAGGAAGTGATGTGAAATCTCTCCAACAGAGAGAAAATTTGTCCAGTGTCCAACAAAAACACACTAGAGTGTTTAGAAGAATGGGGAAGGTTAGAACATCAGACAAGGTTTTCATTGCTGTCTGTGCTTTTTCTGTGACAACAGCACCCCCCCCCCCCCTTTAATTTCTTGTAAGGGCGTCAAAGGGACAGAAAGTGAAGGTACATAGCCCCAATGGGATCAAATGCAGAAGAAAAAATGAACCAACATTTTAACTCATTCCTACCCTATTCAAAACAAAATATGTCCCGTTAGGGTTTCATTTAACATTTTAACTAGGCGCAGGGGTCTCAAACGGGTGGCCCTCCAGCTGTTTCGAAACTACAAGTCCCATGAGGCATTGCAAGGTTGACAGTTACAAGCATGACTCCCTTAGGCAGAGGTATGATGGGACTTGTAGTTTTGCAACAGCTGGAGGGCCACCAGTTTGGGACCCCTGGGTATACCTTCAAAGTGGAACTCCAGGCAAACCACTAAATATGCCATACATACAGTGCTTCGCAAAAGTATTCACTCCCTTGGCATTTTTCGTGTTTTGTTGCCTCACAACCTGGAATTAACATGGATTGTTAGAGGATTTGCATCATTTAATTTACAGAACATGTCCACAACTTTGAAGATGTCTTATTTTTATTTTTTTATTGTGAAGCAAACAAATAGGACAAAGTAACAGAAAAAGTCAATGTGCATAACTATTCACCCCCCTAAAGTCAATACTTTGTAGAGCCACCTTTTGCGGCTATCACAGCTCCCAGTCGCTTTGGATAAGTCTCTATGAGCTTGCTACATATTACCACTGGGATTTTTGCCCATTCCTACTTGCAAAACTGCTCCAGCTCCTTCAAGTTGGATGGTTTGTACTTGTGAACAGCAATCTTTAAGTCTGACACAGATTTTCTATTGGATTGAGGTCTGGGCTTTGACTAGGCCATCCCCACACATTTACATGTTTTCTCCTTAAACTACTCAAGTGTTGCTTTAGCAGTGTGTTTGAGGTCATTGTCCTGCTGGAAGGTGAACCTCCGTCCTAGCCTCAAATCAACATAGGGTGGTACAGGTTTTGCTCAAGAATATTCCTGTATTTAGCACCATCCATCTTTCCCTCAACTCTGACCAGTTTTCCAGTCTAGACTGCTGAAAAACATCCCCATAGCATGATGCTGCTGCCACCACCATGTTTCACTGTGGGGATGGTGTTCTTTGGGTGATGTGATGTGTTGGGTTTGCGCCAGACATAGCGTTTTGTTTGATGGCCAAAAAGTTCAATTTTAGTCTCATCAGACCAGAGCACCTTCCTCCATATATTTTGGGAGTCTCCCACATGCCTTTATGCAAACGCAAAACGGGCCATTTTGTTTTTTGCTGAAAGTAATGGCTTTCTTCTGGCCACTCTGCCATAAAGCCAACTCTATGGAGCGTACGGCTTATTGTCATCCTATGTACAGATACTGTACAGATACTCCAGTCTCTGCTGTGGAACTCTGCAGCTCCTCCAGGGTTACCTTAGGTCTCTGTGCCGCCTCTCTGATTAATGCCCTCCTTGCCCGGTCCGTGAGTTTTGGTGTGCGGCCGTCTCTTGGCAGGTTTGCTGTTGTGCCATGTTCTTTCCATTTGGTTATGATAGATTTGATGGTGCTCCAAGGGATCATCAAAGATTTGGATATTTTTTTATAACCGAATCCTGACTTGTACGTCTCAACAACATTGTCCCTTACTTGTTTGGAGAGTTCCTTGGTCTTCGTGGCAGTATTTATTTAGTGGTGCCTCTTGCTTAGGTGTCCTTTCAAAAAGGAGTGTATATGTAATGACAGATCATGTGACACTTAGATTGCACACAGGTGAACATCATTTCACTAATTATGTTACTTCTAAAGATAATTGGTTGCACCGGAGCTTTTTATGGGCTTCATAACAAAGAGGGTGAATACATACGCACATGCCAATTATCAGTTTTTTATTTCTGAAAAATAGTTTTATGTATATATTTTTCTAATTTTACTTCCCCAACTTAGACTATTGTGTTCTGATCCATCACATATAATTCAGATTAAAAAAACATTAAACTAAAGGCTGTAATTTAATAAAATAGGTAAAAAGCCAAGGGGGTGAATACTTTTGCAAGGCACTGTACATGCATGTTACCTAATACAAAATATCTGAAAAGTAAATCAGTTCACATATATTTAAATATCAATTTAGCAGATATCCTGGGGATCCGTTTTAATTTTCTGCATATCCCTCTATTATGAGAACATCACTATAGTGAGAACATCCTTTCTTGGTGACCTCTAAGTTATAATCGGGTAAGGTTTCTCAATATACTAGGGCTCTAGATGAAGCTCATGTGAATCACTTTAAAATAAATCTGCACTAGTTTTAAAAGCGAAGTTTACCTTTGCAACTAAAATCATAAATGCACAAACTTTTGCAGAAAAAAAATATGTATTATTTTTTCCTGCAGAAGCCTTGAAAGCATTGCACCCGCGAACAATAAGAAAAAAAACCTACTGCCACTGTGTGTCCAGGAGCAGTGGTGCTTTGGCAAAAAAAACACGTGACGACCCTAAACGCATGTAAACATGTATAAAAACACGTTAGCGCTAGGCGCATTTACTGCTTGACTTTTAATTTAAAGTAGAAGTCCACCTAAACATTAAAATCCCTACATCTATAGACATCCACGATCTAACACTAACCTATCTAGCCCTGTAAAGAAGAAATCAGTATACATACCTTTTGTGAAGCTGATCTGGCTGTCAGCTACAGCTTCTCTTTGGAGTCGGGTGCAGAGGACACATTCGACAATGGAAGCCCCATAGTAACTCTATGGGTGATGTCACTCCCCATTCATTTAACAGCCGTTGTTGGCTGTGTCCTCTGCAGAGCTTCCGCCGCTGGAGACCGGATCAGCTTCAAAAAAGGTATGTATATGGATCTCCTCTTTACAGGACTAGATAGGTTAGTGTTAGATCGTGGATGTCTATAGATGCAGGGATTTTAGTCTTATGCCCCGTACACACGGTCGGATTTTCCGATGGAAAATGTCCGATCGGAGCGTGTTGTCGGAAATTCCGACCGTGTGTGGGCTCCATCGGACATTTTCCATCGGATTTTCCGACACACAAAGTTGGGCAGCAGGAGATAAAATTTTCCGACAACAAAATCCGTTGTCGGAAATTCCGATCGTGTGTACACAAATCCGACAGACAAAGTGCCACGCATGCTCAGAATAAATAAAGAGATGAAAGCTATTGGCCACTGCCCCGTTTATAGTCCCGACGTACGTGTTTTACGTCACCGCGTTTAGAACGATCGGATTTTCCGACAACTTTGTGTGACCGTGTGTATGCAAGACAAGTTTGAGCCAACATCCGTCAGAAAAAATCCTAGAACTTTGTTGTCGGAATGTCCGAACAAAGTCCGACCGTGTGTACGGGGCATTAGGGTGGATTTACACTTTCAATGTCCAGAATAAACACTGCTGTCAGGAGGAAAGACGTCTAGGAGAGATGGCCAAAGCATCCAGTGTGCGTTAGGCCTGAGAATAGAGCACTGACGTATTGTGCAGCTTTATACAGGAAACACTATTCACATCTTCTTTTGCCTCCAAAGTAACCCACAATCTCCCTACCTTGGCCATTTTGTAATACATGTATTATTAGGGACAAATTGGTTGAAAGCCAAATAACCCACCAGTATGTTTCTGAATTGGAATGCAAAATATCACCCGGAGGGAAAATACACGCAAGGGGTTGAATACCCAAGCTCTATGAAATGACCTGCTCCCATTTCCCTTGATGATGCGCTCGCAACGTCATTACATCCGCCGAGTCCATGCCGATGTGACGTTTAATCATGGTGTACTGTCTTTATCTACCAAATTGGGAGTACCGATCTGTATATCTTTTACAATAAACTTTGTAAGAAAGAATTATACTATGTATGGCCTTTGTTCCTTACATAATATTCTGCATGTGGTCATCCGGCTGAGCCAATACCGGAGGCACCTAGAAATTCCATGAATGGAGTTTATGCTGATGGTCTGCTGTTGGAATCCTGGTATCATCCTAATGTTAATATGCCTTGTTGATCTCTGTGACTGGGGATCAACATAATCTTGGAAGAGGCTCATTCATGTGGTGAAGGGCACAAGGGCAAGTGTGCGTTTTTAAAAATCGTGCATTCTGCTTGGTGATAGCCTGGAATTCCTTATTTACTTCTGTTTCAATAGACTCATTTTTTTTTGTTATTGATTTATTTTCACAACACTTGGGAATCACTGTACTTTATGTTTTTAGGGAGGTTTGTGTTTGTATGCGCACTTCATTTTTGTGTACAAATGACTACTTAAAAAGCTACTATTTGGCCTCTCGAACAGAAAACAAATAACACAAAAATATAGTAATTCCATCTCTGATATTTTGAGATTCTTGAGAAATGAAGAAGAGGGTAGAATGAACAGAGAATCTATTTTAAGATTTTGATTAGTCTCCAGTTTCCTGTGTTCCCAAAAAGGCAATTGCACACATAGCAAACCACATAAAAATTGTTGTAGGAAAGGAAACTAAGGGTTCTGTTTATATTGTACATGTTTTCACACAAGACTCATTCAGCTTTCACCCAAGATTCACATATTTCTAACATGTATGGACCCTGAGTCAAAGTTGTATGTATCGAGTGTGAAAACATTTACAAACAGACCCCAAAATATTTTACTGACTGAGTTTTAAAACAACAGCCTAGCTCTACAAACCTGCAGGTAGACGTTGCTACCATGAGATGAGGAACGGAGACAATACTGGCTGAGCAGGAATTCAAGGAGTGTTTACTTAGCTGCTTTTTATTGAGTTTACTTACATACTCTTAGATTTTGGTGTTTGTTTTGTTTGGAGCCTCATAATGCAGGAAAGAAGGCATTTGCCATGGTTCCCCATGGAATATTTAAAGCAGATAATGTTCTAGAAGGTAATTTAATACAAAACTTCCAACAGTTTTATAAACTGCTAGAACCGGAACACTTTCCATCTACATTATTCATCAGATGCCTATCAAACTCAATAAATACCATTGTCAGTATGATTTCCTCAACGCAGAATTCAAGTTACTACTTTTACGTCAAACAGACCTGATTTCAAGGCTATTCTCTGGAGACCTGCCTCAGCATAGCAAGGATCTGCTTTTCAGAGACAATGGAAGGAAGCAGTGGCCAAGTATGCATGTTTGGCTGGCAATTTAATAATAATGCCAAGGCATCATTCAATAATCATTTGTCTTCCGTTTTTAGAGGAATACAACTAGTCTACTTTAGGTTCAAGTATATTCTAGCTTACCGTATAACTAGATTTTCCTGAATCGCGTTAACTTATCACCGCATAATCGAAGACAAAAAGTCAGGTTTCAATGGTAGCGAGGACTTATAGAATGCCAATTCGGGTTTCCCCGCGGCACGGAGTCTAAGTCCCAGCATGCTTCTTCTCCAGGGCCCCCAATGGTGGGGATGGACTTGCAGCAAGCTGGAACCTGATTGTGGCCCCCAGATACACCCAGCTGTGGAAACCGCTCATGTGTGCAGAGTAAAAGGGCAGGCGGCAAGAAAGCACTAATGGTAGACAAAGCCGGGGTCAGTACATGGGAATACATGCAATACAAGGCAAACAGAAGCTCAGAGAACTAGGAAGTTACTTAGGCAACCCATTTCTGCTGCTTCAATGCTTGACTCGCTGTAACCCATTTTTCTGTTTTCTGATATACCATTAGCCTCACAATTGCAGAGCATCCCCACTTCTTGATGGTTATATAGTCATTTGGGAGTATGTATTGCTGAACAGACTTGGTATATTGTACATCTTTATTCTTCACACACCTACACAAGCTGGATTTGTCCGCTTATTTTGCCACCAAGTGCCTTAAGACCCTCTTCTTCACTGGGCTGGTGCACTCCTGAGTGGGAACCAATTGAATGTTTTTGTATACTTTATCAAATAATTGAATAAAAAGATCTATATAGAAAAAAAGTTTCTATCTTTGATAATTGGCGAGTTTTTACTCCCTTTTTTTTATTGTCCTGCAGAAGTTCATCTCTATAGTGGGTTAGCTATGCATACCTTTTAATTGGTATTGACCAAACTATGTCTGAAAACATTTCTATACATGCAATCAATTAGCAGTAGAATATTGTATTATGTTAGCCATCAATTAATGCAAAAAGTTTGGAGCTAATTTTATTGGCCAATTTCATTAAAGATGCAAGCTTTCTGTATTACTCAGAGCTCTTCAACATTCAATCTAAACCCTTCAGCTCTAAACTCTTCCTACCAGACAACTTTTAAAGCCTGGGGTCAAGCTAAGGGTTAGAAGTCATACATGCTGTGAGGTATTCAATGAGGATGAATAAGAATGATGGTAGGAAAGATCCTATCCGCAGCCTTATAGCATATTCTACACTCATGTATGAAGTAAGGGAGTCTCTTACAACAGGGTCTTCCTGAGTAAGGCATTATGTCATACCCTGAGGAATTCCTTCTACAAACAATCTTAGGTGATGTGGTCACGGCTGAAATCACAGCTCCTCAGGAAGGGAAGAATCTCTATATGCAGAGGAACTGGTCAACATCTGGAACATCTCCAGTACAGGAAAAGATAAAAGTAGCAAAGATTATCAAAAAAATTAAAAACGACATGGTTCATGTTACATTTTTATTACGAGACACTAATTTAAAAAAGTGCTATGTCGTCCACAGTTATAAACTTAAAGGATAAGTTTACCTTTGTTACATAGCTAGTCAGGTTGAAAAAAAAGACACATCCATCTAGTTCAACCAAAGTCCAAGTCCATCTAGTTCAACCAAAAAAAAAAAAAAAAAAAATCATACAATCCCATATACACAATCCTTCACCCACAGTTGATCCAGAGGAAGGCGAAAAACCCCAGCAAAGCATGATCCAATTTGCTACAGCAGGGAAAAAAATTCCTTCCTGATGCCCCGAGAGGCAATCCTGGATCAACTTTACCTTTACCTATCTACTGAGCTCGCCAGAACCACCTCTGGAGGGAGTCAATTCCACATTTTCACAGCTCTTAGACCCCTTTCACACTGCGGTCGCGATCGTGTTAAAGCACCGCTTTTAACCCCAAAACAGGGGTTAAAAACTCCCATTTGGTGGCGCATTTAAAACGCTTTTTAGGTGCTTTGAAAACGCTGCCCATTCATTCCAATGGGCAGGAGCATTTTGGGAACGCTGTATACTGCGCTCCCAACCCGCCGCAAAGATGCTGCTTGCAGGTCTTTTTTTCAGATCCCGCAAGCGCACCGCCCCAGTGTGAAAAGGCACACTGGAATGAATGAGAGGCAGTTTTTAGGCGCTTAGCAGGGGCCATTTCTAGCGCTAAAGCACCTGAAAACTGCCCCAGTGTGAAAGGGGCCTTACTGTGAAGAAACCTTTCCGTATTTGGAGATTAAATCTTTTTTCCTCTAGATGTAAAGAGTGCCTCCTTGTCCTCTGTAATGACCTTAAAGTGAATAACTAAACACCAAGTTTAATATATGGACCCCTTATGTATTTGTACATGTTGATCATATCGCCCCCTAATCTCCCCTTCTCAATAGAGAATAAATTCAGTTCCTCTAATCTTTCCTCATAGCTTAGCTCCTCCATGCTTCTTACCAGTTTGGTTGCCCTTCTCTGCACTTTCTCCAGTTCCCCGATATCCTTTATGTTCACCTCTTTTTGTTTCTAAATTCCAGCTCCCCTATGTACCAGTATAGCAATAATGGACTTTTTTTGCAAAAATAAAACAGCTTTCCATTTATTCTACACACGCTAACCTCACTCTGTTCATAGCGGTTTAAACACATTGCTCCATTACTTCTGCCTTACTTCCCAGACAGACTTCAGGTCATGACACAGAAGGAGTTGACAAGATGATCTCATTAGCACACATCCTGCATGATCTACCCTCAGCTGGTCAACTCCTTCCTGTGTCATGACCTAAAGTCTGTCCAGGAAGTAGGGCAGAAGGAGCAGTGTGTTTAAACACCTATAAAGAGAGTGGGGTAAGGATGTGTAGAATAAATAGAAAGCTGTTTGATTTTTGCAAAATAAGTACAATAATGCTATATTGGTACATAGGGGGGCTGGAATATAGAAAAAAAAAAAAGGTGAACTAACAACAAAAACCCACTACAAATGGGGTCATCACTAAGGCTCCTTTCCTTGCACACTTGCAGCAGTGTCTACTGCCCCCTAAAAAGTGAACTGCAGTGCATTGTTTTTCAGAGGATGGTGAAAGGTTTGCAGGTGTACTTTTGGTTTTTTGCTCGAAAGCAATTTTGCATTGCAGGACTGCGTCTTAACTGAGAACCAAGTGTTTGGCCCAAATTAACTTAGGACAGGGGATGCCATCTGCCAAACTTGGCATGTAGTGTTAAATTGGAAAGTATTGCAGCCACAACAATGTGTGCCCAAGCCAGTGGCATCATGATCGATTGTAGGTGGGTGGTTGGTTAAAGCAGAACTTTACCCATAACAACTTGATAATAAAATGTCCTTTAGCAAGGAATACACATTTCACATTAATAATTATGCTACCAAAATTAGTGTGTGCTGTAAATTGATGACAGCATTGCTTTTGTTTCTGGTTGCTGGAGGCTGCCATTTTGCTGAAGCCCAGAGCCCCTGAACAGCAGATCATAAAGAGGAACCCATCGATTTAACGGTTTCCAAAAACAGTTACATCCCTGGAATGCCAGAATTGCTAACTGTCACATTTGCTTGTGTCCTCAACCAAACTGTCAAACCATCAAATGGCTGATGTTATAACTGATCGCATGTGCAGCACCATTGCAGATCAATCAGAAGAAGCTTCCTTGGCTGTAAAGGACAGGAGGATTTAATTCCGCTTTAAGACCCCTTTCACACTGTGCCGCCACCGGCGTCAGCGGTAAAACGCCACTATTTTTAGCGCCATTTTAGCGGCACTATTCGGCCGCTAGCTGGGCAGTTTTAACCCCCTGCTAGTGGCCGAAAAGGGGCTAAATCCACCCCCAAAACGCCACTGCTGTGGTGTTTTGCCGGCGGTATAGCAGCGCTGCCCCATTGATTTCAGTGAGTTCACCGCTCCTTCACCGCTCCAAAGAAGCTGCTGGCAGGACTTTCTCTGACACCCTGTCAGCGCACCGCTCCAGTGTGAAAGCCCTCTGGCTTTTACACTGGAGTGAATGGAGCAGCTATTTTAGGGCGGTTTGCAGGCGCTATTTTTAACGCTATAGCACCTGCAAAAGGCTCCAGTGTGAAAGGGATCTAAGGCTTTCAGCAAATCGACCGCTACAAACTCAGCAGTGCCCATTTTTACACCACTCCCTGGCTGCTCTTGTGAAAAGAGCCTATATGAGCCAATAACTGGATTACTGGAGGGTTTTAATACCATTCATGGATTCGTGTATAAACAAGTTGCAGGAAAATGCCTGAACAGATGATATTTAAATTGAGGGTGGTATAGCTTGAAGAAAAACTTTCCAACATGCAGGTGACTTCCTGGCCAGGGATTCCGTAGATAAAAACTAGCAACAGCGACTTCAGTTTATCTAACATGGAGGATAACAGCAAAAGCTTTACACGTAAAATACCTAAAATTCTGCAAAGGTTTGCATACACAGAATTGGGAATGTTATTAATAGACTGAACATATACAATGATCAACCATAACACTATGTCTACCCACCATTAACCCCTTGAGGCACGGACTCCACTAGACCCCCGAGGTTCCGTTCACATTAGTGTAACTCCAAAGGTTGAGCAATTTTGAGTTCGACTTTGATGCGACTTTACACCCTCTGACACTTAAGTCGCATCAAAGTAGTGCAGGAACTTTTTTTTTTTTTACGTCGTATAGATGTTTGGGTCGGGCTTGTTTTTCCAACATTCAGATCAACTATCTTCTTCCATTACTCTGTGGTCCAGTTCTGATGATCACGTGCCCATTGTAGGCATTTTAGGATGTGGACATGGGTCAGCATGGGCACCCTGACTGCTCTGCAGCTACGCAGCCCTATATACAACATACGGAGATGCCCTGTGTGTTCTGTCACCTTTCTATCGAAACCAGCATTAACATTTTCAGCAATTTGAGCTACATCAGCTCTTCTATTGGACCGAACTACCTGGTCAACCTTCGCTCCCCAAGTGCATCAATTAGACTTGACTGCCCATGGCCCTGTTGCCAGTTTGCCGGTTGCCCTTCCTTGAACCACCTTTGGTTGGTCCTGACCACCGCAGACTGAAAACATCCCACAAACGCTGCAGTTTTGGAGATGCTTTGACCCAATTGTCTAGCCATTACAATTTGGCACTTGTCAAAGACAAGATTTTTACTGCTATTAACACATCAACTTTGGGGACAACATGTTCACTTGCTGCCTTAAAATTCCAACTACTTTCAGGTGCCATCGTAATGAGATAATCAAATGTCCACTTTACCTGTAAGTGGTCAATGTTATGGCTGATCACTGTAAAACATAATGATTTTCTTTTGGGACATGCCTTAGCGTTTCAATACATAAAAATCTCTTGCATTATTATTTTCCTGGAGCTCCCCATCATGAAAGCCAATGATGCTGGCATTGGCTCGTATAGCAACTGCTAAGGCTGGGTTCATACTAGTGCGATGCCAGACATCGCATGTGATTCGCACCGCATTGCTGTGCACATCACAAGCAATGTCTGTACGATACGAATTCAGCCACTGTATGACTGAAATTGCATCGCATTTGCACCAAAATGATGCAGGACCTTTTTTTGGTCAGCACTGGAATCGGTGTGTTCACACCCATGTGATCCGATTCCTGTACCATTTCACAGTTCGCACTGCGATCTGATTTGTGGGGGTCATTAACTTTATATTGACACCTGCAGTGGTTCACAGATCTCATTGTGAACCGCCTGCAATACAGGTGCGATGCAGGAACCCGCACAGGAATTGCAGGGTTTGCCGCATCGCACCAGTGTGAACCGAGCCTTAGAGTGATTGTAAAGGCAGAAGTTTTTTATCTTAATGTGCATTCTATGCATTAAGATAAAACGCCTTCTGTGTGCAGCAGACCACCTCATCCTCCCTAATACTTACCTAAGTGGTCCCTCTAGGTCCAGTGATGTTGCAGGAATGTCTTGGCTGCCCCGGGAATCCTCTCCTCATTAGCTGAGACAGAAGCGCGGCGCCATTGGCTCCCGCTGCTGTCAAAGTCAGTCAGCCAATGAGGAGAGAAAGGGGGCTCCGTGTCTGAATGGACACAGGGAGCTGTGACTTGGCTCGGGTGCCCCCATAGCAAGCTGCTTTCTATGGGGGCACTCAACTGGAGGGAGGGGCCAGGAGCAGCAAAGAGGGACCCAAGAAGAGGAGGATCTGGGCTTCTCTGTGGAAAACCACTGCACAGAGCAGGTAAGTATAATGTGTTTGTTATATTTAACTAAAAAAAAATGAGACTTTACAATCACTTTAAGGCTTGATAGCTAGTGCAAACAGCAGGGGTGACAACGAGTGCCTCTGCTCAGGCTAACCACATGCCGACCGGGCCATAGCCGAAAGATGGCTACAGCGCGGTTGGCTTATTCTGGGAGGGCGTCCATGGACATCCCGGGAATATCTGTGATGATAGCTGATAGCAGCCGTTTACCATGTGATTGCTTTGTCAAATGATGGAGCGATCACTTGTAAAAAAAACGGAGTCACGTCTGGTTCCTCTCTACCCTCTCAGTACAGAGAGGGGAGGTATCAAGTGCTGCATCTCTGTGGGCTGGATGTGTAGTGCCCACAGCGCTGATATGTGCCCATCCCAGCAATAAAATACTCATCCATCCCAGCAATACTCATCCATCCCAGCAATAAAATACTCATCCATCCCAGCAATAAAATACTCATCCATCCCGGCAATAAAATACTCATCCATCCCGGCAATAAAATACTCATCCATCCCAGCAATACTCATCCATCCCAGCAATAAAATACTCATCCATCCCAGCAATAAAATACTCATCCATCCCGGCAATAAAATACTCATCCATCCCGGCAATAAAATACTCATCCATCCCGGCAATAAAATACTCATCCATCCCGGCAATAAAATACTTATCCATCCCAGCAATACTCATCAATACTCATCCATCCTCAGCGATACTCATCCATCCTCAGCAATACTCAGCCATCCATACATGCTCAGCCATCCATACTCAGCAATACTAATCCATCCATCCATGCTCAGCAATACTCATCCATCCATACTCATCCATCCTCAGCAATACTCAGTCATCCCATCCACACTCAGCCATACCCACCCAGCCATACTCAACCATATCCCAGCCATACTCAGCCATCCCATCCTTCCCCACCCAGACATACTCAGCCATACCCACTCAGCCATCCCATCCATACTTAGCCATACCCAGCCATCCATATTCATGGCTTAACCATGCTTAGCCATCCCCATCCATGGCCCATCCATGGCTCATCCATGCCACTACAGTGTCTCAAAGTGTAATAGGTAGTCAAATTAGATTTGAAATGTATGCCCCTACAATGCCTGATGGTGCTCCCTGCATGTTGGACCTCTGTGTAAAAGTCTCACATGTGGTATCGTTATACTCAGGAGGAGTAGGAGAATCTATTTTGGGGTGTAATTTTTGGTATGCACATGCTATGTGTTAGAAATATTGTAAAAATGGACAACTTTGTGTACAAAAAAAAAAAAAAAATGCGTTTTCATTTTCTTTCCACATTTTCCAAAAACTTGTAGAAAAAAAAAATGACATGTTTAAAAGACTCGATATGCCTCATAGATTATATGTTGGGGCGTTTTCTTTCCATAATGGGGTCATTTTTGGGCGTCTTTATATCCTGGTGCTCCAGGGCCTTCAAAAGTGCAAGAGGTCAAGAAATTAGATGTGTAATTTATGCTCCAAGAACGCCTGATGGTGCTCCCTGCATGTTGGGCCTCTGTATGTGGCCAGGCTGTGTAAAAGTCTCGCCGTATTCAGGAGGAGTAGTAGAAAGTATTTTGGGGTGTAATTTGTGCTATGCATATGCTGTGTGTGAGAAATAACCTGATAATATGACACTTTTGTGAAAAAAGAAAGAAAATCTTGATTTTGCAAAGAATTGTGGGAAAAAATTACAACTTCAAAAAACTCACCATGCCAATTTGTAAATACCTTTGAATGTCTACTTTCCAAAAAGGGGTCATTTGTACTGTCCTGGGGTCTCAAGAAATGAGATGGGCCGTCAGTACTTCAGGTGTGATCAATTTTCAGTGATTGGCACCATAGCTTGTAGACTCTATAACTTTCACAAAGACCGAATAATATACACCGATTTGGATTATTTTTACCAAAGATATGTAGCAGTATAAAATTTGGCCAAAATTTACTATGAAAAATTACTAATTTGCAAAATTTTTTAACAGAAACCAAAAAAATGTTTGTTTTTTTTTACAGAATTTTAGGTCTTTTTTCCATTTATAGCGCAAAAAATAAAAAACCCAGTGGTGATTAAATACCACCAAAAGAAATCTCTATTTGTGTGAAAAAAGGACAAAAATCTCATATGGGTACAGTGTTGCATGACTGAGTAATTGTCATTCAAATTGTGAGAGCACCGAAAGCTGAAAATTGGTCTGGTTATTAAGGAGGTTTAAGTGCCCAGTTGTCAAGTGGTAAAAAGGGTGCGACAATCTCCCTACTTCCCTAATGACAGCCTTCGGTTCCTTATTATTTATTTTTAATCAAGGTGTAACTGTAGTTCCCCAGGCTACCCTCACATACTATAATTTTGCAAAACTCCAGAGCCTTAAAAATTTACGGACAGGTATTCCTGATGCGTTCTCTTCTAACTTAAACCACATAGGAAGCAAAGCACAGAATCATTGGCTCTTCTACTAAGGCCCCTTTCACACTGGGGCGGTAGAGGGCGTCGGCAGTAAAACAGCGCTATTTTTAGCGCTGTTTTACCGCGGTATTCGGCCGCTAGCTGTGCGGTTTTAAACTCCCGCTGGCGGACGAAAAAGGGTTAAAACCCCTCGTACAGCGTGGCTATAGCCGCGGTATAGCCGCGCTGTCCCATTGATTTCAATGGGCAGGAGCGGTGAATACACCGCTCCTTCACCGCTCCAAAGATGCGGCTGACAGGAGATTTTTTCTTCTCCTGCCAGCGCACCGCTTCAACGGAACAGCGGAGGCAGTTTAGGGGCGGTTTGCAGGCGCTATTTTTAGCGCAATAACGCCTGCAAACCACCCCAGTGTGAAAGGGGTCTAAAGGGTACTGCCCCAAATAAAGAACGATTCCACTACATCTCTTCTGATCGCAAACCGTTTACTGCCTTGACTATCCGCTGATCTCTCAGAAACGGTTTCATTCTCGGTTTACCAAGGGGGTCAGACTTTTTCCCGCTGATATCTACACTGGAGGAAAGGGGGAATTATTCACATATCATTTTCCTTATACAAGTGCACTTACCTTTTAGGCACATAAACGTAAAAGAAGTCTGTTTTTAAAGAACATAAGTGGGTGTGGCATCCTTGCCACATACATGTCAAAAACTAAAATGTGTGGTTCTGCACGTAGAACACAACATCATATCGAATAAAGAATATTGATAGAGAGTTCCTAGAAGTGATTCTATAGAAGGAAGTCTAATGTTTCACATTAAGCTTCTTGGGAACTGCCTCCTCCTCCTCCTAAAAATATATTCCTAGATATAGAGACTGTCCGAGAATTACAGCAGTGTACCAACAAAAGATTTAAAGATGTAATTACCGTATATACTCGAGTATAAGTCGTTCCGAGTATAAGTCGAGGCCCTAGTTTACCACAAAAAAATGGGAAAAACTTATTGACCCGAGTATAAGACGAGGGTGAGAAATGCACAGCTACTGTAAGTGGAAAAGAGGGTCAACAATGCCCATTTGCAGCATCACTGTGCCCATTTGCATGCCTCACTGTGCCTATTTGCAGCCATAGGTCCCCTGAACTTCAAACTCGGTAGTTAAGGGTTCCTAGATGCCCCCTAGCTGCAGCCAAAATTTGGGGTCTCTGAACCCAAAGGGTCCCGAAATTACATTGCTGCAGATAGACACAGTTGACTGAATTTGGGGCCCCGTATCTCGGGGCCACTTGGTGCTAAGAACCCCAAATTTGGTGTGCAAACCCAGTAGAACTAGCACCATAAAATTTCCAAAGTCAGGGTTTCTAGCACCAAGTGGCCCCGAGATACAGGGTCCCAAAAATCAGGTCAGAAAATGTCAAGCACTTTTCTGCAGCAGGAATGACATTTTCCAAACCAGATTTGGGGCCCCGTATCCCAGCTTTGGTACCGGTTCCACTGGGTTTGCACACCAAATTTGGGGTTCCTAGCACCAAGTGGCCCTGAGATATGGGGCCCCAAAGTCGGTTCAGAAAATGTCAAGCACTTTTCTGCAGCAGAGAATGACATTTTCTGAACCGATTTTGGGGCCCCGTATCTCGGGGCCACTTAGTGCTAGGAACTTCAGCTTTGGATATGTTGTGGTACCAGGTCCACTGGGTTTGCATACCAAATTTGGGGTTTCTAGCACCAAGTGGCCTTGAGATACAGGGCCCCAAAATCGGTTCGGAAAATGAAAATTTTTGCTGCAGAAAAGTGCTTGACTCGAGTATAAGTCGAGGGAGACACTTTCAGCACAAAAAAATGTGCTGAAAAATTCGACTTATACTCGAGTATATATGGTAAGAACAACGGGAAACTTATAACATTTAAAACTACATTAAAAATTAAAAAAAAATACACTGAAGGTACAACCCAGTCAAACAAAAAAAAAAAATATGTTTATCTTGCGGCATTCATTATTTATCTATGGGTTTGGCCGGAAGCCATACTGTGTATTTGCAAAACTTCACTCTCCCAATCAACATTAATTATCTTTAATCCTCATGCTGCCAGCATTAGTAAATGGATAGAAGAGTAGATCATATTTACTTGTTTTAAACTTTTTTTAACCACTTCAGCCCCAGAAGATTTGGCTGCTGAATGACCAGGTGGTTTTTTGCGATTCAGCACTGTGCCGCTTTAACTGACAATTGTGCGGCCGTGCGACGCTGCACCCAAACAAAATTGATGTCCTTTTTTTCCCCATAAATAGAGCCTTCTTTTGGTGGTATTTATGATACTCATTGCAAAAATCATCTCAGCACATAAATACATAGGACAATCCAAGAAATTTGAACAATGAAGACCCAAACAAGGGGGCCCAATACTGGAGCGTATTAGGACACCCATTTCTGACACTTGTATCAGCATGTTGTGACCTTTGTCAACTCTGGTTATCTACTTGGGCCTGTAGGTCAAGAAGGCACAGCTGGATACAACAAAGGGATGGGCAATACAGATAAGACTATCTTTTTTTAAAATTACTGGAGGTGACAGCAAAAAAAGGAAGAACTCAAACTGTATACAAGGGCTATTTTCAAATGCAGGATATTGTCTACAACAAAGAGAAAGTCAGGATGGTGGACTGCATGGAGAATGGAGATAGCAGCATGCATGTATGGTACCTGGTAGTAAAAATTCTAAAGGAGACGCTGTTTGATGAAGAGCATTAAAGTGGAAGTCCACTAAAACTAAAATCCCTGCATCTATAGCACAATTTAAAGACCTCATACCATCAACCCAGCAGCATGTACCTAGAAGACTTTGTACATGTTCAGTAATGAACAACTATAGACATACAGAAGGATATGAGAATGGAATGAGCAGCCCTAACATCAAAGACCAGGGGTTGCCAATTAAGAGCCACTCAAGCAAAATAAATGTTGGCTAATGGTGACGGGTATTGCAATATTAGTTAAAGTGGTCGTAAACCCTAATGCCCCGCACACACGGTCAGATTTTCTGATGGACAATGTCCGATCGGAGCATGTTGTCGGAAATTCCGACCCTGTGTGGGCTCCATCGGACATTTTCCATCGGATTTTCCGACACACAAAGTTTGAGAGCAGCATATAAAATTTTCCGACAACAAAATCCAAAATTGTCGGAATTTTTTTTTTTAGCGGTGCTTTATCGCCGTTTTAGCTTTATCGCCGTTTTAGCGTCGCTATTTGGCCGCTAGTGAGGCGGTTTTGACCCCCGCTAGCAGCCAAAAAGAGGTTAAAACTGCCCGCAAAACACCGCTGCAGCGGATCGGCGGAGCTGCCCATTGATTTCAATGGGCAGGGGCGCTTTAGGAGCAGTGTATTCACTGCTCCTACACTGCTACAAAGAAGCTGCTTGCAGAACTTTTTGTGACGCCCTGCCAGCGCAGCGCCCCAGTGTGAAAGCACTCGGGCTTTCATACTGGGATTGCACCTGAGGCTTTTTTTCAGGTGCTTTACAGGCGCTATTTTTAGCGCTAAAGCGCCTGAAAAATGCCTCCAGTGTGAAAGGGGTCTTACATTTACCCAGTGAAGTGACTGGCCTCAGGTAATACAGAGATAAAACAAATCATACTAAATAAGGACCCTTCTACACCAGCAGACCGAGCAGGTCCACCTGTCCGTTTTAAAGGCAGACCTGATCGGACCACCCATTGTTCTCTATGGAGCGGGGGATGTCAGCAGACGTGTGTCAGCTGACGCCCATCGGCATCCGATTCTGTCTGCTAAAAACAGGCAGATGGGGATCCGTTTCCAATCCGTCTGGCAGATCGGATTGGATGGCAGTTAGATGGACAGGGGCCAGGCAGTCTGTTTCCATCCAACCGCCCCATAGAGAACAGTAGGCTGTGTCTGTGTCCGCTCTGCATATTGGAGCAGACACGGACCTGTCATTCATCTGCTCAGGGCCGTCTTTAAGGCAGGGCAAAAGGGGCAGCTGCCCTGGGCCCTGTCATTGTTTTGGGGCCCAAAGCAGCTGCCTCATACTTGCCAACTATGCCAGTTTAAATTTCCTTGTCCCTTGAAGTTTTAGTCCTGTGCTGTGTCCTGATATCTCAGTGTGAAGTTCTGCTACTAATGCTGCCCAGCTCTGCCCTACTGTGTACAGATGACTCACCTGCAGACCCTGTGTTTACATGTAAATAACCAGCATTCATATGTAATTAGCTGCATCCGGCGGCATAGATATGTAAATAAAGGCGGCATTCATATGTATATCATGCCCCCCTGCAGTGAGGAGATGATGTGTTGTAACCTCTAGCAACCAATCAGTGAGCAGTATTACTGTACAGTAATCTCTAGCAACCAATCAACAAGCAGAAATCATTTGCTGTAACATCTAGCAACTAATCAGTGACCTGTAAAGTGTGCTGTAACCTCTAGCAACCAGTCAGTAAGCAGTAATGATACACTGTAACCTCTGGCAACCATTCGCAATCGCTGCCTGATCTGATACAGTAAATTGATTTTAAGTCTAGCTGCTATTTATTTTATGTCTCAAAGCAGTAGAGCGAAATTGTATGGGGGGGGGGGCAAGGAAACGTTTGCCCAGGGTCCAATCGATATTAAAGACGGCCCTGAGTGGGGATCAGCAGAGAAATCCCCCAGCTCCATCTGAATGGGGCCTAAGTTGTACCTGTTTGTCTGCAGTCTTCTCATCTCTACATCTGTTCTAAGTCCAGAATTGACAAAGCTTGTCTGAGCGGTTAGAAAAAAAGAGGGACAGAGAGCTGAAGTTACACACTGCAGAGAGCTCAGTGAGGAGAGCTCTGAGAGCTGATTAGAGGGAAGAGACCCCCCCCCCCCCCCACACAGGAACAGAGCTGAGGCTGTCACTCTGCTGGAGCTTCCTTCTCTGTCACCTGTTTTTCTCTTGGTGTCAGGGACAGACAGAAATTACACACTATAGAAGGATATGCTTTGTTCATATTTCATGTCTGAGGTTTACAACCGATTTAAAGCGGGGGTTCATCCACACCGCCAAAAAAAAAAAATATTAAAAGCCAGCAGCTACAAATACTGCAGCTGCTGACTTTTAAGACATGGCCACGTACCTGTCCCAGGGTCCAGCGATGTCGGCAGGGGACGCCGAGAACCCGCTCGGTTCTCGGCAGCTGCCACCGCCATAATAGGCGAGGGAGTCAGGAAGTGAAGCGTTGCAGCTTCACTTCCCGGTTCCCTACTGCGCATGCGCGAGTCGCGCTGCGCGTCCCTAGTGGTCTCCGCTCTCTCCTGGGAGCTGTGTGTTCCCAGCAGACAGCGCGGTCGGGACGGGAAGAGGCATAGACTCCCATGGGAGTCTATGCCGGAAGTGGGTGCAAATACCTGTCTTAGACAGGTATCTGCACCCCCCTCCCCCCTGAAAGGTGCCAAATGTGACACCGGAGGGGGGGAGGGTTCCGAAAAGCGGAAGTTCCATTTTTGTGTGGAACTCCGCTTTAAGCTGGGTTCACACCATTGCAAATTAATTCACAATAGCAGGAGATTTTGACCAGCTCTCTATGGAGCCGGTTCACATATCCCTGCTGCGGCTCCGGTGCGAATTTGCACATGAGCCCTGTGCGTCTTTTGGTCCTTTTCAGGTCTGAATCCAGCCATAAATTAGGGCTGAAATCAGACCTGAAATGGTGAACCAGAACGCCCCGGACCCCTGCTGGGAGCCGCATGCGGCGATGGTGTGAACCCAGCCTCAAATAGTAGTGTAAAGATTTTGTGCTGCCCTAGGCCTGACTAAACTTGTCCACCCCCTAATTTGAATATGACACACCCCTTCCTGTCAAGACCACACCCCTTGCTTTTTAAGACCCGCCCCGAAATTTTCGAGTGGGGACACTAGTTCTGAGGGCCTGGGGGTAGGGGCAATGGATTTCCTTAATTTGCATAGATTTCCTCTCACTTCCTGTTTGGCTATGGGGCAGGAAGTGAAGGGAAATCTCTGCAATGGGACAGGGATGGTAAAAAATAAACTGACAGGGGCTATAACCCTCCCTTACTCTTTCCAAAATGAAAAAAAAAAAAAAGTGTTGCCTATAGTTCTACTTTAAGCACACATTTCTGATAATTTTATGAAGAGGACTAAGAAGATATGCCAATGGTGCAGAATAAATGAGAGCACAGTGAGGAAGGTTTGTGGTCCAGGATGAGAGGACAGTCAAAATTAGAAGCAGCGGCGCCCCCCCCCCTCCACCCCCACAGTTGCGGAATGCCAGCCATCCACATACCGGAAGCAGCGCGGCTGCTTTAAGGGGGCGCTAGACTAATTTGCTTCTCAGCCCAGTCCGCTCCATAAGATTGGCACTACACTTATAGGGCGTACACACGGTCGGACTTTGTTCGGACATTCCGACAACAAAATCCTAGGATTTTTTCCGACGGATGTTGGCTCAAACCTGTCTTGCATACACACGGTCACACAAAGTTGTCGGAAAATCCGATTGTTCTCAACGCGGTGACGTAAAACACGTACGTCGGGACTATAAACGGGGCAGTGGCCAATAGCTTTCATCTCTTTATTTATTCTGAGCATGCGTGGCACTTTGTGCGTCGGATTTGTGTACACACGATCGGAATTTCCGACAACGGATTTTGTTGTCGGAAAATTTTATAGCCAGCTCTCAAACTTTGTGTGTCGGAAAATCCGATGGAAAATGTCCGATGGAGCCCACACACGGTCAGAATTTCCGACAACGCGCTAGGATCGGACATTTTCCATCGGAAAATCCGACCGTGTGTACGGGCCATAACAGTTGGCAGTGGACTCTTTCCGTGCTGCCCCCCCCCCCCTACAAAGTGCTGCCCTAGGCCTGGGCCTTGTTGGCCTAGGCCAGGGTCGACAAAAGAAGTTCTAAGCTTTTACCATGTAATGCATAAGACTAGAGGAAAAAGCCGCTGGCCAGTTCAATATTTATTGTCCCGTAATAAGTGTATATATTATATAATCACATATAATCACACACATAGGTTGGACTTGATTGACTTTTCAACCTCACCTACTATGTTACTATGTAAGTTGAAATACAAGAAGAGTAAAGATGTAAAGGAGAGAAGAAAATAAAAGTTGTATCCAGGGTTGCCGCGTTGGCTTGAACGCAGCTTGAGCATCCTTTAGGATAACAAGCATATCATCTATGAGTGATTTTTTTCGAGTGAACCAGTTTGAGGGGGACCGTAGGCTTTCTCCAACTTCGAACAAATGCAATCCAAGCTGCTGGGAAAATCTATGCTATAAGCCTGCCAATACCTTTGGGTATGTCAGAGAAAATCAGACAGTAAACATTTTAAAGCGCTCATTTTTTTTTCTCCCTGTAGCCTGCCCTTGTAATTGAAGACATTATTATAGTAGAGTATAAACTGTGTGGTCGATTGCAACCCCCAGAAAGGAAAAATTCAGCTCCAGTTAAAAAAAAAAAAACACTAAACACTTGTATCTTTGGGTGCCAGAAAGATTTAACACGGTAAAAAATGAAGGACCAAACAACTGACATTCTACTTCTGGTAACATGCAGGATAAAAATAAGAGCAGCAGCTTCAGGCGAAAGCAAATGTACAGTAGGGTGAAATGTACAGTGTACAAGCAGCGCCTCCACACAATCTCCTAATATAGTCAAAAAAGGGATTGTATTCTGTTTGATAACTAACAAAAATGTCAAACAATTGTTCTCGGCCTCCTTGGCAGGAGCAGCACTCACTCCTCTTTTTTTTTTTTTCCTGTGTGCATTACACTCAGAGTTTTCTCTGCTCACAAAAAAGGAATTATACTTCCAGTCGATTTTCATTAGGATTGCATTACAGTCGATCGTGAAGTCATCAGCCTGACATACTTTTCACTGCTGTCTTTCATGGTAAACAAAGAAACTCTTGCATAAGCTAAAGAGTAAATTGTCCTGAGCAACAAGAGCGGAGACATGCGATTGCTGAGCCGGCCCGACGCTGTGAGGGTATCACATTACCCAGGGCTGGCCCAAGACATTGTGTGCTGCCTGGGCCCAACAATGAAATGCTGCACCCCCCCCCCCCCCCACCAAAAAAAAAAAAATCACGCCCGCCAAAAGGCCCCCACATTCATTATTTTATATCATGATAACTAAAATTTAATTTATCAGAAAATCAGATTGAAAATGCCATAAATCTATTCCCTATTTTGTAGACGCTATGACTTTTATGAAAACAAATATACGCCTGTTGCAATTTTTTTAACCAAACATATGTAGCAGAATACATATTGGCCTAAACTGAGGAAGACATTTTCTATAGTAAATATCTATAGGAGGGGTGTCCACCATCCCTCCTAAGTTTCATTTTGTACAGTATGTCTTATATGTGAAGTTGCGTATCAGAGACCGGTATTTGTCGTAATATTGAAGCCTATTGAGATTTATACATACATTATACAATGGAGGATTCTGCCATTATTGTTAAGTTATTGATCAGTAAGTTAGTGCTTCATTTTTTTTTCTTGTGGTGTGGGAACACATAACCGTGCTTAGTGGCAGGCCTTTTACTGACACTTTTTATTTTACCTCCAGTAGTTTCTTGTAAATAGTAGTGTGGTGGTTACCCATTATACTAAAGATTGGCATGTGCAATTTATAAACAACAACAGATTTCAGTTTTGCCCCACCAGGCCGGCCCCCCATGGACAACGTGCTTGGCTGCTGAGTTCATCGCCCAATCCCTGCACTCAGTGCACGGATTGGCAGCACTGGCAGGCAGCAATGATTGGCACTGATAAGGTGGCACTGATTGGCACTAATAGAAAGCACTGATTGACAGCACTGATGGGCACTGATAGGCAGCACTGATGGTCAGCACTGATAGGTGGCACTCATGGGCATTGATTGGCAGTACTGATGGGCACTGATTGAAAGCACTGGCACTGATTGGCACTGGTAGGTGGCACTTATTGGAAACACTGATAGGCACTGATAGGTGACATTGGTTGCCACTGATATTAGGTGGCACTGAATGGCACTGACAGGTGGCACTGATTGGAAGCACTGATTGGAAAAACTGATTAGCACTGACAGGTGGCACTGGTTGGTACCGATAGGTGGGACTGATTGGAAACACTAATTAGCACTGACAGGTGGCACTGATTGGTACTGACAGGTGGCACTGATTGGAAACACTGATTAGCACTGACAGGTGGCACTGATTGACAGTGACAAATGGCACTGATAGGTGGCACTGACAGAGGAGAGGGACTTTCACACTGAGCCGATATTGACACTTAGTGAAACTCTTTCATGCAATGTAACTGCATGCATAGAGAGACCAGCTGTCAAAATTCAGCGGTGATGTCGGGGGTGGGCGGGACCCAGCAGCTATCAAACACCAGTCAATGATTGGGCTGCTTAATAAAGGGGGCAGGGCCACATACACATAGCGGCTCAGCCAGATCCCATCCCATTGGCTGGTGTTTGTTAGCTGCTGGGTCCCACCCACCCCGACATCAACGCTTTTGACAGCTGGTCGCTCTCTCTGCATTGTTAGATTATGAGACAGTGTCACACACCGAGCTGCTCTGACAAGCAGAACGATCTGCTCAGTGTGAAACTGTCTCAGCAGGGGCTGCACTCTCATTGGATACTGCCCTTCTTAAAATGCCGCCTGGGACCATGGGCCCGGCTCTGACATTAGCACTCTTGTATCTTTGCTGGGAATTAGTAAGGCTGTCATCTTTCAACACGTTTATCCTTTCACCTGAATAAGTTCCTGTGCTGCTTCAGGTCAATACATACAAGTGAGGCTGAGCTGATGGGCACTGGCAAGGTTGCACTGATGGGCAGTGAGCAGTTTGTATTGATGGGCACAGGCAAAGCTGCACTGATCAGGTTGTATTGATGGGCACAGGTAAAGCTGCACCAATCAGGCTGTATTGATGGGCACAAGTAACACTGCAGCGATCACGCTGTATTGATGGGCACCAGTAAAGATGTACCGATTAGGCTGTATTGATGGGCACAAGTAAAGCTGCACCGATCAGGCTGAATTGATGGGCACTGGTAAGGCTGAGCTGATGGGCACTGATCAGGCTGCATTGATGGGCACTGGTGAGGTTGAGCTTATGGGCACAGGTAAGGCTGAGCTTACGGCACAGGTAAGGCTGCATTGATGAGCACTGATTAGGCTGCATTGATGGGCACTGGTAAGGCTGAGCTGATGAGCACTGATAAGGCTGCATTGATGGGAACTGTTAAGGCTGAGCTGATGGGCCCTGATGAGGCTGCGCTGATGGGCACAGGTAAGGCTGAGCTGATGAGCGCTGATCAGGCTGCATTGTTGGGCACTAATCAGGCTGCACTGATAGGCACAGGCAAGGCTCCACTGATGGGCAGATGGGTACTGGTGAGGCTGCATTGATGGGCACTGGCAAGGTTGAGCTGATGGACAGTGATCAGGCTGCATTGATGGGCACTGGTGAGGATGCATTGATGGGCACTGGTAAGGCTGCACTGATCAGACTGCATTGATGAGCACTGGTGAGGCTGCACTGGTGAGGCTGCATTGATGGGCACTGGCAAGGTTGAGCTGATGGACAGTGATCAGGCTGCATTGATGGGCACTGCTAAGGCTGCATTGATGGGCACAGGAAAGGATGCACTGATGGGCACTGATTAGGCTGCATTGATGGGCACTGGTGAGGATGCATTGATGGGCACAGGTAAGGCTGAGCTGATGGGCACAGGAAAGGCTGCATTGATGGGCACTGGGGAGGCTGCATTGGTGAGGCTGCACTGATGGGCACTGGCGTGTGTGTGTGTGTGTGTGTGCATCTGTCATTGCAGCATGCACACATACAATGATATTGACAACTAACAAAAACCATTACAAATACATACTGACATTACACACACACACAGAAACTATGACACCCAAACAATAGAAATTACTTTCTCGAGACAGGGGTACTTAGGAAATATTTTTAGACCTGCAGGGGTAATTCACCGTAAAAGGTTGAGAAACACTGGCTTATATAATGCTTTAACAGGAAGTGGAGATTCTCCTTTAACCACAGAATACAGCCCTAAAACCACTAATTGTTCTGATTTGTGGCAAGGAAAGCAACCTCTGACTATGTATTTTTATTATACGCACAGCTTGAATTGCTCAGCTTTGTATCTGGTTAATTTTAACCGTAACGTAATACTAAAATTTCAAATGCGATGTGTGCCAAAATATGACAGTACAATTTGTATGAAGATCACTGCCCAATATGAATGGGCACAAATGTTTGGATGATAAAAAAATTCAAATTAAAAAAAATAAATAAAAAATGAATAGGTTCACTTGCATTGAAGCATTCATGTTTTAGATGCATCTATTTTTTTAACTACAAGTCTCCAGCAAAAAAAAAAAAAAAAAAAAAGCAACAAGCTTAAAAAAAAAGGATAGAACGCAGAATTAAGGCTGAGGCCCCGTTTACATATGGACGATTTGGAATTTTGGTAAAACGCGTAATGCGTGTTTGGGTGCCCCAAATGTGGCACGATTTTGATTGTTAAATGCTTGAGAATTGCAGCAAAATGCAAGTGCGACATCGCTCCTGGCTCAGGGCCAAAATTTGGTCCCTGAGCTTCATTGGAGTGACAATCGCGCATAGGGCAGTCCATTCAACTGAATAGGCTAACCGATACGCGACGCGTTTCCGTGTGAGAATTGTGCTAACAAAATTGCGAGCGGGAACGCAAGTTCCCACTGTGTGTAGTGTGAAAAGCCCTGAATTAAACCACATATTCTTTTTGAAGGCGGCTTAAATCAGACTTCTATCCAAAACATCAGAGGGAAATAAAAAGTCAGACAGAGTACACACTGTAAAAACGTCTTTGAAGTATCCTAGAACATTATTGTTCTCTTGTAATAAATCCTGAAGCTCACTCATTTCTAGAACCTGGTTGACCAGTTTCCTTGACAAAGGTCACGTGGTCTGCTGATGAAGAGCAATATTAGCACAATGAGGTCTTCAGGAAGAACCATTCCGTTACTATAAAGAAATTTGAGATTGGGCACTTTTGCCTGAAAACATTCCTAAAGGGAATTGCATTAGTAGAATATGTGACCTTCGCAGAGGAAGAGGTCTTGTGTCAGGAACCAGAAAGTGTAATGATTCTTTCATTCTGAGGATGAGGTAATACTTTATGGATACTGGACGCACATTTATGCAAAGGCTGCTATCTGCCCGTTTTCCTTTTTATTTTAAGCTGCCAAAATGTAGGTATTGGCCTAAAGGACTGGGCAAAAATATGATCAAATCTGCAGTCAGATCACCTGTGTTTTCATTCGTTTTCTGATCCAGGGTTTTGTGAAGATGTGAAAAGCTGCTTTTTACTGATGAAGCCCTCGTTCACACCTAAGCATTTTTGCAAGTGTTTTTTGCGTCTAAGGCCGGGTTCACACTATTGCAAATTGGATGTGGGATTTCCGCATCCAATTTGCAATAGCAAGAGAATGTGCCCGGCTCTCTATGGAGGCGGTTCGCATATCTCCAATGCGGCTCCGGTGCAAATTTGCACAGGCGCCCTCTGTGCATCTTTTGGTTCGTTTCAGGTCTGAATTCAGCCCAAAATTAGGGCTGAAATCGGACCTGAAACGGTGAACCAGGGCGCACCGGACCCCTGCTGGGAACCGCATTCGGCGAAGGCATGAACCCAGCCTCAAACAGTACCCAAGTCAGTAGTGTATTTAGGTTTTGCGCTGCCCTGGGCCTGACTAAACTCGTACACCCCCTAATTTAAATATGACACACCCCTTCCTGTCAAGGCCACACCCCTTGAAGTTTAAGACCCGGCCTGAAATTCGGGCTGAAGTCGGAACTGAAACGGTGAACCAGGACGCACAGGACCCCTGCTGGAAGCCGCATCGGCATTAGGTGTGAACCGAGTCTACATGCGACAATGCTCAGCAATAGAAATCACATTTCAATGCAGGATGTTCTCTACGCTAAGTCGGAGGGATGTTGCGTTTTTTTGGGCTCACAGACTTCAATTGAAGAACCTGTAATTTGTGCGTTTTGCATGTCTTTTTGCACCTGCACAACTGTTCCCTTCTGCTCTCATTATTTTTTTTATACAGGATTTATATAGCCAACAGTTTGCGCAGCGCTTTAAAATGTTAGGGCAGACAGTACAATTACAATACAATTCAATTCAATAAAGGAGGAATCAGAAGGCCCTGCTCCTTAGAGCTTACAATCTAGGAGGGAGGGTCGAGTGATACAAAAGGGTAAAAAACTGTGGGGGATGAGCTAATAAAGAAAATGAAAGTACAGTTGTTATGTGGAGGCAGGATAGGCTTCTCTGAAGAGAAAAGTTGTCAGGGATTGCCTAAAGGTGAAAAGATTTGGAGATGGTCTGAAGAATGGGGTAGGGAATTCCAGAGGATGGGAGAAGCTCGGGAGAAGTCCTGGAGGCGAGTATAGGAGGAGGTGATGAGGTAGCTACAGAACAGGAAGTCTTGGGAGGAACGAAGAGGGCGATTAGTTTGGTATTTTGAGACTAGGCTAGTGATGAATGGATGGTTGTGCCATTGCTCTCGACAGACAAGTCAGGGGAAGAGGCACGTGGGGCAGGAAATATTATGAGCTCAGTTTTGGACAAGTTGAGTTTGAGGAAGTGGTGTGACATCCAAACATATAGGTCTGTTAGTAAGTTAGAGATGCGCAAGGAGACCTATAGCGTGAGCTGAGGGGTGGAGAGATAGATTTGGGTGTCATCAGTGTAGAAATTATATTGGAAGCCATGGGAGGCAATCAACTGACCAGGGAGGAGGTGTAGATTGAAAATAGGAGAAGTCCAAGAACAGAACCTTGGGGGACCCCGACAGAGAAAGAGCTTACATACATGCGTATGTAAGCCACCCCCATCAAATCATTCCCCGCATCTATTACCTTTTGTACCACGACCCCCTCCCTTTAGAATGTAAGCTCTATGAGCAGGGCCCTCCCGTCCCTTCTGCAGTGAACTGTACTGTAATTGTGCTGTCCCCCCTCTACATTGTAAAGCGCTGAGTAAACTGTTGGCGCTATATAAATCGTGTATAATAATAATAATAATGCGTACAAACACAAGAAAGATGAATAAAACTTCTGTCTTTCAGGACAAGCTTACGAGGCATTTCTCCTTCAAGGTCCCAGCAGTACTTTACTGATGGGACCTTGTAGAAGGGGACATACTGTACCCTGAAAGCTTGTCCTGAAAAATTGTCAAAGTCCTTTCTTTTATTAAGATAGGTATGGAATCCAGAGAAAGGTCTCATTTTGCCCTTGTACAATTCATTAGTAAGACCCTCATCTGGAATATGCAGTTCAGTTTTGGGCACGAGTTCTCATAAAGGATATCAGGGAACTGGAAAAGTGCAGAGAAGGGCAACCAAACTGATAAGAGGCACAGAGGAGCTCAGCTATGAGGAAAGATTAGAGGAACTGAATTTATTCTCTCTTGAGAAAAGGAGATTAAGGGGGGAAATGATCAACACGTACAAATACATACGTGGTCCATTTAGTGAACTTGGTGTTATTCACTTTAAGGTCATTACCCGCTTCAGCCCCCGAAGATTCTACCCCCTTCCTGACCAGAGCACTTTTTGCAATTCGGCACTGCGTCGCTTTAACTGACAATTGCGCGGTCGTGCAACGTTGCACCCAAACAAAATTGACGTCCCTTTTTCCCCTACAAATAGATTTCTTTTGGTGGTATTTGATCATCTCTGCGGTTTTTATTTTTTGCACTATAAACAAAAAAAGAGCGGACAATTTTGAAAAAAAAACACATTATTTTTTACTTTTTGCTATAATAAATCTCCCCCAAAAATATATATAAAAAAAAAATTTTCCCTCAGTTTAGGCCGATATGTATTCTCCTACATATTTTTGGTAAAAAAAAAAATCGCAATAAGCGTACATTGATTGGTTTGCGCAAAATTATAGCATCTACAAAATAGGGGATAGATTTATAGCATTTTTATTTATTTATTTATTTTTTACTAGTAATGGCGGCGATCTGTGATTTTTATCATGACTGTGACATTATGGCGGACACTTCAGACAATTTTGACACATTTTTGGGACCATTGGCATTAATACAGCGATCAATGTGATTAAAAATGCACTGATTACTGTAAAAATGTCACTGGCAGTGAAGTGGGTTAACACTAGGGGGCAGTGAAGGGGTTAATGTGTGTCCTAGTTTGTGTTCTAACTGAAGGGGGAGGGGACTGTGCAGGGGAGATAACAGATCGTCTGTTCATACTCTGTATGAACAGACGATCTGTCAGTTCTCCCCTCAGAGAACCAGAAACTGCATTTACTAACACAGTTCCGGGTTTTCGGTCTCTCAGCGGCAACTGCGGGAGCCCGGCGACCGCCGTTCGAGACCGCCGAGCACTCGCATGGGCTCGGGGGGCGAGCACCTCCGGCAGCATGCTCGCACCCCCTAGTGGCCACATAACGTGCCATTCTGCCACAGTACAACTGCGGCGGCTGGTCGGCATTTGGTTACAGAGGACAAGCGGGGACTTTTTACATGTAGAGGAAAAGAGATTTCATCCCCAAATACAGAAAGGTTTCTTCACAGTAAGAGCTGTGAAAATGTGGAATAGACTCCCTTCAGAGGTGGTTCTGGCCAGATCAGTAGATTGCTTTAAAAAAAAAGGCCTGGAGTTTTTCATAAATGTACATAATATAACTAATCCAGGGAAAATCTGATTGCCTCTCAGGGTGGATCAGGAAGGATTTTTTTTCCCCTGCTGTAGCAAAATGGATCATGCTTTGCTGGGGGTTTTCGCCTCTGGATCAACTGAGGGTGAAGGATTGTGTATATGGGATTGTATGATTTAAAAAAATATATATATATTTTTTTTTTGGTTGACCTAGATGGACTTGTGTCTTTTTTCAACCTGACTAAATATGTAACAATGGTACTCAATTGTATATTGTGTTGGAAATTTTTTTTAAGCAGGCTTGTAACATTACTGATAGATCCACTTTAAAATGGCAAGCTTTATTAGAATAATATCTATAACAGTGATTTACCACCAGGGTTCCTCCAAAAGGTTGATAGGGGTTCCTTCAGCATTGGGCAATTTCTGCCTCTCACATACGTTCCCACTGACACCATTGATCTTTTTAGCCATTTGTAAAGAGGTAATTCTTCCCACTGACCATCACACTATTGTATCATGAGTTGTAGATTTCTAATTTTTAGCAGGGGTTCCCCGAGACCAGAGAACTATTTCAAGGGTTCCTCTTTGTTGAAAAGGTTGAGAAAGGCTGATCTATAAACAGGAAACCATGCAGAGTTCCTTTATTAGGGAGTAAAGATTATTAGGGACAAAACATTGGGTCTTTTTAAAGTGGGGTTCCCATTTAAAAAAAAAAAAAAAAAATTAAAAGTCAGCAGCTACAAATACTGCAGCTTCTGACTTTTAATCAGACAATTACCTGTCCCAGGGAGGATTGAAGCCCCGCTCGTCCCCCCCTCCGCTCGGCGGCGCCGGCATTTTAACTGTGGCCGCCCGGCTGTGGCTTCACAGCCGGGCACCCACTGCGCATGAGCGCGCCGTCACTAGCCCCGTAATCATCTGGGACTGGTCACGTGTCCCAGATGATTGACAAGAGGGAAGGGGGAGAGGCGATCTCCCTTTCTGCGCCGAGGGAAGTGATGTCACCAGTCCAGGCACCGAAGGAGGCAGACTACGAGGGACCCCCTAGCAGCAGCCATTTAGGGGTGAGTAAAAAAATAATTTTTCTCCAAATGTTTTTTTTTTATTTTTTTTAAGCACATTACTCTTTTTTTTTTGGGGGGGGGGGGGGGGGTGGAACTCCACTTTAAGGTTATGGTGTCCAAACATGTAATGTTCTGGTTAAATTTATTATTTGTCAATGGGGTTGTGCAACATGGCCATTAAATTTTGCAATCAGTGCTTAGTGGAAATCCAAACAGATCTTCAACCAACCATTGAGGCAGCAATCAATGCTTAGATCTTTACAACGGTTCATAGCCCTTGCCTGCAAGTCTCAACTCATGGTGATGCCAGAGCTCTCTGTATTAAGACTATAGCTCCATCTGAACCTTTGCTGACCTCTTCCTTTTTTCACCGAGTACGTTCTTCCTAAAGGGTTTGGTAACTTGTTTCTGTTGCCTGTCAGTATGTCAGCTACCACTGGTGGCTTCCAACCTGGTTGCAGCGTGCAGCAAAAAGGCAAACTTTCTTGCAGGTATCCCTGCGATTTACATAAATTCTATACCTTGAGGGGGCTGCACTATAAATGTTGAATTTATATTGCTTTTCAAAGCTTCCAGAGGCAAGGGGCGGGATCTGACGTCACACACACACACATAGAGAGGAGAGCTGAGTGTAATCTGAGACCTAAGGGAATAGACACACACCCCTCTACACAATCTCAGAGAAACATGCACAGCTAAAGCTGTCAATCACAGGCTGTGTGCTGGAGGCCCTCTCCCCAGGCCCCACGCCATTACTTGGAGTTGACACAACCTGTCAAAAGTGACTCATGAAAAAATAGAGGAACAAGGCAGTAGCCAGAAATTACAGCCGGTGCTTTGGATTGTTAATGTTTAATTTCAGAAGTTTACAACCAATTAAGCAATCTGTGGCATTTCCATGTCATCAGTCCCATAGTAAAAACTGCACTCTGGTCTCAGAAAGAGGGAAACTGGAAGCTGTTATGATGAACTGGGAGCAAAAGCGCAACCCTCTCTGCCAATCCCTCAACTAGCTTCCGATTGCTCAGCGAAATAAATTCAAAATCCTAACATCATCATTTGAAGGTATCCACAACTCTGCCCCAAGCTATATCACCAAACTTATCTCCAAATATCACCCAAACTGTCTTCTCTTCTCTCATCCTCTCTTATCTCCTCCTCCCATACTTGTCCCCAGGACTTCTCCAGACCCTCTCCCATCCTCTGAAACTCTCTGCCTCCTACTTTGGCTGCCTTGAAAACTCATCTCTTCAGGGAAGCCTATCACGCCCCTAACTGAACAGAACTTTTATCTATTCCATCAGCCCATCCCCACCAATTATAACCTTTTTTACCACTTGCCCCACCTTATTAGATTGTAAGCTCTTATGAACAGGGCCCTCTTAACTCTCTTGTATTTTATTTTATTGGAATTGTACTTTCTTTCTTTAACCACTTCAATACCAGGCACTTAGACACCTTCCCGCCCAGGCCAATTTTCGCCTTTCGGAGCTGTCGCAATTTGAATGACAATTGTGCGGTCATGCTACACTGTACCCAAACAAATTTTTTATCATTTTGTTCCCACACATAGAGCTTTCTTTTGGTGGTATTTGATCACCTCTGGGATTTTTATTTTTTGCGCAACAAATAAAAAAAGTCCGAAAAATTTGAAAAAAAAAACCAAGTTTTTCTTTGTTTCTGTTAAAATTTTTTGTAAATAAGTAAGTTTACTCCTACAATGATGGGCACTGATAAGGCGGCACTGATGGGCACCAAGGTGGCACCAATGAGGTGGCACTGACGACGGGCACTGATAGGCAGCACTGATAGGTGGAACTGGTATGCGGCACTGATGGGCACTCATAGGCGGCACTGATGGGCACTTGTAGGTGGCACTGATGGGTTGCACTGATGATACTGATGTGTTAGCACATACTGGTGCCAATCAGTGCCCATTTGTGGGCACAGATTGGGCATTCATTTGAACATGTGGATGGCCATGGGGTACATACCTGGCCATCCACATGTTGCATCCTTCCCTGTTGGTCCTAGTGGTGTCCCAGTGTGGGCATCCGAGGGGGGGGGCTGCGCTGATGAACAATCAGCACAGACCCCCCCTGTCAGGAGAGCTGCCGATCGGCTCTCCTCTACTCGCGTCTGTCAGACGGGAGTGAGGAAAAGCCGATCAACGGCTCTTCCTATTTACATCGTGATCAGCCATGATTGGACACGGCTGATCACGTGGTAAAGAGCCTCCGCCGGAGGCTCTTTACCGCTATCGGTGGAGCGGTGTGTCAGGCTGACACACTACTCCACCGATTGCCGCAATGCGAGCGACCACGGGCGTGCGGCGGCTGTTATCCTGAAGGATGTCATATGACGCCCAGTCAGGATAACTGAACCACCGCCCAGCCGTCATTTTTCTATAGGCCGGGCGGGAAGTGGCTAAAGTGGAATTCTGCCCCCCCCCCCCCCCCCCCCAGTAAAAAAGAAAATAAAAGTCAGCAGCTAAAACATACTGTAGCTGCTGACTTTTAATGTTAGGAGACTTACCTGTCCTGTAATCCAGCAATGTCGGCACCCCAGCCCTTGCTTCCATTGGCACTCGGGTGCTGCCGCCGCCATTGCCTGTAAAGGAAACCCGCAGTGAAGCCTTGCGGCTTCACAGCTGATTCCCTACTACACATGTGCGAAACGCACTGCACTTTCTGAATGGCCTCGTGGCGGGGGAAGGAAGAGGGGAGCGAACTTCAGAGGGATCTCGCTGGAGCGAGATCTCTCGGAAGTGGGGATGGGTACCTATCAAAAACAGGTACCCGCCTCCCCCTTCCCCCCCGGAAAGATGCCAAATGTGGCACCGGAGGGGGGGAGGGGCGGCGGCAGATAAACGGAGCTCCCACTTTTGGGTGGAACTCCGCTTTAAATTGTAAGGTGCTGCTCAAACTATTAACACTATAAATCCTGCATAATGATAATACCTACCTGCACAGGGCAGGTAAGTATAACATGTTTGTTATTTTTATAGAAAAAAAAATGAGACTTTACAATCACTTTAAGGAGAAAACCCCATTCCACATCATCTGGACCCCTTCCTTTTCAACCAATTGCTCCTTTAATCCCACTTGGGGTGTGTTACATTGACTCAAACCATATGTATTGCAAAACTGATGAAAGTTTGTGTTTAGGCAATTAAAAAAAAAAAAAAAAAACACACAGCGGAAAGCTGGAGGATACACACCCTTTTTTGCTTTGTCATGGTAAGCAATATGACGTTTCTGCAGTCTGCAATCCTATTTCCATGGAATCCGATTTAAATCTGGGCAGTTAAGCAATGCTATGAACCCAATACAAACTGCAGGCTGAGAAACCGATCTTATCACAACATAGGGAACCAATCAGAACGCGGTTAGATGAGGGAACAGAACATGCTGGAATACTTTAGGCATTTGTGAATCATCCCTGAACATGCAGACGCCATACCTAATCACATTTCAGAAAATAGCTGCCTATTCTGAGCCCTGACCACAGAGGAACGATCCCAACAAGTTCAAAAGTTTACGCAGAATTTGTGTTTTGTTTATATAGATTCAGCTGAAAGAAGAGCTTTAGATGTTTGTTTAAAAGGGAGTCGCCTCGGGCCTGCAGTATTCGGCAAGAACTGCGATTTTTTTGAAGTGCTAGTGTTTTGTACATAGAGATCGTGAACATGCGCGATACAATTATAATACGGCGCACTCGCCTTTGAAAACACTTGAGGAAAATTCCAGCAAAACAAATTTGCTGCTGCTGGAGGAGGGTGCAGTTCAATTACCTCCATGCTCTGGATTGCATGACACGTCTTTCCGAAGATCTCTCAGTGGAAACCTTTGGCTCTAGGACCACAAGTGGTGCGGTTTGCTCTGGGGGGGGCACTCGGCAGCAGGGAGGGGCCAGGAGCGCCCAAGAAGAGGAGGATCGGGGCTGCTCTGTGCAAAACCACTGCAGCATGGCTTAAGCCTGGTACACACTACTATGTGATGTTAGTACAGTGATATCCCCTGCTGAGCTATTGTGATCCGACAGAGGGACGGCCCCCTCACCAGAACACTCCGGCCAATGGCTGAGAGCGCTGAGCGGGAGCCAGTCGGCAGATGTTTTTCAGTCACGCCCCTTTGACAGAAGCTGGCCGTAACGGGCAGCTTCTGACGGACTGGCTGCCATACACACGGGCCGCATGTCAGCTGGTTTCTTTTGAACCGGCTGCTGCCAGCCAACATTTGGCCCGTGTGTACTGGGCTTTAAGATAGACAAAGATTGCAGCCAGGGGCGTGAGAGTATTGGAGAAGGAATATTACTAATGGACTAGAACAGTTGCCTCCAAACTGTGGCCCCAGGGCGGCCCTTTGCTTGCCTTTATCCGGCCCTTGGGCCCTTTTCCTTCCACCGATACAAAACACTATTTCTCCCACTGACACCAACAATGGGGCATACTTCCTGCTATTGACACCAACAACGGGGCACTATTTCTCCCATTGACATAAATGATGGGGCACTAATTCTCCCACTGACACCAGCAATAGGGCACTATTCCTCCTCTTAATACCTAAGATGCACCGTTTACTCCCACTAATGCCAGGACAATTTCTACTCCCAATGGTCACAGTCTGGCTCCCCTAAAGTCCGAAGGATATTAAACTGGCCCTTTGCTTAGAAAGTTTGGAGATCCCTGGCCTAATAGACAAAAGCACAAGAGAAACATCAAACTGAGGGGGAAATAGTGTCCCTTTTGCTTTTTTTTAAGGTAATATTTTACTTCCCTTACTTTAATAATTATAAATAATAAATAGAACAATTAGTTAGGGCAAGAGCGTTTTTATCTACCAGCATGTTGGTAATAAAGCTTATTTTGATTGTTTACTATAGACCAGGGGTAGGCAACCTTAAAGAGGTGGAGATCTACCTGAACAACATGGGAGAAGTCAAAGATCTTTGGGCATAGTGTTGCCTCCTCACACCTAATTTAAACCTCTAATTGGCGTACTACCATGTAGCAATCGCATGCATTGCACGCCATTCATGGGTTTAAATCAGGGGGTGAGGAGGCAACATATCGCCTCCTCAGCACCAGTCAATTCAATATTCCAGTTGCACACGTTCCCGGACAAATGGCAAAAACCACTTGGTGGCCACTATATATATGTTGTGTTTACCCCATCACTTGCCTGACGAAGGGGTCCTGCACGGCCCCGAAACGTTGCACCTTCTTTGTGATGTGACCGTTTTCGATTAAAAACCTTTTTTGGACATGTCTGTTTGCTGATCCATGGTGTGCTGGCAAAGATGTACTTCTGTTCTCAGCACCAGTCAGACACACTTGGATGACTTTTCAGGGGAGCAGCACTGCCTGCTGCACTTGTAAATGAACCCTCCCTACTGTTCTGAGGCTCCTATAGGGCCGCTTTCACACTGATGGGCTGCGGTTTACCCACACTGCGGGTGCAGCGCAATACATCTGCAACTTTCCTGGGTTAGGGTTTTGCCATAGACTTTTATTAGATCCTGCAGGTGTGATGCACTTTCTGAAAGCACACCAAAACCTCTGCATTCATAAGTTTGGGTGTGCTTTCAAAAAGTGCACCAAACCTGCAGGGTATAATAGAATCTATGGCTAAGCGCAGCAAACCCGCAGGAAAGCTGAAGGTGCACTGCACCCGTGGTATGGGGTAAACCGCAGTGCATCAGTGCGAAAGCAGGCCTATACTATTATACCCAGTCTATTCCCTCACACTGACCTAAAAATCTCTTCTTTCCTGCTGCTGGCACCACTCTTGAGACTGCTAGCCGGGATAAGAGGTGGAGTGCAGTTGGTATCACTCCGTATGGGATAGCAGCCAGCACTACAGAGGAGGCATCGGCTTATGCAGCTTTTGCATCCCTACTACAGTTCCAAATTTACAAGTAATCCCTCTGCTTTGCACTCTGATGCTCTGGAATGGCAGGTCAGCAAGCCCAGTCTGCGATCTACCAGTCACCTGTCCACAATCTACTGGTTGCTGACCCCCTCTATAGACAATGCTCTCATATTCCTTGCCTGAAGATTTGCGGTTACATTACATTCAGCACAGGTGTTACTAAGCTATGAACGTAATCTATGAACATTACCATCCAGAGAGAACTGGGAAGTTTTTCAAATGATGTAATATCCAGCAAAGATTTTTTTTTTCTGAAGTAGTTCTGTACAAAATTTTTAAATAAAAGTCGTTTTTAGCGATGGTTTTATTGGCGTTTTAATTTTGCAATTTCCTTGTATAATTTCGAGCTCGGGGTTCGTTTTCCCAGGCTGTCTCTCTGTTGCATTAAAAAAAAAAAAAAAAAATGGTTCTGACTGCATCCCCCTGACATACCACATTCCACGCACCTAATATGGATAAAAAGAACTGGGAGAAGACAGGAAGTGAGAGCTGGGTACTGAAGCAGTGCCAGGCTTCCACACCACCCACAGCTGTTTGCGATAGTGAGGCTTTTAAAAAACACAGACATCAACAAGATAATAAAAAACATCAAATCACAAGTATAAATAAGGCAACCATTTGACTGCAGAGAGTACAAGTCTAGCAACAAATGTATTATGATGAATTATCTTAAAAGCATAGAGCATTAAAAAAAAAAAATAAATAATATCTCTTCAGGTGCAATGCATATAAGACAGTAAGGTCGGCCACAGACGTTTCGAATCTCGGCCGGATTGAACCGTGTGTGGCGGGATGGATTTGATTTAACCACTTACCCATTGGGTACTTAAACCCCCTTCCTAACCAGACCAATTTTCAGCTTTCGGTGCTCTCACAATTTGAATGACAATTACTCAGTCATGCAACACTGTATCCATATGACATTTTTGTCCTTTTTCACACAAATAGAGCTTTCTTTTGGTGGTATTTATCCACTAGCTGCCCGCCCACTGTCATATGACTGCGGGACGAGGCAGCTCTTGTTCTGGGTAGACGTCATATGACGTGACCGCCTTCCCGAGCCACTAGGAGGCACGCGCGCCGCATCACTGGGGACCCGATGCGCGTGCCCGGCGGTCGCGATGTCAGCCGGGCACCCGCAATTGCCCAGCAACCAGGCAGGACCGTGGATCTGTGTGTGTAAACACACAGATCCACGTCCTATCAGAGAGGAGAGGAGACCGATGTGTGTCTCTTGTACATAGGCACACCGATCGGTCACCTCCCCCAGTCAGTCCCCTCCCCCCACAGTTAGAATCACCTCCCTAGGACACACATTAACCCCTCGATCACCTCCTAGTGTTAACCCCTTCCCTGCCAGTCACATTTACACATTTTATAGCACGAATCGCAGTACAAATGTGAATGGACCCAAAAATGTGTCAAAAGTGTCCGATATGTCCGCCTCAATATTGCAGTCACAATAAAAATCGCAGATCGCCGCCATGACTAGTAAAAAAAAAAAATGCTATAAATCTATCCCCTATTTTGTAGACGCTATAACTTTTGCGCAAACCAATCAATATACGCTTCTTATTGCGATTTTTTTACCAAAAATATGTAGAAGAATACATATCGGCCTAAAATGAGGAAAAAATTTGATTTAAAAAAAATGGATATTATAGCAAAAAGTAAAAAATATTGTGTTTTTCAAACTTGTCCCTCTTCTTTTGTTTATAGCGCAATAAATAAAAACCACAGAGGTGATCAAATACCACCAAAAGAAAGCTCAAATGTCATTAGGGTGCAGTGATGGATGGCTGAGCATGGAAGGATGAGTATTACTGAGTATGTATGGCTGAGCATGGATGGATGGATGAGTATTGCTGAGTACGAATGGCTGAGCATGGATGGATGAGTATTGCTGAGTATGGATGGCTGAGCATGGATGGATGAGTATTGCTGAGTATGGATGGCTGAGTATGGATGGATGGATGAGTATGACAGAGGGATGGCTGAGCATGGATGGCTGGCTGGATAAATATGACAGAGGGATGGCTGAGCATAGAGGGATGGTTGGCTGGTATTGATGACATCTGGTATTGTTTTAGGGAGAAAAAAAAAAAATGCTATAAATCTATCCTCTATTTTGTAGACGCTATAACTTTTGCGCAAACCAATCAATATATGCTTCTTATTGCGATTTTTTTACCAAAAATATGTAGAAGAATACATATTGGCCTAAAATGAGGAAAAAATTTGATTTAAAAAAAAAAAAAAGATATTTATTATAGCAAAAAGTAAAAAATATTGTGTTTTTTTAAACTTGTCCCTCTTCTTTTGTTTATAGCGCAATAAATAAAAACCACAGAGGTGATCAAATACCACCAAAAGAAAGCTCTATTTGTGGGGGAAAAATGATAAAATGTCATTAGGGTGCAGTGTAACATGACCGCGCAATTGTAATTCAAAGTGCGACAGCGCTGAAAGCTGAAAAATGGCTTGGGCAGGAAGGGGGTGAAAGTGCCCTGTATTGAGGTGGTTAATCATCGCTGGGTTTTTTATTTTTTGCGCTATAAAAGAAAAAAAGACAGAAAATTCTTTTAAAAAATGCATTTTTCCTCAATAACCCAAATTGGTGTATATTCTTTGGTCTTTGTGAAAGTTATAGAGTCCACAAACTATAGTGCCAATCTCTGAAAATTTATCACATCTGAAGTACTGACGGCCTATCTCATTTCTTGAGATCCTAACAAGCCAGGAAAGTACAAATACCCCCCAAATTACCCCTTTTTGGAAAGTAGACATTCCAAGGTATTTAATAAGAGGCACGGTGAGATTTTTGAAGTTGTAATATTATCAGGTTATTTCTCACGTACAGCATATGCATACCACAAATTCCACCCCAAAACATATTCTGCTACTCCTCCTGAGTATGGTGATACCACATATGTGAGACTTTTACACAGCCTGGCCACATACAGAGGCCCAACATTGAGGGAGCGCCATCAGGTGTTCTAGGGGCATACATTTCCAATCTAAACGCATTTTTTTCTTTACACAAAGTTGTACATTTAGACAATATTTCTAACACATAGCATGTACAAATAGATTCTCCCACTCCTCCTGAGTACGGCGATACTACCTGTGGGAGACTTTTCCACAGCCAGGCCACATACAGAGGCCCAACATGCAGGGAGCACCATCAGGTGTTCTAGGGGCATACATTTCAAATCTAATTTGACTATCTATTACACTTTTGTGAGGCACTGTAGTGGCATGGATGAGAACTGATTTGGCATGAATGAGCATGAATGGGGATGGATGAGCCGTGGATTGGGATGGCTGAGCATGGTTGAGCCATAAATGTGAATAGATGACTGAGCATGAATGAGTATGGCTGGGTATGGTTGAGCATGGCTGGGTATGGTTGAGCATGGCTGGGTTTGGTTGAGCTTGGCTGAGTACGGATGGGATGGCTGAGTATGGAATGGTACGGCTGAGTACAGATGGGTACGGCTGAGTACGGATGGGTACAGCTGAGTACGGCCGGGTATGACTGGCTGAATGGATGGGTATTGCTGAGTATGGATGGCTGAGCATGGAAGGATGAGTATTACTGAGTATGTATGGCTGAGCATGGATGGATGGATGAGTATTGCTGAGTACGAATGGCTGAGCATGGATAGATGAGTATTGCTGAGTATGGATGGCTGAGCATGGATGGATGAGTATTGCTGAGTATGGATGGCTGAGCATGGATGGATGGATGAGTATGACAGAGGGATGGCTGAGCATGGATGGCTGGCTGGATAAATATGATAGAGGGATGGCTGAGCATAGAGGGATGGTTGGCTGGTATTGATGACATATGGTATTGTTTTAGGGAGTTTTTTTCCACTTTCACACAGAGGTTATTTACATGTTGTCATTTCCATAAAAAGCTATGGCATTTATTGCTCATTTCAAGATAGTATGAAATAGCCCTCTAAGAAAACAGGTACAGCACAAAAACAAACACAAAAATTCCTTAAAGCAGCGGTTCTCAACCGGGGGGTCGATTGCCCATTCTCCAGGGGGTCGCGAATGCTGGCCGAGATGCTGGCCGAGACGGACCCGAAGTTACTGCCTGAGTCCGTCCGTCTCGGCCAGCGAGATGTCACTTCCTGGAGAGGAGGGACTGCCGGAAGTGACGTTCCGTCGCCGCCATCTTGGTACTCTCGTCCGCAGTAAGGCTTAGACTTAGAAGTCGGCAAGCGGACATCTTTGTACACCCACCGAAATCTGCTTGCTGCGGACGAGTGTACCAAGAGGGAGGCAACGAAACACGACTTGCTGAAGAAGAAGAACACCTGTGACTTCTGGTAAGTCAGACACACAGGAAAAGCTGACAAGACAACATTTTTTTAATTATGGTCCTATATATATATATATATATATATATATATATATATATATATATATATATATATATATATATATATATATATATATATATATATATATATATAAATATATATATATATAATATATATATATATATATATATATATATATATATATATATATATATATAAACGTCCCAGTTGGTTCCTCAAAAGTAGTTATTCCGTGCCAGTGCTAGATACATGTTTGGAAGCTATACACTTTGTGTATCTAGCACTGGCACGGAATAACCACTTTTGAGGAATCAACCGCAACGTTTATATATAAATCAGTGGTGGGGGCGCAAGCAAACTGAAACAATCAGAAAAAAACCCCCATTAAAACACTGCAACTGTGCCATCAAATGTCGCCACTGTGCCAGCAAACACTACCACTGTGCCATCAAATGCAGGAACTGTGCCCTTTAATTGTTGCCACTGTACCAAACGCAGCCACTGTGCCCATTAATTGTCGCCACTGTGCCAGCAAACGTCGCCACTGTGCCATCAAACGCAGCCACTGTGCCATCAGACGCAGCCACTGTGCCCTTTAATTGTTGCCACTGTACCAAACGCAGCCACTGTGCCCATCAATTGTCGCCATTGTGCTAGCAAACGTCGCCACTGTGCAGCCACTGTGCCCATCAATTGTCGCCACTGTGCCATCAAATGCAGCCACTGTGCCCATCAATTGTCGCCACTGTGCCAGCAAACGCTGCCACTGTGCCATCAAACGCAGGAACTGCGCCCTTTAATTGTTGCCACTGTGCCAAACGCAGCCACTGTGCCCATTAATTGTCGCCACTGTGCCAGCAAACGTCGCCACTGTGCCATCAAACGTCGCCACTGTGCCATCAAACGCAGCCACTGTGCCCTTTAATTGTTGCCACTGTGCCAAGGGCAGCCACTGTGCCCATCAATTGTCGCCACTGTGCCAGCAAACGTTGCCACTGTGCCAGCAAACGTTGCCACTGTGCCATCAAACGCAGCCACTGTGCCATCAAATGCAGCCACTGTTCCCTTTAATTGTTGCCACTGTGCCAAACGCAGCCACTGTGCCCATAAATTGTCGCCACTGTGCCAGCAAACGTCGCCACCTGTGCCATCAAACGCAGCCACTGTGCCCTTTAATTGTTACCACTGTGCCAAACGCAGCCACTGTGCCAGCAAACGTCCCACTGTGCAGCCACTGTGCCCATCAATTGTTGCCACTGTGCCAGCAAACGCCGCCACTGTGCCAGCAAACGCGACTAGCAAAAATAATTTTACTCTTAGGGGTCCCCACAACTTGGGAAATTTTATCAAGGGGTCACGGCACTAGGAAGGTTGAGAACCACTGCCTTAAAGGCTAAGGTCTTAAAAATATATATATTTTTTTTATTGCAAAAAAAAAGAGAAGTACATTTACTATTTTTTTCCCCAAAGAAAAAAGGTGTGGTGTCAAAGTTGGGCTCCTGCAAGACTCTTCCTCCAACTCTCTGCCTCTACTTCTGTACAGACTTTGAGTTAGAGAGCTGGAGGAAGTGTCAATTGTTTGATTACTGCACTCCTATTTCATTGAGATCTATGTGACACGGCTGTGTGGGCTTAGCCCTGCACAGTTGTGCCAATTTTAAAAGTGACGGTGGGTGCGGGAGAGGGGAACCAGTTACAAAGTAGGTGAGGTTGAAAAAAAAGACACAAGTCCATCAAGTCCAACCTATGTGTGTGATTATATGTCAGTATTACATTGTATATCCCTGTATGTTGTGGTTGTTCAGGTGCTTATCTAATAGTTTTCTGAAATTATCAATGCCCGCCCGCTAAGACCACCGCCTGTGGAAGGGGATACCACATCCTTGCCGCTCTTACAGTAAAAAACCCTCTACGTAGTTTAAACTTAAACCTCTTTTCTTCTAATTTTAATGAGTGGCCACGTATCTTTTAAACTCTGTTCCGCGGAAAAGTTTTATCCCTATTGTGGGGTCACCAGTACGGTATTTGTATATTGAAATCATATCCCCTCTCAAGCGTCTCTTCTCCAGAGAGAATAAGTTTAGTGCTCGCAACCTTTCCTCAGAACTAACATCCTCCAGACCCTTTATTAGCTTTGTTGCCCTTCTCTGTACTCGCTCCATTTCCAGTACATCAATCCTGAGGACTGGTGCCCAGAACTGGACAGCATACTCTAGGTGCGGCGGGACCAGAGTCTTGTAGAGCGGGAGAATTATCGCTTTATCTCTGGAGTTGATCCCCTTTTTAATGCCAATATTCTGTTTGTTTTGTTAGCAGCAGCTTGGTATTGCATGCCATTGCTGAGCATCTACTAGGACCCCCGGGTCCTTTTCCATCCTTGATTCCCTCCCAGTGTAAAGATTGCATTCATATTTTTGCCACCCAAATGCATTATTTTACATTTTTCTACATTAAACTTCATTTGCCATGTAGTCGCCCACCCCATTCATTTGTTCAGATCTTTTTGCAAGGTTTCCACATCCTGCGGAGAAGTTATTGCCCTGCTTAGCTTAGCATCGTCTGCAAATACAGAGATTGAACTGTTTATCCCATCCTCCAGGTAGTTTATGAACAAATTAAATAGGATTGGTCCCAGCACAGAACCCCGGGGGTCCCCACTACCCACCCCCGACTATTCCGAGTACTCCTTATTTATCACCACCCTCTGAACTCGCCCTTGTAGACAGTTTTCAATCCATGTACTCACCCTATGGTCCATGCCAACGGACCTTATTTTGTACAGTAAACATTTATGGGGAACTGTGTCAAATGCTTTTGCAAAATCCAGATACACCACGTCTACGGGCCTTCCTTTATCTAGATGGCAACTCACCTCCTCATAGAAGGTTAATAGATTGATTTAGCAAGAACGATTCTTCATGAATCCATGCTGATTACTGCTAATGATACCGTTCTCACTACTAAAATCTTGTATATATTCCCTTATGGGCTATAGGCTAACTGGTCTGTAATTCCCAGGGATGTATTTTGGGCCCTTTTAAAATATTGGTGCTACATTGGCTTTTCTCAAATCAGCTGGTACCATTTCAGTCAGTAGACTGTCTGTAAAAATTAGGAACAATGGTCTGGCAATTACTTGACTGAGTTCCGGAAGTACCCTCGGATGCAAGCCATCTGGTCCCGGTGATTTATTAATGTTAAGTTTTCTACGTCTAATTTTAATTCTGTCCTCTGTTAACCATGGAGGTGCTTCCTGTGATGTGTCATGAGGATAAACCCTGCAGTTTGGTTACTGAAGCCCCCCTCGCCCCCGATTCCCTCGTGAAGACTGAGGAGAAGAATAAATTCAATACCTTCGCCATCTCCCCATCCTTTGTAACCAGATGTCCTTCCTCATTCTTTATGGGGCCAATATAGTCTGTCCTGACTTTTTTACTGTTAACATACTTAAAGAATTTCTTGGGATTTTTTTTGCTTTCCTCCGCTATGTGTCTTTCGTGTTCTATCTCAGCCGCCCTAATTGCACCCTTACATTTCTTGTTGCATTCTTTATAAAGTCTGAATGCTGATGATGATCCCTCAACCTCGTACTTTTTGAAGGCCTTCTCTGCTCTTATATGCATTTTTACATTGGAGTTAAGCCATGCAGGACTTTTGTTTGCTCTATTAAATGTATTACCCAATGGGGATTGGCTAATGCCCTTATTTAATATGCTCTTAAAACAAACCCATCTATCCTCCGTGTTCTTTGTTCCTAAGATTTTATCCCAATTCATGCCTTCTAGCAAGGTTCGTAGTTTAGGGAAGTTGGCGCTTTTGAAATTCAGTGTCTTTGCATTCCTCTTATGTTTCCTATTTGTGTGATTTATACTGAAGCCAATTGACCTGTTTAGGGATCGTGGTTTCCTAAATTGCCCCATATTTCCACATCCGTGATCAGGTCTGTATTGTTGGTAATCAGTAGATCCAGTAACGCTTTATTTTTAGTTGGTGCGTCTACCATCTGAACCATGAAATTGTCCTGCAAGACATTTAGGAACTGGAGAGCCTTAGACGAATGCATGGTTCCCTCTGCCCAGTCTATGTCTGGATAATTAAAATCCCCCATTATGATAACACTTCCCATCCTTGATGCTAATCCAACTTGTGATAGGAGATCTGTCTCCCCCTCCTCCCTCAGGTTAGGGGGCCTATAGCATACTCCCAGTATTATTTTCCCCTTGGCTTCATCCCTTTGGAACTCTTCCCAAAAGGATTCCACCTCCTCCCTAGCTCCCTTAGTGATGTCATCTCTCACATTTTCTTGTACGTTTTTCTTGAAATATAGGCATACTCCCTCCCTTTTTTATACTCTCTATCCCTGCGATAAAGGGTAAACCCTTGAATGGTTGCCAGCCAATCATGAGAGCTGTTAAACCAAGTCTCTGAAATTCCCACAAAATCCAAATCCTCCTCGTACAACAGTATCTCTAGTTCACCCATCTTGTCCTCCAGGCTCCTGGCATTGGTGAACATGCCACGCAGTTTAGGCAAGTCGCATACTATCCACTTATTGGGTGTTCCGAGATTGCATTTAGGACTTGTTACTATACTTACCTTGGGTTTATGGGCTTTAGTCAACCTACCACTAATGCCCCCAATACTACCCTCTGGAATATGTTCCGCGCTGACGATCTCTACTTCTGGGCCCTCCCCCCCATCGCCTAGTTTAAAAACCCCTCTAACATTTTGGCCATATTTACTCCCAGCTGATCTGCATCCTCCTCATTTAGGTGCAGTCTGTCCCTTCTATAGTACTGGTGAACAGGAACCCAGGCCCCTCCTTACTACACCAGCTCCTCAGCCACTTGTTTACTTCCCTAATCTCCCTCTGCCTTTCTGGTGTGGCTCAATGTACCGGTGGTATTCCTGAGAATACTACCTTGAAGGTCCTTGTTGTGGAATATTTTATTAATGTATGTTGTCAGATGTCCCCCAGTGTCAGTTTTGCTGTAATATGCTCATGCGAGCGTATTCGCACATACAGACGTTGGTGGAAGACCACTGGCTGTGGAAACCTTCCCGTGGACACGGCAGATCTGTTTGCTTTTTTAGGGATGTTCGTTTATGCCTTACCAAGAGACTGGCCACCTCATGGCGACTGCATTAACGCTCCTAGCCAACAGATCTGCGTACATGGGAACCATAGCATAACCATACAAAAATGATGGCCCACTGAGCCATGATAGAGTATGGCTCGCGTCATTGGTAGCAGTGGGAATGTGCACACGATCGTGTTCAGAGCCCTGTAAGTAGTGTTTAAATTGTGAGACAATTTGTGTCTCACAATAAGCTGAATGCATGGCTCTGTATATGACCATCTGCACACGTCACTACTGGAATGGAATTCTATATGAATATATACATGTGTGTGATTGGTTCTTTTGAAAGAATACAAGTGTCTGGCTGATTCTGAAGCCACCACCTTCCTTTGTTATTCATGTTTACAGTATAAATAAAAGCAGTAGATCATTCTATTGCAGGATTTTGCTAAGCTCAACGTGATACCAGCATCTATCTGTGTTACTTGGAGATAAATAAGCGCGCCTTCCTGGCATTATACCAGAGAGCTATGATTGTGTTTATTAGCGCATGGAATTATTTGATTATAAGAGAAGCCTTATAATTTCCACCACAGTCCTTTTGCTCAATTTAACTCCCAAGTCCCTAAAATCGTTCGGGTCTTCCCCAGCCCCACCCAGTAATCTGTCCACTAGATCCGTGATGTGCTGAACCCGAGCGCCCAGTAGATAACATACAGTTCGGCGCTTCAGGTCTTTGTTACAGATTGCCCTCTCTGTCCTTCTAAGAATTGAGTCTCCCACCACCAGAATCTGTCTTTCCTTTCCCTTCGCTTCCCCCCCCACTTTCACTGGAGGAGTTCTTCCCCCGGCAGCTAGGAGGGTCCCTCAGCTCCAGCAGTGCTGGTCCCTGACTGGTTTCACCAATGTCACTTAATGGAGCGTACTTATTGGGATGCTCCAGCCCTGGATCGGCCTCCCTGGCACTTCCCCCTCTACCCTTCCTGACTGTCACCCATCTACTCTTTCCTAGTGCCTGCACCTCTTTGTCTCCACCCGCCTCTGTGCTGGCCCCTGCCGTGTACGTTCCTGGCTCTCCTTTAGTATGGAGGGTCTTCTCAGTGCTGACAGTTGCTTCCCCAGATTCAGAACCTGGGCTTCCAGGGAAACAATGTGCTTACAATTTGCACAGCCGTATTCACCCTCTATCAGGTGATCAAGGAATGCAAACATGCCGCAAGATGTACACCGAGTAGCATCTCCACACCCACCGGGGATCTACCTACTAATTTAATGAGGATTGGTGATTATACCCTGTCCAAATTACCTAACAACTAGCTTCCTGACACTAACACTCAACAAGACAATACACAGGTACTTGCTGACCAACATGCACTCGCAAACCAACGTGCATTTGCAGACCCACGTGCACACACACAATACACAAGTACTAATGATCAACACACACTACTCAGGCAACACTCAGGTACTCACACTACACAGGTACTACCTGACACTAATACTCAATAGAGCCCACGTGCACTCGCAGAACTCATGTACTTACAATACATAGGTACATACTCACCCTACAAAGGTACTTGACCCGTTATAAGCTCTTGTTTTCAACTTTGTTTTTTTTGCCTTTCAATATGTTTTTATTTTAAAATAGCACAAGGTATATTTCACAACATTTAGATGGCCCAACAAAGGCCCAGATAACAAATTTTACATACAAACATAAGCATAATTTAGTTGTATTCGGCAACACAGAAAATCTCATGGAACAGATAAACTGAAATCTTACAGTGAATCAGGTCCAAGTGTATTCAGACCTTGTCAACTTTGGTTTTTTTAACTCACAACTTAGTCCAGTTCCACTTGGTCTAAGTTCCAGCAAAATCAAAGATGAGCAGGCTCACAATGAGTTCTACAGAAAGTTATATAGGTCTCAAGCACCTGTGACCAATTAACCACTCCCCTTAATTAATAGGCTGAAGGAAGCAAAGAAAACAAAAAACCGGTTTAAAAAGTGACAGAAAAATGTGTTAAAAAGCTACAAGGAAAAGCCCCAAAAAGAACCTAAAAATGCAAACCTGCGGACAAAAGCAAAACTTGTTCACACTCTCCACTCAAGGTCCCCACTGTTTAGCTTCCAACCAGCAGTCTGGTTACAGGTGGTTATAAAGCTGGAGTTAGGCAGGCCATACATGGATCGATATTCGGCAGGTTCAGCAGGGACCGGGCAAATTTCGTTCTATGTATCGGTAACCTGGTTGTACACAAGTCAATCAATCAGGTTTTTCACAAACAATGAGTGCTGCCAGCTATAGCTGGCAACACTAATTGTGTTCTGCCGGCAGGGAAGGCTCACTGCTGGCAGAACACAATAGTGCTGTGGGACGGAATCGCCCATCCACACTGACTGGTATTGATGGGGGAATCCAGCAGTTTTCTTTCTGTCCACCCATAGTGGACGGAAAGAAAATGGAGTAATCTATGGCCAGCCTTAGCCTTAAGCCCTTTCGCTGCCAAGTTCGTACATCATACGGACCTGACAGAGGTAGGTATGTGTATATGTGACAAGACGACTTCTGCTGTCAGATGGAAGAATTCCGGAGGCTGCGCTGATTGCTTCCAACACCCCCCCATAACGGGAACCCCCCCCCCCCCGTGCGTATCCCCGGGGCTTGGCACTGCATTCAATTCCTTGGCGCACAGATCCATCATGTAAAAATTTTAACCACCACCATTTTATTCTTCGAGTTGCCTGCATTTAGAAAATATATAAGGTTTTGGGGGTTTATGTTATCTTTAGGCCTAAAATTATTTTTTTTAAACGAGTGCAAAAAAGGCTCTGGCAACGAAAGGGTGAATTCTTTTTTGTGCTGTATTTGCATGATAGAAGAAGTGCAGATTCAATAGTCACCAAGTGATCTAAGACCATAATCTACTACAGCTTGATGAATCGCGCCGAGATGCAGTGATTCATCCAATATGACTCACCACAACATTTGGTATTCACTTCTTTAACGGCAGACTGTTACATACCTTTAACATCTGGAAAGATATGCAGAACTTAAACAAGTAACATGATGCTGGAGCACCCAAGAAGGGAATATGTAGAGCCCAGTGCAGCCTTTCCTTTATTGTTATACCGAGTTTTCTTGCTAATACATTATCCACTTATCTGCTGGACTAATCTTTGTCATGTGATACCAAATGGCTTTCAGCAGCAGCAAAGCCTACAAGGAGTTCAGTTTGATTATCTAATGCAGCCTTCCTGAACCGGGGTTCCACCAGAGCTTCCTAGGGGTTCCTGTGACTACTTGGCCTCACATCTGGTGGTGCATAGTTCCTGGATGAACACTATTTGGCATAGCCAGCGGCATGAACCCATTGAAGTTTGTAGCCAACTGTAAGGAGGGGGGGAATTCTTCCCACTGACCACGTATGAATGGTTTTAGCCAGGTTCCCCCGAGACCTATTGAGGGGCGATACGCGTGAGCCTGGAGGTCTGTATGTTGTATTCCCTCAAGTAAAGAGCTTCAGTGGATGCCAGCTATATCCATTCCCCGAGCCCTAATTTTTTTTTTCAAGGGTTACTTTGAAGAAAAATTGTTGAGAAACTCTGATCTAGTGTGATAAAGGCTACTTTCACATTGATCCGCTGCAAAAACAATTTTTGTGGCTCAAAAGCCACACCAAAAAAAAAAATGCATTGCGAGTGCGTTTTTGCCGCATTTTCTTTTGCTTTTAATGGGAAGGTGAGTTTTTGGTGTGTTTTTTTTTTCCACTCCTCAAACATGCTCCCAAAATGCTGCAAGCAGGATTTTTCTCACTGCAATTGAAGCGTTCCGCCCCAGTGTGAACACATTCATTGATTTTAAAAGGGAAGCTTTTTTTTTTTTTTTTTTAAAGCAAAAGCACTTGAAATACTCCTCCTACATACTGTTAACTGATTCCATAACTTGTATAAGTTTACATCAATTTTTTGTGAATTTTAGTACTATATATTATGAACCATGGATATTTGATGTGCATTTTTCATTTAAAGTAATCATTTATATGAATATATGCTATGAAATCATACTTCCTGTGCCCCCTTAGCCACTCTCAGTAAGAAACACACAATCAAACACAGGCACACATACACACAGTTAGGGCAGGCACACACATAGGGTGACCACATTTCCAAACTACCATTCAGGGGGGCGCCCCCCCTCCCAAAAAAAGATTATTGTTACCTATTATTAAAACCTTTTTTTGCCAATTGTTGGAAAAACAAAAGCAAACAGTGGTTACCAGTTTAAAAAAGGGGTATACAATGTGCACCTGCTTTAACTAAATCACTTAGTCCTAGCACTCTATGGTAGAAATGGGCCAAACACTCCCCTGTTCCGTTCGCAGCAGAACTCCCGACCCGAATGGCGAAACCCATTGAAGTTTATGGGGGAGGAACAGGAAAATTCAAAAGTGCCAATTTTGAAGGCTTATATGCAAGTAATTGGCAGTAAAAGGGGTATGGGGGTCTGGGTACTGCCCTGGTGGACATGTATCAATGCTATCTTTTTTTTTTAAAGATAGTTTTTTTCAGAAGCAGCGAGTTTAATGATGATTAAAATGCAACAAAAAAAAACAAAAAATTCCTTTAAATATAGTGCCTGGGGGGTACCCTTAGTCTGCCTGTAAAGTGGCGCACCTGTAGCATGTAAATAACCTGCTGCAGCAAAACTGATATTTCTAAAGAAAAAAGAAATGAGTCAAATCACATTTAAATTGACTAGCGGTTGCAATTGCCAGCAACCGGCTATTGAAAAAAAAAAGAAAGGAAGAAAAAAAAAAAAAAACAGTGTGGAGTCTCCCCCCCCCCCCCCCCCAGTCCATACCAGGCCCTTTGGTCTGTGTTTTTATTATTTTCTGACACTTTTTTGGTGAATGGGTAGGACAGTACCCTATACTCATTCACATATGGGGGCGGGGGGGGCAGGATCTGGGGGGCCCATTGTTAAGAGGGGCTTTTAGATTCAATAAGCCCCCTGTCCACATCAACCCACAACCACTGGCCAGGGTTATGGGGATGCACTAACCCCCCCCCCCCAATGTTGAGGGCATGTAACCTGGTAAGGTTCAGGAGGGGGGGCGCTCGATTGTCCCCCCCTTTTCCTGACCTGCCAGGCTGCATTTTTTTAACAGAATTGTTTTTTTAATATATTCATCTGTCAGCGGGAAAGCCCATTGACAGCTGCTGACTCATCGGTTGTTAGGGACGCCGCTGCCAGCTTCCCGACCCGGCTCCTTAACAACCAGATTTTACTACGCCTTGATAGCCAGGGTGGCTGTGGCTGTCTCAGTTTCATTCCTGGAATGAAGGTGCCTGGGACCCGGGACAGACCTGCAAAATGCGGGACTGTCCCGGACAATCCGGGACACGTGGTCACCCTTCACACACACAGCCAAGACAAATGTAGACACACAAAGTCAAGCACGCATTGTCAGCTCTGCCTACTTCATTACTAAGAATCTAGACTCATCTTCCCGCTCCCACACTCAGCATCTATATAAATTAGTTATTGTCCCACAAGGCAATGGGGGGGAGTACCGCTGTGTAAGTCTCCATAGACACACAGGTCGGGAGCGCGCAGACTACCCTCTCCCCACAGCCAGCGGCTGGCTATGGTAGTCCCCAAGAAGCAGAGGAGGAGCCAAGATCGCTGCCAGGGACACCAGAAGAGGAGGATCGGGGCCACTCTGTGCAATACTACTGCACAGAGCAGGTAAGTATAACATTTGTTTGTTATTGTAATTAAAAAAAACAAAAACATTTTGACACTTTACGCCTTGACATGAAAAAGAATGAGAAATATTTAAAGCAATGCTTGCCACCCATAACTAGAGACTTCATTTTCTTGCAGTATCATTTAAGGTACTACTGTTTATGCTCTCAGATAAAGCGTTTATTCCCAACCAAGCAAAAGCTTATTTTTAGAAAGCACTAAAATAGTATTTGCTATAACACATTATTATGGACATCGACAGATGCATACAAATCTAAGCTACAGAGCTCTGTGCAAAGGGGCCTTCCAGCAGCCATTAAGGGTTAAAGAGTTATGCTGAAGTAACACTCCCCAGTGGTAACTGCACTCTTCCTGTAAGCAAAGATTTACTTTCATAGGATGTTTTGTCCTTTTATTGACTAGGACAAATGCTTGAACATTTTTTTTTTTCTTTTTTATAACAGCAAGAATGATAGTCAAACATCTGGCGTTTTTCCAACAAGAAATATAGATTGTGGTGATCTTACCTCACAAAAATGCCAAAAACCTGTCTACACAGGGAGAGGGAGAGGGAGTGGTGGTAGTGGGAAAAGTACATATTGTCACAGGACATTCATAAAAATGTACTATATTGGTAATTTTTAAACTATTCAGATAAAGTTACATGGTTAGGTTGAAAAAAAAAAAAAAAATTAAAAAGTCCAGCTTGTTCACCCAAGAGAAAAAATAAATGAACAGAACACTTCCAAATACACAATTCTTTACACTCAGGTGATCTAGAGGAAGGTGAAAAACCCCAATAAAATATGATCCAATTTGTTCCAGTGGGGGGGGGGGGGTGACATTCCTTCCTGATCCCCCAGAAGGCAATCTGATACTTCTTGGATTAACAATCCCTGGTGTTATTATCTATAAATGGTAATATCCAGTTATGTGCATCCAGCTCTTTTTTTAAAACAATCTACTGAGCTGGCCAGTACTAGATCTAGTTCTCGAGGAAGACTATTCCACATTTTCACAGCTCTTACTGTGAAGAAGCCTTTTCTTATGTGGAAGTTAACTTCCTCCGTTGTCCTCTGTAATGACCTGAAAGTGAACTACTTTACACAAAGTTCACTATACGGGCCACTTATGTATTTATACATGTTGATCATATCCCCCCTTATTCTCCTCTTCTCAAGAGTGAATAAATTCAGTTCCTCTAATCTTTCCCCATAGCGGAGCTCCTCCATGCCTCTTATCAGTTTCTCCAGTTCCCAGATATCCTTTTTATGACCTGGTGCCCAAAACTGAACTGCATAATCCAGATGAGGTCTTACTAATGATCTATACAGGGGCAAAAAGATTATGTCTCTCTCCCTCTCTCTGGAGTCTATACTTTTTTTTTTCCTTGTCAAAAGAAGTTTATTGAGTATACAATGTTATAAAGATACATAAAGTAAGTTTACAAGGATCTATAAAGTAAGCTCATTGTTTTACAGTAGGGTTTATATAGGTAAATATCATGAAATTTCAAATATTAAACATTGGGTTCACGTAAACCTAAATTAAAGATATATATCATTTCCTTAGTTACTTTTGTAGGTATTTAAATGATTTATACCTACTATACATATTGTTTACAAGTAGAGTGTATATAGGTCAAATAAATTCTGATAATGAGCTTTAATCGTAAGGTGGAGAAAAGGAAAGAGAAAGAAGAAAAAGGGTTGAAAGGTAGAGGTATGGTCCACAAGGTTGTCCTGCTCGTCAGTTTATTATTCTTTTTAGTTCTCTATACTTTTTTTTTTAATACAAGAAAGGATTTTCTAGCTGCAGAAACCGCAGCTTGGCATTGCATTCTATTAAAGAGGTTGTAAACCTCCCTTTGCAAGTTGTACCCATAGGTAAGCCTAGAATTAGACTTACCTACAGGTACTGTAAATATCTCCTAAAAGTGTGTCGTTTAAGAGATGTTTACTGTATACTGTGCTGATGATGTCATCGGCGCATGCGCTGTGAAGAAACGGCCCACCCTTGCCATTTCTTTGCAAGCGAGTGCCGTGACTGGCGGCTCCCCCACGCATGTGTGGGAGTGTCGTCACGTGGCTCCGGCCATTCACAGAGCTGGAGTCCGCGGCCCGGAAAGAAAGATGGGTGAAGATGGATGCTGCCTTCAGTGGGGACGGCACAGGCTTCGTTTGCAGGTAAGTGTCACATAATGTGCTAGTATGCGATACATACTAGCACATTATGCTTTTAATTTGCAGGGTAAAAGAAAGGATGTAAAAACCCATCAGGGTTTACTTCCTCTTTAAGTCTATGATCTACCAGAACACCCAGATCCTTCTCGATCACTGACTCCCCTAGTTGTTCTCCTCCTATGATGTACAATGCATGTTTTTAGCCCCCCAAGTGAATTCCATTCCATTTATCAATGCTTTAATTCAGTTCACATCCCAACAAAACAACCAAATTAATCTCTAAAAGGTAGAACTGTCACATAACACATAATGGGAAGTCTTCTATTAATACTAGAATTTCCTAAAAAGCTAAAATGCAGTGTTACCTTCATGTTAGACTATGACATGTGAAAGGGCCTAAAGAAATATACATCAGACTAATTGTTCATTTGTCTATTTGTGTCGGGGCTGGGCTCAGCTCTCCCTTCTCTGTGCTCAGCTGTCAGTTAATTGCCAGCACTCATTGTTCCACAGTGCCTCACCTGGTGATCATTTCCTGCTCGTCAGCCAGCCCCTTCTTGCCATTCAAACTGCCTGGTTCATTTCCCCCATGCCTTCTCCTTGGTCAACATATCTGAAGATTCTCTGCTGTTTTCCTGTTAAAGACTTGCCTGGCTGACATCCCTTCTGGTTCCTGATCCTGTTTTCTGTCTCTGACTATGCTGATCTCTGGCTTCCTGATTTACTGGCTTGCACTGACTACCAGCTTTGATTACTGAATGGTGGCTATGTTTTGACTGCATTTACTGTTTATACCATTGTTACCACTGTAGAGGTGTGATTTTTACAGTGTTTTCTGTCTGATTCATGGTTCCTGACAATCGCAGGCATCGCATACTCGCACATTATGTGAAACTTACCCATGGCTTACATCTTCACCTGTTCTTCCTTCTGGGTTGGTGGGCTCCGGCACTTTGATTGGACGAGCCGCGATGACGTCACTCCTGTGCATGCATGTGGAAGCCACTATTGACAGCACAGGGCTCTGAAGGAATGGCACAGGTATGCAGTTTCTTCAGAGCGCATGCACTGGTGATGTCACTGGCAGCTTCACAAGTAAACATCTCCTAAACTGTTTAGGAGATCTTTACTGTACCATAGGCTTACCTATTTTTTGGTAAAAAATCAGCCATGGGAGTTTACTCCCACTTTAAGACTATGATACAGTATATCATATGATTAAACACAATATGCATGCCTATCCTGGGGAGGGACAATTGTACTTTCACTCAAAAGGTAATTAGATACATACAGTATCTCACAAAAGTGAGTACACCCCTCACATTTTTGTAAATATTTTATTACATCTTTTCATGTGACAACACTGAAGAAATGACACTTTGCTACAATGTAAAGTAGTGAGTGTACAGCTTGTATAACAGTGTAAATTTGCTGTCCCCTCAAAATAAGTCAACACACAGCCATTAATGTCTAAACCGCTGGCAACAAAAGTGAGTACACCCCTAAGTGAAAATGTCCAAGTTGGGCCCAAAGTGTTAATATTTTGTGTGGCCACCATTATTTTCCAGCACTACCTTAACCCTCTCAGGCATGGAGTTCACCAGAGCTTGTTATTTTAACATGTTTGTTATTTTTTTTTTTTAAACGAGACTTTACAATCACTTTAAAGTCGTTTTTGTGTTTATACAAAAAGTGTAGCTGCTGACTTTTAATAAGCACATCCTCACCTGTCCCACAATCCAGCGATGTGGTCACCTGAACCGTTTCTTCTCTCCTTCTCCTCTCCCTGGCCGGTCAACTGTGGTCATCCAGCTGTGACAGTTTGCGGCTTCACAGCTGGGTACGAGTGGCACTGCGCCTGCTGAATGGTCCGACGGTCTTCTGGGACCTGTGACGTGTCCCAGAAGTCAAAACTAGGTACCCGCTTAAAGCACAACTTCCTCTTTTGGGTGGAGCTCCTCTTTAAACACTGCATCACAGAACCTGGAGAGAGGGGTGATGTAATCCTCCTACCAACAAGTTCCTTGGGAATGCCAAGTAGCCCAAATCTGCTGAAGCACAGAGCAGGATCATCTCGGAGATTATTTAAGCTACTCAACATTCTCAGAGATCTGGCTGAATGGAGAATGACATCACCTTCACAAGGTGCTGCAGGAGGAAGCCAAGGAAAGGCAAGTATAAAGTAACTTTTCCCCCCACAGACTTTTAGCACATCCGTCCACTGTTTTAGGGAGAAGAGGCATGGGTTGATGTTCCATATCAATAACTAAGACCACCTATTTCTCTGCCATGTTGGGAAATCTCTGAATGCTTAATGATTCTTCTCTGTAGGAGTACACTAAGCCCAAACTTCAGTTAAAAGTTGTGCTGGTTTTGGCAGTGTGGCGAAAAAGACAATGAGCAGATCTTTCCATCTCCTGTTACTACTGATGAAAGAGTTGTTCATTTATGGGCAGCATAAAGTTAAGGATGGACATTAGCAGTGCTCAACACCACAATTGCTCAGTTGAAAAATCTTTATTATAACAATAACATCTAGTTCTGAAAATAAAATAAAAAAATAAAAAAAAGAAGTTTTTAAAAAATATGCACGCAAGATTGATTTCAGAAAATGTAAAACAAAGCTTTCAGTACAAGAAGTGATAAAGAGCATCTTGAACGATCACTAGGTTATTTTAATAAGATGGTGAAACAGATGATTCTTGTGATGGACAACAGCTAAACAATTGCAGCACTACATATTTTTTCCTTTGTCAACACTGCTCTGTTGCAAAACAATTTTACTGGAAATATGAACCTTGTTTCTAGGAAAAAAAAAAGAAAATCCTCTAGACCTCATGGACATGGGCTTACTGATTAGCACACCTATGCTAAATGCAGTGTTTAACCGCTCCAGCCCCGGAAGATTTTCCCCCCTTCCTGACCAGAGCACTTTTTGAGATTCGGCACTGCGTTGCTTTAACTGACAATTGCGCGGTCGTGTGACGTTGCACCCAAACAAAACTGACGCCCTTTTTTTCCCACAAATAGAGCTTTCTTTTGGTGGTATTTGATTGCCTCTGCGATTTTTATTTTTTGCGCTATAAACAAAAAAAGAGCGACAATTTTGAAAAAAAAAAAGAACTCAATATTTTTTACTTTTTTGCTAGAATAAATATCTCCAAAAAATATATAAAAAAAAACATTTTTTTCCTCAGTTTAAGCCGAAATGTATTCTTCTACATTTTTTTTTTTTTTTACACCAAAAATATCTCATAAAGCGTATATTGATTGGTTTACGCAAAAGTTATAGCGTCTAAAAAATAGGGGCTAGTTTTATGGCATTTTTATTCATTTTTTTTTATTATTTGTAATGGCGGTGAGCTGCGATTTTTGCCTTGTTAACATAGGCACTTCTCTGTTCTGAGGCTACGTGACACGATCCCCAGGAGATCGGCGGATATCGAGTCCGCCAGTCCCGTCGACACGGTCACGCTATACGCTGCGCATGCCTGCTATCCCCGCCTCTTAAAGGGGACGTACGGGTACGCCCATTTGCCCACCGCTGCCATTGTGCCGACGTATATCGGCGTGCAGCAGTCAGCAAGTGGTTAAACCAGGAAGACATAGGTGGTCTGTGCAACTACATGCACTCAGCCTGTTCAAATATGATCGGTAGGCTGCACTTCATTTGCCTGTCATTGATCTGAACATGCTGACTCTACACAGACCAACTGTGCTTAGGGGCACAAACACTGCCATGGGCGTCAAGTGCCCCCCCCCACCCCCCCGGAGCAAGGTGTCTGCAGTGTTGCCAACCGCCCATAAATTTGCGGGCAACCGTAAATTTGAATCCGCTTCCAAAGCCAAAGAAATGGGACGTTGAAAGTGACCAATATACCAAATAATGTTAAGAAAAATATAATTTATTGTATAAATCTAAACATGATAAAAATTGTCACAGTGGACATAGAGTATGACATACACAACTGATACATATACAGACGTTGATTACATCTCTAAAGGCCCGACACAGGTTGAAACAGACAACTGCGGGCAAATATTGATAAGAATGTCAAATACATACCAACAATATCAATTGTTTGCGAAGGTCCAAATAATTTATGTCATCCATGTGATCATTATTTGGACCTTTGCTGAGATATCGCCCCTGCCTGTCAAGGGATTTAGCATTCAAGACCCATCTGTCCAGTCTTTCTGTTCTTCTTGGAGGGGGCCCCTCTAGGCCTCTCTTATTTTATTCTTTACACAAACAATTGATATTATTGGTATGTATTTGACATTCTTATCAATATTTGCCTGCAGTTGTCTGTTTCAACCTGTGTTTATTGTTCTTTTAATGATATATATGTTTCTTCAATAGACATTTGCGCTCTGTTTGTTAATAACCCCTGAAGAAAGGCATTTAGCCAGAAACGTCAGGTCTTCATGGATGTAGTCAACGTCTATATATGTATCAATTGTGTATTTCATGCTCTATGTCCACTGTGACAATTTTTATCATGTTTAGATTTATAAATATTTATTATTTCAAGGTCCCATTTCCCAAGGGGGTTCTTTTACTCTAAAACCGGGATGTGATAACCAATAAACACTATATTCTCCTGATGCTGGAACATTTTTTCTGAAGTTCCAAAGCCTGCCAGGCTCGGGCAAACTCGTACATGCTCAGACACTTTCGGCCGAGCATGCTCATGCATGGCGAGTCAATGCCGCTTAGTGACATTTTTGAATGGACAGCAGTTGGCACTCGACTGCCTCGGAGTCAGCAGCAAATCAGCGGACATGCCTCCCGACCCAGAGACCAGACCCCAGCTGGAGCCTGTGGGGACTCCCACCACCACGCCACTCTAAGCATGGCCACACGGAGACCGGACCCCTGTACCATCCATGATGGATGATGGAGGGGTCCGGTCTCCAGGACTCAGTGTGTCTGTGCTCACAGTGGAGTGGTGGGAGACCATCTCCAGCAGCCATTTTATTTTTTATTTTATTTCAGGTATTTATATAGCACTTTCAATTTACACAGCACTTTACATATACATTGTACATACATCAGTCCCTGCCCTCAAGGAACTTACAAGCTAAGGTGGCATGGGTCCATCCACACTATATACTAATATTGAATACACTATATAGTAGTCACCTATACTCCTCCTCTGGCAGCTATATAAGATTATGTTGGGAGGTAAAAGGAGGAGTGGAAGAGCCAGATCAGCTCAGATCCTACTTAGACACTAAAAGAAGCAGAAATGGCAATGACATGAAGTAGTTTAATTTTCTAGTAAATTCCAGTTAAAAAAATAATTATTTATGGAAAGAGAAAATGCTGCCAATAAGGATTTAATATACTTGACTTTTCTGTCATTTTACTTTTGAAGACAGGGTCTCCAAGTCTTTTTTTTAATACTAGGAGGTAGCTTTTTATGGCAGAAGGGACTCAAAGTCTGCAATAAATGCTTCTTCTTCTCTGCCTGCTGTACAATCTTGGCATGCCGTGGGTGCTAGGACAAGGTAACTCTTGCAGAAGTCTTGTCACTCCAGGTAGGCCACTAATGTAGGTCTGTAGCAGTGTTTCTCAACCTTTTTTTTTTCAAGGTACCCTTTAAAATGGTTGTAAACTCTCTATCCTAACTTCAGGTCATTTTAAAAGAGAAGTATGGGTTTCTTTTTATTTTGGATTTATACTTACCTAGGTGGATGCAGCTGCATCTGTCCTCCCGGCGCCTCTGCACTGAAAACTGAGCGATCGAACATCGCCGATCATTTGGTTTTCAGAGCTCCGTGAGCAGAGAGCTGCAGACTGTCAGTCACTGGCTCTCTGCTCTTCTCCCTGCGTGCTCATTGGAGCGCTGAGCTGTGGAGGGAGCGGAGCGGGCCGTCTCAGGCTCTCAGCGGTTCGCTGAGAGCCTGAGATGGCTGTGAGTCCAGGCACCTAGCAGATCCCGACTTCCATTGTCGGGATGACGCGGTGCCAGGACTGATATCCGTGATGTCACAGGAGTGCAAAACGAATTGTAATCCTATGACCCATAGGAGAAGTACAGCCAAACGAGCTTTGGCTGGACTTCTCCTTTAATCCTCATTACTATAGCTACTGTTAGCTGCCTGTGTAATTCTCCTTACTTTTTTCTTCTTCTTGTATTCTGTCCAGCAATGTTTCATGACGTCACCAGCGCATGCGCTTCCACCTCTCTCGATTCATGGCACGCTCTGTGTGCTGTTCCCCCTTCAACATAATGCCGTGGCCAAGAGTCCTGCTCTCTGCGGCACAGCTGAGAAGACACGCGACACTTGCCAGTCATTCTCAACTCCCTTGTTCTCCCCTTAAATCAGGGCTTCCCATAGACTTGGTAAGCACACGATCACGATCGTGCACGAGAGCGCACCGAGGGAACACCAGGGCAGCGGGAATCACCAAACCTAACCCAAGATGGCCCTGCTGGTTCCCGGAAGAAGCATTAATTAAAAAAGATAGAAAAACAATAAGTAATAAGCGTTTTTACATCCTCTACACTGGGCAATGATTGTAAATACTGTACCATATTATATAGCATGAAAAAAGCGTTTTAAAATGCAAAGTTTATGTCCTCTTCAAAAATTATGGACAGTCTTGAGGCACCCCATTCTAAAATGTAAAAACTCTTCTAAATAATGCAGTAACATCCATACAAGTAGGACACCTAACATTAGGGGGTATTTATTCTTCCAAAGCAAATACACTTTAGCACACTGGTACTGACTAGTATACAAATGTTTCTCTTTTCCCTCAGTTTTTCTCCATTACTCAGCTAATGTGACCCCAACGCTAACGGAGAGGGGCAGGAGAGGGGGATACAAGGATGCTGTGCAGGCAACTGACATCCTCCATATTAACTGATGATGCCATTGGTTGTTAGGATGCCAGCAGCTAGAAGGTTGTAATGGCAGCACACATGGCCTGGCAAAAATGTAGCAGCAAGCCTTTGGGTGTTGTAAGTCTATAGGACCTACCCTGCAACTGCGTGCAACACATGCAATTGCAATAGGATTTCTACTAAGGAAGCTCTCTGAAGGCGACCTAACACGTATGGGGGGAGGAGCCACGCTAGTGACATCATCCCACAGCCATTTTGTTTAAGGAAGAGTGGAGTGGGGAGACTAAAATGAAACTATAGATGTTTACGTAATTCTCATAGCACTTGCAGAGCTCAGAACTTGTGAGTGTTTAGACAAACTATAGACAGAGAGCACTATTGGTCCTATTCTTTGTTTTCACATGCCATATATATATATTTGTAAATGGTGAATGCCATTTGCCAGGGGTGCTCAACCTGTGGCCCTCGGAGCCCTTTGATGTGGCCTTAAACCAGGGAAACGCACTTATATTTTATCCTGCTGGTTTATTGCACTTTTTGAAAGTGTGCCACGCCTGCAAGATGTAATAGAAGTTTATGGCAAAGCGCAGCTAACTTGCAGAAAAGCCCCAGGTGCATTGTGATGTGAAAGCAGTTCTATAGGGGGCTCAGGACAGTAAGGCTGCTTTCACACTGGGGCTGTAGGGGGCGTCGGCGGTAAAACAGCGCTATTTTTAGCGCTGTTTTACCGCGGTATTCGGCCGCTAGCGGTGCGGTTTTAACCCCCCGCTGGCGGGCGAAAAAGGGTTAAAACCACTCGTATAGTGTGGCTATAGCCGCGGTTTTGCCGCGGTATAGCCGCGGTTTTGCCGCGGTATAGCCGCGCTGTCCCATTGATTTCAATGGGCAGGAGCGGTTTAGGAGTGGTGAATACACCGCTCCTTCACCGCTCCGAAGATGCGGCTTGCAGGAGATTTTTTCGGGCTTTCACACTGAACAAACAGCGGAGGCTGTTTTGGGGCGGTTTGCAGGCTGTATTTTTAGCGCAATAACACCTGCAAACCGCCCCAGTGTGAAAGGGGTCTAAGGGTTTGTCTACATTTGCAGGTTGGGGGGCAGTAAAACCCCATGCTACAGATGTATTTTTACCACAACCCCCCCCCCCCCAACTGGTGTAGCGTCAGGGGGTCACAATGACCCTGCCCCCCATGCTCCAGGGGGCCCATGCGGTCTCACTGTCACATTCTGTTTTACACTTGGACACAAGGGGCCGCTCTTAGATTGTAAGCTCTAAGAAGCAGGGCCCTCTGATTCCTACTGTATTAAAGTGTATTGTATTTGTACTGTCTACCCTCAAGTTGTAAAGGGCTGTTGTACAGGAACCGATCTTCTCCATTCTCCTCCGCAACCGCTGAGAGCTGGATTCTCCTCCTCCTCTCCCTCCCGCCGGCATTCAGCAGCTGCAGGAGGACAATGTTCATTATGGTATTTAAGATTTAAAAAAAAAATAAAAATCTGCCATTTCATTTTATTGTGGCCCACGACCGGTTACCAAATCACATAAATGTGTCGAGCACTCCTGCTGAATGCAGTGAGGATAACCAGTATGCTTGACATCTGATCTCAGAGATCACCCCAAGGGTAGAAAGTGCATTTTGAACTCTTTATATATCTAGAGGTCAAAAATGGAGGTGAGCATTTAATTTTCAGCAAGAGGTGGATGCACGCATGGCAGAAGAAGCATAATCCTTGGAAGACATTGTGCACTTTTTTCATGTTGGTGATTGGAAACAATGTTTATGGGCTTTACTTCATTATGGATATTGGGTGTTTCAAAAGAAGGATATAGTACTTTTATGTGAAGTTGTGGCTACATAATTTTAGTATATTAATTACGTAGTACAGCATTTAAAGGGTTATATCAGACAGTGGGGGGGGGGGCAAAATATCTCATCCTCACCGCCTTTCAAACACCTCTCAAAAGCAACCTGGGTGTGGATCATTTTTCAGAGCAGCGGCAGTCCTTGTCCGCACGTCTGAACGAGCCCTTGTAGTAGCGTTCAAAAAAAAAAATTATATAACATATATATGCATATACACACACACACACAAAACACACACACAAAAGACCCAGAAGATTTCATACCTAAAGAATAAAACCACACCCGTCCTAAACAGCTACAGAAGGCAGCAAAATTTCTCTTAAGCGCCCTCTGCTGACACTTGTGAGAAAAATAAAATCTACTGATGAGTTTTAGTCAAAAAACGAAATCTAAAACTTGGGTATAGCTAAATTCAGTCATTTACTCAGATTAAAAAAATGAAATAAAAAATTAAAAAAAGGCACAAAACATTTGGTAGACCTGCACAGATAGTTTTATGAACCATAAATGTCTTGTCTACGCATTAACATAAATGATAATTGGCCTGGCCTCAAAGAGTCAATAGTTACGCCAGAGATTGATACCAAAAAATAACATTCAACATAAGTACTTTTAAGCTTCAGCACTTTATAAACATTGACGTGTTACTAAACCCAAATCCCTGCATTCACTATATCTGATCTCCCACAGTACACAGAACATGGAAATGCATTTATTTTAGTAAATATAATCTGCTAAATACCCTTTCTCATCAGCAGTATATAGCAGTCTTGCGACTCCTATTAGTGCCTGGTTTAAGCTTGTAAGAGGAGTTTTCATACTGCACTGAGCTATCCTATCAGGATGCAGGACCCCCGACCCTCTGTCTGGACAGTGCTGATTGGCCCTGCGCTGATCATATGCACCCTCCCAAGAGAAAAAAAACTCTAGCAATACACACCAAACTGAGCATGTGCAGCCTGACTCCAGTAACTCTGTCTTAGTTGGACCTGTTTTGGAGTCAGTGGAAAAAGAGCAAGATTAGAGAAGACTGGATCAAACAGCCTTTTTACACAATGCAAAGGATTCCACTGTGAGTATAACAAGCACGCTTTAATGCATGTATTGAATATTTTTACTGTTGTGGGTTTAGTAACACTTTAAGGCTGCTTTCACACTGATCAGTTTTTCTTTACGGCGATTCCCGCACTCACAACCACCCGCATTGAAGCCGTGCTCCTGTGAGAAAACACATTGGGCTGCCATTCATTCTGAATAGCACCCACCCCCACGCACGTAAAAAAAAAAGCAGCAAATTCACGGGTGCAGGAACCGAAGGAAATCGCATGGTCTTCTCTGGGGGGCCATGTTTTGAAAAAGGTGCATGCTGGAAATGCAGGCACAGCAGCCCATTCAAATGAATGGGCTGCCATACCTGAGAAAACGCGGCCAGCACACGCACATAGGTGAGAACCAAGCCTTTGAACACATTGCAATTTACACACATATTCCGTAACCCAGCCAGGTAATACACATACTTTATATTACTGAATAAACTAATTTTTATGACAGGGAATATTTGTTAAAAAAACAAAAAACAAAAAAAAAAACACTTCTCCTTGCTTAGTTGTACGTGCCTTCACCCATGCCTTAATGCCATGTTCATGTAGTGTACCTCCTGCGTGGGTGGTCACTTGTTACGTTGTTTTGCTTACTACAATAAAAATCATTGTACCAGAAAAACTTCTCGTTATCAAAATAAATAAATAAATGGCTTTGATATTTAAATTGTACTCTCATAAAATGGAAAATTATAATCACAGATACTCTATGAAGTCCAACATGTTTAAGGTGTCACAGACCAAGGGTACAGAGATGAGCGAGACTGAATGAAGAGTAAGGTATTGCTGTCCATCACATGCTTTCAGAAATTGACCAGGACTCTAGAGAATTGTCACAAGAATTCCAAGTTCTCTAACCCCGGACACGGGCAGCAACCACGAGCAACACGCACACACCAAAATCTGACCACTACCACCAGATGTCAGGGGATAAAACCCATGGTGACTTGCTAAACGGAGTTAAATCCTAGATTGGTGGAGGAGGGATGAAGAGCACGCTCGCCTTGGGAAGGTAAAACAAGGCTGTGAAATGTTTAAATCACAGCTTGCAATACTGCCAGCCACCACTAGGAGGAGACCCACTCAATCTGTCAGACCAGAAACACACAGGCAGATATAAATCTAGCATACACTGGTGCGCGCTAAAGCCTCGTACACACGAACAGATTTTCGAACTGACGACCATTCGTCCGTTTTTTGTTGCATGCTAGCCTCATATCAAAAGTGAAGAGGTTACTCACCATACGAAAATTCTTGTACGACAGAATACAACTTTAAAAGTGACTTACCTTAGGAGATGACGAGGATCGAGGACGAGGGGTAGGGCTGCTGCTTCTCGCTCCAGCCGAGGGAAGAACCAGGGTTTCTCCTCCCAGCCGAACAGAAAGTGGGTCCTGAGACCCGATTAGCCGGGAGTCCTAAGACTCCCTGGCCTAACAGGTCTCAGGACCAGCTTCCTGATTGGCTGGGAGGAGAATAAGGAAGACATTAGCGAATATTAATTCCTCATGTGCTTCCAAAAAAAAAAACCCCATTGAAATCTATGCGTCCGGCATGGAGATTAGGAGCCATGGCGCATGGATTGGGGGGGGCGGCGCCCCTGCGCCTTGCATGGACGGGCCGCCACTGGTTGGCGATGAGATCTGTAGCTGCCTGTGATATCTTCCATACACTGACACTAACCTGCATGCAATTAAATTGGCATTCTCTGTCAGCCACACACAACTGGGTAACAGAAATGAATGCTGATAGTTGACTTTATAGGAAAATTAAGGTTTAAACTGCTGTGTAAAAGAGTCTGTCTGTTTTATTCTATTTGTTATATAATAAAGCGAAATACAACACACATAACTGTATGAAGAAAATTGGGCATCACATACAGAATGGGCTTGTTGCAACTTTAGAAATGTTTTTTGTGTCAAACTTTACAACAAATGTAATTAAACTCATCAATTTAGAATGCTATGTTGAATTTATAACGAAATACAGCGAAGACTAGTCACATGTAGTTACTTGTACTGCTTCAGAACTATCAGATCCACTCTTACCTTGCTCTGATGGGGAGGAAGGTTCTTTAAGTCCTGCTGCAGGACATGTAGCTCCCTCATAATCTCAGGTGCCTCTTGACGTAAAAAGCTGTATTGTTTGCTTAGTGTTTGAAGCGGACTTTCTGTCTATACATGATGAAGAAAAAAAACGGGTATGAGTTGATCATAATGAAATTCTGTCAGGCCAAGTTAGCAACTGGGAATCATACGAACATGAAAATGAACACAATTTATTGACCTTACTCCGACATGTGCATGCCCCTTGTCCACTCTTGGAAATCACTCTTCAAAATGTTACAGCTAAACCACAAGTCCAAAAAATTCTGCATTAGGGAAAGATTGGAATCCAAGAAAGTGCTGGGCATGGCACACCAAGATACCAGATCAATAGAAACTTCACTGACAATTATTCCCACACTTTTAGAACGACAGGTTGTTCACTAAGGCCTCATACACACAATCGGAATATCAGACAATGATTGTCCATTTTCTTTGCATGCTAGTGTCATATCGGAAACCAATAGGTCACTAAAGTTATGAAAATTCTCGTACAACAGAATATAACTTCGGAAGTGATGCAATGTTTCCGAGCAAGCATGGTCTTGGTCACACAATTTTTTTTTCGTACAAATACCATATTAATTACACGAAAATCGTTTGTTCCGTTATCATATGAGAAAACGAGAAAAACTTTCATGCCTGTCCTTTCAGATATTTTCGCATGAATTGTTGTGATCGGCTCTTGAAAGCTGTTCACTAATAATCAGATTATCGGACAAACCCTCCAAACGCAGTATTGTTCATCCAATTTACTCATTGTATGTACTAGGCATTATGGTTGCAAAGTTCTCAGGCTCTTCAACCCACAGAAGGGTGGATTTACGAAAGGTATAGAACTGGATCACTTTACGAAGTGAGTTATTTACTTTGCAGGGCCATTTTCACTTAGCTTAGTGAATGTGGTGAAGATTCACTTTGCAAAGAATATTTAATAACAAGCAATAAAGATAAAAAAATATTATTATATATATATATATATATATATATATATATATATATATATATATATATATATATATTTTTTTTTTTTTTTTTTTTTCAATTGGACAATGAAAGTCAGCAGAGTGTCAATTCATTCACTAAGCTAGGAGCTAAGCTTTGCTTAGAACACTGGGGCGCTTTGCAGGCACTACATCGCTAAAAACAGCGCCTGCAAAGCGCCCTGAAAGTGCCCTGAATTGAAAGAGCCGCTGCTTTGTCTCCAATGTGAAAACCCCGAGGGCTTTCACACTGGAGCGGTGCGCTGGCAGGACGGTAAAAAAAGTCCTGCTAGCAGCTCCTGCCCACCAAAATCAATGGGGCAGCGCGGCTATACCGCCGGCATAGTGCTGCTGCAGCAGTGCTTTGAGGTGGTTTTAACCCTTTCTCGGCCGCTAGCAGGGGGGTAAAACCATCCGACTAGCGGAAGAATACCGCCGCTAAAATTACGGTAAAGCGGTGCTAAAAATAGCGCCGTTTTACCGCCAACACCGCCCCGGCCCCAGCGTGAAAGGGACCTTAGTGAAAATTGACTTGCTATTTGCCTTCGGTAATTAAACTCCAGAGGTTGCATGGGCAACAGTCTTGACAACTTTTAGAAAAATCTGTTCTTAGGTGGACTGCTTGCTAAGAAAGATTGTCCGACACAGATATCCATAGAAAAATGCATATATTTCTATAAAATGTGTTGTGATCACTGTAGCACCTTAAAAGTTCCAGTCATAAATCATTAGTTATATTTTTGCAGATATTTATTGAGTGAAGAAGCATCAATGGTGCTTTCTATCCAACAATCCTTTGCACTACAACTAGATACTGACTGAGTCCAGATTTCAATTAACATGCAAAGCAGCCTATAAATGTCAGCTTTTTTTTTTGTTCAACCAGCAGGTTTAACCAAAAAAATTAGCCAATTTCTTCATTCACACATTCGAGGTGAAGGAGGGAATCCGCCCTGCTGTGTCAATTATTTCTGATAGCAGCAAAACCTCCCCGCCATTAGACTACACTAATCAGCGTTGCAGGCTATAGCCTGAAGCACTGATCGAGCTGGGCAAATCCGACAGGGCGGTTGTACCAGAGCCGGGAGAACACAGTGGATTATTGCTAGTGGTTACAGCCCCTGGCAATAGTCGCATCCTAAAAATCCGACCTGCTGGTTGTACCCAAGTCGATCGATGGATTGACTTGGGTACAATCAGCCTACCCGTAGAAGGTAAGAATCTTAGAAGATTCAAACCATCTATGGTCGGCTTTAAAAAAAACAAAAAACGAAATGCTTTCAACAAAGGTAGCTTGATACCTTAAAGAAACATATTTCCTCCTTCCTACATACGCAAGACATATAATCTCCAAACAGCATCCCGCCAGGGAAGCACGTGTGATAAAGAATTAGTACAGGTTCACAATTGGGAGACAGGGACAGAGAGTGAGTGGTCATCATATAACAGGAAAAGCCTAAACAAGGACCTTCACGTGGTGTTATTTTAATGAAAGCTGCAGATTTATAAGTATAGAAAATGACTTCTGTCTTTGGATCAGCTATTTGACTGGAGACCCCCGTACGGCACCACTCTGAGGGGCCTGAAGGCGGTGCGAACCAGAACTTGGGGTCTTCCCCCTTCCCCACCCTTCTCTTTGCTTTCCTTTCCTCTCCCCACTTTCAATCCTCTTTGTTTAATAAGGAGCTTGATGAGTACCATCTATGTACCAATAAAAAGTACACATTGTCTTTTCATCGACAAACGAGCATCCTGTACTGGGCAAGTGATATATTTGAATATCCTGATATTGTTTTTTTTATACCTAATGTGAAAACGTAAATAAAAACACTGAAACCAAAATGACTTCTGAATTACACCTACATATTAAAGCCTATATGAGATTTTAGTGGCTGGAATAAAGAATAAATAAAAGGATAATAAGAATAAAAGGAATTCCACTAAAAACTTCAGACACTTTTTTATTAAAGTGATTGGGAAGATTTAAATTCTAAGTTATAAAAATAACAAACATGGTATAGTCAAGAATAGTGATTCAGCACCATACTTGTATACAACTATACAAATGAATACATAAATGTGAGTTCACAAGGCCATCAAATATATAAAAGAATATTCATACAATGCCACCATTCCAACAAAGAGAGAAACAGGAAGCAAAAAATACAAAATGAAAATTAAAAAACAAAAATAAAATATAAAAATATGAAAAATAAAGTCCATGTGAATATGCTTCACCACCAACAACTGAAATCCTCTAATTAGTGCTTGCTCTTAAATATTATTTGTACTATGTGTAACCACCACCACTGGCCGCTCCTAATATGTCCTATGGGTAAAATGGATCTAATGCACTTGTCCCTTTAAGGGCAATATCTAGATGGAGTCTGATCCCTTTTTTATCTCCTCCTGGACTGCTTTCATTGTGTTATGACATTCACAGATCAAAAAGAAAAAACTGGACCGGACTTTAAAGGCAAAATGGAACGCATAATATTAATAAAATCCATATTTTTCTTAGTATACAATCTTACAGTATATACTCGAGTATAGGCCGACCCGAATAAAAACCGAGGCACCTAATTTTACCACAAAAAACTGTGAAAACATATTGACTCGAGTATAAGCCTAGGGTATAAAATCCAGCAGCTACTGGTAAACAATGCCCATCTGCAGCTGTACCTGTGAACTAAAGCAGCGGGTGTCTCCTGCTGTGTCATGCAGTCTGTTCGGCGGCCTTTCATTGTAACAAAGCCCCGCCTCCTCCTTGTCCACGATAGACGGAACACCGATACAGTTTCCCAGCATTTTATCAGTGTTCCGTCTATCACGGACGAGGAGGAGGCGGGGCTTTGTTACAATGGATGGCCGCCGAACAGACTGCATGACACAGCGGGAGACACCCGCTGTTTTAGTAATCACAGGTACAGCTACAGATGGGCACCCTCACTCGAGTATAAGCCGGGGGGGGTCAGCCTAAAAAAATGTGCTGAAAAATTTGGCTTATACTCGAGTATACGGTATAAAAAACACGTAAAGAGCAAGTGTTGATAATAATCACATACAAATGCAATAAATGTCTAATACAAGACAAATGTTAACAAAAATATTGTTACATGCTATCACGTGAGTGAGCCCCTGTGTGTCAACATGTGTCGCTGATCCACTTCCTCAGGACACACAAAGAGGGGGAGAAACACTGATTTCACTCGCCTGGATGATAGGATGCGTATGACGCAGTCTCCCTGGGCAGGCACTGGAGCAGAAAAAAAAAACAGGCCAGACTATGTAGACCCACGTTAGAAGGTGAACAAATAAGCCCCTGAAGAAAACCTCAGGTCCCAGCTATAGCAAAGGTAGTACTAGTTACAAGCATAGGTTTAAAATAAGGGCTCACAGTGCTCTTATAGCTATTGAATAATAATCCTAGTACAGGGTCACTAAATATAGAAGTGAACAAAAGAAGCAAGGGCACCATCTTCCAGATGGAACTGTCCCAGGAGTCTCAAGAGCCCAGTCTTGTGTGTAGTGATAGCTTCCCAGGGAGACTGTGGTGACATTCAACGATATCTCAAGCAGAAGCTCAGAAATAAAACAAACGGGCCATCATAGAACTTTCCAAAAAAACAAAAAAAGATTTAGCAGCAGCACTTTGTTTTATTATAATTTTCACATTGGTGTACGGAAGGGATTTTGATTTTTACATGGGATACTTACCTGCTCTGTGTGTAATTTTTTTGCAGAGTAGCCCTAAACCTCCTCTTCTTGGGTCCTCTGGCAGTGCTCCTGGCTCCCCCCCCCACCAAGCGCCCCCATAGCAATGCGCTTGCTATGGAGGCACTCGTGTGTGCTCGCCCCCAAGCTGCGCTGTATGCCCTCACTGGTGTGACTGACAATGGCTCCTGTTGCTGTGTCTGAGCCAATAAGGAGACAGAGTCAATAGAGTCTTTGCTCTGATGCACATTGCTGGATCGAGATCAGGTTCAGTTAAGTATAAGGGATGGGAGCTGAATGCACAAGTTTTTTACCTTAATGCAGAGAATGCATTAAAGCAGAGTTCCACCCAAAAGTGGAAGTTTCGCTTTAAAAGAGAAGTATGGGTTTAGTTTTTTTCCCCCCAATCATACTTACCTAGGTGGATGCTGCATCTGTCTCCCAGTGCCTCTGCACTGAGAACTGAGCGATCGAACACTGCCGATCACTTGGTTCTGACAGCTCCCCGAGCAGAAAACTGCTGACTGTCAATCAGCAGCTCTCTGCCCATCCTCATTCACTGGAGCGCTGGGCTCTGGAGGGGGCAGCCAGCTCAGGCTCTCAGCGCCTCAGCCTGGTGTCGGTCAAGGCACCTGGCGGAGCATGACTTCCATTATCGTGATGTCAGCAGAGAGCAGACTTCGACCCGCTCTATGCTGAAAACGGGGCACAAGAGTGCAAAACAGATTGCACTCCTGTGATCCACAGGAAAAGTACAGCCAAACGAGCTTTGGCTATACTTCTCCTTTAGGGACTCCCCTGACAGATTTGGCATGACATTTTTTTTTGAGGGGGGGTACCTAGTTTTGAAAGGTACCGAGCACCCACTACCTGTCATTCTGCCTAGACAGCACGAGCGGAGGTTCTCCTCTCACCCTCCCTCCCACAGGTCCCAGAAGATTGCCCAGGCATTCAGGACGTGCAGCACGACTTGCACTTGCGCACCTGGCTGTGAAGCCACAAGCTGTCACAGCTGGGTGCCCACACTAGTGATGCTGGGGGAGAGAACCGAGGTTTCATTGCTGGATCCTGGGACAGGTGAGTGTGTGTTTATTAAAAGTCAGCAGCTACACATTTTGTAGCACCTGACTTTTAATAAACACAGGAACTGCTGAAACTCCACTTTAAAGGTAAAAAAAAAAAAAAAAGTTTAATTATTTAGAACCACTTTAAAGCCGCTCTTCGGTCATTTTTTCAACTTTCCATCTATTAAATCCTCTGCCCTTGTTGTTTTAACTTTGGATAGTAAAACATTTTTTTTCTGCCAGTAAATACCTTATACAGCCCACTTCCTGTGTCTTGTCTGGTTATTAGCCTAGGCTTATGACATCATGCACAGCTCTCTCTCCCACGCTCCTGAGAGTTTGCCAGGAAGGGAGGGGGAATGAGTCATAACAAGAGGGCCAATGACAGCTGCAGAGTTGGAGGTGTGCCTCTGTGTGTGTCAGTGTAAATCCAGGAAGTGAACAGGCAGCAGCTTCAGCTGCCCACAGTTAAAATGGCTGCAGCTAGACTTAGTTGATGGAGATTTCTGCAGCATATTTGGCAAGTACGTCGGAAAGACGAGCGGACTTAGCCCGCCGCAAAGTCCGGTCGTGTGTAGACAAGTCCGTCCGTTTTAAAATTCGGCGCACCTGGTGGACAAAGTCCGTCAGAAAGTGTGCCGGACCAAGTAGGCCAGAAAGTCCGACCGTGTGTACGCGGCATTAGATTGGCAAAGATGTTTTTATTACAAATTATGTGAGCAGACTGCAGTTCCTCTTTAATGTTTGTATGGATTATTTGTTTGAATATCTGGCCACCTTTTTTCTGACAACTCAGGTCTTGGTTACACCAATAATAAAAAAAATGAAATTATCACAGTGGTTAAAAAAAAAAAACAGCATGTAATGCATTTTACTGTTACCTTCTTCTTGGAGGTACGTTTACTAACAAAACTTAGTGTTTCCTTATTTCTTGGTTTACGGTCACTTGTACAAAGACTACTTTCAGCCTCTGCGTCTTGTGGGCCTTGCCTACTTTGGTGCCTGCAAAGAGGAGAAAAAATTATTACAGATAGCAGATGTAATTCACAGAGTTTTACAGATATGCATCTGTATTTTAGACATGTGACTCTAATTAATAAATCTCACTGGACTCTGAGAAAGCTGAGAAGAAAAAAAACAAAAAAACAACAAGCACCTTTAACCTGGTGTGTTAGCTCTGTAGATTAAGCCTTAAAGTGTAAGTTCACCTTCACAGAAAATCTGTAATGCCGCGTACACACGAACGGACTTCTCGTCGGACTGAACTCTGAAGGACTTTTCAACGGAGTTCTGACGGAGTCCCGACGAAACGGACTTGCCTACAAACGATCCCACCAAAGTCCGATCGTTTCGAACGTGATGGCGTACGATCGGACTAGAAAAGGAAGTTCAATAGCTAGTAGCCAATAGCTGTCCTTGCGTCGTTTTCGGTCCGTCGGACCGAATCGAGTCTGTCGGAAAGATTTGAAACATGTTATATTTCTAAGGTTCGTCAGATTTTTTTGACAGAAAAGGTCAGATGAAGCCCACACACGATTGGAATGTCCGACGGATTCTTTCCGTCTGACCTTTTCTGCCAGAAAGTCCGCTCGTGTGTACGCGGTATAAGGTGACCTTACATGGACCCCTCCCATCCCAGACTGCTGTGATCCCCCACTGTCAGACATGGAAAAGCCGCTTCACTGTTTCAGGGTTTTGAAACCTCCGTGTCCGTATCACTTAGGCAGTATGGACTGCAGGGATCCTAATTGGCCAGCAGCATCACATGGACGGTGCTGACCAACCAGAAGCTGTCTAGACTGTTCTGTCAGCACTTCAAGGAGAGGAGAGAAAGCCGCAGGGATTTCATATCCCTGGACCGGTGAATCGGCTTTTTCGTGTCGGACAGCGGGGGATCACAGCAGTCTGTTATAGTGGGAATGGGGAGGGGGTCCAGTATAAAAGGTCACATTACAGATTTTTCAAGGGAACTTCATCTAAAAAACAGAAGTTGAGCTTCATGTCCTCCTCCTCTGTCACTTTTGGAACATATTTTTTTTGGGGGGGGCCATGTACCTAGTTTTGTCAGGTACCTGCTCCTACTTCTGCTGGAATCACCTAGGTAATTCCACCAGCAGGTTCTCCCACCCCCTCCCTGCTTGCAACCTCCTGGGACACTTCACCAGTCCCAGGAGGCTGCAGGCCATTCACAAAGCACAGCATGACGCGCATATGTGCAGTGGGGAGCTGCCTGTGAAGCCGCAGCAGAGGGGACCCAAAAACCGGCAAAGAACTGGCCTGGGTGAGGACAGTGCTGCATCCTTGGACAGAGAAGTGTCCTTTTATTAAAAGTACAAGTACAGTAAAACCTTAGTTTGAGAGCGTTTTGCAAGACAAGCAAAATTTTTGTTGATTAAGACAGGCACATCTAAGTATGCAGGCATCTGTGGTAAAGCTGTCCACATAGACAGTCCTTCGCACCGCCATCGACGTCGCCCCTTCCACGCTGCCCTCCACGAGCGCTTCAAGCCTTGCTTTCAGATCGCTCTACTGCAGGGTAGTCTTCCCGGTCATGATTGCAGACTGACCGCGGTGAGATCTATATTGCAACACTTAAAGGCGCCTCTCTTCTTTTATACTCTGTAGCTCCCCTTGTGGAGGCTTCCATTTGTAGATGGACATTTTATGGTTACACAACCTGGTCACATCTCTATAATCTTTTTATATGGACTATAAACTGAAGGACCTATGAATAAACGGTTGTGGAACTAATCATCGGAGTTTCCATTATTTCTTACGGGGAAATTCGCTTTGATATACAAGTGTTTTGGATTACAAGCATGTTTCCGGAACAAATTATGTTCGCAATACAAGGTTTTACTGTACTGTAGCTGCTGACTTTAAATTTTTTTTAGACTGAAGAACCTCTTTAAAAAAGATACAAAGGCATTCACTAAGGCAAATCTAAGTGCAAAGGTGTTAATATAAAGTGATGCTTTATATAGAGGTCACTGTTAAATATGCAGCAAAGATTTGGACCTTTCCATATCTAAGCATACTGGAGATTTTACTTGTGTAAAAGTGAAGGGGCCCTGCCTGAGTTACATCTGTGTTTAATTTACCACTCACAACCTATTAAGCACTCACTCCAGATGGCTTATGATATTTACAAAGGAACAAGCAGAGTGAAAACAAACATTTGTGGCATTTTCTAGATGCAGGCAGAACTGTTTCAAGTTAAGCACAGGAAAATGTCCTGCTATGGGGAGACACTGAAGACGAGCAACGGTCATGTTCTCTGCAAAGTATTCCATAGTTTGACACCTATACCCTCACAGCTGAAGTGAATACGAGCAGCAACTAAAATGGAACATTATTAACAATTTGGTTAAGAGTACGTATCTGGGAGTGCGAGACCAGGGGACACCGAAGAAAACCGCCAAGGCTGACACCTGGCCCTTGATGGTACCTAAGGCTAAGTTCTGCCCAACCCCACCTGTGAAGGAAGGTCGAAATCTGAGCCACAGAGAAAGAAAGAGGGTAAATGGCAAGCGCCTCACCTAGGGATATGTATGCTATCCATGTCCGGTGGTAAATCTTCCCAGAAAGAAGGCTTCCTAGCCTTCAGTAGCGTCGTTAACTTCCGCACCTGGTTCATAACAGCCAGGGATATGTATGCTATCCATGTCCGGTGGTAAATCTTCCCAGAAGGAAGGCTTCCTAGCCTTCAGCAGCGTCGTTAACTTCCGCACCTGGTTCATAACAGCCAGGCCTTCAAAACCAGTAACTGAAGGAGGATGGAAGATCGGCCCTTGGGACAGTAGAACCTCCCTGAGAGGCAGTTGCCAAGGCACTTAGGTACCCTTGATGGTACCTAAGGCTAAGTTCTGCCCAACCCCACCTGTGAAGGAAGGTCGAAATCTGAGCCACAGAGAAAGAACGAGGGTAAATGGCAAGTGCCTCACCTAGGGATATGTATGCTATCCATGTCCGGTGGTAAATCTTCCCAGAAGGAAGGCTTCTTAGGCTTCAGCAGCGTCGTTAACTTCCGCACCTGGTTCATAACAGCCAGGCCTTCAAAACCAGTGACTGAAGGAGGATGGAAGATCGGCCCTTGGGACAGTAGAACCTCCCTGAGAGGCAGTTGCCAAGGCACTTCAGTGACCACACGCACCAGGTCAACGTACCAAGACCGACAAGACCACCCGGACCCAACAGAATGACCAGAACCCCTTCGGCCTCGATCCTGCGCAGAAGCCGCAGCAGAATCTTGAGAGGAGGAGAGGCGTGGATCCTCATGGGGCAACCAGAGCGTCTGCAGTGCCAAACCAGAGGAGTCTGTGACCTTGCCAGAAACCTCAGTACCGTTTCGTTAAGCCGGGACGCCAACAGGTCTACCTCGGGGGGTGCCCCATCGGAGACATATCCGATAAAACATGTCCTGGTGAAGGGACCACTCCGTGGACTAACTCTAGCCGACTGAGGCAACCGCCTGCCATTTTTCCACTCCTAGAAAGCATATGGTGGAGAGGGCCAGAGCAGGGCTTTCTGCCCACCGGAGGATGCTGGCTACTGTCAGGGCTGCCAACACTCTTTGCTCCACCCTGGTGATTGACATAGACCACCGCCGTGGCATCATGCGACTGGATCCCTACCAGGAGCCCCCAAAGTGGACGTCCATGATCCATACGTAGTCTGATCACTCGAAGTCCCAGGATATCGATCGGCAGTCCGGATTCTTCCAGCGTCCAACGACCCTGAGCAGAACCCAGACCCAGGACACCTCCCCACCCGGACAGACTGGCATTGGTGATGACCACTGTCCAATACAAGGGGAGAAACGATGTGCCCTGCCGAAATCCCAGAGAGCGAAGCCACCAGACCAGGGACCCCCCGGTTTTCTGGCTCAGCCGAATCCGATAGCCCAGAGACCTCGGGCACTTTATGCCAGGATTTCACTTGAAAGGAGCTTGTATGGAACTGCGCAAATGGAACCACCTCGAAGGTAGATATCATCAGGCCCAACACCCACATGCAGGACCGCAGGGAGGCCCACCTGCGAGACAACAGTAGTTGAAATGCAGCATGCAACTTCTGGAGTTTGTCCAGAGGAAGAAACAATCTGACCAGAGATGAAACCAGAGTCAGTCCCAGATAATCCAATTTTCTGGAAGGAGCCAGAGCAGACTTCAGGTAGTATAGAAGCCAACTGAAAACTGAGGTCTGTATAGTGAGCTATGTCGCCCCTCAGGGTAGCCGAGAACTCTGCTCGCAGAAGAAGATCGTCCAAGCAGCCCAGGACCGCAATCCCCCGCTGACGTAACCACGCCAAAACTGGGGCCAACATCTTTGTGAGTACGTGAGGAGTGGAGGCGAGACCAAAAGTCAACACCGCGAGCTGAAAATGCTCTTTTCCCACAGTAAAATGGAGGAAGTGTTGGTGTTGGGCACATATTGGAGTGCGTAATCAGCATTTGTTTTTTCTTACCTGCATTGTAAAGGCATAACGTGCTAGCATGCATCGCATACCAAGACATTATGTAAAAACTTACCTGGAAACTGGAGGCCGCTTCCATCTTCATGGACTCCGGCTCTGTGACTGGCCGGAGGCATGATGACATCACTCCTACCCATGCTCACGGGAGCCCCCAGTTACGGCACAGGGCTTTGAAGGAATGGCATGGGTGGCCGTTCCTTCAGAGCGCATGCACCAGTGATGTCACACGGTGCATGTTTAGGAGATATTTACACTACCTATAGGTAAGCCTTATTATAGGCTTACCTATAGGTACAATTTAGTGATGGAAGTTTACTTGCTGTTTATTGCCAGAATGTACTAGTGCTGCAGGGCTCTCTCAGGACCTAAAGCCTTGCAGCACATCTCGCCTAGACAGAAATTCTTTAGTGCTGCTTTAAACTACTTTGTTAAAAAAAAAATAAGTAAATAAAACAAAATGTCCATTTATAAGAGAAGGAGGAGGCAGGGCAGTTCTTATATAGAGGAGTTCCGCTCACCCCCCCCCCCCCCCCAACAAAAAAATGAAAAGTCAGCAACTACAAATACTGTAGCAGCTGACTTCTAATATTAGGACACTTGTCTGTCCAGGGAGCCCGCAGTTTCGACACCCCAGACGATTTTTAGGCTCTCGGTTGCTGCCGCCACCATTTGTAGTAATGCCGCGTACACACGGACAGACTTTTCGACGGACTAGGTCCAGCGGACTTTCCAACGGACTTTCGAATGAACGGACTTGCCTACACACAATCAACCAAAGTCCAATAGATTCGTACGTGATGACGTACGACCGGACTAGAATAAGGAAGTTCATAGCCAGTAGCCAATAGCTGCCCTAGTGTCGGTTTTTGTCCGTCGGACTAGCATATAGACGAGCAGACTTTTCTACCAGACTCGAGTCCATCGGAAAGATTTGAAACATGTTTGATTTCTAGGTCCGTCGGACTTTTGGGGGAAAAAAAGTGAGCTGGAGCCCACACACGGTCAAATTGTCCGACGGAGTCCGGTCCGCCGGACCTAGTCCGTCGAAAAGTCCGCTCGTGTGTACGCGGCATAAGGGAACCCTGCAGCGAAGCCTTCACAGCCGGTTCCCTACTGCACATGCACGAAGTGTGCTGTGTTTTCTAATTGGCCTGGCGGCGGAGGAAGGAGAAGGGGGAGGTAAACTTCCGAGGGATGGCGCCACCTCCCGGAAGTGGGGACAGGTACCTATCAAAAACAGGTACCTATTCCCCCCTCCCCCCTGAATGGTGCCAAATGTGGCACCGGAGGGGGGGGGGTTGGGGGGGGGTCAGTTAAGTGGAAGTTTCACTTTTGGGTGGGACTCTGCTTTAAGCTTACAGTGTGCATGAGGCCTTAGTGACATCACTAATGGACAGAGCAAAGTTTACATTTCCACGATGTGCCTGTTAATCTGATAATTACTTTGTCATTTCTTAAGACAACAATGTAATACAACATTCCTTTTGTGGGGACAAGCGTGACTTTTCATTAGGCAATGCTGTCTTGAAAAAAATCATAATATTCTATGTAATCTATAGAAAATAGAATGCATTGTTTTTCTATTTTGACCAGTGTTAGCTTTACAAAAGTAGTTTTATTGTAAAAAAATAAAAGGACTGCATTTTATGCCATACTTTGTTCCATTTAAAATGACACTAAATTAGTTTTTTTTTTTTTTTTTTTTTTTGTATTTTGTGCATTTTTTAGGCAACATTGAAAAAAAAAAAAAGTTTTACTTGTAAGATATAACTGATGCCATATGCAGGTCAAGTGTCAGACTTTGATCTTCATATGAATGATATATTGAATACAGTGTAGTAATACTGTACACTGTTACATTGTATTTACTCAATGACACTTGGAAACCATCTGCAAGCCTAATTTTACACAGGAGAAGCTGCTATTTGATGGCCAGTACTTAAAAATTCCCATCTATCATTTTGACAGCTGGTAATAGCAGTGGGAGCAGCGGCTACAGAGGAGGAGGAGGAGGAGGAGGAGGAGGAGGAGGAGGAGAAGGGCATAGGGGATACATTCCGGAAACTTTGTTGAAGTGTTTTGGGATGTATCTACTACCTATAAAAGATCATGAACTTGTTAAAATGCATCTAAATTGAAATACCAAAGTTACATATATTACAGTTTAGCAGTCCTTAGATGAGGCAGCTGCATTTGTTTCCTTTTTTCAGGCTTCTTCATTTATGCCTGGTAATCCTGTAATTAACAAACTTCCTATCCATAAGATGGGCTATGCTCACTTACACCACTGTATCTAAGGAGGTTGGTCTGCTGTGGTTGTCACTCTAGGCTGCTCTCCTGATTTGGACTATTATGTACAAATGATAGCTGGGAATACTAATAATATTTAAAATATCAGTTTGGTGTACAAGAAGTTACAATGACACTTGAAGTCAGGAAAAATATACAGTACTGTACTTTCGAACATTTACTGAAAAAAATTTTAAAAAATGCAGCGTCCAATCTAAGAAGCAGTAAGCAGCAATATATAGTATCTTATGCTGCCCTATCCCGTGGTGGTCTTCTCTGGACTCACCCCCCCCAGATCCAGTGGATGTAAGGGAGGAGATGTTGGAATCTTTCTAGCCCCACATAGCACCTTTCAGGTACTTCAACCACCTCCCTCTCTGTCACTCTCCTCTTTCGAAGCACACTGCATTAGTCTCTTCACTTCAGTTTCTCTAAGGATAGCTGTGATCTACAGGCCCCCTGGACCAGGATCAACCTTTCTTGATTAATTCTCTGGCTGGCTACCCTACTTTCTTTCTTCTAAAATCCCCACAATCATTCTGGGTGACTTCAACATCCCTATTAATACCAACACTCCTGCCACTTCCAAACTTCTCAGCCTTTGACCTGAAGCAGTGGATACATGCTCCTACTTACTCTGAAGGCAATAATATGACCTCGCTTTCTTTCACCTTTGCACTCCATGCAACCTCTTTAACTATCCATTCCCTCTCTCTGATCACTACCTTATTAGTTTCACTCTCACCCTCTCCTCCACCTCCTCTCCATTCGACCACCTAAAAGTTACCCGCAGAAACCTACATCATCTCAACCCTTCTCTTCTCTACTCTGCTACCGACGACCTCTACGACAAAATCTCACCCCTATCCTGCACCGACCTAGCCACTTCTGTCTACAACTACTAGCCTCACTGGACTCCCTCACTAGACACAGAATCAGGCCCCGTCCCGTTCAACCTTGGCAAACAGATGATACTAGAAGTCTGAAAAAACATAGTCGTGCTCATGAGCACCTGTGGCGTAAGACTAAGTATCAGAAACATTTCAACCAATATAAATCTGCCCTCCAAAAATACAATTCCAGCCTCCTCACTGCCAAGCAGACCTATTTTATCACTCTCATTAGCAAATTATCATCCCGTCCCCGTCAATGCTTCTCTACCTTCTACTCTCTACTGTCCGACCTGGCCGCTCAGCTGTCGGCTAATTGCCAGCTCCTATCTCTCCACAGTTACTCAGCTGTTGATGATATCCTGCTTGTCAGTCCTGCCTACTTAAGCCGTCCAGCCCAGTGGATCGCTGCCTTCGCCTTGGTCAACATCACAGCTCCTGCGTTCCTGTTCAAAGACTTGCTTTGCTGACATCCCTTCTGGCTCCAAATCCTACTTGCTGCTCCACTACATTGATCCCTGACTTCTGGATTGGCTGACTATCTGTTCCAGTTACTGAACTTTGGCTATGTTTTGACTAAGTCTGTTCTTTTTACTTTAATTATTAAACAAGTGTGATTCAACTGTACTTCTGTCCCAGCCTGATTTCATGGTTTCTGACATCTACTTCGTCCTCTACCCGCCAACTCACTCACTACCCAGGAGATCGCCAATCACTTCAAACAGAAGATTGATACAATTCGCAAGGGGATCTCTACTGCTTGGATACCCTCCACGCTTTACACTTCATGCCCAGAGGTACAATCATTATTTTCCTCTTTTAACCCCACCACTATAGACGAGGTTGCTAAACTAGTTGCCAACGTCCACCTTACCACCTGACCTCTGGATCCTGTTCCCTCGCAAATGCTATGTTCACCCTCTGGCTCTATTCTACACTCTCGAACCCACATCTTTGATCTCTCCCTCTCTTCTGGCATCTTCCCCAACTCTCTAAAACATGCACTTGTCAGCCCCATACTTAAAAAGCCCTCACTGGACCCATCCAGTCTTAACAACCAATGCCCCATCTCCTTGCTCCCCTTCTTATCCAAACTCCTTGAATGTCTGGTCTACAACCGACAGAGCGTCCACCTTGCTAATAGCCTTCTTGATCCCCTTCAGTCTGGATTTCGTCCTCAACACTCCACAGAAACTGCTCTCCTAAAACTAACAAACGATCTACTAATGACCAAAACCAATTGACACTATTCTGTACTCCTACTCCTGGACCCCTCTGCTGCCTTTGATACGGTTGACCACCTCCTCCTCAAAAAACTCCATGCCTTTGGTTTTCGTGACTGTACTCTTCGCTGGTTCTCTTCCTACTTATCCAACCGCACTTTTAGCATTTCTTACAACTCATGCTGCTGATGGTGTTGGTTCCCTCAGTCCTGAGGGCGCAGAGCTCGGAGGTGTCTGTCACCCACCCTCTGGGAGCCTCAGCACCCTGCCCGGGAGGAGGTGGGAGGCCATGGCCTGGGCTGCCCTGAAAGACACCATCAAGCAGAACGGAACACTTCCCAAGAGGGTCCAGATGCATTGAATAAACATCTGGCCCCCCATTAAGCATTTATATTTTATATGTACCACGTGTATCCCCTCATCGGTCTGAATGGTTAATGAAGTGATCCGGAGAGCCCTGAATGTGCTTGCTGCATACTGGAATCAAGCTGTGCTTTATACTACATGCTTTCCTTGATCCTCTGTAACGGGGGATCACGGTCATCTGGTAAGAAGTGATTTCTCCTATTTGGTGGTGGATTCAGCACAATCTTTTTTTAAATAACGTTTGGAGCTGCCATCGCACTTAAGGATGGACTTCATCAATTGAATTTTGAGCACGGGGGATTTTATATGGATGTACCGTATATACTCGAGTATAAGCCGAGTTTTTCAGCACATTCTTTTGTACTGAAAATGCCCCCTCGGCTTATACTCGAGTCAAGCACTTTTCTGCAGCAGAGAATGACATTTTCTGAACCAACTTTGGGGCCCGGTATCTCAGGGCCACTTGGTGCTAGAAACCCCAAATTTTGTGTGGAACTAGCACTACAACATATCCAAAGCTGGGGTTCCTAACACAATGTGGCCCCAGGATACGGGGCGCCAAAGTCAGTTTGGAAAATGTCCTTCTCTGCTGCAGAAAAGTGCTTGACATTTTCCAAACCGACTTCCGGGCGATGTATCTCGGGGCTACTTGGTGCTAGGAACCCTAGCTTTGGATATGTCGTAGTGATAGTCCCACTGAGTTTGTACACCAAATTTGGGGTTTCCTAGCACCAAGTGGCCCTGAGATAAGGGGCCCCAAAGTCGGTCAACTGTGTCCATCTGCAATGTCATTTCGGGACCCTTTGGGTCCAGAGACCCCAAATTTTGGCTGCAGCTAGGGGGCATCTAGGAACCCTTAACTACCGAGATTGAAGTTCGGGGGACCTATGGCTGCAAATGGGCACAGTGAGGCTGCAAATGGGCATTGTTGACCCTCTTTTCCACTTACAGTAGCTGCGCATTTCTCACCCTAGGCTTATACTCAAGTCAATAAGTTTTCCCAGTTTTTTGTGGTAAAATTAGGTGCCTCGGCTTATATTCGGGTCGGCTTATACTCAGGTATATATGGTATATTGTTGGACTTTATTGGTTCTTCGAACACTGGTGGACTTTATTATTATATTCATTTATAATTCTTACAATTAATTATTAAGGTTTATATATAATAATAATAATAATGATTTTTTGAACACTGGTGGGGTATATATTGATCAATTATCATTTATGATCTAAAGGTTTATCGCGATTCTTATTTTTCTTACTAGATTTTCACTGTGTTAATGTTATACAGGAGAATTGCAGCTTCCGACAAAGTTTCTTTGGAATTTCATTTTATCATTTATTTTCATAGTGCAGTTTTTCACACGTTTTTCAGCTTACAACTCGACTTTCTCCTCTACCTTTCTCTATTGGGGTTCCCCAAGGTTCTCTCCTATTTTCAATCTACACCTCCTCCCTGAGTCAGCTGATAGCCTCCCATGGCTTCCAATACCACCTTTACGGTGACGACAACCAAATCTATTCCTCTACCCCTCAGCTCACTCCCTCTGTCTCCTCAAGTATCACTAATTTACTATCAGATATATCAGTCTGGATGTCACATCACTTCCTCAAACTCAATCTATCCAAAACCGAACTTACAATTCTTCCTCCCCCATGTGTCCCTTCCCCTGATCTCTCTGTCAAAATCGATGGTACATCTATAAGCCCATCCCCGCATTCCAAGGTTCTAGGTGTAGTCTGTTGGCACTATATAAATCATGTATAATAATATTATTATTAATAATTACATTGTTGTTTTAGATTTAAGCTATCCTTTAACCCCCTTCGCTGCCAGGCCTGTACATCGTAGGGGCTCTGAGAAAGAGGAGATCCCCCTTCAAAACGCATAAGCCATCTGGAAAGTCCTCCGGCATGTTGGACACAGTCCTGGTGACCTGGTTGCTCTTTGTCCATTGTGGGACTGTGATATGCTTTTACTATCCACTTGTTTGTGAGTATGTTTCCTTCTTCATGATTTTAATAAATATTACTTGGGTAATGCGCAAGGTTGGTGCGCCCTCTCTTCATTCTTTTACCATGTACATCGTACAGACCGGACAGCGGGGGGTTTTACACACATTCCCAGTGATTGTGTGTAAATCTGACAAGCAGACTCCTGCCTGTCAGATGGAAGCATTCCAGCGGCTGCGCTGCCAGCCAAATGCTTCCACACACCCCCAGTAACATGGGCACCCTTTCCCCCCGCCATGTATCCCGGGATCCACACAGCGAGTGCCATCAGGTATGGGGGAGAGAGCTGTGTAGGCACATGTCCGCTCTCCTTGCCTCCTTGCTGGGAACATCACTTCTGGGTCTGTTTCTTAGTGTCTCCGCATTACATTACATTTAGTGGCACACAGGGGAGACATCCAGGGTCTTTTTGACCTCGGATGTCTCCCTAAAGAGAACCTGCCACCAAAAACAATCATCATATATGGGGACTTTTTGTCCCCTATGTAATAAAGAAGAAAAAAAAAAAAAAAAAGTAAAAAATTTTGTTTTTAAAATTGTAAAAATTTAAGTTACACACAAGGACATAAAATCCCCCCGAATTTTTTTTTGGAGGCCCCCCAACTCACATATATGCATGAACAAACGCAGGCGTTGGGTGCGCCTATGCATGAAAACGTCAATTGTGTTACATATAGCCGTGCACACCGGCATGAGAGCAATAAGTCTAGCACCAGACCTATAGGGGGCTTTTTAAAGTATGGAAAATATAAAATACTGCTGTCTGTTGCCATTTCATGGGCGCAGGCAAATTTGAGGTTTACAGTGCAACCTCGTCTTTTATATTTTACAAAAAAAAAAATATTGGGTAATTTATTGCGTTTGTATGGCCTAACATAAATATTGTGTGAAATAAAAAATTGGAACTACCACTACATTGGGAGCGATCGCAAGGGCCAGACCATAAATCATTACTCTTGGGAGGAGTCTGTTAATGGCGCCGGGCTAGGAAGCGCCGTTGACTTCCGTGTCTTCAACCCTGTGAGCCCTCGCTGATGCCGATGTTGCAGATACGGGTTTGTGAGCAGCCGGACCCCCCAGCAGATTGGTATTGATCCCCCCTTCCCTGACGCAGGACCTATGAGTAAGGTAAGGCAGGAGTTGCTGTGCAGTCAGAGGTCGGGAGAGAAGTGTGGTGAGAGACGCTGTGTCTCAGAGACACAGCGGGGATTACGGCGGCGCTGTGAGAGGAGAAGGACAGCTGGTGCGGCTCTACCTTTCCCCACTCTCCTCCGGAGTTCTCAGGAATAAAACAGAAGGCTTGACTGGGCAGTCAGGACGGGAAGCGGTGTGAGGGGACAGGTGTCGGACCAGGGCAGTGTGAGCGCTGCGGGATCCCTCGCTCTCTCCCCCCCTGTATTCATCCCTAGATCATAACATCGAGTTAGGTGCCTGCGCCTAGGTAAAACAACGGGAAGGAATTGATGAAGTGCAGGCAACCTTAGTGAAGAGGAAGAGGGAAGAGGGGAGAGGAGAGAGAAAAGAGAGAATAAACAGAGAGTGAACAGATCCAGGGACTCAACAGTGAGATCACTCAAGCAGAATAAAAGAAAGGAAAGAAAATCTGCATTGGAAAATGGAGGAACACCCATTCCCACCCCCTCAAGATAAGTAAACTGCTGCTCTATTTAGGATAAAGGCTGTACTCTTTTAGATGTTATGTATGAGAATCCATAAGAACTAGTTGGTTTGAATAGAAGTCTCTGGTGCCCTCCCCCCATTGAATGCAGCTCCTGGTGTACAGTACTTACTCTTACTATCATATTATAATCCATCCCCAGTTAAGTGACAAAATGGGATTAACATCTGACTGTATAATTATTTTTCGGTAAGAAAAGAAATAGTAACATCACTGATATTTAATATCCGAACACTGTTTTGAAAGGTGACAAGGTTCATGAAGTCTGCCAATAATGACATAAGGAAGTAAAATAAAAGCTGTTACCAAGGTAATTGTATTTTTGAAAGCTGGACGTTCATTTCCTATTGCTTACCTTCTTATTTCCTATTTCCCACCATATTTTACAACAAGATAATAAAAATGGACTAACTTAGGAAGTAAAACCGGCAAGAAAGCTGCCTGAAGCTAAGTTTCCAGCTGCGTGGTTCCGCCCCCCCCCCTTTTTTTTTTTTTTCTTTTCCGTTTCCCTCATGAGGGGCAAAAGCGGGAGAGGTGGAGGGGTGGTGACAAAATCCCCACGCCCTAGTATTAGCCCCACTCCTGGTCCAATGCATAGATATGTAACCCAGGGAGGAGATGAGGAAGGGACAGCTCTGGCAGTGGACGAGACAACAAAGCTCCAAAGGAAGGTTAGCAGAGAATAAGGAAAAGAAAGATAAAAAGAGTCAGACAAAAACAAGCATGGACAGCAGCATAACCCCGGATAGTAGAACAGAACAGAGCAAGAAACTGAACCCGAGAACCCCCTTAAAACAACAGGTGATCAGAAAACGGTCCAACTACCAACAATGACAGACATGGAAAGGATGTTTGCAGCGTTGGAAACTTCACTAAAATCAGAAATGACAAAACTCCATAAAGATATGGGACATATGCTCGCTAGAGTGGAGGAAGTGGAAAAAAAAAAATCGGGCATACATTCAAGAAGAATTAAAGAGTTAAAAAAGGAAATAAAATTTTTAAAGCAAGAACAAAAGGAACAGGCGTAAAGATTTGAGGACCAGGAAAACAAGGAAAAGAGGAAGAACCTGAGAGTCCGTGGACTCCCAGAATCGCCTCAAACAGAAAATTTAATAGAGGTAATCGGGCAAGTTCTCAACCCAGGAAGTACTAACGAAACAACAAATGAGTTTAAAATTGAAGAAGCCTACAGAACAAGAAGGCCACTAGGTCCCTCTAATGAGACCCCAAGAGACATCGTGGTCCGTTTTGCTACCTTAGAAGGAAAGAACCAAGTCTGGAAAAACTTAAAAGGGAAATCGCCAATAAAAATCGAGGGAAAGGAAATTCAGATCTTCCAAGACCTATCTCAAGATACGCTAAAAAGAAGGAGGACGTTAAAACCGTTATTAAAAATATTGCAAGAAAATGGACTCCAATATAACTGGGGCTTCCCTGCGTGCCTATTGGTTAAGAAAAATGGAAGAACAACAAAATTGAGATTCCCGGAAGAAATCCCCGATTTCTGTAAAACCCTGGGAATTCCCTCAACAAAAAACTCGGAAGAACCAGCTAAAAAATTAGACAGGCAGACAGGGGATGAAGCACACTGGCAGCTAGGTCATAGGAAATAGTTCCGGAGATAAGGGAAGAGGGGGTGAGGGGCTGGGAGAAATAGGCAAAGGGTTAAAAAATAGGAAAACAAAGAAAGGAGGCATCAAGGGGAGGAGGGGAGGAGGGGAGGGGATCCTGGGGAAGGGGTGCTTTCTGCTGACACCACCCTAGCCTTTGGGAGGAGGGTGGTCCAGGGGACCAAGCAGATTTCCACCTCAGGTGAGGGAGTAGGGATAAGAAACCTTTAAAATAACATGGTACCTACTCATGACCTTCTGGTCAAGTGCACAAGGGTTTGGGGTTCTGGTATGGGGGGAGGGAGGGAAATGGGAGGGTCAGAGGGGTTCAGGGGAGGGAGGGAGTTGAGCGGGAGAGAAGGGAGGGTTTAGGACTGTCTCACCAAAAAGAAAAAAAAAATAGGGAAAAAAAAAAGGAGAAAAAAGAAAGGAAAACTTTATGCTGCCTAGACGACCATTTGGACGGAGGGGCTCGCCCGGGTGCTGGCCCCTGGGGGGAGGTCTTTCCCCCCCCGTGTCCCTCTTCGGGGCGCGGAGTGAGGGCCTCTCCTACAGGGGGGACAAGGTGGGAAAATAGAGCTGTAAATGGAAGAAATAAATAAAGTAAAAATTCTGACATACAATGTCCGAGGGCTGAACTCGCCTCAAAAAAGGCGTTCAATTCTGCGGGAAATGGAAAGACTCAAGGCTGATATAGTTTTCCTGCAGGAAACGCATATAAAGCAGGACTCGAATGTTAAAATATATTCCAAAAATATCCCACTCTGGTACTATGGAGACTCACCTACAAGAAGAGCAAAAGGTGTCGCAATTAGGTTCGGGAAAAACAGTGGCTTTAGTATTGAAAAGATAAAGGCAGATCCAGAGGGACGATTCCTCTTTCTCATAGGGACAATACAAGACACAAAGTATACATTTGCAAATTTCTACTGCCCTAATAAGAATCCTAAAAAATTTCTAGTGGAGAAAATGACTGACCTATTTAAATTTAAACAGGGTAAATTAATAGTAGCAGGTGATCTTAACTTCGTCATGGATCACAACCTGGATTCTACATCCACTGCCCTAGATAGAGAAAGAAAACAACTAAGGAGGATTAAAAAGAAACTACATGAATTGCAATTGGTAAATGCTTGGGAAATTCAGCACCCAGGAATAAAAGATTATACATATTTCTCAACAATACATAAAACGTACACTAGACTGGATTATATTATGCTAGAACATAGACTATTGGAAGAAGTATTGGAGACAGAAATTGAAACGTCAGTCTTTTCAGACCACTCTCCAGTCTCTATGCAGATAAACCTTCGGGGAGAATCTATGGGTAGAGGAACATGGCGAATCAACAAAGAACTATTGGAAGACGAAGGTATTGAAAAAACAATAAAAGACGTGATTGAAAAATACTTTCGGGAAAATAATACCCCTGGCTTCTCAAGAGCAACCTTATGGGAGGCACATAAAGTTGTAATTAGGGGAAAATTTATATCTATAGGAACGGGAAAGAAGAAGGAAAAGAGAAAGAATATGCTAAAAACTCCAAAATGAAATGTATAATCTGGAACAAAGGCATAAAAAGGAAGGCAAAAATGAAATATATCGGTCCCTGATCTTAAAAAGAGAACAATTAAAAGAACTGATGGAGGAAGATAGAAAGGAAATCAATAGGGCTACAAGTCAGAGATTTATGATGGGTAATAAAGCAGGAAAGTACCTCGCAAATGTTCTAAGAAAGAAGAAGACCTTTGCACAATATTATAGTGCTTTATATGCTATAAAAAAGCAAGAAACAAGACAACAAGCAGAAAGAAAGAGGAAGATGACCCAAATTTATCTGGAAAAAGCCAATTTACCAAAAATTAAACCTGAGCTACTGTTGGACCTAGAAAAGGAAATAACACAAGAAGAGATCAAGGCGGCATTAAAAGAAACCTCCATTGGTAAAAGTCCTGGGCCAGATGGATTCACGATCAGATACTATAAAAAATTTCAAGACCAACTGATTCCAAAGCTATGCGAATATCTAAACAAAATAGGAGAAGAAGAAGATATTAGGAAAGAGTCTCTCCTAGCACATATCACCATAATACCCAAAGAAGGAAAGGATAAAGTTAACTGCTCAAGCTATAGGCCCATTGCTCTATTGAACACAGATACAAAACTTTATGCCAAAATTTTAGCCACAAGAATAAAAACTTTGATGCCACTATGGATAAACCTGGACCAGACCGGATTTGTCCTGGGTAGAGAAGGAAGGGACAAAAGCATAAAAACACTCCTGATGCTAAAAAGAAAGAACACCAACATTTCCCCAGATCTACTCCTGTCAATCGATGCAGAAAAAGCATTTGACAGGGTAGACTGGGGATTTATGATGACTACACTACAACACATCGGAATGGGGCCTAAAATAATGAAGTGGATAAACAACTTATATACAGGACCTACAGCAAGAGTAAGAGTAAACGGTAAGATGTCGCCAGCATTTGAAATGTGCAACGGAACGCGGCAAGGATGCCCACTCTCGCCTCTTCTATACGTACTGTCACTGGAGCCTTTTTTGGCGACCTTGCAAAATAACCGTGGGATAGAAGGGGTTCAAGTAGAGGGAAAAGAACATAAAGTTGCGGCTTATGCCGATGACATCCTTGTGCATGTGACCAAGCCTAGAGAGACCCTGTTAAATATCCTGACAGAAGTAGAAAAGTACAGTGAACTTTCAAATTGCAAAATAAACCCTATAAAAACAGAAATACTGAACCTTGGAGTAGGAAAAAAAGACATCTTGGCCCTTCAAGAAGAATTCCCATTTACGTGGGTAAAGGGTGAGTTACCCTACCTTGGGATTAAATTAACACCATCCTTCGAAAAAATTTATTCTGCAAACTATATCCCATTATTAAATGAGATCAAGGCAGAAGTCAAGAAGACAAATACACAATCAATAACTTGGATTGGAAGAGTCAATACGCTCAAAATGGTAATTCTACCCAAAATATTGTACAAATTCCAAATGTTGCCAATAGGGGTCCCACAGAGTTTTTTTTAAATTATACAAAAAATACTGACAAAATGTATTTGGCGAAATAAAAAAACCAAGATTAAAATTTGCACTAATTTCCAGGAAAAGACAGTACTGGGGGTTAGCAGCACCGGATATTTTTAGGTACTATAAAGCAGTAAATCTATAACGTATGTTTGAGTGGACAAAGGAAAAGAGAGAAAAAAAATGAATAGCGATAGAAAACACCTAAAAGTAAAACCACGTTGCACAAGAATATTTGGATATCAAATAAGTATAGAACATTAGATCTAAACACACATGAATTGACAAAAAACGCTTTCAGAATTTGGGACGCATTACACAATAGCCCTCACTGGTACAAAGTTTTTTTCACCGAAGACTTAATTCGAAGACTTAAAATAAAGAATCCACAAATCAAAGATATCATTAGGAAAGGGAAGATGGAATCTGCACAAGAATTAGAGCTTAAATTTGGTGGGAAATTACGCGAATGGGAATATATTCAATTAAAGCACCTCGTCACTACATCACCGTATAAGTTTAGAGATGGAGAAGAATTCAGTTGTTTGAAAAAACTCTGTGTGACACCAACGCCATTAAAGAGAGGCATTTTTAAAAGTCTATGAGTTCCTGTCGGACCTTGAGGGCCAAAAAAGACCCTCCTTCATAGAAAAATGGGAAAAAGAATTAGAAACAAATTTGGAAGAGCAACAAATTGAGAAAATGATTGCAGGAGGATATAATCAAGCTTGGGATATCAACACCATCGAGATGAACTACAAATTTCTAGTTAGGTGGTACATGAGAGGCTTCATAGAATTAACCAGGAAAGATCACCATTATGTTGGAGAAACTGTGGAAAAAAAGCCACAATGATACACATATGGTGGGACTGTCCAAAAATCAATGTATTCTGGCAAGAAGTAATTACATGTATAAAGGAGATAACGGGAGAGAAGTTAGAAAATAATAGACTGGCTTGTCTGTTTCATGATGCCAACTCTCCCAAAAAGCAATACATGAAAAAGGTAACGTCAAAACTATTGAACGCTGCAAAGCGATTGGTCCCAAAAAAATGGTTAAAGAGTGAAAGTCCAGACATAAGAGAATGGTTTAATCAAGTGGAGCACTATCACAAAATGTAATTATTTTGGAGCAAGGACAATTAGATAAATGTGCTTTTGTCTGGAACAATTGGGTAAAATACAAAACATCGGACATCTATAGGCAGAAGTTGGCAGAAAGTATAAGATCATAAGAAGAAAAAACATCGGGGAAAGAAAGGATGGGAAATATAGTGGTGAGGCGGGGGGGGGGGGGGGTTTAGGGTAAAACTAGAGCGGGAGGGTCGTTGGGGAGGAGCGGGGGTGGCGTAGATTGAGATTCTTTTAAAGCAGTTGGCATAAATAAAATAGAGGGACTTTCCTTTTGTTTTTATTTTTTCGTTTTGATCTGTTCTCTTTCTTCCTTTTTTGTTTAATGTTACCACAATGATGTGAACTTGAGAAGGGACAGGTTTTGAACGTCAAGTTGAAATAAGTCTCTCAAAGGTAGACACTGAAGTGGTAAAAAAAAAAAAAAAAGGAACTACCACTATTTTATTTACTAGGGGGTCTGCTTCCTGAAAATATATAATTTTTGGGGGGTTTATGTAATCTTCAGGCCTAAAATGATTTTTTAAACGTGTGCAAAAATAAAATAAAAAAATTGGCTCCGGCAGTGAAAGGGTTAATATATGTGATGCACTGGATGTGGTGGACACCAACATAATACAAAAAGTACAAGTACTAAGAAGCAAATTGGCTTCCCCCCATGTTACAAACTAAAAGATTGATTGCATTTTGCAATTTCTCAGCTACTGACTTAAAATAATATCCTACTTTTTAATCACATTTAATTTTTTGAGTGTTAACCTATTATAGTATAAACATACTGCTGGCAAGGAGGTGGGGGCAGAAACTACAGATTTGATCGTGTTAGCAGCCTAGCATTTCAGCACTAAAAGGTTTCTCCTGCTATAGTAAGTCATGCTGGAATTCTGCCAATTCACTAGAGACTCTGAAAGGTGCTAATTAGGGTTGTATGTCACAAGACAAGCTGCTCGGATATGGGCTCACTCAGCCAATGGTACCTATGGTACCTTCAGACAGTTAATAAGGGGAGTAAAAAGTGCTTGTTGTAACGCTAGATACTTTCTAGTAATGAAAAATTCTGCTGCTTCAGTTTTCCAAGCATCCTAAACCTTTGGTCGTGTTATCTGAATATGAGGATCCACCAGTCTGACTTCTGATCCTTTTGGCAGAGAATGCATGACCAGACACATGGGTGGTAAAAAGAGGGGTAGCTTGAAGCTTGTGGGCTCTGAGACAAAAGGCTCCCTCTAACATTACCACCCGCCGCTTCCACCGTGTGCCAAGATACTCCTACCACGTGCCAAGATATTTCAAGTGGCTAAAGAGGTATTTCAGATCTTTATTTACAGAATGAGTGAGTAATGCAAAAGAATTTGGAGAAAGTGTCCACATTTTGACCTTTCAAATTCTTTTTAAATACCCTGGAGCAGGGATAGGCAACCAACATGAAAGAAAATTGAAGCTCACAAAGTTTCTGCGACCTTTTCTTTTTTTAAAAAAAATTATTTAGCAAGGCCTAACTAAATAGGAAATAAAACTTAGAAAAAAAATAGTCAGTAGAGCAGAGGATGGGGTCAGTAGGGCAGAGGACGGCGTCAGTAGGACAGAGGACGGCGTCAGGAAGGCAGAGGACGGCGTCAGGAAGGCAGAGGACTGTGTCAGTAGGGCAGAGGACGGCGTCAGTAGGGCAGAGGACGGCGTCAGTAGAGAAGGGGACGGCGTCAGTAGGGCAGAGGACGGCGTCAGTAGGGCAGAGGACGGCGTCAGTAGGGCAGAGGACGGCATCAGTAGGGCAGAGGACAGTGTCAGTAGGGCAGAGGACGGCGTCAGCAAGGCAGAGGACGGCGTCAGCAAGGCAGAGGACGGCGTCAGCAAGGCAGAGGACGGCGTCAGCAAGGCAGAGGACGGCGTCAGCAAGGCAGAGGACGGCGTCAGCAAGGCAGAGGACGGCGTCAGCAGGGCAGAGGACCGCGTCAGCAGGGCAGAGGACTGCGTCAGCAGGGCAGAGGACCGCGTCAGCAGGGCAGAGGACCGCGTCAGCAGGGCAGAGGACGGCGTCAGCAGAGCAGAGGACGGCGTCAGTAGGGCAGAGGACGGCGTCAGCAGAGCAGAGGACGGCGTCAGTAGGGCAGAGGACGGTGTCAGTAGGGCAGAGGACGGTGTCAGTAGAGCAGAGGACGGTGTCAGTAGGGCAGAGGACAGTGTCAGTAGGGCAGAGGACGGTGTCAGTAGAGCAGAGGACGGCGTCAGTAGGGCAGAGGACGGCGTCAGTAGGGCAGAGGACGGTGTCAGTAGGGCAGAGGACGGCGTCAGTAGAGCAGAGGACGGCGTCAGTAGGGCAAAGGACGGTGTCAGTAGAGCAGAGGACGGCGTCAGTAGGGCAGAGGAGAGCAGCGGACTGTGTCGCTAGAGCAGCGGACTGTGTCGCTAGAGCAGCGGACTGTGTCGCTAGAGCAGCGGACTGTGTTGCTAGAGCAGCGGACTGTGTCGGTTTTTCTATTTTTATTTTATTTCATTTTTTTAATATTCTTTTTTACAATTTTTTTTAGCAGCCCTGTTGACTGGCTTTGGTCAGATATCAGCAGATGTCTCACTTCTGAGACAGAGAAAGGGACTGAGAATAGAGATTCCGCAGCCCCCGTCTCTGCCACCTCAGCTGCACGGGACAGTGAATGAATAGGAAGTGCTCTGTGCAGAGTGGCTTTTGTTTCATTCACAAACCGAGGCATAGTAAACAGTTTACTATGCTTCAGCTATGATTGAACACAGTGACTGATCAGTACCAATCACTCACTGTATTCATTTAGAAAAAGAGGGGGCTAGTAAATGAATATCTACCAGCCCCTTCCTCCACTTTCCATACTTCCATCCCCTGTTCTGGGGACAGGGGAGCACACAGGAGGCCCAGCCAGCAGAAATAAGAGTAACCTGGACAGGAGGGGTGGCATATACAGGAACCAATCCCCTTTATTTTCCCCCTGAGGTCGCTGAATTCCAGGAATGGCAGAAAAGGAGAGGAGGAGAAGCAGGCATTCAGCGGCTGCAGGAGAAATATGGAGGCGATTGGTTCCTGTATATGCCACCCCTCCTGTCTAGGTGTAAAACCAAAAGTAACAGGGAGGGCACATGGGGCGGGGTCACCATTGCGACCCCTGACGATACTCCAGTGGTGGTGGATACCGTGGCAGTTTATCAGTAACTCATACCTTCTATACGACTACACTTTTCTGTTATATGCAACAATGAAACAACATGAAGACTTCCTATCTTGGCACTCAAATGTAGCCATGTTCAACCAGGATAAGTCAATAGATGCCCATAACAATTAACTAGATGTGTGCAATTATTTATCTGTTACAAAAATAACTAGTTATAAGTGAGTGATTACCGGGAATAACGTGCATTTATTATCATGAACTGCCCAGGAAAACACATACTAATCTCACTAGTCTAGTTCTGTGTTTAAAACATCTTGTGAGAACAACCAGACAGCATAGTAAAACAAGAACGAGACTGACATACATGTATTTTCCATACCCATGTAGAATTTCCTGCTGAGTGACTATTGATAGCAGTTCAGCTGCCTCCTTTGACAGGGATTTACATTCATTTCTTAGCTCTATGCTTTCTTTGAACAGAAGCTCAGCTTCAGCTATTGTAAAAGAAGAAGAGGAGAACATAAAAAAAATGAACACCACAAATTAAAATAATATTATAGTTCGTTATGACCGTATAATGAAGTAAATGACCCCAGCAGTAAATACAATTAGGTCAAGCAGAGGTGATCAAATAATGGCTGGTCGCAGATATAAGTAGAACTCAGCAAGGCCCCTTTCACACTTGCGCGACTTGGGAGTGCAAAGTCGCAAGGCAAGTCGTACCCCATGATTTTCAATGAGTACCATTCAAGTCGCAGCGACTTCAAAGTAGTCACTGCACTACTTTGGTCCAACTTTGATGCGACTTGAGGTCCATAGATCTCAAGATTACACAGGCATTGCTTCAAGTCGCAGCAAAATCACGGCAAAAAATAAATAAATAAATTGCGTGACTTTCAGGTCACACAAGTGTGAAAGGGGCCTTACTGTACTTTGTGCATCAATATTATTCTTTGGACTGGCTACTAGAGCTGCACAATCAATCGTCAAGAATCGTTATCGCGATCTTGACTAAAGTGTTTCACAATTCTTTCTATGCAAAGGATTCTCTCTGCTCTTTTGAAGCCACAGCCCTCAAAAGAAAGGAAGAGAAAAACTGGGCAGTCTGCCAAGAATCAAAACATTCTTTATCAGTTGAACTTAAGTATAAACATTGTAACAATTTGTCAACGGAATAGACTTTGTGTGTAAGTGAAAAAAGTTTAAACACTAAACCTTTTTCTGACATATGTTGGTTTCAAGTTAAAATCATTTTTTTTTTGCTAGAAAATTACCCCCAAACATCAATATATATATATATATTTTATATTTATATTATATTTTTTATAGTAGACACCCTAGAGAATTTTTTTTTGCTAGAAAATTACTTAGAACCCCCAAACATTATATATATATATATATATATATATATATATATATATATATATATATATATATATATATATATATATATATACACACACACACACACACACATATATATATTTTATATTATTTTTTTTTTTTTTAGTAGACACCCTAGAGAATAAAATGGTGGTTGTTGCAATATTTTATGTCACACTGTATTTGCGCAGCAGTCTTTCAAATGCATTTTTTTTTGGAAAAGATTACTTTAATGAATAAAAAAAAAAAAAAACTAACCAGTAAAGTTAGCCCATTTTTTTTTTTGTATGATGTGAAAGATTTTACATCACGGGAATCGTGAGAGAATCGTGATCTTTTTATTCTAACCAAAAAAATTGTGATTCTCATTTTGGCCAGAATCGTGCAGCTCTACTGGCTACTTTACCCACCAATGTAAATGATGAGGAAGGCTTGCATAGATTGAAGATTAATAATTCCATGGTAGCTAATGTAAGGCCAAAGCTTGTATATTTTAGTACTGAATGGAGAAGATTTTTGTGCTGCTGTCGAGATTTCCCTTCATTTTCTGTTTTAGAAAAGCAACAGGAAGGGAGGGAAAATCTCTCCAAAAAACAGGCGAGATTGTCAAACAGGCAGGATTTTTAATTCAGGACAGACAATTATGTCAGAACATGTCATACAAATGACACTGTCATGGTAGGGACCGTTTCCTTTTGACTAAAAAAAAAAAAAAGTATACCAAACTGTGCCGCAGTGATTGGTGGCCAGGGTAAAAGGTGGATCTAAAGTCTCATGGGAACACACCTCTTCACATAATACCCCTTACTAGTTAACATAAGTTATTAATGTTGTAAGCATTTCAGATCCCTTAAAGTGCATCTAAAGGTTTAATTTTTTTTCTAACATAACAAACATGTTCTATTTACATGCTCTGTGCAGTTGGTTTTACACAGAGCAGCCCAGATCCTCCTTTTCTAGGGTCCCCTGCCAGCACTCCTGGCTCCTCCTGCCTTTCATGAACAAAAATATCATCCATGAATGGAGGAGGCAGAACTTTCATTAATCTGCCCGTCCTCCATTCACAGAGCACGTTTCATTCATGGAAGTTATAGTACGGCTTCTATAAATAGAGGAGGCAGGCGGAAAGAGTGGGCATAGTCAAATGAAAAATAAATTTTCCATTTATTCAATCTACGTTTGCCACTAGTCAAAATGGCGACGAGGAGTATTTAACCACCTTACGTGATGGTAATTTCACTTGGCCAATCCCCAGACGTCCTATTGCTGACGAAACGCATAGGGTGGAGCCTTCGACAGTGACATCATCACGTTTGTTCCTTCCGAGACAGTGGATGGGCACACGATATAGGAAGTATAGCAAGACCAATGGTGATACCGCAACTCTGGCAGATCGAATCCGTACCGTTCCTTTGCTGATAAATGATCTACTTCTTGTAAGTGCAAACTTATTCTGTTATTAGACCTTATTTTTATCAACATACTACACATGGAAGTCTTTCTCGCTTTATGTTTTTGAGTACCATTAGCAACAGCGGGAGCTCTGGATATTCCCTAAGGGTTGAGAGAGAACCTACTTCCCTAGGCTGGGCGAGACTGCTGCGGCGGTCATCGCTTTCTGGTAAGCAGGTTATTCATACACTTTGGGTGGCGATCTGGATGCACGTCGTTTGTTTTGAAGATTTTGTCACGACTTTCTTCTTGCAATTTATTTTTGTTTATCTGGATGGACACTGTTATATAAGAATTTATGGATTTTTTTCTGTGATGGGACTTAGTTATAGTTTTCCTTTTTTCACTTTGGTATATTTTTCACATATACTTATAATTACACGTTTATTCAATATGATTTATGAGTTTATTTAGCGCTGCATCTTTTTTGATATTGCACTTTAATTGGAGTTTCTGTACTGGACTTTTTGATGTTAGCTGCTTATTTTATTATTATTTTTTAATTCCATATTGGTTTTAGCGCAGCGTTAGCCTTAGGGCTTCACATTTTTACTACATTTCCCTGTTCTGCCTTGTGAGATGACAGAGATCACTGCTCTCTGTCATCGAGAGCAGTGATCGCTTTCATGTGTGTTGAAGTCCCTACCCCCCCACAGTTAGAATCACTCCCTAGGACACACTTAACCCTTCATCGCCCCCTAGTGGTTAACCCCTTCACTGCCAGTATCATTTATACAGTAATCAGTGCATTTTTATAGCACTGATCGCTGTATAAATGACAATGGTCCCAAAATAGTGTAAAAAATGTCTGATATGTCCACCATAATGTCACAGTCCCGATAAAAATCACAGATCGCCATTACTAATAAAAAAAAATAATAAAAATGCTATAAAACTATCCCCTATTTTGTAGATGCTATAAATTTTGCGCAAACCAATCAATATGAGCTTATTGTGATTTTTTTTTTAGCAAAAATATGTAGAAGAATATATATCGGCCTAAAATGAGGAAAAAAATTTTTTTTTATATATTTTTGGGGGATGCTTATTAAAGCAAAAAGTAAAAAAATATTGCTTTTTTTTTTTTAATTGTCGCTTTTTTTATGTTTATAGTGCAAAAAATAAAAACCGCAGAGACGATCAAATACCACCAAAAGAAAGCTCTATTTGTGGGGGAAAAAAAAAAAGGACATCAATTTGGTTTGGGTACAATGTCGCACGACCGCGCAATTGTCAGTTAAAGCGACGCAGTGCCGAATCGCAAAAAAAGTGCTCTGGTCAGGAAGGGGGTAAATCCTTCCGGGGCTGAATTGGTTAAAACTCACTAATGTGCTACACTTAGATTGGCACCTGTGCTTTCTCCTCCTATTGCAGAAGAGACACTGCATGTCTGCAATAAAGAGCCTGCCTGCTCAAAGTGAGTGTGACAGCGGAACTTTAGTTCCTCTTTTTTTTTTCATAATTTTTATTGTTTTCTGGATAATTTGTACAAACAAGAGGTTATCATACAGCATGTGTCAAATAACGCTTATATTGGAAGAATGGTATATATATGCAACATGGAGTATCTATGCAGCGGAGAACAGGGACGGGTCGAAAGTTATAGAGCAATCTGGGAGAAATGGAAAGTTTTCAAATCATCAGAGAAATATGTGCAGGGAATGAGTGAAGAGGATTGAAGCAGTAAGGGCTCTTTCACACGGGGCGGATCAGTGATGATCCGCCCCATGAACACCCGCTTGCTCAGCGGAGATCGCTCCGCCAATCCCCGCTGAGCAGGAAGATGACAGCAGCGACGGACCTGTCAGAGGGCTGCTCTCCCCTATGGCGGATCGGATGATGACGGACCGTAAACGGATGGAAAAGTAGGGTTTTCCTCCGTTACACTTTTCGGAGCGGGTCGGATGTCAGCGGACATGTCACCGCTGACATCCGACGCTCCATAGGGATACATGTATGTCCGTTTTTTTATCCGAAAATGGAAGGATGAAAAACGGACATACGGATCCTCCGTGTGAAAGAGCCCTAGAGGAAATGAAGAGAGATTAAATATTTTCAGATGTATTAGAACGTTCTGTATATTTTTTTTTTGTATGGAAAACTTTCCTTAATAAATATTAAATAATAATAATAATAATAATAAATATATATATGAAGAATGGTAAATACAGTATGTGCGGTTCATCTGATAATAATTTGTACTCTTTTACGTAATAGTAATTGTTAAAGTGGAGTTCCAAAAAAAAAAAAATATTAATGTGCTTAAAAAAAAAAATCCAAAAAAAACATTTGGAGAAAATTTTTATTTTTACTCACCTCTAAAATGCCTGTTGCTAGGGGGTCCCTCGTAGTCTGCCTCCTTCGGCGCCTGGGCTCCTGAAGTCACTTCCCTCGGTGCAGGAAAGGAGATCGACTCTCCCCCCTCCCTCTTGTTAATCATCTGGGACACGTGACCGGTCCCAGATGATTGCGCGGCCAGTGACGCGCATGTGCAGTGGGTGCCCGGCTGTAAAGCCACAGCCGGGTGCCCACAGTTAAGAAGCCGGCGCCGCCGAGCGGAGGGGGGAACGAGCGGGGCTTTAATCCCCCGCATCGCTGGACCCTGGGACAGGTAAGTGTCCAATTATTAAAAGTCAGCAGCTGCAGTATTTGTAGCTGCTGATTTTTATTTTTTTTTTTTTTTTTAAGTGGGAACCCCGCTTTAAGCATGGATGAACGGTTGGACTCGTTTTACAGTTTAACATTTTAACAATTCGAGATTCCTTGTCAAAAACCCATTCTTACTGAGTTATTTAGAGTATTTAAGAGTATGATGAAGTATATTAAAATATGATATAAAATAGGAATAAAATAAAAACAAAAATATAAAAATGAAGAATAAACAACAACAAAAAATATATAAAATAAAAAAGGGAAGGAAAAGTATTCCAGCTTTTTCATACCAACAACATTTTGTTTAGGATTTTTTGGTCTTTATAAATGACAGTTTTTTTCTTCTTCCTCCACAACTGAAATATGTTTTTTCTTCTAAAATCCTTGACTTTTAACTGGTGACAAAATTTAGCCGCATACGCAGTTAGGCTTTCATTGATGTGTCTCTCAGTTTCCCCACATAGTAACCATGACAATTCAAAAGGGAGCGGTAAATACAGAAGTGGGGGGTGATGGTAGGAGGAAGGTGATTTTAACAGATTACAGCAGCCTTGTTCCTCAATCCTTACTGGGTCATCCAGCGAAGGGATTTGTGGAGGATTATTCTGAGTAAGGCATTGTAAAGGAATTCTTCTCCTCATAAGGAAGCGTGTTCAAAGGATATGTTAACCTCGCACCCGGGAGGGAAGGCTGAGTGCATGTGTTTATAATACGAGGTCTGACTAAAGGCCCCAGCAGTCATTCTAGCATTCCGCAAACACAGCCAAGATTTAGATTTAAAGATCGCACAGGTTAATCTGAGAAATCTTCTCTTACTCTATTTAAAAACTGTGGTTACATTTTTTTTACTACAACTGGTAAATGTCTACTTTTAGCAATAGTTCAAAATGCCACAGCCTGAAACTTAAAAGGACTCTTAAAGCAGAATTAAACCCATCCATTTATTGGTTTCCCAAAACAGTTTACATTCAAGGCATGCCATGAAAGATTACATAGTTGCTCGTGCTCTCAACTGAACGGCAAAAGTCAAGATGGAAGCTTCCTTGGCTGTAAAGCAGGGATCTTCAAACTACGGCCCTCCAGCTGTTGCAGAACTACACGTCCCATGATGCATTGTAAAACTCTGACATTCACAGACATGACTAGGCATGATGGGAATTGTAGTTCCTGAACAACTGGAGGGCCATAGCTTGAAGACCCATGCTGTCAGGATAGGAGGGTTTAGTTCCACTATAGACACTATAGACCAGGGGTCCCCAAACTTTCGAAGCAAAGGGCCAGTTTATTGTCCTTTAGACTTTATGAGCGGCCAGAGGGAGTGGAAATTTTCCTGGCACCAGTGGGAGTATTTATAGTCCACAGACAGCTACAAGTCATCTGCCGCGGTGCTAAACAGGACTTTATCTTATTCATTCACAGATCCCAGCTCGCCCACACAGCTGCACCGATATTAAGGGCTCATTCACACGTGTGTCCATTCCCTGTGTTTGGGCAGCATTTCCAAAGCCTCATAACCGCCTGTCAACACCCGTCATAAACACAGTGCTGTTCACAAAGGAGCGGTAGTGTTGTGTTAAAAATTAAGCAGTGTGTCGCTTTCATGAAGCATCAATGCTCGTCAACCGCCTCCATTGATTTCAATGGTGATGCTCTTTAACCACTTCAGCCCCGGAAGGATTTACCCCCTTCCTGACCAGAGCGTTTTTTGCGATTCGGCACTGTGTCGCTTTAACTGACAATTGCGCGGTCGTGCAACGTGGCTCCCAAACAAAATTGACGTCCTTTTTTTCCCACAAATAGAGCTTTCTTTTGGTGGTATTTGATCGCCTCTGCGATTTTTATTTTTTGCGCTATAAACAAAATAAGAGCGACAATTTTGAAAAAAACGCATTATTTTTTACATTTTGCTATAATAAATATCCCCCAAAAATATATAAAAAAAACATTTTTTTTCTTCAGTTTAAGCCGATCGTATTCTTCTACATATTTTTGGTAAAAAAAAATCGCAATAAGCGTTTATTAATTGGTTTGCGCAAACGTTATAGTGTTTACTAAATAGGGGATAGTTTTATGGCATTTTTATTAATAATTTTTTTTTTTACTAGTAATGGCGGCGATCAGCGATTTTTATTGTGACTGCGACGTTATGGCGGACATGTCGGACATTTTTTACACATTTTTGGGACCATTGTCATTTATACAGCGATCAGTGCGATTAAAAATTCACTGATTACTGTGTAAATGACACTGGCAGTGAAGGGGTTAACCACTAGGGGGCGGGGAGGGGTTAAGTGTGACCTAGGGAGTGATTACTAACTGTAGGGGGATGGGCTGTGTGGGTGACGTCACTGATCTCTGCTCCGATGACAGGGAGCAGAGATCGAGTGACACTTGTCACTAGGCAGAACGGGGAGATGCTGTTTACAACGGCATCTCCCCGTTCATCCGCTCCGTGAGGCGATCGCGGGTATCCGCGGGACCCGCGACCCGACTCACGGAGCTCCCGGCCGGCGCACGCGCGCGCCGCCGGCGGCGCGCACGCAGGGAAATTCAAATGGACGTACAGGTACGCCCATTTGCCCAGCCGTGCCGCTCTGCCGACGTACATCGGCGTGCGCCGGTCGGCAAGCGGTTAAAGTGGTGTTCCGGCCGAAATTATACTTTTTAAATAAAAATACCCCTATAATACACAAGCTTAATGTATTCTAGTAAAGTTAGTCTGTAAACTAAGGTCTGTTTTGTTAGTTTATAGCAGTAGTTTGTTATTTTATAAACTTACAGCAGGCCGTGGCCATCTTAAGTGTGGGCATCTGAAGCCAGACTGTATTTCTTCCTGGATCTCATCCTTGCAGATCTCGCACATGTTCAGTGCAGCACAAGCAGTGTAATAGGTTTCAGGTCATGTTCCCATAGCAACGGCAGTTTCAGATGAAGTTGCCGCCCCTTCCCAGAAGGCATTGCAAACAGGAAATTATGCGATGGGCCATGGCCAAGGAGGAGGAAGTGAAAAATGAATACAGCAGATATACAGTAGGTGCTGAGAAAAAAAAAAATATATATATCCAATTTGTTTACAGTGCACAGTTTGGTGAGGGATGCTGAAGAGTTGTAAAAGTGGGTGGAACTCCACTTTAACAGCACCTAGAGCTTTTATGATGTGTTGGTAAAGCATTTATGAAGTGTTAGATGGAGGAGAGATAGTGGAGGCTCCTGTATCCCAGAATGCACTGGGAAATAACGGAGAACTAGGACAGAGCAGCCGTAACGAAAACACGTCATAAACACATGATAACTGCCATAGGAGCGGTAATGAGCATCGCTTCGTTCTTCATTAACAACACACGTGTGAATGAGCCCTAAATGTGACCAGCGGCTGAGGGGGAGAAGACAATAGGAGATGTACGCCCCAGAAAAAATAACTGTAGCTTTAACCGCTTGCCGACCAGGTCGCTTTACTGCGGCAGGTCGCCACGGTCCTGCAAACCGTCGTAGCTATACGTCGCCTCGCGGGATCGGGATAGCAGGCGCGCGCCGCAGCACTGCGGGGGTGGCGATGCTCGTGGCCGACGGTCGCGATGACCCCTGGCCATGAGCGATTGTGAGCACGAGGGTCAGAAACACGGAAGTGTGTGTGTAAACACACAAATCCCTGTTCTGTTTGGAGAGGAGTGACAGATCGTTTGTTCCTATTAGCTATCAAGGATGAGCTCCGGCGCGTTCGCACACTCCACATGCCGAGCCCGCCAGGGAGGCGACACGGCGCTGCGCTAATCACAGGTAGTGAGACATTTTCCAATCTCTGAAGCCGCACATCGGGAAAATTTCTCACTGCCTGTGATTAGCGCAGCGCCGTGCCGACTTCTTGGCGGGCTCTGCACGTGGAGTGTGCGAACACGCCGGAGCTCATCCTTATTAGCTAGGAACCACGATCCGTCACTTCCTCTAGTCAGCCCCCTCCCCCCTTTCAGTTAGAATCACCTCCCAGGGAACACAGTTAACCCCTTGATTGCCCCCTAGTGTTAACCCCTTCACTGCCAGTGACATTTTTACAGTAATCAATGCATTTTTATAGCACTGATCGCTGTATAAATACCAATGGTCCCAAAAATGTGTCAAAATTGTCCAATGTGTCTGCCATAATGTCGCAGTTACGATAAAAATCGCAGATCGCCACCTTTACTAGTAAAAAAATGTTTAAAATACTAATAAAAATGCTACAAATCAATCCCCTATTTTGTAGACGCTATAACCTTTGCGCAAACCAATCAATATACACTTATTGCGATTTTTTTTACCAAAAATATGTAGAAGAATACATATTGGCCTAAACTGGGAAAAAATTAGCTTTCTTTTTTTTTTTAAAAAAAAGAGGGATATTTAAAATAACAAAAAGTAAAAAATGTTTATTTTTTTCAAAATTGTCGCACTTTTTTTGTTTATAGCGCAAAAAATGAAAACTGCTGAGGCGATCAAATACCACCAAAAGAAAGCTCTATTTGTAGGGGGAAAAAAAAAGGACGTCAAATTTTGTTTGGGTGCAGCGTCGCACGACCGCGCAATTGTCAGTTAAAGCGACGCAGTGCCGATTCGCAAAAAATGGCCTGGTCATTCAGCAGCCAAATCTTCCGGGGCCGAAGTGGTTAAAGTGGTTCTAAAGGCAGAAGGTTTTTTATCATAATGCATTCTGTGCATTAAGATTTAAAAAAAAATTCTGTGTGCAGCTGCACCCTCCCCAGCCTCCCATAGAACTTACCTAAGCCCCATCTCAATCCAGCGATGTTGCATGAGAGCAACGAAGACTGGGGACTCTCCCTCCTCATTGGCTGAGACAGCAGCAGGGGCCAAAGGCTCCCGCTGCTGTGAAAGTCAGTGAACCAATCAGAAGAGAGAGTAGGTGGGGCCGAGCTGGGGCTCTGTGTCTGAATGGACACACAGAGCAGCCGCTCGGGTGCCCCTCTAGAAACCTGCTTGCTATGAGGGTACTCGACAGGAGGGAGGGGCCAGGAGCGCCTGCAAGGGACTCAAGAGGAGGAGGATCTGGGCTGCTCTGTGCAAAACCACTACACAGAGCAGGCAAGTATAACCAAAAAAAAAAAAAAACAAGACTTTAATATCACTTTAACAATTTATTTACAAGATTGTAGATTGGGATTAGAGCTACTGCATTATGCTGTGTTCTAGTCTGCAATATCAGCTCATAATAAACCAGTCAGCTTTACTTGCAATGTAATGTTGCTTAATATTTACATGGGTTGTGTACTTAAGGGTTTCCTTCTGGGTATAACAGCAGCAGGAAGAATGAATTTGTTGCCCATGTGCAGGAATTCATATTTTCATATTCACATACACAACAGAATGATGTAGCGCAACTTACAAAAAAAAAAAAAAAAACACAATGTAATAAAAAAAAAGATATAATCCAATGTATATCAAAAAATATGAAAGAAGGAAACGATAAAAGTGCAAACAATTGTGCAAAAAATATATGTATGTACAAAAGATAGTCCAATGTATATCCAAACAAAAATATCAAAGGAAAAGAAAACTATATCCAATTTGAATCCATTCCAAATCACCAATGTGACATGTTTTGTAAGTTGCGCTACATCATTCTGTTGTCTATATTAGCTCACTAAGGTTTGAATCGCTTATGGGTGTTGGCTAGCAACTTTTTAAAGAGGTTGTAAACCTCACAAAAAAAAAAAAAAAACCCTGCAAGACAAAAAGGCATAATGAGCTAGTATGCATTGCATACCTCCTCCAGGTATCATTTGACACACCGGAAGGGAGACTGGGGATGCAGAAGTTCTCCTACTTCTGTGCTGTGCTGAATCTGAGGTCTGGTAAGTGGGGAGAAATCAATTTTCTGTTTTAGGAAGAAGGAAGTAAGAATTCCAGCCTGTGGGAGTTTCTTTTGGTGGGGGGGGGGGGGGGGGGGGGGTTGGGGTTAAGGAAAGGGGGGAGGGTTTGCTTTTGGAGAGGGGGGGGGAGAGTTTCTTGTAGAGATGTTTACAGGGGGTGGTTAATGGCAGGGATTTGCTTCTGGGAGGGAGTTTGATTGGATGAAGGGAGATTTTCTTCATAATTAGAAATCTTTGCTGAGGGAGAGGGTATTGACTGATAGGGAGATATTTTTGCTTTGGTGGGTCGATTTAGAGACAGGGGGGTTTAATTTTTGGGGGGATATTTTACAGTGGGCATCTTTGCTTGGGGAGGGGGATTTCTTTCCTTTAAAATAATTTTTTTTTTTATTATACTTACCTAGGTGGATGGGGCATCGATCCAAAGTTGCATCTGTCCCCAGCTACTTCTAAACCCAACAACAGAGCGGTCAAAGACTGCTGATTACTCAGTTCTTAGCCTTCAGTGAGCAAAGAATGGTGACTGTCAGTTCCTGGCTCTGTCCCCCCCCCTAAGCTCACTGGAATGCCAGGCTGTGGAGAGGGCAGGAGCGGCTGGCTCAGGGTCTCTGCGGCTCACTGAGAGGCTGAGCGAGCTGCTGGTCCAGGCATCTGGGTGAACCCCGACTTTAAAGTTAGGATCTTTCCACAGCCTGGACCTGCTGAGCGATATCAGCTGACAGCGGGCTATAGCTGGCTGTCGGCTAAAAATGGGTCACAAAAGTACAGAACAAACTGCGCTCCTCCCCAGGAGAAGTACAACCAAGCGATATGCCGTCCCTTCAGAGCGCATGCACCGGTGACATCACCAGCTTCTTTCCATGTGAATATCTCCTAAACACCATATGTTTGGGGGATATTCACTTTACCTACAAATATGCGTTATTATAGGCTTACTTGTAGGTACAAGTTCAAAAGCTGGGTTTGCTACAGTTTAAGACTGAATAAAAGAAAACCGTATTGACCAGGTGCAAAGGGCACCATCCTGTGGTAGGCAGTGCACAATATTTTTTTTTTCCATCTCTTAAAACATTTCGTAAAATTTCTTAGGACCCAGTTTTATAAGGTTTAAATAAATCACTGAATTTACTGCCCACCACAATATGTTGCTCCTAGCACCTGCTCAACTTGCACAGTAAGGTTAGCTAAAATCCAGTCTTGGGTCTCATTCATAGATCCTACATGACCATGGTACAGCAAGTATACTGCAAATACCTGCACCCGGGATCTCAGATGTTCCAATATCTGCTCATCCTGTACACCTGAGTGATGGGCTGAAAAGAGCCAAGGCTGTCTGTGAACATGTATCCACAGGTATCTGCACATCCAGTGGTGACCTGCAGGTAGGGACACATTTGTGCCCTTGGATAAAATCTCTCTGCATCAAGGTTCAGAAATGTGTCCCTAACAGCAGGTAACCACTGTGACCCACGGTTTGTTAGTGTGTCACTCAGGCTCAATCGATGTGGGGAGTAATGTAGATGATACCGAATTTGCTGCAGGAGTGCCGGCGAGGGATGGAGCTCATCACAGCTCATGTAGTCACTGAAGGGAAGAGAGAAAAAAAATCCCTGGTGCCGCACATCCACAGAGTCCTATGGTAATGTACCCAGTTTCCCCAAAAATAAGACCTAGCGTGATTGACGGTGATGGCTGCAATATAAGCCCTACCCCCCCAATTAAGCCCTAGTTAAAGTCCTTGTAGGTCTTATTTTCAGGGTAGGGCTTATTTTCGGGGAAACAGGTAGGGCTTATTTGGGGGGTAGGGCTTATATTGCAGCCATCACTGACAATCACGCTAGGTCTTATTTTCGGGGAAGCAGGGTAGTAGTGATGGGAGAGACTACCTCAGCCCGGGTTCCCTCCAGGCCACACCCCAATGTGTTTTGCTTTGTCCCCGGAGCTTAAACATGGGGACCACTGGGTGTGCAGATATATGTTAACAGCAGTGGCTCTTTTCAGACCATCACTCAGGTGAACAGGCTGAGCAGCTGACAAAAATTGGAACATCTGAGATCCTGGCTGTAGGTGTTCATGGTATATTCGCCATTCCATGGCCATTTAGAACATATGAATGAGATCTAAAGCCCGGTAATTTTTTTAGTTCAACACAACGGGCTGAAGGAATTAAAAAAAACAAAAAAAACTAGGGAGCTTAGGAGGAGCTCGCTGTACTAATGAGTACACTACCGCACCACAACTGCGTGCATTGCGTTCTATTCAGTTGAATGGGGATCATTTTTGCTGCGCTGCATTGCAAAGCCTCATGGCCCCACTCTGCTGTCACATGTTTTTACCCCAACATTAAAGTGTAAATGATGCCTTTAATTTTGAAAGACCTAACCCCCCCCCCCAGGAAAAAAAAAAACTATCTACGGCCCGATTGGTCTCAGAAAGTGAAAGTTGGTCAATATTTCTTCTTCTCCTCAAGTCATCTGCAACACTCGCTCTTCTATACAACATTAATCTAACAATGTCCTCTTCAGCCAGAAACGTATTCCAGTCATGTCTATCAAGATTTATATTGGACAGTTTCCATTCTCTCAAATTCTCATTCCTGTCCTAATCAGTTTTACCACAGAACACGTCTCTAAGGGCCATGTATACAATCCCACCTCTGGAGAGAACTTGTCAGTGATAGGATGGTTATACAGGGTGAGGGAAATATTCACTTCTATGTGTGGCTGGCGGGATGAGAGAGACGTCGCTCCCTCACATGACACGTTCTGCTGCATCTCCTTCACAGAGGAAGCTAATCCAGCAGGCGAGGGGCTAACATGAGGAGATGAGGGATTTCATTTATAGCTGTTCTGTTTCTGGCTAGTTCTTACCAGCACCTGGATTGCTAGGGTGACATGGCCCTAGAATGGATTATCTCTACTCTAGGAGATGTTACGTAAAGTACTGAAGTTATCACTAAATAATGTAAACCTTTTGTATTCATTTCATCTAACCGGCAAATGTGCACCTGTTAAAGAATGGGGTAAATTCTAGGGTGAACACAGGCTATTGATTTTAGTAAATTTGTGCATATAGAATGTTTCCTATAAAATATTGAATTTAGGTTTTGTGTATGTATATGTTATGATTCAAATTGGGACATTTGATGAACCGCTTGCCGACTAATCCGCCAGTTATACTGCTGCAGGTTTTTGTCAAAAATAAGTGCACAGACAAGTGTAGCGCTATAGATTATACAAGCTTATGATATAACTTATATAAAAATACGAAAAAGAAGAGTCTATGTCAATCCACAATATACAAAAAAATATAGTCTCTGGTACTCTTCAGATGTCTCTTCAGATACAAAAGACTGTTGTTAGTCCAAAGGGTATATAAAATTCCTTAATCACCACGTGGATAACACATGCAAAGAATTAGGTGTGATGGACCCTCCACATAGAAAGAGTGAAGGCTTACCAGAGGGATTGAACTCATAAGAACATACGTTCAATGAGTCAATCTAGCTTGTATCACCAACAGGCAATCAAAAGGAAGGACCTCCCAACTGGATGGCAGCAAAACTCCAAATGTATCCAGAATCGTGAAGGAACTTTCTTTAAAATGGATGGCAAACCATGGATCATCTCAGAGGAATAGCCCATATGAAAATAAAGAAGGGGGGCCACATAGCATAATACCGTTTTGTAAAGCAAATTTATTCTTCAAGTAAAATTATGGCAGGCAGTGGAGTCTCCCGACGCGTTTCGTCTTATAAGACTTCATCTGGGGCAGGTTGACACGGGTGTGCGAATCGCCGTAGGTGTACGTCGGCCTCTTTAAGAGCTATAGGGGGAACGCGCGACGCCGATGCGCGTAGCCAGCGGCCGTGATGTATACCGGCGATCCATGATCGCTCCTCAGAGAGCGGGAACGGAGATCTGTTAATGTAAACAGACAGATCTCCGTTCTGACAGGGGAGGAGAGACAGATCTGCTGTTCCCAGTGATCAGGAACAGCGATCTCTCTCTACTTCCAGTCAGTACTCTCCCCCCACAGTTAGAAACACCTTCCTAGGGAACACTTAACCCCTTGATCGCCCCCAAGTGTTAACCCCCTTCCCTGCCAGTGACGTTTATACAGTAATCAGTGGTTCTTTATAGCACGGATCGCTGTATAATAGTCAATGGTCCCAAAAAAAAAGCGTCAAACGTGTCCAATCTGTCCGCCGCAATGTCGCAGTCCCACTAAAAATCACTGATCACCGTCATTACTAGTAATAAAAACAGAGAAAGGGTGACCAACTAGTTTAGGAAAAGGAGCCGTGCCACGTCCAATAATATATAGACACAAAACAAAGGGTTCCCCTAGGTGGACTTTTCCGGCACTTGCATGGGCAAAGAAAGTTTATAAAAATAGAAAGCATTTGTATATAATAAAAAACATATGATTTTATTCGTGTTGAAAAATACAATTGTTAAAAACAAGCAATAGATATCTAAGGTAACATAGTACAACTACATAGTAACCATAATGAGCAACACATAATGAGTTGTGATGAAAAGCTCTTCTCAAGCCTTGAGAAGAGCTTTTCATCACAACTCATTATGACTGCGACATATGTTTTTTATTTTATACAAATGCTTTCTATTTTTATAAACTTTCTTTGCCCATGCAAGTGCCGGAAAAGTCCACCTAGGGGAACCCTTTGTTTTGTGTTTACTAGTAATAAAAATGCCATAAATATATATCCCCCATTTTGTAGAAGCTATACATTTTGTGCAAACCATTCAATATACACTTAATGTGATTTTTTTTTTTTTTTTTTTTGGGATATCTATTATAGCAAAAAGTAAAAAAATAGGTTTTTTTTTCCCAAAATTTTCGCTCTTTTTTTGTTTATAGCGCAAAAATAAATACCGCAGAGGTGATCAAATACCACCAAAAGAAGGCTCTATCTGTGGGAAAAAATGGAAATTTGTGGGTGTACAGCGTCGCAAGACTGCACAATTGTCAGTTAAAGTGACTAGTTTACCTGCCAAACGATTTTTTATTTTAATTCTGCATAATCAGCCTTGTAAATAAAGCTGGCCATACGTGGATCAAAATTTGTTCAGTTCAGTAGGGACTAGTTGAATTTCAATCCATGTATGGGGCAGGGTGATTGCTCCCAAGTCAATCCATTAATCAGCTTCGTTACAACCATGCAATCACTGGTGGTGGCTATAGCCCCTAGCAGTGATCATTATGTTCTGCCAGCTCGGAAGGCTCCCCACACCGGCAGAACACAATAGCGCTGCGGGAGGCATTCCCCCCAACACTGAATGTGTCAATGGGGGAATCAAGCAATTTCTTTCCTTCCACCACAGGAATTTTAGTCTCATCTGACCACCTTAAGCACACCTCAAAGATTCTGAGGCCACATGGAAAAGGGTGTTCTGGTCAGATGAGACAAATTGAATTATTTGGCCTCAACACCAAACAATATGTCTGATGGAAATCCAATAAAGCTCACCATCCAAATATCATCATTCCTACAGTAAGGTATGGAGGTGGTAATATCCTGTTATGGGGGTGTTTCTCTGCAGCAGGGACTGGAGCACTTGTCAAGATAGAAGGAAAAAACGGATAGGGAAAATACCAGCAAATTCTTGAGGACAATCTGCTGCCCTCTGCCAGAAAGTTGTCAATGAGAAGAAGGTTTATCTTCCAACATGACAATAACCCAAAGCACACAGCAAAAATGACCACACAGTGGTTGAAGGAGAAAAAGGTGAATGTCTTTGCATGGCCTAGTCAGAGTCTAGACTTAGCAACTGTGGGGAGGTGCTTTGACTAGGGGAAGACAGAGATCCTTGTTCCTGCTTAGCAGAAACACAGGATCAGTACCTTCCCCTCTGACAGAACGACAATCTGCCTTGTTTACACAGGCAGACTGCCGTTCTGCTTGTGTTCCTAGCGATTGGCGGGTCCCGGTGGACATTAGGTCCGCCGGACACGCTGATTGGCTCCCGCTATGTCGGTCACCGGCGGGGTGCGCTTCCCAGACCCGGAAGTGTCAGATCATGTACCAGTACGTGATTCCTGCGCAGAGCAGCAACCCCACAAATTTACGCGGGGTGGGGAATCGGTTAAACACACACCTTGGAGATAGGACAATGAAGAATTAAGGTAGCCTTTTTCAACCAGGGTGCCTAGGCATCCTGGGGTGTCGTCAGGATTTTTCAGGGGTGCCTTGGTAAAATGCCTAAAAATTTCCCGAAAATTGTATACACAAGCCAGTGGGTGGATAAAGCCTGCCTTCAGGCTTTTCATTGTGCACCATTACAACTTTCTAGCCGTTGGTGTCCTAAAAACCAATGATGTCATTGATAGATAAGGAAGGCATGGTGTGCCTGCATAGCATCCTTGTTTGTCCCTCCCCTGTTGCACCGCCTGTCAGCAATGGGATCACATCAGCTTAGTGAGGGAAAAAAACTGAAGGAGAAGAGAAATGCTAGTCAGTAGTGTATTTGCTTTTGGAAGAATAGATCTAATGTTGGGTGTCCTATATGTGTTGATATTGCTGCATTATGTAATACGATTACAGTATAGGTGATCCCCCGCGCTACCAGATAGGTGAATGAATAATAATAAAGTGACAAACAGGTAAGTTATGAGAAACTTCTGCTAAATCTAAATAATTAAAAAAGAAAAGTGATCTGCACAGTTCCTCTAATATCACAATGTGTATAATTAAATGCAATAAAACAAGTAAATCCAAAACAAATGTCCAAGTGCCAGTACATTTTACACTATGGGAGGCTTTTATCTATTCTATTTCTATATGTGAACTGGAGCCCTTAGCGATACATTAAAGTGATTGTAAGGGTAATTTTTTTTTCTTTAAATAACAAACATGTCATACTTACCTCCACTGTGCAGCTCGTTTTGCACAGAGTGGCCCTGAACCTGCTCTTCTGGGGTCCCCCGGCGGCTCTCGTGGCTCCTCCCCCCATCAGATAACCCCCTGGGAGAAACGCTCTCCCGGGGGGATTACCTTGCGGGCGCGCTCCCGAGTCCAGCATGTGGCGTCCATAGAGGCCGAATGCAGGACTCGCCCCTGCCCCCCGGTGCCCGCGTCATTGGATTTGATTGACAGCAGCAGGAGCCAATGGCTGCGCTGCTATCAATCTATCCAATTAAGAGCCGGGAGCCCATGGAGAGAGAGACAGCGCGTCCCCGCCGACTGAATGATGGGGTTCAGGTGAAACGGGGGGGGCTGGGGGGCGGTGACTGCCAGGTGTTTTTTCACCTTAATGCATAGGATGCGATAAGGTGAAAAAACACAAACCTTTACAACTACATTAAGAGTCTAGAGCCTGGATGTTGGCTATTGTCAGTACCTATATGTGTCCTTGAGGCTGATTAATCACTGCATAGAGGTGAGAGTTCTGTGAGCACTGAGCAGTTGTGTGAAGGCACGGGAATATACATTTTTTTTGGTAGAAGTTCAACTTAAGAGGACTTTTTTATTCATTCACTGGCACTTGGACATTTGTTTTGGATTTACCTGTTTTATTGCATTTAATTATACACATGTAATATGATTAGTTTTTTACAATTTAGAATGGGATGACTCGAGATTGAAGTAGAGCATAAAGGTGTCCTTTTATGAAACTGAGATCAGCGGCGATCCCGAGTCTCACCGCTGATCTCAGGTCATTACCAGTTTATGAAACTGAGATAATCAGCAGAGAACATGTTCTCCGCTGATTATCTCAGCACAGTGAGAATCTGTAACTGACTGTCACAGAAACGGCCAGTTTATGAAGGTGCGATCTCGGCACCTCACTGGCGATCTGTGACAGAATTCTCACTTTCTGATTCACCATTTCCGAAGTGGAAAATCAGAGTGAGAAGTGTGAAACTGGCTGAGTATTCTGGAGAAAGCAAGAAGTTTTTTGACTTCTTTCTTTCACCAAACAATCATAGTACATCTTCCCCACCATTACACACCCCAAAACCAGCAGGATAGGAATTTATAGTGTGTGTGTGTGTATATATATATATATATATATATATATATATATATATATATATATATATATATATATCTATATAGACATTTTTTTTTTTAGATGTTCACGTCTCTGGCTGGGTTCACACTTGTGCGATGCGTGAACCAGCGTGATTCCTGTGTGGGTTTTCACATCGCACCTACATTGACATCTGCGCACCACTGCGGGTGTCAATGTAAAGTTAATGACACCCCCAGATCATTTCACAGATCGCAGTGCGAACTATGTAATGGCGCAGGAGTCGGATCGCATGGGTGTTCACATCCATGCGATCCGATTCCAGTGCGGACCAAATAAAGGGTCCTGTACCATTTTGGTGCAAATGCAATATGATTTAGGGCCAGTTCCCACTGCTACAGTGTCCGAGATCGGATGTGATTCGCACCGCACTGCAGTGCAAAATCACATCCGATCTCTGTGCGATGCGATTTCAGCCATACAGATAGTATTGCTAAATTTGCATTGCACTCGGACCAAACTCATACAGGACCCTTTTTTGGTCCACAGCAGAATCGGATCGCATGGGTGTTCACACCCATGAGATTCGATTACTGTCCGAGTTTGCAGATCGCACTGCGATATGCGAACTGATTTGGGGGTGTTGTTAACTTTTAGGCCCAGTTCACACTTGTGCGATGCCGGACATCGCACAGGCATCGCATGTAATTCGCAGCACACTGCCATTCACATTACATGCGATGTCTGTGCGGTGCGACATCAGCCGTACAGATAGTATGGCTGATATCGCACCGCATTCAGTGCAAACACGCACAGGACCCTTTTTTCTGTTCGGACCAGGATCGGATCGCATGTGTGTTCACACATATGCGATCCGATTCATATTCGAACTGTCAGTTCGCAGTGCGATATGCAAACTGAACTGGGGGTGTCGTTAAAAATGTATTGACACTCCCCAGCGATTTGAATATGGCAGTGTGAACTGACATGCGAGTCGGTGCGATGCGGGAACCCGCAGTGGATTCGCAGTGTTCTCGCATTGCACCAGTTTATCAATTTTTATGTTTATCAATTATGAAATATATTTTATTTTAACTTATTAATAAATATTTATACTTGTATACTTTATTAAAATTATTTTTTTAATGATTATAAATGTATTTTGCTTTTATATGAATGGTGTATAGCTGCATTACATATGTGCATTACATTCATTTACTATACACCATTCACATTTAAATAAGCACACGTATGATCTTTAAATATTGATAAAAACAATGTTTTTTTTTTATAATTAGGTTAATGTATATTGTGTAAGGGGAATTTAACTTTATTATTTTATTAATATGTTGGGGAATAATGTGTGCTGATTCGTGTTAAACTTTTGTATTTTATGGTTCCTCGTACTGTAATCCCGCTATATCACGCAAGATTATAGTGAGAGGAGCCATTCTCAGGAGTTCCCGGCGTTTGTAGATCAGTTCTCAACTCAACATGAGAAGCGATCTACACACTTTCATAAACAGGCACTCAGAGGAGAGCTATCTCCTCTGAGAATGCCTGAGAACTGAAAAGCGGTATTTTACCGCACTTTCATAAAAGGACACCAAACTCTGAAGACCAGCCACTAAGAGTATGCTGTCCAGTTCTGGGCACCAGTCCTCAGGAAGGATGTACTGGAAATGGAGCGAGTACAAAGAAGGGCAACAAAGCTAATAAAGCGTCTGAAGGATATTAGTTATGAGGAAAGGTTGCGAGCACTGAACTTATTCTCTCTAGAGAAGAGACGCTTGAGAGGGGATATGATTTCAATTTATAAATACCATACTGGTGACCCCACAATAGGGATAAAACATTTTTACAGAAGGAAGTTTAACAAGATTCGTGGCCACTCATTACAATTAGAAGAAAAGAGGTTTAACCTTAAACTATGTAGAGGGTTCTTTACTGTAAGAGCGGCAAGGATGTGGAATTCCCTTTCACAGGCGGTGGTCTTAGTGGGGGGCATCGATGGTTTAAAAAAACTATTAGATAAGCACCTGAACGACCGCAACATACGGGGATATACAATGTAATACTGACATATAATCACACACATAGGTTGGACTTGATGGACTTGTGTCTTTTTTCAACCTCACCTACTATGTAACTATATTATATACTCTGGAAACTTGCCACTAAGGGGTTAGTGCATGTGCTCTGGAGCTTGGTCACCAAAATGTAAATTCACATATACTAAAAAAAAGGAATCTGAGATTTATTGCACATATGCTGGAAGACTGACCACTGACTAGGGTTGATACACATACCTTGGGGACTGATCACTGATAAATTGAATGGGTCACGTTCAGTGATGGTACTTCCCACTCAATGATACCCGACATGGGGTATCATTTTTTGCCACGGCCGCAAAGCATGTGTACCACCCCATCCAGGCCCTGTATTGGGTTAAGGTGGGTGGTCGGGATACCTGCTGATTTTTACAGCTGCCCAGCCTGCAAGTGTAGACAAGGCTAAACGTAAATTGTTGAAACAGTGTAAAATTTAGATAAGCGTGCTAGGGAATATTTGTACTATATCATCCTTAGAAATGCCCTGCCCATTGTGAACCTTTAAAAGGCTAGTAATGAATGGACTTGTGCAGTTGCCATTTTTGGCAAAGAAGTCATCTCTTTGTCCGCTCTCCATCTCAGATGTAAGAATACACTCGCCTACTAGGGAGAAAAAAAAACATGAAGACAATATGAAGAGTACTACTTGAGCTACTTGAGCTATAATAAATGTCTTTCAGCATTAGAATTACACATGATCCGAATGCATGCATTTAGCAAGAAAAAAAATATACCCGATGCTAAACAGTTTTTTGGGGCACTTTAGAATAATGACTAGCTGTAAAGTGCTTTTTCGGCCATTTGAATAAATTGTGAGAACTTTTCTCTTTTCCTGCATTTTCACAACAGTCTTGAAGGCACAATAATTCAACAAACTGTCACATACCTTGAAGGTGAGAGGATCTGCAGTCAGCAGCGTGAGCCTTCTCTAGAAGAGACAAGATCTTTTGCTTGAGAACTTCATGTAGTGTGTTCATGTCAGCAGTGATACATAAGGGTGCCTCAGAAGAACTAGATTCAGTTTGAGACTTCACATTCGCCTTTGCAAAAGAGAAACAGTATAAAAGTTTAAACAAGAATCTTGTTAGTATTTGAAAGAACTACATACCCTGTTTCCCCGAAAATAAGACCCAGCGTGATTGTCAGCGATGGCTGCAATATAAGCCCTACCCCCCAAATCAGCCCTACCCCGTTTCCCCGAAAATAACCCCTACCCTGAAAATAAGACCTACAAGGACTTTAACTAGGGCTTATTTGGGAGGGTAGGGCTTATATTGCAGCCATCACCGACAACCACGCTAGGTCTTATTTTCAGGGAAACAGGGTATGTACATATAAACACACACACACAGTATACTTGCATACCCAAGCATACACATACATACACACCACCAGTAAAAGTGTGCATAATAAATACCGTGTTTATTGGCGTATAACACGCACATTCATTTTAAGAGGGAAGTTTCAGGAAAAAAAATGTAAAATTTGAAATAAGGAACTTTGAAGCAAAATAAGGGTCAGTGCCCATCTGCAGCCTCACCATTGCCATCAATGCAGCCTGATCAATGCCCATCTGCAGCCTAGCCATTGCCATCAAAGCAGCAGCCTCGCCATTGCCATCAATGCAGCCTGATCAATGCCCATCTGCAGCCTCACCAATGCCATGAATGCAGCAGCCTTACCATCAATTCAACAGCCTCACCATTGCCATCAGTGCAACAGCCTCACCATTGCCAACAATGCAGCCTGATCGATGCCCATCTGCAGCCTAGAGGGGAGCGGGATGAGCGCCGACATATTACATACAGTGAGAATCTCCTATGATAGACAGTGGTCCAATGGCGGCCCAGGAGACGGGACTTCCTATTATAGAGGCCGCCAAGTAAACAGGAGATTCTCACTGTATGTAATCTGACGGCGCTCGTCCCGCCCCCTCCCCTCCGAGGCAGCTAAAATTGAAGTATTGGCGTATAACACGCACACGATATTTGCACCTGATTTTCATGGTGAAAAAGTGAGTGTTATACGCCAATAAATACAGTAAATTATTTCTATATGAATACTAATAAATATGACCTGTATAAGAAAATACGGGGTACCATCATTTTTAAAATATAATGTTTTTGTGACTTACCAGCAAAACACCAAGTGTAGTGTTGTGTGTGTACACACAGTATACATACTCTACATGCACACACAAATACATCAGCCTGAGTACCTTGCATTAAAGTGGTGCTAAATTCTAAACATTTCTGCCCTAATGCATACCTTGCATTAAGGTAAAAAATTTTTAGGCAAAAGTATCGCCCCTCACCTCCCCAATACTTACTCGATCCATGCAGCGTCTCTCTCTTCTCACAGGCTTTGCTGAAGTAGCGGGAGCCATTTGTCTGACGTCAAACTGAGTGATAAGGGAGCTGGGCTGAGCCGCACTGTCTGTGTCTAGGGGCACAGACAGCGTGGCTCAGGATCAGGCCTACAGGTGTGTCACAATAGGAAGCGGCTTCCGAGAGTGACACACCGACAAGAGGAGGAGAGCAGGGGAGGGGGGGGGGAGACCCGGGAAAAAAAGGAGGATCGGGGTTGCTCTGTGCAATTCCATTGCACAGAGCAGGCAAGTATAAAAAAATGACAAATAATGTTTGAGTTTACAATCACTTTAGGGGCCTCTTTAGAGAGATTTCCCTTTACTTCCTGTTCCAATGACAACATTATCACGAGAAAAAAAAAATGTAAGAGAACACAGGCAGCAATAGAAAGCTCTACATTTCCCTTTCTTTACAAGAAAAAAAAAAACGTTTCTGTTGTTGCACAAGTCCCTGATAAAAAACGACTTCCACTAACTTTAACAAAATGAAAACAGTAATGGAAATGAACTCCTCTTTAAGCAACAAGATCAGGATGGATTGTCACAGCAGAAGACAAAAAAAAATATATTGCAAAAAGGTGTAAAATGTAATAAAACATAAAAACGAGAACAGGCAGAATGTTACTCTGGACATAGTCGCTCCTCCCAGTTTGACAGTCATGCAGGTGCGCACACCAAACGCACACTGTCTGTATTTGGGCTGCTCACCCACGGGTAGGGTTGCCAACCGTCCGAGACTCAACCGGACAGTCTGGGTTTTGAATCATGTGTCTGGGTTTCAGTCCACCTGAAACCCGGACACTTTGTTCAGACAGGAATATGGCTTGGAACAGGGCTTGACAGGAGGGTAAGGGAGCACTATGTGCGCCTAGGGCTGGGGAAAAAAATCGATTTGAATCTTGAATCGAGTTGAGAGGTCAAATCGATTCAAATTTTCAGCAAATCGATTTTTTAGATTTTTTTTTTTACACCAGGACCGGCGCGGACACTGTGCCGGTGCTGAGGAGCTGCGGGCAGGTGTTTTTAGGCGAGGCCGCGGCTGCGGCCTAGTCCGCGAGGCCGGACGCCGCGGACTAGGCCGAAGCCGTGGCCTCGCCTAAAAACTCCTGCCCGCAGCTCCTCAGGACTGGCGCGGTGTCCACCAAAAAAAAAAAAAAAAAAAACTCGATTCGATTCGTGAATCGAGTTTTTTTTTTTTTTTTTTTTTTAAATCACAGATTTTTTTTTGGAGAAAATCTTCCAGCTCTATGTGCGCCACATTACTATTCTCTTTGGAGTGCCCAAAAGGTGTCCCAGGTCTGTTACAATCCTATAGTGTATACTAAAATGAAAAAAATGTACTCTGCACAGCTAAAGTGTTCAATTCTGTCTTAAAAAAAAAAAAGTGGCAACCCTACCCACGGGGCTGGAGCAAGCGGCAGTGTCTGTCCAGCTGCTGCACCCCTATAGACTTTGAATGGAATGCCAGCATGCAGCACCTTCAGCTGCTGGCACACGCGGTCTATTCATGCCCAACGGGTCTCGGCGCACGTGTGAATGAGGCCCTGAAGAGCCAATAGAAAAAAATACTGGTTTTCAAAGTTTGCTAAAAACATGCACATGTATAGCTAAAACAAAGCTTCTCTTCTCTAAGACCCCTTTCACACTGGAGCGGTTTTCAGGCGATATTGCGCTAAAAATACCGCCTGAAAACCGCTCCTAAACAGCCTCCGCTGTTTGTTCAGTGTGAAAGCCCGAGGGCTTTCACACTGAAGCGGTGCGCAGGCAGGGCAGTGAGAAAAGTCCTGCAAACCGCTTTTTTGGAGCGGGGAAGGAGCGGTGTATTCACCGCTCCTCCCCCGCTCCTGCCCATTGAAATCAATGGGACAGCGCGGCTATACCGCGGCAATACCGCGGCTATAGCCGCGCTGTACGAGGGATTTTAACCCTTTTTCGGCCGCCAGCGGGGGGTAAAACCGCACCGCTAGCGGCCGAATACCGCTGCAAGAACGACGGTACAGCAGCGCTAAAAATAGCGCTGTTGTACCGCCGACGCCCCCACCGCCCCAGTGTGAAAGGGGCCTTGTCACTATAGTCAAAGTTTAAAAACGAACTTACCAGTACAACATACTAATAACTTCAAAGCAACTGTTCTACAATCTGACATGTGTGCGGAAACGCTGCAAGCACACAAGCCCAGTATACCAGTGTCAGACGAAGGGGTCCATCCCTTTGATTGGATTGTCTGACACTGGCATACTGGACAAGTTTAGACAAATCCTATGAAGTTTCCCAACATGTGAATTGTGTATATGCATTTCTGATTTAGAAAGGAAAGGGGAGGAGGAGGGGGAAGGGCATCTTTAAAAATCCAGACAGTTCCCAACACTCAGAAGCCATTGTGTACAATACCAGATCTGAGGCCCAGCCATAAAGTGTCAGGCACAGCAGCATTTAAATGCAGAAAAAGCAGAATATCATTCCCTTCCAGGTGTATTCATACTATCCTAGACGATGACTTGTCTACTAAACACATCACCCATTTCTCCAGTGCAGACAGGAACTGCGTTCTCTGTTCACATTCGTAGTCTGACTCCTGCAGTTGTCACTGCCAGTCATCCTCTCTAATAGCGGCCAGATCTAGAATGGAGTGCCTATAATCAGCATACAGTAAGACAGGCAATTGAGGAGTTCCTTCCAGGGTTTATTAGATCTTTGCTGTTATGACTGAACTTGTAAATTTCCTCTACTGGTATATCATTCTGCCATCAGTTGAAGTGGAGACTTGTACAGTATATGTATTATGTAGAACTAAGGTGTGCTCCACTGTCAGCCCCATTCACACCAAGTAGCGCAATATCGCTTGCCGAGCACATGCGCCCTACAATGGGCAGCCCTGCTGGCAACAAACACGGCAAAGAAGTGCATCCACCGTTTTGAACTTCCAACATTGTGCTGCATTTGTTGTGCGTTTTTCTGGCATGTGAAGTTTGGAGTGCCAATAATAACAAAATGACACCACAACCATGATACATGTTCTTTGTACATTGGTGAGTATGGGGTCTCATACCAAGACCCCTACAACTCCCTGCCAATCCTGTTTACATACATTTACTTGGTTTACTACTGTCAGGGCTGGGCTCAGCCCTTCCTTCTCTGAGCTGGCTTCTCAGGTGTCGACTAATTGCCAGCTCCTATCTCTCCACAGTTACTCAGCTGTTGATGATATCCTGCTCATCAGTCCTGCCTACTTAAGCCGTGAAGTCCAGAGGAGGTCTGCCTTCGCCTTGATCAAACATCACATCACCATCTCCTGCGATCCCGTTCAAGACTTGCTTTGCTGACATCCCCTCTGGCTCCAGATCCTGCTTGCTGTTCCACTACATTGATCCCTGACTTCTGGCTTGGCTGACTATCCGTTCCGGTTACTGAACTTTGGCTATGTTTTGACTGCGTTTGTTATTTTTGATTTTATTATTAAACAAGTGTGTGATTTAACTGTACTTCTGTCCCGGCCTGATTTCATGACTTCTGACAACTGCTTGTATTGCAGATACATTCAAGCATCTACCCTTGAAGAAGCGAGCATTGTCCCGCGAAACGCGTCGGATACTACTGATGCTTGTACGTAAACCTTGATGCCTGTAATTGCTTTTATATATGATTTATTTACCTTTGTATGTGGATTGTCTTTTCACACTGTATGTATACCTCATCGGCCTGCTTACTACTGCTGTTGTGTTCTACATTCTACATGCACGACAAGTTGCAATAAATTTTTATATCTATATGGTATGTTTATTGGCTAACAACATTCACCTTATTTAAAGTCCCAGGGCGACTGCTTTGTTTTCATGTTCTTTGTACATTTCATGAACATACTCTGGGGTATGCAAGTGTGAATGCAGGCTCAGGGGTTGCGTAATATAGTACAATGTCTCCATATACTGTAACTAACAGATAAATACAGTGGGATAAAAATTTCTAATTTCTCTTGACAACTATTCCACATCAACTTCAAATGTTAGCCAAGTGCCCCCTAGTGTTCTAATTGTTCATCAAATGTTTCCTAGGTGCCCACTAAATTTTGAAGCATTCAGTGCTGCATCTCCTGTGCAATCCATAGGGCAGGGTAATCAATGCTGAAATACAGCTAACATTGTAGAGAAGATCTATAAAAACTGATTTAATGCAAATACAAAAAGGAAAACATGATTACGGAAGGCTAAACTTAAAACAGAGGGGTATTAAAAACCTAAAGATTAGTTAACCACAGCTAGATGCCATAACCCCGGTATCCCCGTTTTCGGCCGGCTACAAGATAAAAGTGGTCTCTGCGGCGGATTCGCCGTAAGATCACTTTTAATCGGTGGCAAGAGAGGGGCCCCCCCTTCCCGCCACGATCCGGTGCCCTCCGCCGCTTACCGGTGCCGTCGGCAGCGGCGGAGGCGATCTTTCCCTAGCTGTGAATGGAGATGAGTGAGGGGAAGATGGCGCCCACCCGTCTCCCTGACACTGCAGGGTGAAAGCGACGTCAAAACGTCACTTCCGCCCATACGTCTTAAAGGCACATTTTTTCAATGTCATTTTTTTAAATGACTTTTTTTTTTTAATTGTATTTTAGTATAAATATGAGATCTGAGGTCTTTTTGACCCCAGATCTCATATTTAAGAGATCCTGTCATGCTTTTTTCTATTACAAAGGTTGTTTACATTCCTTGCAATAGGAATAAAAGTGACACAGTTATTTTATTCTCTAGGGTGTTAGAAAAAAAAAAAACAATATATAATGTTTGGGGGTTCTAAGTAATTTTCTAGCAAAAAAAACTGTTATAAACCTGTACACACCTAAATTCCAAAACGAGGCTGGTCTTTAAGTGGTTAAAAAATTAAATAAAATCAGTAAAAGGGGACAGGGTTGCCACTTCTTCTTCAAGCCAAACCCGAACAATTTAGCGGAGCACAGAAAAATATATATATTTTTTTTTTAGTATACACTATAGGATTGTAGCACAGACCTGGGACACCTTTGGGCGCTCCAAAGAGAACAGTAATGCAAAAACGCATAGTGCCCTCTCACCCTTCTGTCAGGTCCCTTTTCGAGCCACATTCCTGTCTGAATAATGTGTCCGGGTTTCAGGCGGACTGAAACTCGATGCATGATTCAAAACCCGAACTGTTCGGGTGAATCCCAGACAGGTGGCAACCCTAACAGGGGACACAGTGGTGTAGTGGGTAGCACTTTCGCAGTAATAAGGGTTGCTGGTACGAATCCCAACCACGACACTACCTGCCTGGAGTTTGCAAGTTCTCCCTGTGCATGTGTGGGTTTCCTCCGGATACTCTGGTTTCCTCCCACACTCCAAAGACATGCTGGTAGGTTAATTGGATCCTGTCTAAAATTGTCCCTAGTATGTATGAATGTGTGTTAGGGACCTTAGATTGTAAGCTCCTTGAGGGTAGGGACTGATGTGAATGTACAATGTATATGTAAAGCGCTGTGTAAATTGACGGCGCTATATAAGTACCTGAAATAATAATAAATAATAATTACTTACTATTAATGCAATGTGTCCCTTATGCTGCTGGCTCCCGCTTTGCTAGAAATATTCCTCCTCTGATCCCTTTCTACCCCCACAATCTTTTGATCGGGTGAGGGTTAAAGTGGTTGTAAAGGTAAAAAGTTTTCACCCTAATGCATTCTCTGCATTAAGGTAAACAACCTTTCCACGTCAGCAACCCCCCAACAATACTCAATTCAGCGCTGCGCTCATCTGCAGCATTGTTGCTCTTCTCTCCACTCTTGTTAAAGGAGGCTTGGCAGCAGCGGGAGCTATTGGTTCCTGCTGCTATCAATCAATCCTCTGAGCAGAGAGCGGTGGGCATTCAATAGACGCACGGTACAGCATGGAACTGAGACTGCACAAGTGCCCCCATTGTAAGTGGCTTGCTATGGGGACACTCAAATGGCAGGAGGATCCAGGAGCTCCAATGAGGGACCTCAGAAGAGGAGGATCGGGGCTTCTCTGTGAAAAACCATTGCACAGAACAGGTAAGTACGACACGTTTGTTATTTTAGAGTAAAATAAATAAATAAACCTTTACACTCATTTTAATAGAGCAGAGGGATCGACAACAGGCACTCATCAAGAGTGCTGACTATGCCTGCCTTATCCGCCCACCTCCTACATTTATAGGATCTGTACTATGGCTTCTATGAATGAACAACCATCTATAAATGTTGGAGACGGACCTTTCCTTCATCTGCCCGACCTCAATTCAAAGATCATTTTTTTATTCACAGAAGCTTCTATGAATGCAAGTGGTGTGCAGAAAAGGTGGGCATAATCGGCACTCTTGTTGAATGCATCTGACAGGTCCCTTGGCTCTTTTAATCCTTGCAGCACTGGAAGACTACAGCTGTTGGAGTAGAAGGGGAATCAGGGGAGAGGATGTCAAATAAGACCACAACCAGCAGCACGAGGGACGCTACACATCGATTGTAAGTACACCAGAAGATTAAGACGGCGGTGGGGAGGGGGGGGAATTGGCAGAGGAAGAACAGGAGAGGAGGAACAGGAGCCAGCAGCACAAGGAACACATCACATTGATGGCATGCAATGTCCCTGTGCTGATTTTTTTCCCCTTTATTAAACTTAAGCAAGGTATACACGGACCAAAAAAATAAAATAAAAATCGACCAGTTCAGCAGGCTTTTGTTAAACAGTTCTACTGGAAAACCAGCATAAATCTGCTCTTGCAGCCAATGGCTGCAGAAATGATCTGTATATTCTGATGGGGGGGTGAGGGTTGGGGAGTCCCCATTATCAAAATAGCACAGCAGGAGCGATCCCTGCATCCACATCGCTTGAATTTGAGAATGTCAGTTTTTTTTTTTTTAGTTCAACCCACTGGTTGAACTAAAAAAAACTCAAAAAGTTGTATACCCAGGCTTTAAGCTATAATCAAAAGACGGCTATAGCGCGGGCTTACATTGTTGGGAAAGCGTCCATGGATCCTTAGGACACAGCTTATTACAGACCAGGGTAAAGGGTCAATCACAGCGGCCCTTTACCACGTGATCAGCTGTGTCTAATGACAGCTGATGACGATGTAAACACAAGCTGGGTATCGGCATTCCTTTCCTCATGCTGACAGCATAAGGAGAGAAGAGCCGGTAACCGGATTGTGTGAAAGAGACATCTATAGTGAGTAACTGTGTACGGAGTACTGCTGAGTAACTGTGAGTAACTGAGTACTGCTTAAATTAGAGTCAGGAAGTTAGCTTAAAGCGGGGGGGTTCACCCACACCGCCAAAAAAAAAAAATATTAAAAGCCAGCAGCTACAAATACTGCAGCTGCTGACATTTAATACATGGCCACTTACCTGTCCCAGGGTCCAGCGATGTCGGCAGGGGACGCCGAGAACCCGCTCGGTTCTTGGCAGCTGCCGCCGCCATCCTAGGTGAGGGAGTCAGGAAGTGGGTACGATGTCCAACAGGTATGGTAATGCACATCTTGGGAGTGGGACATGTATTCATTCCTCAAGCATCTGATCGAGGGTGAATACTGCTGCACAAAATGTGAGCACATAGCTTCTTTGGAAGCCCAGGTTCTGAATCTAGGGAAGCAGCTGGCAACACTCGAAAGTCTCTCCAACCTAAAAGTGAGTTTGGAAGGTACCTAAAAGGTACTGGCAAGGGCAAGCACAGAGGCGGGTGGAGATACAGGGGTGCAGGCACCAGAGCAGAGTAGTTGGGTGACATTTAGGCGGGGTAGAGGAGAGAGCGCCAAGGAGGCCGGCCTTTTGTCAGGAACACCCCAATACATACCCCCTGTTGCGTGATGTTGGAGAAACCAGTCAAGGAGCGGCACTGCTGGAGCAGAGCGACGCCCCTAGCTGCCATGGGAAAAACTCCTCCAGTGAGGGAAGGGGCAAGGCTAAGGGTAAGGAAAGCCAGATCCTGGGGGTAGGGAATTCAATTATTAGGAGGACAGAGAGGAAAATCTGCCACAAAGACCGTAAGCACCAAACGGTATGTTGTTTACCTGGCGCTCTGGTTCCCCACATTGCGAATCCGGTGGACAGATAATTGGGTGGGGCTGGGGAGGACCCAGCTGTCATGGTACACGTGGGTACCAATGACAAAGTTAGAGGAAGATGGAGAGTCCTAAAAAACAATTTCAGGGACTTTGAGAATACTACCTTGGAGGTCCTACTCTAAAATACTACCGCTACCTCAAGCCACACCAGAGAGGCAACGGGAAATTCGGGAAATTAACAATTGGTTGAGGAGCTGGTGTAAAAAGGAGGGGTTCGGGTTCCTGGAGAACTGGGTTGACAGCTCAGGGTCAAGCACAGGATAGTCAGGAGAACAAGCTAAGGTCGGGGCAACTAGCAGACAGGGATGGTCAGGAAGAACACGCCAAGGTCGGTACACAGAAGTCAGCGATAAACATACAGCAGGACACCACACAGAAACCTAGACACAACTGAAGCTCGGGCAAAGCTGGCTTGTAGTGCGCGGGGTTAAATAGTGTTTCCTGTTGAGAGGCTAGTGTGAAGCCAAGCTGAGAGCTCATACTTAAACACCCAGGTGTGGGGGCATGGTCTCTCAAGGCTGAGACACAGACCTGAAAAGGTAAGCAGATAATCAGAGCATAAACCATTACTGCAGATTCAAGACATATATAAACAGTAAGAAAGTGAGGCCAGAACATATTGGCCCCATTAAGGATGATGAAGGTATGGTTACAAAAAGACAAAGAGAAGGCAAAAGGTTTCAAAAGCATTCTTCTCCTCAGTTTTCACAATGGAAACAGGGGGAATATAGTAACCAAGACTGTAAGGTTAATAAAAAGGTCACAGAAGACAGTATCAGAAATAGACTTGATTATACCTGAGGGTCCTTAAGGAACTTGGCAAGGTGATAGCTAGACCATTGTTCCTAATTTTTATGGACAGTTTACTAACTGGAATGGTACCAGCTGACTGGAGAAAAGCCAACGTGGTACCAATATTTAAAAAAGGGCCAAGATATATCCCTGGAAACTACAGGTCAGCCTAACATTGATAGTATGTAAGCTAATAGAGGGGATGATAAGGGACTATAAGATTTTAGTAATAAAAACTATATCATTAGTGGCAATCAGCACGGATTCATGAAGAATCGTTCTTGCCAGACCAATCTATTAACGTTCCATGAAGAAGTGAGCTGCCATTTAGATAAAGGAAGGCCTGTGGATGTGATGTATCTAGATTTTGAAAAAGGCATCCAATATAGGCCCCACAAACCTTTACTTTACAAACTGTCGGCATGGACCATAGGGTGAGTACCTGGATTAAAAAATGGCTACAAGGATGGGTCCAAAGTGTGGTGATAAATAGCAAGTACTCAGAATGGTCTGGTGTGGTAAGTGGGGTCCCCCAAGGACCTTCCCTGGGACCAATTCTGTTTAATTTATTCATAAACGATATAGAGGATGGGATAAACAGCTCAAAGTATTTGCGGATGATACAAAGCTAAGCAGGGCAGTGAACTCAGCGCAGGATGTGGAAACCTTACAAGACCTAAATAAAATAATCAGGTGGGCAACTACATGAGGTTTAATGTTGAAAAATGAAAAGTAATGCATCTGGATGATAAAAATACAAACGCTAGTTACTCGCTTGGGGGAGAGCCTCTTGGGGAATCTAGGACCGAAAAGGACCTGGGGGTCCTAGTAGATGGCAGGCTCAGAAATGGCATGCAATACCAAGCTGCTGCAAGCAAAGCCAACAGAATATTGACATGCATTAAAAAGGGGATTTACTTGAGAGATAAAACAAAATTCTCCCGCTCTACAAGAATATAGTCCGGCCGCATCTTGAGTATGCCATTCAGTTCTGGGCACCAGCCCTCAGAAAGGATGTGCTGGAACTGGAGAGTCCAGTGAAGGGCAACAAAGCTAATAAAGGAACTAGAGGATCTTCGCTATGGGGAAAGACTACAAACAGTGAACCTATTCTCTCTGGAGAGGAGACGCTTGAGAGGGGATATGATGGCAATATACAAATATCGTACTGGTGACCCTAGCATAGGGAAAAAACGTTTTAATGAAAGGGAGTTTATAAAGACACACGGGCATTCACTCAAATTGGAAGAGAAGCGGTTTAACCTTAAACTGCATAGAGGGTTCTTTACTGACAGAGTGGTAAGGATGTGGAATTCTCTTCCACAAGCAGTGGTATTAGCAGGGAGAGTCCATGGTTTCAAAAAACTGTTAGATGGGCACCTTAAAGGGGTTGTAAAGGTAATTTTTTTATTTTTTAAAAATAACAAACATGTTATACTTACCTTCACTGTGCAGCTCGTTCTGCACAGAGTGGCCCTGAACCTGCTTTTCTGGGGTCCCTCGGCGGCTGTTTCAGCTCCTCCCCGCAAGAACTAACCACCTCAATGCGAGCTCCCTCGCATATTGGTTAGTTGTTGCGGGCGCGCTCCCGTGATACAGCCGGCAGCTATAGCCGCTCGCTGTATCACTCGGCCCCGCCCCCCAGCGCGCCGCGTCATTGGATGTCATTGATAGCAGCGCAAGCCAATGGCTGCGCTGCTTCCAATTCATCCACTGTAGCCAATCAGCGGCCAGGCTGAGCAGCGGAATGGATGTCGGGAATGAGCAGCCGACTTTCGAGGGGTCAGGTAAGTAAAACGGGGGAGCGGCGGTATTGTCAGTCGTTTTTTCACCTTAATGCATAGAATGCATTAAGGTGAAAAAATGTTTACCTTTACAACCCCTTTAATGATCACAACATACAGGGATATACAATGCACTATTGACATAAACACACACACACACACACCACACGTTAAACTGGATGGACTGGTGTCTTTTTGCAACCATACCAACTATGTACAGTGGCTTTAAAAAGTATTCATACCCCTTGACATTTTCCACATTTTGTCATGTTACAACCAAATACATATTCACAATAAAATTTATTTTTTTGGGGGATTTTATTTAATAGACCAACACAAAATGGCACATAATTGTGAAATGGAAGGAAAATGATAAATGATTTTCAAAATGTTTTACAAATAAATATGTGAAAAGTATGGCGTGCATTTGTATTCAGCCACCCTGAGTCAATACTTTGTAGAACCACCTCTCTCTGCAATTACAGCTGCAAGTCTTTTTGGGGATGTCCCCACCAGCTTTGTACATCTAGGCTGTCATTTTGCCAATTTTTCTTTGCAGAACAGCTCAAGCTCTGTCAGATTGGATGGGGAGCGGCTGTGGACAGCAATTTTCAAGTCTTGCTACAGATTCTCAATTGGGTTTAGGTCTGGACCTTGACTGGGCCATTCTAACACATGAATATGCTTTGACCTAAACCATTCCATTGTAGCTTTGGCTGCCTGTTTAGGGTCGTTGTCCTGCTGGAAGGTGAACCTCCACCCCAGTTTCAAGTCTTTTGCAGACTAACAGGTTTTCTTCTAAGATTGCCCTGTATTTGGCTCCATCCATCTTCCCATCAACTCTGACCAGCTTCCCTGTCCCTGCTGAAAAAACATCCCCACAACATGATGCTGCCACCACCATGTTTCACGGTGGGAATGGTGTGTTCAGGGTGATGTGCAGTGTTAGTTTTTCACCACACATAGCGTTTTGCTTTTAGGCTAAAATGTTCAATTTTGGTCTCATCTGACCAGAGCACCTTCTTCCACATGTTTGTTGTGTCCCCCACATGGCTACTCGCAAACTGTAAACGAGATTTCTTATGGCTTTTTGCTACTCTTCCAGAAAAGCCAGATTTGTGAAGTGCACAACTAATAGTTGTCCTGTGGACAGATTCTCCCACCTGAGCTGTGGATCTCTGCAGCTCCTCCAGGAGTTACTATGTAACTTTTGGCTGCTTCTCTGATTAATGCTGTCCTTGCCCGGCCTGCAGTTGTGCCATACTCTTTCCATTTTCAGGTGAAGGATTGGAGAGTGCCCTGTGAGATGTTCAAAGCTTGGGATTTTTTTTATAACCTAACACTGCTTTAAACTTCTCCACAACTTTATCCCTGAACTGTCTGATGTGTTCCTTGGCCTTCATGATGCGGTTTGTTCACTAAGCTTCTCTAACGAACCTCTGAGGGCTTCACAGAGCAGCTGTATTTATACTGAGATTAAAATTACACACAAGTGGACTCTATTTACTAATTAGGTGACTTCTGAGGGCATTTGGTTCCATTATATTTTAGTTAGGGGAATCAGAGTAAAGGAGGCCGAATACAAATGCATGCTACATTTCAGATATTTATTTGTAGAAGATTTTGAAAACCATTTATCATTTTCCTTTCACTTCACAATTATGTGTCACTTTGTGTTGGTATATCACATAAAATCCCAATAAAATACAATTGCGTTTTTGGTTGTAACATGACAACACGTGGAAACGTTCAAGCGGTATGAATACTTTTTCAAGGCACTGTTATGCCCCGTACACACGGTCGGACCTTGTTCGGACATTCCGACAACAAAATCTTAGGATTTTTTCCGACGGATGTTGGCTCAAACTTGTCTTGCATACACACGGTCACACAAAGTTGTCGGAAAATCCGATCGTTCTGAACGCGCTGACGTAAAACACGTACGTCGGGACTATAAACGGGGCAGTGGCCAATAGCTTTCATCTCTTTATTTATTCTGAGCATGCGTGGCACTTTGTCCATCGGATTTGTGTACACACGATCGGAATTTCCGACAACGGATTTTGTTGTCGGAAGATTTTATATCCTGCTCTCAAACTTTGTGTGTCGGAAAATCCGATGGAAAATGTGTGATGGAGCCTACACACGGTCGGAATTTCCGACAACAAGGTCCTATCACACATTTTCTGTCGGAAAATCCGACCGTGTGTACGGGGCATAACTGTGTAAAAATTTTCTTTTTTTTTTTCATTTAGCAAAAAATGAAAAACCCTGTGGTGATTAAATACCACCAAAAGAAAGCTCTATTAGTGTGAAAAAAAATATATATATAAATGTAATAATCTAATAAAGGCTTGTGTTGACTGCTAAAAGCAGTTTGAGTTCAGGTGCGTTCCACTTGCATTTGAGATTATTGAATGTGCTTCTGGGATCATTCATGGTACATAGACAGGTAAGTTTTACCTGCAGTTGATTTTATTCTAAGCTGCATACACCTGCTTTTGCATTTCCACAATTTCTTTTGCACAGAAGCAAATGCCCGATTTATAAAGTAGTTTAAAACTAACTAAAATTTACTTTTCTACTTTACCAATCTGCATTAGTAAGCATTGTGAACACCTTTAAATCTAGGAGGCTCCTGATCTACCCCCCACCCCGATCCACTGAAGCATCAACAGCTGTGCAGTTAGGGGCAGAAACTATCAAAAATTCTACTAGTATGCACTTGGTAAGATAGGATCTGTAGCATCTTCTCCAGAAAATTATTAGTCAGCCAAAAGGGGAGGACCAATTTCCAAGCAAGGTGCTCCCATGGAGGCATGTGAGCCCACGCTGTCCCAGTACAGTGTACTTGCGGGACAGGGACCCAGGATCCCCTTATGAAAATCCAAGGAGGCATGGGATCCCTCCAGCAAGATATTCACTCACCATGTAAGATCTGAGAACCACCCCACTGTACAAAGTTACTTCACCTCCAGGAAGGAGTGGACGCCTCCCCCGGGACAGGGATAGTTGTTGCAAGACACTGCTGAGCATATTAGTCTTGTCTAAGTGGTCCTTCAGAAGGACATTGCCTTGGATACTGACAGGGATAGTTGTTGCAAGACACTGCTGAGCATATTAGTCTTGTCTGAGTGGTCCTTCAGAAGGACATTGCCTTGGATACTGACTGTCCAGTCAGTATCCAAGGCAATGTCCTTCTGAAGGACCACTCAGACAAGACTAATATGCTCAGCAGTGTCTTGCAACAACTATCCCTGTCCCGGGGGAGGCATCCACTCCTTCCTGGAGGTGAAAGCACTGCAAAATCTATATGGTTAACAAAGAAGTCAGGAGTGAGATACTTAGACAAGGCGGGGTCCCAAAATATGGAGAGAACTATAGTATTTGTTCAGAAGGATCAGGTAGTAGTCTCGGAAATGGTGGTACTACAGTGAGGGGAATTGCCCAGGGGTGGGAACAGACTACCCTAGACGCCTGAAGCTGGTGAAGTATCCCCTCCGCTCTAGGATTCGCTCTAGGATTCCTATATCCTTGCATGCCAACAAGGGGGTCATATGTGTGGACCTTTTATGAGTTGGGTCATCTCACCCTCCTATCACAGGTGGTCAACAACATTGGAACCTAGCAAGGCTTGGGCTAGCCAGATCTTAAAAAGGTAGTTAGGCTCTTCGGGAGGGTACTGGCTACCAGTCTTCATAAAGCTAACTCTTTACAGGAGGTGACCTGAGGATCCTACAATGAAGATGCCAGGAAAGGGCAAGGGCAAGGGGCTGAACCTGACAATATTTCTAGAGACAACAGTTGTGCCTAAGAAACACTGAGGATTCAGATCATTGACTAAATAGAGGGCAGCTACCTTGTAAGAGAGGTCCCCACTATGACACAGACTGACAGATTAGGGGTCACTGTCAACATAGGACGCAGGGTATAATCAACCTGTTCAAACTGGGATTTTAGGAGGGATTTTACCTGCCCATCAGTAGAATCTGTAAAAGGTAAGTACACCTTCCATCTGACTAGTGTTGTTTCCAATATGGTACACCAGTTGATTTACTGTGGAAACAGTCCACCACTTAACAAATGCCCTCCTCAAGGGGAACATTTTTGGTACAGTCTCAGGTGGGGCACAAGACTCCTTGGGTTGATTTCAATCTACAAAGAGGAATTGTGGGTATAAGGGGAAGGTCTGTAGCAGTTCTAAAAGACTCTAGAGTGGAGACAGCAGGCTGATACTCCAAATACAGTGTAAAATGCACTGCATCAATAAGGTCAGATATGAGTCTCTGTAAAACTGAGGTGGTAATAGGAGACTGCAAAGTCCCAAAAACAGTCTCTTCGGTGATAGGCTAGTGAGACTCAATCTGAGTCAGAAATGGTGTCAGACATCATTGTCCCAGCCTAATCTAACGCAGCTGGAGGGCTAGAGATACTGCAGGGGATGTCACTAGAGTACAATCAGAGCCCCTGCTGTCAATGTGTGCAAAGAGTTTAATATAGGGGGCCAAAAAGTACTGGGTGAATATAGAGGTCTCCAAAGATAGGGCAGGGAACCGAGCGCCTTCTATTGGAGCTGATGAAGACTCGAATGAAGAAGACTAACTATAAAGCTATCAGGCACTACAGTATTGATGTTGGTTCGCTTGGAGGATACTGCGTCAATGGCCCCAGAATTACTAGCAGAGTATGGCCTGAGGTCACCCATAGCAGCAGAACTGTGCCCTGAGTGTCTCTGTGCAGACATGTTGCAGCACAGTTACCCAAAGTGGGAGGCAAAGCCTCAGTAGTCACATAAACTAAGGCAGCTGGTGCTGATGAGGGTCAGATTGTCAGAAGTGACCAGGTCCCTGTAGGTGGGCAGTGGCAACAATCCAGAGACTGGAGTTCCATGAGGTGCTTGCAAGCAGGAGCAGCAGGGATGTGGTGCTTTCCTAAAACTAGATGGGAGAAGTGAGAGGCTTGCACATGGGACACGCCACACAGAGGGTGACCTCAGCCCCCAAGCATTAACCCTTACTGAAGTGAAACTGACAGCAGCAGCGAACTTGAATTGCACCCAGGGGTACACACATTCGCGAGGTAGCTCTCTATTCTGTAGCATGATTGGCCTTACACACAGAGTGAGTCTTCAGAAATAGGGTGACATCTGGGGCTGTGCCACAGCTCTGGATGCAGAAAGTGCTCCATGGCTAACCTACCCGGTACACTCAGGTCTGGAAAGCACCACAATGCAAAGCCCAGTCCAAAGGTCACATTTCAGGCTACCTCTGTTTGTCCAGTCCGTTGGGTTCAGGGTACAGCCACCAAAACTAGGCTGCGGAAATGCAGAGACCAACTCAAGCAATGATGTAGAAAGGTAGAGGTCAACAGAAGAGAAATTACAAGGAAAAAAAGCCTAGCAATGAATTCCATCCTTCTAGGCCACAAGCAAAAAACTGAGGCATGCTGGGTAGATGAGGGGTTATACTAGCAAAAAGTTTGCATTTTTCTGTTTGCCAATGCCTGATCCTCCTGTAGGCAACAGTAGCCCACATTTATCTGAATTTCTATGTCCCTAAGTAGACGATAAAGATTTGTCTACACCAGGCACATGCAATTAGCGGACCTCCAGCTGTTGCAGAACTACAAGTCCCATGAGGCATAGCAAGACTCTGACAGCCACAAGCATGACACCCAGAGGCAGAGGCATGATGGAACTTGTAGTTTTGCTATAGCTGGAGGTCCGCTAATTGCATATCCCCGGTCTACACTAAACGGTGAAATCTGAGTGGTTAATAGGTTACCACATCCCACCACTCTCTGCACTGCCTTTGTTAAATAAGATCCTATTTTGAAGATGTAAAAAGTTGAAAATATTTTTTTTTTTTTAAAGTTCAATTACAGCTAATATATCACTCTTCACAAGGAACAAATGGAATGGTTAGCTACAAGTCACAACTGTAATATCATTTATTTGAAGAGAACCTACCATGTCAGAAATATGTGAGCTGCCATTGCTAACTTTTTGCTTTACAAGCAGTCAAGCTGTTATTCACCTAAATTTTAACAGGCTGCATATTTTTTCTGGGTAAGGCAAGTCGTGAAGTTAGAGGATGATGATGTGCACGTTGCAAATTTTCTTAAATTACACTTAAAATTAAAAAACTGGGACAACACTTAGCCCTTTTTAGCACAATGACAAACAAATGCATTAGTTAGGTCTCATATTAGGTTCTGGAGGATGGCATAATGATACTTCTGAATCAATCTGAGATCAATAGCTTAATTTTCCTATAGTTTCCTTTATATATATATTTTGTGGCATGTGAAATGCCACCTGTCATTTTTAACTGGGACATGTCATTTTAACTGGGACTTGTGAAAAACGCTGTCAAGCCTCGTAAAACATAGCTGTTAAATTTAGTAATTTGTTCTTGTGCAGTGCAGAAGAGCTCAGCAGACATGACGAACACCCACCAAAAGTAATTTCTCAAAACACACAAGCACTTCGGGCTCGTCCACACGTGTGTGAATTATGAATAATGAAGTAATGCTCATGAAAGGATAAGTTCACCTTTTGAAACATGTTACATGTTCCACCTGCCTTTTAGGGTGGCAAATGTAACATGTTCCACCTCCTGCAGCCGCTGTCGATCCCCCCTCCCTGTGAATAGCTGTCACTTTTTGAAAGCAAACGACCACATCATTCATTCACACAGCTGTGTGTGAATGAACCACAAGGCTTGTAGGTCTCAATGAGCTGTGGAGCACCATGGTAGTTCATTATGGCGGCACAGTGGTGTAGTGGGTAGCACTCTCACCTAGCAGTAAGAAGGGTTGCTGGTTCGAATCCCAACCACGACACTACCTGCATGGAGTTTGCATGTTCTCCCTGTGCCTGCGTGGGTTTCCTCCGGGTACTCCGGTTTCCTCCCACACTCCAAAGACATGCTGGTAGGTTAATTGGATCCTGTCTAAATTGTCCCTAGTATGTATGAATGTGAGTTAGGGACCTTAGATTGTAAGTTCCTTGAGGGTAAGGACCAATGTGAATGTACAATGTATATGTAAAGTGCTGCGTAAATTGACGGCGCTATACAAGTACCTGAAATAAATAAAAAATAAATAAATAATACTTCCTGTCAGTGTATCTGCCTACCCATACGGGATGTACAGACACACAGATACACAGATACACTGGCAGGGCTGCAGGAGACCTGCATGGCACCAGCGATCTGCTGATTGCTGGTGCAATGCTTTACAGACTCAAAAAAAAAAAAGTGCAATTATTTATTTTGACCTGCAAAAAAAAAAAAAATGTGCATTTATTATTAATTTTTTAAGTGAACTTATCCTTAAACGCGTCTATAGCATTTATGAAGGGTTTATGAAATGGTTTTGTTGTGTTTATGAAGCGTTAAAAAAAAAAAAATCTTCATAAATGCTTTATAAAATGCCCATGAAAGTTTTGCTTTTCTAGTGGGAAGTGCTTAAAGGGGAAGTGATGTAGAGGAAATGATCTACTTTGAGGTGTGGTTAGGTTGTAGTGTAAGAAGCGGACATTTTTGTGAATTCTCTGCAAGATGGATTTGATCTCTTTGACACTTGGCTTGGTCCAGCTCGTCTTTACTGACAAAAAAAAAAAAAAGCTTTGTTACTGGCAATAATGCTCAAGGCCTCTGCTCCTGCCTGGCACTGTCGGTATTGCTGGCTGGCTTCCTTTTGCCCGCACACAGAAGCATATGGTGTTACCACACAACTGCTCTGTACTAACAGGAAATTGCTAGAGCTGCCCTGTCCTAGTTCTCTATTATCTACCAGTACATTCTGGAATACAGGAGCCTCCACTGTCTCTCCCCCAATTTTCCAGCTAACACGTTATAAATGCTTCACTAACACGCCATAAATGCTATAGGTGCTATTAAATTGCGGTTACAAAGCATAACCAATGAAATCAATGGAGGCAGGTGACAAGCGTCAATGCCTCAGTAACATGCTCCCTAATTTTTAACACAACGCTATTGCTCCTGTGTGAACAGCACTGTGTGGTGCCCATTGTAATAGTCATGGAAGGCACTGAAGGGCAGTTATGAGACTTTAAAAATACTGAATAAATGCTGCATAAACGCAGGGTATTGACGCAGGCATGAACAAGCCCTTTGAGATATGATGCTGTAAAATGTCACAAGGAACTTGGACCACAGCAACTGACTGATACAGCCATCCTGCCATATACTATATGAATATATAGAATATGATGTCCTGATTAGACAGATATAAAAACTTTCTCTATATGCATCACAGAAGCCAGAGGCATTCCACAAGAGAACACAACTTTTAACTGGCTGTGGAATAAAAATCATAGAGGACAATAGGACTTACTGTACCATTACTGCATACTTCGCCTGGTTAGAAGTTGTGTAAAAAGAAACTTAATGATGAGGTTTAAAAGCTACAATTATCTCATAAATACCTTTATCATTTCGAGATCTTTGTCGACGCCTGTTAAATTTAACTGTTGATTTGTCAGAAATCTGTTTACACCATCATGTTGCTCTGAGCAGTCATTTTCCTTTCCAAAATCCCCTCCATCACCCGGATAACAGCTATCTGTTTCTTCAGAGGGTATCCTAGATTCCAGACAAAGTACATGTGGTTCCCCATGTCCTTCAAATATAGGACATGGTGAATCTGAGGCGTTTTCAGCCTTAGCAGAGTCTGGCAAAATGGTTTCTGAATTATTAAATGGACTACTATCAAGCGATTTTGATTCATCAACTTCTGTAACTGGCCCCGATTCTTTCTGCTGGGTTACATCAGAGGCAAGTTCTAAGCTTTGGTCAGCCTCAGCTTCAGTTATATCAGTAGTTTCACTAACTGGTGCTTCTACTGTTTCTTTCTCATGTGCTAAGGGTTGTTCAGGTATGTCCTTTAATAATTCAGAAAAACTGGATTCTGAGTACGATGTACTGATGTCTTCCATAGCTTCAACATCTTCTGAAGCAATGCCAGATCCTAGATCTTCAGGACCATCCTCATGTATTATCGGTTGACTGCTCGGATCTTTCAATTGTACTTCCTGAGGCTTCGGTTCCTTATTTTGAACATTTCCATGTTTAGGTTTACATTCACGATGACAGGAGGCATCTTCCTTTTGCTTGCTTTTATTTCCTCTTGATAGACAATCAGGACTTGGTTCCGAGAGAATTGTGGCTAGCTCATATTTGTCTATCTTAGAACTTTTACTCATTAAATCATTTTGCAGAGATTCCATGAGACCTAATTCCATAGAGCAGACATTACTGCTGTCATCAGAGTCAATATCAGAAGGTGTTTTGCTGCCTTCTTCTAACATGTCTCCAGCATGTTCCAGCTCAGGCTCTTCCAGAACCATATCCAAAACTGGAGGTATATTACGCAACAACTTGTAAGAGTCTGAACGTGTCATTTCTTTATTGATGTGCACATCTAGCATTTCTTCTTCTCCTTCTTCCTTGATGTCAACAAGCTGTTGCTTGCGTAGGTGCATTTCAAGCAAGTGTAAAACATCAGGGTCCAGTTTATCTGAAACGTACTGATGTCTTTCTTTTCTGTGATCGAGCCCGTCTTTTGAGCAGCTGTAATGAAAAGAATTGTCCAGGTTATCCTCTTCACTACTTTCTTCCTTCTCAGAAAGGTCTTCCTCTTCCACAAACTCTAGCTCATGTAAAACTGACTGTAATCCTCCACATTTTAGTGATCGATGCTCCTTTTTCCGCTTGCCTCTTTTGGTACTATTGTTTTTTGGTAAACATAGCCCAAAGCGTTTGGTCTGAAAATCAAGAGAATTTTTAGAGCAGTCTTCACTCTCGCACACATTATGTGCTAGTACATCACATTGCTCCATGCTAGAAGTCTCTTTTTGTTTGGTAGAAGGAATATCACATTTGCTAAGTTTTAAGTGCACAGCATGGTTGTCGACATTGTTTTCTGTATGAATGGTTTCATCACAGCCTTGTGGTTTATGATCTAAGCTTTCTCTTGTCGACAGTATGTTACGTTTTGTGACTTCATCCAGCAAGTCTCTCCTGAACATGTCAGAATCGGACACAGCAGTTTCTTTGAAATTATTTATTTCCAAGTGTTCTTTATCTTTTTGCCGATCACCTAAAATAGACTCTGTTGCATAGGATTCCTCTTCATCCTCAGAATTTTCCAGAGGTTTTGACAAATTCACTTTACACGAATTGTGTGTATCTTTGTCTAACTCTTCATTCTGCAGGTCTCCTTGAAATATTTTATTGCTCTCTGAAATATCTTTACTAATGTTGTTTTTCAAGGTGTAATTGGATAAAGTTTGTTTTGATTGCACGTTACACAGTTCTCTCCCATCTTGTATTTTGCCTTTATCTGTAGTCTGACATGAGTCACGCAAGTGATTAAGCGTCTCTTTATATTCTGTGCTGTTCCGGTCTTTAGATGATGTAAGAAATGATTCTTTTGGATTGTCTGCAGCTGATATTTGATCGCTGACTGTGGTAAAATCCCCTGAAGATACAATTCTTTGGTTGGTAAAATAGTCTTGTTCTGATACCTCTTTGTTGTTGTTCAGAAGGTCTTCTGATTTTACATTCTCCTCCAGTTGGAAATGGTCACTTGCCACAGCTTTTGTCAGAGCTGCTGTATGGGCTAATTGACACCCATTTACAATATCTAGAAGAATGCCATTCCCAGGTCGATTATGATCTAGAATACAGAAAAAAAGAAACCGGGCTGAATTTGTGTTTTTTTTGTGTCTCATTAACAAATTTAAGTACTTTATATTTTTACACTGTTTTCACGGTGCCATTCTTCTAATACAAAGTTCAAGCTGAAGAAGTTGTTTCCGTGCCCCCTGTCCCTTTCGTTTTGTTCTAGGGAAAGCATAGACTAATACTAACCTTAACACAAGGTCCCGAAATCTTCCTCTCCTTCTGTTCCAAGAACTGGGCCCCTATGGCCACTCTTCCCGTTCATGTCATTATGTACAGCAGCCATTCTCAACCAGGGTTCCATGGAACCCTAGTCCAATCCAAACTCTAAGGTTTCTCCATGGGTGGCTAGGGGGATCTTCCCATCTGATCGTGCCTGCATAGTTCCAGATCCAACTCCACCTAGTAGAGCCAGCAGCATTACTGGAAGGGTGTCATTCTGGTCACCCCTGAAAGGAGGGCATTCATCCCACTTACCACCAATGTAAGGGACATTGAACACGATGACCCTTGATAGACTAATCTTAGCAGGGGTTCCCTGAGACCTCAAAATTATTTCAAGGGTTTGTCTGGGTTAAAAAGGTTATTATTATTAATTAAGGTACTTAAATAGTGCCGTCATGTTACGCAGCGCTTTACATATACATTGTACATTCACATCGGTCCCCACCCTCAAGGAGCTTACAATCTAAGGTCCCTAACACACATTCATATACTAGGGCCAATTTAGACAGAAGCCAATTAACCTACCAGAATGTCTTTGGAGTGTGGGAGGAAACCGGAGTACCTGGAGGAAACCCACGCAGGCACAGGGAGAACATGTAAACTCCAGGCAAGTAGTGTTGGGGTTAGGATTCGAACCAGCGACCCTTTTTACTGCTAGACGAGAGTGCTACCCACTAACCATTGCAACCATTTTAATAATTTTTTATGGTTGGGTCTTAAGCATCTTGCCCAATCCAACAGGCCTTCAGAGCTTCAAGAAAACCCAACCTTCCAAATAAGGGGATATTAAACACAGCCCTCTCATAAAGCAATACTAAGTCTAAGAGTATTGCAATGCATCAGTGTCATAGCTAAGGCTATACAAATTTGTTTTTTGCATATACACTATATTTCTAAAAGTTTTGGGAGACCTGCCTTTACACACACTAACCTTAATGGCATCCCAGTCTTGTCCGTAGGGTTCAGTATTGAGTTGGCCCGCGAAGTCATGTTGGCACAGGAAAGGGCCATCCCCAAACTTTTCCCACAAAGTTGGGAGCATGAAATTGTCTTGGTATGCTGACGCCTTAAGAGTTTCTTTCACTGGAACTAAGGGGCTAAGCCCAACCCCTGAAAAACAACCACACACCATAATCCCCCCTCCACCAAATGATTTGGACCAGTGCACAAACCAAGGTTCATAAAGACATAAATTAGCAAGTTTGGGGTGGAGGAACTTGACTGGCCTACACAGAGTCCTGACCTCAACCCGATCGAATACCTTTGGGATGAATTAAAGCGTAGACTGCGAGCCAGGCCTTCTCGACCAACATCAGTGCCTGACCAAATGTGCTTCTGGAAGAATGGTCAATTATTTCCAGAAGAGTTGAAGCTGTTAAAGCTGCAAAGGGTGGGCCTACGCAATATTGTATCCTACGGACTAAGACTGGGATGCCATTAAAGTTCATGTGCGTGTAAAGGCAGGCGTCCAATTACTTTTGCCAATATAGTGTATACTTTGGAGGCACCACTGCAGCTTTGGGATGGGACTGCAAAAAAAAAAAAAAGAATCCATTAATCTTACAGTACAGGGCAGTGTGCATGAGGACTTAAATAAGCTTTTTAAATCACTTTTTGTGGCAGACAGGCTTTGCCTAGACTTTTGCCAAAACTGGTGAATGGTGCAACTGGTGGTCTTGCAGGAGTTCAATTCTAGGGCCTCAGTGGCCTGAAGAGGTTTTCGGCCCAGGGCTATTGCAAGGCAGAGGTGGGGTTTAGCCCCATGTGCACCATCTTGAACAGCAAGTGCAGATCGGTTAGACAACCTTGCCTTGAGCAAGGTTGTCTTGTTTTTCTTGAGCCTTAAACTCTTGTTCCTGCTATTAACTTCCTGATTTAAGTCATGTCCCAGAACTTCCTGTTTGCCAGATAATTGTCCTCTCTTCAGCCAATATCTCACTCTGGGTCACTACTGCTGCCGTCCGTATCTTCGCTACAACACGTTACCGACTTTGGCTTCTTTACGGACTATGCTTCTGCTTGATCCCTACCTGCTATATCTGCTACTGGACCCCGGCTTGCTGGCCTTCTGGTGGGCCGATCCTGAGGACCGCGGTCTGGTACTAACACAAAGAAAAACCCATCTCCACCATCAGGAGCGCTGGTGAACACCACTTAGTACTTCGACTCCACAATTCTTGTGAGCCCGTTTCATCCGCCAGGGTGGGCTGCTTCTGTACTAATTCAGTTGGTTGGTGGGTGCTTCTCTACTGCTATTGGCCTCCGAGACAGGCTGAGTGGCTACAACTAACTGAATCCATCTGTGAATCAAGGTGTAAAAATACACTGGATTCCTGCCCCAGCTGGCACCAGAATCTCATCAGAATCGGGCCTAAATTGCAAAAGGAAGCATAATGGGAGGAAGAGGAGAAGGTAACATGCTCTTACATACAAAGAAGTACCAAGTTTATTTAAGTATAGTAGAAATGGGCAGTGGAGAAATGCAGAGAAAGACATTATAAGTAGCAAAGAAAGTGGGATCCAAAAGAGAACCTGTTGCTTTGCTCTTAAAGTGGAGTTTTATCCAAAAGGGGAATATCTGCTTTTCTACCTCCGCCCCCCTCTTTAGGACAATTTTTTTTGGGGGGGGTCAAAAGAGAGGGTTCCTAGTTTTGATAGGCACCTGCTCCCACTTTCGCTCAGATCGCCTAGGTCAGGGGTGCACAACCTTTCGAAGAGCGAGGGCTACTTGGGCGTTGGGCCACAATGAGCGTAGCGAGTGGATGACAGGTCCGTGTCCACTCTGTATATGCAGGGCAGACAAGAACACAGCCTTCTCTACTCTATGGGCCCTCTGATCTGATCCCCTTCTGTGTTTTCAGCAGATCGGATTGGAGGTAGGCGGGTGTAAATGAACACAAGTCCGTTTACATCTGCTGCTCCATAGAGATGACCGATTTGACTGGGTCCACCTGAAAAATTGACAGGCGGACCCGATCAGATCGATCGTGTGAAAGGGGCCTAAGGCTGCTTTCACTGTGATGCGCTGTGGTTTAGCCGCACCATGGTGCAGTGCACCTGTGGATTTCCTGCATGTTACCTGCACTTTGCCATTGAATTCTTTTATATCCTGCAGGTGTGGTGCACTTTCTGAAAGTGCACCAAACCCACAGGTAATAACAGAGGTCTATGACATTGCACCCGCGGATCAGGTGGAAAGCAGCCCAGAGTAACCAGTGTCTTACTCTGGTTTTTATTTTATTTTTTTTTTCCTTTTGATTTACAAAAAAAGAAAGCAAAAAAAAAAAAAAAGACAAGCTTACAAGTTTAAATTGCTTATTAAAAAGGATAAAAAAATCTAATCTTTTCTCACAGGAATTGGACTCTTCTGTTATGCCATCCTTAATGACAATGGAAATTTTCAGTGCACCTCCTGTGTACACATCTCTCTCAGTTGCAGGAATAAATATATCTTTGACAAGCTGCAGAGCCGGTGTTCAAGAAAGGTGCTCTACATTCTGCATGTTCTTGTAGACAATCTGATTGTTCAGAAGGGGCTGGAGCATGGCTCAATTATTTTGGTGAGGGTGAGGCAATCCCCGTGGAATCTACTGCATCCAAGAATTGTTTTATCTGTAGGCAAGAGCCAATACATTACCTCCATTCAAAAAGAAAAAGAAAAACTGCGCTGCAGAGCAAAAAAGGTCAAAGGTAAAAGCTGCACACAAAATACACCAATATCTGTGTATACCATGAAAAATAAAAAATAAATAAAGTGCGCTAATTATATGAAAATACACATAGATGTGAATACATGTGGGTAATAGTAAAAACCACAATCTACTGAGAGCAAGTAAATGACTCCATGAGTGGTAAAAATATATAAGTGCAAAACATAAAAACTCAAATAAAAAGAAAAAACTAAAAATGTGTACATGTGAAATACAATGATATTAATAGCGTGAAAATCTGAAAATCAAACAAACTCAGTCCATGGGTTCAAATATAAAAAGTTCATCAGTGAAAAAAAGCTTCCATCCACTATACAGCTCAGCAGCAACTAATCTTCTCATTACATGGTCCCTGCAGAGGGCAAAAATCTGCATGCCTGATAGACCCTGCCAAGGAGGGGGTCCAACACGGAGGGTAAGAGTCCACCTTTATCACTTTCTCACTTATTGGAGTCACCGCCAGTGGATTTGCACCATCCTGCACATCTCTCTCCTTTGTCAATCCACTCATAGGGGGATTAGTTGCTGCTGAGCTGTATAGTGGATGGAAGCTTTTTTTCACTGATGAACTTTTTATATTTGAACCCATGGACTGAGTTTGTTTGATTTTCAGATTTTCACGCTATTAATATCATTGTATTTCACATGTACACATTTTTTGTTTTTTCTTTTTATTTGAGTTTTTATGTTTTGCACTTATATATTTTTACCACTCATGGAGTCATTTACTTGCTCCCAGTAGATTGTGGTTTTTACTATTACCCACATGTATTCACATCTATGTGTATTTTCATATAATTAGCGCACTTTATTTATTTTTTACATTACCTCCATTGAAGGTGTAGGGAAGGGTTGAACCTCTGCTGCACCGACCCCGTCTAATGGTAATCTATCCCCTTGTACATGTGCTCCCCAGCCCAGGACTCCGCAGTCATATCCTGATACATGTACTATACCACCGGTCTCACTCCTGGCAATCGGTCAGCTGTTGCTGTCCCAGGCAGAGTACATTTTGTCTCACTCCGCCTGTGACACGAGCCGGTGCTATACAGGAAGCATCGGCTCTGCTCTCTACTGCAGACAAATGCTTCCTGTACCACCAGCTCCATTCTTACCATTAAGGCTCTTGGATGGTGGGTCAGGAACCCGCAATTTGGGCTTGCTGACCCGCCATCCCAGAACAGGTCGTCACAGGCCACATCAGAGGGTGCTGGGCCAGAGCAGGAGAATTATCATTTTGCCCCTGGAGTTGATCCCTTTTTTAATGCAGAACAAAAAGATGGTAGAGAGTATGGGAATTTAAGATACATCATATAGAAAGGAACACAGTTAATAATATAAAAATATACAAATATTTATTGTAAAAAAACACCAAAAAAAAGGTAGGGAATACAGTTATAGGTATACACATATTGCCTATCACTGACAAATGAGAGTACTGTAGTCACATACAAATCTAGCCACGTCCAAAAATTCGACATGTTTCGCCGGAAGGGCTTCATCAGGAAAAGGACGAGGATATTTAATTAATAAAAACACATAGTAAATTCAACTTTAGATGTGTAAACAAAAAAACAAACAAAAGAAAAACAAAAATTAATATGTCACATTTCACAAGGGGTTAACATAGATATATAACTCGCACAAACATGGCTCCATCATATTTGTTTTGTTTTTGCTTGCTTTTTTTTGTGTGTTTGCTTTGTGAATATGGTGGAGTCATGTTTGTGCAAGTTATATATCTGTGTTAACCCCTTGTGAAATGTGACATATTAATTATTGTTTTTCTTTTGTTTACACATCTAAGGTTGAATATACCATGTGTTTTTATTAAATATCCTCGTCCTTTTCCTGATGAAGCCCTTCCAGCGAAACATGTCAACATTTTTGGATGCGGCTAGATTATTATGTGACTACAGTACTCTCATTTGTCAGTGATAGGCAATATGTGTATAGCTATGACTGTAAACTGTATTCCCTACCTTTTTAAGTGTTTTTTTCCAATAAATATTTGTATATTTTTATATTATTAACTGTGTTCCTTTCTATATGATGTACCTTAAAGTCCCATACTCTCTACCCTCTTCTTGTTCTATCAATTTTTAGGGATGTTGGTACTATTGCTCTTTGTGTTCATTTGGAGCTGACCTCTACCCTACTTACTTGCCCTTTTTAATGCATGCCAATATTCAGTTTGCTTTGGAGCAGCTTGGCATTGCTGAGCCTATCATCTACTAGGACCCCCAGTTCCTTTTGCATCCTTGATGGTGACACCAGGGACTCGAAGACTGGCAGAGAACCAGCCCAGGTAAGGACCGTGCTGGAATTTTATTTCTTGGTGGGGCTGAAGACTCTTAATTTGGCAAAATGATAAGTTTGCTATGAATACAAATATCATATGTGTTGGTCATAGTTGCCTTTGTTCTTGTAAACTACATTGTTAAATCTATCTCTACTATAATTTAGAAAATAAGAGAATAAATCAAGCTGTTTTTTTAGCTATATATCCACCAGTTTTTACTTTCTGCATTTTGGAATAATCTATACCACATCATTTGGATGCAGAAATAGTTAATTAGCTTTTAATTTGTGAAATGTGACAAATTACCTTCAGAAGATGATTCATCGCAATGACCAACCGCTGCATCCTCCATGTCTCCCCTAGAAGAAAGGTACACTCCCTTAAAACTGTTAATGACAATCACCTGTTAGTTACACAGATGTTTTCCCTGAAGCATTACTTTAGCAGTTGATGTATTTTACAAGGTACTAAAGGGCATTTGAAAAAAAAAAAAAAAAAAAAAACTAGTTTTGCTCCCTTAACTAATTAGGCTCCCACCTTTCAATTCGGCAATTTTACTACTTTCAATTCCTGAGCAACAGATCTATAAACACTGTAAATAGTAACTGTACAATTTGGATGGCTCCATTATACTTCAAGTTCACCTTTTGCCTCAATCGAACGGGCAATGACATGCATGTGATTATATGTATTTACAGGACATTTAAAATTGCATTCAGTTTAATTGCATTTTTGAATTAAAAATAGAAATCTGTGCGTCCATGAGCAGAATAGATATTCTGAATGCATCTAAGCGCATGTTAACACATGGAACCCCTCACAAAAAATAAATCTAATCGTAAAGCGGGGGGGGGGGGGGGGAGCTGAAGTCGCACTCTGCAGAATTCAGTGAGGAGAGCTCTGAGAGCTGATTGGAGGGAAGGGACACATCCCACTCCACACAGCACACAGGAACAGAGCTGAGGCTGTCAATCAGCTGGAGCTCTCTCCCCGTCACCATGTTTCTCTTGGTGTCCGGATAACTTGTCAGAAGTGATTCATGCCGATAGTAGAGGAAGGAAGCAGCAGACAAAAATTACACTTAGTGCTCTGGATTGGGACAAGTAGACACACTACAGAGGGATATGCTTTGTTCATATTTCATGCCTGAGGTTTACACTTTACAACCACTGCTGTTTATTTTTATTTTGTTCTCAGTTTATTTATCTAAATTTTGCTGCATTTACTTTTTCTTCCTGTGTTTTTCAGACCCTGGCTAAAGGTTTATTTGAATTTACTGGCTTATTCAGATAACATTGCACTGAACTACAGTAACTGCAACCAATCAGAATCCATCTTGTACTGGTTTGGCTTCAGTAACATGAATTCGGGTTAGCTGGCATGGTTTATTGCATTCTACCCTTTCTCCTGGAACCATAACAGAATCAAAGAAAATCTAAATGCCTCGGCATATAAATTGAAAAGATAATATTAGAGATATTCTTAAATGAAAGCGTAAATCAATCATTTTTCTTGTTTTGGATAGCCAGAAACAATTAGAACCTGTCTGGGTTTTACGGCTATCCGGAGCTCCATTAGAGAGAGATTTCCTTCAAGTCCTATTGTCAATGGTCTACCACTTGCCAACCAGCTCACATACATTTACTGCAGGAGGTTGGCTCTCCTGCGTGAACCGACATACCTGTACATCAGTCAGGTGCATGTGAGATTGCGGGCGCACGCCTCCGTCGGCGTGCCCACTGTGAGCCGCAGGAGCGTGCTTGCGGGTCCGGCAGACTATGTCCGCCAGCAGCCCATGATTATTATGCACTGAGGCAGAACGGGGATCTGCCTTTGTAAACAAGGCGATTCCCTGTTCTGCCAGATGACATGACAAGGATCCACTGTTCCCAGTGATCGGGAACAGTGATCTCTGTCATGTTCCAGTGTGCCCATCCCCCCTACAGTTAGAACACACCCAGGGAACACAGTTAACCCCTTGATCGCCCCCTAGTGTTAACCCCTTCCCTGCCAGTGTCATTTATACATTGATCAATGCATTTTTATAGCACTGGTCAATGTAATAATATCACTGGTCCCCAAAAAGTGTAATTTGGGGTCAGATTTGTCTGCTGCAATCCCACTAAAAATCACAGATCACCGCCATTAAAAAATAAATAAAAGTCCATAAAGTCCCGTAGTTTGTAGATAACTTTTGCGCAAACCAATCAATATACAGTACTTAATGCGATTTTTTTTTACCAAAAATCTGTAGAAGAAGAATACATATCGGCCTAAATTTATGATGAAATTTTTTTACATTTATTTTTTTGGATATGTATTCTAGCAAAAAGTAAAAAAAAATATTGTTTCTTTTTTCGAAATTGTCGCTCTTTTTTTTGTTTATAGCGCAAAAAATAAAAATCGAAGAGGCGATCAAATACCACCAAAAGAAAGCTCTATTTGTGGGGGTGAAAAAAAAAAAAAGGACATCAATTTTGTTTGGGTACAACGTCGCACGACCGTGCAATTAGTCAGTTAAAGCGACGCAGTGCCGTATCGCAAAAAATGCTCTGGTCATTAAGGGGGCTGAAGTGGTTAAACTGATTGTAAAGTCTTGTTTGTTTCCCCCCGCCCCTATAAAAATAACATGTTATACTTTCCTGTTCTGCTGCAGTGGATTTTCACAGAGCAGCCTGGATCCTCCTCTTCTCAGATCCCTCTTCTGTGCTCCTGACCCCTCCCTCCTGTTCAGTGCCCCCACAGCAAGCAGCTTGCTATGGGGGCACCCCAGCTGAGTCACAGCTCCCTGTGTCCATTCAGACACGGAGCCCCGACCCGGCCCCGTCTCCTTGCTATCCCGATTGGCTAGCTGACTTTGACAGCAGCGGCAGCCAATGGCACCACTGTTGTGTTTCAGCCAATCAGGAGGGAGAATCTTGGACAGCCCGAGACACCCGTGGATATGGCTGGACAGAGAGGGACCACAGGTAAGTGTTAGGGGGGCTGCTGCACACAGAAGGCTTTTTATCTTAATGCATAGAATGCATTAACCACTTGCTGACCAGCCGCCACAGTTATACAGCGCTTCATGTAATACATAGAGCGGGTCAGCAGGCACGCCTGCAGTGCTGGAGAAAATGCGCATGGCCGGCGGTCATGATGTCTACCTGCCACCCGCGATCGCTACACAGAGAGGCAGAACAGGGATCTGCCAATGTAAACAAGGCGTATCCCTGTTCTGTCAGGAGAGAAGAGTTCGGTCGTTTGTTCTTAGTGATTAAGAACAGTGATCTCTCTGTACTCCCAGAAAGTCCACTTCCCCCCAGTTAGAAAGCACCTCCCTAGGACACACTTAACCCTTTGATCACCCCTGGTGTTAACCCCTTGCCTGCCAGTGTAATTTTTACAGTAATCAGTGCATTTTATAGCACCGATCACTGTACAAATGTCACTGGTCCCCAAAAAAAAAAAAAGTGTCCGATCTGTCCGCCGCAATCCCGGTAAAAAAAAAACGCTGATCACCGCCATTACTAGTAAAAAAAATAAACAAAAAATGTATTAATATTTTTTTGTTTATAGAGCAAAAAATAAAAACTGCAGAGGTGATCAAATACTACCAAAAGAAAGCTCTATTTGTAGGGGAGGGGGACAATTTTGTTTGAGTACAATGTCGCACGATCACGTAACTGTCATTAAAAAAAAAAAACATCTTCTGACTTTACAACCCCATTAATCACACAGGAAGTAAAAGAAGATCTGCTACAGGGACAAAGACAGCAATACAAATCTAACAGGGGTTTTAGCTGTCTCATACTCCACTTGTTGCCTTTGGAGAGTTGCCCTCACTCCCTGCCTGGTAAAACATAGCACACTGGAGTCTACAACAATTCTCGGAATCTAAATATTTGAAATAATTTTTTTTTTCTCAACATTAGATTAAGATTTTTTTTTTTTCTTTAAATGTTTTGCTTCCCGATTTCCTTTCATTTCCCAACGTGGGGATGCAACATGATATCTCTCCAAAGTGAAGTGAGATGATGAGTGAGTGAGAGATGTCAGAGGACCAGGTGTCCCCATTGGAGGATTTTCCCTCACTGCCCTGAGGACAACTATCATTGGCCTATCGATTAACCACTTCAATACCAGGCACTTAGACACCTTCCCGCCCAGCCCAATTTTCAGCTTTCAGCGCTGTCGCAATTTGAATGACAATTGCGCGGTCATACTACACTGTACCCAAACAATTTTTTTATCATTTTGTTCCCACAAATAGAGCTTTCTTTTGGTGGTATTTGATCACCCTTGCGGTTTTTATTTTTTGCGCAACAAATAAAAAAAGACGGAAAATTTTGAAAAAAAACAAGTTTTTCTTTGTTTCTGTTAAAACTTTTTGTAAATAAGTACGTTTTTTTCTTCAATGACGGGCACTGATATGGCTGCACTGACGGGCACTGATATGGCGGCACTGATGGGCACCGATGAGGTGGCACCGATGAGGTGGCACTGATGAGGTGGCACTGACGGGCACTGATGATGGGCACTGATAGGCGGCACTGATGGGCACTGATGGGCACTGATAGGTGGCACTGATGGGCACTGATAGGTGGCACTGGTATGCGGCACTGATGGGCACTCATAGGTGGCACGGATGGGCACTAATAGGCGGCACTGATGGGCACTCATAGGTGGCATTGATGGGCACTTGTAGGTGGCATTGATGGTTACTTATGGGTGGCACTGATAGTTGGCACAGATGGGCACGGATGGGCACTGATAGATGGGCACTGATGGGCATGGATGGGCACTGACAGGTGGCATGAATGGACACTGATGGGTGGCACTAGTGGCATTACTTGTTTGCAGTGATGCCCCTAAGGGTGGCATTGCTGGGCATCACTGCAACATAATTGTGCCAATCAGTGCCCATTTGTGGGCACTGATTGGCACAGATTTGGCATACTGGGCACATGTGGATGGCCATGGGGTACATACCTGGCCATCCACATGTTGCCCCTTCCCTGGTGGTCCTAGTGGCGATCCCTGGTGGTCCAGTGTGGTGATCTGTGGGGGGGCTGCGCTGATAAACAATCAGCGCAGACCCCCCCTGCTGGGAGAGCCGCCGATCGGCTCTCCTCTACTTGCGTCTGTCAGACGCGAGTGAGGAAGAGCCGATCAACGGCTCTTCCTATTGACAGCGTGATCAGCCGTGATTGGACACGGCTGATCACGTGGTAAAGAGCCTCCGCCGGAGGCTTTTTACCAAGATCAGTGTAGCGGTGTGTCAGACTGACACACCGCTCCACCGATCGCCGCGATGCGCGCCCCCGGGGGCGCGCTGCGGCATGTTATCCTGCTGGACGTCATATGACGCCCAGTCAGGATAACACAACCACTTCCCGGACGTCAATCCGCCATAGGGCGGGCGGGAAGTGGTTAAGCAACAGGTATCAGCTACCAACATATGGTCCTCCTTCCAGCATCTTACAAGAATCAAATATCTAATTGCAGGATTGGATGTGTCTAAATTAATCCATGCTTTTGTAAAACCCAGACAGGTTTACTGCAAATCCCACTACTATGGTCTAGGGCTGGGGAAAAAAATCGATTTGAATCTTGAATCGAGTTGAGAGGTCAAATCGATTAAAATTTTCAGCAAATGGTTTAGATTTGTTTTTTTTTTCACCAGGACCGGTGCTGACACCGCGCCGGTCAGTGGCGTCTCCAGCTTTCATATTTAGTGGGGGCACATGGAAAAAAGTAGGGGGGCAACTATAAAATGCAATTATATTTTATATATAGATATATAATATATATCCTGGGGCCCTTTACTACAATCCCACAACGGGCCCTTTCACATGTTCTACAGTGAGCTCCCTTCCTACTGTATTGGGCCCCCCCCCAGGGTGGCAGAAAACAAGAGATATATGTCACCAGCATACCAAGAAAATATAAGGGTCCAAAGCAGTGGGGGAACTATCAGGGTTGCAAAGGTTGTCTTGCCACCGGGCCCTGGTGTTCTCCCTCTGTGGGGTTCCCAGCCTCTTCTTGCTGTCCTGCCCCTGCTATTGACAGCGCTGGTCTGGCATCTCTTGGAATTTACAGGCTGGTTCTCTTGTCCTAAGGACGGGAGAAATCAGTCTGTTTTTTTTAGTGACTGAGAGTCCTGGTGGAGTCCTTCCTGCAACTCGCTCTTCCCCCTGCCAATGAGGATGCAGGGGAAGGAGCAGATCAGGCGGCCGCGGTTGTGTGAGCACTCGCATTATGCATGGTCAGTGAGCAGAGGGAGGGGGGAGGAATCACCCACAGGAGCTGACTGGGGACGCTCTCCCTCTCAATAGAGACTGTGTTACTCCAGAGGCCCGAGTAAGATGTGGCACATCCGCTACGAATGCAAACAAAAAGACATTGCCTTTTTGTAAAAAAAAAGACATTTTTTAATTGGGGGGGGCACATGGTGGGGCACAGCATAATGTTGGGGGGGTCAGGGCCCCCTCTTGCCCCCCCCCCCCTAGGGACACCATTGGTGCCAGTCCTGAGGCACTGCGGGCAGGAGTTTTTCGGCGAGGCCGCGGCTTCCGTCTAGTCCGCGAGGCCGGACGCCGCGGCCTCGCCTAAAAACTCCTGCCTGCAGCTCCTCAGGACCGGCGCGGTGTCCGTCAAAAAAAAAAATGTGTGTTGTCTGATTTTCCTATCGTGTGTACACAAGTCCGACTGACAAAAGTCCAAAGTACAAAACATGCATGCTCGGAATTAAGGACGAGCCGGAAGCGCTCGGACTTGTAAAACTAGCATTCATAATGGAGCTATCACGTATGTCTTTTACGTCACTACGTTCGTAATTGTTGGTCAACATTTGTCTGACCGTGTGTATGCAAAACAAGTTGGAGCCAACATCCTTTGACCAAAAATCCACGGTTTTGTTGTCGGAAAGTCCGATTGTGTGTACAAGGCTTTAGTCTTTAAAGTGTTAGTTAACCCCCACCCCCCCAAATAAAACTGATATCCTGGTCCCTTAAAGCAGATTAAACAGTACAGTGTTTGTGCTGTGTAATCTGCCCCCCTCTAAACTGTAGAAAATTCTGCCACTTCCTGTGTCCTCCTCTATGTACGGACCACGATAATCCGGGGTGCTGAGCCCTGATCACCGTGTCAGAGTACGTCCCTCCATCATCTGCAGCCCTGCTCTCAGCTCTGCTCTCTCCCCCCCCCTGCCTGTCAGCTCCGTGTTGTGTGTCTCTGTCTCCACCCCCCCCCCCCCCCCGCGCCGCTATTAGTAGAAATTAAAAACTTACAATGGTCACTGCCAGCCCCTCTATTATACTCAGGCATACCACACTGTATATGTCCTTTCCCTAAAAACAAGTCTTGTAAATACCTATTTAGAGCCATCTTCGGGCCAGTCATGTGACTCGCGGTCACTTTACATCTCCGAGACAGAGCTTCTGCGAGAGGGGCTGAGTGGCCACGTGATCTCCCTAGCTGAAGTCAGAGGGAGATCTTGGCCCCTCCTGCAGCAGCCATGTATTGGAGCTGAAAAGTGGCCACAGGTCACGTGACCAGCCTGAAGATCACTCTAAATAGGTATTTACAAGCCTCGTTTTCAGAAAAGACATATACAGTGTGGTATGCCTGAGTATAATAGAGGAGCTGGCAGTGATTTCTACTTGTGTCCCAACAAACACTTTAAGTGGTTAAACTGCCCTCATTTGCAAAGGAAGTTCAACCCTTTGATCTAAAAGAACCGAATGATACAATGTTTCTTTTTATCCCAGTACTGAGCAATGTTGGGATAAACTTTGCTGGCTGCCTTTTTTTTTTTTTTGACAGCTGTCAGCCATGAGCAGAGAACAGTTCTGCAATTGTTACATTAATCGTGGAAATGCTGGATTAGGATCGTGAGGGGAGGGTTGAATCAGGATCACAAGTTTTAACGATTAATCACGCAGCTCTAGCGTCCAGGAAGCACCCTCTCTGTATATTATTTAATCACAGATTCTGAACATTAAAGTGATTCTAAAGGTTGTAATAAAAAAACAAAACAAATAAACAAACACATACATTATACCTACCTGCTCTGTGCAATGATTTTGCACAGAGCAGCCCTTATACTCTTCTTTTTAGGTCCTCTGCCTGGCTTCTCCCCCCCCCTGCTGAGTTCCCCTAATAGCAAGCCTCTTGCTATAGGGACACTCAAGAAGGCTCACTCCCGAGCCACGCTCCTGTGAATGGACATTGTCCATTCACACACAGGAGAGTGGTTTGGCCCCGCCCCTCCTCATTGGCTCACTGGCTGTGATTGACAGCAGCAGTCAATGGCTCCTGCTGCTGTGTGAGCCAAAGAGAAGAGAGACACTCAGGATCCACATGGCAGGATTGAGATGGAGCTCAGGTAAGTATGGGGTGGGGGGTGCTGGGAGGGGTGGGGGGCTGCACCCAGAAGGTTTTTGTATCACTGTGTATTGGTCAGGCAACGCACTGACACCTTCGCAGCCAATGAGCTACATGCTGGGCGCTCAGTGTGCTCCTGGGGTGGGCTCCCCCCTTCAGTCCACCTGCCCTCCATCTATCCATCAGAATGCATGCACCTCCACTGTGGGGACACTTATAAGTTAGTGTTAGGGACCACATATACCAAGGTGCCATGACGAGGCTCTGTGGCTTACGCATACATTTGCAAATGCGTGCGGACTAAAGTCCTGTTTTTAACGCATTCTTTTAGACAGGTTTATTTGGTTGTCTGCAGGCTGGTCGGTAAGTAAGATTGGCTTTTTCCTTGGCCTTGTTTATACCTTATGTTGCCCTCCAATGCTGCTTAATGTTATGGCCAGCTATAGATGGGGGCAGTGGCGCTTTTTTTTTTTTTGCATCACTTTAATGCATAGCATGCATTAAAAGGAGAAGTTCAGCCAAAGCTCGTTTGGCTGGGCTTCTCCTATGCATCACTCCTGTGACCCGTTTTCAGCAGACAGCTGAAATCAGTATAGGCACCGCATCATCACAACAATAAAAAGTCTGGATCTGATCCCGTCTCAGCCTCTCAGCGAGCCGCTGAGAGCCTGAGCTGGTTGCTCCCCGCTCCTCCACAGCTCAGCGCTCCAGTGAGCGCAGGGGATCAGAGCGGGGAGCTGCTGAGTGAAAGGGTGCTGATGACACTCGGGAAGCTGTAAGAACCGAGCCATCAGCGGTGTTCGATCGCTCGGTTCTCAGTGCAAAGGCGCCGGGGGACAGATGCAGCATCGAACCGATGCTGCATCCACCTACGAAAGTATGAAACTGGGAAAAAATAAAAAATAAAAACATACTTCTCTTTTAAAAGGTAAAAGACATTCGACCTGGAGAACCACTTTTATGATTCATCCAGGTTAACAGCGACACTTGAAAAGTTCTTCAATTCAAGGATCCCAACACAAATTTGATAAGTGCTTTAAGTCCCCAGAGAGGAAAGACTATAGAAATATTAATACGAATTTCTCTCACTTTCTGTACCAGAGACAATGGAGAGGGTGGCAGCAGGGTCACAGACAGCAATAAAAACTTGAGAAAAGGATGTAGCCTTTTCCCTACAATAACAAAAAAAAAATGCCTTTACACAAAGTACAATTATGGTGCAGAATTGACAACAAAAAAAATGTCAGTTCCTGTAAATACATACAGTTTAGGTGTGAAAGGTGAGAAAAAGACTACAAAAGATTTGTGAAAAAAAACAAAACAAAAAGAAAAAACAACATATACTAATATAAGACCCCTTTCACACTGAAGCAATTTTCACGCATTTTAGCACTAGAAATGGCGCCTGCAAAGCACCTGAAAAACCGCCTCTCATGACTCCCCAGTGTAAAAGCCTGAGTTCTTTCACACTGGGGCGGTGCGCTTGCGGGACATTACAAAAAGTCCTGCAAGCAGCATCTTTGGGGGGCGGTTTGAGAGCGCTGTATACATCGCTCCCAAACCGCCCCTGCCCATTGGAATGCGTGGGCAGTGCTTCGGAAGCGTTGCAACACGGGCGGTTTTAACCCTTTCTTCGGCCGCTAGCGGGGGTTAAAAGTGCCCCACTAGCGGCCGAAAAGCGGCACTAAAATGACAGTAAAGCAGTGTGGCCCAAGTGTGAAAATACCCTAAGGGCTTGTTCACACTTGACTACATTTCTAACGCTCCTCTATTAAGCGAAAACGGTCGTACGATCTGTCGTACGATATTCGGATCGTGTGTACGGGCCATTAATAGTCGCAAGTAGAAATTGAATAGGTAGATAAAGTCACGAAAATTCTCGTACGTCAAAGAAAAAAAAAAAATCAGAAGTGATGTCATGTGTTGTAATGTATTTGTATTGTATTTTCGAAACGACAACTATACTGACTAAACGAAAATCGTACGATCTGGAAACGTACAAGGAAAACTTTCGTGCATGTCCGATCGAATAATAATCGGATGAACTGTCGTGATCGGCTGTCGAAAGTAGTGTACACACGATCCTGAAAATTGTACGATTCTTCCTCGGACGGCCATTTTCGTACCATATTCGGATCGCGTGTACGGGCCATAAGCGAAAATGGACGTACGATCTCTTGTACGATATTCGGATCGCGTGTACAGGCCATAAGCGAAAACGGTCGTATGATCTGTTGTACAATATTCTGATCGCGTGTACGGGCCATAAGCGAAAACGGTCGTACGATCTGTTGTACGATATTCGGATCGTGTGTACGGGCCATAAGTGAAAGGGGTTGTACGATATTCAGATCGTGTGTACGGGCCATTAATAGTCGCAAGTAGAAATTGAATAGGTAGATAAAGTCACGAAAATTCTCGTACGACAAGGAAAAAAAAATCAGAAGTGATGTCATGTGTTGTAATGTATTTGTATTGTATTTTCGAACGACAACCATACTGACTGAACAAAAATCATACGATCTGGAAACGTACGAGGAAAAATTTTTGTGCATGTCCGATCGAATAATATTCGGATGAACTGTCGTGATCGGCTGTCGAAAGTAGTGTACACACGATCCTGAAAATCGTACGATTTTTCCTTGGACGACCGTTTTCGTACTATATTTGGATCGTGTGTACGGGCCCATAAGGATTGATAAGCTGCAATTTAATACATGTTTTACTTTTAGGATTAATACCGCTTTACATTTATTAAAATGACAAAGTATTTAAAGCGGGATTCCGGCCAGCGAAAAACAAATGTTTAAAGTCAGCAGCTACAAACACTGTAGCTGCTGACTAAGGACGAGCTCTGGCGTGTTCGCATGCTGCACGTGCAGAGCCCGCCAGGGCAGTCAGACATTTCATGATGTGCGGCTGCAGAGATCGGGAAATGTCTCACTGCTTGTGATTAGCGCAGCGCCGTGCCGACTTCCTGGCGGGCTCGGCACGTGCAGAATGCGAACACGCCGGAGCTCATCCTTACTGCTGACTTTAAATAAGTAGACTTACCTGTCCTGGGTGCCCGCGATGTCAGCCGCCCGAGGCCGACCTGCCCCTCGGCTCTCGGGTCCCGGCGCCGCCATCCTAATTAAGGAAAACAGGCAGTGGAGCCTTGCGGCGCTCTGTGAACGGCCCCCGTGGTTTTCTGCGAACACACACAGTTCCCAGAAGGCAACGGGGGGCCGCTCACCGAGGAACAGGACACGCCGCGGAATAGGAAGAGGCAGATTAGGAAGACTGCCTAGCAACACGGGTTCAGGTAAGTTTAAAAAAAAAATTTTTTTTTTCCAAATATTTTTTTTTTAGGATCTTCGGTGCAATTTTTTTGTTCAGGGTGGCCCTCCACTTTAAACAAGAGCAACATTTAATAACGCTCGCAAAATAACATACAATCCCCAACAGATACAATGAAACTATAATAAAAAAAAAAAAAACGACTGGTCAGGCACTATAATTTGTATCTATACAGTGTGTTGGGTGTAATTCGGATTTGATCAGACATGCTTTGTAAATAGGTAAGTGTGCATACAATGAATAGACATCACATGGAGAATAGGAAGCTTCTCAGGGTGTAAAATAAAAAGCGAGCAGCCTAAATGGGAAAACGGAAACATCCTTTGACACAAAACAAAACAAAAGACACAAATATTTTTTTTTTATCCTAAGCATTAGTGATTTCCTGACATTCCTTGTTTATAAATCATCACATGACAAATGACAGTCTGGAGATTACCTGTAAAGACACAACCCTTATTTAGCCCCGGATGGTGCTGTAAGGGGAAGAAGGCAGTTAAGTTTGAATGTTATCCTGCAGACGGGAAGTGTGAATGGAGCATCATTGTAGGGGGAGATCTCAATGCTTTAGCCTGGGGTGGCCTGTTTATTGTATCGCTTTTACAAGCAGCAGAGAGGAGGTTTAGTGTTCTTCTCTGGGGCTGGGTGTTGGTGTCCCTGTGTGAGGATGCATGTGGTTGGCTTTGTGTGACATGAAGGGTGGGAGAAGTCCCCGCTCAATCAGATGTGATTTTTTCTGCACACCCGCTCAACAATTCTTTTTGTTTCTGCAGCGAACATTTCCTTCCTGGCAGAGCTCAGCCCTGCGCTTCACACAGCCTGGACACGTGATCTCTCCACTGAGGCCTGCAACCACAGCGAATGACCCAACACTCTGATCTGCACAGCAATCTATTCATACAGCATGATGACCTTTCCTATGAAATCATTTCTTCTCCTCTGTGCAGAAGAAAAAACCTTTGGGAGATAATGATCTGATTATTTTATAGTGCAGGATTTTAGGGGGGTTATATGGAATTGTGTGAGCAACAGCGCCAAGCTGAACCCAAAGCGGATTAATTTAACCCCTTCTGGCACTTCGCTCCTACATGCAAAGAAAATCATCTTTTCTTCCTAGAAAATTATTATTATACACGATTTCTATAGCGGCAACAGTTTACGCAGCGTAGAGGGGGGGACAGCACAGAAAATTACTCAGAACCCCCCCCCCCCAAACATTATATATGTTTATTTTTAGCAGAGACCCTAGGGAATAAAAAAAATGTAACCTGTAAAAAATTTCCCAATCTCTGCAGCCGCACATCGGGAAATGTCTCCCTGCCTGTGATTAGACTTCCTGGCGGGCACTGCATGTGGGCTGTGCGAACACGCCCGAGCCCATCCTTACTCCTCTGTAACTCTAAAAACGTAACCTGTAAAAAATAAATAAATAAATAAAAATGTAAAGCGTCGCCTACGGATTTTTTTTTTAGGTTTCAAAATTTGTTGCCGTTCCACGAGCGCGCGCAATTTTAAAGCGTGACATGTTAGGTATCTTTTTACTCGGCGTTAACATCCTCTTTCACGTTATACAAAAAAAAATAAAAGGGCGGTCGTTTGCAACTTTTTTTATATCTTGCACTGTTTTTGCGCAGCGATTTGTCAAACACTTTTTTTGTGAATTAAAAAAAAAAAAAAAAAAGACAAAACAGTAGTTGCCCATTTTTTTGTTGTATAATGTGAAAGAGGATGTTACGCTGAGTAAAAAGATACCCAACGTGTCACGCTTTAAAATTGCGCGTGCTCGTGGAATGGCGACAAATTTTGGAACCTAAAAAAAAAATTTGTAGGCGACGCTTTAATTTTTTTTTTTTTTTACAGGTTACGTTTTAGAGTTACAGAGGAGAAAGGATGAGCTCCGGCGTGTTCGCACACTCCACGTGCAGAGCCCGCCAGGAAGTCGGCACGGCGCTGCGCTAATCACAGGCAGTGAGACATTTCCCGATCTCTGCAGCCGTACATCAGGGAAATGTCTCACTGCCTGTGATTAGCGCTGTGTAGTGCCGACTTTCTGGTGGACTCTGCACGTGCGGTTTGTGAACACGCCGGAGCTCATCCTTGATTATAAGGAATGCAAACATCGCTTGTAATAGGAATAGTGCATGACAGGTCCTCTTCATGGAGAGATGTGGAGTCTATAAGACCTCACATCTCTTCTCCAGGCTTGAAAGGCTGAGATTAAAAAATTTTCCAGCCGTGTCCTCGGCTTTGTTTGCTTCCACCGGCCCGGACTTGACGTCATAACAAAGTGCCCAAGCCTCCGAGGATCATAGAAAGGATTGGGGACCATCTGGTCCCCAAAAAAATCTCTATGGTCAACTTCCAGCGGCAAACCATTCTTTCTCCGATCGCACGGGTGAGCCGGGAGAAGCACCAGAGGGCGGCGCATGGAAAGTAGGTTATATGTTTCCAATGGCATAGTTCACACCAGTGCGGTCCGTTCCGGGGCTTTCAAATTATAGGAAAAAAAGTAGAACATGCCGCATTTTTCCTGCACTGGTCTGTAATAGAATGCAGTAAGACGCATCAAAAATGCAATGTAATGCATCATAAACGCACTGGACCCTAGTACAGTGGATAAAAAAAAAAAAACATCTGGAATGCATCAAAAACACACTGGAACGCGCCAAAAATGTGCATGCAAAAATGCATCCAGAGTGGATCTGGAGTGCATTTTCGTGGTGTGAACCAGCCCTCAAAAGCAATTTTGAACCCGATAACAAACCTTTTTATTATATTGCAGCTTACCAGTTCTTGGCTGCATTTGTTTTCTTTTTTATGGTCCATTCACACTACAGGCTTTTTTCTGTATCAGAAACGCATTGGCAAGTAGGTTACAAGGTTTCCAATGGCATAGTTCACACCAGTGCAGGTCAGTTCCAGTAAAAAAGAAGAGCTCCATTTTTCCTGCACTGGACTGTACTGAAATGCATCAAAAACGCACCGGAATGCACTGAACCGCATCAAAAACGCACACTTGACCCCAGTACAGTAAAGAAAGAAAAAAGCACCTGAAATGCATCCAGAAATGCATTAAAAACACACCGGAATGCTTTGAAAATGCAGTAAAAACACGCATGCAGAAACGCATCTGGATGGATCTGAAGTGTGTTTTTGTGGCTTTCTTCTATTTTCACCTGGTGATCCTGCTAGCAAGTCTGCTGTTTTTCTACAGAAAAAGCTGTCCTGCAGATGTAGCAGTTAGAGGGTTAAACCAAATCATTTACCACTGGCAGGGGTGCTTACGATAATCAGCTTTTATTTATGTAAAACCTTTAACCCAAAAGGAGAAAAAAGCACTGTTTGCTGTAACTGCTTAAGTGAGCAGAACTGCAGCTTCAATTTGCTAGTTTATCTAAATCTGCTAGTGTATCTATCACCCCTCCCCCCTAGATTAACAATTTTTGCTGTCCAAAACGGGTTTCTGTTGCTCCTTCATCCAGAGTGGAGGCGCTTTAATCCCTGGTTCATGCTGATGCGATTCGGGAAACAGAAAATCCTGTGCGTTTCCCACAGCGCATTGCAATCACAATGCATCCATGCGCTTTGCTCCGCTGGGCTGGTGCAAGGATTTTTTTAACACCCTAGGCGAAACCTCATTTTGACGCCCCCCCCCCTTGGCTCCACCCCCTTTGCCCTGCCCATGTATACCCCACCTTTTTATTGAAGCGCCCATCAAATGCAGCCCACCAGTGCCCATCAATGAATGTTTGCTTGCTTCCATTCATTCAGGAGTTGAGACACAGACATAGTCCTCCATCAGCGCTGCGCCTCCGACACCATGTGCGAACGGAGCAGCGACTGCCTGCTGATGCTGAGACTTAGTTGCTTGCTGCAGAGAGAAGAGAGTGGGGACACCAGCGCGCCCTAGGTGGCTGCCTAGTTTGCCTAGTGGTAGCACCGGCCCTTCTCCTGCAGGTGTCAACGTACATTGGTCCAAACAATCCCGTTTCTGAGTGTCAATTGGCCATTCCTCTCGCCTCATTGATGTGGAGCCTTGCTGTCTTCTTCCTCTGATGGCCAGTTCTTAGGAACTTTGCCCCATACCACAATTGACACTCAGAAACGGGATTCTTTGGACCAATGTACGTTTGGCTCAAGGGGGTCTTTCAATGCAAAGCTTTTCACCATTCTCTGGGGCAGCCCACGCCAGGCAACTAATGGATGCTGACACCTTGGGGTCTTCAATGGCCTATCCTCGCCATTTGGAGGAGTGCTTCTGCTAAACACATTTTTAATAAGTGGTATTATTCACCGAAGAAGATTTAGAACAGTATATTTTGAAACGCGTTGGATACCCCCCACTCTGCTGTATTCCTCGGCACAATCAATGACGGGGGGAACAGCAAGTAGATGGGGACTACCACTTTACGGTTAACAGTCAAATGTGCAATATTGATAATATCATTGATGCAATGTTTTGCATATTCATTATGAGATTTTTATGTAATTTTGTTTACAGTAAATATTAATTTTCTATACATGAAATTTTATAATTTTTTTTTCAATTGCCTACAAAATCCCATATTTTTGAGGTTTATTCGAGGCCCCTGCACTGTGGTTTCCTCCTGCAGGACTGAATGCAGGAACACTGCCCCTGCTGCACAGGCCTCAGACTACTTATGTGATAAATATAAATTAACAAGTAATGGCGCCAAACAAATAAATGGGTATTTACCAAAATCCAGAAAAAGCTGCCCATTTTTCAAGTGAACTGATCACCCATGAACATATACAACAAAATATAAAAGGACGGCGCTAATTCACCAAAAAAAAAATGATTACATCAAACGTAAATAATGTGCATAATATAGTATTAACAATCCTGGAGGAAAGAGTCCACAATCCAAAAAAAAAAAAAGGTGATCTTAATTGTCCGTGCTCCACCAACACTCATGTGAAACTCACCAAATAACTAGATGGGATAGAAACTTGCATAGGATTCAGATCCTGAGCAGGATAAGCCAAATCAAAGGGAGATGATCCTTGGCTTATTTGGCATCAACTGATAGATATTTAACTTCGTATGCAGGCAAAATCTCAAAAAAACAGTACATAACATAGCGCAATATAGCTTGTGCAGGATAAACCATAAACTGCTAGATTTATGTGCTCTCCCCCCACCTTCTGGGCACACCTCCCCAGGGATTAGTTGGAGTTCCGTAAACATTCAGACTGCTTGTTTTGCTCTCCCTCCTACCTCTAGAAGACAGCGGTGAGTAGCAGAACAGCAGCCTGTGAAACACTGAACAGCCATGAGCAATCAACGCCTGCACACTGTTTACAGAGGAGTCAAACTAAACCAGCAGCCTACTCCACACTAGGAGGGTGCTACACGTGTATGTATTTATTGTTGTTAAAATGACCCTATAGACCTTAGCATACTTGAAATGCTTCTTTATCCCAAAAATTCAGTAAATCCTAACACTAAACACATTTTATTTACAACAGCAGACATACATGAATTTATGAACAATTTAAAGTGGAACTACACTGTATCTGAGCTCAGCAAACCAAAAGCGCCATTTATTTTTAATATTCAAAGCAAACCTACCCATCCATTCTCTATGCTTCATTTTGCTGAGAAATCACTTTGAAATTCACCACCTAGCGTTTCTGGCCGTGGCCATCTTGAGTATGGGCAGATGGTTCATGTAGCTTCTTGGAATCGATCTGCCCTTAGCTCAGGCATGCAGGTGTTTCGTCAGACTAGGCGACCCGTCAAATTTTGGAATGGGAGTGACGTTCTGACGCCGCCATCTTGCTACACCCCGCACTCGTCGACAGTAAGGATACAGTGAGAAGGCGGCGAGCGGACATCTTGTTACACCCACCGGAGTCTTGCATCTCACACTTATTTTTAACAGTAAACTCATCTTATATAGTGAAATTCGGTATTTTTAAATTCGTAAGACTGTTTTGATGTTGGTATTTCGTTGGTATTGGTATTTCAAAGCGGTGTTCTGTCATATTCTGGTGTTCTGTCATATTGGCAAACCTATAAGCTGTTAAAAATAAGTGTACTCCGGTGTACTCCGGTGAGCGCAACAAGATGCCCGCTTGCTGCTGTTTCGTCAGATTAGGTGACCCGACAGATTTTTAATGGAAGTGACGTTCCGGCAGGGCCATCTTGGTAAACCCCACACTCGTCCGCAAGTAAGGATACGGTGAGAAGGCGGCAGCGGACATTTTTGTACACACACCGAAGTCTTGCACTTATTTTTACCAGTAAACTGAGCTTATATAGTTAAATACAGTATTTAGAAATCCGTCATACTGTTTTGATGTTGAATTTTAAAAGAGGCGGCAAGCCTGCTGATCTCACAGAACACCCCTGCTTTTATAAGTCTACATCAAAACAGTCAGACGGATTTCCAAATCCTGTATTTGACGATATAAGCTCAGCTTACTGGTAAAAATAGGTGCGAAATGCAAAACTCTGGGGGGTGTACAAAGATGTCCGCTGCCTCCTTCTCACTGTATCCTTAGTGCGGCCGAGTGCAGGGTGTACCAAGATGGCCGCGACGGAACGTCACTTCCATTACAAAATCTGACAGGTCGTCTAATCTGACGAAACACAGGCAGGAGGGCTGAGAAAACCCCTCCTCCCCTCTTGGGATGAATGACATCATTTCCCTAGGCATTGAAACTAGGAAGTAACTAAAGGATTGTAAAAAACAGTGCAAAACAAGTAAAAATAATATACTTTCCTATTTATTTACCAATGCTAGCAGCATAAGGATTCAAAATGGTCAGTGCTGATTGAGAGTGAAGTTCCACTTTAAATGTACGCATCGACTGTATTACTTCAGGCCATTGTGTGTGCTATAAGCTTTTCTTTTCCCTTTTGGAGTTAACTATATAAATTTACTCTAATAAAGTCATATTAAACTTTTTTTTATGTCGTTTTGTATGAATGCCACCTCATCCCTTTAAAATCGAACACATATTAATTACACAGGTTCGGTGGCTGATTAAGGTGGTAATTAAACTCACCCTCTGCATTAAATTAGCCCCAGAACCTGTGTAATTAATATGTGTTTGGGTTTTAAAGGGTTTAAACTCTACATTTTGGATACAGAAGGGTTGTAACAGGAAGCGAGAGGAAATCTCTACTACAAAGTAGGGGGAGAAACAATCATAGACAGTTGTCACAGAACAGGCATCCAGATTGGAAGATTTACCCTCACATTTTATTATTCTGGTAACAAATCTAAAATATGACAAATGGTCAACCAGTACAAGCGATTGAATCAACCCAGTGCTGGCATGGACAGCAATATCTACACTGCCTACAAATGTGTGTCAGAGATAATCAGTTTTTCGTTTTCAATATCAACCTGACACTCAATCCCAATCTATCCATCAAAGTCTGTCAGTCTGACTTTGTTCATCTATGCTCGTCAATGCCATACAATGCAAATGTTTGCTAATAGAATGATTTGCCCATACCGTTCAATATGCCAGTCAGTCCCTGTCCATTTATAAGTGTATACAGAGAGTTCATAGGAGGATAATTACTTGATGTGACATTTTTTTTAAAGCCAGGTTAGGTGACAATCTCAGTAAAAGCCGCTTCCGTTCTTGTTGGTACAATTTATATAAAATTTCATCCGTGATAGACCACCACCAATGGGGTTTTGTAGAGCCTTCCCTTGTTCCATCTTTAAAGTGGACCTAGAAAAAGATGTATTTTTGCACATTATGTAATGTCTTTTAAAGTGGTTGGAAATCCACTTGTTAAAGTGGTTGTAAACCTTTACAAACCACTTTTTCTACAGGTAAGCCTATAATTAGGCTTACCTGTAGCTACCCCGGATATCTCCTAAACCAGCACGGTTTAGGAGATATCCCCTGTATCTGCATGTGCCAACGTCATCGGCGCACTGAAGCAATGCTGCCAGAGCCGCAATACCCAGAAGTAACTCCGGGGAGAAATGTCGCCGGCCGGTGCTGTGTATGGGCACCGCAGCGGGGGCTTAGATCCCAGGTGAGTATTATATTATGAGTGAGTATGCTATGCATACTCGCTCATTATGCCTTTTGTCTTGCAGGTCTTTTTTTTTTTTTCAACTGGCACTATAACATATCCAAATTTGTGGTTCCTAGCACCCAGTGGCCCCGAGATATAGGGCCCCAAATTCGGGTCACAAAATGTCATTCTCTGCTGCAGAAAAGTGCTTGACATTTAGCGACCCAAATTTGGGGACCCATATCTCGGGGCCACCTGGTGCTAGGAACCCCAAATTTGGATATATTGTAGTGCTAGTTCCACTGTATTAGCACACCAAATTTGGGGTTCCTAGCACCAAGTGGCCCAGAGATACAGCAACCCAAACTTGTGTTGCAACACAGTTGGACTAACACTATAACATATACAAATTTGGGGTTCCTAGCACCAAGTGGCCCCGAGATATGGCGCCCCAAAGTCAGGTTGGAAAATGTCATTCTCTGCTGCAGAAGTGCTTGACATTTTGTGACCCGAATTTGGGGCCCCCTATATCGGGGCCACTTAGAGCTAGGAACCCCAAATTTGGATATGTTATGGTGCTAGATCCACTTTGTTAGCACACCAAATTTGGGGTTCCTAGTACCAAGTGGCCCAGAGATACAGGGCCCCAAATTTGGATTGCAAAATGTCATTCTCTGCTCTGCAGACGCTTCTAGACGCAAACGCGGTAAAACGCGGCTAAACGCGGCATGCAAACACGGCAAAACAGGCGTTCCTAAACGCCGGTTTTAGCTTTTAAAAACGCGTTCAGCAGAGTTTGCACCGGCGTCTCGTGTGCATGAGGCCTTAAATATTTTGTGCACTAGCCTAAGACATGCATTATTTTTTAATTCCCACCCCTACTCCTTTCTTCAGCAGCTCTGCAAGGATTGGCTGTTCCACACCTCAGCATGATTTGGCATGCTGAAGTCATGTGGTTACTTTCCTGTCTTTTCACTGGATGTTGGAGATCATAGCAGAAGTTCAGTGTAAGAAATACACAGGAGAAAATGCATATTGACAAGGGGAGTGTAGAGGTGGGCGGGGAGTCTACTGACATCACGACTCCACCCACCGAGCTCCAGACAACAGACCCGCCCACAGAATATGCAGTTTTTCGGGTCTCATGACGGACTGAGGGGAGACATTTGACAGGTAAAGATACATGCAGGAGTCATGTATATCTTTATAGATAACCCCTATGGCAGTAGTTTAGAAAGGATGACATTGGGTTTACATCCACTTTAAGTCTCTACAATCCACTCTGTTAGATAATAACATGTGCCCCACTGTATGTCCCTTATTTAAAAAAAAAAAAGCTGATTTCTACCTTAGATCAGAGCAGCTCATGTGACTCTTCGGCTCCCTCCTCTCAACGTCTGCAGTGGGAGAGGGGCTGAGAACTCTTGCTGACGTCAACCAGGAAGAGGGGAGGAGAAGAGGAGAGAGCCGAGGAGTCACGTGAGTGCCGGGAGACGATCTTATCTAAGGTAGAAATTGGCTTTTTTTTTTTAAATAAAGGACATACAGTGGGGGGCATATGTTATTATCGAACAGAGGGGATTGTAAAGATGTAACACTATTATCTTACAAGCTGGAGGGGAGGATCGTGGAGTGGATGGAGCTGACAGGCAGGGAGGGAGGGGTGGGTGTAAGGGGACAAAAACTGACCACGGTGTCAGGGCTCAGCAACCATTTTACAGGGGGAGGGCAGAATCAGGCAGGCTCAGTCAGGTATTTTGGGTGATACAGGGGGCCAAATTACACAGCACAAGCACCGTGCTGTATAAAATGCGTTAACCACTTCAGGCCTGGAAGAATTTACCCCCTTCCTGACCAGAGAACTTTTTGCGATTCGGCACTGCGTCGATTTAGCTGACAATTGCACGATCGTGAGACGTAACCAAACAAAACTGACGTCTATTTTCCCACAAATAGAGCTTACTTTTGGTGGTATTTGATCACCTCTGCGTTTTTTATTTGTTGCGCTATAAACGAAAAAAAAAAAGCAGCAATTTTTTACTTTTTGCTACAAGAAATATCCCCCAAAAATATAGTCCTCAGTTTAGATCGATATGTATTCTTCTACATATTTTTGGTAAAAAAAAAAAAAAAAAAAAAAATATGCAATAAGCATATATTGATTGGTTTGCGCAAAAGTTAGACCCCTTTCACACTGGGGCATTTTTCAGGCGTTTTTCAGCGTTAAAAAAAGCGCCTGTAAAGCACCTGAAAGAAGCCTCATCTACAATCCCAATGTGAAAGCCCAAGCCCTTTCACACTGCCAGCGCCCGAAAAACACTGGTAAAGCGCCGCTTAAAAAGTTAGACCCCTTTTCACACTGGGGCGTTTTTCAGGCGTTTTTCGGGCGCTGGCAGTGTGAAAGGGCTCAGGCCATCGGCGCACCCAGCCCGGTGGCAAAAACACGAAAGCGCTGCAAAGAAGCTGCTTGCAGGACTTTTTTGATGCCCTGCCATCGCAGCGCCCCACTGTGAAAGCACTCGGGCTTTCACACTGGGATTGCAGATGAGGCTTCTTTCAGGCGCTCTACAGGCGCTTTTTTAAACGCTAAAGCGCCTGAAAAAACGCCTGAAAAACGTCCCAGTGTGAAAGGGGTCTTATAGCTTCTACAAAATAGGGGATAAATTTATCGAGTTCACGGGACCGGCGGGCAGCAGCCGTGGCGTGCGGTGGCGCACGCCAGCAAAGCGGCAAATTTAAAGGAACATACAGGTACGCCCATCTGACTGTACGAGCCATTCTGCCGACATATATGTGTGTGCGGCAGTCGGAAAGCGGTTAAAGGAACAGGATCCATTTTTTAACATTTTTTTTTAGGGTTACAAACACTTTAAATAATATATAAATGTAACATTTATTACCCAACTACATAGATCACAGGACTTCCCCAAACAATGCCTTCATCTGCTTTTCTCTCCAAAAGGACCTGCACCATCTTTGATCAAACAACATCCAAGGTCACCATCTACTTGCCTGACAGTTAGATCTTGCCTGCCTGTTCAGTCTCCCTATGATGTCTATAGGTAGCTTAAAAGAGAAGTACAGTTTTTTTTTTTTTTCAAAATCATTTCTACCTACTACTTAATGGTTGCGATCTTGCCCCAGCCTGGACCGGCTCTGTGACGTCCGCCGACAGCGGGCTTCAGCCTACTGTCTGCCGAAAACTGGTCACAGGAGTGCAGAATTACCTGCACTCCTGTGATGATAGGAGAAGTACAGCCAAACACACTTTGGCTGTACTTCTCCTTTAAAATGTAGATACATACCATACCAGGGGCGGACTGACCATTCGGGCACTCGGGCACTGCCCTAAGGGCCCCATGCTACTAAGGGGCCCCATCAGGGTTGCCAGCCTCAATAAAACCAGGGACAGTATGTAAAAATCTGTGTTTTTTAAAAAATCCCAAGATTATAGCTGCCCTGCCTCTCCAGTACCTTTATTGTGTGTGTATACTGTGTGTGTATACTGTGTGTGTATATTGTGTGTCTGTGTGTGTGTATACTGAGTGGCTCCATAATCTATTGCCTGGGGGCCCCATAATCTCCTATTGCCTGGGGGCCCCATAATCTTCTATTGCCCGGGGGCCCCATAAACTCCTATTGATTGCCCGGGGGCCCCATAATCTTCTCCTATTGCCCGGGGGCTCCATGAGTTGTCAGTCCGCCCCTGTACCATAACTCAGGTACATACAGGTTTGAAGAGTATCTATTGACAAAACATCTGTTTTGTTTTTTTAGTTTTGGATAGAGTAGGGAAAGAATACAACTGCTTTCATGTTTTACTGTTGTAAACTCCGTTAGAGAGATTCTTTCACTTCCTTTCTGGTAAAAAAGTCATCTCCAGAGCAGGAAGTGAGGATAAATCCCTTTAACAGCAACAAAAACAGAAGAGAAATTACGTTTGTAGCGAGAAAAGTACGTGAAAGACGGAGTTCACCTCCAGGATAATGTTACATGGTACACCCATGTGGGGCTCTGCCCACACAGTCGCATTAATAATTCACACAGATCTGTGAATGAATAAACTACAAGTCTCATCCCCCACCATAGCAGATAGACTTGTAGTTCTCAGTGGATCATGGACACTTCCTCTGGCTTTCTAACCTAAAGCAGGCCCTTAGTATTTTTTCATCTTTCCATCTATTAAATCCTCTGTCCTTGTTGTTGTTTTAACTTTGGATAGTAAAAATTTTTTTTTTTCTGCCACTAATTACCTTATACAATCCACATCCTGTTTCTTGTCTGGTAAAAAGCCTAGGCTTATGACATCATGCACAGCTCTCTCTCACTCTCCTGAGAGCTTGCCAGGAAGAGGGGGGAGTGAGTCGAAAGAGGGCCAATTAGAGCTGCAGAGCTGGAGGCGTGCCGCTGTGTAAATCCAGGAAGTGAACAGTCAGCAGCTTCAGCTGCCCACAGTTAAAATGGTTGCAGCCAGACTCAGTGGAGGGAGATTTCTACAGCATATTTGGCAAGTACAGAAGCACGGAATATATAAAATAATATGCAAAGTGGTTGGAGGGAAGCTTCAGAATGGCAAAGATGTTTTTATTACAAATTATGTGAGCAGACTGCAGTTCCTCTTTAAAGTCCATACAGAAGTATGGGCAGAAAGCCAAAGGAAGAGTCTGCTGCAGCCCGACATTGCACCCACGATCCACTGATCCACTTTGCTGGCTCCTGTGGAAAAAAATAAATAAATGCACAATTTTTTCCTACCAAAACATTTGCATTTATTATTATTTTTTCTTATATGCGAACTTAGCTTTTAGGTGGGTAATGTGCAAACCTCTGTCAGCCTTCTATTGTTGTACAGTCAGGTCCATAAATATTGGGACATCCATCAATACAATTCTAATTTTGTTGGCTCTATACACCACCACAATGGATTTGAAATGAAACAAACAAGATGTGCTTTAACTGCAGACTTTCAGCTTTAATTTGAGGGTATTTACATCCAAATCAGGTGAACGGTGTAGGAATTACAACAGTTTGTATATGTGCCTCCCACTTTTTAAGGGACCAAAAGTAATTACAATTGGCTGCTCAGATGTTCCATGGCCAGGTGTGTGTTATTCCCTCATTACCCCATTTACAAGGAGCAGATAAAACGTCCAGAGTTCTTTTCAAGTGTGCTATTTGCATTTGGAATCTGTTGCTGTCAACTCTCAATATGAGATCCAAAAGACCTGTCACTATCAGTGAAGCAAGCCATCATTAGGCTGAAAAAACAAAACAAACCCATCAGAGAGATAGCAAAAACATTAGGTGTGGCCAAAATCAACTGGCCAAAAGAAAGAATGCATCTGTGAGCTCAGGAACACCAAAATACCTGGAAGAACACGGAAAACAACTGTGGTGGATGACCAAAGAATTCTTTCCCTGGTGAAAAAAACACCCTTCACAACAGTTGGCCAGATCAAGAACACTCTCCAGGAGTTAGGTGTATGTGTGTCAAAGTCAACAATCAAGAGAAGACTTCACCACAGTGAATACAGAGGGTTCACCACAAGATGTAAACCATTGGTGAGCCTCAAAAACAGGAAGGTCAGATTAGAGTTTGCCAAACAACATCTAAAAAAGCCTTCACAGTTCTGGAACAACATCCTATGGACAGATGAGACCAAGATCAACTTGTACCAGAGTGATGGGAAGAGAAGAGTATGGAGAAGGAAGGGAACTGCTCATGATCCAAAGCATACCACCTCATCAGTGAAGCATGGTGGTGGTAGTGTCATGGCGTGGGCATGTATGGCTGCCAATGGAACTGGTTCTCTTGTATTTATTGATGATGTGACTGCTGACAAAAGCAGCAGGATGAATTCTGAAGTGTTTCAGGCAATATTATTTGCTCATATTCAGCAAAATGCTTCAGAACTCATTGGACGGCGCTTCACAGTGCAGATGGACAATGACCCGAAGCATACTGCGAAAGCAACCAAAGAGTTTCTAAGGGAAATAAGTGGAATGTTATGCAATGGCTAAGTCAATCACCTGACCTGAATACGATTGAGCATGCATTTCACTTGCTGAAGACAAAACTGAAGGGAAAATGCCCCAAAAACAAGCAGGAACTGAAGACAGTTGCATTAGAGGCCTGGCAGAGCATCACCAGGGATGAAACCCAGCGTCTGGTGATGTCTATGGGTTCCAGACTTCAGGCTGTAATTGACTGCAAAGGATTTGCAACCAAGTATTAAAAAGTGAAAGTTTGACGGATGATTGTTAATCTGTCCCATTACTTTTGGTCCCTTAAAAAGTGGGAGGCACTTCACCTCTGTATTCACTCTGGTGAAGTCTTCTAATCTGACCTTCCTGTTTTTGAGGCTCACCAATGGTTTACATCTTGTGATGAACCCTCTGTATTCACTCTGGTGAAGTCTTCTCTTGATTGTTGACTTTGACACACATACACCTACCTCCTGGAGAGTGTTCTTGATCTGGCCAACTGTTGTGAAGGGTGTTTTCTTAACCAGGGAAAGAATTCTTCGGTCATCCACCACAGTTGTTTTCCGTGGTCTTCCGGGTCTTTTGGTGTTGCTGAGCTCACCGGTGCGTTCTTTCTTTTTAAGGAAGTTCCAAACAGTTGATTTGGCCACACCTAATGTTTTTGCCATCTCTCTGATGGGTTTGTTTTGTTTTTTCAGCCTAATGATGGCTTGCTTCACTGATAGTGACAGCTCTTTGGATCTCATATTGACAGTTGACAGCAACAGATTCCAAATGCAAATAGCAAACTTGAAATTAACTCTGGACCTTTTATCTGCTCCTTGTAAATGGGATAATGAGGGAATAACACACACCTGGCTATGGAACAGCTGAGCATTCAATTGTCCCATTACTTTTGGTCCCTTAAAAAGTGGGAGGCACATATATAAACTGTTGTAATTCCTACCCCGTTCACCTGATTTGGATGTAAATACCCTCAAATTAAAGCTGAAAGTCTGCAGTTAAAGCACATCTTGTTCGTTTCATTTCAAATCCATTGTGGTGGTGTATAGAGCCAACAAAATTAGAATTGTGTCGATGTCCCAATATTTATGGACCTGACTGTATGTTTCCCTATTGCAGATTATCCTTCTCTTCCTGTCTGGTTGTCCCTAGAATAGAAAGTGAGGGAAATCTCGCTTAACAGAGCCCAGGATAGCAGTAAAATAACAAGCTTTCAGGTTTTTATAGTAAATTAAAAATAGGAGTAGTATTTTTTTTTTTTACCCGCCTTTACTTTGTTAAAAAAAAAAAAAAAAAATAGTAATCCTTTAGTTAACAGTTGTTAAAATTACATGAATTACTCTATAATTAAAGGAACGCCATATTAATTATGTTGACAGAAAGCTAATGATTTATAGCAATGTCTATGCATTCATCTGTCATCCTGCCGCGTGCCAAAATAAATATAGTAACATCCACTCTGTGTAATGGCATCATTACACTACAATTTTAAAAACAGAGGTTTAACTTAAAGTGGGGTTCCACCCAAAAAAACAAATATATCTAAAAAATTCTAAAAAAAACCCCAAAAAAACATTTGGATATTTTTTTTTTTTTTACTTACCTCTAAATGCCTGTTGCTAGGTGGTCCCTCGTAGTCTGCCCCTTCCTCTGCCTGGGCTGGTGACATCACTTCCTCCTGGCACAGGAAGGGCTCGGCTCTTCTCCCTCCCTTCTGTCAATCATCTGGGACCCATTACAGGTCCCAGGTGATTGAGCGGCCAATCACGGCGCGCGGCGCCGCTCGCGCATGCGCAGTGGGTGCCAGGCTGTGAAGCCACAGCCCGGCACCCACAGTTGAAATGCCGGCGCCGACGAGCGGAGGGGGGGGGACGAGCGGGGCTTCGATCCCCCGCATCGCTGGACCCAGGGACAGGTAAGTGTCCAATTAAAAGTCAGCAGCTGCAGTATTTGTAGCTGCTGACTTTTAATTTTTTTTTTTTTTTAATGGCCCGCCTGGGTGGAACTCCTCTTTAACATTTTAAAGTCAATTAGTGGGCTCCTATTGCCATCTAGGAACTTATAAACCATGCAAAGCCAAAAAAATTTAATCAATGTACGTTATTTTATAAACTCCTTTGCCGCCAGCTTCAGCAGGTTTCTGGGTAAGGATACAAACTAAGGCTTGCCACACACTGATATTTTTGTTCAGCAGGAAAAACTAGAATACTTCCATTCACCCTATACAGCACGAACAGGCGAATCTCCTTCTGCAGCTAATGTATTTTGGTTGTGAAAACACCAGAAAAGCAGCTGCAGCTGATCAGATGCCACTGCTGTGTGGCTGAAAATCTTCCAGCAGGCTCCTTTGAAAACATCGATTAAACAATCAACTTTTGTCAAATGGAGCAGGGCCACCCGCTGAGCAAGCTTCAAAATCCGCACAGTGTAAGGCCAACTTTATTGTAGATGACTGTTCAATTCCTTTCTCATGATCCTTTGGTATACAGTAGGTGAAGCTGCAGCGGGCTCAGACAGAAAGGTGTCGGGACCAGGGAACACACGCCCCTCTAGTTTTGGAAATTCAACTTAATTACTACTCTCTAGTTCCTTTGTCAACTCCTCCCACGCTCGCCTCCAGGACTTTTCCCGAGCCTATCCTATCCTCTGGAACTCCCTACCCCAATCTATCCGACTATCTCCTATTCTGTTTGCTTTTAGACGATCCCTGAAAACCCTTCTCTTCAGAGAAGCCCATTCTGCCCCTATCCAACAAATATACTTTTATTTTCTCCATCAGATCATCCCCCACAGTTATTACCTTTTGTATCACTTGACCCTCCCTCTTGGATTGTAAGCTCTATTGAGCAAGGCTCTCTGATTCCCCCTGTATTAAATTGTATTATAACTCACCTGCCTGCCCTCACAAATTTATAAATATTTCATTATATCTTTTCATGTAACAACACTGAAGAAATGACACTTTGCTACAATGTAAAGTAGTGAGTGTACAGCTTGTATAAGGCCCCTTTCACAAGATCGGACCGTTCTGGTCCGCCTGTCAGTTTTGACGGCGGACCTGAACGGGCGCTCCATGTTAGCCTATGGAGCGACAGATGTCAGCGGAGACATGTCCGCTGACATCCGACCCGGTCCGATCCACTAAAAGCAGACTGATGGCCCTACGTCCAGGTCCGTTGCTGGCGGATCGGATCGGGTGAGATCTGATGAAAACGGACATGCTGTCCGTTTTCATCCGATCCCTCCATAGGTGGCAGCGGCGCCTGACAAGCCCCTCTCCGCTCAGTGAGCAGAGAGGGACCTGTCATCCGCCGGCTCAGCGGAGATCAACGGAGAGATCTCCAGCTGAGCCGGCGGACCGAGGCGGACTCCGTGGAAGCGGAGTCCGCCTCGTGTGAAAGGGGCCTTACAGTGTAAATTTGCTGTCCCTTCAAAATAACTCAACACACAGCCATTAATTTCTAAACCGCTGGTAACAAAAGTGAGTACACCCCTAAGTGAAAATGTCCAAATTGGGCCCAATTAGCCATTTTCCCTCCCCGGTGTCATTTGACTCGTTAGTGTTACAAGGTCTCAGGTGTGAATGGGGAGCAGGTGTGTTAAATTTGGTGTTATCGCTCTCACTCTCTCATACTGGTCACTGGAAGTTCAACATGGCACCTCATGGCAAAGAACTCTGAGGATCTGAAAAAAAGAATTGTTGCTCTACATAAAGATGGCCTAGGCTATAAGAAGATTGCCAAGACCCTGAAACTGAGCTGCAGCACGGTGGCCAAGACCATACAGCGGTTTAACAGGACAGGTTCCACTCAGACTCAGAACAGGCCTCGCCATGGTCGACCAAAGAAGTTCAGTGCACATGCTCAGTGTCATATCTAGAGGTTGTCTTTGGGAAATAGATGTATGAGTGCTGCCAGTATTGCTGCAGAGGTTGAAGGGGTGGGGGGGTCAGCCTGTCAGTGCTCAGACCATACGCTGCACACTGCATCAAATTGGTCTGCATGGCTGTCATCCCAGAAGGAAGCCTCTTTTAAAGACGATGCACAAGAAAGCCTGCAGACAGTTTGCTGAAGACAAGCAGACTAAGGACATGGATTACTGGAGCCATGTCCTGTGGTCTGAGACCAAGATAAACTTATTTGGTTCAGATGGTGTCAAGCTTGTGTGGCAGCAACCAAGTGAGAAGTACAAAGACAAGTGTGTCTTGCCTACATTCAAGCATGGTGGTGGGAGTGTCATGGTCTGGGGCTGAATGAGTGCTGCCACCACTGGAGAGATACAGTTCATTGAAGGAACCATGAATGCCAACATGTACTGTGACATACAGAAGCAGAGCATGGTCCCCTCTATTCAGAGACTGGGCCGCAGGGCAGTATTCCAACATTATAACGACCCCAAACACACCTCCAAGATGACCACTGCCTTGCTAAAGAAGCAGAGGGTAAAGGTGATGGACTGGCCAAGTATGTCTCCAGACCTAAACCCTATTGAGCATCTGTGGGGCATCCTCAAATGGAAGGTGGAGGAGCACAAGGTCTCTAACATCCACCAGCTCTGTGATGTCGTCATGGAGGAGTGGAAGAGGACTCCAGTGGCAACCTGGGAAGCTCTGGTGAACTCCATGCCCAAGAAGGTTAAGGCAGTGCTGGAAAATAATGGTGGCCACACAACATATTGACACTTTGGGCTCAATTTGGACATTTTCACTTAGGGGTGTACTCACTTTTGTTACCAGCAGTTTAGACATTAATGGCTGTGTGTTGAGTTATTTTGAGGGGTCAGCAAATTTACACTGTTATACAAGCTGTACACTCACTACTTTACATTGTAGCAAAGTATCATTTCTTCAGTGTTGTCACATGAAAAGATCAAATAAAATATTTACAAAAGTGTGAGGGGTGTACTCACTTTTGTGAGATACTGTATATATATATAGATCTCTTTTGTGGCCCCCAACGAATCCCCGAGCGCTGCTCAGGACCAAGAATGAGCTTGGGCGTGTTATTTGGATATACCGTATTTATCTGCATATAACACGCACCTTCACTTTACGAGGGAAGTTTCAGGAAAAAGCTTACATTTTAAATAAAGAACTGTGAAGCAAAATAAGGGTCAGTGCCCATCAATGCAGCCTAATCAGTGCTCATCTGCAGCCTCACCATTGCAATCAATGCAGCCTCACCATTGCAGCCTCACCATTGCCATAAATGCAGCCTCACCATTGCCATGAATGCAGCCTCACCATTGCCATGAATGCAGTCTCACCAATGCCATCTGTGCAGCCTGATCGATGCCCATCTGCAGCCTTGGAGGGGACAGGGAGGGGGCGGGATGAGTGCGGACCTATTGCATACAGGAGAATCTCCTGTTTACTCGGCGGCCTCTTTAATACAGGTTCCGTCTCCTATTATAGACAGGAAAGTCGTCCAATGGCAGCCCAGGAGACGGGACTTCCTATTACAGATGCCCCGAGTAAACTGGAGATTCTGCTGTATGTAATCTCACAGCACTTGTCCCGCCTTCTCCAAGGCAGCGCCGATAAATACGGTATATATCTTTTGTGGCCCCGAGGGCCACAAAATATATATATATATATATCCAAATCACCAGGGGGGATGCATTAAACCGGAACACGGCCCGCAATTGGCCACGGGCCGGACTTTGGACATGCCTGGTCTAGATCATAGTTACATAGTAGGTGAGGTTGAAAAAAGTTTATCAAGTCCAACCTATGTGTGTGATTTTATGTGAGTATTACATTGTATATCCCTGTATGTTGTGGTCGTTCAGGCGCCTATCTAATAGTTTTTTTAATTTATCGATGCTCCCCGCTGAGACCACCGCCTGTGGAAGAGAATTCCACATCCTAACAAGTTCAGTGCTCGCAACCTTTCCTCATAACTAAGGTCCTCCAGTCCCTTTATTAGTTTTGTTGTCCTTCTCTGGACTCTCTCCAGTTCCAGTACATCCTTCCTGAGGACTGGTGCCCAGAACTGGACGGCATACTTCAGGTGCGGGCGAACCAGAGTCTTGTAGAGCGGGAGAATTATCGTTTTATCTAAGGAATTAATCCCCTTTTTAATGCATGCCAATATTCTGTTTGCTTTGCTTGCAGCAGCTTGGCATTGCATGCCATTGCTGAGCTTATCCACTAGGACCCCCAGGTCCTTTTCCATCCTAGATTCCCCCAGAGGTTCTCCCCCCAGTGTATAGATTGCATTCATATTTTTGCCACCCAAATGCATTATTTTAAATTTTTCTACATCAGTAGCTTAGTATCGTCCGTAAATACAGAGATTGAGCGGTTTATACCATCCCATAATGATTGCGTAAAAAGCATTACAATTTCTTTGAAAAGGCAAAAAATGTTTACATATATGTGTTATGACTGTGTTTTTAGCTGCTTGCCTGGAGTTCAGGTTTAAAAAAAAATTGTAATGGTGCGCTGGCGACATTACTGAATAAATGCTGACATAAAGCATGACAAAATATTTCTGTCACATTGTTTCCAAGCATTTTACTACCCCATAACTAGACAAAAAAAAACAAAGCAGTCATCCAAACGAGCAGTCAAATATCATTCTTAAGGGGCTCTGTTATAAACTTTCCAGAAGTGTGATGACAATAAATGACACTTAAATAACCCCCTAGGAATACCTTACAGTCATTTAAAGGGAAAACTTTTTTTTTTTACCGTCTCTATTGCAACCGACAGGCTGGTAAAATTAGCTGGAGAAAGATCAAAACAGTCTTCCACGATGTCCATTGTTCCTTAAAGATGTTAAGCATTTAAACTGGAAAAAGAACACAAATTGGAGAAAATCAGAAGATGCGATGAAAGAAAGAAAATTCATTAATTAATGGGGAGCAGCTAGAGACCTTACGTTATTGCTTGCAGCTGGTTTAGAAGCTCTCCTGTGCTTTACAAGCAGCAAGTTCTACATTGTCCAAGCAAAGGAGAACAATGTTGGAACCTTTTGAGGGATCGCAGGAAAAAGAGGGGATCAGCAACAAAAGGAGAGTTTCGTCTTTTTTTTGGCCCGCCTAAATTTTCATATGAGTGCCAAAATGTTTCCAGGGTCAGACACATTCCCTTCATTATGGCTACAGTCAAACACAAAACATAATAAAGACTAGTGGGAATAGTATCTCTACCAGCAACATCAAAAATCATAAAATGTGTCTAAAACATTGACCAAAATTATAGGCAAATTATATATATATATATATATATATATATATATATATATATATATATATATATATATATATATATATATATATATATATATATAAATAAATGACAAATTTATAAAAGCCGACCCCCCTTACTGTAATATAACAGATAAAATCTAATATGTCAAAGTAAAAAGACAAAATAAAAAAATTAACCCAAAAAACAATAGTAATTCTACTAGAAATAGTAGAATACACACACAAAAATAAAAGAATGATCATATCCACAAAGAATCTCTTTAAACCTGCGGAAAGCAATAGCAATGCATGACCAATATTCCTTTTGGTAAATTTAGAAGAAACTTTTCTGCAAATATGGATTTTTTTCAACAAGTTTAGGCATTCAAAGCTGAAAACAATAACTGTTTAAGAGAGTGTTTGATCATAAAGCTAAATAAATAAACGTCTATCCCATACATTCTGTCTACAACCTTTCAGTTTGGCTGACCACCAAGATACAACCTTATAGCCAAATAAAATCCATGACTTTTCACTTTGATGCTTTCAAGTTCCAATACTAAAATTCAGACATGTTAATCTATCCTAGAAACAACCTTCCGCAGAGCTAAGACTGAAAGATCAACTTGCACCTAGCCAAGTAGGTCTTCACACTCCTGGATTTTTTTGAAGCTCCGCGGTGCAATGACCTTGGTGCAAAAAAACTCATAGTAAGCGCCCCCCCCATCATCATGAGAATTTACGACACCCCTGGACTGCCAATCCCTGGGGGGGGGGGGGGGGGGCATGTACACCAGGGACTTCTCTCAGCCTGGCCCCTGGCCAGACCAGAGAGGCACCATCCCTACCAGGAAGGTATCAGAACTTAGGAAGCCTAGAGAGAGCCTTGCCTTCAACTGGGGACAAGCCTGGAACACCAGGCTAGAATCAAACCAGGAGGAAAAAGGCCCACCCACCAATCCCACAGGGTTTTGTCCCCGACAACTGATAAGAATACTACACAGCTAGAAACGATAGTCTTCACACTCCACTCATCTCCTATTAATTTTTAGACTATGGTATGATAGTACTACATATAGTATGATGACTATGATAAATAAAGTGGCCGGAGCCGCATGTGCTCATAGGCTGCGCTGGGGGGATTAAGAGGATTTATATATCTAGCCTACCACACAGCACAGCAGTTGATTGGAGAAAGAAGATCCATCGACAGGTACATAAAACTAGCCCTAAGAAACCAGAAAAACTTCTAGGTCCTAACATCAAAGCAATAGGCAAAAAAACAGAGTTGTTTCTTGCAGATGGAGGGGTTGGACACAGCAGGGGCCTCCCTGAGCTGTTCTTTTGTTGTGGCAATGGCACCGAACCTCGTCCATCAAGATCTAAAGATCTAGCTGTGACCCTCAATGAAAGGAAGAAAAAAAATGCTGTGTGAGCCCCAGTTTACACTGCTGCGATCTGACATCCCTGTGCGACTTCATCCTAGCGTGCATACGACTTCTTTAACAGAAGTCAATGCAAGTCGTGTTGAAGTGTGTGAAGTAGTGCAGGAACATTTTTCTAAGTCGGAACGGCTTGGGTCAAACCGATTAGAACGGTTCCATTGCTGTTAATGGGGCGTGACTTGTTGTGCGACTTTGAACTCTCAAATTGCACGGCAAGTCGCGGCAGTGTGAACCAGAGCCGAGTGCTGCTTTTCAGGTAATAATGCTTATTCTATGCTAAAACACATTTTGTTTTAATTTAAATGAACACATAACTGGATTACACGTTTTTTTTCTTAACGCTATGACTTTAATTTAATTTTGATTTCTTCACAGGTTCAAAAACATTTTCTATAGATTTCACCAAAAAAAAATGTATTTTAATCTACTGGCCTTTTAACAAACGATAAATAGAATACACGGGAAAATTTACTGCTGCTCAATGTAGCATACCAAGTGACGTTATTTACAGAACAACCTTAGGTTGTTCTGTAAATAATGTCACTTGGTATGCTACATTGAGCAGCAGCGATTTTTACTATGTGTCCAATTCATCAGTGTAACTGCACATCCAGCCAATGACATTGGTATTGCTGATATTGTCCACACACGGATATGCTTCTTGTAATCCCCACCCATATGACTTTATATTTTTATCTATTGGGTTCGGTTGCTATGCCGCTACCTGGCAACAAGTAAATACTTGGTGTCGGAGGATATACACAGCGAGCTTTTCTCTTGCCCTGTAATTGCTACAATGTAAAATACCACTTGGAATGATTCATTAGTGTGTACCCATTCCGGTGATGTCACAGGGATTCTTGGATCTCACTGCATCTGAATCTTTAAAACAATCTCAACTGTATTATTAACGTTGGCCTTTTTAGGATCTATGGGTCAAGAAAATAAAAATACTCTAAAAAAAAAAAAAAAAAAAAAAAAAAATCCTACTGGGAAAGATAATATTAGAAAAGTCCTTTAATGGAATGCATATTTTATCAGAGATAACGCCAATGATTCTACAGAGAACTCTCCTGTGTAACATTCAGAGTCTAAACAAAATAAATTGTGACGGGTTATTACGCTATGAGCTCATTCTGGCATTACTTTTTCACACTTATTCTAAAATTCCAACTCAAATGCTTTATAAAATGTATCCTGTTGATTTAACCGATTCAGCCCCGGAAGATTTTTTCGCCCCTTCCTGACCAGAGCACTTTTTGCGATTCGGCACTGCGTCGCTTTAACTGAGAATGGCGCGGTCGTGCGACGTTGCGCCCAAACAAAATTGACGTCCTTTTTTCCCCCCACAAATAAAGCTTTCTTTTGGCAGGCTGTCTCCCAGGGGCACGCTTCTTTAATACATACCTTTATGCAAAGCATGGTCTGTCAGTTTTTGCCAGCTCCAAGCAGCAGTAAATCCCATTAGGGTTTTTTGTGAGATATATACTTTATATCCCTGCTCTGTTGGCCGCCTTTATTTTTGTAGTGAAGCCGCTACTTGCCCCTGCTGTCTACTATGCTACTCTAGCTATAACTTTGAATTATGAATATCCAGCGCCTACTCTAAACCTTTGAGAGACAATTATTTCAGCATATTCCAACTCAAGATAGTGAGATTTTTTTTCTCTTATCTGTTGCGTCTTTGAACCTTGGTCGTGTCCTGAAGAAGCCCAACGGCGAAATGCGTAAATATTATTAGGCATATGTATGATGGTTCTTGTCTTTATTGTTCTATGTATATTTTGTAAAAAAATTTTCAATAAATATGATAGTTTTTTGTAATACTCCTTTCTCCATTGTTTCCTGGCCCATAAAGTCCGGTTTTGGTAGTACTGTTAGTATCACCCCTCCTTTTCTCATATATTAACGGATGTGGCTTGAAAGTGCCTTTTCTCTATTTATTTGGTGGTATTTGATCACTACTGAGGTTTTTATTTTTTGCGCTATAAACAAAAAGAGAGCAACAATTTTGAAAAAAAAAACGCAATATTTTTTACTTTTTGCTATAATAAATATCCCCCAAAAATATATAGAAAAGAACTATTTTTTTCCTCAGTTTACGCCGATATGTATTCTTATACATATTTTTGGTTAAAAAAAAAAAAAAAATCGCAATAAGCGTATATTGATTGGTTTGCGCAAAAGTTATCACTTCTACAAAATAGGGGATGGTTTTATGGCATTTTTATTTACTTTTAATGGGGTGGGCAACTACATGGCAAATGAGGTTTAATGTAGAAAAATGTAAAAGAATGCATTTAGGTGGCAAAAATATGAATGCAATCTATACACTGGGGGGAGAACCTCTGGGGGAATCTAGGATGGAAAAGGACCTGGGGGGTCCTAGTAGATGATAGGCTCAGCAATGGCATGCAATGTCAAGCTGCTGCTAACAAGGCAAACAGAATATTGACATGCATTAAAAAGGGGATTAACTCCAGAGATAAAACGATAATTCTCCCACTCTGGTCCAGCCTCACCTGGAGTATGCTGTCCAGTTCTGGGCACCAGTCCTCAGGAAGGATGTACTTAAAATGTAGCAAAGAACAAAGAAGGGCAAAAAAGGGTCTGGAGGATATTAGTTATGAGGAAAGGTTGCGAGCACTGAACTTATTCTCTCTGGAGAAGAAACGCTTGAGAGGGGATATGATTTCAAATTTACAAATACCGTACTGGTGACCCCACAATAGGGATAAAACTTTTCAGTGAAAGGGAGTTTAATAAGACACGTGGCCACTCACTAAAATTAGAAGAAAAGCGGTTTACCTTAAACCAGAGGGTTCTTTACTGTAAGAGCAGCAAGGATGTAGAATTCCCTTCCACAGGCGAGGGTTTGAGCGGGGGGCATCGATAGTTTCAAAAAACTATTAGATAAGCACCTGAACGACCACAACATACAGGGATATACAATGTAATACTGACATATAATCACACACATAGGTTAGACTTGATGGACTTGTGTCTTTTTTTTTACCTCACCTAACTATGTAACTATATACGCTGCTGATGATGTCATCGGCGCACATGCTCTGAAGGTACGGCCCTTTCTTCCTGGGCCCTGTGCTGTGACCGGTGGCTCCTGCACACATACACAGGAGTGACATCATCACAGCCAATCACAGCGCCGGAGCCTGCGAACCCTGGAAGAAACACCGGGGAAGAGGTCAGCTGTCTCAGCGGTGTGCGGGAGCTACTGGAGGGCTTCGTTCTAAGGTAAGTATTTCATAATGAGCTAGTACGTGAAGCACACTAGCTCATTATGCCTTTGTCTTACAGGATTTTTTTTTCTTGGGGTTTGCAACCACTTTAAACTAAATTATTGTGCCCTTAAGTACTACTTAAATGAGCCCACTTGATTTAAGTATTCTTAATACTGCAAAACGCTGAGCGAGTTGTCACTTCAATGTCCTGTTTTATTGCACACTACATTCAAACTGGGGTAATGTATATACCAGTGATCTCTAAACTATGGCCCTGGGGCCAGATATGGCCCTTTGCTTGCCTTTATTCGGGCCCTTGAGGCATTATTCCTGCCACTGACCCAACAATGGGGCACTATTCTTTCCACTGACACCAACAATGGGGTACTATTCCTTCCACTGACACCAACAATGGGGTACTATTCCTTCCACTGACACCAGTGATGGGGCACTATTCTTTCCATTGACACCAACTATTTCACCCCCTAATACCAAAGATGGAGCATTGTTTACTCCCACTGGGCACAGTCCGTTCCCCCCTAAAGTCTAAAGGACAATAAACTGGCCCTTTCTTTAGAAAGTTTGGAGACCCCTGGTATATACCTTTCTGCAAGAAGCAGTAACCCAATAATACTTGGGTATTTGAAGTCCTAATAGGTTGACAGGGTTGCTGAGAACTGTTCCCAAATCCAAAGTATTCTATAGTGCTGACAGGGAGGGTCTAACACATGTTTGTATGGGAGCTCAAGGTGGATCATACATTTACTAACCTGGAATTACCTCTGCAAGGTTACTTGTCTTATTACCAATATACAAGACACAGCCCGACATATGGCAGTTTTTGTTATGTTTTTATGGGAATGGGGAGGGAAGTGGGGGAGACTGATGCTGAGATGTTTTGTAGTTTTCTAGGTCCATAAGCTTTTGTGAAGCAATTAATTGTGCCTAGGTTTCTCACCTAAACATGGTAAGGTGTGCTAGGGTTTGTGTCTGCTATGGCAGAAACTAAATTTGTTGTATTTTCAGATCTAAAAGGATACGTGTCATGGTTATGCAATAGGGTTTGTCTGTCAGCCTACCTATAACCATGTGTTCATCTCTAGAGACCAGCCCTGCTGATCAACCTTTGTGTGTTTGGCTTCCTGTTTCCTGCTGCCGTGTGCTCTACGTTTGTTTTCTGTTACCGACCTTGGCGTGTTTTCAACTATTCCTGTCTGCTCGTGACCCTGACCTTTTGGCGTGTCCCCGACTATTCCTGTTTGCCTGTGACCCTGAACCTTTGGCATTTCTCTGTTGTCCTTGTCTGCTTGTGGCCCTGACCTTGGCTTATTCTCTTACTATCCCTATCCTCCTGTTGCCTACTGTGGGCGTGAGCTAGGGGACCCTGGGGGTCGCGACCTGGAGCCAGTTGCAGTCCAGTCCATCCTCATCACTAGAGGCTCTGGTGAACACCTGCTGGCTCTTAGACTCCGCACACCTGGGGAATCTTACGCTCTAACCCCTGTGTGATCCGTGTTGGTGTTCCAGCGGCCCTGCCTTCCTTACCACCCTGACTCCCATCCGCAGCAGTTAGCCGTAGGGTCCACTAATTTGTGGTGCACCCCTGATTCCAACTGTGTGCATCTGTCACCTAGCCCCAGGTGACCTGGCAGTTTGATCAGCCGGGCTGCCCCCCTGTAGGAGAAGAATGATCTGGTGGTTTCCAGCCTGTCTGACTTCTTGAAGCTCTTTTGTAATATCTTCGAGGAGCCAGCTCGGGTTTCTTCAGCAGCTAGTGCTCTTTTACGCCTTCACCAAGAATCTTGTTCAGTGGGACAATATGGGCTTCAGTTCCATAACCTCACAGCTGAATTGAGCTGGAACAATGAGGCCCTGGTCGCAACCTTTTTACATGGCCTCTCTGACCCAGTGAAGGACGAATTAGCAGGATAAGCCAACGCTGCCAGTCTGGACGATGTAATTTCCTTGTGCAATCAGACTGACATTCGTTTCCAGGAGAGGTCCATAGAAAAAAAAGACGCCAGCACTCCCTAGTTCCTAGTCAGCCTGAACTCTTCCCCTGTGACCCTGTGGAGCATCCTCTGCCTGCTGAGGAACCTATGCAGCTGGTCCAGACCAGACTAACCCCCGAAGAACGTGCTAGATGCAGAACTCTGGGCTTGTGTCTTTATTGTGGGGGCAAGGGTCATTTTCGTGACTCCTGCTCGCTTCGTCTGGGAAACGTTAGCCGTAGGGTCCACTACCTTGTGGTGCACCCCTGATTCCAACGGTGTGCATCTGTCACCTAGCCCCAGGTGACCTGACAATATGTTCACGATAAAAAATAATAAATGCACATTTTTTATAAATTCTGGTCTGGGTCCTGAAGGCTGTGTAGGGCTTTAGGTGAGCTAAAACCCCCAGTCCTAGGCTTGTTTGGATATTAGTCTTAACCCATATAAGCTATCCCACTAAGTAGCTATCACTTTACAGGGCCAATGGTTAGCAGCCGAGCCATTCCCCACCAACAGCTGCATAGTTAGAAATACTACAGCTGCTTATCATTGGCTCTGTGCAGTGCCATCTTCCTGGAAGAATATCTCAGGTGGGTTTGGACTTGGATCCAAACAAGTCTGAGTCATTCTAATGAAAAAATCAAGCTGGACTGTTTCTGGGATGGTGTGCTCTCATACTACATAGTAGTTGTTAAATTTAAAGGTCAAACAGACAGACTGTATTGCCAGAAGTATTATGGTTAGGTAGGGACCAATAGGAAAACAGAACCAAAAAGCCCTCCACTGAACTAGTGCGGAACATAGTACAGCCTTCTCAAAACAGAAGTTGCCTGCGTGTCTCACTTCTTTCAAAAATCCCATAATAAGGGATTTATTCCTCATTTGAGTATAGTGAGCTGAGCCTTAAAGCACTCCAGAGCCATTATAAATATCAGAGAAGTAGAAAGAAAACAAGAAAAATCCATGTAAGCAGTATCAGACTTTTTTTTATTTTAGGTAGAGTAGTAGTAGTAGTAGTAGTAGTAGTAGTAGTGGGAGTAGAGTAGTCCAGTTTCCAAAGATTTGGCAAACATGTCAGGCACAAATTAAAGACACAAAGGAGTGAATCCAGCCTAAAAAATAAAATGCTTATAATGAATGCTTAAAAAACAGTAAATGTATAATTTTTTTTAATCATAAACTCCAGGTATGATCTTAAAGTAGAAGTCCTATCAAAATCCTATCTAAGCTTAAGGCCTCATGCACACTGGACGCTTTTTGACGTTTTTACAGCAGCTGTTTTTGGCTGTAGACATTTTTTTCTACAGTCATTAAACTCTTCATCAGGTTATCCTATGTGTCCATGCACACATAGGCCTGTTATCAGCAGTTTTGGGCAGTGGCGTTTTTGAGCAGTAAAAAAGCCCAAAACTAAAAAAAAAAACCTAAAGCTGATAAACGTAGATAAACGCTCAAAAACATCGCTCACCAGCGCTTTTAACGTTTTTGATCCATTGAAAAAGAAAAAAACGCTAAAACGCCAATGCGAAAACCGCTAATAAACGCTAAAAACCGGTATTGCAAAAACGTTGAAAAAAGTTGAAAAACTCACTGCAAAGCTACTGACGTTTTTATAATGTTTTTTTAACGTCCAGTGTGCATGAGGCCTAAAAGAGAAGTTGGATACTTTTTTTTTTCAAAAATCATACTTACCGATGCTGCACCTGTCCCCCGCTGGCTCCAAGACTGAGAACTGAGTGATCAAAGACCGCCGATTGCTCAGTTCTCAGTGCTCTGTGAGCAGACAGCTGGTGACTGTCAGTCACCCCCCCCCCCCCCAGCTCACTGGAGCGCTGGGCTGTGGAGGGGACGGGAGCAGCCGCCTCAGGCTCTCAGCGGCTCACTTAGAGGCTGAGCCGGATGCCTGTCCAGGCACGTGGGGGGATCCCGACTTTGTTGCAATCTTGCCGCAGCCTGGACTGGCTCTGTGACATGATTCGACAGCGGGCTTCAGCACCCTGTCTGCTGAAAATGGGTCACAGGAGTGCAGAACAAACCATACTCCTGTGATCCACAAGCTTTGGCTGTACATCTCCTTTAAACGTACTCCCACCCCCATTTTAAGCCCTATATGGTCACAGAAGGAAGCCTCTTCTAAAGATGATGCACAAGAAAGACGGCAAAAATTAGCTAAAGACAAGCAGACTAAGTACATGGATTACTGGAACCAAATTTACACTGTTATACAAGCTGTACACTCACTACTTTACATTGTAGCAAAGTGTCATTTCTTCAGTGTTCCCACATGAAAAGATATAATAAAATATTTACAAAAATGTTAGGGGTGTACTCACTTTTGTGAGATATATATATATATATATATATATATATATATATATATATATATATTTCAGCATTTTTTACAAATTAATATGTGAAAAGTGTGTTGTGCATTTGTATTCAGCCCGAGTCAATACTTTATAGAACCACCTTTCGCTGCAATTAGGGCACTTTCACACTGAGGCGCCGACGGTTTTTAGCGGCACTTTACTGTTATTTTAGCGGCGCTTTTCGGCCGCTAGTGGGGGCGCATTTAACCCCCGCTAGCGGCCGAATAAAGGGTTAAAAGCACCGCTGCCACTGCGCTTTGCAGGCACTTCGGCGGCGCTGCCCATTGATTTCAATGGGCAGGGGCACTTTAGGAGCGGTGTAAAGCGCCTCAAAGATGATGCTTGCAGGACTTTTTTTTAACGTCCTGCCAGCGCACCACTCCAGTGTGAAAGCACTTAGGCTTTCACACTGGAAAGGCAGGGGAGGCGCTTTACAGTCGCTATTTTTAGCGCTATATTGCTTGTAAAGCTTCTCAGTGTGAAAGTAGTCTTAGAGGTACAAGTCTTTTTGGGGATGTCTCTACCAGCTTTGCACATCTAGAGAGTGAAAGTTTTGCCCATTCTTCTTTGCAAAATAAATCAAGCTCTGTCAGATTGGATGGAGAGCGTCTGTGAATAGCAATTTTCAAGTCTTGCCACAGATTCTCAATTGGATTTAGGTCTGGACTTTGACTGGGCCATTCTAACACATGAATATTCTTTGATCTAAACCATTCCATTGTAGCTCTGGCTGTATGTTTAGAGTCGTTGTCCTGCTGAAAGGTGAACCTCTGCTCCAGTCTCAAGTCTTTTGCAGACTCTAACAAGTTTTCTTCTAAGTTTGCCTTGTATTTGGCTCCATCCATCAACTCTAACAAGCTTCCCTGTCCCTGCTGAAGAAAAGCATCCCCACAGCATGATGCTGCCACCACCATGTTTCACGGTGGGGATGGTGTGTTCAGGGTGATGTTCAGTATTAGTTTTCTGCCACACATAGCGTTTTGCTTTTAGACCAGAAAGTTCAATTTTGGTCTCATCTGACCAGAGCACCTCACCATCCAGGGGCGCTGTCACCTTCGTCTTTCTCATATCAGCTACTTTACTCTAGTTACATCAACTCATTCCAAATCTGTCTCTGACTAATTGGACCAATATTGACCTTTTCAGCGCCCCTGTTTTTCAATCTTGTCTAGATTTATTCTTGTTTTTATCTTCCTACCCCCTGCAGCCACATGATTTAGGAGGTAGGTCGCCGCCCTTTTGGCGGATCCCCTGCCGACATTGCCAGCTGGGCAAATTGGGAGCTATTTCCCTATACTGGTCACGTCCTATTCCCCTGAGGAAGCCAATATCTTGGCGAAACATACAGGGAAGACCTGACCCGCAATTATACATAGGCTTTTACCAACTTGGCCATTCAGGAAACTTTTTGTGCTCCCTTTTTAACGTTTAATTTTGACTAGCAATTTTTGTGTGTATTATATGTATTTGATATCTTTGTAATAAAATGTATTTTCTTTTAATAATTCTTTGATTGAGTTATGTTGGCACCACAATAATCCCCTCCCCTCTGGTTTTTCCCTTTTTCTTAATTACTGGGATGAGGTGCCTTATCTAATACGGACATACCCGCCACTCTTTGCACTTTTCTGAGATTAAATTACACACAGGTGGACTCTATTTACTAATTAAGTGACTTCTGAAGACAATTGGTTCCGCTAGATTTTTAGGGATATCAGAGTAAATGGGGGCTGAATACAAATGCACGCCACACTTTTCACATATTTATTTGTAAAACATTTTGAAAACAATTTATCATTTTCCTTCCACTTCACAATTATGTGCCACTTTGTGTTGGTCTATCACATAAAATCCCCATAGAATACATTTTACATTTTGGTTATAACATGACAAAATATGGAAAATTTCAAGGGGTATGGACAATACATTTTCAAGGCAATATATTATATATATATATACATACATACATAAACACACGCACGATCTGGCTCTTCAAGGCAGGGGACGTGCATGTGTACCCGATTGGTGGGTGCATCATTATGCAGAGAGCTAGAACTGCAATCTGCCTATGCAAACAAGGCAGATCACTGTTCTGACAAGAGGAAAGGGATGGAATTTGTGTCCCTTGCAAAGCAGGAAATAAATTACATCTCTTCCCCTAGTAAAAGCAGCACATACATTGTAGTAAAACACTGGCTAGGCACACAGTTAAAACACATAAAACACGCATTGGTGATCAAACACCACCAAAAGAAAGCTGTATTCGTGGGGGGGGAAAAAAGGACATAAATGTTATTGGGGTACACCGTTGCATGACCACACAATTGTCAGTTAAAGTAACGCAGTGCTATATTACAAAAAATGTCCTGGTCATGAAGTAAATTTTCCGGAGGTCAAGTGCTTAATAAATGCTCAGCTCACATTAAGTTGACATAAAGATGCTAAATACTGTATTTATCGGCGTATAACACGCACCCCAAGTTTAGGAGGGAATTTTAAGGAAAAAAACTTTTAGGAGGGAAGTTTAAGGAAAAAAAACTTACATTTAAAAGCCCATCAATCCAGCCTTATCTGTCCATCTGCAGCCTTGTCAGTGCAGCCTTGCCCCAGTGTCCAGTGCAGCCTTGTCAGTGCAGCTTTGCCCCAGTGCAGCCTTGTCAGTGCAGCTTTGCCCCAGTGCAGCCTTGTCAGTGCAGCCTTGTCAGTGCAGCTTTGCCCCAGTGCAGCCTTGTCAGTGCAGCTTTGCCCCAGTGCAGCCTTGCCCCAGTGCAGCCTTGCCCCAGCGCAGCCTTGCCCCAGCACAGCCTTGCCCCAGCGCAGCCTTGTCCCCAGTGGTCAGTGCAGCCTTGTCGCCGCCGACATACACAAGTTTAGTTTGTATTTTTTAATATGGCGCCGCTGAGTTCGGAGGGACTCGGCGGCGCTCGTTCAGCTGAACGAGCGTCGCCGAGGACACAGTGACTGGGCGGAGCCGAGATACACATAGCCGAGGGTTCTCGGCTCTTCTCAGCGCCGTTCACAGTCACGCCCAGTCCCTATGATGGACATAACACAGGTCCAATGGCGGGACTGGGCGTGACTGTGAACGGCGCCAAGAAGAGCCGAGAACCCTCGGCTATGTGTATCTCGGCTCCGCCCAGTCACTGTGTCCTCGGCGACGCTCGTTCAGCTGAACGAGCGCCGCCGAGTCCCTCCGAACTCCGCGGCGCCATATTTAAAAATACACGCTATGTGAATGTCGGCGGCGATCGAGGCGATCGCTCCGACAGATCACAAAATAGCGGGGATCGGCGTATAACACGCACCCACGATTTTCCCCTGATTTTAAGGGGAAAAAAGTGCGTGTTATACGCCGATAAATACGGTACATTATTGGTTATTTTTATGTACAGGGGGTCCCCGGGTTACAAACAAGTTAGGGACTGTAGGTTTGTTCTTAAGTTGAATCTGTTTGTAAGTCGGAACGGGTACATATTTTAAGTGTAGCTCCAGCCAAAAAAAACTAATTTTTAAGCTTTTTTGATAGCATAGGGAAAGGTTAACACCCCTGTAACATTTTTTTGGTGTGTGTGCCCCTGTTCAGAAGATTTCACATTCATTTTCTGTCTCAATGACAATTGGATTTTGAAAATTTTGGGTTGTTGTGGAAACAAGGATTGGTGATAAAGCATCAGTGGAGGTACTTTTTCCCCATAATAGCTCTTACAGGAGTGAATTTCCCTTCCTAGGGGTAGATTTCCTCTCACTTCCTGTTGTCTCCCTCTCCTCCGTTTGTAAGTAGGAGTCGTTTGTAAGTCAGATGTTTGTAACTAGGGGACCCCCTGTATGCCAGCTTAAATAAACATTTTTTTATTTAATTTTTAGTTTGTGATCACACTGTATTGCACTGGGACCACTGTAGCCTGCCATTCACAAGTCTGCACTTATAATTCTAAAATGCGGTGACTAAGGACATTAAAGTGTTTGTTGACCTAAAAATAAATAAATAAATAAATAAAAAAGGGAAGTAGATCCTGTTTCTTTTAAAGCATGTTATACAGCACAGTGCTTGTGCTGTGTAATTTGGCCCCCTGTATCACCTGAAACACCTGGCCGATCCTGCCTGGCTCTGCCCCCCCCTGTAAACTGACCACTGTATATCATATCATATCAGGGCTGCTGAGCCCTAACACTGTGGTCAGTTTACGTGCCTCCATCCTCTGCCCTCTCCTCTGTCCTTCTCTTCCCACTCCTTCGTCCTCTCCCCCCTCCGCCGTTCAGCTCTGTGTCCGTGTCCGTCCCCTCCTGCTGCTGAAATTACTGTTCAATTTTTACATTATCCTCTCTGTTTATTCATGTAATCTGCCTGAGAGTTTGCTTTATAAAAAAAATGTAGAAATATACCTATTTTCAGAGTGCCAGTCGGCACTCACGTGACCCGCCGCCTCTCTCCTCCTCCCCTCCTGACTGACGTCAGCGGGGGATCCTCAGCCCCTCCTGCTGCAGCTGTCAGGCCGAGAGAGGAGAGAGCATGCGGGTCAAGTGAGCGCCGATAGGCACTCTGAAAACAGGTATATAGCTTCATTTTTTTTATAAGGCACAGACACTTGGGCAGACTACATTAAAGGAGAAGTCCAGCCTGAGGTTTTTAGGCTGGGCTTCTCCTATGGGTCACAGGAGTGCAATACGTTTTGCACACCTGTGACCTGTTTTCAGCAGAGAGAGGTCTGAAGTCCGCTCTCCGCTGTCATCACTGCCATCAGACGAGGCAGCGCGTCATCCCGACTTTCAAGTCTGGATCCACCAGCTGCCTTGATTGATGGCAGTCTCAGCTGAGACACTGAGACAGTCTCTCTCCGCCCCTCCACAGCTCAGCGCTCCAGTGAGAGTGGAGAAGCAGAGAGGAGGATGCCGATTGACAGTCAACAGCTTTCATCTCGGGGATCTGTGAGAACCGAGCCATCGGCGATGTTCGGTGGCTCGGTTCCCAGAGCAGAGACGGCGGGGGACAGCTACAGCATCGGTCTGATGCCCCATCCACCGAGGTAAGTATAAATCAAAAAAAAAAAACAAAAAAAAAACCCATACTTCTTTTTTAATAAGCCAAGAGAGAATTGTAAAAATTTTACTTAGTGGGTTAGCAACCACTTTAATATACATGTTGCAGTTGGAAGATGTGTAAATTGTTGCAGCCATGAACTTGTTTTAACCATTCTATTGCCAAGGTGTATTCTTTACATCATTGGCTACTTAAACTAATATACAACCAAAACATATGTTACAGGTCCTTGGCAGTAAAAATGGTAAAGATAAACTGCAGGCGAGGGGGGCGTGTCCGGATGAGTAGCTGAGCGGCCGCACAGTGCCTGAGCTCCGCTCCTGCCGGAATCCTAACTGCCATCTGAGTTCCTTTCCTCCGCACCAATAAACCACATCTGACACCCTGGGTTCCAGGAGGGTACTGGGCACCCCGCGGGCTCCTCTGATCTCCCCGGGAAAGCTCCGATCATCCAAGAAAAGCACAGATCTACAGCACTTCTCCTTTCCCACGGCGGCCATCTTGGACACGAGGCAACCTGTGTCCAGCATGTCAGCAGTGGCAAAGATGCCTCTGGGACTACAGGTACCAACAAACCCTACATCTGCAGATATTTTAGAGGCGATCAAAGCCTGTAATGAAGCCATAAAGACTTGTAAAGACACACTGACAACTACAATTAACTACTTGGCCACTGACATCAGCATGATACGCCATGACATGGATAAAGTTAGATCAAGGGTGTCTGAAGCAGAAGACAGCATCTCACAGCTGGAGAACTCCACAAGAACAGACTCCAGGGAAATGCATGCCCTGCAAATACAAGTGAAAGCCCTCCAAGATAAGGCGATTGACACAGAAAATAGACTCAGACGGAATAACATCCGTATCATAGGCCTCCCAGAGCGGGCTGAGGGCCCCAGAATCAGGCCTGCAGAATTCGCTGAGACATTTCTCGCCAAGCTGCTTGACTTTCCAGATATGCCGCCCACATATGTGGTGGAAAGGGCCCATAGGGTCCCCCCTGCCCCACCTATACCAGGGGCACCCCCGAGACCTTTTCTTTTAAGGCTGCTTAACTACAGAGACAGAGATTGATTGTTGGCAACCGCACGACAGAAGCAAGACCTGCGACATGACGGTGCAAAAATCCTACTTTTTCCTGACTATTCGCCAGAGGTCCAGCAAAGACGCCACTCCTATAAAGAAATCCGCACGCGTCTCCGAGAGCAAGGCCTCAAGTACAGCCTCCTTTACCCCAGCAAGCTTCAGGTGGTGGATGGAGATCGCACCAAATTCTTTGAAACTCCTAAGGCGGCTTGCACCTGGATGGACGGTCACTGTTCCTAGCACAGATTGATTCACAGCTGGCATCATGTACTGGTTATCATTAACCGCAAGCATTATAGCTGGGTCCCGTTACCCACCGGGTATAGCAGTTCTAGTGTTTACAAAGGTTTGAGATGTTTTTTCTTCACCTATCCCAAAGTTATCCCCCCTCTTTTTATTTTTGACATTTTCATAGTACTTTATGATTCACGCAGGGGTAGTCCCTAACCCCTCATGTACATAGGAGGCGAACTGCTGCTGTTCCATCCTGTCAGCTGCCCACCATACCTGGACTCCTAGGCGGTCGGCCTGTCTAATCCCTCCATTCTATCACAGGACTAATCCTGTAACCACGGAGCCAGGCAGAGGAACCCTGGACAATCCCCTCCCTTAATAATTAATACCTGCCGCCCTTCAAGGGGACTCACTGATGGCTGTTCTCCCAGTTCCCCACAAGACTGCGGCCCTTGACCAGTGGGAATCGGGATTTTACTTGGCTCCTTACCCGAGGTCCCCCATTCTAACTCCACTGGTTGGTGTGCACTACAGGATGGCCCGAGAGCGGGCGGACTCATGATAGACTATTTGCTGCTGCAGATCACATTGCCCTGTGGTCTTAGATCATGATAAGGACAATGTTGTGTTCTGTTTTGGGTATAGACCGATTCCCAGCCCACCCCCAGTGTTTTTGGGGGTTGCCAGGTACCGGTAGGAAAAGCACACAGTGCTTGGGAAGTTGTTTTGTTTTCTATATGTTAAATGCGGTTGGCTCTGGCTCTAAATACACTCATCAAGTGGGACTCAGTTGGGACTCATTCACCCTGATGTAAGAATATCTCCCCTGGGATCATGGCGTCACATGATCAGGGAACAGTGTTGGTGATGTCCTGGAACGTGAGAGGCCTTAATTCTAACTTTAAGAGGGCACTGATGTTCCAGTATGTCAAGTCATACAACCCCCTGGTACTGATGGTCTTGAAAAAGCCCTGGGTTCAGAAAACTTTCCATGCCACATACTCTTCTTATACTCTTCTTATGCCAGAAGGGTCTCAATACTGTTAAACAAATCCTTTCCATGTAAAGTTGAAGCGGTCCATACCAACCCCCATGGCAAATTTGTAATTTCGGTACTAACTGGCAACAACAATATGTCCCTGTAGGAGTTTATATCCCACCATCATTCAAACCTGAAGTGTTGTACACTATTTTGGAGAGGATTACCCTGTACTGTCCAGCTAAATTGTTAATCCTGGGAGACTTCAATAACACCCTCTCCCCAGATCTCGACAGGACCACGCCATCACAGTCTTCTACTGGAGACTTGCTGGGGTGGACACTTTCAGCTGGAGTTACAGAAGTGTGGAGGTGGCTACGTCCCCAGACTAAAGCTTACTCATGTTTCTCTACATCATATAAAACCTCCTCTAGAATTGATTACGCATTTGCAAATCAGCTTATGTTAAATGACATAGTGGGGGCAACATACCTATCGAGTGGGCTTTCTGATCACTTCCCCCTCAGGATCACTATGCGGACCCGGGACAAGCGCAGCGGCTCCATGTGGCGCCTAGGGGCCCACTGGATCTCCCATGAAGAGATCTCGGGGCAAACACTGCGCGAATTTTAGGGAACATAACGTGGGGTCATCCTCTCCCTCCACAGTATGGGATGCCTTCAAGGCGTTCACTAGAGGACACTATATGTCAGCAATTAAGGTGGTGAAAGTAAATCAACAAGCCAGTACGATGCGGTTGGAAGGGGAAATTGAGACAGCATCCGCCATCTACGGGTCTGACCCCTCGGTTTCCAACTTTGAACGGCTGCAGGCCACTAAGAGAGATCTCCACCCCATCTCACCGAGGTCACACGTTTAGAGTTATTCCATACTAAACAAAGATTTTTTGAGCAGGGTGATAAAATGGCAGGCTGCTGACAATGATGTCCCATCATGACACCCCCATAACCCTGATCCCCGAACTGGTCTCTCCAACGGGTAAATCTATTACGGCCCAAAAAGATATCCTAAAAGAGTTTCAAAGCTTCTATCAGACACTATACAGTACCACGCTCCCTTAGGATATGACTCCTGGCAAGACGGCGCCTCTCCTGGACCCCCTGGCTCTGGGGTGGCTCTCAGACGAGGAGAGGTCCCATCTGGTCAGGCATATCACTACAGAGGGAGGTACATGTTATCATTAACACACTGGTAACCGGGAAGGCCCCGGGCCCTGATGGTCTACTTGTCAAATTTTACCGATCCCACGTGGACCTCCTAGCCCCTCTATTGGCCAAACTGTATACCCAGTGCCTAAAAGGGGGAAGTGCTCCCACCCTGCATGGCAGAAGCACACATTATTTTAATCCTCAAGCCCAACAAACACCCCAAACAGTGCGCCTCATACAGGCCCATGCACTTCTTAACATTAATTTCAAAATTCTATCTAAACTAATTACTGCTAGACTCAACCCACTTTTGCCCTCCATTATAGACACAGACCAGACTGGGTTTAAGGCCCATAAATCAACGGATATTACCCTCCGCAGACTATAAACCAACTTACATGCCATACATGATAATGTGGGCACTAGAACGGTTGCCTCCTTCGATATTGAGAAGGCATTCTATTCGATCGAATGGCCATTTCTCTGGGAAACTCTGCGGAGGATGGGATTTCCATCGGTGTTTATTAAATTGGCTGCAAACTATATATAAATCTCCGAAGGCAGCTATAAGACTAGGAGGTAATGTTTCTCCCCCCTTCCCGCTGTCCAGGGGTACCCCCTCTCTCCAGCACTGTTTGCGATAGCTATGGAACCGGTGGCGGAGGCACTTTGTGTCTCGCACTATATAAAAGGACTTAAAATGGCATGGCTGGAGGAGAGGGTAGCTCTGTATGCGGATGACCTCTTGCTCTTTCTGAAAGACGGGGACTCCTCTCTTAGAGGAGCGCTGCAAGTATTGACTGATTTCTCAAGAGTAACAGGTTTACGAGTGAACTGGTGGAAGTCTCAGTTGCTTGCTATTGACCCCGAGGCCAAAAAACTGGCCCCGCCAGATCTATAAATGCAATGGGTGGATGAAATAGTGTACCTTGGGGTCCGTGTCTCGAGAGACGCATCCAGCTTAATCCCCCTTAACCTAGAAGCGGTGGTTTATGGAGTCAAGGCCAAACTAAAAGCTTGGGAGAACCTTCCTCTATCTCTATTAGGCCGCATTAACCTAATTAAAATGAAAAGCATACCTAAACTTACGTACCTATTTCGCAATTCCCCACAATGGATACCTTGTTCGTTTTTCAAGAAACTGAACCGAATATTCTCATCCTGCCCCAGAGGGCCCAAACCTCCCTAGATTTAAACTGTCCACACTGATGAGTCCGGCGTCTCAAGGGGGTTTGGCATTTCTGGATTGTCAGAAATATTTTCTGGCAGCCCAGCTGGTCACGGCAGTTTGGTGGCTAGTACCGGATCCGTCCAACCCCGCGGCAGTTCTGGAGGCTGCAGTGGGCCGCTCTGTGGAGGCCTTAACACATTTACCCCTCCGAGGACCTAAAGCTCCATACGATCTGACCCCCTCAATGCACACGACTCTAAAGGCCTGGAGGGCGGGACTGTGTCTTCAGAAGTTCCCACGGAATGCAGTCTCCCCAAATGCCCCCCATTGGAACAACCCCACCTTACCCCATCTCTACTCGTATCCTACAATAATGTACCTCCCTCGCACCTATTTCGACATATGCAACTGTCACATAAGTTTAAAGCACAAAAAAGACTCAATGACATGCAAATAGTGCAATCTGATCTGGACAGAGTCACAAGATACGAATGCACCAGGAAACCGACTTCAGTCCTTTATGCACATCTCCTCAGAGTTTCCTCCCCGGATCTGTCAAAGCTCCATCAGCTATGGACACATGATATCCTGGGACTAGACTCCGAGGACTGGGAGGACATTTGGGATTTCCCCTCCAAAATCCTGGTCTCAATTCGAGACTGTCTCATACAATACAAAATTCTACCCCGGCATATATTACCCCGTATAGATTGTATAAAATGAGATCCTCCCTGTCCTCGGAGTGTTGGAGGTGTACTGGGGATCCAGGTGATTTTATGCATGTCTTCTGGTCCTGTACAGCAATTAAAGACTACTGGTCACAGGCACTCTCTGTAATACGAGAGGTAGTAGGAATCGATGTAACTCCAACCCCACAGATTTGCCTACTAGGGTTAGTGGAAGTATTAGCCCCCAGGATAGCAGAGAGAACCCCGATAGGACTCCTGCTCTTTTACGATAGAAAGATGATCACTCTATGCTGGAAAAACGCGCTCCGCCATCCCTATTGCTATGGAAAACACGTCAATAAAGTATTACCACTCTATAAGGAAAGCTACCAAAATAGGGAATGCCCAAAAAAATACGTTAGAGTGTGGGCCAAATGGTTAGCTGAAGCATCCACGGCAACCGCAGACTGATTCAACCTGTACAATATGCCACCCCACGGGTGAATGTAATAGAGATACATTGGACGCCACATTTAATGTAATGTCGGATATGGGTTTATTTGATATCTATTATTGTCCCTTGGATCTTGACTGATAGACTTGATTCTTAGTTACTACAACCGAGCAGGAGCCAATACAGTACTTTTTTTGTTGACGTGCTACAGCTTTTTGACACGAATGATGGAAGCAGATTACAATGCCGGCTGGCACTGACCCCTGCGTTGGTCTAGTTCAAGGCTGTGGCAGGTTTATTGTTGTGGTTTGTTTGTATGTCTTTATACTCAATAAAAAAGAAGATAAACTGCAGGCACACATACCTCTATAGAACCTGCTTTACCAACCAAAAGACTGTATGGTTGTATATCCATCCGAAGACCGGTCCCGTATAGCTTCTTCTACATGCTCCAGCGGTCTAAGGTCCTGACATAATCAAGACCAATACAGGGTCCATAGCTTTGCACTGGATGTGATGGCAGCAGTGGCAGCCCGTGCATTGTGGGCGCATGGGCGCTGACCCCCTATCCCTGCTGCCGCCCCCCTGTCCATGCGCCCGGCTCCTTTCAGGATGCTGGGTGCATGGATTCCTATGGCGGGGTTGGCAGGGGTGTTTTTTTTTAAGCACCTGATTAGAGCCAGAGGCTCAAATAGGCTTCAAAAAAGGTTGGGCTCGGGGCGCAGAAAGTGACCCCCGATCCCACCCAATTGTGTGACCATAGCAAATTAATTTTCGCTATTTTTACACTACAGTGCCTCCCCGCAGATCAAGAGGCAGGTCAGTGAGACCTGTTTCCCGATTGATCAAAGCGCCAGGCGATCCTATTTGATGCCTATCGTGTTGGCGGAAGAGGAGACACCGAGCAGAGGAAGCACGAGGAGCGGACATCTCTTCCGCTGCTGCCCGCACTGGAGGAGACACAGGAGGAGAGAACACCACAGCCCGGTTAGTGCCGGACCTCCCGCGGGGGGGAGGGGGGCTTCTGTCAGTGCCACGTGTGGAGTGGGGGGGTGTGCTATCAGTGCCGTGAGCACCTGTCCTATGTGTGTTGGAGTGGGGGTTGTCTTGTACTAGTTACCTGTCCATTTGCCAGGGGGAGGGGGTCTGTATGGAATACCTGTCTTGTGGGGATTGGGAGGGTCTGGATCATATATATCTGTCTTGTGGTGATTTGCGGGGGGGGGGGGGGTCTGTATCATGTACCTATCTTGTGGTGATTTGGGGGGGTGTCTGTATCATGTACCTGTGTCTTGTGATTTGGGGGGGGGGGCTGTAATGCTGGGCTATATACCGTATCTGTAATGCTCGGCTATATACCCCGATCTGTGAGGCTGAGCTATATACTCTGTCCTGTGATGCTGGGGCTGTATACTCTGTCCTGTGATGCTGGGGCTGTAAACTCTGTCCTGTGATGCTGAGCTGCATACGCCTGACACTATGGGTGAAAGCAAGTTGAATACTGTACAGGGGACAGAGTGGGTGGATTCTATAAGGGGTGGGGCTTATGAGAAGTGGGAGTGGGTCAAAAAAATAGGACGGGGTCTGGTGCCCCCCATCCTAAAACTTCACCAGCCGCCACTGGATGACAGTGAGGGACTATCTTTGATTTTATATCTGTCTGGAGTTAAAGTGGAAGGAACGCCTAATTCTTTAATATTCCCCTGCAATCATTAATGTAAGCCAAAGTTCAGCCTTATGTCTCAAAATGAGAAAGAAATAAATCAATTTTTTTATACCTTTGTTTTACAGTATCCAGTGCCTGTCACATGACTTCAGTCCCTCTCCCTTCTGAGTCTAAGAGCAGCCAGTGGGCGTGGTTACTGAAGGCTTGTGACATCACTTAGGCTGGGTTCACACTATTGGGAATTGGATGCGCGTTTCTCGGTATCCAATTCACATGTCAGGAGAGGAGCAAATTGTATAGGAGTCCTGTGTGTCTTCTGGTCCATTTCAGGTCCGAATTCAGCCAAAAATTCGGACCGAAATCGGACCTGAAACGGTGAACAGGGACACACCAGACCCCTGCTGTGAGCCGCTCCACACAGCAGTGTGAACCCAGGCTTAATTCATGAGAGAATTAAGAAATAAAAAAGATCTATTCACACAGGAGGGCTGGGAGGACCAATGCACATATACAATATAGCTGTTCCAGGGCTTTAAATCAAGACTGTCAGTGGGAGATGGGAGCTGGACACAGGGGGGACTATTATTGTAGCAGGAAGTGCTCTGGGGTCTCAGCTCAGCTCACAGTCTACAATGAACACTATACCTTGACTCCACATGATTCCCTCTATGTAGTGTGAGTGTAACGTACAACACGCAGAAAGCTCTACATGATTCCATCTTGTAGTGTGAGTGTAACGTACAATACACAGAAAGCTCCACTATTCCACCTTGTAGTGTAAGTGTAATGTACAACACACAGAAAGCTCCACAGGATTCCCCCTTTGTAGTGTGAGTGCAACGTACAACACGCAGAAAGGTCCACATGGTTCCACCTTGTAGTGTGAGTGTAGCGTACAACACGCAGAAAGCTCCACATGATTCCACCTTGTAGTGTGAGTGTAACTCAAAGTGTGCAGTAAAATCTCCTGCATTCCACTTTGTAGTTTGTATATATGCTGTGTGTGGTGTTCTATACAGATGCACTGTGCTTTACATAAAAGGCAGAAGAAAAGAAAAAATAAATAGAAAAAATAAACTGCAGCACTGACAAGTGTCCTTTAATGTTAAAAAATGGGTGAATGGATAATAAAAAGTCACTATATTGGTGGTTGCAGCTCCACATACAAAGGTCTTGAGCCACCTAATGCACAAACAATAAAAACAAACCATAAAAGCGCAACCATTTACATGTAAAAGTTTAATGGGAAGGGTTAATAACAAAAATGCAGTCACTCTGTGTGAGGGATCATGTACAGAGAAGAAATCACTGGGACCATGGAAGGCTGCAGAATTCGGCATGTGAGCGACTGGAATAGCAGGAGTGTAGCAGGGAAGCTGGTGGTGAGAGGTGAGCCACTGTGCTAGCTTTGCCGTGGCTCACCCCTCACCATCAGCTTCCCTGCTAAACTAAACATTTTGCTGATGGCTGGGAAGGATGAGGGTGGTGCTGGGTGAGGCTGGGAAGGACAGGGGTGGGTTTACTCAAACCTCTGCTGGACTTCTCACACAGAGAACAGTTTCATTAAGTGCCTGTGAATGGTCAAATGCAGCTGAGCAGGCAAACCGTTGTCGGTAAAGAACAGAAGACTGCTAGCTCAGATTAGTCTAAGCTAGACAATCAGCAAGTTTGAAAATGTATATGTAGCAATAACTCACGGTGGAGCTGCTGGTTTAAAGCGGGCTGTTACCGTCACCTGTGTAACCTCAATTTCACCAGAACCAGGTCTAGGGTCCCATTGAGCTTAATACCAAACAGTGTAAGCACCAGACACTTGAGTATCTTTTCCAATGCTTTAATAAAGAGTAACTGAAGGAAGTAGCAGGAAAGAGGTAGAAGAAGAGTTGCAGGGAAGTTCAAATACCTTTTCTTGATGTAGTATTAAGAATTGGAATCTTGTAGATGAATGTACTTTCCTTTTAGGGTTGAATCTTTGCCCGCCCAGATAGGTTTCTCTCATTACCTAGCAGCCAGTACACAGCACGAACAAAAGTCTCTGCCACAGACTTGAATGAAATAGAAACCCGTACGATCCTCTGCCACTGGATGTAATGGTTTACGATGGATAGCAAACACAGCACTAGAACCTTTAAGACGACCCGGCAGTACTATGTGGTAGGTTTGCTTTAGGATACGTCCTCCAACTGAGTCACCAGGCCCCTCTCCAGACCAGCACTCTACATGATCCTTCCATGACGGGTCCTCCCCTGGGATCTTCTCAGTTGTCCAGCTTCTTCCAGTAGGACAGACAGCCCAGGACCATTCCCTCGCCGCTGTGGTAGGCCCCAAACAGGCTTCCGGGCTCATCTGCACGCTGCAGCAACGTGGTCCTCCCGATCGGAGGACCACGCGATAGTACTTCTAACACATACCTGTCGGCCAGGAGGGCCAGTAGGTGGAACGAAAGACCCCTAAAACATGGCGTCTGTCCCATAAATACCCTCCCCCAGAATGCAACTCGGAGGACCACCTCCACCGAGTTATCTCCGGGACAGAGGAGCACTCATATGCTTTAACATGTTGCCTTTCGAACACCGACCCATGACGACAACGACATCCACAGGCACAGTGTGGAACTACACGCAACTCAGCCAAACAGGAACAGAGGCTAAATCTGACTATGTATGAAACAGCCCACTAAATTTACCTATAAACGGTAGATTAAAAATCTACCAGCGCTACACATAATATCAAAAACTAAAGATATTTAACATAGGAATCATGGGCAAATTTTTAATTGTAACTGGAATTCCACTTTAAGTGTAAAGCCCTTGAAAACAAAATGCAATAAAACCCATCTTAACCACTTGCCGACCAGCTGCTGCAGTTGTACTGCGCCCTGTGGCCACTAGGGGCGCGCCTGCTGCTCGCCCTCGGAGCCAATGTAAAGGCCCGGCAGTCACAATTATCGTCGAGCTCCCGCGATCGCTGCTGAAACACGGAGAACCGGGACAGTTTCTGGTTCTCTGAGGGGAGAAGAGACAGATCGTCTGTTCATACAGAGAATGAACAGCGATCTGTCATCTCCCCTACACAGTCCCCTCGCCCCTTCAGTTAGAACACATGCTAAGGAACATAATTAACCCCTTGATCGCCCCCTACTGTTAACCCATTCCCTGCCATTGACATTTTTACAGTAATCAATGCATTTTTACAGCACTGATCGCTGTATAAATGCCAATGGTCCCAAAAATGTGTCAAAATTGTCCGATGTGTCCGCCATAACGTCGCAGTCCCAATTAAAAAAAAAAAAAAAAAAAAAAAAATCGCAGTTTGCCGCCATTACTAGTAAAAAAAAAAAAAAAATAATAAAAATGCCATAAAACTATCCCCTATTTTGTAGACAACTTTTGCGCAAACCAATCAATATACGCTTATTGCGATTTTTACCAAAAATATGTAGAAGAATACATATCGGCCTAAACTGAGGAAAAAAATAGTTTTTTTAATATATTTTTGGGGAATATTTATTATAGCAAAAAGTAAAAAATATTGCGTTTTTTTCAAAATTGACGCTCTTTTTTTGTTTAAAGTGCAAAAAATAAAAAATAAATTAAAAAATAAAAACTGCAGAGGTGATCAAATACCACTAAAAGAAAGCTCTATTTGTGGGAAAAAATGGACGTCAATTTTGTTTGGGTGCAACGTCGCACAATCAAAATTATGTAGCAGAATACATATTGGCCTAAACTGATCAAGAAATTAGATTTTTTACATTTTTCTTATATGTATTATAGCAGAAAGTAAAAAATATTGTTTTTTTCCTCAAATTGTTACTCTTTTTTTGTTTATAGCTGAAAAAATAAAAAATGCAGAGGTGATCAAATACCACCAAAAGGAATCTATATTTATTAGAGTACAGCCTCGCAAAAAAATGGCCTGGTCATTGAGGGGGTAAAACCTTCCGGGGCTTACGTTGTTAAGCTTTGACAAAAAAAAAAATTAAAAAGCTGACTGGTTTCTATGCAGAGCTGCACCTGATTTTGCACTCTCTAGTTTTAGTAAATCAACCTCACTGTGTTAACCACTTGCCGACCGCCGCACGACGATGTACGTCGACAAAGCGGCACGGGCAGGCAAAAGGGCTTACCTGTACGTCCCTGCCTGCCCGCGGGTGGGGGGTCCGATCGGACCCCCCCCCGGTGCCTGCGGCGGTCGGCAAATGTCCCCCGGCGGTCGGTGGTGAGGGGGAGGCCATCCATTCGTGGCCCCCCCCTCGCGATCGCTCCCAGCCAATGGGATCATTTCCCTGCCTCTGTATTGTACACAGAGGCAGAGGAAATGATGTCATCTCTCCTCGGCTCGGTATTTTCCGTTCCGGGCCGAGGAGAGAAGACTGAACTGTGAGTGCACCAAACACACACACACAGTAGAACATGCCAGGCACACATTACACCCCGATCGCCCCCCGATCCCCCCCCGATCACCCCCTCCCCCGTCACAAACTGACACCAAGCAGGTTTTTTTTTTTTGTTTTTTTGTTTTTTCTGATTACTGTATTGGTGTCAGTTTGTGTCAGTTAGTGTGGTAGGGCAGTGAGTCTTAGGCCCCCTTTAGGTCTAGGGTACCCCCCTAACCCCCCTAATAAAGTTTTAACCCCTTGATCACCCCCCGTCACCAGTGTTGCTAAGTGATCATTTTTCTGATGGCTGTATTAGTGTCGCTGGTGACGCTAGTTAGGGACGTAAATATTTAGGTTCGCCGTCAGCGTTTTATAGCGACAGGGACCCCCCTATACTACCTAATAAATGTTTTAACCCCTTGATTGCCCCCTAGTTAACCCTTTCACCACTGATCACCGTATAACTGTTACGGGTGACGCTGGTTAGTTCGTTTATTTTTTATAGTGTCAGGGCACCCGCCGTTTATTACCGAATAAAGGTTTAGCCCCTGATCGCCCGGCGGTGATATGCGTCGCCCCAGGCAGCACCAGATTAGCGCCAGTACCGCTAACACCCACGCACGCAGCATACGCCTCCCTTAGTGGTATAGTATCTGAACGGATCAATATCTGATCCAATCAGATCTATACTAGCGTCCCCAGCAGTTTAGGGTTCCCAAAAACGCAGTGTTAGCGGGATCAGCCCAGATACCTGCTAGCACCTGCGTTTTGTCCCTCCGCCCGGCCCAGCCCAGCCCACCCAAGTGCAGTATCGATCGATCACTGACACTTACAAAACACTAAACGCATAACTGCAGCGTTCGCAGAGTCAGGCCTGATCCCTGCGATCGCTAACAGTTTTCTTGGTAGCGTTTTGGTGAGCTGGCAAGCACCAGCCCCAGGCAGCGTCAGGTTAGCGCCAGTACCGCTAACACCCACGCACGCACCGTACACCTCCCTTAGTGGTATAGTATCTGAACGCATCAATATCTGATCCGATCAGATCTATACTAGCGTCCCCAGCAGTTTAGGGTTCCCAAAAACGCAGTGTTAGCGGGATCAGCCCAGATACCTGCTAGCACCTGCGTTTTGCCCCCCCGCCCGGCCCAGCCCAGCCCACCCAAGTGCAGTATCGATCGATCACTGTCACTTACAAAACACTAAACGCATAACTGCAGCGTTCGCAGAGTCAGGCCTGATCCCTGCGATCGCTAACAGTTTTTTTGGTAGCGTTTTGGTGAACTGGCAAGCGCCAGCGGCCTAGTACACCCCGGTCGTAGTCAAACCAGCACTGCAGTAACACTTGGTGACGTGGCGAGTCCCATAAGTGCAGTTCAAGCTGGTGAGGTGGCAAGCACAAGTAGTGTCCCGCTGCCACCAAAAAGACAAACACAGGCCCGTCGTGCCCATAGTGCCCTTCCTGCTGCATTCGCCAATCCTAATTGGGAACCCACCGCTTCTGCAGCGCCCGTACTTCCCCTATTCACATCCCCAACCAAATGCAGTCGGCTGCATGAGAGGCATTTTCTTTATGTCCTCCCGAGTACCCCTACCCAGCGAACCTCCCAAAAAAGATGTCGTGTCTGCAGCAAGCGCGGATATAGGCGTGACACCCGCTATTATTGTCCCTCCTGTCCTGACAATCCTGGTCTTTGCATTGGTGAATGTTTTGAACGCTACCATTCACTAGTTGACTATTAGCGTAGGGTACAGCATTGCACAGACTAGGCACACTTTCACAGGGTCTCCCAAGATGCCATCGCATTTTGAGAGACCCGAACCTGGAACCGGTTACAGTTATAAAAGTTACAGTTACAAAAAAAAAGTGAAAAAAAAAAAAAACACAAACAAAAATATAAAATAAAAAAAAAATAGTTGGCGTTTTATTGTTCTCTCTCTCTCTATTCTCTCTCTATTGTTCTGCTCTTTTTTACTGTATTCTATTCTGCAATGTTTTATTGTTGTTATGTTTTATCATGTTTGCTTTTCAGGTATGCAATTTTTTATACCTTACCGTTTACTGTGCTTTATTGTTAACCATTTTTTTGTCTTCAGGTACGCCATTCACGACTTTGAGTGGTTATACCAAAATGATGCCTGCAGGTTTAGGTATCATCTTGGTATCATTCTTTTCAGCCAGCGGTCAGCTTTCATGTAAAAGCAATCCTAGCGGCTAATTAGCCTCTAGACTGCTTTTACAAGCAGTCGGAGGGAATGCCCCCCCCAACGTCTTCCGTGTTTTTCTCTGGCTCTCCTGTCTCAACAGGGAACCTGAGAATGCAGCCGGTGATTCAGCCAGCTGACCATAGAGCTGATCAGAGACCAGAGTGGCTCCAAACATCTCTATGGCCTAAGAAACCGGAAGCTACGAGCATTTTATGACTTAGATTACGCCGGATGTAAACAGCGCCATTGGGAAATTGGGAAAGCATTTTATCACACCGATCTTGGAGTGGTCAGATGCTTTGAGGGCAGAGGAGAAATCTAGGGTCTAATAGACCCCAATTTTTGCAAAAAAGAGTACCTGTCACTACCTATTGCTATGATAGGGGATATTTACATTCCCCGAGATAACAATAAAAATGATTTAAAAAAAAAAATGAAAGGAACAGTTTAAAAATAAGATAAAAAAATAATAATAATAATGAAAAAAAAAAAAAAAAAAAAAAAAAAAAAGCACCCCTGTCCCCCCTGCTCTCGCGCTAAGGCGAACGCAAGCGTCGGTCTGGCGTCAAATGTAAACAGCAATTGCACCATGCATGTGAGGTATCGCCGCGAAGGTCAGATCGAGGGCAGTAATTTTAGCAGTAGACCTCCTCTGTAAATCTAAAGTGGTAACCTGTAAAGGCTTTTAAAAGCTTTTAAAAATGTATTTAGTTTGTCGCCACTGCACGTTTGTGCGCAATTTTAAAGCATGTCATGTTTGGTATCCATGTACTCGGCCTAAGATCATCTTTTTTATTTCACCAAACATTTGGGCAATATAGTGTGTTTTAGTGCATTAAAATGTAAAAAAGTGTGTTTTTCCCCCAAAAATGCGTTTGAAAAATCGCTGCGCAAATACTGTGTGAAAAAAAAAAATGAAACACCCACCATTTTAATCTGTAGGGCATTTGCTTTAAAAAAAAAAATAATGTTTGGGGGTTCAAAGTAATTTTCTTGCAAAAAAAAATTATTTTTTTATGTAAACAATAAGTGTCAGAAAGGGCTTTGTCTTCAAGTGGTTAGAAGAGTGGGTGATGTGTGACATAAGCCTCTAGATGTTGTGCATAAAATGCCAGGACAGTTCAAAACCCCCCCAAATGACCCCATTTTGGAAAGTAGACACCCCAAGCTATTTGCTGAGAGGCATGTCGAGTCCATGGAATATTTTATATTGTGACACAAGTTGCGGGAAAGAGACAATTTTTTATTTTTTTTATTTTTTTTTGCGCAAAGTTGTCACTAAATGATATTTTGCTCAAACATGCCATGGGAATATGTGAAATTACACCCCAAAATACATTCTGCTGCTTCTCCTGAGTACGGGGATACCACATGTGTTAGACTTTTTGGGAGCCTAGCCGCGTACGGGACCCCAAAAACCAAGCACCGCCTTCAGGCTTTCTAAGGCCGTAAATTTTTGATTTCACTCTTCACTGCCTATCACAGTTTCGGAGGCCATGGAATGCCCAGGTGGCAAAAAACCCCCCCAAATGACCCCATTTTGGAAAGTAGACACCCCAAGCTATTTGCTGAGTGGTATAGTGAGTATTTTGCAGACCTCAGTTTTTGTCACAAAGTTTTGAAAATTGAAAAAAGAAAAAAAAAAATTTTTTTTCTCGTCTTTCTTTATTTTCAAAAACAAATGAGAGCTGCAAAATACTCACCATGCCTCTCAGCAAATAGCTTGGGGTGTCTACTTTCCAAAATGGGGTCATTTGGGGGGGGTTTGTGCCACCTGGGCATTCCATGGCCTCCGGAACTGTGATAGGCAGTGAGGAGTAAAATCAAAAATGTACGCCCTTAGAAATCCTGAAGGCAGTGATTGGTTTTCGGGGCCCCGTACGCGGCTAGGCTCCCAAAAAGTCTCACACATGTGGTATCCCCATACTCAGGAGAAGCAGCTAAATGTATTTTGGGGTGCAATTCCACATATGCCCATGGCCTGTGTGAGCAATATATCATTTAGTGACAACTTTTAGTAATTTTTTTTTTTTTTTTTTTTTTTTGTCATTATTCAATCACTTGGGACAAAAAAAATGAATATTCAATGGGCTCAACATGCCTCTCAGCAAATTCCTTGGGGTGTCTACTTTCCAAAATGGGGTCATTTGTGGGGGTTTTGTACTGCCCTGCCATTTTAGCACCTCAAGAAACGACATAGGCAGTCATAAATTAAAGGCTGTGTAAATTCCAGAAAATGTACCCTAGTTTGTAGGCGCTATAACTTTTGCGCAAACCAATAAATATACACTTATTGACATTTTTTTTACCAAAGACATGTGGCCGAATACATTTTGGCCTAAATGTATGACTAAAATTTAGTTTATTGGATTTTTTTTAGAACAAAAAGTAGAAAATATCATTTTTTTTCAAAATTTTCGGTCTTTTTCCGTGTATAGCGCAAAAAATAAAAACGGCAGAGGTGATCAAATATCATCAAAAGAAAGCTCTATTTGTGAGAAGAAAAGGACGCAAATTTCGTTTGGGTAGAGCATTGCATGACCGCGCAATTAGCAGTTAAAGCGACGCAGTGCTGAATTGTAAAAAGTGCTCTGGTCAGGAAGGGGGGAAAAAATTCCGGGGCTGAAGTGGTTAAGAGCAAATCTGGGCTGAGAAGCGAGAACTACCAAGAAGTTGTCAAACGATCAGCAGTAACTACTATCATTCGTGTTCTTATAGTGACCTCTAGTGTTTGTTAAAGTTAATTAAAAAAAAATAAGCCAATTACCAGCCAAAGAGCATCCCAAATGTTGCTCAGTTGTATTGCAGCATTACATTACTTAAGTGCTACCTAAACTCTAATGCCCCGTACACACGGTCGGACATTGATCGGACATTCCGACAACAAAATCCTAGGATTTTTTCCGACGGATGTTGGCTCAAACTTGTCTTGCATACACACGGTCACACAAAGTTGTCGGAAAATCCGATCGTTCTAATCGCGGTGACGTAAAACACGTACGTCGGGACTATAAACGGGGCAGTGGCCAATAGCTTTCATCTCTTTATTTATTCTGAGCATGCGTGGCACTTTGTCCGTTGGATTTGTGTACACACGATCGGAATTTCCGACAACGGATTTTGTTGTCGGAAAATTTTATATCCTGCTCTCCAACTTTGTGTGTGGAAAATCTGATGGAAAATGTCCGATGGAGCCCACACACGGTCGGAATTTCCGACAACAAGGTCCTATCACACATTTTCCGTCAGAAAATCAGACCGTGTGTACAGGGCATTACAGTTATATCACATACACATCTAAAAAAAAACAGCATCCTGTCTTTCTTTTTTTTCTAACTTTTGCAAAAAAAAAAAAAACAACTGAATTTTAGATTGTGTACATTACTGAATGTTTGATTTTTGTGACACGTATTAGTTTCTCTGTACTATCTCTGTGCTTTGTTTTGTATAAAAGCTGCTCAATATTATTACAATTAATGCACTTACACATACGCTGCATATTCAAGCTGGCCAACTGCATTAAAGTAGAACTAAAGGCAAAACTTAATTTTGGATACAGTAAGGGAGGGTTATAATCCCTGCAAGGTTTTGTTTTGTTTCTGTTTTTTTTGCTATCTGTGTCCCATTGGGGAGAATCCCCTTTACTTCCTGTCCCATAGCCAAAACAGGAAGTGAGAGGAAATCCCTCATTAGAACTTGTGTCCCCATTGGAAGATTTCTCCTCTATTCCTGTTCTGGGAACAATCCAAAGTGTGTGATTTTCTTTTACTTTTAATGATAATGGGAAACAGGACAAATAGAGAGGGTGAACCATCCTAATGGGGGTACAGATAGCAGTGTTCAAATCCTTATCCACTCTATCCATAACAAAAAAAACAAAAAACAAAAGTAGAACTCTTTTCTAGCCAGTCCCTACTCCATAGCTCCCAACTGTCCCTGATTTCGAGGGACTGTCCCTGATTTGGAGCAATGTCCCTCTGTCCCTCATTCCTCCTCATTTGTCCCTCATTTTGGTCTGATCTATATAGTAGTATATAAAATGCACTTTTTATCTTTTAAAAGCCAATATAAAGGAATAGTAGTGTAAACTGTTGTGAATTTAAATAATAATTCTTTTTTGCATATTTCTCCTTTAAGAGGGCGCGGCAGGGTGTGTGTCCTATGCCTACATACTTTTACTAATAGGTGTCCCTCGTTCCCATCACAGAAAGTTGGGCGGTATGCTACTCTGCTTTGCAAAGTGCAAAATACCGGTACTTGCTCATACATACTTTCATAAACATGTAGTGCCAGGATAAAGAGAACTTGCACAGCTGGATGAGAGCAGTAGAACCCGCTCTTGTCATAGACCTTCAGTCATGAAACTGAAGCAATGTCTGTGTTTAAACTCTTCTTTCACCAAGCTCCCTATGGTGCAGATAGGAAGAACATTCTTATACAAGGCAGTTCTGCATTGAAATCCTGAGCCCTAGACATGGAGCAGTGAGGACGTGTATGGTCCCAGCTCCGCTACCACCACAGCATAAGCAGCAGCACACCGGCGATTACGAGCCCAAAACCGGCTCAAGACATGTCCCAGAGGCGGCGGAACACAACCCAGGACCCGGACACCGAAAAATCTTGCCAGGGGCAGCTGGATACCTATTTCCCTGGGACTCGTGGCAAAGCACAGGAGAAATCCAAGATGGCGCCAGCCAGCAAAACCGCCAAACAACACATGGCGCTGCCAGCACAGCTCACAGTGTCACCGCAGCCATCCCCTGGATCGGTGAGTGACTCTGCATTTCTAGCCTCCCCTGGATCCACAACCTCCCGGGATGGAGGGTCTGACATTGCAGACCTCATGGATGATGGGGACATTAGGAGGCATATCTGGTCTCTCCCTACCAGAGAAGACCTAGAGAAGTTCACCACACGGGTGGAAAAGGCCTTTAACCACTTGCCAACTGCGGTGGGCAAATGGCCTGTCCCCTTTAATTGACGGGGCTAGCGGGCGCGCGCGGCATACAGCGTGACAGTGCCCACGGGACCTGCGAACTCGGTGTCCGCCGGTGTCTCGGTGATCGTGTCACGGAGCCGCAGAACGGGGAGATGCCCGTGAACAAGGCATTTCCCCGTTCTGCCTAGTGACATAACAGAGATCACTGCTCCCTGTTATGCGAGTAGTAGCCCATCCCTACAATTAGAATCACTACCTAGGACACACTTAACCCCTTGATCGCCCCCTAGTTCTTAACCTCTTCCCTGCCAGTGTCATTTACACAGTAATCGGTGCATTTTTATAGCACTGATCGCTGTATAAATGACAATGGTCCCAAAATAGTGTCAAAAGTGTCCGATGTGTCTGCCATAATGTCGCAGTCACGGAAAAAAAACGTAGATCGCCGCCATTACTGATAAAAAAAATGTAATAATAAAAATGCCATAAAACTATCCCCTATTTTGTAGACGCTATAACTTTTGCGCAAACCAATCAATATACGCTTATTGCGATTTTTTTTTTTTTTTTTTTTACCAAAAATATGTAGAAGAATACATGTGTTTTTTTATATATTTTTGGGGGATATTTATTATAGCAAAAAGTAAAAAATATTGCTTTTTTTTTCAAAATTGTTGCTATTTTTGTTTATAGCGCATAAAATAAAAAATGCAGAGGTGATCAAATACCACCAAAAGAAAGTTCTATTTGTGGGAAAAAAAACGTGCAATTGTCAGTTAAAGCGCCGCAGTGCCGAATCGCAAAAAGTGCTCTGGTCAGGGAGGGGGTAAAATCTTCCGGGGCTGAAGCGGTTAAAGAGGATATTGCTCAGTTTAAAGTGGAGTTTCACCCACTTTTACAACTCTTCAGCATCCCTCACTAAACTGTGCACTGTAAACAAATTGGATATTTTTTTATTTTTTTTCTCAGCACCTCCTGTATATCTGCTGTATTCATTTTTCACTTCCTCCTCCCTGGCCGCGGCCCATCACATCATTTCCTGTTTGCAATGCCTTCTGGGAAGGGGCGGCAACTTCCTCTGACACTGCCGTTTCTATGGAAAACTGACCTGAAACCTATTACACTGCTTGTGCTGCACTGAGCATGTGCAAGATCTGCAAGGATGAGATCCAGGAAGAAATACAGTCTGGCTTCAGATGCCCACAATTAAGATGGCCACGGCCTGCTGTAAGTTTATAAAATAACAAACTACTGCTATAAATTAACAAAACAGACCTTAGTTTACAGACTAACTTTACTAGAATACATTAAGCTTCTGTATTATAGGGGTATTTTTATTTAAAAAGTATAATTTTGGCCGGAACACCACTTTAAAGGAAGATATCACACACCTGGGGACAAGAGTAGATACGCTGGAGCAGAGGCTAGATGAGGCCATCCCCACACTGTCAGCTTTGCAGATGAGATGTGATGCTCAGGATCAGAGACTGCAAACACTATTATCCCAGCTTGATGATTTTCAGAACCGTAGTAGGCATGCGAATATTCGCATTCGCGGCCTACCAGAAGCTACTGCCCCAAAAGATATCATCCCTCAATGACTAGGATATTCAGGGAAATCCTGGAGCTCCCAGACACCGTGCCCATCAATATTGATCAGGCTCACCGAGCTCTGAGGCCTCCTGCACAAGACACAAACAATTCCAGAGACATCATATGCAAACTGCATGAGTACACTCTTAAGGAGCGTATTATGCAGAAGATGCGCAACAAGCAGTTTTTTTACTTTGATAGTGCCCACCTCTTTTTTTTATCAAGACATCTCCAGGCGTACCCTCATGCAGCGTAGGGCCCTGAAGCCTGTGCTGGCGGCCCTACAGGAAGCAGGCTTGCCTTACCATTAGGGTTTCCCATTCTACTTGCAGGAGACTAAGCATGGCCGACCAGTCACGCTACGCACCAAGGATGACCTTCCACACTTCCTATCAGCTCTTGGACTAGGCACTGTGGACTTTCCAGATTGGAGAGGAGACCTAGAGGTAGCAGGCTTCCCAACCATCTGGCTTCCCCAGCAAGTGCAACAACGTCGTAGGCGCAGTCGCCATCACCAAGACACTGATGTATCGCCTGGCCCTTTGCATCGAGAGACTGAAGGCCCGGCCCAGATTCCAAGCTTCATCCCACTTCAGGATTGTGATGTATCCTATCAAAAAACTCACCTCATAGGACAGAAACCTGGCGCATGACATGAGACCTCAAACCCGGGTCCTGGCCCGGCGCTTGATTGTGGACTGGCTAGCCCTAACAAACTGATACGAGACTGCCCAGGACTGTCACGTACCTGATCGGAGTCTGAAGTGACGAGGTCGGCCTCCCTTGTATCTCCAACCCGGGTCCCACTGAGAGTGGGAACAGAGGGACCCCAAGGAAAGGAGGAACACGAGTGCCTGTAGAAGTAACCCGGGAATCTTGAGGCAGATGATGCGACTTTAGGTAGGCAGGAAGTCGCAGCAGATCGCAGGAGCCGAGATGCAGGAACTTGACAGGCAGCTTGGAGCCAGACAGGAGACAGGAACAGAGTCACAGGAATAGCCGGGTTCGGAAGCAGGTGGACAGCAAGGTACCAAATCATCAGGCAGAAGCAGAGTCAACGTAGGAAGCCGAAGTCAGGAACCAGTGAATCAGGATATGGAAGAGTCCAGAGACAAGGTCAGGGGAGCTAAGGTTCAGCAACGGATATCAAGCAGGCAGGTAACACAGGATACAGATACAGGAACAGCTGAAGATCAGTCAGCACCTGTCACAGTCAGTGTGTCCTTTAAATAGGCCGTCTGGCGCCAAAGGGCCGCGCGGACGCGCTCCCGCGGGCGCGCCCATTCCTTTGCGCACGCGCATTGGCACGTCTGCGATCCGAAGCGACCTTCCCTAACGCATGCGTGCGTAAAGAGTCCTTTACGAACGAGTGTACCCGCGAGTGAACCCGGGACGTAACAGTTCTCTTACATTGCCCCCTCCTTACGGGCAGCCTCCGGATGCCCCTCAGGGGCTTCTTCTCTGGATGGTGCTGAAAAAATGCTCGTACCTTTTGCGGGGCATGTACGTTAGAAGCTGGTTCCCAGGAATTGTCTTCAGGGCCGTAGCCCTTCCATTTGATCAGAAACTGTGTTAGGCCATTCCTGGTTCTGCAGTCGAGAACGGCTTCTACCTCAAATTCTTCACTGCCCTCAATGAGCAGTGGAGGAGGATTTTCTGGATCCCGGTTAGAAAAGGGATTGGGTACTGATGTCTTCAACAAAGAAATATGAAAAACAGGGTGAATTTTGAGATTCTTTGGTAGGATAAGTTCAAAAGCCACAGAGTTGATCCTCCTTTTTACAGCAAAGGGCCCCAGGTATTTTGGGCCAAGTTTCTTGGAGGGACACTTCAGTTTTAAATTAGCAGTGGATAGCCAGACCTTGTCTCCTGGATTCAGATTCAAGTTACCCCTCCTTTTCCTGTCAAAAAATCTTTTGTTATTAGCCTGGGCCTTAGAGATGGTGTCCTGAAGCACTTTATTATTGGAGATGAACCAACTCAGTCTGTCTTGAACAGCAGGCACAGCAGAATCCACGGGTAATTCAGGCAAAAAGGAAGGGTGATATCCATAATTGGCGAAAAAGGGGGTTTGCTTGGTAGCAGAGTGGATGGAATTATTGTATGCAAATTCCGCTAGCGGAAGCAGAGGTGACCAATCGTCCTGTGAAAAAGAGGAGAAGCAACGCAAATATTGCTCCAGCGTCTGGTTGGTTCTCTCCGTCTGTCCATTAGTTTGAGGATGGTAGGCAGAGGACAGGCGGAGCTCGATGTTCAAGACTTCACAGAGAGATCTCCAGAATCTGGACGTGAACTGTACCCCTCTCGATCAGAAGTGATATTATCAGGAATACCATGTAGTGTCACTATCTCTCGGATGAACATGGAAGCAGTCTCAGCGGCAGACGGGGTTCCTTGCATGGGTAAAAAGTGTGCCATCTTAGTCAAGCGATCAACCACGACAAATATGGTGGTAAAGTCTTCAGACGGGGGAAGTTCCACAATGAAATCCATGGATATCATGCTCCATGGTTTCTTAGGCACAGGAAGACATTCTAATAGGCCCCAAGTCTTGGCTCGATCAGTCTTATTGCGTTGACAGGTCACACAGGATTTGACGTATCTTTTACAGTCTTGAATCAAGTCTGGCCACCAGAAAGAACGGGAAATTAGGTTGATACTCTTGTGAATCCCAAAATGGCCTGCCAAAGGATGATCGTGGCAACGCTTGAGGACAGAAACCCTGAACTGCTCCGGGACAAAGACCTGTTCCTTATGGTAATACAGCCCGTCTTTGAGTTGAAGAGATAAGTCTTGGGAAGGGGGATGCTCCAACAGCTCAGCTCTTATTTGGGAGGTCAGATTGGTTTGGAGAAGAAGAAAGTTTTTGGCAGGTAAAATGGTGTCTGCTTCGGAAGGATGAACAGGATCATGGAACATGCGTGACAGCGCGTCTGGTTTCCCATTCTTAGAACCAGGGCGGAAGGTTATGTGGAATGTGAAACGGGAGAAGAACAATGCCCATCTTGCCTGCCGAGGTCTGAGTCGTTTAGCTGTTCTCAAATACTCGAGATTCTTATGGTCAGTGAAAATGAGTATAGGGTGCAAGGCTCCTTCTAACAGATAGCGCCATTCCTCGAGGGCAGCTTTAATGGCCAACAGTTCCCGGTCCCCTACATCATAATTCTTCTCAGAGGGATTCAATTTCTTGGAGAAGAATGCCACAGGATGGAGCAGGGACTTGGGGCCCTGTCGCTGCGACAATATGACTCCCACTGCGATTTCAGAGGCGTCCACCTCCAGAATATAGGGCAAGGAAGGGTCGGGATGCTTTAAGATGGGAGCTGAGGTGAACAAGGCTTTCAACTGCTCAAAAGATGTTTGTGCTTCAGTACTTCACCGGAAGGGAACATGCTGTTTGGTCAAAAGAGTGATAGCAGAAATAATACCAGAAAAGTTCTTAATAAATTTCCTGTAGAAATTAGCGAATCCCACAAACCTTTGTACCGCCTTTCGATCTGTAGGAGCTGGCCATTCCAAAACAGCAGCGACTTTCTGGGGATCCATGGAGATCCCATCAGCGGAGATGACAAGTCCCAGGAATTGAATTGTATGTTTTTCAAAGTCGCACTTTTCAGCCTTGACATAGAGATGATGTTCACGAAGTTTACTCAAAACTTTTTTCACATGGGTACGGCGGATCTCGATTGAGTCAGAGAAGATAAGAATATCATCGAGATAGACAATGAGAAACAGGTCAAGAAAGTCCCGAAAAACATCATTTACCAGATGCTGAAAGGTGGCTGGAGCGTTGCAGAGACCGAAGGGCATAACTAGGTATTCAAAATGCCCAAAGCGTGACCTGAAGGCAGTCTTCCATTCATCCCCCTTTCTGATTCGCACCAAATTGTAGGCACCTCTTAGATCTAGCTTGGAAAAAACTCGTGCTCCACGCAGTCTCTGAAATAACTCGGGAATTAAGGGAAGTGGGTACCGGTTCTTGATAGTTATTTTATTAAGATCACGATAGTCAATACAGGGCCTCAGGGAGTGATCTTTTTTCTCCACAAAAAAGATACCAGCTCCTGCTGGGGAGGAAGAGGCTCGAATAAACCCTTTTTCTAGGCTTTCATCAATGTATTTGCGTAGAGCCTCTAGTTCAGTTTCCGAGAGAGGGTAAATTCGGCCGAAGGGAATTTCTGCCCCTGGTAGGAGTTCAATGGGACAATCGTAAGTCCGGTGGGGAGGTAAGCTCTCTGCACTCTTTTTATTAAATACGTCCAAGAATTCATGATAGACTGTGGGTACTAATTTCATAGTTTCAGGGTGCGAGTGGATGCTGAGGAGAGGAGCAGGATTAACAAACTTTTTTGGGTAACAATGTTTCTGACAATAATTAGAGGAAAATGAGATATCTCCGGTAAGCCAGTCAATATGAGGGTTATGGGCCCTTAACCAGGGTAGCCCCAGGATAACAGGAAACATGGGGGACGTTATGACGTCCAAACGGAGCAGCTCCTGATGTTCCGAAGAGACTTGGCAAAGAATGGGTACAGTCTCTTGTGTAACAGGCCCAGACTTGAGACCAGAGCCATCTGCCAAATGTACAGTAAATTCCTGCCTCTTGGTACATACAGGAAGTTGATGTAAGGTGACAAAGGCTGAGTCCACAAAACAACTGCGAGCTCCAGAGTCTATAATTGCGGTTACAGAAATAGTCCTCCCTGGCAACTGAAACTGGAGCGAAAGAGGGAGGTGGAGCAGATCCCTCCCAGGAAGATGCAACATGTAAGGAGGCGTAGAAGTGGGCTTGGCAGGTCTTATGGGGCAAGCTTGGATGAAATGGCCCACCCCTCGCAGTAAAAGCATAGTCCGTCATGTACTCGCCGGAGGCGTTCAGAGGAAGATAGTGGTGGTCTTGAAAAGCTTCTGCGGGGAAGCTCAGGAGACTCCTTATTCTTGGAGTGACCCTTAGGTAATCTGGACGTGATTGTGGAGACAGGAGCAAAACTTCTTGAGAGAGACGCTGGCTTGGTACTAGCTTTCTCAGATTGCCTTTCACGCAATCGACGGTCACTCCAGCAAGCGGAACTCAAGCATAACACTGGCGGAGACCCTGAGGCTTTGCTGAAACCGATGGAGCTTAGAGAGCTGTTTTTGCGCTTGCTAGACCGTCAAGCGTGACAAGAACTAAGATACTTATCACACAAATATTATGAACAAGGTAACAAATGCAGGTGTATGCTAGCAAGAGCCTGACGTATGAAACGTGCCCAGACGCATGTACATGAACTCCGCTCCTCATCTGGGGAACAGGTGTTTCAGTCCTCTAAGATAGCCTCTGGGTTCCACGCTAGACACTAGAGCAGCCAGGTTGACTAGGATCCGAGATTATTTGTCAACGACCGGATTACCACCCCTGACCAAAGACCAACAAACAGACTTAGAATCCCCAATTACCACTGAAGAGTTTGAATCCACTATTAAATCGCTGCCCAACGGGAAAAGCCCAGGCGGGTTTACTAAAGCACACTACGCAACGTTCTCCCCGATACTCATGAATCCCATGCGTAGATACTTTAACTCCCTAGCAAAAGGCAGTAGCATCCCTCCAGAGGCGCTACTGGCACATATATTGGTAATACCGAAGGAAGGCAAAGACCCCACTGTCCCACAGTGTTATCGTCCCATATCCTTACTGAACACAGACATGAAGATACTGCCGAAAATTCTGGCTAACCGACTGAAGTACCTCATACCCCACATAATCCACCCTGACCAAACAGGATTCATTACCGGACGTGAGGCTAGAGACAACTCCATTTGGGCGATCCATCTCATACACTGGGCTAGGAGTAGGCAAGAACCACCTTCCTATTTAATTCTGCCCACAGACGCCAAGAAAGCATTCGACCGCATTGACTGGTCCTACCTCCGTGAAGTCCTAGGCACCCTAGGGTTAGGTTCGAACATGTTAGCCTGGATACTAACCCTCTATAAACAGGAATTGATTCTGGACAGCCGCACTCTAAAAAATTAGCCTTGTTTATTTGGAAAGGTTCACATCAAAATCAAAAATAACATTTTGATGTGAACCTTTCCAAATAAACAAGGCTAATTTTTAAGAGTGTGGCTGTCCAGAATCAATTCCTGTTTTTTGCTATCTGCAATTGCCAGCACCTACAGCTTCCTAACCGAGAGGTATTCTACTTCCTGTCTGTCCAAATCTCCTGGAGCGGTGATCTCTCTTTCTCCACATACTAGCCCTCTACTCGGAACCTAGTGCACAAGTTAAAATCAATGGTATTTTATCATCCAGGTTCTCGATCAGGAATGGCACGAGGCAAGGGTGTCCCCTCTCGCCTCTCCTCTTCGCACTAGCCCTTGAGCCCTTGCTGTGTAGGGTGAGAGCAAACACAGACATCAAAGGCCTGACAGTAGGCAACAGAGCACAAACTCTCAGCTTATGCGGGTGACGTTTTGTTCCATTTAACAAACCCTGTGATCTCGCTGCCAGTCCTGATGAGAGAACTCCAACATTTCGGATCTCGAACTTTAAAATTAATTTCACAAAGTCCGAAATCCTATCCATACAGTTATCCCCTGCTGTGACCAATAGCCTAAAAAGCGCATTCGCCTTTACGTGGGTTTCGGCCTCCCTGCGCTACCTAGGTATTCAGCTAACAGACCGCTTTGACTGTACTCAACTAACTATCGCCCCCGGTTGGTGACCGCGGTCAGACAAGACCTACTACACTGGACAAAAACCACCTTCACATGGCTAGGGAGGGTAAATATAATAAAAATGAATGTCCTCCCCAGGATATTGTTTTATATGTAGATGCTCCCTATCCCCCTACCTAGTATAGCCCTGAAAGTACTAAAGCGCCCGAAGCACTCCGGGGGTTTGGGAGTTCCAGATATAGGTACCACCAAGCTATAGTGGTCCAGAGGATTCTAAACTGGTGCTTTCATGCCCAGTCTAAACTCTGGGTACCTATGGAGAAATATATGGCTGGGAGAAACTTATCCTATGCCTCGTGGCTCCCGCGGGAGCACAGAGTGTTATCGGAGGACACGTCCCCCTTGACGATCCACGCACTTAGGACGTGGGACCGAGTCAATCGAGCACTGGACCTGGCACCATCGTTGTCCCCGCTGGCGCCATTGGGAGGGTTCCTCTGGTTTCCCCCTTTTTTTTTGCGCTAAAAACAAAAAAAGAGCGACAATTAAAAAAAAAAAACGCATTATTTTTTACTTTTTGCTATAATAACCATCCCCAAAATATATATATAAAAAAATGTTTCCTCAGTTTAGGCCGATATACGTATTCTTCTACATATTTTTGGTAATAAAAAAAACGCAATAAGCGTATATTGATTTGTTTGCGCAAAAGTTATAGCGTCTACAAAGTAGGAGTTAGTTTTATGGCATTTTTATTAATCATTTATTTTTTTTTACTAGTAATGGCGGCGATCAGTGATTTTTATCGTGACTGCGACATTATGGCATGTCGGACAATTTTGACACATTTTTGGGACCATTGGCATTAATACAGTGATCAGTGCGAATAAAAATGCATTGATTACTGTAAAAATGTCACTGGCAGTGAAGGGGTTAACACTAGGAGCAGTGAAGGGGTTAATGTGTGTCCTAGGAAGTGTTTTAACTGAAGGGGAATGGAGACTGTGCAGGGAAACTAACAGATCCTCTGTTCATACTCTGTATGAACAGAGGATCTGTCAGTTCTCCCCTCAGAGAACTGGAAACTGTGTGTTTACACACACAGTTCTAGGTTCTCTGTGTGTCCCGAGCGATCGCGGGAGCCCGGCGGTGATCGAGCGGGGGTCGCGCGGGCCCCTAGAGGCCACAGGGCGAAGCGACGTTACATAACGTAATTTCGCACAGCCGTGCCATTCTGCCGCAGTACAACTGCGGCGGCTGGTCGGCATGTGGTTAAAGCAAAATATGGTCCAACAAAATACTGACATAAGGGGGTGAACCTTTTTCCAACTCAGTGATTCTGTTTTTGAATTTTTTTATTTTTTCTGACATGTTGGTTGTATATCTTTCACTTGGATGTTATAAGTTGCACTAGTAAACACAGCCGGATAAAACACAAACTTGAAGTTTGAAGACGATGATCCTTCTGATCTTTTGTCAAGATTTGAGGCACCATCTTTATGGAAATCTCTCTCATTGCCAAATTCTCTGTCAGAATCTGCCGTTCTGTTTCCCTGTTCATATTCAATTCTTCTGCCATCATTCGCCCACTCAATCTTCGATCCGAGCATATGAGGCTTTGCACTGTCCACATTTACAGCTGTCCTTTGCATTTTGTGCTGCCCACTTCTTGCGTCATCGTGGACATCTTCCTGTCGCTCCTTAACCGCTTCAGATCCGGGCCATTGCCAAATGACGGCAACAGCGCGGATCTAAATTGCCGGGACGACGTCTATTGACGTCGTCCCGTGCACGAGCGGCCTGCGCCCCCTGCAGGGCACGCGCGGCTCGCTCGGTGATCAGCAAGTCTATGAGACTCGCCTGATCACAGATCAGAGTAAGGGGTTGGTCCCGACCCCTTACCACATGATCAGCTGTCAGCCAATGACAGCTGATCATGTGATGTAAACAGAGCCGGTAATCGGCTATTTTTCCTCCTCGCGCTGACAGCGTGAGGAGGAAAAAAAAAAACAGATCACCGGCGGCCGTGATCGGGACATCAGTCACGATCACGGCGATCTTCTGACACAAAGCAATAGGCAGCAGTGCTGCCTACCAGTGCCCACCAGCATCACCTATCAGTGCCCACAGTGCCATCAATCAGCGCCACCCATCAGCGCCCACATCGCCACCCATCAGCACCCACATCAGTGCCACCCATCAGCACCCACATCAGTGCCACCCATCAGCACCCACATCAGTGCCACCCATCAGTGTCACCTACCAGTGCCCATAAGTGCCCATCAGTGCCGCCCATCACTGCCTATCAGTGCCACCCATCAGTGCCCCCATCAGTGCCACCCATCAGTGCCCCCCATCAGTGGTACCTATCAGTGCCCATCTGTGCCACCTATCCATGCCACCCATCCATGCCACCCATCCGTGCCACCCATCCTTGCCACCCATCCGTGGTCATCAGTGCCGCCTTATCTGTCCCCATCAGTGCCGCCTTAACTGTCCCCATCAGTGCCGCCTCAACTGTGTCTATCAGTGTCGCCTTATCTGTGCCTATCCGTGCCCATCAGTGCAGCCTATCAGTGCCCACCAGTGCCGCCTCATCAGCGCATATCAATGAAGGAGAAAAATTACCTGTTTGCAAAATTTTATAACAAACTATTAAACATGATTTTTTTTTTTTTCAAAAATTTCCATCTTTTTTTGTTTGTTTAGCAAAAAATAAAAACCCCAGCTGTGATTAAATACCACCAAAAGAAAGCTCTATTTGTGGGAAAAAAATGATAAAAATTTCATTTGGGTACAGTGTTGTATGACCGCGCAATTGTCATTCAAAGTGTGACAGCGCTGAAAGCTCCAAATTGGTCTGGGCAGGAGGGGATTTAAGTGCCCAGTAAGCAGGTGGTTAAACCGCCTATGCCATTCAAAAACACTTGATTTCTTAATGGAATGTTCACCATAAGCCTGTTGTAACAGAGCTAAAGTTTCGCTCGCACTTTTGACAATTTTCACACACAATTTCAAACGAAAAGCCACCTCTGAACGCAGCAAGCTATCCGCCCCCAGCTGCCCATTTTAATGAGGCCTATGTCTTATATACAATCCATTTTTTACAGACATATACATGCCAACAAAATTTACATTGCTTTTTAAATACTTTATCCTTTACCCACTTCAATACTTAGCATTTTCACCCCCATAGTAACTGAAACATATACAATTGTTACACTTAATCTAAAAAATGATTGTGGTAATATTGAAGTTTATTGAGATTTCCATACATTAGAGCAGGAATATGCAGTTAGCGGACCTCCAGTTGTTGCAGTACTACAAGTCACATGAGGCATAGCAAGACTCTGACAGCCACAAGCATAACACTCAGAGGCAGAGGCATGATGGGACTTGTAGTTCTGTAACAGCTGGAAGTCCGCTAATTGCATATCCCTGCATTAGAGGGTTCCACCATTATTGTTAAATTATTGATTAGTAAGTTAGCACTGCCCTTTTTTTTCTGGTGTGGGAGCATGTAACAGTGCTTAGCAGCAGGCCTTTTACTGAAACATTTTTATTTTACCTCCAGTAGTTTATTGTAAATAGTAGTGTGGTAATTACCTATTATACTAAAGATTGGCATATGGCATTAATAAAAATTGACGGATTTCAGTTGTGCTCCCCAGGCCGCCCTCCCCCCATGGACAATGTATCTGGCTGCGGAGTTCATCTTCCCATCCCTGCACTCAGTGCACTGATTGGTAGCACTGATGGGCACTGATAGGCAGCACTGATGGGCTGATTAGCACTGATAGGTGACACTGATTGTCAGCACTGATTGGCACTGATAGGCTGCACTTATTGTCAGCATTGATTGGCAGCACGAATTGGCAGCATTGATAGGTGGCACTGATAGATGTCACTGATTTGCAATGATAGGTGGCACTGATAGGCCACACTGATTGGCAGCACTGATAAGCCACACTGATGGGCCCCGATTGGCACTGATAGGTGGCACTGATTAACAGCGCTGATAGGCAGCGTTTATGGGCACTAATTGGCAGCACTGATGGGCACTGATAGGTGGCACTAATAGGAGGCATTGATTGGCACTGATTGGCAGCACTGATTGCCACTGATTGGCATTGATAGGCTGCACTGATTGGCAGCGTTTATGGGCACTAATTGGCAGCACTGATGGGCACTAATAGGCGGCATTAATTGGCACTGATAGGCGGCACTGACTGGCAGCATTGATGGGCACTAATTGTCAGCACTGATAGGTGGCACTGATGGGCACTGATAGGCAGCACTGATGGGCTGTTTGGCACTGAAAGGTGGCATTGATTGGCAGCAATGATGGGCACTGACAGGCTGCACTGATTGGCAGGACTCATTGGCAGCGTTGGTGGGCACTAATTGGCAGCATCGGTAGGTGGCACTGACTGGTAGCACTGATTGATACTGATAGGCAGCACTGATGGGCACTGATTGTCAGCACTGATAGGCGACACTGATGGGCACCGATGGGCCCTGATTGGCACTAATAGGTGGTACTGATTGGCAGCACTGATAAGCCGCACTGCTTAGCACTGATAGGCAGCACTGATTGGCAGTGTTGATGGGCAATAATTGGCAGCACAGATGGGCACTGATAGGTGGCACTGACTGGCAGCACTGATTGGCACAGATAGGCAGCACTGATAAGCCGCACTGATAGGCTGCACTGATTGGCAGTGTTAATGGGCACTGATAGGTGGCACTAATAGGCGGCACTGATTGGCAGCATTGATGGGCACTACATGGCAGCACTGATTTGCACTGATAGGCAGCACTGATGGACACTCATTGGCACTAATTGGTATCACTCATGGACACGGAGAGCTGGAGCGGTTTCACATGCAGCAGATAGTAAGGCTTGCAAGAGCCACTCAGTGTGTGAAACTGTCAGGTAATATAACTGTTTACTGGGAGAAAGATCAGCTTTCACAACTCGCCACGATGTCGAGGATGGGCGGGACCGAGCAGCTATTAAACTCCAGCCAATGATTGTGCTGCTTAAGAAAATGGGCGGGGCCAAATAAATGTGGCGGACTGCCCAGACCCAATCCCATTGGCTGGTGTTTGATAGCCATTTGCTCCCGCCCACCCCCGACATCACCGCTGAGTTTTGACAGCTGGTCTTTCTCCCTGCAAGCAGTTACATTCCCTGACAGTTTCACACACTGAGCAGCTCTGGCAAACCTCACAATCTGCTGCATGTGATACTGTGTCACAGGCAGCGCGGGCTACACACTACTTGGAGGCAGCATTTCAGAGCAGATCTCGGGAGACAGCACCGGGTGATTAAGGTGTGCCCAGGCACACCGCATGCGCACACCTATGTCACTTGATACTTTAGGTTTTCTGGCAACCATAGCCTTGACCGGGAAACTCTCCCAGTGGGTTATTTTCATTCCCTATGAGAAAGCCCAGGGACTCCACTATTGATAATAATAAACTTTATTTTATATAGCGCCTTTAAAAGGTAGCTTCTCAAAGTTCTTTACAAGGACAAGAGAAACAAAAAACACAAGAAATACACAGGGTAAAATAAAGGAAAAAAGAGACAATTACGTGAAAGGTTGTCTAAAGAAAAACTTTTTTAGATTCGATTTGAATGAGTTTAGAGAAGATGACTCTGACGATCTTAGGAAGTGAATTCCAGAATTTTGGGGCATAGCAGGAGAAGGCTCTGTCTCCCATCAAGTGTAGGTGAGTAGGAGGGGGGCACTCAGAAGACCGAAATTTGAGGAGTGGAGGTTACAAGGGGGGGAAGTTCATAAAAGTTCAGACAGATATTGGGGTGCAAAGCCATAAACAGCCTTATAGGTGAGCAAGAGGATCTTGAATTCTATATTTTATCTCCTAAATTAAAACCGTTCCAGTCTGCAAGCTTCCTTTAATAACAACCATTGTGCTCCTCGCCACCTCGGCGCAGTCAAATCGTGGGCAGATCCGTGGCAAATCTGCCCGCTATTCAAAACACTGTAGTGTGAATGCAGCCTCGGTGTAAATGTCCGCTGTCACACTTGATGGTTACCAACTCTCCTTTTCGTCACACTGTGACTGCGTTTGAGGAAAGGAATGCAGATAACCGGCAAAGTTTGTGTACATGTGGTCAGAAGTGCTTGGCCCTTTACCTTGAGCTGTGATCAAGGACACAGCAATCATCGGGCGCGTGGGAGGCGTCTTCTGGGAGGATGTCCAAGAACACCCTCCCAGAAAATCAGGGTCACGCTGTAGCCGCCTTTGGGCAATGGCGCACTATTGAAGTGGGTAAATATCAGCTAACACCATAAATCACAGACATTTCTAAGTACATACATCTCAACCTGGAAGTCAGCAAAGGATTTCAATAATACAAAAAAATAAGTTACCTTAAAGTGATAATAACTTATTGAAGCCAGCTCCTCTCAGGCCTTTATAGAGGTTTATGATCATGTGACCACCATGATTGGCTGTCATAGCAGTCACATGATCGAAAAGCTCATGATCGCAAGCACCGATCGGGAGCTTTCCGTTAGCCGCCAGTAACTGTCCCGGGAGCGTGCTCTTGGCACAGCTGTATTTGCACTAATGCATGCAAATCTGCGGCCGCTCAGCACCAAGGCCCACCCGCCGAGAGGCCGTATATATATATTTTTTTTTTTTAAATAACAAAGACGTTATACTTACCTGCTCTGTGCATTGGTTTTCCACAGAGCAGCCCCAATCCTCCTCTTCTCGGGTCCCCTACTGGCACTCCCGGCTCCTCCCCCTTGACCAGTGCCACTGGACCAAATTCCATTTAATTTATGTATGGGTGTAAGCGCCGGTTCACACCAGCGCAATACGGGAACCAGCATGATTCCAGTGACGGTTCCCGCATTCCCACAGAACTCGCAGGCAGTTCACAGCCAATCAGCCTCATCTATCTATTAGAATGCATGTGATCCCACTGTGGATACACTCAAATATTAAAGCGGAGCTCCACCCAAAAATGGGACTTCCGCTTTAAGGGAAGGTGACCCCCCGACATGCCACATTTGGCATGTAATTTTTTTTTGGCGGGGGGGGAGCAGAAACCCTCTTTTTAGAGGGTTCCAGCTCCCACTTCCTCCTGGAATTGTCTCTGGTTTTGTCTTTCATGCGTTTGCCCTTCCATGTGCTCCTTGCTGTGAAGGCCAGTTATAGGTGGGGGCAGGGGCCTTTTCTTTGTTACTGGTGTAAATTGGTGAGGGGACAGGCTGGACACCTTTGCTGCCATTGTGCTATGTGTTGGGTGTCCAGTGTGCCCCCCGTGCCTTTAAGGAGGACTGGGCGGCCTCCTGGCCCACCTGCCCCTCATCTATCAATAAGAATGCATGTGATCCCACTGTGGATACACTCATATATTCAGTAGTGGTAAGACTGCAAGCTTTATCAGTGCTCTCAGCCAATGGCAGAGAAGGCTGATCGGATTGTTCTGGTTTGGGCCGTCCCCCTGTGTCAGAACACAATAGCTTAGCGAGGAGGCTTGCTGTACTAACTGCGCATAGTTAGTACAGCTGCTCCGACCAGAGCCGACAGGTTTTTTTTTTTTTCCACCCGCTAAGTTGAAGACAGAAAAAAAACCTCAAAGTGTGTAACCAGGCATAAGGATCCATTCACACCAAATTCTCTGACATGCATCGATCAATAAATGCCAGTGCATAGACATTGTAAAAGGGCAATGCATTTCAATAGAACACCAATGCAAGGTGCTGATGTGTACTGCAATGCTGTGAAAAAAAAAAAAAAGTAGAAGACACTTATGCCCTACCTTATTTTTTTCAACACGACGCACATAAACACGAACATCAAAACAGTCATTTGAAGTTTCTCTTACAAATAAAGTTTAGTATGCAGTTTAAAGCATTTCTGAGCTTTGGTGGCTTTATTTATGAGCCAATGGAGAAAAATGTCATCCGTTTAATCAATTGTTTCTATGTTTTATAGCTTTTTCATCCTCCTCTTCTTCCTGGCGTTTATCCATTTATTATTTTTTATTTGTTAGGGGTCAACCACTTGAGTTCCATATGTTTTTACCCCCCTTTATGACCAGGCCATTTTTTGCTAATTTAACTGGCTATTGCGCGGTCATGCCCAAACTAAATTTATATAATTTTTTTCACACAAATAGAGCTTTATTTTGGTGGTAATTGACCACCTCTGGGTTCTTTTTTTGCGAAATAAAGGGGGGAAAAAAACCCAGAAAATTTTGAAAAAAGAACCCATAAAAAAAAAAAAAAATATATATATATATATATATATATATATATACACTTTTTTTATACTACTAATGGCGGTGATCAATGATTTATAATGTGACTGCGATAGTGCGGCGGAAAATCTGACACGAACTGAGTGACATCCCCAGTGACAATAATACAGTGATAGTATTATACACTGTCACTGTACTCATGACGCTGGCTGGGAAGGGATCAGCCGGCCTTAGGCACACATTTAACCCCTTAATTGCCCTAGGGTGTCCAACCTGTGGCCCTCCAGCTGTTGCAGAACTACAAGTCCCATGAAGCATTGCAAGCCGCTGACAGTTACAAGCATGACTCCCAAAGGCAGAGGTGTGCTGCCCCATCGGGGCATAGAATTTATATAGATTCTTCCTTAACCATTTTCTCTGAATGTTTATATTTAATTCACATGCTGCCATCTAGTGTCCTTTTTGTGGTAATGCACTTGTTTTCCCATGTTCTTTTTCCCTTATGTTATGACACACTTCCTTTGTATGTAATGCTCCACCCTTCTTCCTAAGATTGTACTGATAGGCCACATGTAGCAGGGCACATGTATTCTACATAGTAAGCTACAGACAATATCATCTTTTGACCGCATAAATACCACAACCTCTTCATCTGTTTGTATCCTGTCATCTGCTGTAACCCGATGTTCAGAATAAAAGCATCTTTGTGGATGGAATCGGTATTTGGTGAGTTCAAACTATCTGATGAGTATTGTCCTCAGTGATTATATCTTATACAGGCCAGGCATAGAGGTCTCCCAAGGGATAAGTCGCTTCACAACAATCAGAGTCAGAATAGTCAAAAGATGTATAGAATTCCCACAGCCTGCTGTGTATATGTGTGCGCCTGATCTGCAATCAAGCTCAGTGCCATCCGCCATCTTGTGAAGCACATGGTCGCACAAGTTTACTGCACCTCATGTGAATGTTAAAAACTGTTTCTCTACATTGAACTGCGTTACCCCACCTGTCTAAGCTGCTGTTCGTCTTCTTAAAAAGACAGTACCATTTCTTGCAAAAACATGAATAATGTCTAGACAAGGCTCTAAGCACCCTTTTGTGGCTGAACCAACGCAGATTCATCATGCCTCTTGTTAGAATATTATTCCAAATTCATAATTCGGCACTTCTAGGTGTTATATTATATTCATGGCAAGCTTGCAAAACATATTTGGTTTTATGATTAGTCATAATAAATAGTATGTGTGAATTACCTTGATCAAATGTTCAGTGAAATATATCCTCATCTAAAGCTGAGTATTGCTGGAAGTGTATGGTGTATGAGTATGACATATAAGGTATCTTGGTATAGAATGTCATGAGAAGACAAAAACAGACACGTGTCTGCGTAGCTAAAGGACATTGTGGATTATATCTTGCCAAGTTAAGTTTAGAGTAGTCTCAGTCTTATTAATAAGTATTAGCAGGGCTTTTTTTCAGCTGGAACTAGGGGGAACTCAGTTCCAACACCTCTGGCTCAGGTCTTCTGCTCCCTGCTCACCACTATCACTTGGTAACACTGAAGTCCAGCTTCTGTGTTTACAAGTGATAGCTTATCTCCCAGTAGCTCCCACAGGTCAGATCTCAGGTCAGATCTCCTGTGCAGATCCCACTGAGTGCCGGACAGGGACAAGGGAGATACAGAACAGGTGCCCAGGGTTCAGTGCAGTCATGGGGCAGGAGAGGGTGCATGGTAGGCTGCACCCTCTGTGGTCTCCATTTTTTTCCCTGGTGACCAGTTGTTGATGCTCCTACTGCATGATCTCCCTTGCAAGTAACTGTAGTATAGTATAGTATGCTGGGAGGTGGTACAGCCAGATAGGTGCTTCAGCTTAATATTGCAACAAAGGTAAGAAATATTACAGATGGTGGAGCTTTTAAGGAGGGGGGAGAAGATGAAGGCATAGGAGGGAAGGGGTTGTATGCAGAGGGAAGAGCTACTATTTCATGCCATTTGGCAAGTATGTGTGTGTGTGGCGGGCATGGTTGAGTTCCTGCACCTATTCTCTGAGAAAAAAAGCCCTGAGTATTAGTATATAGCGTCAGGGCTTTTTTTTTTAGGGGGAACTTGGTGGAACTCAGTTCCACCACCTGTGGCTCAGACCCTTTGGTGCCTGCTCACCACAATCACTTGTAAACACAGAAGTCTGGTTTCTGTGTTTACAAGTGACAGCTCTGCACTCTGTATGTAATGCAATCCTGGTATTTAATGCCCCTTTAAGACCCTCCTACTGTTTTCATGAAATTTGACTGAACACACCCACTATTTGATGTGATTTGGAGGGTGTGTGTAGGGGGAGGGGATTTGTGGGGCCATGGTTAAGTTCCAGCACCTATTGTTTGAGAAAAAAAGCCATGTAGTTACTTAATGTAAAGTTGGTAATATGTGTTCATATTATGTAAATGTTTGGTTATATGACATTACATGATCAGCACATTACTTCAATAATGGAGTGTTACATGTGGGCTTGTCAATCAAATGCCATATACTCTGAGTTAGAACCTCCACTGGTATAGCATATTGCTGAAGTTAGCAGAAATGAATGTGTGCCATACAAGGTTCTAAGTTTTTGTGAGGTTATGATGTTCACATGTAACATATAAAGCCAACGCTTCCATATTGAAGGTCAAACACACACACACCCTGTAGTACAGGGGTGTCCAAACTTTTTTCAAAGAGGGCCAGATTTGATGAAGAGAACATGCCTGAGGGCCGACCATTTTGCCTGACATTCTTTGAACCATTAAAATTCGGTTTAAGTGTGTTCATTCGAGCACTAATTCACTACCCAACAAGAATTCTATTGCCTTTGTGGCTTTGTGTGCGTAAAGAGATGAGCATGGGCATGTTATTTGGATACACCATATTTATTGGCGTATAACACGTACCTTCACTTTAAGAGGGAAGTTTCAGGAAAAAAAACGTAAATTTTAAATAAAGAACTGTGAAGCAAAATAAGGGTCAGTGCCCATCTGCAGCCTCACAAGTGCCATGAATGCAGCACCACCATTGCCATCAGTGCAGCACCCCCATTGCCAGGAATGCAGCACCCACCATTGCCAGGAATGCAGCACCCACCATTGCCAGGAATGCAGCACACAGTATTGCCAGGAATGCAGCCCCCACCATTGCCAGGAATGCAGACTCACCATTGCCATCAGTGCAGCCTGAAGGATTGCCCATCCATCTGCAGCCTCAGAGGGGACAGGGAGGGGGCAGGACGAGCACCAAAAGATTGCATACAGGAGAAACTCTCTCTTTAATAGAAAGTCCTGCCTCCCTTGATGGACAGAACAGTCGTTCAATGGCAGCGCCTGAGACGGGACTTCCTATTACAGAGGCTGCCGTGTAAACAGGAAATACTCCTTTGTGTACGGCTCTCGTCCTGCCTCCTCCCTGTCCCCTCCAAGGCAGGCGGCAATGGGCCGCTCAAAACCGTAATGCGGGCCGCGATTGGCCCGCAGGCCAGACTTTGGATATGCCTGCTCTTGGAGGTATGACACTGACATATTCACACAAAGAGACTGATAAGTTGGGACAGCTGAATTCTGCCAGAAGTCTAAGAACATCATTTCCTGCTTCTTCTTGGACACACAAGTCAGGATGGACAGAAGGCAGCAGCCATGCAGCACACATGCTTTCATAAGCTTATTACAGCTTTATAACTATTTATTCTATTTCATATATTTTTACCCACACGGAACTGAACTATTATACTTTTTACTTTGTATTTATGATGCCAACTGTGTGACAATAAACTCACACTTTGTTTTAAGTCAGTTTGACTATCAATGCTATTCATCCATTAAACGCCCTTGAGATACAAGAATATTAGATATTAATATTATTCCTCACCTCTGAACCCGCAGATGTACAAGGAGCGGATTCTACATATATTGCCGAACCAAGTGCAAGACCCAAACGTACAATAAAACCTACACAGAAACTCAGAGAAAACTATGAAGCCATTAGAGATGAGTTCTCCAGCAATCTGTCAGACTTATGGGACAGAACTTTACACTGCATGTCAGTTTTGTCACCCTTTAATGATCAACCAGCTGAACTAAGAGACTCTATAGATAGCTTATCTGCCGCAGGCTACCAGCGGCTGTTTGAAAAATACACAGCTTTCTTGCAGGACTGTAATATTGAGGACTCTTCAGCAGAACTGACCAGGGCTGATGCACTAAACCAAGAAAGGGATCTCTTAGTGCAAAATGCCCAGTGTAAGGCAGAACTCCGCATTGCTCAACTGCAGGAAACCAGATCTCACAGATCCACATCAACCAAGCACACTACATGTTCTTCTAGATCAGTGGTTCTCAACCTGGGGGTCGGGACCCCCTCGGGGGTCGAATGATGTTTTGCCAAGGGTCACCGAATCCTGGGCTGTTCCTGAAGCCCGCACCGCTCTCTTTTTGCGGCCGCCCAGCTGGGCTGTTCCTGGAGCCCGCGGACGCCCACTCAGTTCACGGCATGGCTGGGGGGGGGGGCAGAAACTAGAGGTCAGCTGACTGTTGAGGAATATGAAATTGAGGGGCTGGAGGAGACCCTATCTCCTGATTTCGGCATACGTGTCACTGCTACGAGACACCACAAAGTTGGAGACACAGTGAGTAACACTACCGGTGATTACAGTTGCCATTAAAAGTCCCCACTAGAGTTCTCAGATCAGCAGATGACCTTCATCAAGAGCACCGAAGTTGGCTGATCAGAACCCCCCCCACCATGGCCACTCATCCCAACTCCCCGCCAGCACTTCCACTCATCCTGTTCCCCCACCCCCCACCAAAGACTAAGAGAAGGAATAAAAATAGAGAATACGTAGAAGGGAGAGGAAAAGAGGGGGAGGAATAAAAAGGGAGAGAAAGAATAAGAGAAAGAACAAGAAATATGGCTAGAGAGAGGGATGGGGGGAAAAAAACAAGAAATTAGGATAGAGAGAAAGAGTGGTGCATACTAAAATGTACCATAAGTGGTTTTAATATTGTATGAGATGGAAGGGACTCAGGGAGCGCTAAATATCCATGGGTTAGGGGTGCAAATTTACTGTTAGGGGTCCCCACAACTTGGGAAATTTTATCAAGGGGTCACGCACTAGAAAGGTTGAGAACCACTGTTCTAGATCCTCTTGCTCCAGAAGTTCAACATTAAAACGATAAGATAATAGAGGCCCGTGTTGATGCGGAATCAAAAAAAGTGCAAAGCTCCTTTGCCAGAACGGAAGCAGAACTAGAAACACAAAAGGCAACGCAAAAGGCAAAGATGAAAGCTCAACAAGCAGAGGCAGATTCCCAATTAAAGATTCTGAGAATGGAAAGGGAGGTAGCAGCTGCCCTAGCAAGGCTGAGAGTCCTCGAACAAGCGACGGGAGAAAGGGCTAACTCAGACTGGTCCATCCCAACGGAACTGCAAGACCCAATTGAACGCACCAGTGAATATGTACTAAAGAATAATGTTTGCAATGGTACAGAGTTATCTCCTGTACGTCTTACTAACACTATTCTGACTCTCAACACAGAGACCTCTCAGTTCCAAATGCCTGAGCCTCTTCAAGTCTAGAACACAAATGCATTTATGCAGCAAACCGCATCACCTCTTGCTGACAACAAGGTGACTTCCAGTGACAAGCCGCAGATCAAGCCACAGCCAGCACAAGCCTTATGGACTTCACCTCAGTTAAACGCTCTTGCACCATCATTTCATCCTGGTAAACCTTACCCTACTTCACCAGAGAGCTTTCACACCCGAGAGGTTCCACAAGTTACTTTGGCACCGAAGAGTGAGAGACCGGACTTGAATGACTTTGCCAAATATATGGTACGCCGTTAGCTCATTAACACTACCCTCTCAAGGTTTGACGACTGTACGGAGAGCTACAGCTACAGCTGCCATTGCTGATCTCAACCTTACTACCAAGGAGGAACTTGATTTGCTCATAAGGTGGATGGGGCCAGAATCTGCAGATCGTGTTAAAAGACTGAGAACAGTGCATGTTGACCACCCAGCTGCAGGTCTTGCTGCTGCATGGGAAAGACTTGAGCAAGCCTATGGTAGCTCTGAAGCCATAGAAAGCGCTCTATTCAAAAGACTGCAAAACTTCCCAAAAATAGGGAACAAAGACTATCGCAAGCTCCAAGATCTGAGTTATCTTCTCATGGAGCTGGAGTTGGCAAAGACAGACCCACGTCTACATGAACTAAGCTTCCTGGACATTGCTCATGGTGTCAATCCAGTGGTGTCTAAACTGCCATACGGCCTGCAAGAGAAATGGGCACAACAAGGCTCAAGGTACAAAAGAAAGACTATAACGTATCATTTCCTCTATTCGCATATTTTTGCAGGTTCATCTGCAATCAAGCCTGGATGAGAAACAATCGCAGCTTCAGCGAACCCAACTTGCCTGCTTCATCATCATCAAAGTACAATAACATAGCAGCTAAACGTAGAGACTTTAATAGAGAAGTATCTGTTAAAAGGGCAGACATCTTACGTCCCGTATCCTCTCCTGCTCACCCTAGCGATTCGGGTTACAAAGATAAAGACCCTAATCGTCAGTGCCCTATTCACAAGAAGCCTCACCCCCTAAAGAAATGTCGTGGGCTTAGGGCAAAGATGTTACAAGAGCACAGGGAGATTCTTTAGAAACTTGGAATATGCTACAGGTGCTGTGCTTGTTATTGAAATTTTGCTAAAGACTGTAAGGGTGTCATCAAGTGCACAGAATGCATTATCGACAGACACGTTAAAACTATGCATCCAGGCCCACCCTCAGACAATCCACAGCAGCCTCCTATCTCCAGCCCTGTCTGAAGTTATGGCGGGGAGCAACAAGGTCATGATCCAGCCACAGCTAACGTTTCTTCTTCATGCACAGAAGTCTGTGGAGAAGGCTTAGATCACAAATGCTGGGCCAAGATATGCCTAGTCAAGATATACCCAAAGATATACCCAAAGGGTCAACCTGAAGAAGCTATTAGGATGTATGACAGAGCAGCAGATCCCTGGTTAAGCCTAAATTATTTGAAATCTTTGGCATAGAGGGACACGCATCACCGTATACTCTCAGAACCTGTTCTGGTTGTGAAGAGACCTTCGGTAGAAGGGCCGATGGGTTCATGGTCTCTCATATCAATAAGGGAGAGGGCATACCCCTACCAACATTAGTTGAGTGTGACCAGATACCAGACAAAAGGGAAGAAATTCCTACTCCAGAGGCTGCATATCACCATCCTCACTTGAGGCACCTTGTTAATGAAATTCCTGCAATGGACATGAATGCTGAAATCTTGATCTTGCTAGGAAGAGACATTCTCAGAGTACACAAAGTACGCAAGCAGTGCAATGGACCTGATGATGCCCCTTACGCACAAAAACTTGATCTAGGCTGGGTAATCGTGGGTGACGTATGCTTGGATAGAATGCGTACGTCATCCGAGATCCACTCCTTCAAAAAAACTTACATATTAGGAAACGGACGTGCATCCCACTTCAAACAGTGCCCTCGCCATTATGAAGTAAAAAAGAAGCCTCTTGACATCATCCAAGTACCTGATGTCACTCCTAACCTTTGTGATGACAACCTAGGTACCACAGTGTTTTGTACTACAAGCGATGGCAACAAAATAGCCTTGTCGGTCGAAGATAGAGAGTTAATCAAAATAACGGACAAGGAATTCTTCCAGGATGAGTCTAACAGCTGGGTTGCACCAATACCTCTTCATGCTGCAAGGGTTAAACTCCCAACCAATCGTGAACAGGATCTATCCAGATTCCACTCACTTCAACGAACACTAAAGAACAGGCCTGAAATGAAGGAACATTTCATCGCCTTTATGAACAAGATCTTTGACAATGATCACGCCAAACCAACTCCACCACTTCAAACACACGATGAGTGCTGGTACCTGCCTTTCTTCGGAGTGTATCTGTCATAAACCAGATGTGACCAGAACTGTGTAACTGCGACGGAGTGAACCAGACATAAATAAGTGAAAGTAAGTTTATTTAAGGAAAGTGCATATGTGAACACACCATGAATACAAGTTAACAACCAAACAATCAGTGATATAAAACCAACCAGCATATGTAGCAAGAGGGAGTACCAGAATCGTAGTCAAGCCAGGCCGGGGTCATAAACACGGAATCAGTAGCTGGGAAGGGAGATAAACAGGACAAGAGAGGATGGATGGATGACAGGAGGGACGGGTCAGGTACAAGGCTCAGAGTCCAGGGTTCAGGTAACGGACAGGAAGCAGGATCAACAGGTTCCAGGAATCAGGTTTCAGGTACAGTATCAGGGTAACAGGATGCAGATCAGGGCTCAAGGACAATACCAGGGCAACATAAGTGTGCAATTGCCGGGTATTTATACTGCAGCTCTGCTAATTAACGTCAGGTGACACCTGTCTGCAGAGGGGAATACCTGCTCCATACTGCCAGGATCCATCCGCTGGTGGACGCCAGTACTGCGGCCCAAAGATGACATAACATTAACAGGGAAAAGCTCTCCTGACAGTTCCAAACTGCCAGGAGACACCTGCTGGTGGACCTCAGTACTGCATGCCAAATAACAGATATTACCAGCGGATGGAACATTTCCTGACAGTATCATCCACGTAAGCCAAAGCAAATCAGGGTAGTATTTGACTCCAGTGCCAAGCATCAAGGCGCATCCCTGAACGATGTTCTTCTCACTGGTCCGAACCTAACCAACAACCTTGTAGGTGTACTTATGAGGTTTAGAAGAGAGCCAGTTGCCATAGCTGCTGACATTGAACAAATGTTCCATTGCTTCATTGTGCGTGAAGACCATAGGAACCTCCTAAGGTTTCTGTGGCACTGTGACAACAACATGAACAATGAGATGATTGAATACCGCATGAAGGTACATGTTTTCGGAAATAGTCCCTCACCCGCTGTTGCAACATACAGTTTACGAAGGACTGCCCTTGATGGGAAAAAGGAGTATGGCATGGATGCTCGACACTTCATTGAGAGAGACTTCTTTGTGGACGACGGACTTAAATCTTTACTTACAGACGAAGAAGTCATAGACCTGCTCCAAAAGACACAAGGTATGCTTTTTGAGGCTAACCTCAGACTACACAAGATTGCCTCAAATAGTGTTGCTGTTATGAAAGCCTTTCAACCTGGCGATCCTGCCAAAGGGTTTAAAAACTTAAATCTGGGAATGGACATACCACCTGTACAGAGAAGTCTGGGCCTACAGTGAAACTTATTAAAAGACACCTTCGGTTTTCAAGTCAGCTCTGCAGACAAGCCATTTACCGAATGTGGTGTTCTGTCAGTAGTGAACAGCCTATAATATCCATTGGGATTCGTAGCTTCCATCACCACACAAGGTAAATCCTTACTTATAACAGTTCTCAGAGACTATTAAAGATTGGGATGCTCCACTACCGATAGACTAGCTTTCAAAGTGGAAACAATCTCTAAAAAAAACTGGAAACAATCTCTACATGCCTTAGATGGAATCCATAGACCACGCTGCTACACTTCTGCCTCCCTTGCCACAAGTCAGAGGAAAGAGCTTCGCATCTTCTAAGATGCATCTACTGAGGCCATAGAAGCTGTCGCTTACCTCAAGGAGATTCTTCTAATCAAGCCCACATAGGGTTTCTGTTTGGGAAAGCTAAGTTAGCAACTAAGCCTGAACACACGATTCCCAGGCTTGAAACTTTGTGGGACTGTGCTAGCTGTAGAAATAGCAGAATTCATACTGCGTGAGCTAGACATTCAGATAGATAACATCAGATTCTATACAGACAGCAAAGTTGTTCTGGGCTACATCTACAACCAGACTAAACGTTTCTATGTCAGTAACCGTGTAGAGAGAATCAGGAAATTATCTACACCTGAACAATGGCATTATGTTCCATCTGAAATTAACCCCGCAGATCATGCCACCAGGCCAGTGTCTGCAAGTGTTTTTGCAAATTCTTCTTGGTTAACAGGTCCTGAATTCCTGCTGGATCATCCAGAAGAAACCGCAGCTGATGTCTTCAGTCTTCTAGAACCTGACAAGAGTGCAGAGATTGGTCCTGAAGTTAAAACCCTCATCACCAGAACTGAACAAAGACTCGGCCTGTGCTGTCAACGCATTGAACGTTTCTCCAAGTGGAGAAGGCTTGTACGCACCACCGCAAGGTTCGTTCATATCGCATATTACTTCCACACAAAGCCCACAGATGCTCACTGTCAAGGTTGGCACGTGTGTCAAAAGCTTCTTTCTGCCAAAGACATTGCTGTAGGTGAACCGATCATAACACGCAGTGTACAACAGAGTATCTTTGGCTCAGATATTAAATGTATCCGTGACAAGAGGGACATTGCAAAAAACAGTCCAATTGCCAAACTGAATCCATTCATTGACAACGAAGGTATGTTAAGGGTTGGTGGACGTTTAAACAAGGCCAAGTTGAGTGAGCAAGAACAGAATCCTCTCATTATACCTGCTCGCCATCACATCACCACTTTGCTCATACGGCACTACCATGACAGGGTTAAGCACCAAGGTAGACACTTCACAGAGGGTGCCATAAGAGCTGAAGGCCTTTGGATTATAGGAGCAAAGAGACAGATCACAGCTACACTGCACAGCTGTGTTCAGTGCCGCAAACTAAGAGGGAAACACCAACAACAGCAAATTTCAGATTTGCCAGCTGACAGGTTGAGTACTGACCCACCTTTCACTCATGTTGGTTTGGATGTCTTTGGGCCATGGATGGTAACAGCCCGCAGGACTCGATGTGGCCAAGCAAATAGCAAACGATGGGCAGTGCTGTTCACTTGCATGAGTGTGCGTGTAGTACACATTGAAGTAATAGAATCTATGGATGCCTTAAGTTTCATAAATGCTTTAAGACGACTCCTAGCCATCTGAGGAACGGTCAAGACACTAAGATCTGACTGTGGAACTAATTTAGTTGGAACCTGTCCAGAGTTATAGCTCAATTCTAGGCCAATCCAAGACTTTTTAGCTGAGAAAGGCTGTACATGGATTTTCAATCCTTCTCACTCTTCCCACATGGGTGGCTCATGGGAGAGAATGATAGGCATCGGCGTAAAATATTGGACTCTATGCTTAAGGACTTTAATTCCACAAGACTTATCCATGAGATTTTAACCACCTTCCTGGCAGAGGCATATGCCATAATCAATTCAAGACCACTGGTTCCAGTGTCCAAAGATCCAGAGACCCCAACTATCCTTACCCCTGCTACTCTTCTTACCCAGAAGTTTGGATCTGTTCCTGTTCCACCTGGAAACTTTAAAGCAGGAAATCTGTGCTATGACCAGTGGAAGTGAGTACAACACTTCACCAACTGCTTCTGGAATCGTTGGAAGATGGAGTATCTTTCTATTCTGCAAGGACGCAGGAAATGGCAACGACTGAACCCGAACATACAAGTTGAAGATCTTGTTCTGCTTAAGGACCAGCAAGCTGAAAGATTTGAATGGCCCATGGGACTTATTGTAAAGAGCGTTCCTAGTGATGATGGTAAGGTACGTAAGGTTTGAAGACAAGGGACCGTAAAGAACTTCATCAGACCTATCACAGAACTTATTCTGCTCTTACCCTTTGGAGAATTAACTTGTTGCTTATGCTGCTGGATTCTACCTGTGATTTCAAGAAAGAAAGCGTCTTGAACTTTAGTTGACATAACTTGAAACCTTAAATTAAGAGTTGTTGTTATTGCATTATGTGCATGTCCTTTTTATGTCTTTCAGACATCTAGCAAATTGCACTGTTTGTTATTTGCAGTTGCATAATTACCGCACATTTACCATGCCAGACAGGGAGTGTAGATTGTTCCTTAACCACTGGGCACTTAAACCCCCTTAATAACCAGACCAATTTTCAGCTTTTGGTGCTCTCACATTTTTAATGACAATTACTCAGTCAGGCAACACTGTATCTATATGAAATTTGTGTCCTTTTTTCACACAAATAGAGCTTTAAAAGCTCTTCGTTTCTGTTATAAAATTTTGAAAATTAGTAATTTTTCTTCATATATTTTGGCCAAAATTTATACTGCTACATATCTTTGGTAATAATAACCCAAATCGGTGTATATTATTTGGTCTTTGTGAAAGTTATAGCGTCCACAAGCTATGGTGCCAATATCTGAAAATTGATCACACCTGAAGTACTGACGGCCTATCTCATTTCTTGAGACCCTAACATGCCAGAAAAGTACAAATACCCCCCAAATGACCCCTTTTTGGAAAGAAGACATTCCAAGGTATTTAGAAAGATGCATGGTGAGTTTTTTGAAGTTGTCATTTTTTCCCACAATTCTTTGCAAAATCAAGTTTTTTTTTCACAAATTTGTCATATTAGCAGGTTATTTCTCACACACAGCATATGCATACCACAAATTACACCCCAAAACACATTCTGCTATTACTCCTGAGTATGGCGATACCACATGTGTGAGTCTTTTACACAGCATGGCCACATACAGAGGCCCATCATGCAGGGGAGCACCTTCAGGTGTTCTGGAGCACCCAGGCCAATTCTGACATTTCTCTCCTACATGTAAAAATCATCATTTATTTGCTAGAAAATTACATAGAACCCCAAAACATTATATATGTTTTATTTAGCAAAGACCCTAGAGAATACAATAGCGGTCATTGCAACTTTTTATCTCGCACGATATTTGCACAGCAATTTTTCGAACGCGTTTTTTTTGGGAAAGAAAACTGTTTTTTTGCTTTAAAAAAACCAAAACAGTAAAGTTAGCCCGATGTTTTTGCATAATATGAAAGATGAAGTTACGCTGAGTAAAAAGATACCTAACATGTCACCTTTCAAAATTGCACACGCTTGTGGAATGGCGCCAAACTTCGCTACTTAAAAATCCCCATAGGCGACGCTTTAAAAAATTTTACTGGTTACAAATTTTGAGTTACAGAGGAGGTCTAGGGCCAAAATTATTGCTCTCGCTCTACCGATCACAGCGATACCTCACATGTGTGGTTTGAACACCGTTTTCATATGTGGGCGGGACTTACGTATGCGTTCGCTTCTGCATGCGAGCACACGAACAGGGGCGCTTTAAAAAAAAAAATTTTATTGTTCATTTTACTTTATTTATTTTAGTTTGACACTTTTTTCCAAAAAACTATTTTTTTGATCACTTTTATTCCTATTACAAGGAATGTAAACATCCCTTGTAATAGGAATATGGCATGACAGGTCCTCTTTACAGTGAGATATGGGGTCAATAAGACCCCACATCTCACCTCTAGGCTGTGCCTGAAATAATAATAAAAAAAAAAAAATCCTGGCTTCGATCATAGCGGTGAGTCAGTAGAAGCAACGGAGGGCGGCGGGAGGGGGGGGGGACGTCCCCTCTCGCCTCCCGTAAGAACGATCAAGCAGTGGAACAGCCGCTATGATCATTCTTATGGTGTAGGGAATCGCCGGCTGAAAAAGTTGATATCTGAATGATGCCTGTAGCTGCACCCATCATTCAGATATCCCCGCACAAAGTCAAGGACGTCGTATGACGGCCGGCGGGCCGGAAGTGGTTAAAACGCTTTTTTTTTTTTTAACACAAAGTTGTCCATTTATACAATATTTCTAACACATAGCATGTACATACCAAAAATGACACCCCAAAATAGATTCTCCTACTCCTCCTGAGTACGGTGATACCACATGTGTGAGATTTCCACAGCCTGGCCACATACAGAGGCTCGGTATGGCTGAGCATGGCGAGGTATGGCTGAGCATGGCTGGGTATTGCAGGGTATTGCAGAGTATCGCCGACTATGACTGGGTATGGCAGAGTATGGCTGGGTATCACCGAGTATTGCAGAGTATGGCTGGGTATGGCAGAGTATTGCGGGTTATGGCAGAGTATTGCAGATTTTTGCGGGGTATTGCAGGGTATGGCTGGGTATCACTGAGTATTGCAGAGTATGGCTGGGTATTGCAGAGTATTGTGGGATATTTCGGGGTATTGCAGGGTATGGCAGAGTATTTCGGGGTATTGCAGGGTATGGCAGAGTATTGCGGGGTATTGCAGAGTATTGCGGGGTATTGCAGGGTATGGCAGAGTATTGCAGAGTATGGCACAGTGTTGCGGGGTATGGCAGAGTATTGCGGGGTATGGCAGGGTATGGCAGAGTATTGCAGAGTAAGGCACAGTGTTGCGGGGTATTGCAGGATATGGCAGAGTATTGCAGGGTATGGCAGAGTATTGCAGGGTATGGCAGAGTATTGCAGGGGCATTGCAGAGTATTGTGGGGCTTTGCAGAGTATTGTGGGGCATTGCAGAATATTGTGGGGCATTGCAGAATATTGTGGGGCATTGCAGAATATTGTGGGGCATTGCAGAATATTGTGGGGCATTGCAGAATATTGTGGGGCATTGCAGAGTATTGTGGGACATTGCAGAGTATTGTGGGGCATTGCAGAGTATTGTGGGGCATTGCAAAGTATTGTGGGGCATTGCAGAGGGCATTGCAGAGTATTGTGGGGCATTGTAGAGTATTGCACAGCATTGCAGGGCATTGCAGAGTAGTGAGGGATGGCTGAGCATGGATGGATGGATGGCTGGATGTCTCTGTACAGCGCTGTGGGCACTACAGATGCAGCCCACAATGCTGCTACCATCCATCCATCCCCCTCTCCGCTTACAGTGTACCGATCGGTACACAGGAGGGGAGGAGAGGAACCGGCGTCATGAGATGACGCCGGTTTGTTTACATGTGATCGCTCCGTCATTTGACGGAGCGTTCACATGGTAAACGGCCGCGATTAGCGGCGATTTACCGAGATCCGTGATGCGACCCGGCGGTCACGGATGCTCTCGAGTTCGCGCCCTAGGGGGCGCGCGAGAGCAGAATTCTGGGAGGACGTCCCTGGACGCCCTCCAAGAGTTAAGCAACCGCCCTGTAGTCGTCATTTGGCTATAGGCCGGTTGTTAAGTGGTTAAAGAGGAGGTCCACTTAAACAAAAAATATTAAAAGCCAGCAGCTACAAATACTGCAGCAGCTGACTTTTAATAAATGGACACTTACCTGTCCCAGGGTCCAGCGATGTCGGCAACCGAAGCCGATCGCTCACTCGCTCGTCTCTCAGTTTCCCCCACCGCCATCCTCGGTCAGGGAATCAGGAAGTGAAGCGTTGCGGCTTCACTGCCCGGTTCCCTACTGCGCATGCGCGAGTCGCGCTGCGCGTCTACACTGGTCCCCTTTACGTTGTGGGAACTGTGTATTTCCCAGAACACAACGGGGGTGGGCGGGCATTTGCGGCTAGCTATTCCCGGAAGTGGGTGCAGATACCTGTATAATACAGGTATCTGCACCCCCCTCCCCCCTGAAAGGTGCCAATTGAGGCACCGGAGGGGGGAAGGAATACGATGAGCGGAAGTTCCACTTTAGGGTGGAACTCCGCTTTAACCATTTTCTATGGACATTTATATTTAATTCACATGCTGCCATCTAGTGACCTTTCGTGGTAATGCACTTGTTTTCTTATGTTCTTTTTCTCTTATGTTATGACACACTTCCTTTGTATGTAATGCTCCACCCTTCCTCCTGAGACTGTACTTCCTGTGTCATGAATGAAGCTAACAGGCCACATGTATACTGCATAGTAAGCTACAGACAATATCATCTTCTGACCGCATAAATACCACAACCTATTCATCTGTTTGTATCCTGTCATCTGCTGTAACCTGATGTTCAGAATAAAAGCATCTGGGCGGCACAGTGGTGTAGTGGTTAGCACTTTCACCTAGCAGTAAGAAGGGTCGCTGGTTCGAATCCCAATCATGACACTACCTGCCTGGAGTTTGCATGCTCTCCCTGTGCCTGCGTGGGTTTCCTCCGGGTACTCCGGTCTCCTCCCACACTCCAAACACATGCTGGTAGGTTAATTGGATCCTGTCTAAATTGTCCCTAGCATATGTATGTGTGTTAGGGACCGTAGATTGTAAGCACCTTGAGGGTAGGGACTGATGTGAATGTACAATGTATATGTAAAGCGCTGCGTAAATTGACAGTGCTATATAAGTACCTGAAATAAATAAATAAAGCACCTTTGTGGATGGAATCGGTATTTGGCGAGTTCAAACTATCTGATGAGGATTGTCCTCAGTGATTATATCTATTACAGGCCAGGCATAGAGGTCTCCTAAGGGATAAGTCGCTTCACAACAATCGAGTCAGAATAAGAGGCATGGTGGGACTTGTAGTTCCACAACAGTTGGCGGGCCACAGGTTGGGCACCCTAGGGCAATCAATGGGTAAACGTGTGCCAAAGGCCTCATGCACACTGAGAGTTATAAAAAACACCAGTAGCGTTAGTTGTAGAAAGCTGTAGAATGAGTTTGCGGCATTTTCCAGCTTTTTTTTTTTTTTTTTTTAGCAAAACTACTTCCACAAAAGCTTATGGCTCAAAAACGCTGAATAGCTGCGTTTTTCAGCCTTTATCAGAGTTAAAGAAGTTTTACAGCTGAAAAACTCCTCTTCAAATCCACTAGTTCTGGGGCTTTTTAGCCAGAAAACGCCTCTGCCAAAAAATCGCTGATAACAGCCTATGTGTGCATGGACACATAGGATAACATGCTGGGGAGTGTACTGGCTGCCGAAAAATGAACCATTGAAGTGGCTCTAAAGGCAAGGAAGCTGCCATCTTGGTCTCTGTTTAATCTTCAACTGCCATGATGCTGCACATGTGATCAGCTCCGACGCCAGCCTTTGGATGATTTGACAGTTTGGTTGAGATCGCAATCAATGTGACAGTTACATTCACGGCATGTGCAGGAAAGGTAACTTTTCTGAAACTGTTAAATTTATGGGTTTACTTCGCTTTAAGGTAAAAAACTTTCTGTGTGCAGCAGCTCTCCTAATACTTACTCGGGTTGCACCAATACCGATACTAGTATCGGTGCCGATACCGAGTATTTGCCTGAGTACTTGTACTCCGGCAAATGCTCCGATGCTTACGCCGCTCCTGTCCCCCCCTCTGTATACGTCGCTCCTGTCCCCCCCCTCTGTATACGCCGCTCCTGTCCCCCCCTCTGTATACTCCGCTCCTGTCCCCCCCTCTGTATACTCCGCTCCTGTCCCCCCCTCTGTATACTCCGCTCCTGTCCCCCCCCTCTGTATACTCCGCTCCTGTCCCCCCCCTCTGTATACTCTGCTCCTGTCCCCCCCTCTGTATACTCCGCTCCTGTCCCCCCCTCTGTATACTCCGCTCCTGTCCCCCCCTCTGTATACTCCGCTCCTGTCCCCCCCTCTGTATACTCCGCCCCTGTCCCCCCCTCTGTATACTCCGCTCCTGTCCCCCCCCTGTATATGCCGCTCCTGCCCCCCCCTCTGTATACACCGCTCCTGCCCCCCCCTCTGTATACTCCTGTCCCCCTCTGTATAATCCACTCCTGTCCCCCCCTCTGTATACTCCGCTCCCCTCTGTATACTCCGCTCCTGTCCCCCCTCTGTATACGCCGCTCCTATCCCCCCTCTGTATACGCCGCTCCTGTCCCCCCTCTGTATACTCCGCCCCTGTCACCCCCTCTGTATACTCCGCTCCTGTCCCCCCCTCTGTATACGCCGCTCCTGTCCCCTCCTCTGTATACGCCGCTCCTGTCCCCCCCTCTGTATACGCCGCTCCTGCCCCCCCCTCTGTATACACCGCTCCTGCCCCCCCCTCTGTATACTCCTGTCCCCCTCTGTATAATCCACTCCTGTCCCCCCCTCTGTATACTCCGCTCCCCTCTGTATACTCCGCTCCTGTCCCCCCTCTGTATACGCCGCTCCTATCCCCCCTCTGTATACGCCGCTCCTGTCCCCCCTCTGTATACTCCGCCCCTGTCACCCCCTCTGTATACTCCGCTCCTGTCCCCCCCTCTGTATACGCCGCTCCTGTCCCCTCCTCTGTATACGCCGCTCCTGTCCCCCCCTCTGTATACGCCGCTCCTGCCCCCCCTCTGTATATGCCGCTCCTACCCCCCCCTCTGTATATGCCGCTCCCCTCTGTATACTCCGCTCCTGTCCCCCCTCTGTATACGCCGCTCCTGCCCCCCCTCTGTATACGCCGCTCCTGTCCCCCCTCTGTATACGCCGCTGCTGTCCCCCCCCTCTGTATATGCCGCTCCTGTCCCCCCCTCTGTATACGCCGCTCCTGTCCCCCCCCTCTGTACACTCCTGTCCCCCTCTGTATAATCCGCTCCTGTCCCCCCCTCTGTATACTCCGCTCCTGCCCCCCCTCTGTATACGCCGCTCCTGTCCCCCCTCTGTATACGCTGCCCCTGTCCCCCCTCTGTATACTCAGCTCCTGTCCCCCCCCCCCTGTATATGCCGCTCCTGTCTCCCCCCCTCTGTATACTCCTGTCCCCCTCTGTATAATCCGCTCCTGTCCCCCCCTCTGTATACTCCGCTCCTGTCCCCCCCTCTGTATACTCCGCTCCCCTCTGTATACTCCGCTCCTGTCCCCCCTCTGTATACGCCGCTCCTGTCCCCCCTCTGTATACGCCGCTCCTGTCCCCCCTCTGTATACGCCGCTCCTGTCACCCCCTCTGTATACGCCGCTCCTGCCCCCCCCCCTCTGTATACGCCGCTCCTGTCCCCCCCCCTCTGTATACGCCGCTCCTGTCCCCCCCCCTCTGTATACGCCGCTCCTGTCCCCCCTCTGTATACGCCGCTCCTGTCCCCCCCTCTGTATACGCCGCTCCTGTCCCCCCCTCTGTATACGCCGCTCCTGTCCCCCCTTCTGTATACTCCACTCCTGTCTCCCCTCCGTGTAGATGTACTCCGCTCCTGTCCCCCCCTCTGTATACTCCACTCCTGTCCCCCCCCTCTGTATACTCCGCTCCTGTCCCCCCCCCTCTGTATACTCCACTCCTGTCCCCCCTTCTGTATACTCCACTCCTGTCCCCCCTTCTGTATACTCCGCTCCTGTCCCCCCCTCTGTATACTCCGCCCCTGTCCCCCCCTCTGTATACTCCGCCCCTGTCCCCCCCTCTGTATACTCCGCTCCTGTCCCCCCCCTGTATATGCCGCTCCTGCCCCCCCCCTCTGTATACACCGCTCCTGCCCCCCCCTCTGTATACTCCTGTCCCCCTCTGTATAATCCACTCCTGTCCCCCCCTCTGTATACTCCGCTCCCCTCTGTATACTCCGCTCCTGTCCCCCCTCTGTATACGCCGCTCCTATCCCCCCTCTGTATACGCCGCTCCTGTCCCCCCTCTGTATACTCCGCCCCTGTCACCCCCTCTGTATACTCCGCTCCTGTCCCCCCCTCTGTATACGCCGCTCCTGTCCCCTCCTCTGTATACGCCGCTCCTGTCCCCCCCTCTGTATACGCCGCTCCTGCCCCCCCCTCTGTATATGCCGCTCCTACCCCCCCCTCTGTATATGCCGCTCCCCTCTGTATACTCCGCTCCTGTCCCCCCTCTGTATACGCCGCTCCTGCCCCCCCTCTGTATACACCGCTCCTGTCCCCCCTCTGTATACGCCGCTGCTGTCCCCCCCCTCTGTATATGCCGCTCTTGTCCCCCCCTCTGTATACGCCGCTCCTGTCCCCCCCCCTCTGTACACTCCTGTCCCCCTCTGTATAATCCGCTCCTGTCCCCCCCTCTGTATACTCCGCTCCTGCCCCCCCTCTGTATACGCCGCTCCTGTCCCCCCTCTGTATACGCTGCCCCTGTCCCCCCTCTGTATACACAGCTCCTGTCCCCCCCCCCTGTATATGCCGCTCCTGTCCCCCCCCTCTGTATACTCCTGTCCCCCTCTGTATAATCTGCTCCTGTCCCCCCCTCTGTATACTCCGCTCCTGCCCCCCCCTCTGTATACTCCGCTCCCCTCTGTATACTCCGCTCCTGTCCCCCCTCTGTATACGCCGCTCCTGTCCCCCCTCTGTATACGCCGCTCCTGTCACCCCCTCTGTATACGCCGCTCCTGCCCCCCCCCCCCTCTGTATACGCCGCTCCTGTCCCCCCCCCTCTGTATACGCCGCTCCTGTCCCCCCCCCTCTGTATACGCCGCTCCTGTCCCCCCCCCTCTGTATACGCCGCTCCTGTCCCCCCCTCTGTATACGCCGCTCCTGTCCCCCCTTCTGTATACTCCACTCCTGTCTCCCCTCCGTGTAGATGTACTCCGCTCCTGTCCCCCCCTCTGTATACTCCACTCCTGTCCCCCCCCTCTGTATACTTCACTCCTGTCCCCCCCCCCTCTGTATACTCCACTCCTGTCCCCCCTTCTGTATACTCCACTCCTGTCCCCCCTTCTGTATACTCCACTCCTGTCTCCCCTCCGTGTAGATGTACTCCGCTCCTGTCCCCCCCTCCGTGTAGATGTACTCAGCTCCTGTCCAGTGATCACTGACTCTTGTGTAGGGAAATTTATGATCAGTGCTGTATCACTAATATATATGTTTGATGTGTTAATACATTATATTGTGTATTCTTCTGTCAGCACTACAGAACAAGTGAACAAACATGTTTGTCTCTTAAAATATATGTTGCCAGCAAGTTAAGATAAACATTCTGTAGTGTAAGCTGTTTTAGATGGTAATCACATTGTAAGCAGTAGTGTGAAGATGCAAGTCATTGTATGTGATGCGCTGATAACAATAAGTCACGGAATGTTAAGTCATCATTCTACGTCATCATAGCTCTGAAAAATATCGACAAAGCAGAAAAGCTAGGTGTGTCTACCATAGAATGGGTATAAAAGTAGGAAAGTTGTCATATTCTCTAGAGCACGGCTAAGGCACATTAATTTTGTGTATAGCTCTGTTCTCCATATATATATATGCAATAAAACTTTTGAATTTGGAGCCATTTTGTTTTCAGGTAATTAATCCTTTTACATCAATGGTGCCGTAGAAGGACCCGGATTGCCAAACTGAACACAGGATCTGTGGTCTATCTGACGTGCAACTGCAATGAGACAAGGGCCCAAGGGTGAATAAAAATGTTCTCCCTGATTGTCTGGTTGATCTTGTACGGCGGGGGGAACACAGATCGTGTGTCAAAACGCAATCAAAAGAACCTGGGCAAAAGGGGTGATATTTTATGTCTTGTTTGTCTACTAACTTGAATGAATGGGTTCCTGAGCCATAGTCATTAGGGCTGCTGGCTGTAAGTCCTTCGGGATTTACGAAGAATTAGGCTGCGCTGGCTTCACGCCTGGCCAGTCCAACAGAGGTGTATGAAAGTGTGAGTGTGTGGGGAAAGTTGGGGTCTCAAGGTGAGGAGAACCCCTTTCCAAGCAAATGTGAAGAGTGAACATTATTGTCTGTTATATTAAACAGTTGTCTTTTTAACTAACGCAGAGTACTAAATTGTTTTAAGTGTGAATGAGAGGGTTGCCTAAACGTCAAAAGCTGGAAAGCCTGGGTTTATAGCCTAAGGTGAGGCCATACATGTATGTGCTGTTTTGATGCCTATGACGTCAACAGGTGCCCTCTGAGTGAAAGTGTATTGTCTAAATGTCATAAAACTATACTAATTATTGATACTCATGCATACTAATTGAAAGGTGTTAACAGCTACCCTGTATGAATGGGGTTTTTTTCTAACGGGGTTCATAGAGTAAAATAAGATTTTGCCTAAATGAATAGTACTGGTAATCTTTGTACAAATTCTTTACTTGTTTTTGAAATACTGACGGTTTTATTGGGGGCAATTGCTTGGTTACTATTAGCAATAATTGTGCTTAGACCAAGAGATAGAACCGTACCCCCAGAGCACAACACGCTAGAAGGGGGAGAATACATAAAATTGCATAACCTTGCTGATGTGTTCAAGCAATGAATGTGGGCAACTTGGGGTGTTAGTAGATACCTTGTTCATCTGTTATATCATATTGTTTGTAGTGTGTATGCTGCTAAAGATCTGGAGAGATAGACAGCGTGGTTTCCCTGTGTGTGATCTCCAATTCATGCTATAACAAACTGTGCCACAAAAGTCCAGTATACAGCCTCATCCAAGTAGGGGGTGAGGACGTGCTTTCAGTGGAAGAGAGCACAAGGGGAGTATTGGCCAGCTCCCATAGGAAAGGAAAAGTAACTGGAACCTCACTGACGATCCAGTAATGGGGAATCAGGTGGGAGGAGGTGCTAAAGTTTACGGGGCGCCATTGACACCCCGGGAGGAAGTCAAGGCCCGCTATGGAAAGTGGGTAGTGAAGTACCTAAAGAAATGGCACAGTTTGGCAAAGGCAATGGATTGGCCAGTACCCATACAGGGAACATTTGATGTCAGAGTTTGGACAGCATTACACCATAACTTTAAGAGTAGGATGACTGAGCCTAATGAAGTTGCAGCATGGGCCAGATGGGAGGCAGAGGCATATGGGAAAACAGCTAAGGTCCTAGTTGCAACACTGCCCAAGGTATCGGAGGAAGAAGGTGAGTTATATTGCTAGTACACATATGTTAGCAAAAACACTCATCAGAAACCCAAGTAAGCCTGTCTCTGACCAACTAATATCTAGTAGTGGGCCCCCCCACCATATGTCACATCATCTACCGCTATTGGAACAGGTGCTATAGAAGCATCTGCGCCAATGAGAGAGGAGGTGATGCAAGGATGTATACCAGACACACCTAAGGGTAAATATTGGTATCAGAAGCCAGGATGGAGTAGCATGCCTCCGTCCAAGTTGCTGAGTACAGAAGATTCGCCAGAGGTAAGTTGGCAGGATAAAAGTTTCCTAAGAACACCTGTCGGGATGACAACAATACAAGGGGTGAGTATGCAACAAGAAAGAATTTACCCACCTCTCCCCCCTGACTCAGATGACAAAGAAGTAATAACTTCTAAACAAGGGGGGACAGGGAGGTTATTACCAGTAAGAGAGCAGAGAGCTTATAATAAGAGTGAATTAACAGTGACTATAGTTCACCATATGCCCTGGACTCCTGGGAGATGAATACTTTCTTGAATTCAATCCCAAGCCCAGGCATAGTCCTCATCTGTTTGCTAAGCAGCTATGCAACATAGCTGCAAGCCACAGAGCAAATTGGGAGGACATGTTACGAATCATAAAGGGGGTGTCAGGAATAAGTGATGCTGACCTTATGATACAGGAGGCAAGGTTAGTAAAATCAGAATATTTAGGGGTCTTCAAACGGGACTCACCGAAATTGGCACTAGAAGAGTGTGAGAAATTGAAGGAGAGGATAGGGAAGATCTCTCCGGCAGCTTCCTGGAATAAGGTGAGTTCAATGACCCAAGAATGTAAAGAGGAAGTGCACCAATGCACTGATCGGTTTAGGAATGCAGTCCTTGAGACTGGGCAGGACCCAGATAGTCCAGCCTTGGCCTCAATGATTGTCACCATGTGGGGTACAGGTTTGAAAAAATCTGTTCAGGAAAAGTTAACCACACGTTATCCTGAGTGGAAGACCATGAGCCTACAAGCTCTGACCTCAGTGGCATCCCATGTCCAAAAGAATATGGATGACACTGAGGCAAGAAAGCCACAAAAGGTGTTGCTCTCCTACCTCCCACCAAAAGAAGCCCCACAGGACGAAAAGGGGAGGGAGGGTGGGAGACCAAGAGCTATGGGTGTGTGTTTGAACTGCCAAAAACCTGGCCACATTGCTAAATTTTGCCGTGCACCCAGGAAAAGTGGCATGGATGCATGGGGAAAGAGGGATTGACGGGCAGAGGCCCCAGTGTGGTCAGTAATATCTGAAACTGATGGTAATGATGCTTTTGTAAAAAAAATTTTTGGCAGAACAAAATTGTAAGGTAGCTAAAGATAAGCTACAGTGGTGCCAGGAAAAAGTTGTTTTCCTGGGGCACTGTATCTTTAAAGGGGGTAAACACCTAACCTCAGAAAGGAAAGAGGTGATACGTTCATACCCCCTTCCAAAGAATCAAAGGTCTCTAAGAGCATTTTTGGGTTTGGTTGGTTACTGCAGACAATGGATCCCAAATATGTCCCAAATAGCTAAACCATTGTATGCTTTAACCTCAGGTAAGGTTGTGCATTTTGAATTGTCTGCTGAGGAGATACAGGCTATAGAGGCATTAAAGGCTGCTGATAAGCATAAACCTGTGGGATAATTTTCCCAGCCTCTTGATCCTGTAATCTCAACAGCAGCACCTTGTGTGAAAGCCACGGCAGCATCAGCCATGTTAGTGGAGAAAACTGCTGAAATTGTGTTGGGGAACACCCTGATTCTCATGGTCCCCCATGCAGTGGAGCAGGTGCTGGGACATCTTAACACGAGACACTTATCTGCTGCTAGGTTAACTAGGTATGAACTGGCTTTGCTTACACCAAGTAATATCGTCATTAAGAGGTGTGATGTTTTAAATCCAGTCACTTTGTTACCCATTCGGCCTACTCCAGTGGAGTGGGTACATGACTGTTGTCACACAACTGAGGCCTACTATGAGCTCCCAGTGATGGTACAGAATTTTGCCCTGGAGAACCCAGAGCTGGAACTGTGGCTAGATGGTTCCAGGTATTACACTGAGAAAGGTTCTCCCGTCACTGGTTTGGCTGTGGTAAGTCAGAAGAAAGCAATTTTCCAGAGGGCTCTACCAAATCATTGTTCTGCCCAAGTGGCGGAGTTGGAGGCCTTGATAAAAGCGTGTGAATTGGCAGAGGGTAAATCAGTGAATATATACACTGATTCTCGTTATGCCCGCGGTGCTAAACATAATTTTTCTATTCTATGGAAAAGCTGTAATTTTTTGACATCTCAGGGCAAGCTTATTAAAAACTCTGCTCAGGTGAAGGCCCTACTTGAAGCTATCACTTTGCCCGCTGCAGTTGCAGTGGTCAAGGTGAAGGCTCACACAAAAGCGTCTGATGCTGTTGCAATGGGTAACCAAAGGGCAGATGAGGCAGCTAAGGTAGCTGCCTTGCTCCCCCTGGTGGTGAGTGATGATGAAAGAGTATTTCCTAAAAGGGATACAGACACTCAAACCCTACAACAATTGCAGAGCACAGCATCTCGAGAGGTAATCAATAAGTGGAAAAAGAACAATTGTCATTACAATGAGGATATCGGTATTTGGCTCCATGAGGATGGGAGGCCTTGTGCCCCTCCTTCGATGTACCCTTCTCTTTGTTCAATGGCACATCTCCCTTCTCATGTAGCCAAAGGGGGGATGGTTGATCTGATATGGAAATTGTGGTATGCACCAGGCATTGAAGAAGTAGCTAAACAGTATTGTCAGGCTTGCTTGATCTGTGCACAATATAATCCAGGGAAACGGGTAAAAACTCCTCAGGGTCACATTCCGAGGGCTCTATATCCCTTCCAGAGATTCAGATAGAGGAAGTCACTTTACTGGGCAGGTAATGAAAGAGGTACTTGCAGCCTTTTAACATTGAGCAACGCTTACACACTCTTTACAACCCCACAGCTAGTGGTAAGGTAGAAAAATACAACGGGCTACTAAAAGCCAAGTGGGGTAAAATTACAGCTGAGACAGGGCTAAATTGGCTCCAAGGGTTGTCTATAGCTCTGTTTGCATTGAGAACTACACCTAAACAAAAAGGGAAGCTCTCTCCCTATGAAATATTATTTGGGTCAGTACCAAAGACAGGTTTGTACTATCCACAGGCTTTAGCAAGATCATATGGGTCACTCACTGAATATGTCATCGGGTTACACAGGCATTTAAATTGATTGCACAAGAAAATATATTCATCTCTTCCAGACCCAGATGTCTTTGAAGGGACTCGTGACCTGCAGCCAGGTGACTGGGTAATGGTGAAAAAGCATCAGAGGAGGGGTCTGGATCCCAGGTGGACAGGACCCTACCAGGTGCTACTTACTACAGCTACAGCAGTGAAGCTGGAAAATAGGGATACTTGGATACATGCTTCACATTGTAAACGTGTACATTCTGCAATTGTATCTGAGCAGTAGGACCAGTTCTCCTGCCTAAGGATTCTGTGTCCTCAGCAAGACACTGCTCAGAATGTGATCATATCTCTCTAGTCGTTGCAGGAACATCTACCAAGAAGTTGTGCTGTGTTTAAAGTACCCGATGAAGGATCATGAGTGCCTGGAAAAACTTACTGCTGTTGGCGTGGTGTGGGCTTGTGGATGGTCAAACATATCTGAATAGGATGATCCAATTACATGAGGTGATCAGTACTCAATTCAATCTCTCTAACTATTGGGTGTGTTCTATGATTCCCCTAAGTGTGAGACATAAACCGATAGTAGCTATAGCAGTTACAGATCCCAATTTATTTTATGCAATATTGATAAAAGAAACAGCCAATAGTACCCTAGCTGAGAAAGAAAAAGGTCTGTTAGTGCAGGGAATATCAGGAAAAGGAATAGGACTAATCCTTAACCATAGTGCTGACCCAGAGATGGTTGAAATGGGGATTACTGATTATTATCAGGATCCTGGGAATGTTCAGGTTGTGGTGAATGGTGGTTTTAGCATAGAAAACCAAACTTTTTGTCAGTGCCTTAAGGATTGCTCTAACTGTTTTGCTGGGGGCGATCTTAGGAGCTGTGCTATGTTTGTATTTGTGTTTTAAGATAGTCATGTGTGCATGTGTAGCAATGTCTAAGGTAAAGATGAGACCTGATAAGAAAACCTCAGATGTTTCTCTTGCTTTCCCAAAGGAAGAAAATTGCAGAAAGAGAAATGCCAGACCTATCCTCCATCTTTGATGGCCCCTGCAGTTGTCTGTCCTGTTATGCTGCTGAAGCAGAAATGCCTGAACTAGAGTTTGGACCTGAAATTGAGAATGTATCCACCCAGAGGATTTATGAAATATTTGAAGAATCTCTAAACCCTACTACAGTCGCTACCATGAACTTTGAACTAGAACAATTAAGCTGTGCTACTGGACCCAGTTCCCTACCCAGTGCTGAAGAATCACCAGAAAAGAATCAGGAGTCTGTTTATTCTGATGATTCATGCCAAATAGTGGAAGATGAACAGACTGTGCGAGAACTTTGGGTGGTGGGACATTCATATATATACATTGGGCCCATAATAAGGCATTACAAGTGGGCATGGAGAATTTGGGCTGTGATCCTAACAAGATAAGAGTAGTTTGGGTGGTGTTAGGGGAATGCGCTGGAAAGCTTTGAGGCCACTCTTGTTGGAGGCGGCTGGTCATTGCCCTACTCCTCTTGGCATTATCATCCACTTAGGTGGTAATGATGTGGGGAGAAAAAGGAATCTTGAATTGATTTCTTTGATGAAAGGAGATCTGAAGTGGATTTCAGAGTATTTCCCTGACACCATTCTAGTGTTCTCTTCCATTGTTCTTAGACCCTGTTGGAGTCGGGGAGAAAAATGGAGGGGAAGGAGAAGAAATAATGTTCTACAAAGGTTTTTGTGTAAGGAAAAAGGGTATATGTACCATAATCATTCTTTGGAAGGAGAACAGCTTGATCTCTTCCGAGATGATGGGGTTCACCTGAGTAATGAAGGAAATTGCATTTTTGTGTCTAGTTTAAAGCGGATGGTGGAGTTCTGTTTGTTTATGGGGGATGTGAATTTTTAGTTAGAGTGTGGATGATTGATGTGTGCAATGGCTAAATAAAAATTAAAGTTTGCTTGAATGAATAGTTGATGACTCTGTCCCATTAATTCCAACTCTTCGAGGGTAACATTTACCCAGTTCATGAGTATGGCTACTCCAGCTCGTGGATGTCGGTAGAGGAGATGGAATGGACAGTGTCTAGATCTTAGGAGGATAGTAAGGAACTAAAGTATTGTAACCTTCCTTTACACCAAAAGATCTGTGAACGGGGATGAGTGTGGGAGAGTAGAGGACTTATATCTTTACATTTCCATACTTAAAAATATAAATATTTTGAAGGGTCTTATACACCCGTGGTCCCTTTCATTTTCAGGTCGGTGGAAGGGAATGACAATTAGTGATCGGCAATGATCAAAGGGGGGAAATGTGTAGGGAAATTTATGATCAGTGCTGTATCACTAATATATATGTTTGATGTGTTAATACATTATATTGTGTATTCTTCTGTCAGCACTACAGAACAAGTGAACAAACATGTTTGTCTCTTAAAATATATGTTGCCAGCAAGTTAAGATAAACATTCTGTAGTGTAAGCTGTTTTAGATGGTAATCACATTGTAAGCAGTAGTGTGAAGATGCAAGTCATTGTATGTGATGCGCTGATAACAATAAGTCACGGAATGTTAAGTCATCATTCTACGTCATCATAGCTCTGAAAAATATCGACAAAGCAGAAAAGCTAGGTGTGTCTACCATAGAATGGGTATAAAAGTAGGAAAGTTGTCATATTCTCTAGAGCACGGCTAAGGCACATTAATTTTGTGTATAGCTCTGTTCTCCATATATATATATGCAATAAAACTTTTGAATTTGGAGCCATTTTGTTTTCAGGTAATTAATCCTTTTACACTCTGTCCAATCATAATTGAGCATCGTAAACTGTGTTTATGATGCTTCAGTTTATGAATGGAGAGGAGCCTCTGTCTCCTGTCCATTCATCTTCAGTGCAGCTGAGGCTGCTGAGAAAGGGACTGGGGAATCTGTGTCCTCAGTCCCTTTCTGTTTCTCAAAAGTGAGATGTCAGGGGTCTATTAAGACCCCTGATAGCTCACCAAAGCCCCCCCCCACCCACAGGGCTGAAAAAAAAAATAAAGAATTGTAATAAATAAATATTTAAAGGGTTAAATTGTAACATTAAAAAATAAAATAGAAAAACACACTGACACCGTCCACTCCCCCCCCCCCCCCCAAAAAAAAATTGTAAAAAAAATAAATTGTAAAAAATAAAAAACTACTGACACAGTCCGCGCGTCATCAGTGCTGCATATTAGTGCCACTGTCACGTGACATGATCAAAGTATCGGTAATCAATATCGTCGAGTACTTGAAAAAAAGTATTGGTACGTGTACTCAGTCTTAAATTTAGTGGTATTGGTGCAACCCTAATACTTACCTGAGCCCCCTCTCTATCCAGCTATGTTGTATGAGAGATTCGGCTGTCTAAAACTCTCCCTCAACTTGGGTACAACCAGCCTGCCGGATTCGCTTCCAATTATTGCAAGCAGCTGTTACTATATTAAGATCATCAATATAATATAATAATCACGGTCTTGTTTTCTCCTGGCGGGTCCATGCTGGGAGATGACAATGGCTTAGCAGGAGGGATTCTCCTGTCAGCACGGTCTGTCTTGATGTGGAATGTGCTGCTTTTTACTACAGATCTTGGTTTCTTATCCCTGCTACAGCGCAGGCTTACTTTGCCGGGAGAGCGTCTATTGATGTCCTCCGGTGATCGTGCTACCCACGTGCCCCTTGTGGCGAGCTTTGTGATCACTGAGCTAAGGACTCAGCTGATCTCAGATCAGGGTAAAGGGCTGATCACAGATGTAAACACAAGTCAGATTATCGCCTTTCCTTTCCTCACGCTGACAGCATGAAAAGAGAAGAGAGCCGATAACTGACTTGTGTTAAAGGGACATCGGCACTGATTACAGTGCTGCCAATCAGTTCCTCCTCATCCGTGTCACCCATCAGTGCTAATCAGCGCCACCTATCAGTGCCCATCAGTGTCACCTAGCAACGTCCATCAGGGCAACCTATCAGTGCCACCTATCAATACCCAACAGTGCCACTTAACAGAGCCCATCGGTGTCGCCTATCAGTGCTAACCGGACCCACCTATCAGTGCCCAACAGTGCAGCCTATCAGTGCCACCTATCAGTGTCACCTATCAATGCCCATCAGTGCAGCCTATCAGTGTCGCCTATTAATGCCCATCAGTGTCGCCTATCAATGCCCATCAGTGCAGCCTATCAGTGTCGCCTATTAATGCCCATCAGCGCCGCCTATCAGTGCAGCCTATCAATGCCCATCAGTGTCGCCTATCAATGCCCATCATTGCAGCCTATTAGTGCCCATTAGTGCAGCCCATCAGCACCACCTATCAGTGCCCATCAGTGTCGCCTATCAATGCCCAATAGTGCAGCCTATCAGAGCCCATCAGCCCCACCTATCAGAGGAGAAAAATGACCTGTTTTAAAAAAAGTTTTAGCTATGAAAAAAAGTTTTGTTTTTTGTTTTTTTCAAAATGTTCGGTGTTTGTTTAGCACAAAATAAATACCCCAGCGATGACTAAATACCACCGAAAGAAAGCTCTATTTGATCCCTTTCACACTGGGGCGATTTGCAGGCGCTAAAATGGGGTGAAGTGCCCAGTATTGGGGGGAGTGACCTCTATTGGGGGGGCAGGAAGGGGGGGAGCAGGAAGGTGGGGAACGCCCATATTGGGGGGGGGTGCCCACATTGGGGGGGCAGGAATGCCAATATTGGGGGGACAGGAAGGGGGGAGCACCCATATTGGGGGGCAGGAATGCCCATATTGGGGGGGCAGGAAGGGGGTGAAGTGCCCATATTCGGGGGGCAGGAAAGGGGGTGAAGTGCCCATATTGGGGGGGGCAGGAAGGGGGTGAAGTGCCCATATTGGGGGGGCAGGAAGGGGGTGAAGTGCCCAGTATTGGGGGGAGTGACCTCTATTGGGGGGGCAGGAAGGGGGGGAACGCCCATATTGGGGGGGGAGTGCCCACATTGGGGGGGCAGGAATGCCAATATTGGGGGGACAGGAAGGGGGGAGCACCCATATTGGGGGGCAGGAATGCCCATATTGGGGGGGCAGGAAGGGGGTGAAGTGCCCATATTCGGGGGGCAGGAAAGGGGGTGAAGTGCCCATATTGGGGGGGGCAGGAAGGGGGTGAAGTGCCCATATTGGGGGGGCAGGAAGGGGGTGAAGTGCCCAGTATTGGGGGGAGTGACCTCTATTGGGGGGGCAGGAAGGGGGGGAACGCCCATATTGGGGGGGGGAGTGCCCACATTGGGGGGGCAGGAATGCCCATATTGGGGGGACAGGAAGGGGGGAGCACCCATATTGGGGGGCAGGAATGCCCATATTGGGGGGGCAGGAAGGGGGGGAGCGCCCATATTGGGGGGGCAGGAATGCCCATATTGGGGGGCAGCGCCCATATTGGGAGGGAGTGCCCATATAGGAGAGCAGTGCCCATATTGGGGGGGCAGGAATGCCCATATTGGGGGAGCAGCAATGCCCATATTGGGAGGGAGTGCCCATATAGGAGAGCAGTGCCCATATTGGGGGGACAGGAAGGGGGGAGTGCCCAGTATTGGGGGGTCAGGAAGTGGCCGGTATTGGGGGGGCAGTGCCCAGTATTAGGGGGTCGCCCAGTATTGGGGGGCAGGAAGTGGCCGGTATTGGGGGGGGGCAGGAAGGGGGGAGTGCTCAGTATTGGGGGGCAGGAAGTGGCCGGTATTTGGATAAAGAAGATCGTCCAGTTCCAATAGAGCTGAAGTACAGGAGGGATACCAGAGACACAGAGACATGACATGGTCAGGGTTGTGATTGTAATCTCTCCCTCACATAGAACAGAAGTGAGAGGACATTCCGACCACTCCCTGAGAGAACAGCCCGCCAACTCCGCTCACTGAGTGACGCCAGAGGAGGGGCGGGTCCTCCCTCGGTACAGCCCCGCCCCTTACCACACCCCCCAATCCTCAGCTACTACGAGCGGACGGACGGAGCCACGCAGAGCAGCACGAGGTGAGCACAACCGTTCACCGGACACCGCGCGGGTCATTCCTCTCACCTCAGACCAGTGTCCTCATTCCCGCACTTTCAGCCCTTCCATTGGCTGGCTGCCCTCCACCCTTTTCCCCGCTGGCCTGGCGCGCACCGAGAGTGGGCGTGGTTTCAGCGGTCGAACTGTTTTGCCGCCCATTTTTGTAGTAGTGACAGGAAGAGCGGCCCGATCACTGAGATCCCCTCATCACTTCCCCGCCATTATCCGGGGACAACCAGCGACTCTCCCGGATGTTGTCACCCTGTGAGGGACGGGCGGAGAGAGATCAGGAAAGTTCACGTTTTACAGAAAACATTTTATAGGTAGAACGTCATCACATTCACCCCATCGGGGGCTCTACATGTGGAGATATCCTTTAATAAATCTTTCCTTGTCCAGTCATTTTTTTGTACACCTGGTGAAAAAACAAAATAATTCTAGGCCTGAAGATTTAAATATTACCCCTTCAATACTGGGCAATGTCACCCCCTTCCTGCCCCCCAATACCAGGCAATGTTGCCCCCTTTCTGCCCCCCCAATACCGGGCACTGTCGCCTCCTTCCTGCCCCCCAACCCAATACCGGGCAATGTTGCACCCTTCCTGCCCCCCAATACCAGGCAATGTCGCCCCCTTTCTGCCCCCCCAATACCGGGCACTGTCGCCCCATTCCTGCCCCCCAATACCAGGCAATGTCGCCCCCTTTCTACCCCCCCAATACCGGGCACTGTCGCCCCCTTCCTGCCCCCCCAATACCGGGCAATGTCGCCCCCTTCCTGCCCCCCAATACCGGGCAATGTCGCCCCCTTCCTGCCCCCCAATACCGGGCACTGTCGCCCCCTTCCTGCCCCCCCAATACCGGGCACTGTCGCCCCCTTCCTGCCCCCCAATACCGGGCACTGTCGCCCCCTTCCTGCCCCCCCAATACCGGGCACTGTCGCCCCCTTCCTGCCCCCCCAATACCGGGCACTGTCGCCCCCTTCCTGCCCCCCAATACCGGACACTGTCGCCCCCTTCCTGCCCCCCCAATACCGGGCACTGTCGCCCCCTTCCTGCCCCCTAATACCGGCCACTGTCGCCCCCTTCCTGCCCCCCCAATACCGGGCACTGTCGCCCCCTTCCTGCCCCCCAATACCGGACACTGTCGCCCCCTTCCTGCCCCCCAATACCGGGCAATGTCGCCCCCTTCCTGCCCCCCAATACCGGGCACTGTCGCCCCCTTCCTGCCCCCCCAATACCGGGCACTGTCGCCCCCTTCCTGCCCCCCAATACCGGACACTGTCGCCCCCTTCCTGCCCCCCAATACCGGACACTGTCGCCCCCTTCCTGCCCCCTAATACCGGCCACTGTCACCCCCTTCCTGCCCCCCCACTAGCAGGCACTGTCACCCCCTTCCTGTTCCCCAATACTGGGCACCGTCACTCTCTTCCTACCCCCCCAATACTGGGCACCGTCACTCTCTTCCTACCCCCCCAATACTGGGCACCGTCACTCTCTTCCTACCCCCCAAATACTGGGCACCGTCACCCCCTTCCTGCCCAGGCCAATTTTCAGGTTTCAGTGCTGTCACACTTTGAATGACAATTGCGCAATCATGCAATGCTGTGCTCATATTAACTTCTTCCTGCCTGGGCTGTAGCCGAAAGACGGCTTCAGCGCTGGCCTTAACTGCCGGAAGGACATCCATCGAAGGGGCGCGCGCTCTGTGATTGCCAAGTCTATGAGACAGAGCAGAGTAAGGGGCCGATCCCGACCCCTTACCACGTGATCAGCTATCAGCCAATGACAGCTGATCACGTGATGTAAACAGAAGATCGTAATCTGTCAGAGGGACATCAGTCCCTCACAAAGAGCCGCGGCTGCCTCATCTGTGCCCACCAGTGCCACCTATTAATGCCCACCAGTGCCTCATCATCAGTGCCGCCTCATCAATGAAGGAGAAAAATGACCTGTTTTCAAAATTGTATAACAAACTAGGAAACTTTTTTTTCCCCTAAATTTTCAGTATTTTTTCCTTTTTTTTGTTTTGTTAGCAGCCTTGTTGCATGACCGCGCAATTGTCATTCAAAGTGTGACAGCACTGAAAGCTGAGAATTGGTCTGGGCAGGAAGAGGGTTTAAAGCGGTTGTATACCTGCACATAAAAAAAAAAAAAAAAACCCTGCAAGGCAAAAGCATAATGAGCTAGTATGCAGTGCAAAAGAATGCCCTGTACACACGATCTCACATTCCGACAACAAAATCCATGTTTTTTTTCCGATGGATGTTGGCTCAAACTTGTCTTGCATACACACGGTCACACAAATCGTGTCGGAAATTCCGAACGTCAAGAACGCGGCGACGTAAAACACGTACAACGAACTGAGAAAAATGAAGTTCAATAGCCAGTGCGGCTCTTCTGCTCGATTCCGAGCATACGTGGAACTTTGTGCGTTGGAATTGTGTACACACAATCGGAATTTACGACAACGGATTTTGTTGTCGGAAAATTTGAGATCCAGATCTCAGATTTTTGTGTGATGGAAATTCCGATGGAAAATGTCTGACAACAAGCTCCCGTCGAACATTTTCTGTCGGAGAACCCGACCGTGTGTACGGGGCATTAGGCTTCATGTACACTGCTGATGGTAAACGGACTTTCAGAGGCAATTGGATGCTTTTTTTTTTTAGCTGCCTCTGAACTCATCCAATGTTATCTTATGTGTCCATGTACACAGGTTCGTTTAATGTCGTTTTTAGGCAGTTGAGTTTAGAGGCATTTTTTGGAAAGCAAAAAAATGAGTTCAGATGCTGCGTTTAGAGGCATTTCAAGCGCCAAATGCTTCTAAACGCGGTAACTCACTTTTTCGTTTCATTTACAGGCGTTTTTCATTTTTGGCTTTTTTGGGAAAAAAATAATTTTTTTTTCAAACGCTTCTAAACGCGGCAAAACGGACGTTTTAAACGTGGGCTACTACAGTACCTGACCGCAAGATTGTGTTTCCAGCTCGATCCCAGCGCACTGGTTCTCCTGGACAGGGTACTGTGCATCTCGCTCTGGCTCACTCATCGGGAAAGGAAAGCTGTGCTTTTTCCTTTCACGATGAGCGGCAAGCAATGCTGACAGGTGTCTGGTATGAATCATGAGGGGGAACACCGGTCCAAATTTTAAATAAAAAACCGGCATGTGTTCCCCTCCGGGGGCATACCAGGCCCTTAGGTCTGGTATGGATTTTAAGGGGAACCCCCTACGCCGAAAAAACGGCGTGGGGGTCCTCCCCAAAATCCATACCAGACCCTTATCCGAGCACGCAGCCTGGCCGGTCAGGAAAGGGGGTGGGGGCGAGCAAGCGCCCCCCTCCTGAACCGTACCAGGCTGCATGCTCTCAACATGCAGGGGGGGTGGGCGCTTTGGGGCAGGGGGGGCGCCCTGCGGCCCCCCCCACCCAAAGCACCTTGTCCCCATGTTATTGAGGACAAGGGCCTCTTCTCGACAACCCTGGCCATTGGTTGTCAGGGTCTGCGGGCGGAGGGCTTTAATAAGGGGGCCCCCAGATCCCGGCCCCCCACCCTATGTTAATGCGGCATGCACGGGAGTGACGTCATCACGGCTCTGGCCACTCAGCGCCGGAGCCTGCGAACCCGGAAGAAGCACCGGGGAAAATATGTCAACCACCTCAGCTGTGTGCGGGCGCTGCTGGAGGGCTTCATTCTAAGGTAAGTAATTCATAATGAGCTAGTATGCGATGCATACTAGCTCATTATGCCTTTGTCTTGCAGGTTTTTTTTGGGGGGGGGGGTTGGTCTACAACCTCTTTAACCACTTCTCATCCGGCCCAATTCAGGCACTTCGCTCCTACATGTAAAAATCATCTTTTTGTTTTCTAGAAAATTACTCAGAACCCCACAAACATTATTTATGCTTTTTTAGCAGAGACCCTAGGGAATAAAATGGCGGCCGTTGCATCATTTTATGTCACACGGTGTTTGCGCAGCGATTTTTCAAACGTGGTTTTTTGGGGGGAGGGGACATTTCATGAATTAAAAAAAAAAAAAAAAATGTAGAGTTAGCCCAATTTTTTTGTATAATGTGAAAGATGATGTTACTCCAAGTAAATAGATAATTTAAAATTGCGCACACTCGTGGAATGGCGCCAAACTTCGGTACTTAAAAATCTCCATGGGCGACGATTTAAATTTTTTTACAGGTTACTCGTTTAGAGGTACAGAGGAAATCCAGTGTGAGAATTGTTGATCCCGCTCTAACGTTCGCAGCAATACCTCACATGTGTGGTTTGAACGTTGTTTACATATGTGGGCGCGACGTACGTATGCGTTCACATCTGTGTGCAAACTCGCGGGGAGAGGGGCGCTTTAAAAAAAAAAATATATATATATATATATATATATATATATATATATATATATATATATATATATATATATATATTGTTTATTTTGATTCAATTTTTTTATTTTTACACTTTCCCTTAAAAAAAAAAAAAAAAAAAAAAATTATTTTATCACTTTTATTCCTATTACAAGGAATGTAAACATCCCTAGTAATAGGAATAGTGTGTGACAGGTCCTCTTAAAGACCCCACATCTCTCCTCCAGGCTGGAAAGTTCAAAGATCAAAAAAAAAAAGACAAAGACAATCTCGGCCTTTTCAGCCGAGTCCTCGCCCATGTTTACTTACTCCGGGCCGGACGTGGCATCATAACATCGCACCCGGGCCTCTGAAGGTCATAGAGATTGACGGGCACCATCTGATATCTGAATGATGACTGTAGCTGCACCTATTCTTCAGATAGCACTAGAGCTGGGCGATTTTCTCCCAAAAAAAAAAAACTCGATTAACGATTCAAATCGAGTTTTTTAAAAAAAAATTTATTTGATGGACACCGCGCCGTTCCTGAGGAGCTGTGGGCAGTCTTTGGCCTAGTCCACGGCGTCCGGCCTCACGGACTAGGCTGAAGCCGCAGCCTCGCCTAGAAACTCCTGCCCGGCGCAGTGTCAGCGTCGGTCCTGGCGAAAAAGAAAATCGAATTGCTAAAAATTCGAATCGATTTGACCTCTCAGCTCGATTCAAGATTCAAATCGATTTTTTACCCAGCCCTAGATAGCACTGCTCAAAGTCCATGACTTCATATGACGTACCTTGGGGGGGGGGGGGGGAGTGGTTAATGACATCTTATAGCATAATGACGGCCGGGCGGTGGCTCTCTTGTTCTGATTGGATGTCATATGATGTCTTTTATAACAAGCTGCTCGTGCATGCTTCCATGGGCCGTGTGGCGACCAGTAGTGCGGTGTGTCGCTCCAGCCTATGGCATTAGCGATGCCCATCAGTGCCACCTATCAGTGCTGCATATTAGTGTCTCCTCATCAATGCCGCCTTTCAGCACCCTTCAGTGCATCCTGATCAGCACACATTAAATGAAGGAAAAAAATTACTTATTTACAAAATTTCTTTTTACAAGAACAGAAACAAAGAAAAACTTTTTTTTTTTCAAATTTTTTGTTTTTTTCCTTTTGTTTAGCAAAAAATAAAAAATGCCAGTGATGAGTAAATGCCACCATAAGAAAGCTCTATCTGTCTTAAAAAAAAAAAAGATACAAATACAAACGTATAGATACAAACGTGTGATTTTAATGGGGAGGTGCGTTTTTGTAACTAATCAAATATGCACCAAAAATGCGCCAAGAGAAGCACAAAAGACCAGTGTGAAGACATACATAGAATTTAAAGAGATGTGTTTTTTTTTTTTTTGTTTTTAATGCAAAAGTGCTTCAAAAACTTGCGTCAAATCCAGTACAATAATATATAAAACATCTTTTTTTTATTTATTTTTTAAACTGTTCATGTTTCATGTTCAGTTTTCGGCCAAGTGAATCTTGGATTTTGCAGTTTCAGTCCAAAATTCTCATTTTGGTGCACCACTAGTCAACAAGCCTGGGTTCACACAGAAGCTGAAACCACATGCGATTCACACAGGAATCGCACACGATTCTTTGCAGTGCAGTTTGAGCCCATTCATTTTGGAATAATGGGCCTAGAATTATGGATCTCTGGCGTGCGCGACGATATGCAACGTGTGTAGCGCAATCAACGTTGAGCATGTTCGTATATGGGGGGGGGCTTAAAAAGTTTTTTGGGGGGTATTTTAATGCTTTGGTATAACTTGGATTTCTTTAACATTTTTTTCCCCCCTATGTGATGCATCTTTTGGTGGCAGGTTCTCTTTAACCACTTTAATACCGGGCAGTTCCCACCCCCCCCCCCCCTTCCTGCTCAGACCAATTTTCAGCTTTCAGTGCTGTAACATTTTGAATGACAATTGCGCGGTCATGCAACACTGTACCCATATGATTTTTGCGATTCGGCACTGCATCGGCGACGTTGCACCCACACAAAATTGACGTCATTTTTTTCCGGTAGGCAGGGTTGAATGGGAGCTGTTCTTCCAGAGGAAGAGAGGGGGAGGAAGAGGAGTGATCAGATCGCAGAGTGGAGATCACCCGCTGTAACAGCTATCATTCGAATTGCAGTCCGCTCGCCGTCACACACAGCCCGCCTCCTGGTCTGGCTACTTTGATAGATAGAAAACTGGTCCAGTGCCGGGATGTGTGACGTCTATCAAAGGAGGCGGGCTGTGTATGACGGCGAGCGGACTGCAGTTCAAATGAAGGCCGTTACAGCGGCCAATCCCCACTCTGTGATCCAACTGGCTCTCCTCTTCCTCTACACAGGTCACGCTGCATTGGTGGGCACAAGTCAGGCTTCATTGGTGGGCACAAGCCAGGCTGCATTGGTGGGCACAAGCCAGGCTGCATTGGTGGGCACAAGTCAGGCTGCATTGGTGGGCACAAGTCAGGCTGCATTGGTGGGCACTGGTCATGCAGCATTGATGGGCACAGGTGAGCCTGCATTGATGAGGCTGTGCTGATGGGCACTGGTGAGGATGCACTGATGGGCTCTGATAAAGTTGTTGTTAATATTTATTTTTGTAAGTTAATTCTGCATTAAACATTTAAGTGTCATTTCATGAGATAATTTAGGCGTGTTAGGGGCAGGCTAGGGGTTGGGTGGGGAATCTGTTGGCGAGTAACCCTTAAGGCCTGGCTAGTAGCTCAGGACTTGAATATTTACATTACAGCAAGGGGCAGGCTCTCCAATGTAATCATTACACTGTTTATGATTGTGATCGCCGTGATTGGCCATCACAATAATCACAAAGCTCTGTGCCTCCAGCCTATGCTAATGGGGAAAGAATTCTGTGCCCAGTGATCTGTGGAGAGTTCCAGTCCGCAGTCCTGTGCGATTCTTGTGCATTCCCCCGCAGAGCAACTTGGCAGCCCTTTTATTTGAATGTGTGTACTACTTTTGAAAAACGCACTGCACCAAATCGTAAGTGAACTGCAGCACCGCGTGATTGGGTGCCCGCAGACGCACATCACTTGCAGTCTGTGTTTGGGTGAACCCACAGCAGATCACAAAGGCGGCGCGTTTGAACAGGACGCGGGAAACCTGCACAGAGTGCGCCTTTCCCACAACAGGTTCTGGTGTGAACCGCGCCTTTATGCCGCATACACACGGTCGGACTGGTCCGACAGACCAAATCCGGCGGACAATCCGATCATGTGTGGGCTTCACCGGCCCTTCAGTGGACTTTTCCCGTCGCAAATCTGACAGACTTTAGATTTGGAACATGCTTCAAATTTTTACGTCAGAAATCCGCTCGTCTGTACGCTAGTCCGACGGACAAAAACCGACGCTAGGGCAGCTATTGGCTACTGGCTATCAACTTCCTTATTTTAGTCCGGTGTATGTCATCACGTACGAATCTGTTGAACTTTGGTGTGATCGTGTGTAGGCAAGTCCGTTCGTTAGAAAGTCAGTCGAAAGTACGCTGGAAAGTCTGTCGGACCCGTCCGGTCGAAAAGTCCGACCGTGTGTACGCGGCATAAGCCTGGGTTCACACGTATGCATCTTGAAATCGCACTGCGATTAATGGATGCAAATCTGTGTGAATGCCTTTTTTTACTGTGATCAGCAATGCTGCTATGCCTACATGCCTTCCATTCACTTCAATGCAAAATCGCATGTGAATCGCACTCCTGTGTGCCAATATTCTTCATTACTTGCGAGTTTGGAATGCACCACTCCAAGCGCTCACAGGACGCTTTTTACCCCCCCTCTCCCGGGGTTTCTTCTGGGTTGCGATCTCTGGCTGTTTTGATTGGCTGCACTAAGTTGATGTCACTCCTGTGCATAATCGGGAGTTCCTTCCAATCAGCAGCTGCCAAATTTGTACACTACGCTGCATATGCACATCTCAGTGTACAATGTGGACAGGCTGGAGCGTTAATGTAGACGAGACAGAGAGAGAGTTATTTGCTAAAACTGCATGGTGCAAAATCTGGTGCAGCTCTGCATAGAAACCAATCAGCTTCCAGGTTTTATTGTCAAAGCTTTATTGAAAAAGCTGAAATGATAAGGCGATTGGTTCCCATGCACAGCTGCACCAGATTCTGAGTGCTCCAGTTTTAGTAAATCTCCCCCATATAGTATATCTCTCCTCTGTGTTTATAAACCTCCCTGTTTGCAAATTTTTATTTTTAGATTAAAGTTCTATTTTATCCATGCAATGGTCTACATGAACAAACCAGACTAATGGGAAGGTTCAAATTCTCCCCTTATATGGCCAAAATAATGTCCTGCATAGATCACACAGTCACCACATCACAATTTCAGGGACAGAGATTGCTGATGTTGACTTATACTGCCGCTATCTGTATACATTGGCAGATTTCCACTAACTATATCTAAACCCAAGAACAAAAATGTAAAATATTGCAGATTACCAGTCCTTAGATTTGGTGGCTGCTTTAGTTTCCTTTTTTTTTTTTCCTTTTTAGCTTTTTCCCCCTTTTAGCTTTTTTCCTGTCAGTAACAAACTTCCTGTCCCACAGAGACAACGCTCACTGACTGTACTATATCTATAGAGAAGTGACGTTTTCATCCTGGGACAGAACTACACAAACATCCCCCTATTCTCTTCTTTATAACATAAAGGGGTGGGGTTCTGTAGTCCCCAGAGATAGCTGGAAATAATGTAACTGGGAAGAAAGCTCAGAAAATGATCAGATGCAGTGGCGCCCTGTCTATACAGGGTGCCGCTGCCCCTAATCCATGTGCCCGGGTGCGGGGTGCCGGACGCATGGATTCCAATGGATATTTTTTTTTTCTAGAAGCACATGATTAGAGCTTGAGACTCTAATTGGCTTTAAAAAAGGCTGGGCTTGGGGCGCAGAGCACTGCGCCCTAAGCCCACCTAGTTGTGTTACAATAGTGAATTAATATGGATTGTTTAAAGCCCCCCCCCCCCCAAAAAAAAATATATAGCACCAGCCGCCACTGATCAGATGACAAGATTGCTGGCAAGATCAACAGGTATTTATTTGTAGTTATCCAACAGGTATAATAAAATGCTTTTCAATGGTATGTTTAATCGATTCAGCCCCGGAAGATTTTACCCCCTTCCTGACCAGAGCACTTTTTGCGATTCGGCACTGCGTCGCTTTAACTGCCAATTGCGCGGTTGTGCGACGTTGCACCTAAACAAAACTGATGTCCTTTTTTCCCCACAAATAGAGCTTTCTTTTGGTGGTAGTTGATCACCACTGTGGTTTTTATTTTTTGCGCTATAAACAAAAAAAGAGCGTCAATTTTGAAAAAAAAAGCAATATTTTTTTACTTTTTGCTATAATAAATATTCCCAAAAAATATATAAAAAAACTAATTTCTTTCTCAGTTTAGGCCGATATGTATTCTTCTACATATTTTTGGTATAAAAAAAAAATTTGCAATAAGCGTTTATTGATAGGTTTGCGCAAAAGTTAAAGTTAGTGTCTACAAAATAGGGGATACTTTTATGGGATTTTTATTATTAATTTTTTTTTATTAGTAATGGCGGCGATCTGTAATTTTTATTGTGACTGCGACATTATGGTGGACACATCAGACACTATTTTGGAACCATTGGCATTTTTACAGCGATCAGTGCTATAAAAATGCACTGATTACTGTGTAAACGACACTGGCAGGGAAGGGGTTAAACACTTACGGGCGATCAAGGGGTTAAGTGTGTCCTAGGGAGTTATTCTAACTGAGCGGGGGATGGGCTTCAACTCACATGACAGCGATCACTTCTCCCGATGACAGGGAGCGGTGATCTCTGTCCTGTCACTAGGCAGAACGGGGAAATTCCTTTTTACACAGGCACTTCCCCGGTTCTGCGGCTCCGTGACACGATCGCCGAGAGACCGGCAGACATTGAGTCCTGCGAGCACGGTCATGCTGTACGCCTCCGGCGGCGCGTGCCCACTAGCCCCGCCAGTTAAAGGGGACATACAGGTACGCCAATTTGCCCACTGCTGCCATTGTGCCGTCGTATATCGGCGTGCAGCGGTCAGCAAGTGGTTAACCGATCAAAAAGGAGCAAACAATAGAAGTTTCTGGTTAAGCCCCGTACATGTGATCAGAATATTGTATAAAAAAAAAAAAAATACCCGCTTTTCGAAGCGATAAAGTGTTCCGAAAAGGGCAAACCTGAAAATTTTTCTCGTACAATACCCGATCATACGATTTTCGATTAATCAGTACAGTTCATCACTTACAATTCGTACATCACTTCCGAATTTTTATTCTGCCATATGAGAATTTTCTTACTTTAGTGTAACCTATTAGTTTTCAATATGAGACTAGCAAAAAAAACCAAAAACATCATTCATCCAAATTCATCCAAATAATCTCATTGTGTGTACTAGGCTTTAGGGTTGATAAGTACTTTTGAATGTTGTGGGTATGGCACACATTGGGGTTGATTTACTTAGGCCGGGGGGGTTACCTGTTTTTGACAGGCCCCCTTCCCCACTTCCAATAGACGGCGCCATCCCTCGGAAGTTCGGCCTCCTTCCTCCGCCACCAGGCCATTTAGAAGAAAAGCGCAGTGCGCTTCACACGTGAGCAGTAGGGAACCGGCTGTGAAGCCAAAAGGCAGCAGTAGCATCCAAGAGCCGATCCGAAAATCGCCTGGGGTGCCGACATCGCGGGAACCCTGGACAGGTAGCAGCCTCAGACTTAGTTTTTTCGTGGGGGAGGGGGCAGAACTCTTTAATAAGGATCTAAAGCCACCTATACTTAACTCCCCTCCTCCAGCTTTCCTACATCCAGGAGCACCCACACCAGCACTGACACCTTCACCTGGCCTTCTGAGTTCGGCGTCCTCGGCCAACTTGATTGGCCAGCCCAGGATGGGTTGACTCCCAGACATGCGTACAGGAGACAAACTACAACCATTAAAATGACCCCGGTTTTGGTTTGGTGCTTCTGTTTGTATTTCTATGGCTGGAGCCCATTGGGAGGGAAGCCTTGCTATGTGGGAACTGCCTCGCCAGAGCTATGGAGCTGGTTTGAAGCTTTCCTTTATCTGACTACACATACAAATCTAAAATATGCCAGAGCCTATTTAAAGTGATACTAAAGGATCATTTTTTATTTTTTTTAAATAACAAACATGTCATACTTACCTCCACTGTGCAGCTCGTTTTGCACAGAGTGGCCCCAAACATCCATTTCTGGGGTCCCTCGGCGGCTTCTCCCTGCATTAGATAACCCCCTTCGAGAAGCGCTCTCCCGAGGGGATTACCTTGCGGGCGCGCTCCCGAGTCCAGCCTTCGGCGTCCATAGAGCCCGAATGCAGGACTCGGCCCCGCCCCCGGCGCCAGCGTCATTGGATTTGATTGACAGCAGCGGTAGCCAATGGCTGCGCTGCTATCAATCTATCCAATCAAGAGCCTGGAACCCATGGAGGGAGGGACAGCGGGTACGCACCGACGGAAATTCGGGGCTCAGGTAAGTAAGGGGGGGGGGCGCTAGGGGGCCGGTGACTGCAAGGTGTTTTTTCACCTTAATACATAGGATGCATTAAGGTGAAAAAACACGAGCCTTTACAACCTCGCTTTAAGTTTGTCGTCCAGGACTTGTCGGTGAGCGCTCGGTGTACTGTCTCACCGGAGAACCTCAGAGCCCCATGGACAGTGACTGGGCTTTAAAGACCCTGCCACCCTATTGCTTCTTTTATTCTTTATTTCGGGAAGAGGCTAATCATAAAATCTAGACCAAAAAAAAGAATGGGAGTTTTACACTCTGAGGAAATGAAACAAGAAATCAGGTCACAATATACTTCCTCATTTTCTCTTTACAGATTTAAAAACAGGTCCTCAGCAGTGGAGTGAAGAAGGAGCTATGTGCGTGATAAAAGTACAGCCAACAAATAATCATTTTGCATTTTATTCCTAGATATTGCCAAGCATGGACAAGTTCAAAAACCTGTCAGATGCGGAGCTCATAAAAGTCCTGCGGGAATACGGAATAAATCATGGGCCGATCCTTGGTATGTTGAATTTTACCTCCAGCAGTGAACCTGTGCATTCATAACATATATAATATTTTTGGTACTATTGTCAGCGTATAGAATTTATTTGAAGTTAGAATTGTGAAAAAAGATTGTAGAATGGATGTACAGTTGTGCTCATAAGTTTACATACCCTGGCAGAATTTTGGATTTCTTGGCCATTTTTCAGAGAATATGAATGATAACACAAAAACTTTTCTTTCATGGTTAGTGTTTGGCTCCTTGTGTGAGATCCTTGTGTCTGCAGCCGCTTCCAGGTCCTGCGCCGCCATGTTCATCTGTGACATCATCAGGAGGCTCTGCTGGTTCTTCTGGGTTCTGCCACAGCCTACTGATGATGCGCTGGTAGGCCCGTCCCCCTCCTCAGTTAGTGAATTGGGGTGATGTGTGGTAGGCCTCCTGGGATATGTACACCACATATCTCGGAAGTCACTGGGGGCACTGATGTAAATTGCCTTGGTGAATGATGAAGAATGGGGGGAGCTAAACCAAATTAAAGTGGTTGTAAAGGTTGAAGTTTTTTTTACCCTCATGCATTCTATGCATGAAGTGAAAAAAACTTCTGTGTGCTGTTTCCCCCCCTAATACCTGAGCTCCCTCTTCATCCAGCAATGTGCACAGGAGGCTCGGCTGTCCTGGGTCTATCTCTCCTTATTGGCTGAGACACAGTCAATCACAGCCAGTGAGCCAATGAGAAGGGGGAGCGGGGAGCTCTATGTGTTTTATTGGTGCATCGAGTGGGGCTCAGGAGCGAGCACACACCAGTGCCCCCATAGGAAGCGGCTTGCTATTGGGGGCACTGCTCAAGGGGGAGGAGCACTGAAGGGGGACCCCAGAGGAAGAGGATTGGGGCTGCTCTGTGCCAAACCATGGCACAGAGCAGGTAAGTATGACATGTTTGTTATTTACAGAAAAAAACTAACCTTAATAATCACTTAAAAAAAAAAACGAGGTGCATGCCATCTCGTGGCCTTTTATTTACAATGATAAGTTTTACTGAGCAGCGGGAGTACAGCTATCAATATACTCCTGGCGCTCTTACAGGACATACAGTGCATTGTTTTCTTGCACACAGAAGTTCTGCCCCCCCCCCCTACTGTTTATTCACAGAAGGCTTTGTATATTGTGAATGGGTTCACCTAATACAAAATGTTCAGTGATTGGACAGGAGGAGGGGAGGGGCTGAGAGACCGACAGTCCAGCATCGGACGTATAGAGATAGCTATGCTCCTGATGCGAAGTAAATTGTAAATTAAAGAGATCATTCCACAAGCTGGCAATGCACCTTGTTGGATGTAACCCGTAGTAATCCAGCACCATTTTGCAAAGTGACTGAATTTCTGGAGTTCAGCTTTTAGGCCAGACAGATGTACTAACCTTTCCACACACAAATTTTTTAAAAAAATGCGTCTATATTTCTGGATCTGTCACCTTCTACGGGAGAGCTCAGCACTTCCTGTCTTTGTGACACTTTGTCAACGGAACAGGAAGATGGAATAAATCTCCCCAACAATCTCATGTAATGTGTCTCCAGTCTATGACTGCCACATGAAGCGTGTGCCCCCGATCTTCCACAAATTCCAAATTCTTTTCATTGACATGCATATCCCCACAAGCAAGGATATTTTTGAATTACCCGGTGGCAAGAGAGTAACACTGGTATCTCCCACTAAAAATAATCTTCCAGCAGTGTATAGTTATGACCCTTATAGAGTTCATAGGAAATGAAAGGTCCATAAGGAAAAAAAAAAAAAACCACACTTCAATAGCATCTGCAGCCTCTCCTTCAGACAGGATCTGGGGTACTTCCCACCAACAATCATGTAAAAAGAAAGGAAGGAGGGAGAGAAAGTGCCACGTCCAAGTGTAACATGCAGTATACGTGAAAAAAAGTTTAAAGCAGGTAGATAAAAATCTATGCTTTAAAAAAAAAAAAAAAATTTTTATTTTTTATTTTTTTATTTTTTTTATTAAAATCTGATTTTTTTTTTTCTATCAAATTTATTTTAATAAAATGCCTTTGGAGTAAAAATCTAAAGATAATGTATCTTAAATAGAAAACTAAGGCCCCTTTCACACTGGGGCGGCATCGGCGTTAAGCGCCCCTATTGTAAGCGGCGCTTTACCATCGGTATTCGGCCGCTAGCCGGGGCGGTGTTACCCCCTGCTAGCAGCCGAGAAAGGGTTAAAAATCACCGCAAATCGCCTCTGCAGAGGCGCTTTGCCGGCGGTATAGCCTCGCTGTCCCATTGATTTCAATGGGCAGGAGCGGGGAAGGAGCGGTGAATACAGCGCTCCTTTCCCAGCTCCAAAGATGCTGCTGGCAGGACTTTTTTTCCCGTCCTGCCAGCGCCCCGATCCAGTGTGAAAGCCCTCAGGGCTTTCACACTGGAGACAAAGCAGCGGCACTTTCGGGTCGGTTTGCAGGCGCTATTAGCGCAATAGCGCCTGCAAACCGCCCCAGTGTGAAAAGGCCCTTATAATTTCGTTTATTCAGCATGAAAATTGAGCTTAGTTATTGTAGCACGAGGCTGTATATTCTGCAATATTCACATTTTTGGTAAACTCATTCAATGAATCCAAGCTCTAAAAGCTGAGATAACATGCACTGGCAATGTTATGGTTTTAAATTAAATAAAAGAATTTGAGTAGTTAAAGTGATGGTCCACCCAAAAAAAAAAAACTACATGAAAAATCCTAAAAAAAAATACAAAAAAACATTTGGATATTTTTATTTTTTTTTTACTCACCTCTAAATGCCTGTTGCTAGGGGGTCCCTGATAGTCTGCCTCTTTCAGTGCCTGGGCTGGTGGCATCACTTCCGTCTCGGCACAGGGCTCGGGCTCAACTCTGCTCCCTCCCTCCTGTCAATCATCTGGGACCCATTACAGGTCCCAGGTGACTGAGCGGCCAATCACGGCGCCGCTCGCGCATGCGCAGTGGGTGCCAGGCTGTGAAGCCACAGCCCGGCGCCCACAGTTGCAATGCCGGCGCCGCTGAACGGAGGGGGAGACGAGCGGGGCTTCCGATCCCCGGCATCGCTGGACCCAGGGACAGGTAAAGTGTCCAATTAAAAGTCAGCAGCTGCAGTATTTGTAGTTGCTGACTTTTAATTTTTTTTTTTTTTTTTTTTTAGTGGCCCTCCTCTTTAACCTATTAACCTAAAATCAGTTCTGATATCGCCGTTTTACTAACCTGACAGCTTATTATTCTAAATAGGAAACCTTCATTTTGCTTGCAAATATTAAAGAATCTAACTAGCAGCAAGAATAAGTCCTTACATTTAAAGAGCACCCGTCATTTCAGATCCATCATGGCAGTGCCTGTTAGCGTGCATCTACTCACCCGATGCTGCCGCATCGCCAGCCGCGGTGAGTCAACGACGGGTCAGAGGAGGAGCCACTGAGGGACAGAGATGACAGTTGCTCTTTAAAAACTATGATTTAAATGGAGTTGATTTAAATCAAGCCTTTTTACTAGAGATTTAAATCATGATTTAATTCGACTTGATTTAAATCACATCCACCCTGGTTTAAAAGTGAAATAGAAAGGTAATGCACTCACATAGAAAAAAGTGGGCACTGGATATCTATAATCTGTGGAGTGTCCAGCAGGTGGCAGTCTCTCCAATGGACATGAATGGGAGAAAAACAGAACAAAAACAAAAGAGAAAGCGCACCACTCTCCGTGTAAAATGTATTTAAAAAAATAATATAGTGAATAGATGAACTATTGCACTCACTTTTGTTTTATAAAGACACTGCATTAATAAAAGGCTCCAGCAGGTGGCATTCCTCTATGGTTCCAATAGATGGCAGCATGGAGGATGGTAAGCTTCTCAAGTGGATGGCCTCACAGCAAGAAGTGCTGGGCAACTAAGAAGAGCCTGCTGTGAGTGTGTAGATGGGGGCCGCAATGCACTGCAAGGAAGAAACTCTCATCCGGCATAGCTACCGCGATGACGTCACATGTATATGTGAATGGGCGTAGCAACATATTTCGGGACAGAGTCACCTTTGTCAAGTCTCAGGATGCCATGTTCATATGCTTGTACGTGTGACATCATCACAATTGCTTTGCGGTTCACAACAGCCCCCATCTGCACACCCACAGCTTTTCCTGGTTGCCCAGCACTGCTTTCTGTGAGGCCGTCTTGTTCAACCATATGTGAGTGCAATATTGTTCATCTTTTCACTATATAATTTTTTTATAAATACTACACTGAGAGTGGTGCGCTCTGTCTTTTTGTTTTCTCTTTGTTTTGTTTTTCTCCAATTAATGTCTATTGCAGAGATTGCCACCTGTTGGACACGCCACAGATTATAGATATGCGGTGCCCACTTATTTCTATGTGAGTGCATTACCTTTCTATTTCACCTTTGAACTTTATTCATGCATACTACACTTAGGCAGTGGCACTTTGTCTTCCTCCTTCCTTTCTTTTTCCAAATGCATTTGAAACCTAATCTTTCGGTCACTGCATTGGAGAGATCTTGTGTACCTATATACAATTAGTGGAATGAATTAAAACAGAATTATTAAACCTATGAAGTTGAAAAGAGTCTGTGGAGAGTTTAGGAGACGTTTTTAAGAGGATGTGGACACGTTTTGGTGGTATGTGACAGATTATGTGTTTGCATGTAGTGCTATGCATTTAACAGCAACCATAAAAGGAAAGCCTTGATTGAGAAAGATTCTAGTCCAGGAGTCCTCCTTCTATATGAAGTTAACATTCTTTTACTAAGCAGAAAGAAGACCTCTTGTCTTACTGTATGTGGCTAAATGTAGAAGATCTGGATGCTTCCTATGGTGGATCAACACTTATAAAATATAGTTACAAGTTAGTGTAGCTGGGAAGCAGTGTGTTATTGGCTTGTAAAGTTGAGGTCTTAAAGTGGCGCTCCACCCAAAAGGGGAAGCTCCGCTTGTTTGCACCCTCCACTGCGATATTTGCCACTTTTTGGGGGGGAGCAGGTACCTGGTTTTGACAGGTACCCGGTCCCAGCTCAAAAGTTTGTCCCCCACAGTCTTCTGGGACACATCACAGATCCCAGAAGACTAAGGGGCCATTCACAAGGCACAGCACAACTCATGCATGCACAGCAGGAAACAGGCTGTGAGGCCGCAAGGCTTCACTTTCTGTTTCCCCACTAGAAATGCAGGTGCCTACGCCCAAACTCGAAAAAAGAAACGGCTCAGGTGAGGACACCGCTGGATTCGTGGACAGGTACGTGTCCTTATATTAAGAGTCAGCAGCTACAGTATTTGTAGCTGCTGACTTAATTTTTTTTTAAGGAGCCTGGAGCTTTACTTTAAAGAGGAGTTCCCATTAAAAAAAATAAATAAATAAAAGTCAGCAGCTACAAATATTGCAGCTGCTGACTTTTAATTGGACACTTACCTGTCCCAGGGTCCAGCGATGCTGGGGAACGAAAACCCCGCTCGTCTCCCCCTCCGTTCGGCGGCGCCGGCATTGCAACTGTGGGCGCCGGGCTGTGGCTTCACAGCCGGGCACCCACTGCGCATGCGCGAGCGGCACCGCGCGCAGTGATTGGCCGCTCAGTCATCTGGGACCTGTAATGGGTCCAAGATGATTGACAAGAGGGAGGGAGTAGAGCTGAGCCCTTCCTGTGCCGAGATAAAGTGATGTCACCAGCCCAGGCACTGAAAGAGACAGACTACGAGGGACCCCCTAGCAGCAGGCATTTAGAGGTAAGTTAAAAAAAAATTTCCAAATGTTTTTTTTTTTTTTTTTAGGGTGGAACACCACTTTAAGCCTGGTTTGTAGCAAGGTTTTCTGGGGATAGGAGACATTTGAGGGAGGGAAAAGTCTCTGGAGAATTTAGGTAACAATTTCAAGGAGGATGTGGGCAAATTTCAGTGGTATTTGATAGATGATGTGTTTACATGTTGTATTCCATCACAACCATAAAAAGGAAAATTTGATTTGGAAGGATCCTAATCCAGGAGTCCTCCTCCTACATGAAGATCACATTCTTCTACTAAGCAGAATGAAGACCTCTTGTCTTATGTGGCTAAATATGAAAGACCTGGATGTTCCTACGATGGATCACTCCTTGTAATCGTTGCAAATCAGCACAAATGGGAAGCACAGTGGTTTATTGGCTTGCACTGTGAGTTTGCAAAGTTGGGCTCTTGGGTTTGGTTTATAGGAAGGTATACCTAGTATGCTTTCTAGGTGTTCAAGTGGGTTTCCCCCCACAAACCAAAAAAGATATTGATAAATTGTCCATAATTTTACCATATCTTTCATTTTCAAAGCTTAACTGCTTAAGATAGAAGTTGATTGGTGGCCATGCACAGCTGCTCAAGATTCTGTCTCCACTAGTCCCCCCAATGTATTTTCTTGATTCCCTACACACTCAGGTATGAAACAACTGAAAGGGACTTTTATAGAGATTTCTCACTTTTTATCAATACTCCATACAAAAATTCCTGTACAGAGTATAAAAAGGGAATGCTACTTATGCAATGTGGATTGAACGTATGATTAGTTTAATCACTACATTCTATAGGAGGTTTGCACAGATGATGCCTGAAATAAATTAACAAAATAAACACAAATGAATATGCTAGGGAATATGTTTTGTTCAGTATAATTTTGTGATGAATGTCAGCAGCAACTTCTGAAGCAGGTGACTATACTTTATTGCAGTTTACACAGACTCTTGTTAGTTTGCCCTAAGGGGCCATTTGTTAGGTCTAAACACTATCATGTGAGAAGGAGGGGGTAGAGGTTGAAGCCAACCTTCACCCACTACATAAACTATTTCTCTTCTAGTCCTGCTGTTTCTTAGGGCTCGTTGACACAAGCTTTGAAAAACTATCTGCGTTCGCTCTAACAATGTGCAAAGCAGATTTTTTTTTTCTTGGATGTGTCATACTGTAACGTCACTAGGAAGAGAAAACTCTCCTAAAACTTCTAATTTGTCCCTTTCTCACATAGTCAATTAGCAGTGGAGAAAGCTCCTCAAAAAGCTGCAATATAGCAGCTAGCTTGTCTAAAATAAAGTTAGAACATTTGTATTTTACTCTTATTAATATATTAGCAACTAAACTATTATTGGTTGTTTGGATACTATTGTTTGGATATGTTATTAGCAGTACTTGAGGCCCCCTAGGTGTAGAAAGTACACAAGTCACCATGGCAGTTGACACAGGCTCACCTGAGGTATGGTGTCTAAACACTAACCAGTGTTCACCAGAGCTCCTGATGGTGGAGATGGGTTTTGTTAGTACCAGGTCCTCAGAATTGCCCCACCTGGAGGGGAGCAAGCCGGGGTTTAGTAGCAGCTATAGCAGGTAGAGATCAAGCAGAAGCATAGTCAGTAAACAAGCCAAAGATCAGTAACAAGTGGTTTCAGGTTGGGATCAAGCAGAAGCATACTTGAGGAACAAACCTAAGGTCGGTAATAAGTGGTACCAAAGATACGGACGGCTGGAGATGTGACCAGAGCGAGAGATTGGCTGGTGGAAGTACAATAATCTGGCAAACAGGAAGTGCAGAGACATGGCTTAAATAGGAAGTTCATGGGAGGAAAGGGTTCAAGAGAAACTAAACAAGGCAAGATTGCTCTAAGAGTTTAGACACGGAGTTGTCCAGGGTCTCAGGTGGCTCAGCAAAAAGAGCTACTGCCAGATCGCAGCAGAAATCATTGGTTCAGATCCTGGTCCTGACAGGTAGTTTGCAACATGAACAGAAGTGGTGGTCACCCTGGACAGCTCCCTGTCTAAACTCTTAGAGCAATCTTGCCTTGTCTAGTTTCTCTTGAACCTTGAACTCTTTCCTCCCATGAACTTCCTATTTAAGCCATGTCTCTACACTTCCTGTTTGCCAGATTATTGTGCTTCCTCCAGCCAATATCTCGCTCTGGTCACTCTTCCAGCCATCTGTATCTTCAGTACCACTTATTACCGACCTTTGGCTTGTTCCTCGAGTATGCTTCTGCTTGATCCCAACCTGCAACCACTTGTTACTGACCTTTGGCTTGTTTACTGACTGTGCTTCTGTTTGATCCCTACCTGCTATATCTGCTACTAGACCCCGGCTTGCTCACCTCCTGGTGGGACAATTCTGAGGACAACGACCTGGTACTAACATGCAGCAAAACTCATCTCCACCATCAGGAGCTCTGGTGAACACCAGTTAGTGTTTAGACACCACATCCCAGGTGAGCCCATGTCTACTGCCATGGTGACTTACTCGTGTACTTATCCAAATGGTCATTGGGAGCCTCTCTACTGCTACAGCTACTGGTCTCTGAGACTAGCCATGACACTACCACTTCCCATAACAGGGAGATCCGATCGCCTTAAAATGATACGAGTACAACAGCTCCTGAACTTTTTAAACAATTCTCCACACAGGATCCCCAATAATTACTTCCAGATTTGTTAATGTGTATTCAGCGGTTAGTTTGAAAAAGAGATCTAGGATATGTCTGGAAGTTTTGCATTGCAATACCTGAAAGTTAGGTGGCTTATCTGTTCCTTATCTATGGATATACTTTATCATTTCCCAGCTGCAATATTTGGACTGATAAGAGTCCCATAATAAAGATTCTGCTTCCTACAAAGGCATTTTTATTATTTAAGTGCATGTCAAGCCAAAAACATTTTTCTAGTTTTAAATACAGTCGGGAAGGATTTGAACTGCTGTTAGGTTTTTCCTGATGTCCTAGTTTTTGTCTCTTTGACAATTAAAGTGGAAGAAAGGTCTAAAGCTGGCGCTGGCCATAGACAAAGCAATTTTCTTTCCTGTGACCACGGGTTACACTCAGTGTTGATGGGGGAATCCCTCCCACAAAGTCATTGTGTTCTCCCGGTGGGGGGGGGCCTCGATTCAGCCTGCCTATACATGGTTCAAATCACGGCCGTTTGCTGCTGAACTGGCTGAGATTAGAAACGTCTATGGCTGGCCTAACTCTTACTATTCTTAAAACCGTTCCCTCCCCTCTCCCCCTATCTATCATGCCTACCCCATATAAAAAAAGATTTGTGCACTTATCTATTTTAAAACCGGCCAAGTAATGTGACCCTGCATCTCCAACTCCCCTGTGTCAGTGAGTGGCTGCAGCATGGGAGAGGAGGAAATGCCGACAAGGGATAGGCCAAGGGGAGCCTATAGGTGTAGTCACGACTCCCGGAAATCACAGCTGTTATTGAGCACTCAGTTACATAGGGGAGCCGGAGCTGCAGAATCACATGACCGGGTGGATTAAAAAAAAAAAAAAAGGTAAGTGTACAGGGTATGCAGGATAGGTAGGAGGAGGGTGTGGAAAAATCAAGCAGTAATGACTAGGCCTTTCTTAGCAACATCATGGGAGCATTCCAGCCAGGCTTTAGCAGGTACGTATATGGCCTACACCTATGGCTAGAGCATTATTCTGGTTCAATAATTTTTATTGCAAATACAGCATTAAAACATACAATAATGTCAAAAGCACCTAGACTGTTTAACACTGTGCTGTCCAAACCTGTCTTGCCCAAGCAATATTGTGTGTTTGGCTTCCTGTCTCCTGCTTGCCATGTGCTCTACGTCTGTTTCTGTTACTGATCTTGGCTTGTTCTTTGACTATCCCTGCCTGGTTGTTACCCTGACCTTTGGCGTGTTCTCTGTTTATCCTTGTCTGCTAGTTGCCCTGACCTTTGGCTTATCTCCTGACTATCCCTTGTTGTCCTGGGCTGGTGCTTCCTCTCTATCCTCCTGTAGCCTACTGTGAGCGTGAGCTGGGAGACCCTGGGGGCCGCGACCTGGAGCCAGTTGCAGTGCAGTCCATCTTCACCACTAGAGGCTCTGGTGAACACCTGCTGGCTCTTAGACTCCGTGCCCTGGGGAATCTTATGTTCTAGCTCCCAGTGGAATCAGTGTTGGTGCTCCAGTGGACCTACTTTTCTGAACCACCCAGAGTTCCATCCGCAGCAGTCAGCCATGTAGTACACTACCATAACAGTGCATCCTGACCCCAACGGTGTGCATCTGTCACCTGGACCCAGGTGACCTGACAGACTGGCATGTGAAAAACATAAAACGTACAACATAAATATAGGAGTGAAGCCTCCTTTCTAAACTATCACAGAAAGAGTGCAAAAGTAATCATGACAAATGTGTAGTAACTCAGCATTGAAATGGTCCTGTGCAACCATCAATGGCCAAAGAGGGCTGAGGGCCCTGGAACCTTAGAGAAGAGAGAAAGGGAAAAAAAAAAGTGAGAAAAGTCAAAAAAGAGGAAAGTAGAGATAGGGTGAAGGCAAGGAAGGAGGAAAAGGGGACCCGGGATCACTTAGGATACCAGTCAGAACCGACCCACACTATTTGGAGGGAGTTCAGGGAAGGCATAGGTCAACCATGGCTCCCAGACTTTAAGGAACTTAGCATGTGTGTCTTTAGGAATACTAGACGTTTGTTCATTGACCATCATGGCAGTCAGGTGGTCTTTCACCTCCTGAAAGGGGACTGTGTAGCTAGGGCATTATTCAACTTTAGTCGAAGCTGCTGAGTTTGTTTGTGTCTACAGGCACCCTTTATCTGCATAGGAAGTTTTTTTAGTAAAAGTGAGCTTATCCTTTAATGGAGACCAGCAACCTGATTGCGCAGGTGTGCACAACCTTCATAGTCCAGGAGCTGTCGATGGCTAATGGCTGTACCCTGGCAGACAGAGGAGGTGGCTGCACCCTGGCAGACAGAGGAGGTCTCTGCCTAGGAGTCAGGAGGGCTCTATCTAGGAGATAGGCGAGGGCCAGTGCAGCAGTGAGCTGCTAGGTACAGGCACTGAGCTTGTGAGAAGACTATCTCAGGGGAGACAGAAAAGGGCCGGAGGTTCAAGGCCAAATCAGGAGTGCAGCAGGTACAAGCCAGGAGGCTGATGTACATTTAGTATTGTGTCAGAGAAATGCTGGAAAACCCCTGTGAGGGAAACCACATGAGTCTCTTTGAACATTACTTTTAATAAAAGTGGGCAAGAAAAGCCTTAGGTCTCATGTACACTACAGCTGCTAAACTGAAGTTTAGGAGCAGTTGTGCGTTTTTTCCAGCAGCCCCTGAACCCTCCACTATGTTACCTTATGTGTACAAATGTTCATAACCGCTGCTAAACTTGCATAAACTGGGTATGTAAAAGCTGTAAAACGGCCGTATTTCACCATAGTTTTTCAGCGGTCAAGTTTCCAGTGTTCAGAAACTGCCCTGTGTATATGAGCCCTTAAAAAGAAAATGTAAGCAAGTATCCTTAATGCACTACCATTGAAGCTGGCTCTCACAACGTATAGAACATTGTGGCTACCGCATTCACACTAACTTCAACTGGAGAAAACATGATTACTTGTTTTGTGGTTTTCGTTTCCCCCCCATGTTAACACCAGAATGATAGAAAAACATAGAGAATCACACAAGAAATGCAAACGACAAAAGCCTGAGGGCACTCTTTCACTGCCGTAGCTTTTTTTTTTTTTTTTTGTACACATTTAAAAAAAATCTTTTTAATTCAGAAGATTATTTAAAAAGCCTTATATTTTCTGAAAGCAGACACCTTGGAGAATAAAATAGTGGTGGTTTAATTTAAATTTTTTTTTATATATGTGAAACTTGTAATTGCTATGACCAATCAATAGAACTCCAAAACAAAAATTATTAATAACTGCTCCCACCACCCAACACTCACATGTCTCCAAAACAATCACACAAACGGTGTAGTGCTTAATGCAAAATCATTATGTCAATTAGCCCTTTCACGCCGACCGTACGCAAATATGCAGCCTCGGCTTGAAGGGGTTGTACCGGGGTGATCCATGCAGCTGTACGCATCACCCCGGTTACTGTTTTTTTTTTAGAGCAAACGGTTGGCTTTCTTCGGATGACAACCGATACGGCTAGCAGCTGCTCGACTGTTATACCAAGGAGCACCCCCCCCTCCAACCGCCTTCCGTGGCTCGCCCAGGCTCTCTTGTCCCACTGGAAGGCCCAAATGACCATCCGCGACATCCGCCGGCTGGTCGGAGACCCAAACGAAGCCGAAATAGGCTTCGGTCGAGTCTCGGATCAGATAACCCAGAAGCGATGTCATGACATCACTTCCGTTTTACTGAAGACTTAAAGGCGCCAAAATTTTTTTTAAATGACAGTATTCAAAACTGCCAAACTTTGCGTTTTGGATGCTTTTACGTGCAAAGGAGGGATTTGGGGTCTTATAGACCCCTGATCCCTCCATAAAAAGTACCTGCCACTTACTATTACTGTCATAAGAGATGTATACATTCCTTGTGACAGCAATAAAAATGATCAGAATTTTTTTTTTTAAGAGATAGTGTAAAAAAAACCAAAAAAAACCAAAACATTTTAAAGCACCCTGTTCCTCCGTACTCGCGCACAGAAGCGAGCGCATTCGTAAGTCGCGCCCGCAAATATAAATGGTGTTTAAACCACACACTTGAGGTATCGCCACGATCATTAGCGCGAGAGCAATAATTCTAGCACAAGACCTCCTCTGTCTCTAAACTGGTAACCTATGAGACTCGGCTGATCACAGATCGGCCGATCCTGGTGCCCACCAGTGCCACCTGCCTGTACCTGCCAGTGCATAGCAATGCCGCCTATCAATGCCCATCAGTGCCTCATCATTAGTGCTGCCTAGTAGTGCCCTTCAGTGCTGCCTATCAGTGCACATCAATGCCCACCAGTGCCGTCTATCGGTGCAGCCTCATCAGCGCACATCAAGGAGGAAAATTACCTATTTGCAAAATTTTATAACAGACTATAAAACGGTTTTGTTTGTTTTTTTTCAAAGATTTCGGTCTTTGCTTGTTTTTTTTGCAAAAAATAAAAAACCGAGCAGTGATTAAATACCACCAAAAGAAAGCTCTATTTGTGGAAAAAAAATTATAAAAATTGAATTTGGGTACAGTGTTGCATGACCGCGCAATTGTCATTCAAAGTGTGAGAGCGCTGAAAGCTGAAAATTGGCCTGGGCAAGAAAGGGGTTTAAGTAAGCAAGTGGTTAAAGCGTCACCTATGGAGATTTTTTAAGTACCGTAGTTTGTCGCCATTCCTCGAGTGTGCGCAATTTCAAAACATGACATGTTAGATATCTATTTATTCGACGGAACATCATCTTTCACATTATACAAAAAAATTAGGCTGACTTTATGGTCAGGTCTAGGGTCTCTGCTAAAATATAATATATATATTTATAAATATAATGTTTGGGGGTTCCAAGTAATTTTCTAGCAAGAAATTACGTATTTTAAATTATAAGCAACAAATGTCAGAAAAAGGCTCGTGCATTAAAGGATTAACCTATGCTGCTTTGTATTTTTTGTGCCCCATATTAAACAATTATTTAAATTGACATAATTGTTTAAATTGGGACACAAAAAAAGAAAAAACCACAGCGGCGTATGGTATTTGACATAATGCTTATGCATTAAGCGCTACACTGTGATTGTATTGTTTTTTTTGTTGTTTTTTTTATGTCACTAGATATTAGCGCAACGCTTCAGTGAAAAGTACTAGTGTGAGGCCGACTTTAACCACTTGCTGCCCGCCCAACGTCATATGACGGCGGCCCTTCCAGGTCCCCCAGGGGGCGCGCGCCCGGCACTCACGATTGCCCGGTAACCGAGCACGTCCTGTCAGATGGGAGGAGACCGATGGTGTGTTCCTTGTACAGAGAAACACCGATTGGTCTCCTCCCCTTGTGAGTCCCCTCCTCCCACAGTTAGAATCACTCCCTAGCAACATGATTAACCCTACAGCGCCCCCTCCTGGTTAACCCCTTCATTGCCAGTCACATTTATAAAGTAATCAATGCATTTTTATAGCATGGATCGCTGTATAAATGTGAATGGTCCCAAAAATGTGTCAAAAGTGTCCGATATGTCCGCCGCAATATCGCAGTCATGATAAAAATCGTAGATCGCCGCCATTACTAGTAAAAAAAAATAATAATAAAAATGCTATAAATCTATCTCTTTATTTTGTAGACGCTATAACTTTTGCGCAAACCAATAAATATACGCTTGTTGCGATATTTTTTACCAAAAAGTAAAAGAATACGAATCGGCCTAAACTGAGGAAAAAATTTGGATATTTATTATAGCAAAAAGTAAAAGATATTGTGTTTTTTTTTCAAACTTGTCACTCTAAGGCCCCTTTCACACTTATACGACTTCAAAGTCGCACGATTTTACCGCGATTTTGCGGCCGCGACTTTGCCGCTATTTTACCGCGATTTGCCGCGATTTTACCACGATTTGGGAGCAGTACTACTTTGCCACGTTTTTGGCATTAACAAATGAAAACATACAGTAGTTGGTATGAATCATAAGGGGAAACTCCACGCCAAGTTTTAAATAAAAAAACTGGCGTGGGTTCCCCCCCAGGGACATACCAGGCCCTTAGGTCTGGTATGAATTGTAAGAGGAACCCCCTACGCCGAAAAATCGGCGTGGGGGTCCCCCCAAAATCCATACCAGACCCTTATCCGAGCACGCAGCCTGGCCGGTCAGGAATGGGGGTGGGGACGAGCTAGCGCCCCCCCCCTCCTGGACCGTACCAGGCCGCATGCCCTCAACATGGGGGGTGGGTGCTTTGGGGCATGGGGGGCGCCCTGCGGCCCCCCACCCCAAAGCACCTTGTCCCCATGTTGATGAGGACAAGGGCCTCTTCCCGACAACCCTGGCCGTTGGTTGTCGGGGTCTGCGGGCGGGGGGCTTATCGGAATCTGGGAGCCCCCTTTAATAAGGGGGCCCCCAGATCCCGGCCCCCCACCCTATGTGAATAAGTATGGGGTACATGGTACCCCTACCCATTCACCTAGGGAAAAAAGCGTCAATAAAAAACACAGTACACAGGTTTTTAAAATAATTTATTAGGCAGCTCCGGGATCTTCTTCCGACTTCGGGGGTCCTCTTCCGACTTCGGGGGTCTCTCCGGCGTCCGCATCTTCTGCCGTCTCCACCGCTATCTTCTGGCGCTCTTTTGCCATCGGTGGTCCGGACCTCTGGATCGTCTTCTTCCCTCTTCTCTTCCAGAGATGTTGACACGACGCTCTCTCCAGCCAGAATGGTCTCTGTGCGCTCCGCACCAGACTTATATAGGCGGTGACCCCGCCCCCTTATGCCGTCACAGTCCCTGGGCATGCTGGGACTGTGACGTTTTAGGAGGCGTGGTCACTGGGTGATGACCACGCCCCCTGTGACAGCACAGTCCCAGCATGCCCCGGGACAGTGACCTCATAAGGGGGTGGGGCCACCGCCTATATAAGTCAGTTGCGGAGCGTTCAGAGACCATTCCAGCTGGAGAGAGCGTCCTGTCAACATCTCTGGAAGAAAAGAAGAAGGCAGAAGTCCGGACCACCGCTAGCAATTGAGCTGCAGAAGATAGCGGAGGAGCCGGCAGAAGATGCGGACACCGGGAGGAGACGGCGGAGAGACCCCCAAAGTCGGAAGAGGACCCCCGAAGTCAGAAGAAGATCGCGGAGCTGCCTAATAAATTATTTTAAAAACCTGTGTACTGTGTTTTTTATTGACGCTTTTTTTCCCTAGGTGAATGGGTAGGGGTACCATGTACCCCATACTCATTCACATAGGGTGGGGGGCCGGGATCTGGGGGCTCCCTTATTAAAGGGGGCTCCCGGATTCCGATAAGCCCCCCGCCCGCAGACCCCGACAACCAACGGCCAGGGTTGTCGGGAAGAGGTCCTTGTCCTCATCAACATGGGGACAAGGTGCTTTGGGGTAGGGGGGCCCGCAGGGTGCCCCCCATGCCCTAAAGCACCCACCCCCCCATGTTGAGGGCATGCGGCCTGGTACGGTCAAGGAGGGGGGGGGCGCTCGCTCGTCCCCACCCCTATTCCTGACCGGCCGGGCTGCGTGCTCGGATGAGGGTCTGGTATGGATTTTGGGGGGGACCCCACGCCGATTTTTCGGCGTAGGGGGTTCCCCTTAGATCCATACCAGACCTAAGGGCCTGGTATGCCCCTGGGGGGGAACCCACGCCGGTTTTTTCATTTAAAACTTGGCGTGGAGTTCCCCCTCTGGATTCATACCAGACAGCTGTCAGCACTGCCTGTCGCTCATCGGGAAAGGAAAAAAGTTTTCCTTTCCCGATCAGCGAGTCAGGCTTGTGCTTACAAAGTCGTACTGAAGTCGTGTCTATATTATTCAGGCACGACTTGCATGCTACTTCAGGGTTTAACATTGAGGTCTATGGAGTACAACTCGCATAGAAGTTGGACCAAAGTAGTGCAGGGACTACTTTCAAGTTGGCACGACTTAAAGTCGTGCCAATATGAATGGTAGTCATTGAAAATCATGGAGAATGACTTGTCATACGATTTTGCAGTACAAAATCGTGGGACAAGTCGTATAAGTGTGAAAGGGGCCTTATTTTGTTTATAGCGCAAGAAATAAAAACCACAGAGGTGAACAAATACCACCAAAAGAAAGCTCTATTAGTGGGGAAAAAATGATAAAAATGTCATATGTGTACAGTGTTGTATGACCGCGCAATTGTTATTCAAAGTGCAACAGCGCTGAAAGCTGAAAATTGGCTTGGGCAGGAAGGGGGTGAAAATGCCCTGTAGGCAAGTGGTTCAACACAACTAATGTTACTTGGAAATACTGACACCGTATCTCATGTCTTTCTGAGCACATTAGAAGCAGCCATGGTTTCTTTGTTTTTCTGGGGCGTAAAGATTTGATAAAACAGCTATGAGTTGTTAGTCATTGATGTTGATTAAATTAAAGTGAAAAGGTCTGGATCTTACCTGTAGACGCACACAGCCTGTGGTGCCCAGGCACAGAATCAGACTGGAGATACCTGCATAAGCAACATAAATATAAACTTGATTTGTATAAACGTTTTTCTTTTTTTATACAAGTCTTACAGTTTTCCATGTTACATACAATAACAAATATACAGTATGTGTATTATGACAAGTTTCAGAGGAAGTGTTTGCAGGAATGATAAAGATTCTAAAAGGCACAAGAAATGACTTTACAGAACGCTGTCACTATATCACTGTGGCAAAGTGTGGAATTTGATGTCGCAGTTCAGGGCCAGTCTTGTCCACAAGTTAGGATGTACTTGACACTTTGCTGATGCTTCACTGTCACACAACAGCCACAAAATTAAAATGCAATATATTGCAGCTCACCTTTCCGTAAAATGTGGTACTAAACCCACAACAGTAAAATCAGTCTGTATATGCAGCATAGCATGCTTGTTATGCTCACTGTGAAACTTAAAGGGTTAATCCGCTGCATTGTGTAAAAAGGCTGTTTTATCCTGTATGCACAGATCCTTCCCTCCTGCGCTGTCCATCTGGGGAAGGCCAGATAACACACAGGCAGGGTAGCCAACCCGCACATGCTCAGTTGTGTTTCTATTGCTGGAGAGAACATTTCCTTGTTGATCAGAGCTAGCCAGGTCACATGATCATTTTGCACTCTCCAGTTTTAGTAAATCAACCCCATTGTATTTTATGAATGAATACAAACTTCCTCTGATTGGCCGAGTTGGAGATCATGATGTAATCCGCCCGCCTCTCTACCTTAACAAGTCAGAGGAAGCCTTGTAGTCATTCATATAGAGTATAAAGCTGCCTGTGAATGGCAGAGCAGGGCTCAGCCTGACTCGATTTTGCACCAGGAGCAGGACGACCCCATCCCACTTCCAAAAACACAGCACTAAGGTGTCCGTTTATGAAGCAGTGAAAAAATTTCACAGCTTCATTCTCCGGCATTCTCAGAGGAGATTGTTCTCCTCTGTATGCCAGTTTATGAAGCTTTGTAGGTCGCTACCCCTTTGGAGGAGTGAAGCGATCTACAAACCAAATGCTTCCAACAGTGGAGGACGCCCCCTGATACTGGAATCTCGTGAGACTTTACGAGATTACAATACCAGAAATTCACTGAGACACAGAGATGTCCATTTACTAGGCAGTGATAAATTAGAGAAGATGTTTTCCCCTGATTATCTCAGGTTCATAAACCGTTTATGGACTGTGATCAGTGGCGATCCTCGGGATCACCGCTGTTCACCGTTTCATAAACGGACACCTAAATATTGTATATAGGTGAGACTACACATAGGGGTTGATTTACTAAAGGCAAATCCACTTTGCACTACAGGTGCACTGAAAGTGCAGTCGCTGTAGATCTGAGGGGAAGCTCTGAAATGAGGTGAAGCTCTGCTGATTTTATCATCCAATCATGTGCAAGCTAAAATGCTGTTTTTTATTTTCCTTGCATGTCCCCCTCGGATCTACAGCGACTTTACCTCCAAGTGCACTTTCAAGTGCACTTGTAGTGCAAAGTGGATTTGCCATTAGTAAATAACCCCCCCCCCCCCCTCCCACTCACAGCAGGCACAAATGTTACTAAGGAAATAGTTCATTCGGCCCAAATGAACCATTTAAAAAGTCACCATAAACATGGAGTTTGGCTTTAATGAAATTCCAGAAATATGTATTTTTTATTTTTGATTACAAAAGTATTAAAAACTATTTTTAGAACACAAGAGTCAGTTTATGCAATGTGGGCGCCAAACTAGCATTTTTTTTTTTTTTTTGTAAAGCATGTTCTTCAACTGACAATAATAGAAAGGCCTGCAAAAAAGTTGTCACAGGTGTTATTTGTTTAAGCAGTTTTGCTACCTTTGTTTTTGAGAATTGTGTAGCCCTTTTATAACAGTAATTATGTTTCATACAATTGTTTTTTCATCTCTTTTATAGACTCCACTCGCACGGTGTATGAAAAGAAACTTGTTGAGTTTGAACGCAAGAAAAAGATCTACCCAAGCTCTGAAGGTAAGGAACTAAAATATATCTAATATCAAAACTTTGAATGTATTTTTTTTATAGTTTTGAATGGAGTACGACTAAAGGGGAGAGGGACCGTCTGGCTTGTTATTAGCGCTTAGTTGAAAAGAATGCAACTCTGATGGTATGGGTGTGCATTAGTGCATATGTAATGGGAAGCTTGCATATCTGGAAAGGCACCATCAATACTGAAAAATATATCCAGGTTTTAGAGCAACATATGTTCAGCAAAGAATGGGACAACATTCCTCTCCCAAAACTCCAGCCACTGGTCTCCTCAGTTCCCAGACCTTTAGGGCCCTTTCACACAGGCTTTCCAATCAGGTCCGCTTGTCAGTTTTTCAGGTGGACCTGATCGGACGCCCCATTCACCCCATGGGGCAGCGGATGTCAGCGGTGACAGGTCCGCTGACACCCGCTGCTATCGGATCCTGTCTGCCAAATCCAGACAGATGGCGACCCTATTTTCTATACGCCTGGCAGATCAGATGAAAAATGGACAGGCGGTCCGTTTTCATCCGATCTCCCCATAGAGGAGAGCGGGACTCTGACAGGTCCATCTCAGCACAGTGAGCGGAGACAGACCTGTCATCCGCCTGCTCAGCGGAGATCAACGGATCGAACCCTCGCTGAGCAGGCGTGTGAAAAGGAGCCTTACAGAGTGTCAACCACTTGAAAACTATTCTGACACTTTTTGTTTACAAGTAAATATCAGCATTTTTTTTTTTTTTGCTAGAAAATGACTCCCAAGCCTTATATATTTTAGAACAAAATGTTGGTTGCTGCAATTTATGTTACATGCTATTTGCGCAGCGATTTTTCAAAAGGAATTGGAAAAATACACTTTTATGAATTTTAATACAAAAAAACCCAGACAATATCTAACCCAATTTTTTGGTAAAATATAAAAAAAATGGTGTTACGCCAAATAAATAGATACCCAACATGTCACGCTTTAAAATTGCACACGTTCGTGGAATGGCAACAAATTAGGATACCCCTGTATCATGCTGTTTAAGACCTCCTGTGATTAAAAGGCCTCCAAGTGGTCACCGGAAAAGCTAAATCGGGAGATTAGGAGTTTACCAAGGGTGGCAAATCAACCTCATGGGAGATCTTCCCAGGATTGTTATCATTCTGCGTATTTGACCTTCTTATGCAAGGGTCCACTTTTGTTGGTAAGAGGCAGTGTGATCGGGGACGGAGGTGGGCTTCCCTTCCTTTTGGAGTGCCCAGCTGTGTGTTGGTTCTACTGTTTTTACTGAGCAGCTTTGGATTTACTCTGGAAAGGACTCTTATTTTGTTTTTAAAATTTTAGATGTGAAAATATGATTCAATTTTTAGCGCTACACTTTTAGGCTCCGTTTACATCTGAGCAATCCAAATCGCAGCGAAAAGTCCGCTGGCTGGATATCCACCAGCAAAAGTCCGATGGAGCATACACACGGTCGCATTTTCCGACCAAAAGCTCTCATCGGTCTTTTGCTGGCCGAATTTCCGATCGTGTGTACGTGGCATAAGTGCATTTGTATATTTATGTTGTCATCCAGCAATATTGTGCCAGCTGCTAGCTTTTATTTACCGATTTATGTGTATATATCTAGTGCAGCTGATTGCATTTAAAAATCTCCATAAGCGCTTTTAACATTTTTACAGGTTACCAGTTTAGAGTTACAAAGGTGGTCTATCTAGCGCTAGAATTGTTGCTCTCGCTACAACGTTCACAGCGATATGTGTGGTGCGAATACCGTTGCATGACCTATGTATGCGTTCGCTTCTGTACGTGAGCACAGGGATGGGAGCACTTTAAAAAATAAAATAAAAATCATATTAGGTTATATTTTTTTTTTATTTTTACACGGTTGCTTTAAATTATTATTTTTTTATCACTTTTATTCCTATCACAAAAAATGTAAACATCCCTTGTGATCTCTCCTCTACCCTGGAAAGCATGAGATAAAAAATAATTATAGATAGATAGATAGATAGATAGATAGATAGATAGATAGATAGATAGATAGATAGATAGATAGATAGATAGATAGATAGATAGATAGATAGATAGATATATTAATCTCATGCTGTACAAAAAAAAAAAGGCAGTGTCTACATCTGCCTACCTGGAAGTGACGTCATGATGTCACTTTCGGCCTTCTAGACCATAGAGACGACTGGGGACCTTCTGGTCCCTGTGCGGCTCTAGGATAACCTGGCAGCACAGCCGGATCGGATACCGGGCTCCCCGATCGCACAAGAGTGCACGGAGATGCAAAAAGAATGTATTGGTACATATCTCTAAAAAACTAAAGCAGAATAAAAAATATAGCGACCAGCCAAAGATGAATAGCTGGAATTTGGAAGCTTTGGGTATTGTGGACAGTTTAATTGCCTCAATTTTCTATATGCCTCTTGTTGAAATCCACTGTATTGGTGATTTTTGTTTTTTGTCTTTTACCAGAATCCTAATTGTATTTTTGTTCATTTGGTTAAATAATTATTTTATTCGTCCAAAACCTGCGCCTTAACTCAGGGGCCCAGGATAAGACAGTAGGAAATCAGGCTTTTTTTATCATTTGTTTGAAACCGATAGAGCTTTCTTTTGGTGGTATTTAATCACCACTGGGTTTTTTATTACTTTTCTTACTTTGCTAACAAAACAAAAAAAGACCAAAAATTTTTCTTTTCTGTACTTTTGTAAATAAGTACATTTTCTCCTTCACTAATGTGCACTAATGAGGCTGCACTGATGGGCACTGATAGGCAGCACTGATGGGCAGCACTAATAAGCAGGCACTGACTGGCATCACTGCTGGGCACTGTTGAGGCTGCACTGATAATTAGTACCCTGATTATCTATGCAGATCTCAGCTGTAAGGAAATGGCGCTGATCGGCTCTCCTCACACACTGTCAGTGTGAGGAAAGGAATGCAGACAACTGGCATTTTCAGGGATAAGTACAACAATAGTGCAAAAAGAGGCAGTACGCTTATTTAGGGCTGAAACAACTAATCGACAACTAATCGATTATGAAATTAATCGATTACTATTCTCCTAATCGATTAATCAGCCAGTAACATAATGGGGTTTAAAAAAAAAAAACTAAAATGAGCCCTTTATAGTACAAAAAGAGCAAATAATCGCTACTGTAAATATTACTTTCACAGGTCTATGGTAAAAAAAATGAACCCCTTACAGTAGCGATTATCTGCTTTTTTTGTACTATAAAAGGGCCAATTTTCGTTTTTTTTAACCCCCATTATGTTACTAAATGTCTTAGACCTGGTTCACATCTGTGTGTTTTTTTGGTGCTTTTTGCATAAACGCACTACAGTTCATTTACATGGTTTCCTATGGGACACGTTCACGCAAAACTGTGCTTTTTTTGGTTCAATACACTTCAATAGAGAAACTGCAGAAAAGCATGTAATGCGTTTTTGCAGCAATTTGTGCTTTTTAATCTGCCCAACAAATTGGCCAAAAAAACCTGCAAAAACGCAAATCGCAGCAAAAACGCACAGCAAAAAGCACTGCAGAAACAGATCAAAAGCAAACTGCATAGGTGTGTACCGAGCCTTATGCTGGCCACACCAATCAATTTTCAGAAAAACCTTTGTACATTCGCTGAATGAAAGAATGTTGTTTGAAATTTTCACTTGTTTTTAACCTTCTGTTTTTAAAACTAATTTAATTTCTGAACGAAAACCACATACACTGTCTGAAAATTTCTTTGACCAAGAAGTTTTCTATTATTTCCAAATTTTCCCGTCACTGTGGATGAAAATGAACACCGATTTGACCCCCACTAATGATTAGAAAATCGAACGAACGTTCTTAAAATGACATTGTTTGTTTTTGTTTTTAGTAAAAAAAATGTAATCTCTGATGATATTTACCAGATTCACCCTATAATAGTATATACAGTATATATCCTCTAATAGTGTATACAGTATATTTCTTCTAATAGTATATACAGTATCTCTCTTCTAATAGTATATACAGTATATCTCTTCTAATAGTATATACAGTATATCTCTTCTAATAGTATATCTTCTCTAATAGTGTATATACAGTATATTTCTTCTAATAGTATATCTTCTCTAATAGTATATACAGTATATTTCTTCTAATGGTATATACAGTATATCTCTTCTAATGGTATATACAGTATATCTCTCCTCTAATAATATATACAGTATATCTCTTCTGTCTGTTATTCTCAGAGTGGATTAGATATTTTGCTCCCTATTCATATAGTTGGTTATTTATATTTACCACTGCATAGCGATATTTAAGAATAAATTGCCTTTCTTTTTTAAACTTTACATATTAACTAAAATTATACACCACACATCTTTTTTAAGGTTATTAATCGATTAATTGAAACAATATTTGGCCAACTAATCGATTATGAAAATAATCGTTAGTTACAGCCCTACACTGATTATATCATGTCATGAAAGTATATTCCACTAAAGTGGCTTATTGGAGGTCACTGCCTGTGATCACTCTCTACTAATGCGTTTCACCCCTGTTGGGTTTAATCTCAGAGGTCACCTCTACCTCTTTAGCCATTTAGCCTAACGGGGTGAAACGCGTTAGAAGAAATGGCCTCAGCCAGGGACCTCCAGTAGGCCAGTTTAGTGGAATAAACTTTCAATGACTGACATAGATCGGTGTCTCTTTTTAGACTATCGCCATACAGTGAGAACGAGAAAGCACGCTTGGGTCAGGAATTTGAATTATCTGTAGACCGGAGAGTTGAACAGGGGATTGGAGCTCAAGTGTTACTGAACTACAACAGAGGAAAAGGACAGTGCTGTGGGGCAGAGCAGTGTAAATCGCAGGACCAGTTTGACAGAAATACAAATCCTTTGCTTGGAGTTCAGCTTTAATGCATACAATTAAATACTAAATTATTCATCATAAAAGTATGAGCTGGTAGATACACAACACCATAAATAAACATTGATAACTAGGCATTGCTGTCAACAAATGGAATAATCAAGAACTGAATAATGTTTTAGCTACCTTTATACTGTAAATAATTTCTGTTAAATTAAAGTTGTATCATCCACTACCAAGTCAGTGGCTTCAAAAGGTATAAATATGTAACTAAGTTGTTATACAATACAACAGAATACAATATAATAAACAGTTACTGTGTAAAAAAAGTTTGCTCAAAACATCCTCTTAAACAGCAGTTGTGCACTTATTTTCTTTAACCACATTGAAGGGGTTTCGTGTTTTTTCACCTTAATGGATCCTATGCATTAAGGTGAAAAAACACCTTGCACTCTCCAGCCCCCCCGAGCCCCCGTTTTACTTACCTGAGCCCCGAATCTCCGTGGGCACGATCCCGCTTTGCTTTCCACCAGCTCTTGTGGGCTCTTCATTGGAATATTGATAGCAGCACAGCCATTGGCTCCAGCTGCTGTCAATGAAATCCATAACGCGGGGGGGGGGGGGGCGCCGAGTGTATCACACGGGCGCGCGCCCGCAAGCTAACCCCCTTGGGAGAGCGCTGTTAGCTCTTGCGGGGAGGAAACGAGACAGCCGCCGAGGGACCACAGAAGACGAGGACCAGGGCCACCCTGTGCAAAACGAACTGCAAAGTGAAGGTAAGTATGATATGTTTTTTTTTTTTTTTTTTTTTTTAAACCTGTATAACACCTTTAAGCCTGCATTCACACCTGAGCACCGTCTATTTCTGGCATTTTTATTTCCTTTTCACAGTTTTTAAAGCGCTTTACAAGTTTTGTGCAAGTGTTTTGGTTGTGGCAAGGGGAGAAGAGCAGCTCTAGAGGAGAACTGCAGTTCTTCGGGTACAAAAATGCATGAAAACTCGTGCCATGATTATAGGCACTCTCATTAAAGTCTAAAGGGCCAAAAAATTACTTATTATGTTAAAAAAAAAAAAATAGCTCATGTACTTATTAGAGTGTAATTCGTTAAGACTGAGCTGTCATATGTAGAGCCTGGGATCGCCAGCCAGCTGCTTGTAAGGCCCATTTCACACTGAGGGACCAAATCAGGTCTGCCTGAGAAACTCCATCAGACCATCCATTGCTCTCTATGGAGCGGCGGAGGTCTGCTGACACCCACCAACATCCGATCTGAGCTTGTCCGCAGGGCTGCTGATAGAACTTGTGGGGCCCCGTACACAATACCGGACAGGCCCCCCCCCAGAAAATATTCAAGCTATATTTCGCTAAAAATACAATAAAATCATTATTAACCAACAAAACATAACTTCTAATAATTTCTGCTAAATATACAGAGATGAAAAAAAAAAATATACAGGCTGGGCAGTTGTAGTTTCTGGATCAGAGAGACAGAGGGCCAGTTCACACCACGTGCAGTCCAGTGCATTTTTATTCTGCATCAAAAACACATGGAAAGTAGAACATTTTGCATTTTTCCTGCACTAGACTGTACTGGAATGCTGTAAAATGCACCAAAAACTCACTGGAACACATATGTCCTTATTTAAGGTTAAAAAAAAAAAAAGGAGGGGGAAAAAATGCACTAGAACACATCAAAAACACGTCAAAAACACACATGCAGAAAAGCATCTGGAACGCATCCGGACTATGTTTTTATGGAGTGAACTGGCCCAGAGGAAGCGAAACAAAGTTACAACATTAGAGCCAGCACTGGGAGGGGTATTGGTGAGGGACGACTGTCTCTTTCTCAGCAGATAAATAACTAGCAGCAGAGAGAGGGAGAGAGAGGCCAGTTTTCAGCTGCTGGAGGAAGAGTTCTGCAATTGTCATCTGTCACTAATCCCCGCTCCCTGTGTGGGCCCCCTACAAGAGGAACGGTGGTCCCCCCTCTATCACCGCCCCTGCCTGTGCGCTAAAAACAGACAGATGGAGATTTGTTCCCCTTCCGTCTGGCAAATCGGATCGGATGACAGTGGGATGTTAACGGACAGGAGGTGCGTTTCCATCTGAACGCCCCATAGAGAACAGCAGGCTGTGTCCGTCCGACCTGTTATATGCCTGCTCAGCGGGGATCAGCGGAGAGATAAATACATGTCTTTATTTATTAATTTTTTTCCAAAAGTCAAACAAAACAGCTTCTTTTAGCAAAAGTAAATGTAAACAGTCCATTATTCTGGAATCATGAAAAACAGTACAGTGGCTCACCGCCAATATGCCAGTCCCATACCAGAGTTTAAGGTTCCAGTTTGTTTCAGAGTGCTACAAAGGCCCACAGGAGTTCAGCAAACAGCATCTCAGTTGCCAGACAGTCCTCACTCGCTCATAGCTTTGAATCACTCCTCTCTACAGACACCTGCTGGATGTTCCCTTTCTGGACTCTCATGCAGACAGATTAACCATTTCGGGACCAAAGTTCCTGTAACCAGGGTTTAAAGCAGGGGTCTCAAACTGGTGGCCCTCCAGCTGTTGCAAAACTACAAGTCCCATGAGGCATTGCAAGCTTGACAGTTACAAGCATGACTCCCTCAGGCATGATGGGACTTGTAGTTCCGCAACAGCTGGGAGGGCAACCAGTTTTGAGACCCCTGGTTTAGAGCCTTTTTTCCCACCCAAATTCTCTTTGAGCCTCTGAATTTCAGGTCCCAAATGAGCACTTACCAATCCTGAGAAAATTTTCATTCAGTTCTCTCTTCAAAGCAGACTACCACGATACCCCTCACCCTCCATGGGTGAGAAGAACCCCTGTGTACTCAAAATTGTCTTCAAACTGTCCCCCTTAAATGACCACAACCCAAATAGTGGGGAAATACATCTGTCATCCGGGACCCATCCCTGGCATCCTTGAAATGCAAACAAGCACAATTACAAGCTATGGGATTCTGCATGTTGGGTATAATCAGGCCTGGGGAAACACACTACAAAACACGCTGGTGTGAATGAGGGCTAAGAGTTTGGAGTTAACAGAAAGGATACTCATTGTGGAGGTTTTTTTTTTTTAAAGGATAAATGACTTGCTGTATCTGTTTTTCTACCTGAAATCTTTGGCAGAAGCAATAACCATTTCAGATTACATATTTAGCATGGTGCAAGTCTGCTTTTATAGTAGAGCTATCAGGAATACAACTGGACTGGTCAATGCCACCCAAACTCTAAAATTGCCTTAAGTGAGCGCTGGCCCAGAACTTTTTTCAGGAGAAGGGAAAAAAATATTCTGCAAGCATGCCATTATCTCTGCCAAAGAGCACCAAAGAATGTAATTATAGAAAGATTGTGCTATAGGTTATTTGCTACACTAGAATTGGGTATAAAGTGGTTTGCTGCAGCTGGACTGCCTGAAGCGGCATCTCCAGCCAAGCAGTGGCTTTTTTTTCTTAAATGAAAGATGGTAATTTTTGTTTAAATAACTCCCACACTGCCAGCGTATGAATACTATCATTTCTAATAAAGAACTGAATCCAGACAGCTGCAAAATCCTTTTGTTGTTACCAAAAGAAGAGATGTTTCAAAATGGAAGCTGTGATACAAGTCCTGGAGCAATGTATTCAACAACTCGAGACAAAAAAAAAAAAGAAGAGGGTAACCCATTTCATGAGATTGGCAGCCAGCAGAGAATTCAAAAACTAGGATGAGAAGCAGAATAACATTTAGTATTTGAATGTAAGGTTCTCCAGCATCCAAAACAGAGGCGTCATCTGGTAGGGCCTGCAGTTTGGAAGGTCTAAAGAAGATCACAAAGGGCTTGTTCACGCAACCAGTGCTGCATTGCTCAACTCAGTCTCAATGCATGGTTAGGCTCAAAAACCATGGTTTTTATTGGTGCAACGTTACATCAAAGCCCTGTGTTGGGGTGCACTGGAAAAAAAAAAAAAAGGACAGGTTGCATTTTTTGCAACAATCTGCAGTGCATGAATGGCCAAACAGTAGACTAAGTACAAACCTCTCAAGTATTCAGTACTGCTCCAAACCTGCGCCTCTCTTGCTTGCTTCGAACACCCAGGATACCAGCTCAAGAAGATCGTCTCAGCTTTAACTCAAGGAACACTAATGAATAGAAGCTGCACTCCAGAGTTCACTTCTTCCAAAAACTATTTATTAAAGCAGATCTTGAGCCTTCAGCAGTAGTTTCCTCTAGCGATGCACCGGAATTTCAGCCGCCAAACCATTTTGGCTGAAAATGGTGTTATCGGCAGAATGGCGATGGGAGAAAAGGGGGCCGATAATGGCACCGAAAACACACTGCGTTTTTGCCACAAATTTGTGTTGATTTTACCACAAATTCACTGCGATTGTATCATAAATTTTGCCGATTTTACCAGGATTACTGTGCTTAATGGTGTGTTTTTTCTATGTCATGTGACTCAAAAACGCATCAAAAATGTAACACGAGTGCGCGAGTGATGCGTTCTTGCTGCGTTTTAAATGCATTTGAACTGGGAGGCGCGTTTTTTGTGCCAATAATGGCGACTAATTCATGTTCATTTAAATTGATGATGATCTTAATAAAAAAGTTGAATATAGTACAATTATATTTGAAAATATAAACCTTTTTTTTTTAAAACTGTCATTTTCGGTTTTCGGCGAAGTGCATCCTGCATTTTCGGTTTTGGTTTCGGCACCAAAATGTCAATTCGGTGCACCTCCTAGTTTCCTCCTCTCCATCCCACCCCCCCTCTGCAACACAGATATCGGTCTGTTTTTTACTGCTTTTTTCAACAAAAAAGGTCTCAGACCGCCCCCCCATCCTCCGACACTCGCCTAGGTGAATGACGTCTGTGCCTTCTGGGATGCATGACGGGCATATCCCAAGTGTCACCGGGGGGGGGGGCACTATACCAGTTACATTCACTAAAGGAGGAGGGGGGGGCACTCGGAAGAGGTGGCAGCTGTCACACAAGGCAGCACGGAACCCTTGCAGCGGTTGCAGAGAAGAGGATCCCAGCAGGACGACAATGGATCTGCTGGCTAGGTGAGTATCCTTACTGTGCAGAACACAGCATCAGGTAAGCAGAGGGAAAAAAAAATATTAGGGGGAGGGGGTGAAGTTCCTCTTTAAGTTGTCAAAAGTAGAACTGCATCTATGTCCATATTGTCCCTGCCCGGTGGGGGGGGTCATTCTTTCTTAACCCGTTGCACCAATACTGAATTGACTGCAAGGACAATATGGACATGAATGAGTGTCTACTTTTAGCAGCGTAATAAAGAATTTTTGGAGGAAGTGAACTTTGGAGTGCGGCTTCTACTCATCAGCAGGCGAAGTACGTTTGTCTCTACCTGTGACCTGTACAGCAGCCATATTCTGTATGGAGAGAAGAGAACAGAATATGGCCAAGATGAGCAGCATTGGATGGAATGATATTGAAGCATTCGTCAGCCTGATGCAGAAGCACCCTAAAATGTACGACCAAAGCCACAGGCTTTACAACGTTTACATGCGAAAAACTCTGATCTGGCATCAGGTTGCCTCCAAGATATATCCAGCATGGGCTGACCTGTCCAAGCCATAGCAGACAGCAACTGGTGAGTATGAAACTGTTTGTCACGCAGTCGACCATTCAATCTGGTGATGCATTTTAGCTTGAAGATATCTTGTACTTGCTGCATGACCCCAGTTAACTTTTTGTTATATGCAAATAACAAAATGGTAAATCATTCCCATCAGTTAAGTGGAGATTTTCTGAAATTAGTGGTCATCGGTATCTAAACCAGAGATACATGTCAAAATTACAAGCCCATTTCAGGGGAATTTCTGCACAAGTGGAACAGCTAATTTCTCTATAAATAAACTACTAGGTTTTATTAAATTCCCCTTGGAAATTCAAGTTGATCGTAGTGTGGCCATTGGACTTTTTCTATACACACACCATTAAACCAAAAAAAATACATATACCAAAGATACTGTAAATTTTTGTGTAGCGGGGAACCGGAAATACTCTTCTTCCTGATAGCAAGTGGTTCCCAGCATTGCTCCATAGTGCTCGAGGTAGTGATGGAAGGAGTCCTTATATCTCTAGCTGACCTTCTCCAAGATATCGTTTTGGAGTATGAAGTTAACTTCACATAATTGTGTTTTGATTGCTTTCTTTGGAGTCATTTGTGTAGCTGAGTGCAAGATTCTTCATTTGCTTAACAGTATACCAAAGGTATACTATACCATCTTATGGCACAGCAGAGTCTATAATTAAAAACTTGCTCTTTTCGTGGATCAGGTCTCTCTGCATAAAGTCACAGTAAATACAAGCAGTCCCCGAGTTACGAACATCAAAGTTACGAACGACTCCTACTTACGAACGGAGGCGGTGTGACGTCAATGCCAGCCACTTGCCCTCTACACTGGTCCCGGATACCGCCGAGCATCAATCTTGTGGCGCCGGACACATCCCACAGTGCTGTACTGCATGGCTACAAGAGCCCCAAATAACACAACTGCACACATAGACGCAGCCAGAACATCCCACATCACTGCACAGGTTGGAGTTACACTTAAAGATGTACAGTTCCACCCTACAAACAGATTCGATTTAAGAACAAACCTACAGTTCCTAACTGGTTCGTAACCCGGGGACCGCTTGTATTTCCAAAGGTCTCCTCACCCACAAGGACATATGGGTATGGGAGCTCAGTTGTTCAGGGCGTGTTCTGTATTAAAGAATATTTTGTTCATTATTCATCAATGGCTGTCCAAAATTGTAATGGTTGAAAATGGTGAAAAGGCTGCTTCTTCCATAGGACCCCACAACAATGAAGGTGAAATGGTAGCTGACCTCCACCACAACCAGAAGGACCAAATTAAAATACTTCTTATGGGTGAAGAATTTGCTTCCACTACACAGTGGTATCATCTTCCTGATATGCTCCCCATCGCCTCCCAAGCAATTTGGAAAATGTTATTGTTTCCAGAACAAATCGGCAATCTCTTTCCTTCTCGACTCTGTGGGAGTTGGCATCACCATTTCCTCCATGTGGCCTTGCATGTGGATTGAACAATACAGTAGATGGTAGATGTGCCCAGACTGAGTGCAAATATATAGGAATGGCCACTACAAGGAACCTGTTAGTTACTAAATAGATGTGTCTCTGTCTTTTCAGCCCATACATTGGAAATATCCCCAAGAAGTGTGAAGGATAATTACAGTGGAGAATTACCAGCTCAGAAGAGTGAGCAACAGAACAGTGCGGGAACATTAACACATTTCAGCCAGCCTAATCTTTCCCAACCATGCTTTGAATCACCTCAGTAAGTAGTCAATGTTAAAACGGTTCATGGGCTTTTTACTTATTATTGTAGGTATTATAATTGCTTTTTAATGTGTGTTTACAGAGCCGAAAAACCCTTTGGCACAGGGGAGAATCCTGCATATGTGAATCAAGAACAGAAGAGAGGTGCTAGTGACACAGGACAAGAGAAACGCACCAGGCAGAAGAAGGGCGCCAGAGAAGCAAGACCGGGCACCAGAGAGACAAGACAGACGAAAGGGATCATAGAAACAACACAAGAGGTGCGTGCTGACAACCCAGTGTCAGAATTATCTGCCTCAGCTACCACAGTGGAGGAACCACAGAAGGCAGAGGTTAAAGTTGCTTCACCTGCCACCCCCACAGCAAGGCAGGCAAAACGAAGCAAGCCCTTAACCCAAAAGGACCCTCAACCAGAGCCAATAAGTGCTTTGAAGTTTGAGACGGAGGCAGAGCAGAAACACGGCTACCATCTGGCCATGGCTCTTGTACCTCTCCTTAATAAGGTACCAGCAGAAAAAATGGTCACCCTTCACCATGACCTTTTAAATCTTATTTCTTCTCACTGTGCAGATTCCCCACGTAAACATCCTCAGGCAAGGCCATAGCACTGCCTTCAGCATCAGCCCAGCATTTTCGGCCCTATCCACATTCACCCTATTACCCCCAACTTATCTACTCATTATATACTGGCCCTGCTGCCTTGTAGCTTCTTTTAACGACTGAAATGGTTTTGATTTCTTGTTTTATGCCATCTGTTCAGAACTTCTGTAACTCTGTTTGCACTATGTTGTTTTTGTTTTATGTAGACAGTTTTGTTGGCAAAGTTGCTAAACAAATAAAAAAAATTGAAAGCTTTGTGTTCCTTTCTGTTTTGTCGTCCTTGTCTAATATATAAGCATCTTCATACATTTTGAGAACATATTAACTATGTTCAAGTGGCTGTGTCATGAGGAGTGTAGGGGGGTCATCATTGCTGACCTCTGGTTTGAGAATGTTAATTCCCTGGCTGTCAAGCTTATGCTTGACATTTGGCTTAGTATTATTTTAATTTATTACTGGTACTTTTATAGCGCCATCAATTTACACAGCGCTTTACATATATATTGTACATTCACATCAGTCCCTACCCTCAAGGAGCTTACAGCCCAAAGCCCTGTACACACACACGGGAGACATTTGCTGGTTCCAAAAAAATAAAAATAAAAACAGACATTCGGCCCATATGTATGTTGGTCGGAAAACCAGCGGTCGACCGACTCCTGATCAATGGCAGATCGGAGTGTTCTGGCGAGGGGGGGGCTTGCTGGGTTGCACAAAAAATAAAAATAGTGTGTACCTGCCCGGCTTTAGGTCCCTAACTTTCATACACATACTGGGACCAATTTAGACAGGAGCCAATTAACCTACCAACATATCTTTGGAGTGTAGAAGGAAACTGGAGTACCCGGAGGAAACACATGCAGGCACAGGGAGAACATGCAAACTCCAGACAGGTAGTGCCGTGGCTGGGATTCAAACCGGTGACCCTAGTGCTGCTAGGCTAATGCTTCAAAGTAGCATGCCAACTAAAGCCTAACTAGTCTGAAAAATGCGCCCCCCCAATACCTGTGCTAACTAACCTGTATAAAAAAAGATGTATATACTTATCCATTTTCAGCCCGCTCTGGTCCAGTCATGAGATCCACCTCCCCTGTGTCAGCCAGCAGCGGCTGCAGGGGAGAGGAGAGATCACCATCAATGGCTGCACCATGGGAGCCTATGGGTGACATCACCACTCCTGGCTTTCCCAGCGATTTAGGGGTGCTTACCCCAGTCCCCTGCCGCTGCTGGCAGGATCATTTGCCCAGACCAGAGTGGGCTTCAAATAGGTAAGTGTATATACATCTTTTTTATTCAGGCTAGATATACAATAGGTGTTTAGGGGGTGGGGTGGAGGGAGTATTTTCAAGACTAGGCTGTAGCTGGAATTCTACTTCCTTATGGCTCATACACACGATCAGAAAATCGTATTACGATTACCGATTTCTAAGCGATCGTGCGATAATCTGATCGTTTGTACACAGCTTTCGAGAGCCGATCACAACAGTTTATCTGATAATATTCGAAGGGACAAGCACAACATTTTTTCTCGTACGATTTTCATTTAAATCATTTAAATACAGGTGTCGTTCGAAAATACACTACCAACACATCACATCGCTTCCGAATTTTCGTCACTTTAGTAAATTCTTTCTTTTCTTTTCTTTTCTATATGAAACTAGAATGCAAAAAAAGAAAAAACGGACAATCATTCGTCCGATAAGCTCATCATGTGTACCAGGCTTTAGTCTCCAACCTTGAACAAGTAAGGAGATAAGGAATTCTGACCTTCGTTTCAGATACGCTTTGTGATTTGAAAGGACTAAAACCAGGCAACTAGCATTTTCAAAATGAAGGTCAGCAATAGCAGCTTAATTTTTTTTCTTATGACAATAATGAGTTAACCAATTGCAGACCAGCCACCGCCATTATACTGTGGCAGGTTGGCACGGCTGCACAATTTACCGTCGGTGTACGTCGGCCGCTTTAAGAGCGAAAGGGGGTGCGTGCCCGTGACGCGACGCCAGAGCCGATGCGCGTGACCGGCGGCCACGATGTCCGCCGGCCACCCGAGAATGCTCCACAGAGAGCCAAAACAGGGATCTGCCAATGTAAACAAACAGATCCCCGTTCTGATAGGGGAGTAGAGAGCGATCTGCTGTTCCTAGTGATCAGGAACAACGATCTCTCTTCTCCTCCAGTCAGTACACTCCCCCCACAATTCGAAACACCTCCCAGGGAACACATTTAACCCCTTGATAAATCAATGGCTATTTTTAGCTCTGATCACTGTATAAATGTCACTGGTCCCAAAAAAGTGTCCGATCTAAGCGCTGCAATGTCGCAGTTCCGCTTAAAATCGCATATCGCTGCCATTACTATTAAAAAAAATAATAATAATAAAGATGCCATAAATCTATCCCCTATTTTGTAGACGCTATAACTTTTGCGCAAACCAAGCAATATTGCGTTTTTTGTTTTTTTTTAACAAAGATATGTAGAAAAATACATATTGGGCTAAACTGATGAAGAAATTGCATTATAGCAAAAAGTAAAAAATAGATAATTTTTTTTCAAAGTTGTCGGCCTTTTTTTGTTTATAGTTTATAAATGTGTATTCTGCTACATATTTTTAGTAATAAATTGCAATAAGCGTATATTGATTGGTTTGCTCAAAAGTTATAGCGCCTACAAAATAGGGGGTGTATTTTATGACATTTTTATTATCAATTTTTTTTTTTTTTTACTAGTAGTGGCGGTGATCAGCGATTTTTAGCGGTAAAATGCCTGAAAACTGCCTCTGCAAAGAAGAAAAAAAAAAAAAAAAAAAAAGATTTTTGCTTGCACTTGATTAGGATGATTGACGTGAACCCAGCTTCACCTCATCCAATAGGCTAAGTGAACAATAACCCCTTGGTGCCTCCTGGCTCTTTAAAAAGGGAATCCCGCGAAAAAAATTTTTTAAATGTCAGCAGCTACAAATACTGCAGCTGCTGACTTTTAAAAAAAAGGACACTTACCTGTCTCAGGGTCCAGCGATGTCGGCACCCGAGGCCGAACCGTCGCTCGGTTCTTGGGTGCTGCCGCCGCCATCTTCTGTGAGGGAATCAGGAAATGCAGCCTTGCGGCTTCACTTCCCGGTTACCTACTGCGCATGCGCGAGTTGCGCTGCGCAATCAGAACGGTCCGTGCTGTCTCTGGGACCCGTGTGTGTCCCAGCAGACAGCGCGGGGGGAGACGGGAAGTGGCGTAGGCTGAGTCTACGCCCGGAAGTGGGTGCAAATACCTGTATTAGACAGGTATCTGCACCCCCCTCCCCCCTGAAAGGTGCCAAATGTGACACCGGATGGGGGGAGGGTTCCAAAAAGCAGAGGTTCAATTTTTGTGTGAACCTCCGCTTTAAGGGGTTTCAGGTGTTGGGAGACGGGGCATGGTCTACGATCGCTCTCGGCACAGGTGTGTTTACATTCTGTTCAAACAAGAGGGGAAGACCAAACTCCCACCATATGTCCACCTGTGTAGTGATGATTGCCGGTCCAATACCACTCCCCTTATTACAGAGGCTACTGCCGTAAATAACAGCACAAAACAAAAAACTTTCCACAAAAAACGAGACCTCCAAAAAGAAAAAAAAAAGACAGCTACTATGGCTGTAGCGGGCACTCAAGGATCAAGACGGAATAAAATTTCCTCATATTTTATTATGTATCAAAACTACACTAATTAAAAAAATAACTCAGCAAATTGAAGCTATGGAGAGCTGGTCTGGCTGGGTAACAGATAGCTAAGCACCTACAATACAAAAGGATGTATGGTGCACAAAACAACCAAACACTAAGACAAAAACAAACAATAAACAAACAAATAACAAAAACGGCCCGGGCGCCTATGTCACCACACATGCAGTGAAGACCCTGCAGGCAAACTGCCAATGTGAAAATTAACTGAAAACAATACTAAATATGAAGGGAATCAGTGCATGGGTGGCCCCCAGGGGTGTGGAAGGGTAACAGATACCGATGTGCATAGCTGACTAATTTTCCAGTGTCCCGGATAATTCCCAAGCTGAAGAGCAAGTCATTCATCCTTAGTTGTCCTAAATGAATGGAACGTATTTGGTAAAGTACATATATAGGAATCATTACGTCCTGTTGTAAAGGTCAAAGTTCCTGGAAAATCCATTGCTGCTGAAACAAAGTCTGGACATCCAAGGAAGGCCGGATTCAAATGTGGAGCGGCCACTGGTAACGAGTTTACTGATAGCTGGTTAATTATGTATCCTTAAAGCGGTTGTATAGTCAAATTTTTAACTTTTTACCTGCAGGTAAGCCTGGAATAAGTCTTACCTGTATTTAAAAAAAATTTCTCCTAAACCTGTACGGTTTTAGGAGATATTGCCCTTGCAATGAGCCGCTGACTGCAGCGGCGCATGCGCACAGGGGACTCTCGGCTGAAAGCCCGGCAGATGCCGGACCTTGCCGGAATGAAGTCTCCCGCGCCCATGCGCGGGAGTGACGACATCGCGGCTCCGGCCACTCACAGCGCTGGAGCCGCGATACCCGGAAGACACGCCGAGGCAACATGTCAGCTACCTCGGCGTGGACAAGGTGAGATACCGACGCCTTGTTCTAAGGTAAGTATATCATAATGAGCTAGTATGCAGTGCTATACTAGCTCATTATGTCTTTTACTTTACAGGTGTATAAAAAAAAAAGTGTCAGCGGGTTTACTACCGCTTTAATCAAGGTATTATTGATAATAGAGATACTAATTTGCATTTAGTATAGCTATCATATACACAGTATCATCATCGGCCTCATATCACTCACGTATGGCTGTCCCTAAATTGGACCAGCACATAAATCATGCAGTTCATATAAAGCACTAGAGTCTTTCAGAAGACATATGCTTGTATGGTAATGATTTCCGACATTACCGCTTCCTCTCACTGTGTAGGTATGCTGACCGATATTTCCTGTACCACCTGTTAGATGGGAGGATTCCGCCGCGTCCTCGTTTCTCATACGAGAGTCTGTGTCCACAGATGAGAAATTTTAAGCAGGACGCTTTTTGGCGAGGGAGGAGGAGGACGTCTTCTGTCTTCCTTTGTACCTCATCCACGTGCATACATGGCTGAGGCATGCCGATGATGATAACGTGCATATGGGTGGTCTTTATTTTTTAACCTAACCAGCTACGTAACTATGCAAGTTAGTTACACTCCCATTCACTTCAATGGGACGGCTGGTGATGCGTCAGTGACACAACAAGGTGAGGGACATGACAGGTGCACTTTAAATGTAAGGACTGGCTAAAATGGGAATCACAATTTTTTTGCTCAGAAGATAGATCACAATTCTCTCACGATTCTCGCGGCGTAACATCATCTTTCACATTTAGAACAAAAAAAATTTGGCTAACTTTACGGTTTCGTTTTTTTTTTTTTTTTTATTCATTGAAGTGTATTTTTTCCCAAAAAATTGCATTTGAAAGACCGCTGGGCAAATACAGTGTGACATAAAATATTGCAGCAATTGCCATTTTATTCCCTAGGGTCTCTGCTAAAATATATATAATGTTTGGGGGTTCCATGTAATTTTCTAGCAGAAATTATTGATTTTAACTTAAGAAGTGTCAGAAAAAGATTTAGACTTTAAGTGGTTAAAGCGGAGCTCTGCCAAAATTTTTTTTTTTAAAAGTCAGCAGCTACAAATACTGCAGCTGCTGACTTTTAAAACATGGACACTTACCTGTCCAGGGCGCCTGCGATGTCGGCACCCGAGGCCGAACCGTCTCTCGGTCCTCGGGTGCTGCCGCCTCCATCTTCGGTAAGGGAATCAGGAAATGAAGGCTTGCGGCTTCACTTCCCGGTTCCCTACTGCGCATGGGCGAGTCGTGCAGCGCAATACGGATGGTCCCTGCTGTCCCTGGGACCCGTGTGTTTCCCAGCAGACAGCGGGGGGGGGGGACAGGAAGTGGCGTAAATAACCACAGATTCTGCGGCCATCTATGCTGGAAGTGGGTACAGATACCTGTAATATACAGGTATCTGCACCCCCCCTCCCCCCTGAAAGGTGTCAACTGTGACACTGGAGGGGGGGAGGAATCCGATGAGTGGAAGTTCCACTTTTGGGTGGAACTCCACTTTAAACTTCCTTCATTTACACCTTGGTGAAAACTTGGCAGACTGCCTGGATTATTTATTTACACAGAAGTTCTGTCCCTTTGATCTAAGAAGGAAGCTTTGTAACAATGTTTCAAGTTAAAGACTTGGCAGACTGCCCTGATGCTTTCTTTTGACAGCTGAGTGAGCAGATAAAGTCTCTCCACTTGTTTATATGAAAGAATCGGAAACCTCTGCAGGAGAGATCGCCAGGGGAGGTGAATCGAGATCACGATTTTTTAACGATTAATTGTGCAGCTCTAGTTAGAATCTTTAATATTTGGAAACAAAATGAAGGTTTCCGATTTAGAATAATAAGCTGTCAGGTTAGTAAAACAGCGATATCAGAACTGATTCAATCATACAGTTTGTAGTGTACATAGGTTTGCAAAACAATGAGATAAAAGGAATATTCCTGAACTTTTGTTTTACCCTCACAATTACTGTGAAACTGTGTGAATGCATCAATGCAGTGCATGTTATCTCAGCTTGCAGAGCTTGGATTCATTGAATGAGTTTACCAAAAATGTAAACATTGCAGAATATACAGCCTCGTGCTACATAACTAAGCTCCATTTCATGCGAAGATATTAATGTATCTCAAATAGAAAACTATCTTTAGATTTTTACTCAAAAAGCATTTTATTAAAAAAAATTTGATTTAAAAAAAAAAATCTAATTAAATAGAAAAAAATCAGATTTAACCACTTACTGACCGGCTCCTGTACATATACGTCGGCACTTTGAAGATGGATATCTCAGTAACGGCAGCACCTGCTGCCACAACCAAGGTATCCATCTTTTCAGGAGCCGGTCGTGTTTCCGATAATAATGGTCTCTGTGGCGGGTGCCACCCCCCTCCCGCGCCCTCCGCCGCTAACAGGAGCCGTCGGTAGCAGCGGAGGCGATTGGGACCTCTCTTGTCTGTGGTATGGAGACGAGTGAGGGGAAGATGGCCCCCACCCGTCTTCATACCATAGGAAGGCGGAAGATACGTCATAACGTCAGCTCTGCCCATACGTCTTAAAGGGCCATTTTTTTGTTGTCATTTTTTCAAATGACAATTCTTTTTTGCATTTAAGTCCAAATATGAGATCTGAGGACTGTTTGACCCCAGATCTCATATTTAAGAGGACCTGTCATGCTTTTTTCTTGTAATAGGAATAAAAGTGATCCAAATTTTATTTTTTTTTAAAACAGTGAAAAAATAAAGTAAAATAAATAAGAAAAACATTTTCTTTTTTAAAGCGCTCCGTCCCGACGAGCTCGCGCGCAGAAGCGAACGCATACTTGAGTAGCGCCCGCATATGAAAGCGGTGATCAAACAACACATGTGAGGTATCGCCATGACCGGTAGAGCGAGAGCAATAATTCTAGCCCTAGACCTCCTCTGTAACGCATAGCATGCAACCTGTAGAATTTTTTAAACGTCGCCTATGGAGATTTTTAAAGGTAAAAGTTTGACGCCATTCCACGAGCGGGCGCAATTTTGAAGCGTGACATGTTGGATATCAATTTACTTGGCGTAACATTATCTTTCACAATATAAAAAAAAAATTGGGCTAACTTTACTGTTGTCTTATTTTTTTATTAAAAAAAAAAGTGAATTTTTTCCAAAAAAAGTGCGCTTATAAGACCGCTGCGCAAATACGGTGCGAAAAAAGTATTGCAATGACCGCCATTTTAGTCTCTAGCGTGTTAGAAAAGAAAAAAAACAATATATAATGTTTGGGGGTTCCAAGTAATTTTCTAGCAAAAAAAAAAAAACTGTTTTAAACGTGTAAACACCAAAATTTCAAGACGAGGCTCGGTCCTTAAGTGGTTAAATAAAAAAAATAAAAAAGATTTTTTTAAATCATTGATTTATATCCACCCTGGTTAAACATATAGACTGCTGAAATAGCAGCTATGAGCTTGTCTTACATTCTATCAATTTGCTTTGGGCTGTCAAGCAAGAGTGATCTGAGTGGCTGCAAAGCTGTCCAATCACTTAGGGCCCTTGCACACTGAGGCGGTTTGCAGGCGTTATTGCGCTAATAATAGCGCCTGAAAAACCGACCCGAAAGTGCCGCTGCTTTGCCTCCAGTGTGAAAGCCCCGAGGGCTTTCACACTGGAGCGGTGCGCTAGCAGGACGGGAAAAAAAGTCCTGCTAGCAGCATCTTCGGAGCGGTGAAGGAGCGGTGTGTATACCGCTCTTTCACCGCTCCTGCCCATTGAAATCAATGGGACAGCGCGGCTATACCGCCGGCAAAGCGCCTCTGCAGAGGCGCTTTGCGGTGGTATTTAACCCTTTCTCGGCCGCTAGCGGGGGGGTAAAACCGCCCCCGCTAGCGGCTGAATACCGACAGTAAAGCACCGCTTATAATAGCGGCGCTTTACCGCCGACGCTGCCCCTGCCCCAGTGTGAAAGGGCCCTTACAGACAAATATATACTGTATGTTACTGGTCTCCCCTGCTCCCCCTGGCAGCCCCATATCACAATCACAAAAACATAGTTACGTAGCTGGTTGAGTTAAAAAAAAAAAAGACACAAGTCCATAAAAAAACTGAAAACCTCCATATACACAATCCTATTTATACAGATAATCCAGAGGAAGGCCAAAAACCCTATAAGACTGGATTCACACCTAGGCATTTTTAGTGCTTTTTGCATTTTGCAGATTTGCACTACAGAACGTGTTCCATAGGAAACCATGTTATATGGACTCTAGTGCAAATCTGCAAAAAGCACTAAAACTGCATAGGTGTGAATCCAGCCTAAAACATGATCCAATTTTGCTTGAGCAGAGGAAAAAAAAAAATGTAGTCCTGATTGCCCGGGAGGCAATCATATATTCCCAGTGATGGCAAACCTTGGCACCCCAGATGTTTTAAAACTACATTTCCCATGATGCTCAACTACACTGCAGAGTGCACGAGCATCATGGGAAATGTATTTCCAAAACATCTGGGGGTGCCAAGGTTCGCCATCACTGCCCTAGATCAACAATCTCTGGTGTTAACCGCTATATATGTTATATTTTATGCAATTAGAAATGCATCCAGCTGTTTTATTTAAAACAATCTACAGAGCTGGCCAGAACTAGTTCTTGCGGGAGTCTATTCCACATTTTCACAGCTCTTACTGTGAAGAAGCCTTTCCCTTTGTGCAGGTTAAACCCCTTTTCTCCAGATGAAAAGAGCGCCCCGTTGTCCTCTGTGATGACCTGAAAGTGAGTAACTCAACACCAAGTTCACTATATGGACCACTTATGAATTTATACATGATTGTATTCCCCCTTAATCACCTCCTCTCAAGAGAGAATAAATAAATTCTGTGCAGCTAATCTTTCCTAATAGCAGAGAATGGTGCAAATGAGCAACTTGGTGGGCGGGAGGACATAGAGCTTTGCAATTGGGCAACAAATGTTAGTCATCGCTGGGCACACCAAAATAAGAGGAATAATTCTAGAGTCATGATTTACATCGTTGGCTATAAACTGACGAGTATTTACAGCATTGCCTTTGAAGAATTTGGGGTATCGTATTTTTTTCTCATTTTGCGGGCGCACACAGTGTTAACTCCTGCCATCTATTTACTCGAAGACACCCGCTGAGTACTGTCCATGATCATTTCTTTATTTGCAGTTAATTGCAACAGTTATACGGCTACAATCACCTACAATCATTTACTAAGCACAATCTTTTTTTTAGATTTTGCAATAAATTGGAAATTAAATTTGGTTAGTGTGCACTTAAAAATAATTGGAGTATTTGTGTACTGAAAATATAGATTTGACAAACTCTTGCGCAAATATAAACATAAAATATTGCAACTACTACCTACTAGAAAATATAAATTGTTTGGGAGTATTTGGGTAACTTTCAAGCCCAAAATACAGATTAACTGCTTCAGCCCCGGAAGATTTTACCCCCTTCCTGACCAGAGCACTTTTTGCGATTCGGCACTGTGTCGCTTTAGCTGACAATTGCGCGGTCATGCCACCTGAACAAAATCGACGTCCTTTTTTCCCCACAAATAGAGTTTTCTTTTGGTGGTATTTGATCACCTCTGCAGTTTTTATTTTTTTAACTATAAACAAAAAAAGAGCAACAATTTTGAAAAAAAAAAAAAAAATCGCAATATTTTTTACTTTTTGCTATAATAAATTTCCCCCAAAAATATATAAAAAAAAACATTTTTATTCCTCAGTTTAGGCCGATATGTATTCTTCTACATATTTTTGGTAAAAAAAAAAAAAAATTCGCAATAAGCGTATATTGATTGGTTTGCGCAAAAGTTATAGCGTCTAGAAAATAGGGGATAGTTTTATGGCTTTTTTATTATTATTTTTTTTTTTTTTACTAGTAATGGCAGCAATCTGCGATTTATATCAGGACTGCAACATTATGGCGGACATATTTGACACATTTTTGGGACCATTGGCATTTTTACAGCGATCAGTGCTATAAAATTGCATTGATTACTGTAAAAATGTCACTGGCAGTGAAGGGGTTAACACTAGGGAGCAGTGAAGGGGTTAAGTGTGTGTTCTAACTGAAGGGGTGAGTGGACTGTGTAGGGGAGATGACAGATCGCTGTTCATACTCTGTATGTACAGACGATCTGTCTGTTCTCCCCTCAGAGAACCGGAAACTGTGTTTACACACACAGATCCCGGTTCTCGGTGTGCCCTGAGCGATCGCGGGAGCCCAGCGGTGATCGCGACCGCCGGGCACTCGCATTGGCTCCGTGGGCGAGCAGGGGGCGCGCATGCGCCCCCCTAGTGCCGTCTATGTTACCAACGTAACATGGCGGCAATTCGCGCAGCCGAGCCATGTTGCCGCAGAAAAACTGCGGCGGCTGGTCGGCAAGGGGGTAATGTGCATGCAAATTTTTTTTAAATGAGTGGAAAAAACACAACATGGTCCATGGCAAAAAATGTATGTTAACGCATGCTTAACCATTTGCCTACCAGGACTATTCTGACTTTTCCGACATGTAAAAATCATCATTTATTTGCTAGAAAATTACACAGAACCCCTAAACATTATTAACATTATATATGTTTTTTTTAGCAGAGACCCTAAAGAATAAAATGGCAGTTGTTGCAAGTTTTTATCTCGCACGGTATTTGAGCAGCAATTTTTCAAATGTGTTTTTTTTTGGGGGGGGAGGTTGACAGGTTTCATGCACTAAAAAAAAAAAATAAAAAAATTAACCCAGTTTTTTTGCATAACGTGAAAGATGATGTTACGCAAATTAAATAGATACCCAATGTGTCACGCTTCAAAATTGCGCACGCTTGTGGAATGGCGCCAAAGTTCGGTACTTAAAAATCCCCATAGGCGACGCGTTAATTTTTTTTTACAGAGTTACAGAGGAGGTCTTGGGCTAGAATTATTGCTCTCGCTCGAACGTTCGTGGCCATACCTCACATGTGTGGTTTGAACTTAGTTTACATATGTGGGCGCGACTTACCTATGCGTTCGCTTCTGCAAGCGAGCACGCGGGGACGGGGGCGCTTTAAAAAAAAACCTTTCCTATTGTTAATTTTACTTTTATTTTTCTAGTTTGATGCTTTCTTCATACATAATTTTTTTTAATCACTTTTATTCCTATTACAAGGAATGTAAACATCCCTTCTAATATGAATAGTGCGTGACAGGTCCTCTTTACAGTGTGATCTGAGGTCAATAAGTCCCCACATCTCACCTCTATCCTGGGAAGTCTAAAATAAAAAAAAAACGATACTGGCTTCCCAAATGCAGAGACCAGGAGTGATGACCTAACATCGCGCCCGGCCTCCGAACAATCAAAGAGACTTTGTGGACCATTTGGCTCGCTGGAAATCTCTATGGTCATCATCCGGCACCAGTCAGTTCCCTCTCCAGTTCGCCGGTGGCTAGGGGGCGAGCCGGGAGAAGCACCAGAAGGGGGGGGGCGTTATGTCGCTATAATTGTTCCTACGGTGAAGGGAATCGCCAGCTGAAAAGGATGATATCTGAATGATGCCTGTGGCTGCACCCATCATTTAGATATTACCGCTCAAACTCGACGACGTCATATGACGTTGGACGGGTGGGAAGCGCTTAATGTGGCACTAAGTGATATCCTTATTTTTAAAAAAAAATAGAAAATCAATACACATCCAATACATAATGGCACTTTAACCACTTCAGCCCAGAAGAATTCACCCTCTTCCTGACCAGAGCACTTTTTGCGATACGGCACTGCGTCGCTTTAACTGCCGATGCATCCAAACAAAATTGAAGTTTATGTAAATCCCAGCAATTAACTTCTTATTTCCTCTGCTGATTATATTATTGTTGTTTATACAGTATATGTTTTGTATGTGCAAAAATCCCTGCTAATCTTGCCAGAAATTTTGTAACAACTCTTTTGGGCCCTTCCTGCGCATAAGGAGAGGTTATGAAGATGGGGAGAGGTCTGTATTCTTTGTGGTCTTTCAAAAATATAGTAGGCAGGGCTGACACCACATGCTTAGGAATTCATAGCCAAAAATACAGCATTGCCATGTTAAAGTGGAAGGTAGTAGCATACTATACTTCTGGCAAATCAACAGTTATTTTTGGGTATTCACAGCACGTTTAAAAAGGGATAAAACATGGGTAGACGTGTACATATTGCAGAGGTGTACTAAATAGGTTTATGTTTTTTTGTTTTTTTTATACCCTACTTTACTTTTATTTTGCCTTGACAAACATTAAGATCAGGCTTTATCTGGCACTTTTTGTTTACATGTTTAAAGCGGAGTACCACCACTCATAAATGGAAGCTCTGCTTATCTAAACCCCTCCCCCATCCGGTGCCACATTTGCCAATTTTTTTTTTGGGGGGGGGGGTACCTGTTTTTGACAGGTACCTGTCATCACTTCCGGGAGATAGTGCCGTGGCGCACTCACCTGCAGGTTTGGCCCCCTCCTCCTTCCCCCGCTATTGAGCCGGGTTCCCTTTACTACGAATGGCAGCGGCAGCACCCAAGAGCCGATGGAAACATGGGCTGGGGTGCCGACATCGCTGGATTCCAGGACAGGTAAGTGTCCTAATATTAAAAGTCAGCAGCTACAGTATGTGTAGCTGCTGACTTATTTTTTTGCAGGTTAGGCAGAACTCCTCTTTAAGTCATTATTTTTTGCTAGAAAATTACTTAGAACCCCCAAACATTATTTTTTTTTCTCAGCAGAGACCCTAAAGAATAAAATGGTGAATTTTTTTTTTTTATGTCGCACGATATTTGCACAGCGGTTTTGCAAACTCAATTTTTCTGGGAAAGAATACACTTAATTGTATTTAAAAAAAAAACACAATATATAACCCAATGTGTTTGCAAAATGTGAAACATGATGTAACGCAGAGTAAATAGATAACTAACATGTCACGCTTTAAAATTGGAACCGCTCATGGAATGGCGGCAAACTATGGTACTTAAAAATCTCCCTAGGCAATGCTTTAAACGCCTTTACAGGTTACCTGTTTATAGTTACAAAGGAAATCTGCACTAGAATTATTGCTCTCGCTCTAACGATTGTGACGATACCTCACATGTGCTCTGAATGCCGTTTACATATGTGTGCTGACTTATGTATGCGTTTGCTTCTGCGCGCGGAGGGATAGGGGTGCTTTAGAAAAAATTTTTTTTTCCTTATTTATTGTTTACGGATGACAGGTCCTCTTTATGGAGAAATCTGGGGTCATAAATACCCCAAATCTCTTCTTTACTCTTAAAAGCAAAAGATCAACAACACTTTTTTTTTTTTTTTTGATCTTTTGCTTTTAAAAAAAAAAAAATTTACTTTCAGCCTGGACCAGAAGTGACGTCATGACGTCGCACCGGTCATAGAGGCGATCAAAGAGAATCTACTCTTTGATCGCCTATGGGAGCAGCTGGCCGCACTGTCTGATCGTTTCTCGGGTGAACCAGCGGAGACCCCCCTCTCTCGCCGCTTTGAGAAGCGTTCCAGCGGCTCATGAGCCATTTGGATTGCTTTCATGAGAAAGCCCAGCCGTGGGCTGTAAAAAAACGATACTGGGGGTTATGCCTGATATCTTCAGCCATAATCCCGGTAAACCACTTCAAAGCCGGTCTTGACGTGGTTAATGCAAGATTGTAAGCTAGATTGTAAGCTCTATTGAGCAGGGCCCTCTGATTCCTCCTGTATTGATTTGTATTGTAATTGTACTGTCTGCCCTCATGTTGTAAAGCGCTGCGCAAACTGTTCGCGCTATATAAATCCTGTTTATTAATAATAATAATAATAATAATTGTGGTGTAAATAAGTCCATAGACCCGTTAGTAGTAGTTTATAGTTCCTGCTGTATGTTTTAGGAAAAACTCTAGTTATATCCGAAATGCTTTTTTTTCTTGTTTTTTGTTTTAAATAGATAACTATAAATCATATGAAGAAGAAACTTACACCAAAACCTACCAGTACCCACAAACTCACCAGAGGGTGGTAAGTGTCTGCTTTACTTTTACAAACAGAATATTGAAACTTAAAAAATCCTTCCAAATACAGCAGATGTCTTTTACATCTGTCCCAGAAGAGGAACTGTTGCCATTTCTTTTGCCGTAAAAGAAAAGTGGGGATAAGATAAAATGAATGTACATACTTACCTGTGTGGAGGCAGCATTGACCTGATGCTACAGCTGTCCCCCGCCTCCTCTGCACCAAAAACTGAGCAATCAAAGACCTATTGATCGCTCAGTTCTCAGCTCCACTGTGAGCACAGAGCCTGTCACAGTCACCTGTCAGTCATCAGCTCTGTGCTCTGCCCCTCCAACGCTCTCTGGAGCGCTGAACTGTGAAAGGTGCGAGAGCGGCTTGGTCAGGCTTTCAGCAGTGCGCTGAGAGACTGAGCCAGCTGTCAGTCAGGCATTCTGGCAGATCCGAACATTATTGTTGGGATCCCTGTAGTGCCTGGACTGGCTCTGTGACGTCACATGACAACGGGCTTGAGCCTACTGTCGGCTGAATCTGGGTCACGGGAGTGCAGAACTAAGTGCACTCCTGTGACCCAAAGGAGAAGTATGGCTAAAGCTCTGTTTAGGAGAAATTCACTGTATCCGCATGTGCTGATGTCATCGGCACATGCGCACTGAAGAAACGGCTTGCTCGTGCCGTTTCTTCAGGAGCCATGCTGTTATCGCGGCTCCGGCCAATCGCAGCACTGGAGCTCGCGAACCCAGAAATAACTCTGGGAGACATGTCGCCGGTCACAGCGGTGTGCTCGGGACCGCTGCAACAGCTTCGTTCTAAGGCAAGTATTTTATAATGAGATAGTATGCGATGCATACCAGGTCATTATGCCTTTGTCTTGTAGGTTTTTTGGGGGATTTTTTTTGGGAGTTTACAACCACTTTCTAGTTTTATTTTTACTTAAAGCGGAGTTCCGGAACTTCAGCTTTAAGGGAAGGTGACCCCCTGGGGGGGAGTGGAAAACCTCATTTTAGAGGGTTCCAGCTCCAACGGAAGTTCACCTCTTACCCCTCCCTCTCGGCAATCATCTGGGACAAGTAACAGGTCCCAGATGATTGCCTGGCCATTCACAGTGCGACTCGCACATGCGCAGTGCGTACTCAGCTGTGAAGTCACAGCCGGGCGCCCACAGTGACAATGCTGGCGGCGCATCGCTGGACCCTGGACAGGTAAGTGTCCGATTATTAAAAGTCCGCAGCTGCAGTATTTCTAGCTGCTGACTTTCAATTTTTTTTTTTTTAATTGGACCTCCGCTTTAAATATTAAACTTGTTATACTTGCCTGCTCTGTGCAATCGTTTTTTCACAGAGCAACCCTGATCCTCTTCTTCTGGAGTCCCCTGCTGGTGCTCCTGGCTCCTCCTCTTCGGCGAATGTCCCCATAGAAAGCCGCTTTTCTCTTAGGGCACTCATGCAAACTTGCTTCCCAGCCACCTTGTCTGCGTCTATAGACACAGACAGTGTGGCTTGGCCCTACCCCCTACTCCCTCGTCACTGGATTTGATTGACAGCAACTGGAGCCAATGTCTTCCGCTGCTATAAATCCTCCCAGTGAGGAGGGAGAGAGCCACTGCTGTCTTGCACAGTGCTGGATTGAAATCAGGTAAGTAAAAGGCCCCTTTCACAAGGCCAGTTTGTTGAGCCCTCTGGATTCCTGGAATCTGTGGATTCTTGCTGCAGGAATGACCAGGTTATGCGATCAGAATCTGCCACTTAGCCCATTTAAACTAAAGGCAGGCTGACAGCTCCTGCTGCATACAGATCGATTAGCTGCCGTTCCAGGACAGATGTCAAAGTCTGTATGCAGTCAGCTGCGTCCAGACTCTGACATCTGTCCCAGAGAGTGCATGCGATGTCAGCCTGCAATTAGTTTAAATGGGCTGACTGGGCAATGCTGATCACATAATCCAGTCATACCTGCAGCAAGATTCTTGCCACGGGAATCTGTAGGCCACAACAACCCGGCCATGTGAAAAGGGGCCTTAGAGGGGGCTAGGGGGAATCCTGCAGCACAGAAAGAGTTTTACCTTAATGCATGGAATGCATTAAGGTAAAAAAAAAAAACCTTAAGGTTTTAGAACCACTTTAAACAAAAACAAAAAAAAGACAGAATTGCGTTTTTAAGACTGCCTTGTAGATGGCAATGTTCCTCTGTTTAATACTCTAAATGTCTGACACAATTACACCTAGAAAAACGTAATATACAGTATATTACTTTTAAAGTGAATCCTTATGTGTAGGTTTCAAATGTAAATATTATTTAGGAAGGAGAATCTGTCATGGGAGTTAACGTCAAGTTAATGGACATATTCTTAGGGTGGTAAATTTGTCATGAGCATCAGTGATGTCTGATGAGCAGAGAAGAGTTATTCTAATGCCGGTCGGACTTTACGGCAGACTTTGCCCGGCGGACTTTGACGGACTTTCTGAATGAACGGACTTGCCTACACACAATCCACCAAAGTCCGTCGAATTCGTACGTGATGACGTACGACCGGACTAAAACAAGGAAGTTCATAGCCAATAGCTGCCCTAGCGTGGCTTTTTGTCCGTCGAACTAGCATACAGACAAGCGGACTTTTCGACCGGACTCGAGTTCGACGGAAAGATTTAAAACATGTTTCAAATCTAAGTCCGTCCAACTTTTGAGCAAAGTCCGCTGGAGCCCACACACATCGAATTGTCCGACGAAATCCCAACCGCCGGGCAAAGTCTGCCGTAAAGTCCGCTCGTGTGTACGCGGCATTAGGTCAAAATACCTCAACAACAAAAAAATATATATCTTGCTTGTTGGTTAATTGAGCTCAAGTGTGCTGTAATGCCTTTAGTAAATTAAACAAAAGAAATGTAGGCGTTAAAAAAAGGACACAAAGCAAAGAGAATAAAAATACTTCATGCGTTATGCTATTGTTAATTGGGACAGCACAGACAGTTCTTGTTCCAGATACTTTGATGCAGGATGCTTTTTTTAATTAATGGTATTAATAGCTCTGTCAGTTACCTTGGTGTCTATTTTTTTCATATGATAAAAAAAAAAAATCTTTATTTTTCAGATAAGAGAAGATCTGCGAAACAAGTAAGTGATTTGAACAGATTCTTCTGATTTGCTTGGTACAGCCGGATCCTATATTTATTTTATATATATATTTATATACATAAACATACACACAAACACACACGCATTTTTTTTTTTTTTTTTTCTAAATGCAGGTGATCCAGTAAACCCATAAATTCAGCTGAGCACAGGATAAAAACGTGTATGAACAGTAAAATGAAGAGTATAAGCATTTAAAGTTTAAGTGGAATCCCAGGCCAAGTCTAACTAATCTTAAAATGCTTCCCCTTCCTAACGTCTGACTAAACTGTGTAGGAAAGATGTATATACTTGCCTATTTTCAGGCCGCTCTGGTCTGGCCACACAATCTACTCTCGTCCCTTAACCTTTTCCAATATTGTGCCACACCGAACTGGTGCTGGGGAACCATACGTTTTAGCACGCACGCTATAAGATGCGTGGGGGCACCATTAGCAGTTAACGGCAACCCCACACATTTGCTGAAGGACAACACATTTCTGTACATGTCATGAAAAAGTGCTTGATTTTGGGTGTGTTCCCAACATGCACAAATAAGAACACACGCTAAAGAGTAAGTTAGTGATAGCAGACATGGAAAATGCACGTCAGTGTGACACAGCATACCGAGGGATGTTTTTTTTTTGGGTACAATGCTCATTTTTGGAGCTCCTTTTAACACTCCTAAAGTGTGGATGAAGAACCTCTTTAACCACTTGCCTACAGGGCACTTTCACCCCCTTCCTGCCCAGACCAATTTTCAGCTTTCAGTGCTGTCACACTTTGAATGACAATTGAGCGGTCATGCAAACAAAATTTTCATCTTTTGTTTTGAGATAGAGCTTCTTAAGTTGCTGCAGTGATGGGCACTGATGATCAGTGCCCTGATTATTACTGTAGATGTCAACTGTGTGGATTGCCGCTTACCAGCTCTCCTCCCTCCTGCTGATAACTGGCAAATCTTGTTTACAATGTGATTGGACACAGCTGATCACATGGTAAAGGGCTGCAGTGATTGGCCCTTTACCCCGATCTGTGATCAGCTGTGTCTGATCAGTTGTTATTGCTGTCTGTACCCCCAGTTAGGGAGATTCAGCCTCTCTATTTGTCCTGTTTACCATTATCATTGACAGTGAAAGTAAAAGAAAATCCCAAATTTCTGGGCTGTCCTCAGAAAAGTAATAAGAGGGGAAAACTTCTAACTAGGATATTAGTTCTGATGGCCTGGGGTCCCCAAGGCATTCCCTTAACTTACAGGGATTTACCCTCACTTCCTGTTTTGGCTATGGGACAGGAAGTGAAGGAAAATCTCCCTAATGGGACAAAGAGGGCAAAAAATAAACCAACGGGGGCTATAACCCAAACTTACTCTATCCAAAAAAAAAAAAAAAAAAAAAAGGATTTGCCTACTTTAAAGCGGAGGAAAAAAAAATACAAATATTGTAGCTGATGATTTTTAATATATGGACACTTACCTGTCCAAGGAGCCGCAGTGTCAGCACCTGAAGCTGATCTTCGAATCGACTCACAGGTGCTCACGCCGCCATTCCTGGTAAGGGAACTAGGCAGCAAAGACTTTTGGCTTCACTCCTGGTTCCCTACTGCACATGCGCGAGTCACTCTTTCTCCGAAAGTGGGAGCAAATACCTGGACTTGACAGGTATCTGCTCCCCCCTGAAAGGTGCCAAATGTGAGGGGGAGGAATCCGATCAGCGAAAGTTCAATTTCTGGGTGGAACTCTGCTTTAAAGGGTTTGTTAACCCAGCCTCTAATAGAGGGGCTGGCATAGCACAGTATGTAAGCAGTTTTCAAAAACCAAGCGTTACAAATACCAAATTTCAGCTGTCTTCAGGCCGGTCACATAACTCAAGGCCTCTTTACAGCTCCGATGGATGTCTTCTGCGGGAGGGGACATGATCTCCCTCTGACATCAGCCAGGGGAGATCACATGGCTGCTCGTCTCCTCCGCTAAAGCTCTGTATCATAGCTGTAAAGCAGCCGCTAGTCACAGGACCGGCCTGAAAACAGCTCAGATTCGGTATTTAGAACACTAGTTTTTTTAAAACTACTTACATAGTGTGCTATGCCAGCCTCTAATAGAGGGGCTGGCGGTGACAACTTTAGGTTTTTATTTTACGGTAATAGCGGCGGGGGGCGGGGCCGGAGACAGACACAGAGAGGAAGATGACAGGCAGGAAGGAGGGGGGTTAGGGGGATAGAGGAGAGCAGAGGGGACGGATGATGCAGGGACATACTCTGACCACGGTGATCAGGGCTGAGTAGCCATGGTTATCGTGGTCAGTAAAGAGAGGGGATACAGGAAGTGGCAAGTTCAGGGTGTTTTTTTTTTACAGTTTAGAGGAGGGCAGATTACACAGCACAAGCACTGTTCTGTGTAATCTGCTTTAAGGGACCAGGATCTATATTTTTTTGGGGGGTTAACAAACACTTTAAGTTGCAAAATGTGTTTCTCAAATGTAATTTGTAAATGTCCTCATTTTATTCTATCTGACTTACCCCTATATGTTAGGCTTCCTATTTAATCGTTTTCATTTATCTGTCCCAGTTCTAGAATTGGGGAAAATGCATACCAGGACATCTCCCAAGTGCGTCAACAGTCCTCCTACTCACAGGGAGTGGAACCTCGCAGGCCCATCCGTCCAAAAGCAATGGAAGAAGAACCCAAGCAACCAACCAGACGCTTCCTTCCACTATGGCTGCAACTTCTCCTCCTGATTCTGTTGACTGGATTCCTGGTGTATCTTTACTTCCAGGAGACCGATCAGAACCCTTTCCAATTCCTGGAAGGACCCGTGAATCCAAGTGAGAGGGATGCCCACAGTGCAGATTGATTCACTATTGTTACATGTGAGAAGCTGTATAGTCACTATTTTGCCATTTAAATGGTTTCCCCTATTATGTAATCTATACATGCTCTAACTGAGGTCAGATTCACACCCTTGCTTTCTTGCTTGATGCGTTTTCAGTTGAATGCAGTGACAACGCATCCCATCGTCAGTGTGTCACGATGCACATCAATTAGCGTTATCAGAGTGAGAAATGTCCCCAGCACACCATGGATCTCTAGAATGGGTCCAAAGTTTTATTCAGCAATCATATCGTTACAATCACATCATGCAAAATAATAATTCAGAGCCACGCAGGACCCCTTCATCACATGCCAGATGAAGGGGTCCTGCGTGGCTCTGGAACGTTGCTGTTTGCTGTAAGGATGTGATCGTCGAATAAAACTTTAGACCCGTTCTGGAGATCCATGGTGTGCTGGGGACATTTCTTGCTCTGAATATTCATGGTTCCAGCCAGTGGTCACTTCAGAACCCACAGCCATTTCTACAGAAACATGTGCGTTGGGAATAGTGTGTTGGAATCAATTAGCATTATGACACGTGTGAACAGTCAGTACTGCATGCAGTGCTCAACAATGCACTTTAACACTTCTTGTCCTGTATTTCCATTGATTTCAATTGAAAACACATACAGTAAGTGTGAATCCAGCTTATGATCCCACTGCTCTGGAGGCATGTCTGAAAGGTCTGATTTTCCTGTGTTCCATCTGAGAACAATGCAATATCTCCACTTTATTAAAACATATCTAACCCCAAAAATAAATGTAATATGTCACAGCTTACCAATCTTTAGATGTGTAGGTGCATGTTTTTTTTTAAGACCTTCTTTCTTTTATTATCATCTGATGATCCTGCCTGTAACCTATTTCCTGTCCTAAGGTAACAAAGCTTACGCATTGCACTAGCTATAGAGAAGCAATATTATCATCCTAGATTGCTCTTATGATTTGGTCTACAAACACCTTCTCATCTCCATTACATGGAGGGGTGGATTGTAGTTCACAGAAGGTAACTGATAATCCTGAGTAACCAGATCACTGCAAAGGAAGTTACTAGGACAGTGGATTCCTAGCGGGTTCAACAGGTCTTTTCTGTACTTGCAGTAAATGTACTTGGCCTACTTAGAAAACTACTGCAGCCACCACATCTAAGGACCGGTAAGGTAAAATAGATCACATTATTGTTTTTGGGTTTATATATCTTTTAAATCCTTTCTCTGCTAGCTACCAACTATTGCAGTGGTCTCCAAGCTGTGGCCCGAGGGCCAGATAAGGCCCTTTGCTTGCCTTTATCTGGCACTTTGGACACTGTTTTCCCAAATGACACCATTGAGGGGGCACCATTCCTGACACCAACAATGAGGCACCATTCGCTCCCACTGATACCAGCAATGGGGCACCATTCCTCCCACTGACACCAGCAATGGGGCACCATTCCCCTTACTGACACCAGCAATGGGGCACCATTCCCCTTACTGACACCAGCAATGGGGCACCATTCCCCTTACTGACACCAGCAATGGGGCACCATTCCCCTTACTGACACCAGCAATGGGGCACCATTCCCCTTACTGACACCAGCAATGGGGCACCATTCCCCTTACTGACACCAGCAATGGGGCACCATTCCTTCCACTGACACCAGCAATGGAGCACTAATCCTCCCACTGACACCAGCAATGGGGCACTATTTCTCCCGCTAAAACCAATGATGGAGCATTGTTTACTTTACTGCCACAGATGCTTTTCTACTCCCACTGTTTACAGTCTGTCCAAAGTCTGAAACCAAAAAAAAAAAATAGACCTCTGAGCTATTATAATATATATATATATATATATATATATATATATATATATATATAAATAAAATAGAGTGTCTGCTAAAAACTCAGTTGGGTTTGTATATAGATCCGGCTGCAGTATAAGGTAGACATTTTGCCAGCGGCTGATATTCAAATCTGTCTCAGGGAGAAAGGTTATTGGTCATACTGGATTTGTTAGCCAATTACCTGCAGTTTCTCTTTACAAGTGAGAGGGGCCAGAGATGCCTATATAGCATTGTACACTCCTAGAAGATGAGCCCATGTGTCCGTATACCAACCAGATTATGCAAAAGTCAAGTGCTTTGCTGGGGTCCATTGGCAAGAGGGTGCATTTATTTTTTATCATTCAGCAAGCACAGTTTTCCAAGCCTGTTTCTCTTTCAGTAAAATATACAGTACTTTGGAAAAACAGCAACACAATTTCACATCAGCATTGCTGGTCCTAATATTTTATGTCCTTTCGTAAAATATAATAGCCATTTTCTGAGCTGCTTTTATACTCCTAACGCAGCATGAGGAGAGATCCTAGTTGGAGGAGCAATGCTGTAGAGAAATGTTTGAAGCTTGCCAATAGCTACAGTAAAAAAAATAAAAATAAAAAAAAATAAAAAAAAAGCACACACCGAAGAGGTGTGATTAGATAATATAAATGCAGAAATATGTATGAAATGTATAGAAAAATATCATTACCTTTCAGGGCAGATCTTGAAGGGATTAGATCTTACCCAGGGTAAAAAGCATTGTGACAGCGTGGATTGTGGTTCCATCCTTGTAGGATTTGTAACCCATTCAGTGTAATTCCTTTTATAGGCAGTCACCATTCTTTTCTCTGGCCTAGCCATGGACTAATTTAGTCAGCATTTTTTTCCCCCTTTACCAAAATGATTTTGTGTGGCTTGCCAACCAGGTTCTTCATCTTCATCAATAGCCCCATTCTTCTGATCTTGAGGGCCATTCATTTTTGTTGTTTAAAGATAATTCTTCTAAAGGCTTCCCTTAATCTTTTATATGCAGGGCAACAGATTCTGTCTTTGGCTCTGTTGCTAGACATGGCTACTGGAGCACTTGGCTTGTCAAGTGTATAAAAAGAGGAGGTCCAGAAGTCCAAATCATTTAATATTTGTAGCGTCCTTCTAAAAACGCGTTTTAAGGGTTCTCATGCCCCCTTCATCAGGGCTTGAGCCATGCTGGACAATAGGTGATTCTGAGGGGTAAAAATTGGTGATTTCATCCTTTTACTGGTTCATTGTTTGTATGTCAATCAAATCGTTCACGGAAAAAAAAATAATTGGGGATTCCGGATGAAATTTGATAAGAGTGATACAATGCAGTTAGGCAGAAGACCTGTTCCAGTATGGCAAATTAAAAAAAAAAAAAAACTGAAATAATGTAGATTATAGATAAACAGGTCCTTAGAAGGACAGGACCACAAGCCATCAAATGCTGTCATTAAGATGCTTCAGGAAAAGATAATTTTAGGTGAGTTTAGAATTTTCTATTCTCTATACTTCTGCACTTAAAGCCAAACTCTGGTTTTCATTTCACATTAAATAGTTTGTTTTTCGCCCAAACTAACTATTTCCATTACTAATACATGCGTCTGCTATATAAACTGTATGTAGCATCAGCTACATGTAGTATACACTGCTGTGTTTTGGAAGCTGGACAGAAACTTTATGTAGCGTTCCCGGAACAAAATCAAGTTGAGCTGACCACTGCTCAGCCATTCACAGGAAGCTTTGTATTTTTATAAATGAATGCAAGGCTTCCGCTGATCGGCTGACGTAGAGATCTGGATGTCATCCACTTGCCTCCCCACCTCAAGCAGAGGAAGCCTTGTATTACTTTATAAAAGGCAAAGCTTCCTGTGAATGGCTTACTTGATTTTGTTGTAGGGACAGGAAGTCCCTGTACCTTACCGTAACACAGCGATGTGTACTGTATGTAGACGTTGAGATATACTTGGCTGAAATTAACTATTTAAAGTAAAATTAAACTTGTAGTGAGGCTTTAAATGAAAAAGTAGTCTCACTTTTATTACAGTTGGAGCTTGCTTGATTTTTTTTTTCCTTTTATCAAGGAGCAGCGTTGTCACTTGCACTGGAGAAAAAAAATGCAGGACACAATTACAATTAAGTCAGATTTAGGAAAGGATTTTATGTATACAATTTCAGCGGCCATTAGATCCAGCACAGAGGGCGGGAGGGCCCCGGCTAGGTGCGGGCAGCAGCTCTGGTGTCCCCTCTAGGGTTGCGAGATGCGGGCAGCGGCTTTGGTATCCCCTCCAGCATGGCATGTGGCGAGGTGTGAACAGCGGCTCCGGTGTCCGTCCTCCAGCAGCTTCCACCGTGCATCTCCACTCTCTTCCTCCTAATGTTTTGGCCAATCCAGAAACAGGTCTCACGACCCGCTTCCTGATTGGCGGGGAGGAGATTTAGTGTGAAAGTAGCAAATATTCTTTCACTATCTCACACAACTGGGTGGGCTTTGGGCGCACCGGAGCCCACCCTTTTTTGAAGCCTATTAGAGCCTCTGGCTCGAATCACATGCTTCAAAAACAAAAAAAACAAAACCACTCCCCCCCCCATTGTAATCCAAGGTCCGGCGCCCTGTATGTAGATCAGGGGGCTGGACACATGGATATGGGGGAGGGGGGGCATGTGCCCTCTATGGAAGGGCCGCCACTGGTTTGTATATACACATTAAACAAGACTTCTTTTATTAAAGTAGTATTAAACCCTCAGTGTTTTTTTTTCTAAGTTTAACACATTGAGCAAAGTAAAATAAACTGTTAAAATTCTTACGTTTCTTAAGTTTAGAACTTTCTATGCTGCTGGTTCCTGCTCTTTCGGTACTGCTTCCCTGAACTTCAGATCTTCACAGGGAAGTGTTAACAATAGATAGTGCAGTCCCTAAGCCAGTCTGTTACCATAGCGCAGAAAGGAGTTCAATATGACTAACATTTCAAACTGGAACAATACTGCACATTAGGTTATCGGTCCTCACAGAAAGCAGAGAGAGGCACACATTGTGACAACCTAATACAGTGATTTTTATTGTGTTTACATTTGGATTATAGCATCATCGAGGTCTAATTTACTGATATGGAGGCAGATACAGATTTAAAATCACTTTACCCCGCTATGGGTATAACTTAGGGCCACACAGTTTTTGCAGAAAAAAGGAGCTACATGGGGATTTAAAACATTTTATCGGATGGTGTCTAAATATATTTTTGTTATTCAATAAAAGTACTATATGGATTCCTATAGGATTACCATTTGCAGCGTTTTCTTGGATCATTTCTTTTGTCTTGCTTAATATTATTTCTTTCTCATTATAGCCACCCCTGGCCTGTGTGCAGCTATGTCTAGTAACTGGTTATTACAATTCTAGTACTAATCATTGCTCTTATGCCTAGGATTGCTATCAGTTACCATATCCATCTGTCCATCACAGAGAGAAAGAGAGACTATAGTTGGCTGTACACTGGCTGAATAAGAGAAGATTCCCCCATTCAGCTAACTGGGAGGAATCTTCCCTGCCGGCTCTTATACTGTGTAGGCCGGAACCTATGGCTGCCAGAATACCCAAACAGTGACTGCATCTGACTGGATGCAACCGCTGTTCAGCCAACAATTTTCTGCCTGGCTCCACTGACATTCATATTAAAAGAGAGAGCAAGGGTTCTGACAGGGCCACCCACCGCTCTAATTTCAGCTGTTATGGAAGAAAAGACAGAATTTACTTTTCAGTCCCCCAAGGACAGCAGTGCCAGATTTATAAAGGGGCAACTACCCTGTGCCCCCCGACAGACGCAACCCCCCCCCCCCCTATACAAATTAATATAATAATATATATATATATATATGAGAGAGAGAGAGAGAGAGAGAGAGAGAGAGAGAGAGAGAGAGAGAGAGAGAGAGATCTATACCTATATATACATATACCTGTATATAGATAGATAGATAGATAGATAGATAGAGAGATATAAAATAAAAAATATACTTTTTATTAAATGTATCTTGGATTATACTCTGGACTGGTATATCTTATTTTTAAAAAACACATTTTAACAGCTCAAGTGAACCACAAATAGGGGTTGATTTACTAAAAACTAGAGAGTGCAGCTGTGCATGGTAGCCAAACAGCTTCTAACTTCAGCTTGTTCAATTAAAGTGCAAGTTCACCTTTACAGAAGCATCTGTAAGGTAAACTTATACAGGACCCCCTTTCCCAACTCTGTGTATAAGGGCCCCCCAGAACTTGAAGGGCCCCAGGCCACCCAAGGTCTAACCCTGGCCCTACTTGACAGTTTTCTTTTGTGTATAGAAGACAGCTGCCATCTATGTACAGGTGTCATCACCTGCCAGGGTCAGCACTTTTGTCAAATATGTTGGCTCGTGTAAATTTCAGTGCCTCTGCATTATTCTTCATGTTCTTGGTTGTGTCTAGACACGGTCCAAAGCAGACTTTCTCAACCTTTTTAGCACAGAGGAACCCTTGAACTAACTTTACAGTCTCATTGAACCCCTGCTAAATATTATTAGATCTACAGTATAACTCATGATACATTGTGTGATGGTCAGTGGAAGGAATGCTCCTTTCATTTGTGGTCATTGAGAAGAATTACCCCCTTACAGATAGCTAAAAAGATTAGTGGTGTCAGTGGGAACTTACCTAAGAGGAGGCAATTGCTCATTGCACAAATAACCCCCATCAACCTTTGGAGGAACCCTGGTTGAGAAACTCTAGCCTAAATATTGCCATACACAGACCTAAAAGAAGAACTCAATTTTTCCACGCACTTTACATAGTTTGTTTGGGCCAAGTTGGCCCAAACAAACAGTGTCCCTCACTAACCTGTGAGGCCGCTGGATGTGCGGTATAAACTGTATGTAGCTGCGGCTACATACAGAAGACCACACTGTGGTTTTGGTGCGAGCCGAGACTTCCATTCTCATACCTGGAACACAGAAGAGTCTACCTCAGCGGCGCTCAGCCGGTCACATCAAGTGATGCATTCCATCAATAAATACAAAGCTTCCTCTGACTGGCAGAGGTTGTGACACCATCAGCCCACCTCTCTGACTCAGCAAAATCAGAGGAAGCTTTATATTCATTGATAGAATACATCACTTGCTCTAGGCGCCTCTGCCTCTTCTGTGTTCTGGGTATGCGACAGGAAGTCTTGGCTTGCACCCGGAACACAGTGCGTTATACAGCCGCAGCTACATACAGTTTATACCTCACATCCAGCGGCCTCACGGGTTAGTGAGGGACATAGTGAAGTGTTTGAAAAGATGGAATTTTTATTTACATTTGTCCGATTCCTATTGAATCTGCTGAAAATCATTCTGTAGGTGTCCCTATCCGCACCACCCGCATCAACCAAATTGGATTTTTTTAATCCACTTTTCTTGGGAGGAAAATTCTTGGCTGAACAATGCAAAATAAGAGGCAGCCACTGTTAGGGTATTCTGAATCCTTGGGTCCCTGGCTGTCTGAATACAATAGCCTGCCATGTGGATTCATCTATTTAAGCTGTTTAATGCGAATGAGGCAATCAAGGAATTTATATCACTCAGCAGAGATTTTTTTTTTTGTCTTTTACAAAAGGATCGATTAGTGTATAATAAAAATGCAAGTATACAACATAGAGCTGCACGATTAATCGTTAAGAATCGTGATTGCGATCTTTTCACCCTCGCGATCTCGACAAAGCATTTTCACGATTCTTCCTATGCAGAGAACTCTCTGCTGAAGCCAACAGCTGTCAAAAAAGAAAAAAAAAAAAGGCAGTCTGCCAAGTATCATAACATTCCTCAGCCACTGATCTAACTATAAACATTGCAACATATTGTCCTTTAGATCAAAGGAATGAACTTCTGTGTGGACATTTGAACCACTAAACCTTTTTTCTGACACTTGTTGGTTTTAGGTTAAAACCAGTAGTTTTTGCTAGAAAATTACTTATAACCCCCAAACATTTTATATATATATATATATATATATATATATATATATATATATATATATATATATATATATATTTTTTTTTTTTTTATAGCAGAGACCCTAGAGAATAAAATGGTGGTTGTTGCAATATTTTATGTCACACTGTATTTGCGCAGCATTCTTTCAAACGCAATTTTTTTGGAAACAAATACACTTTAATGAATTAAAAAAAAAAAATAAAGAGTAAAGTTAGCCCAATTTTTTTGTATATTATGAAAGAGGTTACGCCGCAAGAATCGAGAGAGAATCGTGATCTTAATTCCAAACAAAAAAATCGCGATTCTCATTTTAGCCAGAACCGTGCAGCTCTAAATTACTACATGTATCCAGAAAAACATGAGACTGTACAAGTGGTATCAGCAGAGAAATGTTAATGTTCATGGCCAGCTAGACACACATGAGCTTGCTGCCCCATCTTGTTACAAAGTTCCAGCATTTGTCCGAGGGATGGTTAGAGGATGGAATGAGGGAATGCCTCCTCCTGCCTGCAGCATACTGATGACATTCTTTCAGATTATACCTCTGTGTCTAGGCTTAGTCACCGGAGTGAGGCTCAAGGACTGCTTTAGATAACAGGTACCTTTTTTTTTTTTTTTTTTTAAATACAAGTAGCCGTTTATTATAGTATGTCATCTGATTTATGTAGACTTGTAAAGTTATAGTCTGCTTTATGTTACCTGACAACTATGTAAACCTTGACTAATTTTACATTTATACACAAACTTATCTGGAATGCTTGCTACGTAGGTTTGCTAAACTTTTTTTTTTTTTGTAATTCACAGCAAGCACAGTATTGGCGCTCTTTGGTGAAGGCAGAAATACAATCAGATAGTTTGCTGGGTATAGCGCTGCAATATTTTATGTCCTGAAAACTGGCATTCTAAAAGAGTTTTAGTGTGATGGGTTTCAACATTTACATGTTGGAGTGTAAAGGGTTCACCCGACATCTACACCTATAAACTGACAATGGCTTACCTGTAGATTCCTTGACTTTTGGCCAGCAGGTCAACCATTTTGATACTTATTTTTTTAACTTTGAAAACTCTGTTATGACTATTGGTCTGTATTTGGACCGAGACCCCTTTCACACTGGGGCGGTAAAGCGGTGCTTTTCGACAGCCAGCGGGGCGCTTTTAACCCCCACTGGCGGCCGAGGAAAGGGTTAATGTGGTGCTGCCGAAGCATTTTACAGGCGCTTTGGGAGCGCTACCCATTTATTTGAATGGGCAGGGCGTTTTGGGAGCGGTGTACAAGATGCTGCTCGCAGGACTTTTTTTCCCGTCCTGCAAGCGCACCGCCCCAGTGTGAAAGCACTCAGGCTCTCACACTGGGGTGGCTTGAGAGGCACTTTACAGGCGCTATTTTAAGCGCTAAAATGCCTGAAAAGCGTCCCCGTGTGAAAGGGGGTCTAAAAGCATATTCTGCTTTTTATGGGCCTCATTCAGGGCTCAGGCGCGTACAGAACGAGTGGAAAATTTGTTTATAAATCTGGAGCTGCATGCAGGCAACTTAGGTTAGTGAATGGAGAGACATTCCCCCTTTAGCTGCAGAAGCAGTGGCCAGAGAGGTACACATGCCGCGATCACAGCGGGAATTATACTCCCTGTTGCTCAAGTGAATGGGGCTGCTCTGCAAGCGCCCCGTAACCATGTGCAATGCACATGGTTGCAGCGTGTTACTTCGGGGTCCAAGAGGTTAACACAGGCGGTGAGGAGATGAGAGAACACTTTCTCACTGCCTGTCCAAATGTAGTTTGCTCATCAGAAAGAACCACACGTGTGAACGAGCCGTTAGACTTAGGCCCGGTTCACACTTGTGTCACATGAAAGTCGTACGACTGTCGATGCTACGTTAATGTCACCAACCTAGGCTGCCTGCATGCAGCTCCAGATGTGTAAATAAATGCTCCATTCAGGTATCATTGTCCAATTGAATGAGGCCTGCATAACTTGCTTTAATACAGTTTTATAGGTTTGTATGTTAATATACATTTATGACGCAAAAGCTGTATGCTTTCACTTGTTTCAACACTTAATTGGTATTTAAAGTATAACTCCATTTTTTTTTTCTTTTTTATATAAAGAAAATATAAAAACTGTCTGGCTTTTCCAAATAAAAAAAAGCAGCTTTTGCTAAAACACCTGCCTTCATTACTGTGCTGTCCCTTGTGGAAGGTCTGCTCCTATTCCAAATAGTGCTGTTCTTCCAGTATTATTCAACCCACTTCCTCTGAGCCCAGGGTGTCATGAACCCACCCCTGAGGTTGTGTCATCATGCAGCCTAGGGTCTGAGGACTTCTGCATTGAATAGCACTCACACTTCATTAGATTAGTGTCATTCGTTATAGGAGTAAGGACCACTCACAGCCAGAACAAAAAAGTCCAACCTGTGATGTCACAGAAGACCCTTGGGAAAAGGAAAAGTGTTCCTTTCTTCTGTAAAAAGAAACAAGTGGGAGGCCGGGGGGACCCTTAAAGCTCGATGGGCTTTTAATAAGAGATCCCTAATGCCGCAAAAGACCGATGAGATTTTTTTCGTCATAAAATGCGACCGTGTGTATGCTCCATCGGTCTTTTGCTGGCAGAATTCCAGCCAGCAAAAGATTGAGAGCATGCTCTCAATTTTTCGGTCGGGTAAAGTTCCTATCCGAAAAGTCTGTGGCAATTCCGACTCGCAAAATCCCTACGCATGCTCGGAAACAATTTGGCGCATGCTCGGAAGCACTGAACGTCATTTTTTCGGCTCATCGTAGTGTTGTATGTCACTGTGTTCTTGACAGTCATAATTTCAGCGTACTTTTGCGTGACAATGTGTATGCAAGGCAAACTTGAACGGAATCCCGTTGGAAAAGCCATCATATCTTTTTCCGACGAGAAAACCGATCGTGTGTACACGTCATAACACTATAATGGCAAAACTTTTCTATAGATACCCATTTGCAATTAGATCCCACAATGCACTGCGATCTGCGACTATGCTATACATGCATGCAATAGAGTCTTGAAGGAAACCACAAGTACCCTGATTGTTTTCTCTTTCAGCAACTGCTGCTTTTTACGGATTTACAGTCCACCCCTGCGAAGTCGCCATTCAGAGTTCGCGGACATCCTTCCTTGTAGACTGGGTTACCAGGCATGGTGGGTGTGATGCAAGAAGAAATGATGGGCGCCAGTCACTTTTGAACAAGAGATTTATTGTCTCTTAACAAGAACTGTGGGAAAGAGGGTTAGGGCCAGGACACCCTTAGGTAGATGCAATGATAGCAGACTCCGGGACTTCTATAGGTAGACAGCTATACAGTGGAAGGCCTCCAGACAGATAACACTTCTGTATAGGTAGGGCCGCTGTCTCCTATGGCAACTAATCTTGCAGTCACTAAAGGTAGTTGTACATAACTCTTGGTAACACAGAACAGTCCTTTACTTATCTCACAGTATCCCACTGTAGATCTTCACTCACTGAGCTCCCATTTTCTCGCTAGACTTTCAGATCCCAGTTGTCACTGGATCCCCTGAGCTCTTGCACAGCTATCCCGCTGTATACTCAAGTGTCACCCCCACTATCCTGCTGGGTTCTTGGCTTATCACTTGCTGATGCTTACCCACTTTTTCACCATCCCCGGCTGGTGGGAAGACTGCTCGGGTACTTGCTCAAGCTTACTCACAGTATTCTCTGGTAGTAAGTTGGATGGGCCCATAGTGGCGACAGCTTCCTTTCTACCTCTCACCAGACCACAACTGGTTCCCCGTCCGGCTGAACCTTCTCAACTCAGTTGGACTCCAATTCTGCAGTCCCAACCCTGTGCTGCTTCTCCTTCTCCTGGATAGGCCTAAGGCTTGCGGCCTAACAAAGCAGGGCGACGTAACACAAGTCCACAGAACCCTGATAACCTGACTCCACCCAAATAAATAGGCTCTCCCAGCAGGCCAAGGGACTAAAGAAACCCCTGCCTATTGTCTGAGACACCCCATCTGATCATGATCTGACCTTGCCAAGCCCCTGTCATTCTAATGTCACCAGCCACAGTGCCACCTAGTGACAGAAGAGAAAAAGTGCAGCAATTCCAGAATTAGAGAGGAATCAGTTAATCTTCTAACAATTAGCCAGGACAATTACCACCTGGCAAACTAAATTTGCTAGCGACCCTGCCTAAACACCAGGGTGCTAAATCCAATTTGCGGGTGCTTAAGGAACGTAACCCCCGCAAATTTTGGGGGTCGACTGTATTTCGAAGTGCTTGTGTTATCGTTCCAATGTAATAATAAGAATACATCAGCCTATCCTGTGGGTGGAAATACTTGCAAGGACACACACAAAACAATTGTTTCCTGTGTGTCCCATTCACACCTGGGGTTGCGCTCAAATGCAGACATGCTGCATTATATCGCAGTGCACTGTACCGAATCGCATGGCACTGTACAGCAGCGCAGCACAATGTGCCGTTGTACAGTTGCCATGAATGGACTAAACGTTTTATGGATGGAGTAAACGTTTCATGGCACAAATTAAGTGTGTACGAATACAAAAAAATTGGAATTGCGCACCACACTTCATGGTTGATGGGTTTAGTTACGCTTTAAAAAGATTTGAAAAAGTGCAAACTGATGTTAAATGAACTAAAGATGGATTTGTAAACTGATGTAACCCAAATCTGTCTTCATCAGTTTTTTCTTAGCAAAAGATGTGACTGAACTGACGACGCCTGTGTGAAAAGGACCCTTATCCTTGTGTTAAAGCTTTGTGAATAAAGCCTGCTGTCTCCCAATGATTTCAAAGAGGAACTAAGCTAAAAATGAAAAAAAAAAAACACACAGGAAGGCTACCTATCGCAAAAGAGACATGCAATGATGCATCTGCAATAAAATAAAATAAACCCACCTGCCTGCTCATAATCTTGTGTCATGTGCACTGAGCTGCTGCAGCCCAATTTACATGGCGCCTGGCCTGGATGACAGATTCCTGTGCATGCCTAGGTGTTCCGTCATCCTGCGTTGGCCAGTCAAGACAACTGAAGACCGGCACCCTGGAGGAGCTGGGAAGAAGATGCGAGCACCAGCAAAGGACCTTCTCAGATGTTGTACCATTGGAGTACAGTGACTTTAGTACCACTTTAAAGTCGCCCTGAACAACAAATTATCCTGATTAGTTAGGATATCCGGTCATTTAACCTCTTGCCGACCAGCCGCCGCAGTTGTACTGCGGCAACATGGCTCGGCTGTGCGGATCGCCGTTATGTTACGTCGCTCTCTGGTGGCCACTAGGGGCGCGCCCGCAGCTCGCCCCCGGCGGTCTCGATGATCGCCGGGCTCCCGCGATTGCTCGTAACACGGCGAGAACTGGGATCTCTGTGTGTAAACACAGAGATCCCAGCTCTCTGAGGGGAGAAGTGACAGATCGTCTGTTCATACGAAGTATGAACAAGCGATCTGTCATCTCCCCTAGTCAGTTCCATCCCCCCTTCAGTTCTTCAGTTAGAACACAATCATTGCATTGATGCAATAGCATAGCACTGATCGCTGTATTAATGCCAATGGTAACAAAAATGTGTCAAAATTGTCCGATGTGTCCGTCGTAATGTCGCAGTCACAATAAAAATCGCAGATCGCCGTCATTACTAGTAAAAAAAATAATAATAATAATAAAAATGCTATAAATCTATCCCCTATTTTGTAGACACTATAACTTTTGTGCAAACCAATCAATATACGCTTATTGCGATTTTTATTACCAAAAATATGTAGAAGAATATATATCAACTTAAACTGAGAAAAAATTTGCTTTTTAAAAAAAAAATGGGGATATTTAATATAGCAAAAAGTACAAAATATTGTGTTTTTTTTTTTTCAAAATTGTTGCTCTTTTTTTGTTTATAGCGCAAAAAATAGAAACCGCAGAGGTGATCAAATACCACCAAAAGAAAGCTCTATTTGTGGGTAAAAAAGGACATCAATTTTGTTTGGGTAAAATGTCTCATGACCACGCAATTGTCAGTTAAAGCGACGCAGTGCCGAATCGCAAAAAAGTGCTCTGGTCAGGAAGAGGGGGTAAAATGTTCTGGGGCTGAAGCGGTTAATTGATATCTGGAAACGGAAGCAGACCTGTTATTCGGTTATACAGGGATGGACATCTGTGCCATTAGGAACTACTGTATAGATTTGGTGTTTTATTGGGACTGGAGTTATTCTTTAATAAGGCATAGTGCAAAGCACAGTGGCAAGTAGCAACCAATCAGAGTTTCTCTTTTAATAATCTGATGCTAACAAACTGAGAGCGGGTTGGCTACTTTTGGTTACTGCTCTTCTGCACTTCATCATGGATCCTCTGCATTTTCTGAAAAAATGTCTGTGCATGTTCTTTCTGTATTGGTATGGGATGGGGATTTCATTTTTTTTGTAAAAATTGCTTTGTGAGGAAAATCATGTATTCCAATTGTAATATATTATATAATCAATAAATTTTGTATGGTTTTACGGTGTTTCTTTTTTGTTTTCCTTGTTCCAGTATTTTATTAAAGATTGCAAGAAAACATCAAATAAAGTGTGTGAAGAGAAAAGTTTTACATTGTTACATTAAGATATTACAGGAAAGTATATTACTTGTCATAAATGACACCATAAAATTGTATAGTTAAAGATGGAAACAAAACAACCATGCAGTAGATAAATACTAATCTTATGTAAGCAAAAGTCTACCTTATATTAAAATGTTATGTATGATTGCTAGTATAACTGGAATACATTAAATAGGAAAAGATTATGATTAACCGGTTCCCGACTTGCTCACGCAGATATGCTGCGGCAGAATGGCTCTCCTGGGCGAAATCCTGTATATATACGGCTTTGCCCAGGACAGCCACCAGAGGGCGCGTGAGTGCTGCTGCACAGCGGGGGACCCGATGCGTGTGGCCTGCAGGCGCGATCGCTGCCCGCCACGCACGAGAGCCAGCACGGGGATTTGGGTGTGTAAAAACCCAAATCCCTGTACTGTCAGAGGAGAGAAGACAGATCGTGTGTTCCTACAATGTAGGGACAGCGATCTGTCATCTCTCATAGTCCCATCCCCACACAGTTAGAACACAGTGAGGGAACACACAGTTAACCCCTTGATCGCCCCCTAGTGTTAACCCCTTCCCTGCCAGTGACATTCATACAGTAATCAGTTTATATTTATAGCACGGTATAAATGTCAATGGTCCCAAAAATGTGTGTCAAAAGTCTCCAATCTGTCCGTCGCAATACCGCTAAAAATCGCAGATCTCCGCCATTACTAGTAAAAAAATTAAAAACCGCCATAAAAATGCCATAAATCTTTCCCATACTTTGTAGACGCTATAACTTTTGCGCAAACCAATTAATATACGCTTATTGCGATTTTTTTTAACCAAAAATATGTAGGATAATACATATTTGCCTAAACTGATGAAGAAATTTGTGGTTTAAAAAAAATTTGGGGGATATTTATTATAGCAAAAAGTTAAAAATATTGTTTTTTTTCAAAACTGCGACTATTTTTTTGTTTATAGCGCAAAAAATAAAAACCAGAGGTGATCAAATACCACCAAAATAAATCTCTATTTGTGGGTAAAAAAGGACACAAATTTAGTTTGGGTGCAACATCGCACGACCGCGCAATGGTCAGTTAAAGCGACGCAGTGCCAAATCGTAAAAAGTGCTCTGGTCAGTAAGGGGGTAAAATCTTCTGGGGCTGAAGTGGTTCGCTGATGTGGGATCCATTATGGGCATATTATTATGGTAGGTCAACCTACTTTAGTGGATTTTACCTAAAATTAAAAATGTAGTATGGAGAAGGAGGTGGGGGGGGGAGTTCACAATAATGAGAGAGAAAACAGATAGGAGGAAAAGGAGATAGGGGCCCCCAAAGGTTGGTTACTCCCAGAGGGTAATTGTATATCTACACGTTATAACGTCGACCACGAGTTTCTTTTTTTTCTCTTTTTTTCCATGACGCTAGTTGTTTAATTTTACTTTGGGCTTATTCTTAAAAATAACACAAACTGCAGAAATAATAGGATTTTTATAACAGCTTACCTGTAAAATCCTTTTCTTGGATTACATCATGGGACACAGAGCCTTAAGTAATTACTTTATGGGTTATAGGCCACCTTCAGGTGATGGACACTGGTTATATCCAATCCAGGAAGTTCACTCCCTATATAACCCCTCCTCCTTCCAGGAGCACATCAGTTTTTGTAGCAAAGCAATATACTTAAATCCCAAAAAAAAGAGGAGAGGGGCCTCTGTGTCCCATGATGTACTCCAAGAAAAGGATTTTACAGGTAAGCTGTTATAAAAATCCTATTTTTACACAGAGTTTTAAGTAATTACTTAATGGGACATCCCATAGCAATGCTACTTGAGGGGAGGGAGACACAACTCGAAGGTTACCCCCAGACTTGAGCACCTATGCTGCTGCCTGTAGCACACTGCGCCCCAAGGCAAAATACTCATTCCTCCTCACATCCACCTGATAAAATTTTGTGAATGTTTGCACTGAAGACCAAGTTGCGGTCTTACAGATCTGAGCCATGGAGGCCTGGTGACGCACTGCCCAAGAAGCACTAACCGCCCTGGTAGAGTGTACCTTAACGTGAAAAGGGGGAATCTTACCACTTAAATCATAAGTTTGAATTATCACTTGCCGAATCCACTTAGCGACAGTGGATTTCGACGCTGCTTGTCCTTTCTTAGGACCTTCTGGCAGAATAAATAAGTCTTACAAATCTGAGCAGCTGACCTTAAATAGATTTTCACTGCTCTCACCACATGAAGACAGACAATGTAGTGACTTCTCTTCCCGGGAACATGGTTTTGGAAAAAACGATGGCAGGACAATATCTTGGTTCAGGTGAAAACCTGAAACTAGTTTTGGCAAAAAGTCTGGACGAGGGCGTAACGCCACTCTGTCCTCATGATAAATCAAATATGGCTTTTTACAACAAAGAGCAGCCAATTCCGAAGCCCTACTTGCTGAGGATATAGCGACCAAAAATACCAACTTCCGTGTCAAAAGGACTAAGGAAATATGTTGTATCGGTTCAAATGGCTGTTTTTGTCACAGACAAAACTAAGTTCAAGTCCCAAGGCTTCAAGGGAGGTCTGACTGGCGGATTGAGCCGCGTTACCCCTTGTATAAAACCCCAGACTAAAGAATGTGTAGCAAGTGGTCTTTGAAATAAGACCGATAAAGCTGAGACTTAGCCTTTAATAGTACTCAAGGCCAATTTCATTTCTACCCCTAATTGTAGAAAGGCAAGAATTCTGCCTATGATATATCTCCGAGGGTGCCAACCCTTGGATTCTGCATACCATGACCTTCTGGACCATGCTGGTGCCACCAGAATTACCAGCTTTCTTTCCAGCTTGATCCTGCAAAGAAGCCGAGGCAGCAACTGAATAGGGGGGAATGCATAGATCAGTGAGAACTGATCCCATGGGGTCACCAACGCATCTGTTCCGCATGCGAGTGGATCCCTTGTTGTGGCCACAAAGTTGACTAACTTCATGTTGAACCTGGACTCTAGAAGATCTACGTTCAGCGTCCCCCATCTTTGGCAAACAGCCCGAAATATGACCATTCCCTTGGGAATAACTGCTGGCAACTCAAGTAGTCCGCCTGCCAATTCTCTACTCCCGGAATGAAGACTGCCGATAGGCACAGAACATTCCTTTCTGCCCAAGTTAGAATATGGTTCACCTCTCTCTGCGCTGAGAGACTTTTGGTGCCCCCTTGGTGATTGATATAGGCCACAGCTGTGGCATTGTCGGATTGAATTCTGACAGGACAATCCCGTAACCTGAAAGCCTTTAGAGCCAGACGCACTGCCTGAATCATTAGGATATTGATGGGCAAGGTTCTTTTGGTTCTTGACCACTGTCCCTGGACAGTTGTCTTTTCTAGTACTGCTCCCCAGCCTAAAAGTCTGGTATCCGTTGTTACCACTTTCCAGATGACTGCACTGAAGGATTTTCCTTTCAGCAGATTCTGGGTTAGTAACCAAGTGAGACTTTGGGCATTGGCATATTGGCAAGTCTAAAGCTTGAATCGTTTTGTTCCAAGTCGACAGGATACTGTTTTGCAACAGTCTTAAATGGAACTGGTCATAGGGAACTGCTTCGAATGAAGCCACTGTGGTTCCTAGCAACCTCATGCAAAGGCGAATGGAAGGATCGCCTTTTGACCTGACCATGCGTACCAGCTCTCTTATGGAGCTGATTTTTGCCTGAGGCAAGAACACCCTTTCCTGGGCTGTGTCTATGATCAGACCCAAGTACTCCAGCCTTTTTAGCGGTATTAAGGAAGATTTATCTAGATTGAGAATCCAACCCAAACTTTCCAGATAGTTGGCTGTAGTGCATACGCTTTGCTCCAAACAAGCCACCGACTGATCTATTAGTAATAGATAGTCTAGGTACGCTACGACTGTTATGCCCTGTGCCCTTAACCTGGCTGGGGCCAGCACTTTTGTGAACACGCGAGGTGCTGTGGCTAGCCCGAAGGACAAGGCTACAAACTGAAAGTGCTGCTGTTCTAACTCGAACCACAAAAACTTTTGGTGAGCCGGAAATATAGGGACATACAGATATTCATCCCTGATGTTGATTGATGCCAGAAGTTCTCCTCCTAGAAGGATAGAAACTATTGACCTGATCATCTCCATGCGAAAGGAGTGGATCTTCAGGAACTGATTTAGATTTTTTAGATCTAGAATGGGTCTAACATCCCCATTTGGTTTTGGTACCATAAAAAGATTTGAATAAAACCCCAGACCTTGCTCTTTTGTGGGGATCTGTATGATCACCTCTTAATCCCCTTAAGATATTAATCGGTCTAGTGTCTGATACAGAGATTGTCTTTTCTCTGGATCTTTGGGAATGCTTGACCTCAGGAAACGAGATGGTGGAAAGTCCTGAAATTCCAGCTTGTACCCCAGCGTTTCCATGGAGATGACCCATCTGTCCTGAATTTCCTCTTTCCAAACTTCTGAAAACTGCAGAAGTCTTCCCCCCACTTCTTCATGATGAGGCTTTAGGTTACTGCTTTGCAGGTTTCCGACCCCAGGACTTCTTTTGAGCCTGGGTCTGACCCTGAGGTTTTCCTCTAGAGTCTGACGGCGGAAGCCGTCACCACTGCCTAGAGGCGGAAGCCCCTGGCGCAGGGGAAAGAGCCCGTTTAAATGAAGGGCGTTTATACTTTCTTTTGACTGGCAAAGAGTACTTTTCCCACTAGAAATTTTTTGGATATATTTGTCCAAGTCTTCTCCAAACAGTGGCTCCCCATGAAAAGGGAAGCCAGTTAGGAGGTTTTTACATGGTGCTTCAGCTGACCAATTTTTTAACCACAGTATTTTACGCATATATGCACAAGCGTAACGCGGGACATGCCTGGTGAATAGAATCTTTAATGGCATCTATGGCAAAGCCAATTCCCGAGCTTGTTGTGCAGGAATCTCTCTAAGGGCCTGTTTAAATTGGTCCTTTAGTGATTGACAGACGCCTATTGCAGCGACTGCAGGCTGAGTAACGGCACCTGCCAAGGAAAAGTTAGATTTTAACAGGGATTCCAACTTTTTATCTGTTGGACCCTTAAGCATTTGTGCATTGTCTAGAGGACAAGTTAGGCCTTTATTCACACTGGAAATCGCAGCATCAACTGCTGGTACTTTCTATTTTTTGGAGAAATTCTCTTCCAGGGGATAGAGAATTGAAAATCTCTTAGTAGGGAGAAAATGCTTATCTGGGTGATCCCATTCAGCAAACATAAGCTGTTCTAGAAATGCATGTGCAGGAAACGCATGCAAAGGCTGAGAAGGTTTTAAGGAACCCAAGGAAGAAACCAAGCTTTCAGGAGACTACGTTAGGGGCAACATGAAAGTGGAACGAACCCTCTCCGTAAGAGTTTGTTATTAGCAATTTCTCAAATTGTGAGGCTGAAAAAGGTTAATCTACCGTTGTTTCCTCCACAGAGGAATCATCTGTTTGTTTTTCCACCTGATCGACTGAGGGCAACACCTCATCCTGTGCCCACTGTTCCCCTTGCAAAGGTTCTGAAGTGGGGGAGGGGGATCTAGCACACTTCCTATCCATTTGAATGGAGGGTGCGATTAAAGCCGCTAATCTTCCTTCCAGACCCTGCAGGGAGGAGGAAAGGACATCTTCAGTCACGTATACAGGGGCTGAGATGTGAGAAGCAGTTGCACCATCAATTTGTTCCAGTGGCTCACCCTGGCTTGCCATAACTGGTAATTCAGGCGAGGATGACTCACTCGAGATCCTACCACCTGGGGGTGAAACCTTTACTTTTTTACTTTTGTTTTTTTGTGGTAGATTTTGTGGTGTCTTTTTTGGTAGGCATAGTCATAAGTACAAAAACAGAGGCACTATACAAATTGCACTTAATCACTGAATATAGTCATGACATTTAAAGCCTCTATAAAGTTCAGCCTAGTGCTGGGAAAAAGGTGTCCTTCTTGTATCAGGAATGCCAGTTTGCAACCCTCACGTGTCCCACAGCTCCTGTGTCCTTCCCTGAGACTGTCCCAGCTGTAGTTTTTTTGTATTAGCCTGTCGTGCATCCTCGTGGACGTTCACGGCACCGCGGTTAGGCCCCCCCCCCCAAGAAAAATTCCACCCCTTTTTACATTTACAAAAGTTTCTGCACTTGTGCGCTGCGTTTCGGTCCACAGACCCAACATGAGGGGGGTGGGGAAGCAGAGAACCGTCCAGCAGCAGGCACCAACAGCAGTAAAATCAGCCAACAGTAATAAAATTAGCAGTACCAGTGGGGGGGAATGTAAGGGGGGTACAGCGCTGATGTCCCCCTAACCCTCTGGTCCCTTCAGGGGGGAGAAAGAAAACATTTTGCAGATTTCTTTTACCGTGATAAAAATCTCCCTGCACACGCTTCTGCGACCACACACAGACTGAGCTTTACAGTGAAGACAACAGAGTAAGGTATGTGCATAGACTCCCTCTAGTGGAGAATTAAGGCATGACAACATATTTTCCCTAAAAATGTAGGTGTTTTTAATACCGAAGTTTCTTCCCTTACCTTATCCCCGCTGCAGGATTTGCTGAATTAACAGATAATCCAACCTTCACCCATCACGGCGGGCTGCATTTAGCAAACCTTCAAGGACCTGGACCCTAGATATCGGGGTTCCAACTCCCTTGGACCTGTAAAGCACCCCACCAGGAAAGCTAGGTAATGTAGCAAGACCAAAGCCCTGGGTTCCTGGGGTCCAGCCCTACAAAGAGAGGTGTTACAGGCAAAACCTCGTGCTTCGGATACAAGGTCCCAGGTACCATCCTTTTAAGCCTTAGTGGCACTTTGGATGGATCTGGTCTTTATGAAGATATTTAAATCCAGCATGGATGCCTCCTGGAGCTCCTCAGAGCACATCTTCACTCGTGACAACACCTTAGGCACTGGCGAAAAAACTGATATGCTCCTGGAAGGAGGAGGGGTTATATAGGGAGTGAACTCCTGGATTGGGTATAACCAGTGTCCATCACCTCAAGGTGGCCTATATATATATAACCCATTAGGTAATTACTTAAAGGCTCTGTGTCCCATGATGTACGATAAAGAAAATATTTTTTTATCAGTTCCATTTCTGAGCTTGGGTTCACACCTGTGCGATGTCAGACATCGTATGTGATTCGCACCCACGCTGCGGTGCCGATCACATGCAATGTCTGGGCAGTGCAAGTTCAGCCTTACTGTTGTATGGCTGAACTCACATTGGATTCGCATAAAATAAAGTGCAGGGACTTTTTTTTTCCCCTCACTGACATCAGATCGCAAAGGTGTTCTCACCCATGCGATCCAAATCCACGGTTCGCACTGCGACCTGTGAACCGATCTAGGGGGTGTCATTAACATCGTATTGATACCCGCAGCGGTATGCAGAGGGCAGTGTAACCTGCCTGCGGGGGGAGATGCAATGCTGGAATTGCGCTGGTTCCCACATTGCTACAGTGTGAACCTAGGCTAAAACCAGTACACTATACTGAAAGTAACTACTACATAGTTAGTCTGGTTTCAAAAAACAAAAAAAACACAAGTTCATCTAGTTGAGCTGATATAGATATATATATATATATATATATATATATATATATATATATATATATATATATATATATATATATATATAACCTCCATATACAGAACCCTTTACCCACAGTTGATCCATGGTCTAATTCACTTCAATAGAAAGAGAAATTAATTCTTTCCTGACTCTCTGAGGTCTGTCAGATATTCCATGGATCAACTACCCCTGGTTTCATTATCTATAAATGTTAATATCCGGTTCTATTTTTTGCGTATGGGAATGTATCCGGCTCTCTTTAGAAACAATCTACTAAGCTGACCAGAACTAATTCTTGAAGGAGTCTATTCCACATTCCACAGCTCTTACTGTGAAGAAGCCTTTCCATTTTAACTGTGGGCAGTTGAAGCTGCTGCCTGTTCACTTCCTGGATTTACACAGAGGCACAACTCCAGCTCTGCAGATCTCATTGGCCCTCTTATGACTCACCCCTCCCTCCCTTCCTGGCACGCTCTCACCAGAGTGAGAGAGAGATCTGGGCATGATGTCATAAGCCTAGGCTAATGATAAGACAAGAAACAGGAAGTGGGCTGTATAAGGGATTTACTGGCAAAAAATATATATATATATATATGTTTTACTATCCAAAATTAAAACAAGAGCAGAACATTTAATAGATGGAAAGATGAAAAAATTTACTGAAGTTTCGTTTTTAAATAAAGGGAACACTAAGGCTGGGTTCACACTATTGGGAATCAAATGCAGTTTCTTCACATGTGTGGAGATTGCGGCCGACTGTGTGGAGCCGATTCACACATCTCCGGTGCGAATAGGACAGGGGCGCTGTGCATTTTCTTTTCCGTTTCAGGTCCGAATTCAGCCAAAAATTCAGACCGAAATTGGACCTGAAACGGTGAACAGGGACGCACCGGACTTCAGCTGTGAGCCTCTCAGTGCTGCGGTGTGAACCCAGCCTAAACGAGAAGTCCAGCCAAAGCTCATTTACATGGACAGATCCCTGTTCTGGCTCTCTGTAGAGCGATCGCGAATGGCCGGCGGACACGCGAATCGGCTTCGGCGTCGTGCGCCCTATCACTCTTAAAGTGGCTGACAAACACCTAGGGCGATTCGCCTAGGAGAGCCAAGCTACCGCAGTATAATGACGGCGGCTGGTCCTTAAAATGGATGTAAATCCTTACAACACACTTTTACCTACAGGTAAGCCTATATTAAGGCTTACCTGTAGGTGCTGTAAATATCTCCTAAACCTACACGGTTTAGGAGACATTTACAATTCCCCGTACAAGGATTTCTTCTGCGCATGCGCTGACCTATTCAGCGCATGTGCACTTTAGAAATCTCACGTTGTGCCGTTCCAAGTAGGGGTCATGCTGTGACTGGCGGCGCACGCGACTCCGGCCAGTCACAGAGCCGGAGTCTGAGACCCCGGAAGGAAGATGGACGCTTCCAGCCGGCGAGGAAAAATCGGGGACATCGCCGGCTTCGGTTTCAGGTGACACATAATGGGCTACTATGCGATGCATAGTAGCCCATTATGCTTTACCTTTGCAGGGAAACAAAGAGGAAGTAAACCCATAGGGATTGCTACTGGATGAGAGGAGGGAATAGAGAGGAGCACAAGTTCGTCCTTCCTTCATCAAATGCAAGTAATAAACACTGCAACACAGAGAACACATAGTCGAGTACCGTATATACTCGAGTATAAGTCGACCCGAATATAAGCCGAGGCACCTAATTTTACCACAAAAAACTGGGAAAACTTATTGACTCGAGTATAAGCCTAGAGGGAGAAATGCGCAGTGCCCATTTGCAGCCTCACTGTGCCCATTTGCAGCCATAGGTCCCCCGAACTTCAATCTCGGTAGTTAAGGGTTCCTGCAGCCAAAATTTGGGGTCTCTAGACCCAAAGGGTCCCGAAATGACATTGCTGCTGATGGACACAGTTGACCGACTTTGGGGCTCCATATTCCGGGGCAACTTGGTGCTAGGAACCCCAAATTTGGTGTGCAAACCCAGTGAAACTAGCACTACAACATATCTAAAGCTGGGGTTCCTAGCACCAACGGGGCCCCAAAGTCGGTTTGGAAAATATCAAGCACTTTTCTGCAGCAGAGAATGACATTTTCTGAACTGATTTTTGTGCCCCATATCTCGGGACCACTTAGTGCTAGGAACCCCAGATTTGGATATGTTGTAGTGCTAGGGTTTGTATACCAACTTTGGGGTTCCTAGCACCAAGTGGCCCCAAGATACGGAGCCCCAAAGTCGGTTCGGGAAATGTCATTCTTCGCACCAGAAAAGTGCTTGACTCGAGTAAAAGCCGAGGGGGGCACTTTCAGCACAAAAAAAGTGCTGAAAAACTCGGCTTATACTCGAGTATATACAGTAGTTCCTCTTGCTCAGAGTGCCAAACAGAAGTAGTGGCAAGAGCTAGGCTGAAGCTTGTAGTTACAAAAGCTGCAGCATATTAGATTTTTGTTCTTGAGTTTAGATACCCTTTAACATTTAGACATGACGGTTTAGTAAGCCAGTAAACCGCTCATGTTTTCAACAAAAAAGAAGGTTACAGACAAATTGTCTTGTTAAATGAATTATATGTTATATGGTGTCTACCTCTTCTTAGGTTGGCCGGACTGTACAGTTCTACCTCTTCTTAGGTTGGCCGGACTGTGCAGTTCTAAAGCTGACCATTGATGGGTAGAATTTCGGATAAAAATTTTTAGGAAAAGAATGTTTTAAGAAAGCGTGTTCCTAATCATTGGTGGGTTGAATCAACATTCCTTTTCATCGGCAGTGATCAGAAAATTACAAGGAACAGGGTGGAAATTTTTCTTGAACAGACAATTTTCTAACAGCGTATGGGTTTTTCATGTGGTTAAAGTCCATTCATTCCAAATTGAAATGTTGAAAGCAAACAAAAATTTTCCAAACGACATTCGGATGTTCTGAGAATTTTTATCCGAATTTTCCTTTGGACTTTTCCTAATGCCCCGTACACACGGTCGGATTTTCCGATGGAAAATGTCCGATCGGAGCGTGTTGTTGGAAATTCCGACCGTGTGTGGGCTCCATCGGACATTTTCCATCGGATTTTCCGACACACAAAGTTGGACAGCAGGAGATACAATTTTCCGACAACAAAATCCGTTGTCGGAAATTCCGATCGTGTGTACACAAATCCGACGGACAAAGTGCCACGCATGCTCAGAATAAATAAAGAGATGAAAGCTATTGGCCACTGCCCCGTTTATAGTCCCGACGTACGTGTTTTACATCACCGCGTTTAGAACGATCGGATTTTCTGACAACTTTGTGTGACCGTGTGTATGCAAGACAAGTTTGAGCCAACATCCGACGGAAAAAATCCTAGGATTTTGTTGTCGGAATGTCCGAACAAAGTCCGACCGTGTGTACGGGGCATAACAATTTTCATGCGAAATTCTAGCCATCTATTGCCAGCTTAAAGAAGCCCTTTGAAGTGCGCTCTGAAGGTCACGAGAAATGTGAGCTAACTTCTTGTTTTAACCGAATTATCCCAAAATGAGCACATTGGACATTTCAGTGCTCAGGAAACATAGGAGAAAACAAAGAGGCCAACAGTCACTATGAAGAAGGTACAAAGTCCAGCGTCTGAGACTGAAGTAAATGGTGACTAGTAGACCCCAATAGAAGCTTTTTTTATACTATTGCCCTGTATCACAGTGTGCTACAAAAGTTGCCTTACTTTAAAATGAACCATTGTAACAGCACACATCGTAGTTAACCAATTACAATGTAGGAAAAAGTGTTGAGGATGTATGAGAGCATGACTGAACATTTTGGCCAACAAGTCTAACACTTCCAAAAGCTCAAAATATATCATTCTTTCAGGCCTGGTTCACACCTATGCAGTTTGCTTTTGATCCCTTTCTGCAGTGCATTTTGCGTTTTTGCACATGCATTTTTTGATGCGTTTTGCATGTTTTTATGGGGGTTTTTTTAGCCAATTTGTTTTTGGGCAGATTAAAAAACGCAAATCTAGGCAAAATCGTGGCAAAAACCATGCTTTTCTGAAGTTCCTCCTTTGAAGTCCATTGAACCAAAAACGCAATATTTTGCATTTAGAAAAGTCCCTAAGAGCCGGTTCACACGGGGGCGACTTGTCAGGCGACCTAGCCGCCTGACAAGTCACCTCACGTTCTGTACAATGGAATCCTTCTAATCGGAGCGACTCAAGTCACTCCGACTTAGAAAAAAGGTTCCTGTACTACTTTGGGGGCGACTTGCATAGACTTCTATACAGAAGTCCTTTTGCAAGTTGCCGTGGCAGTCGTGTGCAGGTCGCCTCGGTGAGGCCACCTGCAAGTCGTGCCGCCCCTAGTGTGAACCGACCCTCACCCTTTCCAAAAACGCAGTGGCTAAAAAAAAAAAAAAGCATAGCTGTGAACATGTACCATAGCAAACCATGTCAAATGGACTGTAGTGCATTTCTACAAAAAGCAAATAAGCACTAAAAAACACACAGGTGTGAACCAGGCCTAAACTTTATTTTATTGTTTTGTATTTACTGCCTACCTTGCTAAATAGAAAAAAATGGATGATTCAAAATTAAGAAAAATGCTAAATCGACTTGGGTACAATCAGCCTGCCCATACACAAATCGAAACTCGGCTGCTCCCTACTGAACCGGCTCAATTTCGATCCATGTTTGGCCTTCTATCAAAAAAGAGGGAAGTGGATCTACTTTCAGCAGGCCAAGGTTACACTATGATTTCCAAATGTTACTGATTGGCTGTAAGCACTGATCGAAGTAACATTTTCCAGGACGACCGTTCATGAATTTCAACCCATGTATGGCCAGCTTTAAACTTTGCAGTGCATGAGCATTATCCAGCTAACCTGAACCATTTAGAGCAGTGGTTTTCAACCCTGTCCTCAAGTACCCCCAACAGGCCATGTTTTGGGAATTTCTCCTGGATTAGCTGTTCAAAATACCAAGCCATTGACTCCGATTTAAAGCACCTGTGCAAGATAAAGGAAAACCTGCAAACATAGCCTGTTGGGGGTACTTGAGGACAGGGTTGAGAACCACTGCTCTAGAGTAGCCATTCTCAACCTGGGTTCCTCCAGAGGTTTCTTGGGGTGACCAGAGCTGTGGTTGTTTGACCTCCCATTTGATGGTGCCTGCATATTTCCAGGTCCATCGGCACCTGGCAAAGCCAGCAGCATGACGCCGCTCATCTTTTTTTTTTTTATTAAGAAAATGATTTTATTGAGAAGACGCAAAATCTTAATCAGTCAGTTGAGTTCCACTCAAGAAAACAGAGCAAAGCTGAATGTGAAGTAACAAGAAGTAAATGTCTGGCACAAATCGTTGTAGGAGTCACCAAGACAAGACTCATCTTTATAGCTCTCTGTAAGGGTGGTATTCTGACCACCATTGCAAAGTTGCATTTTTTTTCTACTAGCCATCAATGTAAAAGGCATTTTTGCCATTGACCCCCAATTAATTGGCTTTAGTAAGGGTTGCCATAGAACTGAAATTTTCTTTAAGGGTTCCTTCGGGGTAAAAAGGGTTGAGAAAGGCTGGTCTAAAGTAAATTGGTCCTACTTTGTGCAACACTGGTATGTACTATATTGTCAAAAGTATAGGGAAGCCTACCTTTACACGCATATGAACTTTAATGGCATCCCAGTCTTAGTCCGTAGGGTTCAATATTGAGTTGGCCCACCCTTTGCATCTATAACAGCTTCAACTCTTCTGGGAAGGTTGTACTCAAGGTTTAGGAGCGTGTCTATGGGAATGTTTGACCATTCTTCCAGAAACACATGTGAGGTCAGGCACTGATGTGGATGAGAAGGTCTGGCTCACAGTCTCCGCTCCAATTCATCCCAAAGGTGTTCATGTGCGTGCAGTGGCAGGCATCCCAATAGTTTTGACAATATAGTGTATATATTCTACTCTACTTTAAAGAAGTATGGTCAAAGCTCTTTTGGCTATACTTCTCCTGTGGGTCACAGGAGTGCACTTAGTTCTGCACTCCTGTGACCCATATTCAGCCGACCCTGGGCTGAAAGCCGCCCAATCTCGGCCGGTTCAGCAGGGATTCAAACCATGTATGGGCAGACAGATACAACCAGTATGTTGGATTCTTAGGATGCAATTATTTTACAGCGACTATAGCCGCTAGCAATAATCACTGAGTTCTCCCAGCAGGGACGGCTTCTCGCATCCCCCAGTCTGGAGAACACAATAACTCCGCGGTGGTGCTGGAAAGAAAATCGCACGCATTCTATGGCCTGCCAAAGTCGGCTGTTGACTGACATCACTCAGCCTGCCAGGCTCTGGAAAAATCCCAACTTTAATGTCTGGAGCCACCCAGATGCCTGAGTGGCAGCTGGTTCAGCCTCTCAGCAAGTCACTGCCTGAGGCAGTTTCTCCCACTCCCTCCACAGCACGGTGTTCCAGTAAGCGCTGGAGGGGCAGAGCAGAGAGCTGATGACTGACAGCCACTGGCTGTCTGCTCACTAAAGACCAAGAACTGAGCGATCAGTGGTTTTTCATCGTTTGGTTCTCTGTCTTATAAGCTTTAGGGGACAGATTCAGCATTGGTCCAGCTAGGGAAGTATACTTTTTTTTTTGTTGTTTTTTCACAGTCCTCTCTTAAAATGTTTTTTTTTTAATTGCAAACAGTGCTTTGAAAAAATACTAATGCGTGAGATTAGTGTATGTAAACTATTAAACTTTAGTTTAACTTTTGGTCTGCACCTTTGTAATGAAGTTTCCAGTGCAGTCCGTTTCCAGCCCAGTAGTTTCCAAACCATTGTACGTTGTAGATAAACTGAGCTTTGTTTAGGCTGGGTTCACATACGAGTACGCAGCAGCTCACAGCAGGAGACGGGGGCGTCCTCGTTCACCGTTTCAGGTCTGATTTCAGCACAAATTTTTGGCTGAATTCAGACCTGAAACGGACCAAAAGACGCACCGGACTTGTGCAAATCACACCGGAGCTGCTCCGGAGATGTGTGAACTGGCTATATAGAGAGCTGGTCACAATCTCCTGCTGTGCAAATTGGATGCGGTGAGCTCCACATCCAATTCGCAATAGTGTGAACCCAGCCTTAAGTTACATACCTGCAGGCCTAGCACTGCTTTTGCAAAGCCTTGCTGTTCTGTATACAAGCTAGGACTTATGTTCTGTTGGGTTCATCCCATCACCGCAGGAATAAACGCTCCTCCTTGTCCACAGAGCCATACATGTGCAGTGCACCCTCCTTCAATCCATGGCTTCCAGCTCCTCCCTCTGCTCTTAGCGCTGCTGTGATAGGGGGGAGGGACAGTGCAGATTCTTGTGATGATGGGGGGAACCAAAGATTCATTAGTTCTAGCTTATGTGCAAGACAGCAAGTATTGCTCAGAGATCTATAGCTTTTTTTTTTTTTTTGATAATTGTTGTGGAAGCCGCACTTGGCCTACAGATATGCAATTTAAAAAGAGCTCAAATTATCCGCAGTGCACGACGATATGGAAACTACTGGGGCCTCTTGTCTGCACTGTGCATTTTATTATAAAGGTGAACAAACTCCCTAAATATACTACTGAAAGTGTTTTATCTGTTCAATAAGTGGAAAAAATACCTATTGATCCTGCCAGAAATATTGTGATCTGTTAACTTCCTTTACTCTCTGTGACCGTGCTGCACTTTTAATTATTACAGGCACGTATATAGCGCTGTCAATTTACGCAGCGCTTTACATATACATTGTACATTCACATCAGTCCCTACCCTCAAGGAGCTTACAACCTAAGGCTGGATTCACACCTATGGCATTTTTAGTGCTTTTTCCATTTTGCAGATTTGCACTACAGAACGTGTTCAATAGGAAACCATCTTAAAATGGACTGTACTGCAAATCTGCAAAATGCAAAAAGCACTAAAACTGCATAGGTGTGAATCCAGCCTCACTCACATTCAGTACATATACTAGGGGCCAATTTAGACAGGAGCCAATTAACTTACCAGCATATCTTTAGAGCGTGGGAGGAAACCGGAGTACCCGGAGGAAACCCACGCAGGCACAGGGAGAACATGCAAACTCCAGGCAGGTAGTGTCATGGTTGGGATTCCAAACGATGACCCTAGTGCTGCTAGGCAGAAGTGCTTACTAGGGGTCGACAGATTATCGGTGAGGCCGATAATCAGCGGCCGAGATTTTTTTTTTTTTTTGAAGCATCGGTAACAAACTTACCAATGTTGTCGATGTTCCTTCAAGGGGCTGTACCATTCTTTAGAGCGGACGGTCAGCTTTCTTGTAATAGCAATCGATGCGGCTCAGTGTTATTACAAGCAGCGGGAGGGGACATCTCCCCTTTCTGCCACTCGCCCGGGCTCTCTTGTCCCACCGGAGACCCCAGCGAAGATCGGCTTTCTTCGGGTCTCAGATCTGGTAATCTGGAAATAACGTCATGTCGTCACTCCTGGATTACTGGCATCCTAAAAAAAGGTGCCAGTTTAAAAAAATAGAAAGTATTCAAGAACGCCAATCTTGACGTTTTAAATACTTTCAAGTGCAGAAGAGGGGTTTGGGGTCTTACAGACCCCCGATCCCTTCATAAAGAGTACCTGTCACTAGGAATGTTTACATTCCTTGTGACAGCAATAAAAGTGATAGAGAAAAAAAAAGAAAAAAAAGAAGGACAGTGTAAAAAAAAAAAGTTTACATTTACAGAATATCGGCAACTGATATCGGCCTGAAAGGCAGCCGAGAAATGAGTATCAGCCCTGAAAAAGTAATATAGGTCGACCCCTAGTGCTAACCACTAAGCCACTGTGCCACTAGTTTATCAGTTACCAGTTTTCTTGGTGAACTACAGAACACGTATTTGCTAGGTTTTGAAGATGAGGAAAGGGGAAGGCGTTTTGTAGTCCTAATGCACTTCCTGCCCAACAGTGATAACACAGATTCTACATACTGTAGTTAAAATTCAGCGAGCGAAGGTTGTCACCCTAGGATAGGAAGTGTGTTACCAGCAGGATCACCATAAAGAGAACAAATGCAGCCACCAGGAATGGTAAGCTGCAATATAATACTTTTTTTTGGGGGGGGGGGGGCTAGATATACTTTAAATAATTTACAAAGAACTTATGCTGTCAAATGTTTTAAGTACTTATGTTCTTAAGGAAAGGAGCTCATCATTACGAATTTTGTCAGCGAATAGAATATTTCTGGTTTAATTATTATTATTATAATACAGGATTCATCTAGCGCAAACAGTTTGCACAGCACTTTACAATCTGAGGGCAATTAAAAGTGTAGCTGGTGTTTTATAATTCCTTTAGAAATAGATCACTCATCAGTCAATACCAGATGAGAAATATAGCAAATCTAGTATTTGTCTGGCAAATAACTTTCAGTCTTAATTATTAGTGTATTTGTTAAATAACGTTTGTTTGATCCAGCAGTGTTTGCAAAAGACCCTCCGAGGACAAGATTACAATTGCCCAGTATTAGCTTTGAGCTTATGTACTGTAAACTATTGGCTAAAAGAACACATATTTGCAATTGTTCCTATTTTGTAAGAGAAAACATTAGATCCAAACATTGCTAGAAGCCTGGCCTTGCTTCCCAGACAAGAATACACATCCTTCAATGGTTAGAGACGCTTTTCAGAATGGTTTGACCTTGTCATCGGTCTAAACTGTTATACCAAGATGGAGACTTCATTTCACAAATATTTATTCCTAGTCAAAATTATACTTCTATTACACTTTTTTTTCAGTTTATACTTTTCTCAAAAACATTTTTGCTAATGTTGCATTAAAAAAATAAAATAAATAAATAATCAGTGCTTAAAAATAAAAAAAAAATAAAAAAAGTTAAAAAAAAATAAAAATAAATAAATAATCAGTGCTTAAAAATAAAAAAAATAAATAAAAAGTTTTAAAAAAATAAAAATAAATAAAAAACACATCAATGAGAACAAAGTTTCCGAATAGCTGGAAAAGTCCAGATTTACTCTTGGAAACCTTTTGATGTAAGACAATGCATGGGAAGTGTGCCTGAATTCTGATGTTTACCTATGGAGTTTTCTATAGAGACTGCAAGGAAATAATGATGGGACTGAGGCCAGACTGAAATGCAGGAACCAATGTGTTCTCAGCAGCAACAAAAATGTGGTGTGTAAACGATGGGTGTAGCGCAATCTGCACAAAGCTGTTCACCTCTGTTATCAGCTGGGAGGCCAAAGACAGGCCAATAAATGACCTTCGGCAAGAGTCCTCGCCAGATACCAGAAGGTGATCTAACCACCCATACCAGAAATATCTGTTTTGCTCGGACTGAGCCATGGTGTTAAATGATCCTCTCATTCCTTTAAAAGTAGAACTAAAGGCAATTTTTTTTTTCATTTCGGATAGAGCAAGGGTCTTCAAACTACGGCCCTCCAGTTGTTCAGGAACTACAATTCCCATCATGCCTAGTTATGTCTGTGAATGTCAGAGCTTTACAAAGCCTCATGAGACGTGTAGTTCTGCAACAGCTGGAGGGCCGTAGTTCGAAGATCCCTGGGATAGAGCAAGGCCCCTTTCACACAGGGCAGACTCCGTTGAGATCAGTAGGGGATCTGTCTGCTGATCACCTCCTGATCAGAGTAAAGCACATCCGTGTCTGCTCAGTTTATGCAGAGTGGACACAGACAGAGCCTGCTCTGAGAGTAAACAGACTCCACTGTCCGTTTGCACCCAACTGCCCTTCGATTTGATCCGCAGTGGCTGCCCGTTCAATAAGGGCATACGGGCGCCGCCCCCCTCCCTATATGTAGAATGGATAGATTCATGCACTGCATAGCATGAATCTATCCATGGCCGCTCTAGCCACCCCCTATTCAGATGCCCGGCCTCTTTTCGGACGCCGGGCGCCTGAATTACAGCCATAGGCTCGAATAGGCTTCAAAAAAAGGTTTGTGCTCAGAGTCCACCCAGTGAGTGGCTGCATTTTATGGGCACAGTGGCTGCATATGATGGGCACAGTGAGCCTGCAGTTGATGTTTTTTTTCCAGAATTTTTCAGTTTGTTTGCGCCCCCCCCCCCCCAAAAGTTTTGAGCACCAGCCGCCACTGCTGATCCGTCTATATGGAGTACGACGGATCCCCTTCCATTTTTTTTTTTTTTTTTTTAGATCGGACTAGAGGTAGGCGGGTGTAAAAGGACACAAGTCTGTTTACACCCGCCGGTCCATAGGAGTGAAAGGAGGGTCCGATTAGCTCCACCTGCAAAATTGACAGGCGGACTTGATAGGGCCATTCGTCTGAAAGGGGCCTAAGGGAGAGTTATAACCCTTGTGCATTTTTTTTTTTTTTTGCCATCTGCGTCCCATTGGGGAGATTGCCCTTAACTTCCCGTCCAATAGCCAAAGGGATTTTTGTCAGTTTCTGTAATAATGGTACACAGGGCAAATAGAGATGATGAATCTCCCTAACAGGACACGGACAGCCAAAAAAAACATTCACAGAGGTTCTAATCCTCCTCCATTCTATCCAAAGCTAAAGAAAAAAAAAAGTTTTACCTTTGGTTATACTTTAAATGCTTTGAAAATATTAATTGTATTTATTTATTATGGCAACTGGCATCTGAAAAGGACAATACAGTGCCTTGAATAAGTTTTCATACCTCTTGAAATTTTCCACATTTTGTCATGTTACAACCAAAAACATAAACGTATTTTATTGGGATTTTATGTGATTCAGCCCTGGTTCACATTGGAGTGATTTGGCATGCGATTTGACATGTCAAATCACATGCCAAATCGACGGCAATTGCCGGCAATGGCAACAGTAGTTTCTGTGCTATTGTCGACTTCGGGTGCGATTTCAATAGACATCTGTGTGGAAACCCCCAAAGATGTCTCTGACATGCGGGAATGAAATCATGCGAGTTCAATTTCTCGTACAATTTCATTTACGCTGTCAATGTGAACCTAGGCAGACCAACACAAAGTGGCACATAATTGTGAAGTGGAAGGAAAATGATAAATGGTTTTCAAAATGTTTTACAAATAAATATGTGAAAAGTGTGGCGAACATTTGTATACAGCCCCCCCCCCCCCCTCGAGTCAATACTTTCTAGAACCACCTTTCAGTGCAATTACAGCTGCAAGACTTTTTGGGGATGTCTCTACCAGCTTTGCACATCTAGAGAGTGACATTTTTGCCCATTCTTCTTTGCAAAATAGCTCAAGCTCTGTCAGATTGGATGGAGAGCGTCTTTTCAAGTCTTGCCACAGACAGTAGCATCACTAGGGTTGGTGACCCCCCTCCATCAGTACAGACCCCCCCCCCTCAGGACAAAAAACCCCCACCATCAGTGCAGACCATCCTCAGGATAACCCTCCCATCAGTACAGATCCCCCCCCATCTGTGTAGACCCCCCTCAGGATAAACCTGCCTCCATCAGTGCAGACTCCCCCTCAGAATAACCCCCCCTAATAATTGCAGAGCCCCTCCATCAGTGCAGACCCCCCTCGGGATAAACCCCCCCTCCATCAGTGCAGACCCCCTCAATTTAAACCCCCCCAATATATGCAGACACGCCCTCAGGATAAACCACCCCTCCATCAGTGCAGTCCCCCCTCAGGATAAACCCCCCCCCCAATAAATGCAGACCCCCTTTAAGATAACCCCACCGCCAGTGCAGACCCCCCTCAGGATAAACCCCCCTCCCCTCATGCACCTGGGTGGAGGAAGATTCAGTGTTCAGCCGCCCGGACAGTTGCTCAGACTGTCACTCTCCGGGCAGCCGCGGCGCGCTGGTGTATGAAAGGAGGCAGCTGCAGCACGAGTGAGCAGTCTCATTCAGGGCGAACGTGGCGCCGGCACATTCCAGCTGCAGAGCCCAGCCTCCAGGACCCTCCACCTCACTCGGGATGGTGTCACCCCTCTGTGGGCCGCTACCCCCCTAGCGACGCCACTAGCCACACGTTCTCAGTTGGATTTAGGTCTGGACTTTGACTGGGCCATTGTAACACATGAAAATGCTTTGATCCAAACCATTCCATTGTAGCTCTGGCTGTATGTTTAGGGTTGTTGTCCTGGCCCTGTCTCAAGTCTTTTGCAGACTTACGCCGCGTACACACGATCGGACTTTACGGCATACTTGGTCCGGCGTACTGGATTTCGTCGGACAATTCGATTGTGTGTGGGCTCCAGCGGACTTTGTTTTATCAAAAGTTTGACGAACTTAGATTTGAAACATGTTTCAAATCTATCCGGCGGACTCGAGTCCGGTCGAAGAGTCCGCTCGTCTGTATGCTAGTCCAACGGACAAAAACCGAGGCTAGGGCAGCTATTGGCTACTGGCTATGAACTTCCTTGTTTTAGTCCGGTCGTACGTCATCACGTACGAATCCGTCGGACTTTCGTTGATCTCAAGTCCGTTCATTCGGAAAGTCCGTCAAAGTCCGTTGAAAAGTCCGCCGGGCAAAGTATGCCGTAAAGTCCGCTCGTGTGTACACGGCATAACAGGTTTTTTTGCCCTGTATTTGGCTCCATCCATCTTCCCATCAACTCTGACCATCTTCCCTGTCCATACTGAAGAAAAGCATCCCCACAACATGATGCTGCCACCGCTATGTTTCACGGTGGGGATGGTGTGTTCAGGGTGATGTGCAGTGTTAGTTTTCCGTCACACATAGCATTTTTGGAAGGAGGCAATCAATGAAGTGTATATATTTTTCTCATGACAGGAGTCCTTTATGAGAAATGGTGCATGTTAAATTGCTTATATGGCAACACCTTAGGCTGCACCTTAGTGCTTCGTGAACGCATGCAATAGCGCACGCATTCACAAACTGCACAAAAACGCGTGTGGTGCTGGTTGTGCCATTTATTGATAATAGCACCCCAAATGGAGACACGATAAGCACGCGAGGCTCAACGCCTAAAAAGGTACGAGCTACTTTGGTGTGCATAGGGCAGCCCAAACGTGAAAACGTGCATTGACGAGATGCTAGGTATGAACGTTGCCTTAAGGTGGAATCACGCCATTTTTTTAGCGTGTGGTAATGTTCCCTGCATCATTTTAAACTTCCCCGCAGACCCTCACATCCACTGGGCCAGAGATGAGGCCCTTGTCCCCTCTCTTGAAGCCCCTGGAAAGGCACCCTCTCCATCTTAAGGGCATGTTGCCTAGTATGGTTCAAGAGGTGGAGGTGGTGGTGGGGGGCAGCCAAGCTGCATGCTCTGATAAGGGTCTGATATAGGTTTTTGAGGGAGCCCAGTTTTTTTTTTGCATGAGGTTCCCTTTAAAATCCATACCAGACCCTCATCAAAGATAAGGGTCGGTCATGGATTCTGGTGGAACCCCACATCATTTTTTTTTTCTGTGTAGGTTCCCACCTTAAAACCTGTACCAGATCTAGGGTGAGGGTCTAGTATGGATTTTCAGGGTAGCCAGTTTGTATTGCATGAGGTCCCCTTTAAAATCCATACCAGACCCTCATTAAGGATAATGGTCTGTCATGGATTCTGATGGAACCTCACATATTTTTCTTCTTTTTTTTTTTTGTGGGTTCCCACCTTAAAACCTGTACCAGATCTAGGACAAGAGTCCGGAATAGATTTTGGTGGGGTCTTTTTTTCTTGTTTGTTTTTTATATGTTAAACTGGGAAGACCTCAAGAGTTTGCATACTTCTAAAAAGTATCATGACTAACAAAAAGGCTGCATAAAGCTGGCCATATATTATACAATTTTCTTGTTTAATTTCCTTTAGATTTACCCTCAACTATGTAGTATAATGCCCCAGTACACACAATCAGACTTTTACAACAAAACCGTGGATTTTTGTTCAAAGGGTGTTGGCTCCAACTTGTCTTGCATACACACGGTCACACAAATGTTGGCCAAAAACTACGAACCTAGTGACGTACGTGATATCTCCGTTATGAACGCTAGTTTTACGAGACCGAGCGCTTCTGGCTCGTACTTGATCCCGAGCACGCGTGGACTTTTGTGCGACAGACTTGTGTGCACACGATCGGAAAGTCCGACAACAAAAATTTGTCGGCGGAAAAATTTGAGACCCTGCTAGCCAACATTTGTTGGCGGAAAGTCCGACAACAAATGTTCGATGGAGCGTACACACCGGTCGGACTAAGCCAACAAGCTCACATCCAACATTTGTTGTCGGAAAATGCGATCCTGTGTACGCGACCTAAGGGCCTGCCTGATTGCATTCCAATTAAAAGTGTTTAGGTTTGACCTCATATTATATGGTTTTGGTAAAAATTGAAAGAAAAATTGTATAGTGTGTAGTCAGCCCAACGCCTGCAATAGGTCCAAAATGGGCACAAGTTTGTAGAGAGGGAGTTGGATACGAAAAAATGATCTGTCCTCAAATAAAATCTTTTTCCAATATTTCGTGTCACATAGCATTCCTAAAAACCTGCCAGACTGATGTTTGAAGACCTTTCATCTCTGTGTCACCAAACCATTACCTGGGTAAGCAGGTTTCATTTTTCATTCAGTAATTGCATCTGGCTGTACATGTGTTAAAGGCTTTTGTGTGTTTTTTTTTTTTTCTTTTAAATCACCTTAAGGGGAAGAGGCACCTCCCTGAGCTTAGTGGCAGCCCGCTCCTCCTCTCACATGCTCAGGAACCAGGAACTCTATTACTCAGCATGAGGTTTTCCAGTTATTCTGCCTACAGGAATCGTCCCACACAAAAAAAACTTTCTGCACTCTCCGGAGACGCATACAAGGTAGGTACTGCAGTGCGATTGGCGCTCTGGGCTGCAAGATCTCAGAAACATTCCTTGCAAGCTTTGACATTTGCAGGACTTTTATTTTATTGTATTTTAAATATATATATATAGAATAAAGCGCCCTGCAGACATTTAGAAGAGAAGTGTCTGCAGGTTCAGATGACATTCTGGGGAAAAAAAAAAAAAGACAGTCACAGAATTAGAGGTGTCTACAGGTTGCCTGAATGTATATGCTTATTTGATATAAAAGACTGCTATTTTATGTTTTTGGATCAAAAGATTACTAACACTCAGATCAGGTACCAACATTTGACTGCCCACTGAGATCTATGGATAGCTTCACCCTGGATTACCGGGAAGATATGGATTTTTTTTTTTGTTTTGTTTTACTTTTAGAAATCGATTTTTATATTTACCATCCTGTTTAGATAAGGGTTGGCACTTGTCCTGGAGTGTTCCGTCTAATGTCTGCTGTTTACTTTGTGCTGCAGGCATATGATCATGTACCAAACACTGCTCACCTACTCTGCGCTGGGCTGTGTGACGTCGGTCGGTGATTATACACTTCATGTAGTATGCTTTTTCACTGTACAGTTTGTCTCTCCCCCCCCCCCCCCCAATCCAAAAAGTTAAAGCTTCAGCCCTGAAAGTATTTGCCCCCTTACTGAGCAGGCCATCTTTTTGCGATACGGCACTGTGTCGCTTTAAGTGACAATTGTGTGGTCGTGCGACGTCCTTCCCCCCCCCCCCACAAATAGAGATTTCTTTTGGTGGTATTTGATCACCTCTGCGGTTTTTAAATTTTGTGCTATAAACAAGAAAAAAGCGACAATTTTGAAAAAAAAAATTTTTTTACTTTTTGCTATAATAAATATCCAAAAAAAAAAAAAAATGAATAATAAAAACAAATTTCTTCATCAGTTTAGGCCAATATACATTCTTCTACATATTTTTGGGAAAAATAATAAAAATCGCATTAAGCGTATTATTGATTGGTTTGTGCAAAGGTTATAGCGTCTACAAAATAGGGGATAGATTTATGGCATTTTTATTTTACTAGTAATAGCGGTGATCTGCGATTTTTTTTTTTTTTTTTGCTGGACTGCGACATTGTGGCAGACAGATCGGACACTTTTGACACTTTTTTGGGATCGTTGACATTAATACATCGATCAGTGCTATAAAAATGCACTGATACTGTGTAAATGTCACTGGCAGGGAAGGGGTTAACATTAGGGGGCGATCAAGGGGTTAAACGTGTTCCATCATGTGTGTTTCTAACTGCGGGAGGGATGGGACTGACTAGAGGAGGAGACATATCGCTGGTCCTAATTACTAGGAACAGGTGATCTGTCTGTCAGAACAGGGCTTTGTGTGTTTACATACACAAATCCCCGATCTGGCTCTCGTGCCCGCGATCGAGGGTGGCCGGCGGACATCGCGGCCGCGCACATCGGGTCCCTCGCCGTGCAGCGGGCGCGTGCCTGCTATGGCTCTTAAAGGAGCTGACGTATAGGTACGGCGATTCGCGAGAACGAGACGACCTGCTGTCGTATAATGACGGCGGCTGGTCGGCAAGCGGTTAAAACCAAAAGGGAAAAATTTTATTTATTGCAGCTATTTTGAGCCATGTGTGGCTGTCTCTATTCGACAGAAGTCAATCTAACAATTGCAATAAGTGCAAGCACTGATCAGTGTACAGTATTGTGAAAAAATATAAAATAGAATGGGGGGGGGGGGATTTGCCAGGGTGGATTTGATTTAAATAAGGTCAATTTAAATCATAATTTTTAAAGAGCAACTGTCATCTCTGTCCCGGTGGCTCCTCCTCTGACCCGCTGTTGACTCGCCGACAATCCCATTCACTTTAATGGGAAGGCTGGTGATGCGGCAGTGACACAACAAGGTGAGGGACGTGGCGGCAGCAGGTGAGTGGATGCCCGCTAACAGGCGCTGCCATGATGGATCTGAAATGTAAGGGCTTATTCTCGCTGGTAGTTGAAATCTTTAATATTTGCAAACAAAATGAAGGTCTCCTATTTAGAGTAATAAGCTGTCAGGTTGGTAAAACAGCGATATTCAATCATACAGTTTGTAGTGTACATAGATTTGCAAAACAATGGGATAAAGGAATATTCCTGAGCTTTGTTTTATCTCCTGGTTACTGTGAAATTGCGTGAATGCATCAATGAAGTGCATGTTATCTCAGCTTGGATTCATTGAATGAGTTTATCAAAAATGTAAATATTGCAGAATATACAGTCTCGAGCTACATAACTAAGCTCCATTTCATGCGAAGTAAAAACTGAATTATTAATGTATATTAAATAGAAAAAAAAACAAACCTATCTTTAGATTGATTTTTACTCCCAAAAACAATTAATTAAAATAAATTTGATAAAAATGCAAAAAAAATCTGATTTAAATAAAAAAAAAAAAATCTGATTAAAAAAATATCCAATTTTACAATTTTTTTTTTTTTTTAAATCATCAATTTTTATCCACCCCAAAAATTACTAAAACTGGAGCACTCAGAATCTGGTTCAGCTGTGCATCCATTGAAATAGTGCTGCTACTCCAAAATAGCCCTTAATGATAAACAGGATGACATGGAGACTCGTGTGCTCGGATATCCCCAGTACTTAGGCATCTAAACTTCCAATCAAAGAGGAAAAAAAATCAATAATTATTAATAAGGGCTATGTAAGAGGATGAAACGTGCCAATAACTACAGGTATTGATTCCTTTTATTAGATGGATTCAATAAAATTGTTTTTTTGTTTTTTTTTGTTTTTGTTTTTTGAGACATCGTGGTGCTGGCTTTTCTCTTTGATTGAACATCTGGTGCAGCTCTGCATGGTAGCCAATCCACTTCTATATTCTCCCCCAGTTTCTCAGCAGGGAAGATTCATCCACCTTGCTTGTGTGGATGGAGGAATCCATTTGTGTTTTTCTTTGGTTGCTCTGTTTAAAAAAAAAAAAAATCTATAGCTAGCTTTATATGCTGCAAAGCCAAGAGCCGGGAGCGTAGTACACATGTTACAGGAATGAATTTGCTTCGCGGCTATGTTGTGTTTGGGGGCATTACTGCCTGCTGAACAAAACTAATTGAATTGAATGGGACCACCGCAACTGCCCCACAGCCACATGCAATGCACATGGTTTTGGCCAGGGTGGATATAAATCAATAATTTTTTTTTTTTTTTAATTTAAATCGATTTTTTTTATTTATTTATTTTTTTTAATCAAATTTATTTTTAACAAAATGCTTTTGGAGTAAAAATCTATCTAAAAATAGTTTTCTATTTAACAGTTTGCCGACCGCGCTATAGCCGAATGACAGCTGCAGCGCGGTGGGATAACTCTGGGAGGGCGTACTTTCACGTCCTCCCAGAATCCGGCGAGCACCCAGGAACATTCGTGACCGCCAGGTCCTCTCATCACGGATCATGGTAAATGGCCGCTGATAGCGGGCGTTTACCACGTGATCCCTCCGTCAAATGATGGAGCGATCACTTGTAAACAAACCGGCGTCACGTCAGGTTCCTCTCTCACCGTACCTATTGGTACAGTGAGAGGGGGAGAAATCAGTGGCAGCAGCACTGTAAGCTGGATGTGTAGTGCCCACAGCGCTGATATGTGCCCATTCCAGCCATCCATCCATCCCCAGCTATCCATGCTCAGCATACCCATCCATGCTCAGCATACCCATCCATACTCAGCATACCCATCCATCCATCGATACTCATCCATCCATCCATGCTCAGCCATCCATACTGAGCATACTCAGCCATCCATACTCGGCATACCCATTCACACTCAGCATACTTGTCCGTCCGTTCATCCATCCATACTCAGCATACTCATCCATCCATCCATCCATGCTCAGCCATCCATACTCAGCATAATTATCCATCCATGCTCAGCCATCCATACTCGGCATACTCATCCATCCATCCATCCTCAGCCATCCATACTCGGCATACTCATCCATCCATCCATGCTCAGCCATCCATACTCGGCATACTCATCCATCCATGCTCAGCCATCCATCCTCGGCATACTCATCCATCCATCCTCGGCATACTCATCCATCCATCCATGCTCAGCCATCCATACTCGGCATACTCATCCATCCATACTCGGCATACTCAGCCATCCATGCTCAGCCATCCATACTCGGCATACTCATCCATCCATCCATGCTCGGCATACTCATCCATCCATCCATGCTCAGCCATCCATACTCGGCATACTCATCCATCCATGCTCAGCCATCCATACTCGGCATACTCATCCATCCATCCATCCATGCTCAGCCATCCATACTCGGCATACTCATCCATCCATGCTCAGCCATCCATACTCGGCATACTCATCCATCCATCCATCCATGCTCAGCCATCCATACTCGGCATACTCATCCATCCATACTCAGCCATCCATACTCAGCTTACTCATCCATCCATCCATCCATGCTCAGCCATCCATACTCGGCATACTTATCCATCCATCCATCCATCCATGCTCAGCCATCCATACTCGGCATACTCATCCATCCATCCATGCTCAGCCATCCATACTCATCCATCCATCCATGCTCGGCATACTCATCCATCCATCCTCAGCCATCCATACTCGGCATACTTATCCATCCATCCATCCATCCATGCTCAGCCATCCATACTCGGCTTACTCATCCATCCATCCATGCTCAGCCATCCATACTCTGCATACTCATTCATCCATCCATGCTCAGCCATCCATACTCGGCATACTCATCCATCCTCATCCATGCTCAGCCATCCCATCCACCCCCATCCATACCCAGCCATACCCAGCCATCCCATCTATACCCAGTCATACTCAGCCGTACCCAGCCATGCTCATTCATGCTCAGCCATCCCATCCACCCCCATCCATACCCAGCCATACCATCTATACCCAGTCATACTTAGCCGTACCCAGCCATGCTCATTCATGCTCAGCCATCCCAATTCATGCTCATCAATGCCACATCAGTTATCATCCATGTCACTACAGTGCCTCACAAGAGTGTAATAGGTAGTCAAATTAGATTTGAAACATATGCCCCTAGAACACCTGACGGTGCTCCCTGCATGTTGAGCCTCAGTATGTGGCCAGGCTGTGGAAGTCTCCTACATGTGGTATCGCCGTACTCAGGAGGAGTAGGAGAATCTATTTTGGGGTGTAATTTTTTCTATATACATGCTGTGTGTTAGAAACATTGTGTAAATGGACAACGTTGTATAAAAAAAAAAAATGCGTTTTCATTTTCTTTACACATTTTCCAAAAACTTGTAGAAAAAAATGACATGTTCAAAAGACTCATTATGCCTTATAGATTATACATTGGGGTGTTTTCTTTCCAAAACGGGGTCATTTTTGGGGGCGTTTCCATTGTCCTGGTTCTCCAGGGCCTTCAAAAGTCTTATGCTCCGTACACACGGTCGGATTTTCCGATGGAAAATGTGTGATAGGACCTTGTTGTCAGAAATTCCCACCGTGTGTAGGCTCCATCTCACATTTTCCATCGGAATTTCCGACACACAAAGTTTGAGAGCAGGATATAAAATTTTCTGACAACAAAATCCGTTGTCGGAATTTCCGATCGTGTGTACACAAATCCGACGGACAAAGTGCCACGCATGCTCAGAATAAATAAAGAGATGAAAGCTATTGGTTACAGCCCCGTTTATAGTCCCGACGTACGTGTTTTACGTCACCGCGTTCAGAACGATCGGATTTTCCAACACCTTTGCGTGACCGTGTGTATGCAAGACAAGTTTGAGCCAAGATCCGTCGGAAAAAATCCATGGATTTTGATGTCGGAATGTCCGATCAATGTCCGATCGTGTGTACGGGGCACAAGTCCGGCCATAAAGGGATCAAAATTAGGCAGGTTAATTTCGAACCAATTATTGGCAACCTGGTTGTACTGAAGTCGATCTATTGACCGACTTCAGCACAACCAGGCTGTTGGGTATTTCCTGTGCGATCGCTGCCGGTGGATGTAGCCACCGGCAGTGATCAGTGTATTCTGACAGTGGGGCACACAATAGCACAGCGAAATGGATTCCCCCATCAATAACTGACTGGGGGAGTCAAGCTGTTTTCTTTCCTTTTAACCACTTCAGCTCCAGAAGGTTTTACCCCCTTCATGACCAGGCCATTTTTTTTTTTGCGCTACTTTAACTGACAATTGCGCGGTCGTGCAACGTTGTACCCAAACAAAATTTAAATCCTTTTTTTCCCCACAAATACAGCTTTCTTTTGGTGGTATTTGATCACCTCTGCGGTTTTTATTTTTTGCGCTATAAACAAAAAAAGACCGACAATTTTGAAAAAAAAACAAAACATTTTTTACTTTCTGCTATAAAACATCCGATTAAAAAAAATGTAAACAATCAAATGTGTTTATCAGTTTAGGCCAATGTGTATTCTGCTACATATTTTTGGTAAGAAAAAAAAAAAAAATCACAATAGGCGTATATTGATTGGTTTGCGCAAAAGTTATCGTGTCTACAAACTATGGGATCATTTTATGGACTTTTTTTTTTAGTGGGGCTGCGACATTGCAGCGGACAAATCTGACACTAAGTGACAGTGACACCAGTACAGTGATCAATGCTTTAAAAAAATGCACTGTCACTGTATAAATGACACTAGCAGGGAAGGGCTTAACATCAGGAAGTGTGCTCCTAGGGAGTGCTTTCTAACTGTGGGGGGAACGCTGACGCTGGAGGAAAACCAGAGATCCCTCTTTCTGCTTAGCAGAAAACACAAGACCTCCATTTTCCTCCCTCGCAGAACGGTGGTCTGCCTCGTTTACATAGGCAGACCGCCGCTCTGTCTCTCCTCTGAACGCCATCGCGGCGGCCGAACCCGCCAATTGGCTCCCGCTGTGTGAAATCACAGTGGGAGCGCGGCTCCAACGGCACGCGCGCCCCAGAGCTGATGACGTACTGTACGCGATTACGGGCCGCCCTGCCGCAGTACATGTACGTGGGGCAGTCCTGAAGTGGGCAACCCATGGTTGAAGGAACAAAAAAAAAAAAAAAAAAAAACGGAATAATCTACATCTTGTTCATAAAGGAACCGATTGTTATAAAATGTTGGTCACCAGATACAAAATACACAAAGATTGCTTGTCAATTGTCTCTCCACCACCCCCAAGGACGCCCCCCTGGCTGACCCTTATTAGGAGAGATTGGGAAAAAAAATCAAACAACAAGGTGGATTTTCCAGCCAACTTCTTTTGTTCTCAGTGATAAGACTTTTACCAGGGGGTCTGCGCCATGCTTAGCGAGCACGCTCAGTGCAGACAAATGTCTACCACAATCATCCTTCACAATGATATGTCAGCTGTCAGCCAATGTCCATTGGTGAGATAGCCTGCAATGCTGATCGAGAGGGGAAAATCCGACCAGGCGGTTACCCGAAGTTGATCAATCTCCCTGTCCATACATGTATTGGGATTCAGCTGGTCCCCATTGAACCAGACAAATTTCAGTCCATGTATGGCTGGCTTAACTCCGTCTTTTGGATCATGTTACACCTGTGTTTAGGGTGTAACATGGTGCCACCCCCAGATCTGCGAATGAATAAACTACAAGTCCCATCTTACACCACAGCAGAATGACTTCTAGTCCTCAATAGAACACGAGCGCGGTGATTACCACACTCGTAGACCATTGACGCTTCCTCCAGCACTCTAAATGAAAGTGCTACCTCGGTGTAGGCAGGGAGCTGGAGGAAGGGTCTAAATGTTTTTTTAGATTGGATAGAGAAAGGGATGGTTACGACTCCTGCCAGCTTTTTTTTTTTTTTTTTGCCTAGGCTAATGACCAGACAAGAAACAGGAAAACAGGAAGAGGGCTGTGTAAGGTATAGTGGAACCTTGGATTACAAGCAAAATCCCTTCCAGGAGACTGCTCGTAATCAAAAGCACTCGCATATCAAAGCGGGTTTCCCCATAGAAGTCAATGGAAACGAAGATAATTGGTTCCACATTGACTTCTATTGTATGCAATACCGCATGTGGCCAGAGGTGGTGGGGGCCGGAGAGACTCGGAAATACTTGAGATGGCTTGGAAACACTTGGGAACGGAGTATTTCCTAGTGCACCTGAACGGCTCCGAGCGTCACCGGCGCCCCCGCACCTCTGGCCAAATGCGGTACGGCAGAGGCTTGAATCCTGCTCGTTTTGCGGGACAACACTCGCAAACTGAATCAGGTTTTTTTTTTTTTTTTTAAAAATGTCTCGTATTGCGAAACGCTCATTAACCGCATTACTCGCAACCCGAGGCATTACTGTATTTACTGGCAGAATTTTTTTTTTTTTGTTACTATCCACAGTTAAAATAACAAGGGCAGGAAATTTAATAGATGGAAAGTTGAAAAAATGACTCAAGTTCCGCTTTAAGGGCAGATGAATTCCTGGAAGTAAATTCTACATAAATCATTTGCCATTACTCAAGATGGCCACAGCCAGTAAAGCTAGGGGTTTTTTTTTCTTTTTCAAAGTGATTTTTCAACAAAATAAAGCATGGAGACATGGATGGATGGGGACGTTTACTTTGAATATTAAAAATGAATTAAATAGCGTTTTTGGTTTGTGGTGCTCATATGCAGTGAAGATTACGCTTTAAAGAAACGCCTAGCGCGTTTAGACACATTCACATGCATTTTGGTGTTTTTTTTCTGCCAAAAGACTCCTTTCTTAAATGTAAGGGATCTTTTGTTTTTTGTTTTTCTGCCTCTAAATGCCCTGGTCTCTAAACACCTGTAAACTCCTATGTGCACATGGGCACATATGATACCATGGAGGGACATTTAGAGCTCAAGTGTGCCTGAAGCCTCATGCCCTGTACACACGACCGGTTTTCCCGTCGGAATAAACTCTGAAGGTTTTTCCGACTGTATTCCGCTCAAGCTTGTCTTGCATACACACGGTCACACCAAATTCCGACTGTCCAGAACGCGGTGACGTACAACACGTAGGACGGGACTAGAAAAAGGAAGTTCAATAGCCAGTAGCCAATAGCTTCCGTCTCGTACTTGCTTCAGAGCATGCGTCGTTTTTGGTACGTCGAAACAGCATCCAGACGAGCGGTTTTCCCGATAGGAATTGGTTCCGTCTGAAAAATGTTCTCTTTCTAGGTCCGTCAGAATTTTCAATGTAAAAAGTCCAATGGGGCATACACGCGATCGGAATAGATGATGAAAAGCTTCCGTCAGACCTTTTCTGTCGGACATTCCGCTCGTGTGTACATGGCATTAAACTAAGGTGAACCAGCGTTATAAAGATAAAGCCGTGCATAACAACCCAATGTCTGTCCGTAGCTGAAATACCTGTTGGTGGACATAGCTGTTAAAGTGTTACTAAACCCACAACAGTAAAATCAGTGTGTATATGCAGAAAAGCATGCTTGTTATACTCACTGTGGAACCTAAGGGGTTAATCCTCCACATTGTGTAAAAAGGCTGTTTGATCCTGTCTGCTCTGATCCTCTCCTTTTACTCCAATCAATCTGCTGATAGTACAGAGCCTTGGGGGCACTCTGCACATGCTCAGTTTGGTGTGTATTGCTAGAGAGTTGTTTTTTTTTGGGGGGGGGGGTGCATGTGATCAGCACAGGGCCAATCAGCACTGTCCAGACAGAGGGTCAGGGGTCCTGCAGCCTCATTGGACAATCCAGAGGAGAATGCAAACTCCACCTCCAAACTTTAACCAGACACTGATAGAAGTCACAAGACTGCTATATACTGCTGATGAGAAAAGGTATTTAGCAGTTTATATTTACTAAAATAAATGCATTTCCATGTTCTGTGTACTGTGGGAGACCAGATATAGTGCATGCAGGGTGCTGGGTTTAGTAACACTTTAAATCCTACTCTACTCCAGTAACAATTCAGATAATTCAACATACTTTTCTATGGCCATACATTACTAGAACTTTGTTACAAATTTTTCATTTTTAAGAACATTCATTGAAGTTCTAATCATTAGTGGGGTCAAAGTCAACATTCGCTTTCGTCCGCTCTGATGAAAAAATGTGAAATATCAGGGTGGAAATTTTTTCTCGAATTATGTATGTGGGTTTTGTTTAATATTTTCCATTCGTTCCAAAATTGAAAGTTAGGAGCAAATGACATTTTCTGAGTACTTTTGAACTATATTCATCAAGTCATTGAATGTACTGAGGATTTTTGTATTATTACTCGCAAGAAATGTTGGTTCAAAAAACTACTTGTGTAGAGCCAGCTTTACTTGGCTAAACATCAACATCACAGAACAAGTCCAGAAGAACGCAACGAACTATCACTAGATATGTCAGGGAGGAGCAGAATAAAGGTTAGGAGGCCATGAACAGTAAGTAGGTAATCACGATGTCTAGGACCAGTGGTGGACCGTGCATTATGGGCGCCGCCCCCCCAATCCCTTCCGCCGCCGCCCCCCATCCAATACGCCTGGCCCCTTGCAGGATGCCAGGTGCATGGATTCCTATGGCGGGGGGGGGGGGTTATTTTTTGTTTAAGCACCTGATTAGAGCCAGAGGCTCTAATACAGTGGTTCTCAACCTGGGGGTCGGGACCCCCTCGGGGGTCAAATGACGATTTGCCAGGGGTCACGGAATCCTGAGCTGTTCCTGAAGCCCACGCTGCTCTCCCAGCCTCTTCGTGCCCGCCCACCAGGGCTGTCCCTGAAGCCCGCGGCCACCCACTCAGCCTCTTCGCAGCCGCCCACTCAGTTCACGGTAGAGACTAGAGGTTAGCTGATTGGTGAGGAATGTGAAGTGGGAGGGGCTGGAGGAGACCCTATCTACTGATTTAGGCATAGGTGTCACTGCTACGAGACTCCACAAAGCTAGAGACACAGTGAGTAACACTACCTGTGATTAGAGTTGGCATTAAAAGTCCCCACTACAGTTCTCAGATCAGCAGATGACCCAGATCAAGAGCACCTAAGTTGGCTGATCAGAATCCCCCCCCCCCCCGCCAGCACTGCCACTCATCCCAACTCCCCGCCAGCACTGCCACTCATCCCATTACTCCCCACCACCACCAAGGAGTAAGAGAAGGAATAAAAATAGAGAATACATGGAAGGGAGAGGAAAAGCGGGGGTGGAACAAAGAAAAAGGGAGAGGACAAGAAAGATGGCTAGAGATGGGGATGGGGGAAAAACAAGAAATTAGGATAGAGAGAGATAAAAGGAGAACAAAGAGAAAGAGTGATACATCCTAAAATGTACCATAGGGGGTTTTTAATACTGTACGAGTGGAAGGGACTCGGGGAGCGCTAAATGTCCATGGGTTAGGGGCACAAATTACTTATCTTGCCTTGGGTGCTGACAACCTACGCTATGGAAATAATTTTACTGTTTTAGGTCCCCACAACTTGGGAAATTTTATCAAGGGGTCACGGCTCTAGTAAGGTTGAGAATCGCTGCTCTAATAGGTTTAAAAATAGGGTAGGCTCGGGGCGTAGAGAGTGCCCCTGATCCCATCCAATTGTGTGACCATAGCGAATAAATTTTCACACTAACATTCCAGCCGCCAGTCAGGAGGCAGGTTGTGAGACCTGTTTCCTGATTGGCCAAAGCGTCAGGCGATCCTACTGGATGCCTAGCACTTTGGAGCAACAGAGAGGTGATGCGGGAGGAGCGGAAACCGGAGCCACTGCCTGCACGAGTGAAGGAGAGGACACCCCAGGCCTGGATCGGTTAGATTCTGACATGCTGGAAGCACGGGGGGGGGGGGGGTTAGGGGGGTGGAAGTTGATAGTCCCGTGCCACTTGCAGGGGGGTGTGGGGGTTGGTGTTTGTCAATCCTGCACTGCGGGGGGGAGGGGGGGTGGTGGCTGAGCTGTATACCCTGATCTGTGAAGCTGGGGTTGTATACTCCTGACACTATGGGTGGAAGCAGGTGGTATATGGGGAACGAAGTGGGTGAATTCTATAAGGGGTGGGGCTTATGAGAAGTGGGAGGGGTCAAAAAGGAAGGGCGGGGTCTGGCTCCCCCCATCCTTAAACTTTACCAGCCACCACTGTCTAGGACTCTATACTAAGGACAAGGGGATTCATTAAAGAAGTATGGCCAAAGCTTTTTTGGCCATGTTTCTATGGATCACAGAAGTAGTGGTAGTTCTGCATTCCTGTGATCTGTTTTCAGCTGACAGCAGACTGAAGCTCGCTGACATCACAGAGCCTGTCCATATATATATATATAATATTTTTTTTTTTTTTAAATCATACCAGCATCTGTCCCCCATCGGCTCTAAGACTGAGAACTACGCAAGCAAAGACAGCTGATCGCTTGGTTCTCAGTGCTCTGTAAGCAGAGAGCTGGTGACTGTCGGTGCTGTGCCCCCCCCCCCCCCCCCCCACCGGAGCTCTGGGCTGTGGAAGGCGTGGGAATGCTGGCTCAGGGTCTGGGGTTGTGGGCGGATCCCCACTTTATTGTCATAATCTTGCCCCAAGCTGGACCAGTCTTGTGACATGGTTCACAGGGTGCACAGAATGAACTGCACTCCTGTGATCCACAGGAGAAGTACAGCCAAATGAGCTTTGGCTGCGCTTCTCCTTTTAATTGGTGTTAGCTGGCAATATTTGAGCACAGGTTATATATTTATTATTGTGGTTGTGCTAATTGATTTTGTATCACAGCTATATATATTATATATACACAGTGCCTTGCAAGAGTATTTTTTTACCTTTTTACCTATTTTGTTACATTACAGCCTTTAGTTCAATGTTTTTTTAATCTGAATTATATGTGATGGATCAGAACACAATAGTCTAAGTTGGTGAAGTAAAATTAGAAAAATATATACATAAAACTATTTTTCAGAAATTAAACACTGCCATGAAGACCAAGGAACTCTCCAAACAAGTAAGGGACAATGTTGTTGAGACGTACAAGTCAGGGTTCGGTTATAAAAAAAATATCCAAATCTTTGATGATCCCTAGGAGCACCATCAAATCTATTATAACCAAATGGAAAGAACATGGCACAACAGCAAACCTGCCAAGAGACGGCCTCACACCCAAAACTCACGGACCGGGCAAGGAGGGCATTAATCGGAGAGGCAGCACAGAGACCTAATGTAACCCTGGAGGAGCTGCAGGGTTCCACAGCAGAGACTGGAGTATCTGTACATAGGACCACAATAAGCCGTACGCTCCATAGAGTTGGGCTTTATGGCTTTCAGCAAAAAACAAAATGGCACGTTTGGAGTTTGCGAAAAGGTATGTGGGAGACTCCCAAAATGTATGGAGGAAGGTGCTCTGGTCTGATGAGACTAAAATTGAACCTTTTGGCCATTAAAGAAAACGCTATGTCTGGCGCAAACCCAACACATCACATCACCCAAAGAACACCATCCCCATAGTAAAACATGGAGGTGGCAGCATCATGGTGTTGGGAGGTTTTTCAGCAGGCGGGACTGGGAAACTGGTCAGAGTTGAGGGAAAGATGGATGGTGCTAAATATAGGGATGTTCTTGAGCAAAAAGTGTACCACCTTGTGTGTGATTTGAGGCTAGGATGGAGGTTCATCTTTTAGCAGGACAATGACCCCAAACACGCTGCTAAAGCAACACTTGATTGGTTTAAGAGGAAACATGTAAATGTGTTGGAATGGCCTAGTCAAAGCCCAGACCTCAATCCAATAGAAAATCTGTGGTCAGACTTAAAGATTGCTGTTCACACTATCCAACATGAAGGAGTTTTACAAGGAGGAATGGGCAAAAATCCCAGTGGTAAGATGTGGCAAGCTCATAGAGACTTATCCAAAGCAACTTGGAGCTGTGATAGGCGCTAAAGGTGGCTCTACAAAGTATTGACTTTAGGGGGGTGAATAGTTATGTACATTGACTTTTTGTGTTATTTTGTCCTATTTGTTGTTAGTTGACAAAAAAAAATCCTCAAACAATCCATGTTAATTCCAGGTTGTGAGGCAACAAAACGCGAAAAATGATAAGGGGGTGAATACTTTTTCAAGGCAGTGTGTGTGTGTGTGTGTGTGTGTGTGTGTTTATATATAATGCACACACACACACACTTTTTTAATTTAACAATCCAACAAACAAGGGTAATGAAATGCCCTCATACTGGGCACTGCAGTATTTATAGAAGAGCTGATGATTCACACAACACTGTGTACGTTCAATGCAAGTGTGTTGACATGCACTCACATGCTATCTTGCATGTGCAAAATGCACTGCAATCCTTGATTGATGTACATTTTGTTGCGTCACTAGCAAAAAATCCATATGAATTGTATTAGACACGGTTGTGCAAAAACAAACGCCTCGTTTCTTTTTACTCAAGTTGGTTTTTGAGCGTAACATTAGCAAATAGATACTTAATGTGGAACTTTGGTCAGAAAATTAAAGCAGTTGTAACCCAAAAAAATAAATAAATAAAATAAAATGTTCCTATAAAGCATGATCTATATAGCATAGTGCTTCTGCACTGTAATTTGTTGTACAATACCTGGTTGATCCTGCCTGTTCCTGTGTTCCCCTGTGTGTACTGACTACGCTAATCGTGGATGCTGATCCACGATACTGTGGTCAGTTTATGTGCCTCCGTCATCCCGCTGTGTGTTCAGTCTCTCCCTCCATGTCTGCCTGTTGCGACGATCTTATACGAAAGTGAGAAGGCACCTGGTTTAGACAGGTATCCGCTCCCCCTCCATAAGGTGCCAAATGTGGCAGCGGAGTGGGGGAGGGGGGGGGGCAAACAAGCAGGGCTTCCCCCTTCGGGTGGAGCTCCGCTTTAAGCTGGCCATACATTATACAATTTTCTTATTCAATTTGCTTTAGCTTTACCTTCAACTATGTAGTGCAATTGCCTGCCTGATTGCATACAAATTGAAAGTGTTTAGGTTTGGTAAATCTAAAAAAAAATTGTATAAGAGTATTGTATAATGTATGGCCAGCCTTACTCACGTTTGCATGGTTTCGCTTAAAAGCCTACTTGAACTTTCAGTTTAAATCCGCTAAATACATTGCAGGTGCATCAAAAAGTGTGCAAAGTACAACTGAGTAGAAAAGCTTAGGGCTCATTTACACTTGTGATTGAGGGGAGAAAAAAACAAGTGGTTGGGCTGCATTCTTACCCAGTGGCGAAGCAAGTCATTCTTTCACTCGGGGCAGGGACTCAGTTTCAACCTCTCCTCCGGTGTGGATTAGGAGGGGCGCCGACAGGAAAGACGACGTGAATAATTAAAGACCCCCTTCTGGGCTCTTTTTTTGTAGCTGCAGCGCCCCTCACAATTCACTGCGGAGGTGAGGGTTGAAATTTCATTCCTTAAGCACTGCTGCTTTCTTTTGGTGCTGTAAACAGTGTGATGAATTAAAACGCACCTCACACTTCCCCCCTCAATGGAGCACACTGCAAAGAAAAACTGGAAGCTGCCTGCACCCTGAGGCTCCATTTATACCTGGGCGTGTGCGATTGTGGGCAGAATTGCGCTTCTGCCTGCGATCCCAAAACACTGCGCAAAAATGACAAATCACACAAGGCTTGTTCAGGTGCCATTCAATTTTAATGCCACCTAAATCGCAACGCGCAAAGCTTGTCGCTCCAAAAAGGAGACTCCGCTCCATGCCAATATAAGTAGTGGCACACCACGCACCCAGCATTAGAGCGGGAGGGAGCGTCGAGTCAACATTGGAAGAAAAACAGAGGGAGAAGACAGTGGAGAAGACCCAGCAAAAGAGCGAGAAGTTAGCGGAGAAGACCCGGAGAGGGGAGAAGAACCGGCAGAGGCAGAAGTCAGCGAAGGAGGCAGAAGAGCCAGAGAGGGGAGAAGAGATGGGAAGAGACAACAGAGCTTTTTTTTTTTTTTTTTTTTGGTGAATGGGTAGGGGTACAATGTACCCCATACTTATTCACATAGGGTGGGGGCTGGGATCTGGGGGCCCCTGTGTTTCCGACAAGCCCTCCCGCCCGCAGACCCCGACAACCAATGGCCAGGGTTGTCGGGAAGAGGTACTTGTCCTCATCAACATGAGCATAGAGCCCCCCTGCCCCAAAGCACCCCCCCCCCATGTTGAGGGCATGTGGCCTGGTACGGTTCAGGAGGAGGGGGCCTTGCTCATCCCCACCCCCTTTCCTGATCTGCCGAGCTGTGTGCTGGGATAAGGGTCTGGCATGGATTTTGGGGGGGTCTCCAACGCTGTTTTTTTCGGCGTGGGGTTTCCCTGAAAATCCATACCAGGCCGAAGGGCCTGGTATGCTCTTGGAGGGGGAACCTATGCAGTTTTTTTTTTTTTTACATTGTTAGTGGCGTTCCCCCTAAAGATTCATACCAGACACAGTGCCTGCATTTTTTTGGGGATCAAAGTCGTATTCCTGTTCATTGAAGTCGGACTTCAAGTCGCAGGGCAAAGTCGGATCCAAAGTGTTACCACTGTCGTGTCATACCAGTGTGAATCCGGCCTCAGGCTCTAATCATGTGCTTAAATTAAAAAAAACATTGAAATCCATGCGTTCGGCACCCTGCATGTAGATTAGGGGCCAGACGCATGGATTGGACGGGCCAACACTGCTCCTTGGATATGTGATGTTGGTATCCCAGGGTGCAGAAGAAAGATAATGAAACCTCATTCTCGCCTAGGCAAAAATGTAGACGGTATAGAAAAAAGAAAAGCAAAAAAAAAAAAAAAAAAAAAAAAAAAAAAAAGGTAAAATTTAAGGAAATAATAAATATATAATAATAATAATAAATATATAATAAAAAAATTAAATAAAATTATAGAAAGGTTATTTTGAACGTTGAGGGAGCGTTGGGATGGTGCAAAATGTCACTTTGAAGTGAAGGTCTACTTTGAATACAAACCCCAGTTTACTTTGCAAGAGCAAACTTTATTGTTGATCCTTTGGTGCTGTAGATATTGAGATTTCAGTGCGCCAGCTGAGAAAATTAAACTGTTTTTATGCCGTGGCCCGTGAGCCTTAGGATATCCCTGAGGATGCCATGCAAACAGATTCCCTGGAATTTGATCGCAAGCTTTGTGCAGAGATTGTTACAAGAGCATAAGGATGTTAGGAAACCATATCATGAAAACATATATACAGTATTAAAGGCAGTGCATACAAAGGCAAGGCAAACCAAGTACTACGTTGCAAAAAACAGGAGTAAAATCTGCACTCTGTGGTCCCTCTGTATACACCTTAACACCAACAAAAAACAAAATTAGACTTGCCAAATTTGTCTCCACATACATCTGCACCACCATTCTCTGGCTTGCAAACAATCTATGACACAAGCTCCAGTGTTCCACAAAGACCCCCGATTCTAAGCAATTTTAGCATTGGCTCCCGCTGCTGTCAAACTGTTAGCCAATCAGGAGAGAGAGGGGGTAGGGCTGAACCGCAGCTGTGTGCCTGAATGGACACATAGAGCAGCGACTTGGCTCTGGTGCCCCTATAGCAAGCTGCTTGCTGTGGGGGCACGCAACAGGAGGGAGAGGCCAGGAGTATAGAAGAAGCACCCAAGAAGAGGAGGATTGGGGCTGCTCTGTGCAAATCCACTGCACAGAGCAGGGGAGTATAACAACATGTTTGTTATTTTAATAGGAAAAAATAAAAAAAGAGACTTCACAATCACTTTAAGGGCTTGTTTAGACTTGCAGTTGGGGTGCATTTAAAGCATGCGGTTGATCTGCACTTTAAGCATCCCCCAACCTCCCTACCTTTAAAGGGTTAGTTCAGCTTTACAAAAAAAAAACTGCCTAAGCAGGTAAGGCAGGCCATTAATTATGCAATTTTCTCATCAACAGAGTCATGGTTGATGGGGGAATTCCTCCTGCAGCGCTATTGTATTCTGCTGGCAGGGAGCATTCCTTGTTTAAGCATTGCAGCAAAGTTACCTTGGCTTGCTAAGTTCGTGCCAAGTTTGACAGGCGGCACTGTCGCCCAATGATGTCAATGGGACTGCATCGCAACCACAAGCCAAATACTTGGCTTGTGGTTGCTACATGGTATTTCACTGCAAAATACTCCTTGGCTGAAAAAAAGAAAAAAAAAAAGAAAAAAAAAAGAAAGTAAAATCAGAAAGCCGTATTGCGCCATGGATCGCTTTTCGTCAGGGGGATGTGAATAAGAGGAGAGACAGATTGCCTCGTATTGCTGTTTCACCCTCTCTCAGCCTGAAGTTACAGGAGACTAGATGTTCAAATACTTAAACGATTATTATGTATTTAAAGTTATTGCACATACAAACCGTACAAAATAGATCCCCATTACTTACTCTTTTTCTCTCTTGCCAGATATTTTCCATAGGACTTTCAACTTATGTTGTTCCACCTGACATTGGGAGATGTTCTCAAGACAACACATCAAAATTCTTTTAGTTGGGAATGCGGGGTAAGTTTTATTTCTTGTGCAGTACAAATGGTAATCTTTGTATTCTAGAGAAGCGGTCGTGCTGATCACGAGGGGTGATTTATTAAAACTGAAAAAGAAGGAAAGTCTGTGCTGTGCATTGCAAACACTCAGCCTGACCTGGGCTTGTAAGGGGACTTCTGATTGGCCAGGAGTTGGTGCCAAAATGTGCAAGTCCCCACCCCCCGCCAATTCTTGGGTAAGACAGTGACCCACTAGCATTTGCCACATTGTCCCCAAATGCTTCCCATAGGCCTACCCAGGACTTCCCGGGCCATGAGCCTTTTATATTTAAAAGAAAGCAATGTCCACACCAAAGATGTATTTTCTGCACTTTACTGTTCCTCTTCAGAAGATGGCCATGATTGACAGGTATAGGATGCCATACACAACAGTGGACATAGACTGTAGCAGTCATTTGTGAATGGAACGTAAAAGCCATCTTTCACTACCCCCTCTCCTCTCTTTGGGAGCACCAGCGTGTTGGGACCTCTCTCTCATTATACTAGGTTCTGTAGAATTCTGCTCCATTCAAACCAAGATTAACAGGGTGACGAATCCTGATTTGTCAGCTGAGGTTAACAAGGTGCTTGCGGTTGTATGCCAATCTCTCTCTCTCTCTCTCCGGGCCAGTTCACACCACATACAGTCCAGTGCGGTTTTTTTTCTGCCTCAAAAACGCATGAAAAGTAGGTTATATGGTTTTCAATGGCATAGGTTACACCAGTGCTTGCAGTTCCAGTGCATTGCAGTTCCAGAAAAAAAAAAAATTAGCACATGCTGCATTTTTCCTGCACTGGATTGTACTGGAACGCTGTAAAACGCATCAAAAATGCACTAAAAAGGCAATGGGACACACATGTCCTTATACAGGGTTAAGAAAAAAAAAAAAAAAGAGGGGAAAAATGCACTGCACTGCATCAAAAACACACTGGAATGCATCAAAAATGCACCTGCAGAAAAGCATCCGGATTGCATTTCTATGGTGTGAACTGACCCTCCCAGCTCTGTCCATCTGGGTACGCTCCCAGATGTTACTCTCACTCCCAGGTGTACTAGTACTTGTGTCAGAAAACACTTAGCTTGGCCTAACATGCCCTTTCCTGCTCACGGTCCACTAAAGGCCCGATTCACACCTATGCAGGTTGCAGTTTGCACATTGTGGGTGCATTTTGCATTTTTCAATACATGCTTTTCATCCATTGAAGTCTATGAAACCAAAAATCAGAAAAAAGTCCCTGGCCCTTTCCATAAAATGCACAGATGTGAACATGACCCATAGGAAACCATGTTAAATGGACTGTAATGCGTTTCTGCAAAACTGAAAACGCACTAAAAAAAATTCATAGGTGTGAACCAGACCTTAAAGTGGTTGTACAACCACTTTTACCTACAGGTAAGCCTATATTAAGGCTTACCCGTAGGTGCTTGAAATATCTCCTAAACCTCCACGGCTTAGTAGATATTTACTAAAAAGACGAGCGCCAAAGACTACAGCGCATGTGCACTTTAGAAAGAGCACATCATGCCGTTTCTAATAGGGGTCATGCTGTGACTGGTGGCTCCCGCACGCATGCCGAAGTTTGCGGCCCTGGAAGGAAGAGGGGCGAAGATGGAAGCTCCATGCTCGTGGGGACAACGGAGACATCGCGGGCTTCGGTGTCAGGTAAGTGACACATAATAGGCTAGTATGCGATGCATACTAGCCCATTAGGCTTTACCTTTGCAGGGAAATAAAGAGGAAGTAAAACCCACCAGGGTTTACTTCCTCTTTTAACCATAATTACAACTGGCTCTTCTGGGTGTCAAATGATCTCAACTGGAGTTCAGCCCCATGAAGTGCCTTGGCAATAGCTTACTACATCTACATGCTGTGGGGTGTTTGGCCCTCATGCCTGCCTTTCTAGGCCCCTCCCCATTTTATATGGACCCTAACTCCACCCATTACATCACTACAGGAAGGCTTTGTCTAAAAAGGGGGACCTAACGCTCAATTACAAAATTCCCTTTTGCCACATTATTTCGCGACAGAGCCACCTAGTGACAGACTAGCCAACTGTGCCTGCTTACATGTGATCTACGTGAGACAACTGCAAAAAAAAAAAAAAAATCCAAAAACAGAGATGGGGTGGGGGGGGGGGGGAGGGTTGTGGGGAGTTCAATTTTTGCCTGGAACTCCGCTTTAAGCTGGGGGTGCTTGCGGGGCCAACCATGGCTCATATACAAGCTGATCCCTGCTGAATTGGCTGATAACAACATGTAACACTGCAAAGTAGGAAGCAGAGCTTGAGCTTGTAATGAGAAAGCATGGTGACCTCCATTTATTGTTATAAGCTATTCATAGCAACAAGTTTTTAAAGTGTAACTAAAAGCAAACTTTTTTTTTTTTTTTTTTTTTGGTTTTGGATGGAGTGAAGAGGGATTAGAACACCTGTCAGGCTCCATTCACACCTGAGCGTAGTGATTTACTGGCATTTTTGGGTGTTTTTGCAGCATTTTAGAAGCGTTTTATAGCTTTAGGCGTTTTTGTTTAGCCAATAGAAAGCACTAGGAGAGGGAGAGGAAATTGGGGGTGGAGAAAGCAGCTGTTTAAAACAGAAAACAATTGACAAAACGCTCGTAAAAACGCTTAAGTCAGGTGACTTGGACTTTTTATTGAAGTCTATGGGGCCAAAAAGAAGCTCATGTACTTTTTTTTTTTTTTTTTTTTTTTTGAGCGACAGGCATTTTGCTTCAGGCGAGAGAACGCTCAGATGTGAACAGTGGCCATTGAATTGAACAGGATTTGGCTTGTTGAGAGTTTTTAGATCTACAAGCTTCAAGCAGAAAATTGCTCAGGTGTGAACGGGTCCTTAGATTTTTATTGCCGTCTGTCCCCCCATTAGGGAAATTCACCCTCTCTATTTATTCTGTTTTGCCATTATCTGAAAGTAAAAGCAAATTCCAAAATTTTGGGTTGTCCCCAGAAAAGTAATAGAGGGGAAATCTTCCGATGAGGACACTAGATCTGGTGACCTGGAGGGCCCCAAGGGATTCCCATCATTTTCAGAGATTTCCTCCGGCTTCCTGTTTTGACTATGGGACAGGAAGTGAAGCTCATTCTCCCCAATGGAACAATGAAAACTGACAGGAGTTGTAACCCTCCCTAACTCTATCCAGAATGGAAAAAGGTTTTGGCTCTAGTCCAACTGTTCTCTCCTAACCTATTGGTCATAAGTGTAGAGAGACACGTTGAAGCAAAATCACACAGAAAGGCTTAGTAACATGGATTTTTAACCTTACCATACATTATTGAATTTATATACACATCAAGCTGGGTTTCTTTTACACATGTATATCTATAAGATTTTAGAGAGAGACCATACATTCCCTTTTAAGGAGGGTTGGTAAGCATACTACTGTATGTACAGTGCATCCGGAAAGTATTCACAGCACTTTTTTTTTTTTTTTTGCCCATTTTGTTATGTTATGACAACGTGAAAGAAGTTTGTTTGAAATCCTTTGCAAATTTATTAAAAATTAAAATCGAAAAAAATAAATAAATCCCATGTACATAAGTATGCACAGCCTTTGCTCAATACTTTGTTGAAGCACCAATTACAGCCTTAAGTCTTTTTGAGTATGATGCTACAAGCTTGGCACACATGTCTTTGGGCAGTTTCTCCCAGTCTTCATTGCAGGACCTCTCAAGCTCCATCGGGTTGGATGAGGAGAGTCGGTGCACAGCCATTTTCAGATCTCTCCAGTGATGCTGCTCAATCGGGTTCAAATCTGGGCTCTGGCTGGGCCACTCAAGGACATTCACAGAGTTGTTTTGTAGCCACTTCTTTTGTTATCTTGGCTGTGTGCTTAGGGTCATTGTCCTGTTGGAAGTGGAACCTTTGCCCCAGTCTGAGGTCCAGAGCGCTCTGGAGCAGGTTTTTCATCAATGATGTCTCATTGCTGCATTCATCTTTCCTTCGATCCCGACTAGTCTCCCAGTTCCTAAAAAAAAAACAAAACACAACCCCACAGCATGATGCTGCCACGACCATGCTTAACTGTTGGGATGGTATTGGCCAGGTGATGAGCGGTGCCTGGTTTCCTCCAGACATAACGCTTGCCACTCAGGCCAAAGAGTTCAATCTTTGTTTCATCATACCAGAGAATTTTGTTTCTCATGGTCTGAGAGTCCTTCAGGTGCCTTTTGGCAAACTGCAGGTGGGCTGTCATGTTACTTTTACTGGGGAGTGGATTCTGTCTTTCCACTCTACCATAAAGACCTGATTGGTGGAGTGCTGCAGAGATGGTTGTTCTTCTTCTGGAAGGTTCTCCTCCCTCCACAGAGAAACGCTGGAGCTCTGTCAGAGTGACCATCGGGTTCTAGGTCACCTCCCTGGCTAAGTCCCTTCTCCCCCCAGGCGGCCTGCTCGAGGAAGGGTCCTGGTTGTTGTAAAATTCTTCCATTTACAGATGGAGGCCATTGTGCTCATTGGGACCTTCAATGTTGCAGAAATGTTTTATGTACCCTTTCCCAGATCTGTGCCTCGATACAATCCTGTCTCGGAGGTCTATGGACAATTTCTTGGACTTCATGGCTTGGTTTGTGCTCTGTCATGCACTGTTAACTGTGGGACCATATATAGACAGGTGTGTGCCTTTCCAAATAATGTCCAATCAATTTACCACAGATGGACTCCAATCAAGTTGTAGAAATATCTCAAAGATGATCAGTGGAAACAATGCACCTAAACTCCATTTTGAATGTCATGGCAAAGGCTGTGAATACTTACAGTGGGGAAAAATAATTATTTGATCCCCTGGAGATTTTGTAAGTTTGCCCACTTACAAAGAAATGAAGGCTCTATATAAATGTTTATCATAGGTGCATTTTAACCGATAGAGCTAGAATAGCAACCAAAAATCTCGAAAAATTACTATACAAATGTTATAAATTGAGTTGCAGTTCAGGGAGTAAAATAAGTATTTGATCTCCCAAGCAAAACATGACTTCGTACTTGGTGGAGAAACCTTTTGTTGGCAAGCACAGAGGTAAGACTTTTTTTTTTGTAGTTGGTTACCAGGTTTGCACACATCTCAGGAGGGATTTTGGTCCACTCTTCTTTACAGATCTTCTCTAAATTCTTCAGGTTTCTTGGCTGTCACTTGGCAACTCAGCTCCCTCTATACATTTTCTATAGGATTAAGGTTTGGAGACTGGCTAGGCCACTCCATGACCTTATTGTCCTTCTTGAGCCACTCCTTTGTTGCCTTGGCGGTATGTTTGGGGTCATTGTCATACTGAAAGACCCATCTTCAGTGTTCTGGCTGAGGGAAGAAGGTTTTCATGCAAGATTTTACAATACATGGCCCCGTCCATTGGCACCTGAATGTGGCAAACTCGGCATGTACCTTTAGCAGAGAAACAGCCCCAAAGCATAAATGTTTCCACATCCATGCTTGACTGTAGGGATGGTGTTCTTAGGGTCATAATCAGCAGTTTTCTTTCTCGAAACAGGGCGAGTCGAGTTGATGCTAAAGAGCAGTGGTTCTCAACCTGGGGGTCGGGACCCCCTCGGGGGTCGAATGATGATTTGCCAGGGGTCACCGAATCCTGGGCTGTTTGTGAAGCCCGCACCGCTCTCCCACCCTTTTTGCGGCCACCCAGCAGGGCTATCCCTGGAACCTATGGCCGCCCAGCTGGGCTGTTCCTGGAGCCCACAGATGCCCACTCTGCCTCTTCGCAGCTGCCCATTCAGTTCCCTGCATGGGTGGGGGGCAGAGACTAGCGGTCAGCTGACTGGTGAGGAATGTGAAGTGGGAGGGGCTGGAGGAGACCCTATCTCCTGATTTCGGCATAGGTGTCACTGCTACGAGACACCACAAAGTCTGAGACACAGTGAGTAACACTACCTGTGATTAGAGTTGCCATTAAAAGTCCCCACTACAGTTCTCAGATCAGCAGATGATCTTGATCAAGAGCACCTAAGTTGGATGATCGGAACTCCCCCCAGCACTGCCACTCATCCCAACTTCACACCAGCACTGCCACTCATCCCATTCCCCCCACCAAGGAATAAGAGAAGGAATAAAAATAGAGAATACATGGAAGGGAGAGGAAAAGAGCGTGAGGAACAAAGAAAAAAAGGAGAGAAAGAATAAGAGGAAGAACAAGAAAGACAGCTAGGGAGAGGGATAGGGATGTACCATAAGGGGTTTTAATACTGTACGAGTGGAAGGGACTCATGGAGCGCTAAATGTCCGTGGGTTAGGGGCAAAAATTACTTGTCTTGCCTTGGGTGCTGACAACCCACGTTACAAAAATAATTTTACTGTTAGGGGTCCCCACAACTTGGGAAATTTTATCAAGGGGTCATGGCACTAGCAAGGTTGAGAACCACTGCTAAAGAGCTTAATTTTGGTCTCATCTGACCACTGTACTTTCTCCTAATCCTTCTCTAAATCACAACTTCAGTAGGGCCTGTACATGTGCCTTTTTGAGGAGGGGAACCTTGCGGGAGCTGCAGGATTTCAATACATGGTGGCGTATTGCGTTACCAATAGTTTGTTTGGTGACTGTGGTCCCAACTGCCTTAAGATCATTCACAAGCTCCTCCTGTGTAGTTCTAGGCTGATTTCTCACTTTTCTCATGATCATCCTTACCTCATGAGGGGAAATCTTGCATGGAGCTCCAGACCAAGAGCGATTGATGGTTATTTTGTGTTTCTTCCATTTGCAAATAATCGCTCCAACAGTTGTCTCCTTCTCACCAAGCTCCTTGCTGATGATCTTGTAGCCCATTCCAGCCTTGTGCAGGTCTACAGTCTTGTCCCTGACGTCCTTTGACAGGTCTTTGGTCTTGCCCATGATGGTGACGTTTGAATGGAAGAAAGATTCTGCGTATAGGTGTCTTTTATACACTTAATGAGTTGTCATTAGGAGCACCTTCTTAAATTGACAGGACTAATCTGTGTACCACATGAGCACCTACTGTAGCCAGTCTCTGGGAGCCAGAATTATTGTTGATTGGTAGGGGATCAAATACTTATTTTAATAACTGAACTGCAACTCAATTTATATCATTTGTATCATGCGTCTTTTCTGGTTTTTTGGATGATATTCTGTCTCTATCCTTTAAAATACACCTATAATAATAAATTATAGCAAACTTACAAAATCTGCAGGGGATCAAATAATTTCCCCACTGTATGTACATGGGATTTTTTTTTTTTTTTTTTTTTTTTTTTTTTTTTTAATTTGCAAATATTTCAAATCCATTTTGGAATAAGGCTGTAACACAACTAAATGTGGACAAAGTGAAGTGCTGTGACTACTTTCTGGATGCACTGTACCTACCTGTCCACTGTCACAAAGAGAACCCTTTGGCACTCTGGGTCATGTGACCTAATTTAGCAGACCTTAATTTTCAGTTTAGATCCACTTACTTAAATTACATATACCCAGCCTGAATATCTCAAGACATACCTCATGACTGTCCCTCCTAGGAAAGATCTGCTTGAATGGTATTGAAAGCAGCTGATATGGCTGCTGTAGGAGCAGATTCCTCTTACTGTGTTGAGAAAAGGACAGTGTACATTGTATCTGTGGATGAGTAATAATAGTCTTAAGTGGATTTTGCAAACTGTCTATTGATTCTGATCTTATAATGTGTGTTTACCCTCCACCTCACATGACTGGTGGAATGCAAAGAATTTACTAGATCGTCAAGTAGAGAACTGAGTATGCCTTCTTTGTGCCCACGTTGAATTGTGCATCTAATTGGGATTCTGTGGCTTACAGAGTGGGAAAGTCAGCACTGATGAACCAGTACGTCAACAGCCGCTTCACCAACTACTACAGAGCCACCATAGGAGCAGACTTCTTCACCAAAGAGCTACGACTAGATGACAAACTGGTGACAGCACAGGTAAACCACAACCAAGGTGGGCATCTACTTGTGTCTAAGTACGAATGCAGGAGCTTGTCCATTGGAACGGATTCAAGGGATCTCGTAATGTGAATTGGCATTATGCGTATATTTGCAAAAGATAACATAAGAACACAGACGTGAGATGAAAGTCACAGGGGTTGTTACAAATATTGACAATTCCCCATAGTTCTCCAGGGTTGCTGGAGAATTAAAGTGGAAGTCAGGGCACAAAAAAAATAAAAATAAAAAAAACATTCAATACATTTTCCCCATGATTGTTTCTTTTAAAACCCTGCACGTGTAGAACAATTCAGATCTATAACCATTGACCTATCAGAAAGCAGAAACCAATGTGGTTCTAATTTTCTGCTTGGACTGACATCACTGTGCCCCTTCTCATCCCTAACAGGGTTTTCAGCCTCCTATCCCCCTAAGGCTAGGTTCACACCTACAGGTGCAACAGAGTACATGTGCATTTTCCACTTGTTGCATGTAGGGCAGCCCATTCATTTCATGCCCTACGCCTGAAACGCACAAAAAAAAAAAAAAAAAAGTTCCTGACGCTTTTCTAAAGATATGCCTGTACTGAACCACATGGTGCTGCGGCACCATGTGGTTTGGAGCGTGTTAGATGGGTGAGGGTGCAATTACCAATTAATGGCACCATCGCAAGTCTGCTAAAGAGCAGCAGGTTTTCCTTTTTATATATATATATATATATATATATATATATATATATATATATATATATATATATATATATATATATATATATATATATATATATATATATATATATATATATATATATATATTTTTTTTTTTTTTTTACTTTTTTATATTTTATTTCAATACAAAAATAAAATAAAAGAAGATGATTAACAAACACTGAAAATCTTGCAAGAATCCAATAGCAAGCCATAGTGAAGTACATACAGTAATACATTTAAAAGTGATTGTAAAGGTTCATTTTTTTCCCCCCCAGCAGCGCTCCTGGCCCCTCCTCCTCATCCAGTGCCCCCACGGAGAGCCGCTTTTCATGGGGACACTCATGCGTGCGCACTCCCAAGTCCATGGGGCGCAGTCTGAGACAATACCTGGAAATCACAGCATCATTTAGACAAACGGATTTTCTTTTCATCCTTCTGCACAGAAAAAACAAAGGAATGCGGGCTTCGGTTAGATTTATTGCTGCTTCGATTGTACATTCAAAGAGCTTATGAAGCGAAGGGCTTGGCTCCTCCAGAGGCAGTGACTTCACACTCACTGTTGCGCCTGATCTAATCTGTAGAGCGGCTTCCTGGTCGTCTATCAACATATTTGTGTCTCACTACTGTGTTGAACCAGCTGCTTTGTCATCCGTTAAATTTTGGTTTACAAGTACTGTCGGTTGACGGTGTTAAATTTGTTTTCTTTGCTCAGCATTTGCTCTCCCGGGTGTGTTTGGCTAGTCATTTCCCACACGTATGCTGCCATGGAGCCTGTCAGGAAAACAGAAAATTTCCTATCAAATACTTAACATAGTTTTCCTTTCCTGATGGGCTCCATGGCAGCAGGAGTCCCTCCCAATGCTTGGAGTAGGCTACACGGAACATGGCTGGTAGTCCAGAGCAAAGATTTATGGGAGAGGTGTCCTATAGTGTAGTTATGGAGGCGGGGCTAACCCACACGTATGCTGCCATGGAGCCTATCAGGAAAGGAAAATTATGGTAAGTATTTGATAGGAAATTTTTTGTTATTTATTACAATTATTTCTAAAAAAGCACCAAGTGAATGTCCCACTAATATTTTACCATAATACTTTACAATCATAATAATATAACGAATATTTTACCATAGTAATAAAAGAACTAATATTCAAATTATTATAAAGTAAGTACTTTACCATAATAATAATAAATAAAAATAACTTTTAAAAATATGCTGCACTCTCTGTCCACCAGCCCCACAATCCCCCCCCCCCCCCCCCAAAATAAAATTACACACCAAATACCTAACCAACTCGAGTGTATGCAAATCAATGTGCTAATATATACATGTATTCAAATTGTAGAAATAACCATCAAATGTCCTGGGTGCTCATGAACCCTGTGTAAACAAATAAAATACCTATACATATCAAGTGATACTCTTTTTACAGTCAGAAATGCATTGGACAGTGATTCTGAATGCACGTCATCCTGCTGAAGGTCTGGTCGCTAAACCTTTCTACCAGCCGAGATCCGAATCTTTCTTTACTAAAAACATGAAACTAGGCCAATCACATCCACACTTCAAGTCAAAGAAAAAAAAAAAACACCTTACCAACAGTACCTTTTTAGATCAGGTGTCCCCATCAGAGTATTCCCCCATTACATCAGGTGTCCCCATCAAAGTATTCCCCCATTACATCAGGTGTCCCCATCAAAGTATTCTCCCATTACATCAGGTGTCCCCATCAGAGTACTCCCATGGATCAGTTTTTTCATCAGAGTGCCCCTGTTCATCTGGTATCCCCATCAGGGTTCCCATTTACATGAGGTTCCCTCATCAATGTGTCCCTATATATCAGCTGTCCAATAAAAATTATCCCATACATCATGTGTTCCCATCAGAGTATTCCCATACATCAGATTCCCCCATCAGAAGCTCACTATAGATCAGTAGAGCCCATTACAGCTGGGCAGGCGGGAAGGGAGGAGAAGTGTGCTGCAGGGGGCAGAGCACACACACAGTCATTGGTTGCTAGGACACCAACAGTCCTAGCAACCAATGACTGCAGCTTAGGGGGAATTCAGTGCAGCAGAATGGCGGGCTGACTGGGCTGTCAGTTGGTCTTGATCCAGACCACAGTCCGCCATTTAGTAAAGGCTGGTCTAAAGCAAAATGCAGACTGTGCCTGAGCAGGGGTGTGCTCAAAAGGCAGGCTGTGATTGGAAGGGGGTGTATGCCAGAGGAAGGCTGCGATTGGTCATGAGGTGTGGTGGTTGAACAAACTACCCAATATTAGGCATACTGTCCTGTACCTCTGGCCACAAAAAGGATGAAAACTGACCATACTAACACAGATCAGCTTCTGTGCTTTGTGTGGTCAGTTTAGAACAAGGAAGAAAAGCGACTGGCAGGATCAACCAGGTACTTCAGATGGAAGAAGTACATGAAAATGATAGAGACTGTGATTTATAAACTATATATAAACACCTATGTGAACACACACATAGAAAAAAGAAATGTTATGGGTAACATACACTTTAAAGCGGTAGTAAAGTCTGCTTTTTCACCTGTACCTACAGGTAAGCCTATAATAAGGTAAGCCTATAATAAGGTAAGCCTATAATAAGGCTTACCTGTAGGTACAGTGAATATCTCCTAAACGTGCACAGAGTAAGAGATATCGCATTTGTAGAAGCCAGTGATGTACTCGTTGAACTGCGCTCTGAATGGTCCATTCAGAGCGCTATGCCAGAATCATCACGATACCGTGGCCCATCCATTCAAGCGGCTGGGACGCAGGAACCCGGAAAGGAAGACCTGGGTAAAGATGGAATCCCTTTTAAAGGCAAGTCTGTCATAATACGATACTAATCCGAAAAGCGGAATGTTTCCTATGTACAGGCATTGTCTTTGAGCTGACCGTGCTTGCCAGGAACCTGCACTAATCACTCTACCTAACAAGTGGGATATCTGTCCCTGACCTACCACTCACTCCAGGTGTGCCAGAAAACTGTGGGTACCCTAATTTATAAGGTTCCATGCCAAGATGGCTGCCAGGGGTCAATAGAAGTTTCAGCGTCCAGTCAGACAACTAGAATCTCTGAGACACAAACGGGAGTCCAGGAAGGTACAAATCTCTCTATAGACTCCACTCCATCTGTACAATGGCACAGTGCCACCTACTGGACGGAGGAAAACCTGCACCTGCCATTCAAGTCCTGGGGAAAAAAAAGAGACCACAGGTAATACTGGTGATTAGTCCTTTGCCCCATGGCCTGCTTTTCCTACGCCATAGTTTCAACAATAAGGTCCCATATATGAATAAAATAAGTGTTTGTACTGGCCCAAAACAATAAGATTCTAACTAACATTCTCTATCAATTTCTACTAAAAAATTCAAATCTGATTAATGGGTATGGATTACTACAGGCAATTCCATTTGTGACGTTATTATAGATGTCTTTCTTTTTATCCAGATTTGGGATACAGCAGGAACAGAGCGCTTTCAGTCACTGGGTGCAGCACTCTACAGGGGCACAGACTGTTGTTTGCTGGTCTTTGACGTGACGTCCCCGAATTCCTTCCACGCTCTTGAAACCTGGCATAGAGAATTCCTGGTACAAGCTGATCCCTCATCTCCAGACAAATTTCCCTTTGTGGTGGTTGCCAACAAGACAGATCTGGAGGAACGTCAGGTTAGTGCATTGTTTCTTACTGCAGCTGATGCGTCACTGAGTAAACAGGCCTCTTATTGCTTCTCTGTGCTGTTTTATTGTATTTATTTTGAACTTAGAGAGGTGAACTATATCTTACTATGAATTGAAGGGGAATCTGCGCGAGAAGAACTATTACCCTGACATGCAAATGCTCCGCTTCAAGAAAGTACGGGAGTTTCTTTTGTCTCGTTTGTCTTGTGTAGGGCAGCTTGTTTAAGTAAAGAGGCTGCCCTACACACACAACACGCATTAACACATGAAAAACGTGCAAATAAACGCGAGTGGGGACGTGAGTTCCCACTACGCATAGATGTGAATGCAGCCTTACAGCTGGCTCTTGATAGAGCTCCTCCAGGAGCTACTGTATTGGAGCCATGGGACCCCCTACATTAGATTACTCATCCCTTCATCAGACATCTCTCCCCAGCTTTCAACCCCCCCCCCCCCCTCAAAGCCTATCGATATCCCTTCCTTGCCTTCACCCCCCCCCCCCCCCCAAAGCCTATCGATATCCCTTCCTTGCCTCCACCCCCCCCCCCCCCAAAGCCTATCGATATCCCTTCCTTGCCTCCACCCCCCCCCCCCCAAAGCCTATCGATATCCCTTCCTGGCCTCCATCCCCCCCCCCCCCCAAAGCCTACCGATATCCCTTCCTGGCCTCCCCACACCCCTCGCCAACGATGACAGACATTCTTCCCTAGCCTACTTCTTGCTGAGGAACACATCTCTCTGCCTCCTCACGTGCACCCACCCCTGCAGATAGACATTTTTCTTTGGTCGCCTAAGACACCATTCACACTTGTGCAACCTGTCATGCAACTTTGGACATCAAAGTTGCATGACAAGTCATTCCCCAGGTTTTCCAATGATGCACATTCATATATGTGCGACTTAAAGTTGCAGCAACTTCAGAGTAGTTCATGCACTACTTTGGTTCCGACTTTCATGCAACTTGAGGGCCGTAGACTTAACCCTCAAATGTTGCATGAAAGTTGTGCCTGAATGTTATGCAATGCAACAGTTGTCCATCACCCAAGTGGCAATTATCTCTTCCAGGCCATCTTGCCCTCCCACCCACCCCTTTTTTGGTAGCCTCACTCAGGCCCCCTCCTCCCACACTCAAAGATGTACCTCCTTTGCAGTCTTCACCCCCCACCCCCTCTTACAAATATGCATCCCCATCCACTGCATCGCCTAAGTTGCCAGTTATCTCTGCTAGGCCATCTCAACCCCCCCCCATCTGATGAAAGACATTACTTTCTTTACTTCCTTATGGACTCCCCCTAACCGACATCTCTTCTTGGTGGCTTCACCCCCAACTAGCATACCTACACCTCCCAGCTGACAGACATCTCTCCCTGGCAGACAGTTTTTTCAGCAGTTTATATTTTTTATGTATATTTCCATTGGGAAATTTCCTGTTCTGGAGATCCATCAGAATGAAGAGAAAATCTAAAAAAAAAAATAGGAAAATTCACCCCTTTGGCTGTTGCCCCTTAAACAGGTGTCCCCATTGGAAGAGTTACCCTCACTCTTGTTTTTATAACACTTATAACATTTTGGATTTCCCATCACTTTCTGTTTTGGGTACAGTGAACACCATGGCAAAAAAGAAGGGTAACACTCCCCTTGCAGGGATACAAACCGCAAGAAAAACTTGACTACATTCTTATTCTTCTCTATTCTATCCAGAGCTAAAAAAAAACTGTTTGGGCTATATACTTTGTTCAGCTGTGCATAACTTCATCTATTTTTTTTTCCCCTTGGATAATATTTTTATTTTACGTTTTGCCGTTTATAAGCATTGTTTATTTGCCTTTTTAGTATCGCATACTTGATCTAATTGTAGCTCCATACAAATGTGATACTAAAAAAAAAGTTGGAAATCTCCATAATGTGCCTAATATGTGTATTTACTATGATCATCGGCTCCATCTAGTTGCCACAGTGCAGTTTTATTGAAATACTGTAATCAGGAAAATACTGCATTATGTCCACTAGGTGGCGCTGACAAAGGAATATAGATATAGTACAGGGATTATTCGTAACGGCTCTGCAAATCCTAAAACATTTGCACAGGAAATTTTTTATAAATGGAACCAATTTATTTAATTGGCAAGTTTGCCATGCTTTGTATCATAGCACTATTTTAAACAAAAAGACAGAATACAATATGCATTTTTTATTTACAGTAGGACTAGTCTTTTTTTTGTTTTTTGATACATATACCGTATATACTCAAATATAAGCCGAGACACCTAATTTTACCACAGAAAACTGGGAAAACTTATTGACTTGAGTATAAGCCTAGGGTGAGAAATGCACAGCTACTGTAAGTGGAAAAGAGGGTCAACAATGCCCATTTTCAGCCTCACTGTGCCCATTTGCAGCCATAGGTCCCCCGAACTTCAAACTCGGTAGTTAAGGGTTCCTAGATGCCCCCTAGCTGCAGCCAAAATTTGGGGTCTCTGGACCCAAAGGGTCCCGAAATGACATTGCTGCAGATTGACACAGTTGACCAAATTTGGGGCCCCGTATCTCGGGGCCACTTGGTGCTAGGAACCTCAAATTTGGTGTGTAAACCCAGTGGAACTAGCACTACAACAAATCCAAAGCTGGGGTTCCTAGCACCAAGTGGCCCCGAGATACAGGGCCCAAAATTCAGTTCGGAAAATGTCAAGCACTTTTCTGCAGCACAGTATGACATTTTCCGAACCGACTTTGGGGCCCGGAACCCCAGCTTTGGATATGTTGTAGTGCACTGGGTTTGCACACCAAATTTTGGGTTCCTAGCATCAAGTGGCCCCAAATTCGATTTGGAAAATGTCATTCTCTGCTGCAGAAAAAGTGCTTGACTTGAGTATAAGCCGAGGGGGGCATTTTCAGCACAAAAAAAATGTGCTGAAAAACTCGGCTTATACTCGAGTATATACGGTATTTGCCTGTAGATTAGTCTTTGAGTTTTATTGGTAAAGCTTGGCCTCCTAGTGACTGAAAGACTATACTCTCCATAGAAACCATATTTAGTCTGTCACTTCAGAGTTCTCTGGTCTGGCGGCTGCACCTGCATCCTGGCTCACGCTTGGCTGGCGGCTGTACACACCATTCAGTAGTTGTTTGCATGAGAGGCGTTGCGTGGCTAAGACGAGTGTTCTGTAGAGAGATCTTTACAACGTGGCACCCATACACTATGTACATGACCTTCTATTGCAGCAATCCTGCAAATGTCATTTAGATCAGAACCATGATCACCTCTTTATTGATACATACAGGTTATTTAAGCGCTTGCTTACTGGGCACTTAAACCCCCTTCCTGCCCAGACCAATTTTCAGCGCTCTCACACTTTGAATGACAACTGCACGGTCATACAACACCGTACCCAAATAAAATTTAGTATCATTTTTTTCCCCATAAATAGAGCTTTCTTTTGATGGCATTTAATAATTGCTGGGTTTTTTATTTATTGTTAAAAAAATGAAAAGATCGAAAATTTTGAAAAACAAAAACAGTTTACTATTTTGGTATAAAATTTTGCAAACGGGTACTTTTTCTCCTTCGTTGATGTACGCTGATGAGGCATCACTGATAGGCTGCACTGAGGGATACTGAGAGGTGGCGCTGAAGGGCATTGATAGGTGGCACCTATGGGCACTGGTAGGTAACACTGCTAGGTGGCACTGCTAGGTGGCACTAGTGGGCACAGATGATGTGGCTGTTCCTCTTCGGGACCGATGTCCCTTTCAGACAAGCCGGTGATCCGCTGTTAGCGTGAGGAAGCGAGAGGGAAAAAAAACGATTACCGATCTGGTTTACATCACGTGATCAGCTGTCACATGGTAAGGGGCCGGGGGCATCAGCGGTAAAGCGCTGATATTTTTAGTGGTGCTTTACTGTCTTTTTTGCGGCGCTTTTCAGCCACTAGCAGGGCGCATTTAATCCCCCGTTAACGGCTGAAAAAGGGTTAGAAGCGTCCGCAAAGCGCTGCTGCAGCGGCACTACCTATTGGTTTCAATGGGCAGCGGCGTTTAGGAGCGGTGTGCACACTGCTCCTAAAGCGCCTCAAAGATGCTGCTTGCAGGAGTTTTTTTAGCGTCCTGCCAGCGCACCGCTCCAGTGTGAAAGCACTTGGGCTTTCACACTGGAGTGAGAGGAGAGGCTCTTTACAGGTGCTTTGCAGGTGCTATTTTTAGCGCTATAGCGCCTTAGTGTGAAAGCAGCCTACTAGAAATAACTACTATAACAATGAAATGGGGAAACACAGATTAGTGTCTGCATAGGCCCTCAGAGCCGCAGGTTGGGCACAAGAGAGCTAGGAGGTTGAGACTCAGCAGGGACAATGCTGTAGTGCAAGCAAGCACAACTTACAGCTCTAATTCAGCAGCAGTGCAGCATGGTAACCCCATCACAAGAAGCTGCATTAAGTGGACTTCACTGGCAGGGTCAACAGGTATTTGTAGGACTTTGCAGGGGGACCAAGAACAACTGTAAAGGCAGATTGCACATATAATAATGAAGTGTGCGTTTTTATATAAACTAAATAATCTAAATACTAAAGATGCATGTCTGCACATCCTCCTATAATTGCAATATCTGCTACTGGTGTTTAGGCCCCTTTCACACTGGGGCAACGTCGGCGGTAAAGCGCCGATATTGTTAGCGGCGCTTTACTGTCCGTAAAACCACCCCACTAGCTGCCTGCAGAGGCGCATTGCCGGCGGTATAGCCGCGCTGCCCCATTGATTTCAATGGGCAGGAGCGGTGTATACAATGCTCCTTCACCGCTCCGAAAATGCTGCTAGCAGGACTTTTTTTCCCCTCCTGCCAGCGCACCACTCCAGTGTGAAAGCCCCTGGGGTTTTCACACTGGAGAGACAGCAGCGGCTGTTTCGGGTCGGTTTGCAGGCGCTATTATTAGTGCAATAGCACCTGTGAACTGCCCCAGTGTGAAAGGGACTTTAGTGTCATAACCTTCCCTTCGGTCCAACATTCATTATATGGTTGTGCATTAAAATTTTAAATCAATTACTTGCTTGAGACTAAGGGCCGGTTCACGCCACAAAAACGCACTCCAGATCTGTTGCGCATGCATGTGCTTTTTTTTAATCGCGTTTTTGATGCATTCCAGATGCTTTCTTTTCCTGTGTTTTTTTTATTTTTTTTTTTTTTTTTTTTTTTTCACTGTACTGGGGTTCAGTGCGTTTTTTTTGTGTATTGCGCGTTTGATGAGTTTTACTGCGCTCCAGTGCAGGAAAAATGCAGCATCATTCTACTGACTGCACTGGTGTGAACTATATTGGAAACCATATAACCTACTTTCCATACAGAGAAAAAAAAAAAGGCACCGGACTGCATGTGGTGTGAAAAGAAGTGAACCAGCTTGATACAAATTTAAATGAAACGTACAAAGCTGGAAGGTATTCAGACTACAATTCTGGTGTTGTGTGATGGGAGATATTCAGTTTTCTAGCATTCCTCCTTCATTGCTCATTCCTACAAAAAGTTTTGGCCAATGACCATGACATATAGTGGGGATGCCAAGGATATGTTTTTGCTATAACTGTGTTTGAAGACATCCAATTCACAATGGTGTAAACCCAGCCTTAAACACTTAGAAGGAACATGCTGATATTTTCTCTAGATAAACATTGGGTTGCAATGAACTAAAATGCATGGATTACTTTTTTTTTGCATTGAAACCATGATCAGTGGTGTAGTGCCCAGGGCCCTGCAGACTATTCCTCCAGCTGCAGGTCTGTACCAAGGTATAAACCTTCGGTTACGGGGCACATAGCTTTGCTCCATTGTGAACTAGGAGTTCCTGTTCTGAGGTAGAAGATGGGACTTGTAGTTGTTTCATTCACAGATTCTCTAAAAGGGGTGGGCAGTTTGGGGGGTGGGGCTGCAAATACTAACTATGTTTTATGTTATACTGTACATATCAGAAAGATGGACCTACTTTTTAAAGCTCAACTCAATAAAAAATGTAAATGATTTTATCTGCATATGCATTCATCACAAATGTACTAAACAATGCAAAATGAAAGTACAGTATTTGAGATCCGTATTTATAAATCGCTTTGCACAATCCTTGGCCTACCACCACTCTGCATCTAAAATCCAGCTCAATACATTTAGGAGCAGGCATACCTTCCAACTTTTTGCAATGGGAACGAGGGACGCCTATAAGCAAAAGTATGTAGGCATCGGACACACCCCCTGCCACGCCCCCTTAAAGGAGAATTATACAACAAAAAAACAAAACTAATTAAACCTACAAGTGCTTTTTGTAAGCACTAATTTTCCTTTATATTGGCTTTTTGAAATTTACCAATCCAGAAATGTAGAACCTGGATGAATTATTATTATTATACACGATTTATATAGTGCCAACAGTTTTATGCAGCGCTTTACAATGTATAGGGGGGACAATACAATTACAGTACAGTTCAATACAAAAGGTACAGGAGGGCCCGGCTCGTAGAGCTTACATTCTAAAGGGAGGGGGTGGTGGTACAAAAGGTAATAGCTGTAGAGAATGATAGCACGGTGATAAATTATAGATCAGACCAAAATGAGGGACAAATGATAAGGAAAGAGGGACTTTGTTCCAAATCAGGGACAGTACCTTGAAATCAGAGACAATCGGGAGCTATGGAAGCAGGTATGCTGGCTGCAAAAACAAACATGCGTTTCACATATGCACCCATTCCTCCTATCAATTCAAATGTATCCTTAGCCTTAATTTTTATAGTTGGGTTGGTTTGTGTATACTTTTGAGAAAGAGGAAAAAAAAACAGCAATCCCCTCTAGGTAGATGTACTGTGCATAGACTTTAACAAACGTAGAAGATTCCTACCTTTTTTCAGCAAGCTGTTTGTCCCAATGTGTTCTTTCCAGAAGAATTCCTGGATGTGAGGGTCTGCACTCGTTATAAACAACTGCTACACATTTAGTGTACTAATGAGGAAACCTGCATCCCTTTAGAAGTCATTAACCCTTAGGGAGTATCTAACAAAAAATGAAATTCCTATTGAACAGCGTGCCTAAAGTTGTACTTGTGTCTTGGGCAAAGCGCAGCTAACCTATGGTTTTCGCGTGGGTCAGCTGCGCTTTCCCATGGACTTCTACGAGGTCCCGCTGTTTTGGCACGCTTTCAGAAACCGCACCAAAGATGCAGCATACAGGAGTTTTGGTGTACAGGAGTTTTCTGAAACTGCACCAAAACCGCAGGACCTCATAGAAGTCCATGGGAAAGCGCAGCTAACTCGCGCAAAAACTGCTGGTTATCTGCGCTTTAGCAAACGAGCAGCGGGGCAGGGTGCAGACCCTTGAGTAAATCAGTGAGCTGTAGACACTAGCAGGAAACGACATTTCTAGGGGCGTTCTGTACATCATGCCTCCAGGTTGCAATACTGCATTGAAGTTATTGACAGCAGCATTATATTTAAAATAGAAAGGTAATTTTTTTAATAACATTAAAATACAATTGTGTGGCCATTATATATGCTATATTATTTTAATGAAAGTGGGTTTCCCCTTTTAACAATTAGCCCTGGCCCGAAGTAGCTCTACTTTAACCCGGAATGCCCAGTTGGTGGGAAGGAAGGATCAGCGATCATGTGACCGCTGTCGGGGCCAGCGCTACCTAGAGGCAAGGTAGGCGCCGGCCTAGAGCACACATAAGTCAGGGGTGCCAGAGGTGCCGCCGCCTCATTGGCCAGCTGTGTGGGTTAGGGACAGCCTGAGAAGGAAAGGTGGCTTCCGGCCGCAAGAAGCTCCATGTCTCATCTCCAGGCGGGCAGATGGTGGATCCCGGTATCCCAGGTAATGGCAGCTGAGTGAGCGGTGTCAATGACAGCTGAAGATCTCCCGCAGAGGATCCCCAGTGATGCGTGTACAGGTACCGGAACTCCTCACTGCCCCATGACTGACACACAAGGGTAGTAGGCCTGCACCTGTACTGCACCCTGCTGCCTGGGACTGATCCCTGTCTATTTACTAACCTAGCCTGTCCATATACCTGGCGTGAGGAAGCAAGCCATTGCCGCCACTGCTTGTCTTCAGGCTGGGTCCAGAGGCGCAGGTGCGGGCCTGCGGACCACGGCTGAAGAAATAGGTGGAGAGATGGCGCAAAATTCTCCACCCCAGCCACCTCCACCGTATACATGGGCAGGGCAAAGGGGTGGAGTTAGGGGCAGAGCCGGGGGGGGGGGGGGCCTTTTAATAAAAAATGCATTTGAATAGAAAAAATATATAGTAATCTAGGTATAGCCCACCCTAAATCAACTTTAATAAGGTGTAAACTTTTGTTAAGCATATAATATTATAAATAATATCTTTTTATAACAACCACCTCACTTACCTGTATTTTATTACAGGTTTCTCCTCGGCAGGCACAGGAATGGTGCAAGTCATGTAATGCAGAATACTTTGAAACAAGTGCAAAGGAAGCAGTGAATGTAGAGGAAGCATTTGTGCAAGCCGTCAGACTAGCCCTTAAGCATGTATGTATATTTGTGAAAGTCTATTGAGCTTTATTACAATTTATGGGGTACATGTACCTTTTGTGATACCGCTAACAATGTAATATCTTGTTCATCCTACAATCATTGATTATTTCCATACAACACAGGAAAGGTTGCCAAGTACAAACCGCAGTGAGGGGAATAGGTGGTGAGAAGCTTGAAGGAAGAAGGCATCTTCAACATCACTTTTTAGGCTGGGTTCAAACGTAAGCTAATTGGATGTGGCTTTCCCTGCATCCAATTTGCATGACAGGAGAGTGTGCCCGGCTCTCAATGAAGGCGGTTCACACACCTCCGGGGCGGGCGCAGTCCGCATTGACGAAGGGTCCTGTGCGTCTTTGGCTACGAATTCAGGCAGAAATTCGCACCTGAACCGGTGAACAGGGACGCTCCTGCTATGAGCCACGGCTGCAGCAAATGTGAACCCAGTTTTGAGTATTCTCATTCACATGTGTATACTCAAGGGTACACCTGTGCAAGGGCCTAGTTTGCCCATACGGGGATACCCAGGTATTTGTGCAACCCCCGTGCAGGCAGTCCCAATCAGGACAATTGGGATGCAGCGGTTGTGTGGACACAGCTGCTGCTCACAATCTTGACATCTGTCCATGCAACTGTTGCATCCCAGTTGACCTGACCTGTGACCAATACCTGTGCAGGTAAACGAGGCCCTCACATGGGCGTATGCTAAAATTCTGTCTGTGTGAACAAGTTCTAACTATGTTTTTTTCCCCCCAGATGATTCCTGCCATTTAATAATAAAGCCTGGTACACACTAATATATATATTTTTTTCATTCAACCCAGCGGGCTGAACGAATAAAACCTGAAAGATCAGGTCGGAGCCACTGTAATAACAATCCGTTGTTAGTACAGTGATATCTCCTGCTCTTCTATTGTGTTCTGACAGGGGGGCGGCCCCCCGTCAGAACACTCCGGTCAGATCGGCAGTTTTTTCTTTGATCATTGCCCTTTAACAGAAGTCGGCTGAATGGCTGGCTGCTGTCGGACCAGCTGCAGTACTTACGGGCCGAATGTCAGCCAGTTCAAAAGAAACCATGTGTACTAGGCTTTTGTTAAACTCAGAAGTCTGGGAACGCATGCAGGTGGTCTTGGGCATTTATAAAGTTCATTGACTGCTGTATAAACGCTTTGCCGCAATGCACTGGTGTAAGTTAGCCCTTAGACAACCCATGCAAGTACAAATAATCCTTAACCTTCCCACAGGGACACAGTTGAAACCCCACCTTGAAAATGCTTACTCATTTTTAAATTGGCCATACACTGTTCGAATGTTGACCAATTCCTGTGGATCAGCCAAAATTCAAGCTGTGGGTGGCCCTGTAGACCAGTGTTTCTCAACTCCAGTCCTCAAGGCGCCCCAACAGGTCATGTTTTGAGGCTTTCCTTTATTTTGCACAGGTGATTTGATCAGTTTTAATGCCTTAGTAATTACCACAGCCGTTCCATCTGAGGAAAATCCTGAAAACATGACCTGTTGGGGCGCCTTGAGGATTGGAGTTGAGAAACACTGCTGTAGACACCACCCAACCTAATGAACTTTGATTGAGACATTGAAGGAGACAGGCAGAAAAATGTAAATTGAATGGCTACAGCCAATCAGCTGCATTTAGGATTGGGGAATTAGGACAGCCACAGTGCCATCTGTCAAACAATAGCCGACAGTGAGAGAATCATACTGTTTAGCATGGATGGGGGAATCTATGGATTTTTCCGCCTTCAGCCCGCTGGGTTGAATGAGAGAAATCTTTTGTGTATAGTCAGGTTGATGAAGAGTCTGCAGTAAATCTCCAAGGCTTGGGAGCCTAGAATGAGTATTTAAGGCAAGGGGGAAGCTGATTTTACTCTACCAGCTAGAGCAGTGGTTCTCAACTCCAGTCCTCAGGACCCACCAACAGGCCAGGTTTGCAAGATAGCTGAAATACATCACAGGTGATATCACTTGCTGCTCAGTGATTGCAGTATTCTAGTCTGCATCTCCCCAAGGTAATACTTAAAATCTGTCCTGTTGGTGGGTCCTGAGGACTGGAGTTGAGAACCACTGAGCTAGAGGATAATTAGAACTGGGGTATGCGTTGTGCTGGCCCAAGGAATGATATGTAGAAACCTGTGCCAAACACCTCATCTAATGGTATGAATAAGGCTTGGCAGGTAATCAATGATGGCAATTAAAACTTTTATAAAGGAATAGTTATTCCCATAGCACCCAGATTTTCTCCTTCCTTTTAACCAGCACCTAAACAGTGCCAAAGAAAATGCTATATGCACAACTCCACAGCCATATGTATCAATTGTCTGTGCAGTAGGACTTATTTGTCAAAAGTCTAAGGTGCTCGGCCCAACTGAGATCTGCTTTTGAACTTGCAAAAAGGCCTTTCATTTAGGGTGCATTTACAACTGCGAATGTACCCTGCCTCCAATTTAGATGGGAGAACCCCAGCCGGGGTTCCTATGATTATCTGTGGAAGGCAACCCCTTTAAAAGCAATGGGAGGCTGCGGTCTCCCGCAGCTAATCGCAGAAGCTCACTTGTAATCACTCAGCCATGGGAGCCAGCAGCCTCCCATTGCTTTCAATTCCTCATTCCCTCTTCCTAACCAATGACACCACAAAGCTTCTAATTCATAATTTATCTCTCACCTCAACTACTACAACTCCCTCCTTATTGACTTACCTCTACATGGGACATCTCCCCCCCCCCCCTTCAGTCCATCATGACAGCTGCTGCCAGAATTTTCTCCACCTTACCAACCACTCAGTCTCTACCAATCCCTCCACTGGTTTCCGCTCACCCAACAAATTAAATTCCAGATACTAACAACTGACAAAGCCATCAAGAACTTGGCCCCCAGCTACATCACTGACCTAGTCTCAAAATTCATTCCCTTCATTCCTCCCAAGACCTCCTGCTCTCTAGCTCTTTCGTCGCCTCCTCACCTCCAGAGCCTCTCCCATCTTCTGGAACTCCTTACTCCAATCTGTCCAAATATCTCCTACTTTGTCCACTTTTAGACGATCCCTGAAAACTCATCTTTAGAGAGGCCTATCCTGCTCCTACCTTTACATTTATTTTCTCCATCAGCCCAGCCCTCACGGTTATTACCTTTTTGTACCACTTGACCCTCCCTCTTAGATTGTAAGCTCTAAGTGCTGGTTCACACTTGTCAGACCACAAGTCGCCCCAAGTCGCTTGACATCAGAAATTCCATTCAAGTGAATGAGAGACGTCTTAATGTACGCTACTGAAGTCGCTCCGACTTCAGAAAAGGTTCCTGTACTACTTCAATCCGACTTCTAGGCGACTTGTACCCATTGATTTTCAATGGAAGTCGCCTCCAAAGTCGGATCGTGTCTTAACTGAAGCAACAATACAGGAAGAAAAGATGGTTTTCTCAAGCAAACCCCTCCCTCCCAAAGAGCTGATTGTTGTTTGATTGGCCACTGGAAAGTCGCCTGTCCTGGAGGCGACTTGAAGTCGCCTTGTAAGTCGCCCCAAGTCGCGCTGTGGTGTCTCCCTCAGTTCGTGTCCAGGTCGCCTCACAAAGTCGCGGCCAGAGTCGTGTTGCCCCTATGTGAACCGAGCCTAAGAATCAGGGCCCTCAGATTCCTACTGTATTGTAATTCTATTGTCTGCCCTTATGTTGTAAAATGCTGTGTAAACTGCTGGTGCTATATAAATCCTGTATTATAATAATAATAATAATAATGGGGCTACCTCCCGCAGCTAATCATGGGAACCCCCACTGACGTTCTCACAGCTAATCGGAGGCAGGGTGCCTTCGCAGGTATAAATGCACCCTAAATGAAAGGCCTTTCAGAAGCAGATCAGTTGCGCCGAGCACCTTCGACTTTTGACAAACGAGTTCCACTTGGGGTAGGACGGGGTAATTACAAAACTTCCTTTTACCAGTTGTTCTTTTTCTTAACAGCACGAAGTACCTGGCAATAAGGCTCATGAAGAATCTGTGAATTTGTTAGAAAATGCAGAAAATCAGCACACAAAAAAATGTAACTGTTAATTCTAGAAGTGCCCCCCCCCCCCCCTTACCTCAAACATGAAGGTGCTTTTTCCATTTATCAAAAACTACGACAAAGCCTGAGATCTTGGAGAACCTAACTTACATGGAATTCAAAGAAAACCAGAACCTTGATTAAATATGTGTAAAATATATATATATATATTTTTTGTTGTTTTGCATGGACAATACAGATCCTATCCTTTAATCAGAGAAAATGAGATTCCTATACGCCCATTAATATACAGCTGTGAAAAGGTTTTGGAATTTCTGCTTAAATAACTGCTACAATGTTATCTGGACTGCACCAAAGTCTTAGCAATAAAGACAGCCTTGTTTTATTTAGCATACATTTTACATAGCTGCATTTTTTTTTTTCGTATAAGCTCCCAAAAATGTTTAAATTATGCAATTTACAAAACAAATTTTTTTGTAGTATATTTCACATTAAGGTCTCATGCAACCCGAGCCTAAAAACGCCAATTATACAGGCGTTCAGTTCTTCTTCTTCTTCTTCTTCTTCTTTTTTTTTTCTTTTTTAGGCCTGTAAAAGCCTCTCTATGTTAGCCTACATGGCCATGCACACAGGCATTTACAGGAGTATTTGAAGAGGAGCATTTACAGACAAAAAAAGAAGAAAACGCCAAAGGAGCGTTCTGAGAGGTGCTTTTGAACAGAAAAATGCGCTTGCGTGTCTAAACGCACCCATATGCATATAAATGTATTCCAATGGCTAGAATAAATTAATATTCTGGCCAGTAGAATGCATTTACGCTCAAACCCAAAACGCACATAAACGCTCGTACATACCCTATATTACCAAAAGTATTGGGACACTTGCCTTTACACGCACATAAACTTTAATGGCATTCCAGACTAAGTCCGTAGGGTTCAATTTTGAGTTGGCCCACCCTTTGCAGCTATAACAGCTTCACCTCTTCTGGGAAGGCTGTCCACAAGGTTTAGGAGTGTGTCTATGGGGATGTTTGACCATTCTTCCAGAAGTGCATTTGTGAGGTCAGGTGCTGATGTTGGACAAGAAGGCCTGGCTCGCAGTCTCTGTTCCAATTCATCCCAAAGGTGTTCTATCGGGTTCAGGTCAAGACTCTGTACAGGCCAGTCAAGTTCCCCCAACCCAAACTCGCTCATCTATGTCTTTATGGACCTTGCTTTGTGCACTGGTGCGCAGTCATGTTGGAACAGGAAGGGGCCATCCCCAAACTGTTCCCACAAAGTTGGGAGCATGAAATTGTCCAAAATGTCTTGATATGCTGACACCTTAAGAGTTCCCTTCACTGGAACTAAGAGGCCAAGCCCAACCCCTGAAAAACAACCCCACACCATAATCCCCCCTCCACCAAATGATTTGGACCAGTGCACAAAGCAAGGTCCATAAAGACATGGAGGAGTGTGGAGGACATTCAAGTTCCTCCACCCCAAACTCAGAGTCATGAGCTTAACCTGATAGAACACCTTTCTGAGGATTTAGAATGGAGACTGCCAGCCAGGCCTCCTTGTGCAACATCAGTGCCTGACCTCACAAATGCACTTCTAGAAGAATGGTCAAACATTCCCATAGACACACTCCTAAACCTTGTGGACGGCCTTCCCAGAAGAGTTGAAGCTGTTATAGCTGCAAAGGGTGGGCCAAGTCAATATTCAACCCTACGGACGAAGACTGGGATGCCATTTAAGTTCATGTGCGTGTAAAGGTAGGCGTCCCAATACTTTTTTGTAATATAGTGTACACTCATACATATTGGCACATTAGTATATTTTGCTGCCAAATTCTGGCAGAAAAAAAATTGCTTCTTATTTTTATAAGCCTGTGCATGAGGCCTAACAGCTGCAGCCTGCCAGTTTCAGCGGTCACTGTGCAAGACCCTATAAGTTCAGTCGGCGACTTGTTTTATTAGCTAACTCATGTGACCACCATGATTAGCTGCCAGTGAGTATAGTTCCCAATAGTGTGAGATCAGTACTGTTTGTGAAAGCGGGTTCCTAGTTTCAAAATTGAATGTAGATTCCTGTTTCCTCAGCATGGGGCCTCATGCTAGCAAACAAAAATCTGCATTTTGTAGGCAGCAAGGAGTTAAAGCTGAATGTGGAGCAAACCGCTACACACAGGAAGCTAGTTTTATCTGTCAACAAAATGTATTTGTTTCAATCTAGTACTTGGTACTTACACAGCCCTGCCTGGCAAGGACAGAAGACCCGATTACTGCAAAGAAGTAGCAGGTACTGGTCTTGTACTGTCGCCATCATGTGACTGGACAGTAAAAGAGGGCTGCTCTTCCATATTGGACGACACACAACTCTGCCTATCCATTACAGAACTAGGAAGGTCCATAACATTATTTTAGATGAATTCACAGGGTGTTACAGGAACATTGGATTTCTGGCAGGATCAATGGGTATTTTCTGTACTGTGAAAAATGTAGGCGATGGTGGGGGGACTACCTGGATCTAGGATACTCGGCCTGTCACCCAACAATGACAGTTGATTGAAGACAAAACAAAAATGAATCGACTGGAACTAAAAACTCTAGAAAACTGGAAAAATCTGCAAAAACTAGGAGCTAGAAATAGGGATGCACCGATACCAGTTTAAGACCGAGTACCGATACTTTTCCTCAAGTACTACCAATAACTGATACCTATTTCTAGTGTCATGTGACAGGTTTTTTTTTTCTAGACTACCGAAAAATGATCATAGATCAGTATGGGGTGAGGGGTGCAGGAAGAGAAGAGGGCTACCACACAGGGTCAGGGGAGGAGTAGAGGGCAGAGGACAGTGACGGAAGGAACGCTGGACAGCCTAGAATGGTCGGTGGGACCCTGGCTCAGAGTCCTTCATACTGATCGGAGCTAGGCATGGAGGAGGCAGCTGGTACTCACGATTTGGGCAGCAGCAAAGCCTGGTCTCTTCATGAAGAACATCCTCTTGGCTGGTGCAACGCTAGATAGAAAGCTCTGTGTTCTAACTCCTGAGACGCTAGGAAATAACTGAACTCCTTGCTGCAGATGGGGGGAGGGGGGGGGTTGGCCACCTCTAAAGGGCCGCCCTCTGGGTGTGCTTTTTAGTTTAGTTGCACCTAGCGTCCTGCTCATGTAGGTGGCAACAACAAACCCATCCGTCATGAAGTATGGCTGTGTCCTTCAATAAATGAAAGAGAGAAATAGCAATTAGCATATCAGGAATGGTAAGCCAATATACATAACATTTTTGTTCTTGGTTTAAATATACTTTTAGACAAGGATTTAGTCTAAGCCCCCATACACACTGGTGTAGTGTGTTGTCACAGATAGGGCAGCCCATTCATTTTAATGGGCTTCCCCCTACATGTGTCAAATGCTGCAAAAAAACATTAAAGAGGAACTGCAGTCTGCTCACATAATTTTTAATAAAAACATCTTTGCCATTCTGAAGCTTCCCTCCAACCAGTTTGCATATTATTTTATATATACCGTGATTCTGTACTTGCCAAATATGCTGCAGAAATCTCCCTCCACTGAGTCTGGTTGCAACCATTTTAACTGTGAGCTGAAGCTGCTGCCTGTTCACTTCCTGGATTTACACAGACACACAGAGGCCCACCTCCAGCTCTGTAGTTCTCATTAGCCCTCTTATGACCCCCCCCCCCCCCTTCCTACCTGGCAAAATCTCATGAGAGAGAGAGCTGTGCATGATGTCATAATCCTAGGCTAGTGACCAGACAAGAAACTGGAAGTGGGCTGTATAAGGTATTTACTGGCAGAATAAAAAGTTTTACTAGTCAAAGTTAAAACAACAAGGGCAGAAGATTGCAGAGAGAAAAGATGGGAAAAAACGACTGAAGTTCCGCTTTAAGTATCTTTTTGAGCTTTGTATATTATTATTATTATACAGGATTTATATAGTGCCAGCAGTTTGCACAGCGCTTAACAAAATGCAGACAGACATTACAATTTGGTACAAGAGGAATCAGAGGGCCCTGCTCGTTAGTGCTTACAATCTAAGAATATAGATATACAATCTATATTTTGCCTCCTGCTGAACTGCATGTCTTGCTTGCTGTGTTTGGGGTGCCATTTACAATTAATGGTACTGCAAGCACAACAAATTTTGTGATTGCAGCCTCAGGGTTCACCAACTTTCTTACTTCTGCCTGCGTCCATGCACCTTAGTACATAAGATGTTCAATACCTGACTCTGGAGTTTCTCACTTCTAAAAGGAAACCCACCGCTTAACACCACTTATGTATAACACAGATGTATTTATTATTTAAGTTCAATATTAATAAATTTTCAGAAATTAAAATCTAGTACTGGTCATTTTTTTTAGAGAAGTTTTCCAGCTATTAAGTAGGGGGTGAGCAGTCCTGACTACCAGTCCCTGTGTTGCCCATACTCCAGCCAATCTGTTTTATGGCTTCCTACAAAAAAAATAATAAATAATAATAATCCAAGGAAACTAGTGTTGGGAGCAGCCTAGTCTTTTTTATTTTTTGTAGTAGTATAAAATTCCAACTTTGGCTTGCTTTTGATGCAGGGAAAACTGCTTATGTCTGGATCTGTAATATCGCTTAGCTTACAGCACACTGCAATCCACATACAGTAACTAATTAAAATGCCAGATAGGTTTCCTATGGGCTTGCATGCACTAATATGAGTAAATCACAGTACCAAGAGCAGCAAGCACAAAGCCTGACTAAAAATGGATAAAAGGGGCAAGCAACATCAACAAGCTGTAGAACCCTCTTTGATGAAATTTGGCAGTAACCGTTACTTTAAAGGTGAATTCGTAGGCATGCTTTCCTCTGCTATCACACACATTATTTTTCTTACAACAGCATGCATTATGCACTATACATCCACAAACTAACATTTGTAAATACACAATGGCGCAAGTAAAAATGCAATCAGAAACAGGTGCTAAAATTGCATGTGGATCTGAATAAGCCCTATGTTTATTTACAAAAGTGTCTTTAAGATCCAAACCGACCAAATTCCAACATTCATTCTTCAACAGTCCTTTTTTAGCATGTTTCAATCTGGTTCTAAAGGCAACAGATCTTCTCAAATAATAGGATTTTTTTAGTTACCCTAAATAAAGAATTATAAGACAGTACAACAAAGAAAGGTGCTACTACCCCAAATTAATGAAACTCCTCCTGAGCTGTCGGGTGCTAGGATGTGCAGTTGCTCAGCTGCCAAAGTGATGAATGAATAAAGAACAATCCGCAACTCCATACATGCTCTTTAAATCAGTCCAAATTTATATCTCCATAAAGATAAAAGTACAGCAGAGACAGACGCGTTTCAGCCGCAATGGCCTTGTTCACAAGGTAGTAGGGGTATACTGTTACCTACAGGAGGTTTGGACACTGGTAAACGGAAAAGTTGTAAACCAACCTCCATATAAGAAGTTCTCTACCCGGTATGCCTTCATTTTGTGATCAAGAAGTACACAGGGGCCTGCAAAAACAGGTGAAACCTGTGTCCCTCAATGGACTTATTCACACTTTAAAGGCCATTGGTCTTACTAGAGACAGGAACTTGGAAGGAATCTAAAAGGAAACTTCCTCAAGCAGATTGCAAATCAGCAATAGAAGGAGGACCCATCTTTCATTGATCAAGTCCCACATCTACATCAGTCGCAGCATGTTCTGCCTGCTGGCAGGAGCATTCAGGTGCTGAACCCTCTCACCCTTCAATGAGACAACCATCAGAGGAGGAGATCCAGAAGGCGATGTCTGTCTGTAGGGAAGTGAGATAGTCATAGGGAACGGGTCATTCGACCTGTCGCATGGAGAGTTCCCACACCTTCCCAGGGGGTGAAGGTCCTGAAAGACATAGTGGTAATAAACAGTGAACATATTAAAAAAATAATAGCAAACAGGCTATTCATTGCAGAAATGACATGCTATATCTCATCTTTAATAAAGCAAACTTACCTGCCTGTTTGCAGTATTCTGTGGAATGTACATTGAGCTGTGGATGAGCAGCTTAGTTTATTTTCTTGGTGCAGTATCTCAGTGCCAAGATGAATGAACTCCTACCCAGGCGAAGGAGCTATATCATCCAATAGCGGGCAAAGTGGTCAAAATTGTTCTGTTTTCGTGTATTTTTTTTTTTTTTGTAGTGCAGATTATCAACAATGTTAATAAGAATATTTTGAAAAATGGGGAAAAAAAAAACCAAGGTGGCCAAAGGTGGTTCTCAGGAGAGACCAGAGAGAAGATGCTGGTGACGGACCTTGCAGATGTTGAAAAGAAGGTATTTAAGTTTTAGGTAATGTCCAAAGGAGATCAGGTCAGAATATAAATTCACAAGAGTATTCCCTGATGAAACGAGAACTGTGGCTCTGGGAAACCAGACAAGCCACACCAGCCAGAGAAGTTCTCCCAAGGTGGGTGGAAGAAATCACCCCGTCCCCTGCAAGAAGCTGACGGGTTTCAGCAGGGACTGCTTTGTCCAAAGAGACCATTAGGAGCCTAAGCCCCCAAACAAAGGTGGAGGCTGGAAAGAAGAGCCCACAAGGGAAGGGGAGACCATGATGGGATGAAATTCCCTAAACAAATATAAAATAACCACAAAAGGGTGCCTCCATCTAGGTGTAGAGATTTATTAAAAAGAATGACAGACAATAAAAATGCACTCACTAATTAAAAGTGGATCAAAGCTGGTCATAAGCCAATGCAGACCTCCGTAGGATCATCATGAGGCTGCAGAGCTCCACAGGCAAGCGGCTGTCTGAAGCGGAGGTCTTGGTGGAAGTACAGCTGTCAGGCTTTATGCTGGAACATAGGCAACAGCAGCTTCCGGGGTGTAACAAGATGGTTCCGGCTCGAAAAACAGCACCTCTCTCAGCTGCGTGATGGTGACAGCAAGTGCAGGGGGGGATATACCTATGGTTTGATAAAGGGTCGGTCCTGTTGCCCTAAAACATGTAGCCACGCCTCATCCACTGCCGTCACTATTATCCAGCCAAGATAGGTGCTGTTTGGAGCCTCAGCCATCTTGTTACACCCGGAAGCCGCTGTTTACTGTGTTCCAGCCTGAAGCCTGACAGGTGTACTTCCACCAAGAACTCTGCTGCAGCCTCGCAGTGATCCTATGGAGATCTATATGGGCTTATGACAAGCCTTGTCCCGCTTTTAACTAGTGAGTGCATTTTTATTGTCTTTTATTCTTTTTAATAAATGGCTACACCTTGATGGAGGTGCCCTCTTGTGTTTGTTTTGTATATGTGTATTAGGATCGCAAGACCTAATCTGAGAGGAGCTGCATGCACTTCCCCTGGTGTTCCCTACCACTCTCCTGGCCCTCATATATGTCCCGTTAAATGACAGTTGGGGTCTAATCAGCACAATAGCTTATTCATCTTTTTTTGGGTGTTCCCTAAACACCCTACAAGCCCAGAAGAGGTACTTTGACAGATAAGGAAGGGATCAGTCCATCTTTTACCAAACTGGTTAACCATATCCAGACAAGGCCTGCAGGTGTTGGGCCTATCTGAAGGGATCAGTCTACTAGAGTTCAGAAAACTATCCACCTTCAGTGAGGGTCTCCTGGGGATTCCACAATGGGGACACCATGAAAAAGCACTTGGATAAATATAAAGTCCAGTGCTTTGACAGTAACCAGTGTTTCTAAAAGACACTAAGGGGTCAGGCCCTTACTAGGTAAGATACAGTAGGGACTGGTCCTTGTTGATTGTCAGGAGGTCCCTTAGAGGAGGGTTATAACTGAGGGGCATTCAGTACTGCAAAGGATTCAACAGTACTTCAGCATATGAAACTGTCTGGGTAGGGTACCACTCCCATAACTAAGCTCCTACCAGAGTAAGAACCAAAGGTCTAAGGATGTGGAGAACCCAGTTCTGAGAAGACACACAGCTGCCTGCAGTAACAGAAAGATTGTGAGAATACTGCCTATGCCATCCTCATGATGTAGTGAGATCATTGCCCAGTTGTCTGAACTAGTCATCTGCTAGTTTGTGATAGCTTTCTTGCCAGCTTGCCGGCTTTTATTATGTTTTAAAGAGTTGTTTTTCATTTTAAAAAAATAATTGTATCACAATTTTGGTGTATTTATCTTTTTGCATTGATTGGAGATGTTTTCTGATACTTCCTAAACTGTGGCTGAATTTCCCTAAAGCATCTATTGACCTCTATATAAACTGAGATCTGGATGCCCGGGGAGTTTACATCTTTAGAATCGGGTGGAGGTGTTGGTCCTTTGTTTTTTGAATCAATATCATTGTCACTTTCATGCTCATTTGACCTCTTTTACTAACTGAGGTCTCATTATCTAGTGAGAGGTAGTGGACAAGAGGAAAATAATTGTTTTAAAGTACTTAAAGTTGAAGATGTCTCGCTGCTATCGCTATAACCTTGTCTCTATTAAACAGAGGGTTTAGACGACAAATGTTCCTTGGTTGTATCAGCGTCCCAAGCACACAGCCAAAGTTCTCTAATGCATTTGTATGTACATCCCTTTCACGTAAACCACTTGTTTTGATGCTTTTTAACATGCCATCACGACTAAAGCACAAGGCTCCAGCTATTAATTCTAGCTGCTCTATGGAACCGGGACCTGCCCCTGCAGGGAATTCTTCAGGGAATCTACCCATTTTGACAGTTTGGCAGATTAAAGTCACCGTCAATACAGAATGAACAGACACTATAGTTAGTTCCAATTGAAATCTAAGGAGGACATTTTAACCTCTCTGACCCATTTGGGTTAGGCAGCTGGAATCACAGTAGGCAGGTAGTAGGAGACTGGAGATCAGCATAATGGTGCTTCGTCTAGGCTGAATGACAGGAAAGAGTGAAGAGCAAAAGTAGTTTTTTTTTATCTAGCAGAAGATGGCAGTACTTGTACCTTAACCCTTATCACTGTAAGACCAGCAGTGGTGGGAAATTTTAAAGGCCATGCCATTAAAGCCAGTGACCGAGAAGCAGGATGGAACTGGGGGCCTTGGACCAGTAAGTATTGCCTGTTTGGAAGATGCCATGTCTCAGCTGCCAGAAACCTAAGTATGTCTGTGGGTCACATTCTTCTGGGTCAATTTGATGAGACTCACCGCACCTCGTTCCGATCGTGCACACCAGTCCAAGGAGGATCTTCATCAAAGGGAAGGGAACCCAGCTGGAATACAGAACAAGGAATCATCAGAGCATCTACTGTAAAGGCTAAAAGATCTAGGCCACAAGCCTGTTCAGTTTGTTGTTGAATCTGGAGGCCAGAATGTTTTCATGTGGTTCTCCCCACCACCTTAGACAGAGATTTTGAAATACAGTTCTGCTTAAAAGTTTGCATACCTTTTGGAGAATTGGTAATAGACAGTATGTATCATTTGTAAACATGAGTGAGCAGGCAAAACACATTTCTTATTGGTATCATATTCTGTAACTGTAGGTCATAAGAGAATGGCACAATCATAAAAAAAAACATGGCAAGAAGTAAACAAATTAAATTAACCCTGTTCAATAGTCTTCATACCCTTAGTTCGAAATACTGTGTATTGCCCCCTTTAGCATCAATGACAGCGTGCAGTCTTTTGTAATAATTGTTTATGAGTCCCTAAAATCTTGCAGGTGGTACAGCCTCCAGGTCTTGCAAAGTCTTTGGTCATCTTGCATGAAATGCACATTTGAGATCTCCCCTGAGTGGTTTGATGATATTAAAGGGGTTGTAAACCTTTGTGTTTTTTCACCTTAATGCATCCTATGCATTAAGGTGAAAAAACACCCGGCACTGACCCCTCCCCCGCCCCATTTTACTTACTTGAGCCCTGGAACTTAACGCAGTGGGGACGTGCCTCTGTGCCCGGGGGTTCTCGGCTCTTGAATGAATAGATTGATAGCAGCGCAGCCATTGGCTCCTGCTGCTGTCAATCAAATCCATGGGTGCCGGGGGCGGGCCAAGTCATACATTTGGCAGCTATGGACGCCGAATGCTGGACTTGGGAGGGCACCCGCAAGGTAACCCCCCGGGAGAGCGCTTCTCCCCAGGATGTTATCTGATGTGGGGAGGTGCCACGAAAGCCATTGGGGGACCCCAGAAGAAGAGGTTTGGGGCCACTCTGTGCAAAACGAGCTGCACAATGGAGGTAAGTATGATATGTTTGTTATTAAAACAATCCCTTACAATCACTTTAAGGTCAGGTGAGTGTGATGGCCACTCCAGAACCTTCACCTTTTTCTGAAGTAAACACTGAAGGGTGAATTTGGCCTTGTGCTTAGGGTCATTGTCAGGCTGAGTCCAAGCGCTTCCCATGCCCAGCATAAAGCATTATTTTGGTCTCGTGACTCCTGATTACAGTGTGCCCGAAGCTAGCTGTGAGGTGTGTCAAGGTGTTGTCAGATATATTGTAACCAGGCTTTTTTTTTGTGACATTGGCACAGTAAAAGCTTCTGGCAACGACCATGCAGCTCCTTTTTGTTCAAGTATCATCATATTGTGCTCCTTGAAACAACCATATCTTAGCCTGTATTTCTCCTGAGGTTACCTGTGGGTTTTTCTTTGTATCCTAAACAATTCTTCTAGCAGTTGTGGCTGCAATCATTATTGCCAGGTCCTCCATATGATGTGAGGACTGGAGGTCAGACTTTGGGAAGTTGATTATCAAGTCAAAGGTTTGAAGGAACTGGATAATCCTTAAGACAATGGTGTGCAAGACCTACAAGATCCTTACTGAAAAGTCCTTCAGGAGGTGGTCATCCAAGTGACTTGTGACATGAATGCCCTGAGTTCATGGAAGAGCCAGAAGCAGGACAAGCATTTTTGTGAACACTCTGGGTACAGAGAAGTGCCTGAATGGTAGTAAAACAAAAGAAGTGCAGGTCTCCAACAGCAACACGCAATGGTGTGATGAAAAAATTGCAGGCATATCAAATGTCTACTGATGCAAGAGGATTCCCCTTCTTTGAGAGAAACAATAGCAGATCTCATAGATTCTGTCTGGAAGTTTGGTACACAAATAAATTGGTTTATGGATTTTAAGTCCAATAATGGGTAAACATATTTGGTTTTGTCACTGTAAATAAGTTTGAATAGAAACCTTTAAATTGTTCCTCTAAAAAAGGAACTTGAATAAACACGTTTTGCCTGAAGTTGGTGGAAGATCATCATTAAAACTGCCTTGCTTTGGGTCTGAAACTGGCAGCTTGGATAGTAGAAAGCAAGAAATGACAGTTTGAACATAGTGGTCTTGGATGTCTCAAGTCCCGAGTACCACAAAAAAAAACAGTTATTATGAAGAAGGGTTCTTGGAAGGGTTAATGGGCTAGGGCTTGTGACAAAGGGAAGTATTAATCCTTAGTTTTGAGGTTAACACCTGGGGGAGAACTAAAGCACTGTTTTTGATCCAGTAGTCATAAACTACACATTCTATAGCACCACTTCCAAAAAAGTTGGGACGCTATGTAAAATCTACATTAAAACAGCATGTAATAATTTGCAAATCTAATCACCTCCTATTTAATTCACAATAGCAAACATGTCAGATATTTAACCATTTCAGCCCCCGAAGATTTGGCTGCTCAACGACCAGCCCGTTTTTTGCGATACGGCACTGCGTCGATTTAACTGACAATTGCGCGGTCCTGCGATGCTGTACCCAAACAAAATTGACGTCCTTTTTTCCCACAAATGGTGCGTTCTTTTGGTGGTATTTGATCACCTCTGCGGTTTTTACTTTTTGCGCTAAAAACAAAAGACTGACAATTTTGCAAAAAACAATATCTTTTACTTTTTGCTATATTAAATATTCCAAATTAAAAAAAAAAAAAACACCACAAATTTTTTCCTCAGTTTAGGCCGATATGTATTCTTCAACATATTTTTGGTAAAAAAAAAAAATATATCGCAATAAGCATATATTGATTGGTTTGCACAAAAGTTATAGCGTCTACAAAACAGGGGGTAGATTTATGGCATTTTTATTATTTTTTTTGTTACTAGTAAATGTGGTTTTTGGCGATTTTTATCAGGACTGTGATATTGCGGCGGACACATTTTTTGGGACCATTGACAATTATACATCTATCAGTGCTATAAAAATGCAGATTATTGTATAAGTGTGACTGGCAGGGAAGGGGTTACACTAGGGACGATCAAGGGGTTAATTGTGTTCCCTAGTGTGTGTTCTAACTGTAGGGGGAATGGGACTGACTAGGGAGGAGAGATTGGCGTTCATACATAGTATGAACACACGATCTGTCTCCTCTCCCCTGAGAGAACTGGGATCTGTGTGTTGTTTACACACACAGATCCCGGTTCTCGCTCTGTCACGAGTGAATGCGGGGACCCGCATCGGCTCCAGCGGCGAGCCACGCGCGTGTGCCCCCTAGTGGCCAAAAGGCAAAGCGACGCAAGGTAATGTCGTTTTGTCCAGGGGAGCCAACCTGCCGCACTATAACTGCAGCGGCTGGTCGGGAAGGGGTTAAACTGAGAAAATTTACCATTTTAAGAAAAAAAAGGTAATGGCAGCATTTTGGGTTGTAGCTGTTCATGAACAGGAAATGGTTTGCAGGTCTCTTTATACCCAAAGGAGTATGGCATGAAGAGACGTCAAGCTGCACAATGCCAAACCTTTTGCGGACAGAGACAATAAGCTTTAAACATTAGACTGCATGTTACAAGAAGTTCCCTCTTCAATATGTTGCCAGGCAAGGGAAGAGGTCTTTCGCAGCTTCCTCCAATGACCGCCTCAATATCCTCTTCGTACCCTTCTGTGCACTATAGAACCGGCATTATTAAGATTTGACTCTGGTTGAAAAACTAAAGTGGTGTGTTTTTGTGCCCTGAATGAAGAGGGCTATATTAAGGCCATTATCTGTCAGAGGAAATGTGATTGCGAGTATTCTGCTTTAATCAAATAGATTGCATTCAATTCTAGCTTTATTTCAGGCAGGCAACAAGCAGAGGTCATGTTAGAACAAGGAATCATCACCAAGGATGAGCTTTGTGTAAGTCTTCGCCAGAACAAAATGTTTGCCTGCAATTTTGCATTGGCTCCCTTTTGCCCAGTCTTCGACAAATCTACCTGGTCACATTATATCCTGTATGATAAAAGTAAAAGCTTTTTAACATCTGACCTCTAGAAGTACTTAAAACCACTAATCCCTTGGACAATGGTTCAGGAGGTTGTACTTCTGAGCCCTTGATTGAATCCACAGTTCTGGCACATCTGTGGCCAAGACTTGCAACAGATTTACAGACCACTTTTGCTGACCAGGCACAAGATTCTGCACCCGTGAGTGAAAGTCAAAGCCATTCTAGAAATTTGAGTTAGGACTAGTTCTACTGCATCTTCACAAGGGAGCAGGGAAGGGAGTCATCTCCGCAGTTGCTCCTTTAAGGTAGAGTCCTGGAAAAACAGGATTGTAATGGTTGTACATAGCCCCAGCCCAGGTGGCTTTGTTCTGACAGACAGAAATCACAGCAAGAGCTGGTTCAAGTGTAAAGAGAGTGTTGCAAACTTCCCATCTGCAGAATCTATGAAAGTAGGATTTTTTTTTTTTTTAAATATATATTGAAACAGTGAAATGCTTACAACTTAAACGACAGCTCTACCTCGTGGAACAGCCCACATCATTACAAACTTTTACCCAGTGGAAAGATTTTGGCAATGGTTTTTGGAATACTGAAAATTCTTCCTGGATTAAGCCCATTATCATTTATTTATTGTGTGAAGCCATATTAGGTGCATAGATACCCTTGGAAGAGAGATTGTCCACAACCTCCAATTCTTTTCTACTTTTTAAAGGCAGACATAACAGACTCTAGAGGCAAAGGTGATGGGGGGGGGGGGGGGAGCCTGGTGTTTCTTAGCTTAATAGTGATCGCTGTATTAAAGGTGTTCGAGGAATTGACAACTTCAGAAAATTCTGCCTTTAAAAATCACATAATCCACATGTTGCATGCTAGCAATGTAGCTAGAAACAGATGCAGAGACCCGTGTTAAAATAGGATACTGCTCTGGGACAAGGGAAGCATTGTCATTTGCAAAGTGCCAAGGTGAGCATCCGTGCAGGACCCAGTGCCCGTAGCGACTGTCCCCACAGCATGGGGTCCAGGTACAGCTCTGAAGGTTTTACTGAGGTTGCATTGCTTAGACAATGAAGAGTTGATTAAAGAAAACAAAAGCTCTAATAAGGAAATGGTCATCTTGATTTTGTGGAGAAATCACTCTTGATTATCACCTTAGGATACTACAGACAAAGCTTAGACTTACTGGTGACGGTATTTCTAAGAGCCTTTCAGGACAGCCTTAGAGATAACATAACTCCACCCATTTTCCAGGAAACACATGCAGCTTTAAAATCCCTCCTCTTTCACCATGGCCTCAGTTATTGTGTGGTCTCCGACATGCTGGAAAACAAAAGCACAGAAAACCACCAACTCAACCATGCTAGATACTTAAACACTCCTAAAGATAACAAGGAGGGTAGTAACGGCTGTCCTGAAAGTTTCTTAGAAATACCATCTAATGCCGCGTACACACGGTCGGACTTTTCACCTACAAAAGTCCAGCGGACAATCCGACCGCGTGTGGTCTCCATCGGACTTCCGACGGACCGTTTCGGCCGGAAATCCGACGTACTTTAGATTTGAAACTTGCTTCAAATCTTTACGTCGTAACTCCGCCGGACTCAGTTCCTGACGGAAAGCCCGTTAGTCTGTATGCTGGTCCGACGGACCAGATACGACGGAGGAGCAGGGTACTGCATCTCGCGCTCGCTGCAATAGGAAAAACATATTTTCCTATCACAGCGAGCGCGGGGGGCATCCCAAGCCCTTAGGTCTGGTATGGAACTTTAAGGGGAACCCCCTACGCCGAAAAACCGGCATGGGGGTCCCCCCAAAATCCATACCAGACCCCGATCCGAGCACGCAGCCCGGCCGGTCAGGAAAGGGGGTGGGGACGAGCGAGCGCCCCCCCTCCTGAACCGTACCAGGCCGCATGCCCTCAACATGGGGGGGTGCTTTGGGGGAGGGGGCACCCTGCAGTGACCCCCCCACCACAAAGCACCTTGTCCCCATGTTGATGAGGACAAGGGCCTCTTCCCGACAACCCTGGCCGTTGGTTGTCGGGGTCTGCGGGCGGGGGGCTTATCGGAATCCGGGAGCCCCCTATAATAAGAGGGCCCCCACCCTATGTGAATGGGTATCGGGTACATGGTACCCCTACCCATTCACCTAGGGAAAAAGTGTCAATAATAAAACACACTACACAGGTTTTTAAAATAATTTATTAAACAGCTCCGGGGGGGGGGGATCTTCCTCCGGTTCATCTTCTCCCGGCGTCCGGTTGGTTCTTCTCCGCTCTATGCGGCCTCTTCTCCCGGTATTCTAGTTCTTCGGCCGGCTCCTCCGCTGTCTTCAGGTAGCTCTCTTGCCAGCGGAGGTCCGGACTTCTGGGCTTCTCTTCTCTTCCCCAGATGTTGACACGACGCTCTCTCCGGCTGGACTGGTCTCTGAGGACTCCGTTGTGACTTATATAGGCGGAGACCCCGCCCCCTTATGATGTCACAGTCCCTGTGTCGGTGCTCGCTCGTCCACACCCCCTTTCCTGACCGGCCGGGCTGAGAGCTCGGATCGGGGTCTGGTATGGATTTTGGGGGGACCCCCAGGCCGGTTTTTCGGCATAGGGTGTTCCCCTTAAAGTTCCATACCAGACCTAAGGGCCTGGGATGCCTGCGACGGGGCTCGCAAGGTTTCAATCTCGCCGATAAAAGCAGCGAAATTGACTTCCTTTTCTAGTCCTGTCGTACCCGAGTCACGTTCAAAATGAACGGACTTGTCCGTGTGGGAAAGTCCGTTCATTCTGAAAGTCCAGAGGAAGTCCGTCGGGAAGACCGGATTCCGGAAAGTCCGGTCGTGTGTAGGCAAGGCCGGCCGTTCAGAAAGTCCGGCGGTAGAAAGTCTAGCGGCAAGTACGTCGGACCTAGCTTTCCAGAAAGTCCGACCGTGTGTAAGCGGCATTAGTCTAACTCAGCCTTTCTCAAATCGACTTTCAGGACAGCCTTGGAGAGGATTACCCTTACCCTAGGGAGACCACTGCCTGCAACACCTTCCTGCTGACGACTTGAGCCGCCGAGGACAGCAGGTCCAACCTATATTTCCGGAGGAACGTAGAGAAGTTGGACCAGGTAGTTTCAACCCAGGAAACTGCCGTTGATCTTGTAGAGTGGGCAGCTATATCTGAAGGGGGTACTTCTCCCTCAGCATTGTAGGCTTCCATGATTGCCCATTTAAGCCATCGACCTAGAGTGCTCTTGGAAGCTTTTCCTGAGAAAATTATGAAGACAGCATTTGATTTCCTAAATGTTTTGGTGACTGTTCGGTAATGTAGCAGGCATCACCTTACATCCAGTGTATGAAAAGCTTCTTCTCCTGGATTGGCTGTAGCCGAGGAGAAAGCGGGTAATAAGATCTCTTGTGAGCAGTGAAAAGGTGTGGCAACCTTGGATAGAAATGCCGGATCTGTTCGGAGAATTACCAGATTGGAAAAAAAACAGCAGAGGGTTCTGTGACCGCCAAGGGCTGAAGCTCACCGATCCTTCTGGCTGACGTGATGGCCACTAAAAAAAAAAAAAAATCATCTGGAGAACTAAATCTTTTAAGGATGCTTCCTGCAGGGGTTCAAATGAGACCCTGCAAAACAATAGATAAATCCCAGCTGGTAAAAACTTTAAGGACCACCGGCCTGTTCCATGCCCTAAAAAAAAAAAAGAAATCTGGAAATTAACACTTCTATGGATAAAGTTTAAATTAAAAAAAAACAAAAAAAAAAAAAACTGAAAGAGCCGCCACCTGAGTTATACTTTAAAATGTATATAGTCTGTGCCACTTCATTCCTACTGGAAAGCAGGGTATTTACTAGCTTTTCTGACAGGCCCTTGGCTCTTCGTAGGTCTTCTTCAGAAACCAAGCAGCAGTTGTAGTCGATCTGTTTCCGGATGGTTCAGGGTCCCCTGAGTTAGCAGATCTTTTCTGGATGGTAGCTTCTAGGAAGGTATTACGGCTAGATTTAGCAGAGCTGCAAACCAGGGTCTCTTCAGCCAGAAGGGAGTGACCAGAATCAGGATTCGTGTTCCCCCTGAACTTCCTGAGGACGAGCGGCATCAACTGAAAGGATGGATAGCATAGCACAGCTGGTAATGCCAGGGATGGGTAAACGCATCTATGCCTATGGCCTGATCTTCCTTGTGGAGTGAGAAAAACATCTGCACTTTTGAGTTCTGCTGGCTTGCAAACAAATCTGAGGTTGACCACATGCCTTGGTGACCATCAGAAAGACCACCTGATTTTGCTTCTGCTTAGCAGATCAGCTAGAACAGTGGTTCTCAACTCCAGTCCTCAGGACCCACTAACAGGCCAGGTTTGCAAGATAGCTGAAATACATCACAGGTGATATCACTTGCTGCTCAGTGATTGCAGTATTCTAGTCTGCAACTCCCCAAGGTAATACTTAAAATCTGGCCTGTTGGTGGGTCCCGAGGACTGGAGTTGAGAACCACTGAGCTAGAAGGTTCTGGGACCTCTTTAGATGGATCAGTCAGTGAAGCCACATTTCACTCTACCCAGGTAAGCAACTGCCTGGCTAACTCCAAGACCCCTTTTCTCCTGGTTACTCCCCATTTCAATACATAGGCTACCGCTGTTGTATTCTCCAAGAGTACTTGCACACGCTGTCCCCATCTGATGAAAGGATAGGAGTCCAAGAAAGATAGCCTTTAGTTTTTGCCAATTTGAAGACATCCGGGCTTCTGCTTTGGCCTAGGAACCCTATGCAGTCTGGCCATCCAAGTGTGCTCCCCAAGCACTCACATCCATTGTGAGATGTTTGTCCAGGGCACAGATCCAGGGAAGACCTTCTGTCAGGTTGGTCGAATCCCGCCACCACCAGAACGCTTTTTTTTTTTACATTTGAGGTGATCGGAATTTGCTATTCTAGATGCTCCTGGTGAGTCCATCTTGGAAGGATGTTCATCTGGAGCGGCCGGGAATGTAGTCTGGTTGGAATGGATGCCGTGAGGAGTCCCAAGACTGCCATAGCTGTCCGAACAGACACCGAGAGATTGGTTTGAATCGGCCTTACTGCAGCTTGGACCTTCTCCATCTTCTCCTGGGGGAGGAAGACCTGAAGCACTGAGTTTGTGTAACCCAGGAATTTCATCTCCTGTGCTGAGACTAAATTTGATTTCTCCAAATTTAGGAGCCAACCTAGGCCCTTGAGGCGAGTCTTCTGCAGGTTTGTCAGGACCTGGCTTTTGGAGTCTGAATCTAAGAGCGATATCAATCGTCCTGTATCTGGATGATCTGTTACTTTTTGCAGATGTTTGTGAGACGGGATACTTGTGAGAACGCGGCACCCACCGTGGGTTTCTTGTTCCAGACCTCAGTCTCCTTATCCTCAAAGGGGAACCTTCTCCTGAGGGTTTTGGAAAAAAAACAGACCTCTCTCTGGGTCCTTCCACTCTTCCTTAATTGCATTCGAGGAGCACCCTGTGGACCGGAAACACTCTGCGTTTGGTTTCAGCCAAGCCTTGGTACATCTTGTTGTGTACCCACCATTGCACCCTTTCCTCCTGGACTTCTAGAGTTGTGTAGATTGCTTTTAATACATCTACCTCCTCCAGTGATAGCTTGTACCTGGACGCCCATCTTCCTCCTCATCCTTGAGGGAAGGAAGAGTACCTGTCCCCTCAACCCGAGTCAATAGCCTCTGCTGTCCTAGAGGTGGACAGCTTGAGGGCTGGACAGAGGCTGCTGGGGTTCTGCTTGGCTTACCGGGTTATTGACCAGCAGAGATCTGACTGAACTCAAAGAATTTGTCAGCTCCCGAACAAAGGAAAACAAATCTTTGCATTGTTGGGATGTCTCAGGTTCTGCACGGGGGCTTTTGCCACAAATCTCTGAGAGGATTCTTGCAGGATGTCCATCTGGTGGAGGATACTTAGGTTAAAGCATCAGCAAAAGCTATTAGGGATAGAAACAGGGTTCAGCCAAGTGTCCTCACCGCTTAGTGAGACAGACCTCCAAATAAAAAAAGTGAACTGTGTGCCCCCAAAAGATCTAGCCCAGCAAGAAAACAGGCTGCAGGGTCCGAGCAGAGTCATCTCTGGCCCTGCAGCCGCAGGCTTCCCACAGGGAGGCACATTAATCTCACACAACCCATAGGGAAAAAAATGAGGGCATAGCTGTGCCCCTCTTAACTGGGCCTGGCCGGTGCTTGAGGCGCCTGGGCTGTCGGTCTCCCATCCATTTCTGCAGAGAGTGCAGCAGGGAACTGACAGAAGCCATCTGGCTTTGAATCTCCTGGTGTCATCCACGAGGGCCGGAACTGGAAACACCAGCTGATGGACCCACCCCCTGACCTGTGCGTTCCAGGCGACTGGAACCAACGAGCCCCGCTCCTACAGGAAGCCGCGTCACCGAACGTGATGTCACCCACCGCCCGGGACCGACATGCAGGTAAAGCTACACACTTTTAGATGCCTACCTGACCCGTACTGTGGATCCCATTGCTCCACTTAGCTGGAGAGGCTGGGAACTCCAGAGCACCCCCTACCCGTACTGGGGGGAGCTTGGATGGTCCTTAAGCACACACACAAGCACACACACGCAGGCACACACGCAGGCACACACACACACGGACGCCAATACCCTCCCCTTGGAGAGAGCGCAGCTCCCCCTGGTTCCTGCAGCGCTTCCACCATGGCAGAGGAAACACAATAACTGAAGCCATGGTGGAAGAGGAGGAGGGTTTAAAAAGGCCGCATGTGTTTTTCCTGGAAAATGGGCAGAGCTATGCTTTCTCCAAGGCTTTCCTGAAAGGCGATTTGAGAAAACAGAGGACTTTCTGATTATAGGGAAATGCACATATTTGCCAGTACACCAAAAATCTTCAAATGCAGTCCAAAAAGGCTTTTATTGCAGAAAGACAACATCACAAGAACAAGTGCAACATTTTGGAGCTGCACAGGATCCCTTTGTCAGGCATGGGATGACAAGCCTTACGAGGGGGTCCTGCACGGCTCCGAAACATTACACTTGTTCTTGTGATCGCTCTGCAATAACAGCCTTTGGGCTGCATTTAAAGATCCTTGCCATGTGCTGGCGAACATGTGCATGCATATGTGATATTTCCAGTAACCAGCTGGTAGTGGCTACAGCACCCACTACTGATGAGCCCTGTTTCCAGGAACGTGTGCAGTTGGAATATAGGACAGGATTATAGGAAAGGCACCCTAGGGGGCATGTTTTCTAAACCTTTGCCAGTATCCCATCACCTCATGGCATGAGCCTTTAACCCAGAGTCTATGAATACATGTGTCCCAAACGATTAAGATGGTAAAACCCAGCTATCCATCGAAAGTGGACTCCCTGCCATCATTACCACAGAAGAGTGTTCATTCACTGCCCCCCACACTGCAGTGCTCCAGGCCAAAGAGAGCCAATCAGGTGTTTTTTTTGTCAGACATGGCCCACCATTAGAGAAGGCTTTAAAAAGAGGGGAAAAACACAAAAACAAAAAAAAAAAAAAAAAAAAACACACAAGAAACCATAATTTCAAAAAAGGTCTTTAATTGTTCAAAATAGCACAAAAACGACAGATAGCACTATAGTAATATTGGTTCAGTTCGAGAACTCCTCTACAATGGAAGTAATAGCTTTTCTTCACAAAGAAAAAAAGGCAGGTGAGGTTTTTTTTTTTTTTGTTTTTCTTCTTTAGCAGGAGATTCTAGGCGGTAACACAGTAACACTATAATACAAAATGAGAAGCGGCAGCAGTCATTTTATGCGGGAGCGGCGGGTGCCCTCTACTCTTGCCACCCTCTTTCATCAAACTGGCAATTAGGGAGAAAAAAAATAATAAAGCAGTTTAAACAAAATGCTGCAATTGCTTCATGAGGCCAAAAAACTAGGTTAAGATAATCTGTTAAAAAAAAAAAAAAAAAAAAATGAAAAAGGGAGGGGGAGATAGTAAGAGGAAAAAAAAAAAACAAAACACTACATTATCCTGAAGACTTGACTCCCACCATAAAACTACTATTCAGATGTTAGACGTCAGATTACACTGCTGCCTTTGCTGTCCATATAATAGGATGCTAGTTACATTTATTTTGAAAACACTCAGTCTCGGAACAAAGTAAGCTGGCAATTCATAGAATTGTCAGAAACCTTTCATAACTGTGCATTCTTCCCTCCTTGATTGCCTCAAACATGCTGCCTTCAATGCTATTCAGGTGCTCCATGTTCTCATGACAGAAGGATATTTGGAACCCTTGCTGTACTTTGCACTCAAAGCCATCAGACATGGAAGACCCCTAGTACAAGAGAGCGAGCGGGGGGGGGGGACCAGCGGGCAGTCTTCTCGTTTGCAACTTCTGTACAAGAAACCAATGTTGCTCCATGAGTGAGGAACCAGAAAAAAAAAATACATTTGGAACCAGCTAGAGATAATAAAAATACAGAGCAAAAAGTATATATGTGTATATTTATATATATGTACAATCAACACAAGGATGGGCTGCATTAAAATTAAACATTACTTGAGATAATGTAAATCCTATGTGATTTAAACAAGTTTTTTTTTACTGGTTTTGCTTTTGTACAAAAAATCCTCATGCTTTAAGCTACTGCAGATTTTTTTTTGCCTTTGCTTTTTTTTTTTTCTTATAAATTTTTTTTTTTTTCAGTTTTTACAAAAAAAAAAAAAAAAAAAAAAAAATGAACAGTTTGTGAAATCTGTTATGAAACAGCTTCAACTGCTTGTATATATTTATATATGTATATTTATACTTCAGTATAGGAGCTGAATAGAAATAGCCAATGCAGACGCATGGCGTTCCTGCCCTGTGGACCAGCAAGACTGGGCGCTGGTTACGTTCGGCAGGAGAATGAAAAAGTAGTTTGGTGACCTCCGTTAAAGAAATCATTGGCCGGTCGCTTTTCAACACGCCAAGTTGATTCGAATGAAGCAGGTGTTTTAATTGGTTTAATGTACACTGCTTTCAGCAGTGACAATTTATGACAGCACGCAGTAAAGCAACGGGTGCTGCTTTATATCTATATATTGCTTTGGAAGTCAGCCAGAAAATCAAAAATCTTGCTTAAGCAATAAAGAGAAACAAAAAAAAAAGAAGAAGAGCAGAGGGTTAAATAAGGAAACATCCTTAAAAAGAAATAACGTAAGCAGTGTTTCAAATATAAAAGCATTTCACTGCCAGGAAGGCTGGCAATGCTATACGATGGTCACCTAAGCAAATAGGCAAGGCTACTGAACTTCGCATCACCCACCTAAAAGTGAAAAGGGTTAGCTGGGAGGCTCTTTAGCTTAGAACAAGGTTGGTAGGTAGTTCATTCGCCTTCAGAAGTTATCTCAAAAGAAGCAGGACAAACTAAATAAAATTAAACGTACAAATGAAAGAAAAAAAAAAGAAGTTTGAAAAATCCATTCAAAAAACACAAGAAAAAATCTGTTGCAATATATATATATAATATATAAAATGTGAAATTTTTTTGACGGTGCTCTTGAACTGAGTTTGCTTTCTAAGATCCATTTTACATTGTGAAAAAGTTCCACAATGGGAAACAAATCACCACACATCCAGCCAAGACCTGGCAAAGCCATGCTGGAAACACACATATTAAGCCATCTGATGTATTACTGAGCCACTAGCCCTGTTTATACACCCCCCCCCCCCCCCTCCAAACAGCGTGGAAATATCTGCACCACTGAACATAAAGAGCAGGTGGTTGGCCAAGTCAGTCCTAGAATCACATCTGGATGTGGCAATGCCCATCTTCAGTGCAGCTATGCTGTCCAGAAGAGATTTGCTTCAAAACGAGCATCGGGATGGAGCTGCGAAGAGTGTAAATATATATATATTTTTTTACAACACCCCATTGCTTTAAGTCTTAAAACCTTTACACCGAGGATAATGTCCAAGTGCTTCTGTTGTCAAAACAAAAATTAGTTCTTCCCCCCCCCCCCCCCCCCCCCCCCCGAAAAACTCTCCCTCATCTTTTAAAAAGAAAAACAAATGCCAAACAAGCAAAAAAGACCTGGACGAATCTTCTATGCAGTTCATTTACAAAGCTTGAGTTTGCAGGCCTGTCTGCTTGTCAACTGAGAGTCCATATTGTTCAGCATACCCCAGGCTCCTGTAATACTCCCCCACACAGAAAGACAGAAGCAAAGAAATAAATCAGGATTGGGGTGGGGAGGGGGGGGGGTGGAAGGTGTAAAATGTGCTTTTCACAATGTTCTTCAAAATAAAAGGAGGAGGAGAAAGAAATAAAGATCAGTTCATCCAACCCCAAGCAAATGGTGGTGGGCAAAGCGATAAAAAAAGTTGATTGGGGATATAGGAGGATTTTGAGGAAGTTCAAGGAGATAGCTGTACTTCAAGGCTGTGCAGGAGCTTCTGTAATCAGGGGTGGTCAGGCTTTGCTTTCTTTGGAGCAGTTTTCCTAGAAGAAGAAAAAACAAAAAAAGCTCTTAAATATATTGTTACTGCATGGGCAAGAGCACAAACACACACACATACCTGATCAAAAATACAGATTTTTCTATTTACTTATTTTTTTACTCAAGAAGGCATGACTCTTGTGTACATAGGCACATTACAATTAATTGGCAGTATTTTAGCTCAGAAAAGAAAAAAAAAAAAAAAAAGCTGTACTGAGTTTTTTTAAGCTGCAGTGTGCAACGCTTTATTGCGATTTTTTTAACCAAAAATATGTAGAATATGTATCAGCCTAAACTGAGCAAAAAAAATATATGTTTTTTATATATTTTTTGGGGAATATATTATAGCAAAACGTAAAAAAAAGTTTTTTTTCTATATTGACGCTTTTTTTGTTTATAGCACAAAAAATAAAAACCGCAGGAGGTGATCAAATACCACCAAAAGAAAGCTCTATTTGTGGGGGAAAAAAAAAAAAAAAGGACAATTTTGTTTGAGAGCAATTTCGCACAACCGTGCCAGTTAAAGCGACGCAGTGCCGAATTGCAAAAAGTGCTCTAGTCTTTGGCCAGCCAAATGGTCCGGGGCTTAAGTGGTTAAAGAAATGGTCAAAAACACAAATAAATACTTACATGTCTGGTGAGGATACTGGGCGCTTACTTCCAGGCTTGCCAACCGTACCATCTTTGCTGGATTCTAAAAGATAAGCAACACTAGTTAGCAACCCATGATATACATTTAAAGTTGTGCTCTCATCAGAACCCAATGTAATAACATTCTCACAAGAACGTAGAAACATACCGTACAATAATAAAGTGCACCTGAACTCGAAAATAGAGATTTGCTATGTTACAGGGAACATCTAGTAATGTTAATTGTGCCTTGGCAGCACCCTGAGTGATGCATCGGTCTTCAATCCCTTCTGAAAATAGCAGTGCACTTCCTGATATGCAAGACTGCCTACAGTCTTGTAACTGCACAACATGCAGTGCGAGATCCAAGGCACTGCTGCCTCTGTCAGTCTCGGGAAATTTGGTGTGGGATTTAGTAAGGTCATGAATCTTCTAAGAGGATTCTCTAACAGGGGAAAGATCAGCTTCAGGTAGAACACGGGCAATACTGGTGGACAAGTCCTTTGCCCCCCTCTGCCTGAACTTTGAGGCTTGGTTCACACTAGTGTGGGCTGCGAGTCCCGTGCTTGCTCAGGCATGGTCTTTTTAACTATGCAGTTTCCCTGCACCCATGTTGGTGCTGCGGGCCGAGATGTGTGGGGGTTCCACTCAGAACGAATGAATGACAGCCCTGTGCGTCTCGCATGAGCAGTGTGATTGGGCTGTGGGTGGTTGCAAGTACCTATGCGATTCCCGCAACCGGAACTCAAAGCCCGCACTAGTGTGAACCGAGCCTTAGGGAGATTTACTAAAACTGGTGCAATCAATCTGGTGCAGCTGTGCATAGTAACCAGCTTCTAACTTCAACTTTTTCAATTAAAGTTTGGCAATAAAACTCAGAAGCTGATTTTTTTTTATTTTTTTTATGCAGAGCTGCACCAGATTTTGCACTCTCCAGTTTTAGTAAATAACCCCTATGTGTGAGGACTGGAGGTTCTCCACACTGGATAAATACCGTTATCACAAAAGGCACAGACATTAATTGTATTCCATTCGCCCCATTCACACCATAGCACCGATGTGATAAGTGCATAAAAATGTGAGTATGCTGCATTTTTGCTGCAGTGCACTGGATAGCGCTGCTGTTAACAGAATTTTGTGTCAATTTCTGCACAGCAGGCAGTGTTAACCCGAAGATGTATGTAATAGCACAATATTAAAATTGTACCCAACTCCTGTTCACAGGTTCTGCTCAGCCTCCCTATCATCTTGCCAATGGCAAGTGTGACTAAATTGGATCACGCCTACATGGTAAACTAAGTGATCACCATTATTGCTTACTTCACATCCAGGCCTTGTGTGTTGGTACTAATCTGACTACTGTAAACACAAATACACTTATAAAAGTTACCCAAGGGAATGCTTAGCGTTTTTTGCCTTTTGTGGCTGCTATTGCTAGTGAAGTGGAGGGCGCAGCTTATCCCACTATTTACACCACACAAGGAAATTATTTACTAAAGCTGGAGAGTGCAAAATCTGATGCAGCTTCCAGTTTTTTTTTTTTTTGTCGAAGCTTAAAAGCTATTGGTATGGCTGCACCAGATTTTTCACTCTGCAGATTAAGACCCCTTTCACACTGGAGGCAGTTTTCAGCCGTTTTAGCGCTAGAAAAACCACCTGAAAACTGCCTCCTATTCATTGCAATGGGTGCTTTCACACCCGGGTGGTGCGCTTGCGGAATGTTAGAAAAAGTCCTGCAAGCAGAATCTTTGGGGCGGTTCGGGAGCGACATACACAGCGCTCCCAAAACGCCCCTGCCCATTGCAATGCACCTAAAAAAGCGCTTCAGAAGCGCAACACAGGAGTTTAACCCCTTCTTTGGTGCAAAAGCGCCGCTAAAACAAGCAGAGCTTTAACGCTAACGGCCAATGCTTTCAGTGTGAAAGCAGCCTTAGGAAATGAACCCCACAGATCTCAGCTGGTCGTTAATCTCAACATAAAAGCGACCCATTACTTTCAGGCACATAAAAAAACAAACACAGCTAAATGTGCCAGATAATTTTGGTGTAAGTGTACAGCATTTTAAACCAGGCTCAGGTAAATTTGTGTGCACAAGCATTTCTTTCCGACAGGTATTACTAGAGTTTACAAACAGCACATTGACATGCAAGAGTGAGTTCTCTTACGCCACTTAAGCATCGCATGCACGGACTAAAAAAAAAGTAGGTACTTTGAGGCCTTCAAACAGAGCTTAAGCAAATCCATAAACATGTCATAATGTACGATTGTGTCCTCACCTTGCAACCACCTGACTTGTGTTGCGGGTCCATAGCCCTTCTCATTACGTGCAGCAATCCGGAAGATGATTGCAGGTTTTGTGGTGTAGTCTATGTGAGCATTGGACAGGCTAGAGGTCTGTACCAGACAGGAAGGATTTGGGCCACAGTATACCCGCATGAAAGCCAGCTGAGCAGGCGTTGTGGCTTTCTGTTCCCCACTCGTACTGCTTTGGATAGCCAAGTAGACAGAATATTCTATGATCTTCCCAGATGTGACAGAGGGAGGTTCCCATGTGAGGTGAGCACCATCGGGACTCTGTAGGAACAGAAAGTGTACAACAGTCAGTTCACATATGCAAAAAAGCCTCTTTAAAATGTATGTCAGCGCTAGAGTAGCAAATTGAGCTGTACTTAAAAAGAAAATTGACAAGACTACCCATGCCGTTCCTTCTGAGCCGTGCTGTGAATGGCGGCTCCCACGCGCATGTGTGGGAGTGACATTGCGGCTCCGGCCAATCACAGCACCGGAGCCTGCAAACCACAGAAGGGCGATGATGGAAATGGCTGCAGCGCTGACATTGCGTGCGCTGGAACGGCTTCCTTTTAAAGGTAAGTTTCACATAATGTGCTAGTAAGTGATACATACTAGCACATTTTTTTTTTTTGTAAGATAAATTAAAGGTGAACTAGGGAGAAGGTCCAACCCCAGGCACAATAGCATAAAAGCTTCATCCCATGAAGTGGGCAGGGTTATACGAGGGTGCTTAAAGTAGTGGCATATAACCCACGGTCTAAGACTTCCTGTAGTGTACTGTATAACTAACATGGAGCATTTCTGTTCTGTTGATAGGGTGACAACATCAACTCAGTCATGTGACAGAGCTCGGGCATAGGGGCTGGCTGCTAAGGCCAGAGCACCGCCATTATGGAAGACACTCACATGCTCCCAATTTTTTTGTGCTGGCTGCAACAGAGATTCACTCACACTGTGTTAAAGTGCCTGACACTTCTGTGTATTGAAATACTTCTTCGGTAAACAAAATATTGCATAAATACAAGGAGGCATGTGTATTCTTACTTCCTTTCTTCTAAAGCTTTGTATATTGGCCATGAAACAAAGCCTGCCCTTTTGCTTCAGTACAAGGGGGATGCAGGGAGACTAGTCCGATATCCATCCCCCTCTAGTTTACTGCAGACAGCCTGTAGTTGGTAGAGCTGCTGGGTCCCATTAAGAGCTCTGCTCTGGCTATGTGCTGCTACATTCAGGCCTCATGCACACTGGATGTTAAAATAATGTTATAAAAATGTCTTTTTTGCGTTAGCGGTTTTTTTTTTTTGAAGAAATTTTTTTTTCCAATGGATCAACACTGGTGAGCGACGTTTTTGAGCACTTATCGACGCTCAGAGTTTTTACAGCCGATACTGCCCAAAACTGCTGATAACAGCCTATGTGTGCATGGACACATAGGATAACATGGAGCGTTAAAGTCAAGGGTCTCAAACTGGTGGCCCTCCAACTGTTGTGGAACTACAAGTCCCATCAGGCCTCAGCCTTGCAATGTGTCATGGGACTTGTAGTTTCACAACAGCTGGAGGGCCAAAAGTTTGAGACCCCTGGTTTAAGGACTGTAGAAAAAAACGTCTACAGCCAAAAACAGCTGCTGTAAAAAAGGTCAAAAAAACATCCAGTGTGCATGAGGCCTTGTAAGTTACATATCTGAATTTTCAAAGGCATTGATACACACCACGGGGGATACTGAGGTTTATCATTACTACATTTTTGTTCTAGGGCTTTAATACATCAGCATATTACAGAGCTTAAAAAAAGCCTACATTGATAGAGTTATTAGGAAATGCAAGCTGCAAATCCTAATCACCAACCCTCTGAACATTGGGAGACATTAGTAACCATATCCAGCTATGAACTGAGTACACAAACTACAGCTGCATTTGCTCCCATCAAACATTCCGCACGTGTGCTCTGAAGGCTGAGAATCTGTTCTAATATGCTCCAGATGGTACATGAATTCCTAGGCTGGAAACAAGAGGCAATTTCTTACTATTAAACTATTAGTACCTTGCTGATCTTTATGGCACACGGTGCACCTGGGAAACCAGGTAGACAGGTCTTGAAGGCAGAGATTTCACTGAAGGGTCCACGACCACAAGCATTTATTCCTGCTACACGGAATTTATAGGCAGTGCCTGGCTGTAGTTCATGCTTCTTTAATTGGCTGTAATCTGGTAGAACACCAGAGTCATCCTGTAAGCACAACACACACATTTATACAAGACGTATTCAATAAAAGCTCCAAATTCAGCAAAACCCCTCTGCCCCAGATAAGTAAAGCATCATGGAAATATTTTCCACAGCCTGCAAAAACAGGACTGATACACAACTATTTGGCAGGGGTAAGCGTCTCAGACTGAATAGTAGAGGCCAGATAGCAGTCCTTCAATGAAGAGATCATCTAGATCAGTGTCTCTCAACTCCAGTCCTCAAGGAGCCCCCAACAGGTCGTTTTAAGGCTTTCAATGATTTTGCACAGGTGATTTGATCAGTATCACTGCCTTAGTAATTACTACAGTCGTTTCATCTGAGGAAAATCCTGAAAACATGACCTGTTGGGGCGCTTCGAGGACTGGAGTTGAGAAACACTGATCTAGATAAGACTAGACCCATGTATTTCCACAGATTATGACAGTAAAGTAATAGATGGGCTATGCATCCCCTTTGATGCTGTTACAGAAAAAACGCCTATATTCTAATATTTTATTAAAGGGTATACAGGCCTCAACTGTAAAATTTGTCAGTCAGCAAACTTGCATTGTTTTTTTGCTTTTGACAACATCGCATCTCAATGACGAAACGCGTTAAGCTGACTCTTTAAGGTCACTTCTGGCCAAGAGAGGAGAACACACGCACAGTGCTGAATAGATGAGTATCCACAATTGCACGGGCAGAGGGTTCTAATAGTAATGCCGGTTTTATCAATATGACAGTTTTGTATATTTTGTAAGCCGTTTTAAAACGAATAAACCCAAGGATTTTACTCTATGAGGAGCTCTCCCTTTCCTTTATTATGGGCTGCAAATGATTTACCCCTGAAGTTCCAGAGCCACAATTGGAGGACATCCACCACAGAGAAAATACCAGAAGCAACCAGAGGTTACAGCATTGGGTTTGGTCCCCAACAAATGACCTACAGGCACATCTGACTCTTTTTTGCTGTAAGGCAAAGGAGTCCAACCCATCTGGTGAGTTTGGAATTTTACACCATCCCCAGGAGGAGGATCACCAACTCCACTGGGACACGGCGAACTATAGCACTTTCTTGCACAAAGAAAAGGACTATTTTGCACTTTCATCACCTAATGCACTTTAATTGTATTAGTGTAATTTTTAATGAAAAATTGCCACCTTTTATCATTTATCACTTTTTTTAATAATGGTTAATAGGTTCACACAAATCATGCATTCACGTTAGTAATGGATCAATTATGTTGATACATAGTCATATGTTGTATCCAATTATCCTAGGTTAAATATTACATATAAGAGGAATTAGTGTTGAGGAGAAGGCACTGTCTATACTTTGATTTATATTTACCTTGCCCCACTAGTGGAGTTAATACTGGACAGCAGTGGCTTAAACACATTTGTTATTTAATCACCAAGGCGCAAGTGTCTTACTACAATACTTACATCATTGGTAGCGTCATCTGCAGGCAAGTAGTAATGTGTCACCATCATGTTTGTAGCCTTTATTACACCGACATCAAACCATTGATTCTCTTTCTTCAGCGGGGTCTTAGGCTGCTGAGGGGGCAAGTCCGGTTTCTGTACATGAGCAAAAGCATGTAGATCAATTTATTTTACAGAGCATCAATACATTTTACAAATTCTGACCAAACATTTCACTTTGGTGCTTCAGAAAGAAAAGCTTATAATTTTAAACACCCATCTTAGACCTTTCGCATGAGCGGACCGATCGGGTCCACCTGTCAGTTTTTCAAGCCCAATCAGATCAGACCCTAATCTGTGGAGCAGCAGGTGTATATGACATGTGTCCATGTTCACCCTCTGACATCCAACCTGCTAAAAACAGACGTTCCATCTAAGGGATCGGATGGCATATGGGTGCATAAGCAGACATTGACCAGCCTGCTCAGTAGGGATAAGTGGATAGATTCCCCGCTAAGAAAGTGGACTCCTAGCAGAGCCCACCCTGTGTGAAAGGGGCTTAAAGTGTTCTTGCCATTTGTCCATTTTGGAAGCATTTCTCCACACTCTGTCCTGGTTAACACAAACCGCAAAAAAATAGATACAAATCACTGATTAACATGCCCACTTTAAAATGACATACCGATTCAATGCCGTTTGCTACTTCAGCAAGGGCTGCTGCAGCCTGTAATTTAGCTGGACTGGCGATTACCACTGGCTGAGGTGTTGTGAAGGTATTTATTGGAGCCAAACCTGGTAAAGAAAAGCAGTGTTTTATTAATAACGATTAAAGAGCCAAAAGCACCTACACAAAGCAACAGTTTAGTTCTAGCACTCACTATCTGTGGCTGTAGAAGGTAACAGAGCCACTGAACTAGTCACTGCATTTGTTAACTCATTGAGTCCATTACTTTCACTGGCAGGATCATTGAGGCTGTCAGCGGGTGCAAGGGCTTCTGTAGGCACGTGGTGGAGCTGCTGCAGTTGTTGAAGTTGCTGTAACTGCTGTTGATGAAGTTGATGCTGGTGCTGAAGCTGCTGCTGTAAATGTTGCTGATGCTGCGCTTCTTGCAGTTGCTGCTGTTGTTGAACCAGAGCTGCCAGTTCCTGCTGGGTGAGAACTATTGGGATTGTAGTGGTAGGGCCTTCAGAGGTCAGGTGACGAAGCTCAGCATGAGCCATATCAGAGGTATCCATTGGCTCTCCAGCTGCTAATTGGAAACCAGTGATGAAAAAAAAAAAAAAAAAAAACAAGAATTAGTTACAGAGCTTTAAACGCATGTTCTGCGCACACACACACACACACACACACAATATGCAAGGCTGTAACCCATCCATCCTTTTAATGGTGTGTTCCATCATATGGAATGATCCCACTGTAGCCTGGGTTGGGCAGTTAAATGTATTAAAGTATAACTAAAGGCAAAACTTTTTTTTTTTTGCGGAGAGGGATTCGAACACTTGTCAGTTTTTATTGCTGTCTGTGTTATCATTAGGGAGATTCACCCCATTTGTCCTGTTTACCATTATCACTGAAAGCAAAAGTAAAAGAAAAACAACAAATTTTGGGTTGTCTCAAGATGAGAGTGGAAATCTTCCAATAGGGACATTAGTTCTGATGACCTGGGGGTTCCACAGAGCTTCCCTTAAATTTGCAGGAATTTCCTCTCATTTCCTGATTGGGACAGGAAGTTAAGTTAAAATTTCTCCAATGGGACAAAGATGGCAAAAATAAACCTTACATGGGTTACAACGCTCCCTTACGCTATCCAAAAATGGGGGGGAACCCAAAACAAACAAAAAAGATTTTGCCTATAGTTCTACTTTAACAACTGATGGGCTTGCCAATACAGAGCAAGCCAAGATTTTACAGCCCTCTGAAAGGCAAAATGTAGAAAATCAAAATGGGATTGTTCAGTACAGCAAGCAATAATTCTAGCCCTAGACCTCCTCTGTAACGCAAAACATGCAACCTGTAGAATTATTTTTAAACGTCGCCTATAGAGATCTTTAAGGGTAAAATTTTTTGTCGCCATTTCACAAGCGGGCGCAATTTTGAAGCGTGACATGTTGGGTATCAATTTAACATCTTTCACCATATTAAAAAAAAAAAAAAAAAAAAAATGGGCTAACTTTACTGTTGTCTTATTTTTTTATTTTAAAAAAAGTGTATTTTTTCCAAAAAAAAAGGCCACTTGTAAGACCACTGTGCAAATACGATGTGACAAAGCATTGCAACAATCGCCATTTTATTCTCTAGGGTGCAAAAAAAAAAATAAAAACAAAAAAAGTTATGATGTTTGGGGGTTCCAAGTAATTTTCTAGCAAAAAAAACTGTTTTTAACTTGTAAACAAAGCTCAGAAAGAGGCTCGGTCCTCTTTGGTTAATAGCAACGCAGCCATTGGCTCCCACTGCTGTCAATCAAATTCAATGATGTGGGCGCGAGTCCTGCTGTCTGTGTCTATGGATGCAGCAGCAGGAGACGGAAGCGTGCCCCGAAGGAGAGCACATCTGATGGGTCACTTGATGCAGGGAAGAGCCTGGAGCGCTGCAGAGGGACCTCAGAAGGAAGAGGATCGGGGCCACTCTGTGCAAACCCAACCGCACAGAGGAGACAAGTATGACATTTTTTTTTCCTTTAAAATAACAAACATGGGAACCTTTAGTGTCCCTTTATTAGACAATTCTATCCTCATGGGGTCAAATCTTCTATATTGAAAATAGTGTACACTGTACACTTAAGTTCTGAAGAAGCATTGGTACATGAAATGTGTCAACATCTACTGGTAAAAACAGTCTTCGGCCTATTGAGAATATGCGATTTTGTGGCTATATTTGAAAAACTGGGATTTTTGTACGCACTGTAAAATTCTTTTCTCGGAGATCATTGAAGGACAGGTAGGTTGCCACCTACAGGAGCAAAACATCAAACTTATCCATCATGAAGTATGGTCTTCAATGAACGGAAGAGTAAATTGATGTACATTGTATATATGTCAAGGAAATACTTGCTGAATGACATATCTGTATGGATGTCACACCACTTCCTCAAACTTAATCTTTCTAAAACTGAGCTTGTTATATTTCCTCCTTCACGGTCCCCCTCCTGTGACTTCACCATTAATATCAACAGCACAACCATTGGTCCCTCCACACATGCCAGGGTCCTGGGTGTAATCCTTGACTCTGACCTCTCCTTCAGCCCCCATATCCAATCACTGGCTAAAACCTGCCGCCTTAACCTCCGCAACATCTCCAGACTTCGACCCTTCCTGACTAATGACAGCACAAAGCAACTTATTCACTCCTTGATTATTTCCCACCTCGACTACTGCAACTCTCTGCTTAATGGCCTACCCTTAAGCAGGCTATCCCCCCTTCAGTCTATTATGAATGCTGCTGCTAGACTAATACACCTCACTAATCGATCCGTGACTGCTGCTCCTCTCTGCCAATCCCTTCACTGGCTTCCCCTACCCCACCGTGTAAAATTCAAAATGCTAACCATAACATACAAGGCCATTCACAACATCGCCCCCATCTACATCACCAACCTCATCTGCAGATATCGCCCAAATCCCCCCCTCCGCTCCTCCCAGGACCTCCTGCTCTCTAGCTCCCTTGTTACCTTCCTCCCATGCTCGCCTTCAGGACTTCTCCAGAGCCTCTCCCATCCTCTGGAATTCCCTGCCCCAGTATGTCCGATCAGCACCTACCCTGTCCACCTTTAGGAGATCCCTGAAAACTCATTTATTCAGGGAAGCCTATCCCACACCCACATAACTGTCCCTGAGCCACCCCCATCAAATCATTCTTTGCAGCCATTACCTTTTGTACCACCACCCCCTCCCTTTAGAAAGCTCTACGAGCCGGGCCCTCCTGTACCTTTTGTATTGAACTGTACTGTAATTGTGTTGTCCCCCTTATACATTTTAAAGCGCTGCGTAAACTGTTGGCGCTATATAAATCTCGTATAATAATAATAATAATACTTAATCTACTTTTGTAAATGTTAAATTTGCATACGGTACTTTTTTCCTCAAGTACTGCTGTACTTTTGCATTTTATGATTGAGGTTTGTGCCAAGCTCAAAAAAGTCCCAAAAAAGGTTTTAACATTTAGTTGCCATTAAGAAGTAAAGGTCTATCTGCTGCACTCTATAATCCAGGAGCATCTATCTAAAACAAAGACATCAGTGCCTGCTGGGCAAAACATTTCCTCATTACACATGTTTCATTTACAACATCCCTCCTCTCCACACTATAAAAACTTACCCATCACTGCCTGTTGTGCAGCTTGTAAAACTGCTTGTATAGCCAATGCCTGGGCTTCTTCTGTGGCAGCAGCTTGTGCAGCTGCCTCGGCTGCAGCAGTTACTGCCAATTCTTCAGGCGTTAACCCTGTGACCATTAGGGTGGTTGTCTGACCCTCTGCCATAAGTTCTTGGGGAAGGGAAAGCTGTTCCACTCCTTGCTGCTCAGCGGCAGCAGCAGCCGCCTCTTGAACCTGGTTTGCTTCAATTGCCGCTTGTAGCTGTGCCTCAGTATGCGCCGGCACTGCAGTGTCCATAGCTTGTGTTTCAGGCTCAGCCTGAGCATCTTCAGGAGGCTGGAGCATATCCGAGGACAAGTGAGCTCCAGCTTGTTCATTGCAAGGGACCGCCTCTGAACTCTGTGCTGCATCCTCTGGGGCTGGTTCAGTCATAGATGAAATATTCTGCAAAAAGAGGGGGAGGAGAAAAAAAACGAAAAACCCTTAGTTTAATTTAGTGCTGCACGATTCTGGATAAAATGAGAATCACAATTTTTTTTTTGTTTTTTTTTTGTTTGGAATAAAGATCACAATTCTCGACGTAATAGCCGTTATAGAAAAAAAAAATTGGGCTAACTTTACTAGTTTCTTTATTAAAATTCATTGAAGTATATTTTTGCCAAAAAAAAAAAAAAAAAAAAAAAAAAAAAAAAAAAATAAATACAGTGTGACATAAAATTTTGCCATGACTGCCATTTTATTCTCTAGGGGTCTCTGCTTAAAAAAAATAAACTAAAAATTATATAAATGTTTTAAGTAATTTTCTAGCAAAAAATACTGATTTTAACTTGTAAGCAGCAAGTATCAGAAAAAGGCATAGTCTTTAAGTGGTTAAACTGCCCTCATTTGCAGACCGAAGTTCATCCCTTAGCTCTAAAAGAACCAAAATTATACAATGTTGTGATAAAAAAAAAAAGCTGGCAAAGTTTGACAGCTCTGCACTTGTTAAATAAATCGTAGAAATGCCGGATTAAGATCCTAAAGGGGGGTTAAATCGAGATCTGCATGATTGTTTAAAAAAATATGCGATCTAGTTCAGTTTAACCATTACAAAACAAAAACAGGTTTATCAAGCATAAAACAGTTTAGTGCCTAGAAAAAAAAAAAAGATAATATAGAATACAATTTGCTTACCGGAACAGAAGGTCCAGGCAGATGAGTGGACTGAGTCACAGTAGTTACGGCCCTAGAAACTATAGGCTGCGCGGTATGTGCCGGAGATGAGGATGAAGCTGCTACCGCTACAATAGTCACTGGAGCTGCAGCAGCTGCAGAATCAGCATTGTTGCCCGAGGCGGCTTCCTCTGTGGGGACGGTCTCCTGCTCTCCTTGGCCATTCGCGGCTGGCGGTTCTACAAAACAGATGAGCAGTTTATAACATCAGGCACACAAAGCTATGAAAAAACGAAAACAATACAATACTTGGAGAGCAAATACATTTTATAACCATTGAGCAATTTACCCTATGCACCCGCCCAGGAGTCAGTCTATACACCGGACAATAAGTAGAATGAACAATAAAATGACTGAATTTTACTACGAAACCAATAGCTGACCATCACAGGTCCTCTATGGTCAAAATAAAAATAAAAAAAAAAAAAAAAAAAACAAAGGGAGGGGGGGATACAAAATAAAACGTTAAAAGCAAAAAGCATACCAGTACTTACTAGCCCTTTCCTGTCCCAGAAAAAAGACCCATTTTTATTCTTTTATTTTTTTTACCCAAAAGCATGATGTCACGTGATATCTACGCTGTTATTTTTTTTTTTGAACCATTAGGCCCCTTCTCATGGTCCGTCAGATTGAGTCTGCCTGCAACAGACCCTCCATTATCCCCAATGGCAGTCTGATATAAAAACTGGACTTGTGTCCATTTACAACCGGCTACCTCCGGCCTGATCAAGACATACGGAAGGGGATCTGTTCCCCTGTCTGGCCAGATTGGAGGGCAGTCGGGTGTAAAACAGACAGCTACTCTGTTCACAACCGACTGCCCATAGAGCAGATAGGGCTGTTGTCTGGGTCATGTGATCCAGCAGCTTCGCTCAGCAGTGAAATCGCAAACGGATCTCCCGTTGAGCAAAACCGGATCCGGCCCTTGTGAATGGGGCCTTAGACAAATCCAAGTACATAAAACAAAACACACAAAACGAGACGGATTCTCACCTTGATTATCCCCCATGTTGGCTGTGACAGTGGTTGCTGTGTGGGTAGTTCCTGTTTCGTGTGTTTCACATGGTGGGTTTGAACAGACTTGTTGTGCGGGAGGTTGATTACCTCCCATGTTAGATGTAGACGTGGTTGATGTATTGGTGGTATTGGTCTCATGAGTTTCACAAGGTGGGTTGGAACACACCCGCTGCTCTAAAGTGTTGGGTGTTGTAGATGTCTGGCCAGCTTCACTGGACGACTGCTGGGAACTTTCACCCTGCTGCGCTCCGATATTTGAACTACTTGTGGTCGCAGTGTTGGTTGTACCAGTTTCATGAGTCTCACATGGTGGGTTAGAACATGATGGATTTACAACCTGATTGTCTTCTGACACAGACATGGTAGTATGAGTGGAACTTGCTTGATGGGTCTCACAAGAGTCACCTTCAGATCTCTGTCCATTCTCAGATGGACCACAGTGGATATTGGACCTGGCCGTAGTTGCCGTTTGAGTAGTGCCAGTGATTTCAAAGGGACTTTTATTGCACGCCGACTGTGTTTCTTCAGGGGTGGATGGTTTGATTTTCTTGCTAGATCCAGAACCATTTTCTACCTCTAAAAGGCGTTTTGAATCAGAGCTGAACTCTGTATTTAGGGACATGGTAGTTTTTGTAGAAACAGTTTGATGGGTCTCACATGGTGCATTGTTTTGTCTTGCAGTGGTTGGCGTGTGGGTAGTGCTAGTTTCACGAGTTTCAGACTGGGGATTAGGGCACACCTGCGCAGCACTGCCTGGCTGTTCTGTTGCAAGATTAGATGTCGCCACAGTTGGCGTATTGGTTGTGGAAGTTTCGTGCATTTCACAGGGTGGATTGCTACAAACCTGTGGTACCTTTTCAGATTGCCCGCTGGTAATGCCAGGCACAGACATAACTGTACGTGTGGATATAGTTTGTAATGTTTGACAGGGTGGATTTCCTGGCCTTTGCGAGTTCTCGTGTTGCTCATTGGCAAGGTTACCTCTGGCTGTGGTGCAAGTTGGAGTTGTGCCGGTATCGTGCGTCTCACATGGTGGATTAGAACACTGCTCACTGCTAATATTTGCCTTTGCGGTGGTTGATGTCTGTGTAGTTCCAGTTTCGTGGGTCTCACAGGGAGGGTTTGAGCAAACCCTTGTTATGGAACCATTCTGACCAATATTTGACATTGCAGTCGTTGCAGTCTGTGTGGTTCCAGTCTCGTGAGTCTCACATGGAGGGTTAGAGCAAACTCTGACCACATTACCATTCGCCTGACCCAAGGATGTGGCTACAAAGGTTCCAGGCTCCTGTCCTTCGCACACAAACTGAAGCGTTCCTCCAGGCTGCCGAACAAGATTCACAAGGGTGGTGGTGGGAGTATTTGTGGTTCCTGTCTCATGAGTCTCACAAGGAGGATTGGAACATACAAGGGTTACTGTGCCCGGAGGCTGATCTCCTTGGCCAGAATCAGCTATAGTAACTGTTGCTGTGGGTTGATCTGAAGTTGGTGAAGCCAAAATGGAGACAGGAAGGTCATGGACTGGCTGAGCCTCCACACCACTGGGAGTTGTTATCAATGTCACTTGTGTGGGCTGTGATATTGGCTAAGGAAAAAACAAAAAAACAAAACAAAATGTGAACTGTAGTTCTGGCACTAATAGCACAATTCACTACATAGAAAGCATGACTGACCCCCTGCAGGCTGAGGAAACATACTACAGAATTTTTCCCCAGTAATTGCATTCCAGCTACTTAAACAAATAAAGAGAAAGATGAACCATGTGTCACATTTGATGGTCAATAGTAAGGCAATCGACAGCAAGTATGACCAGGAATCTGTGCTAATTTCACCATCTTTATCAATTTGTAAGGCGTGTCCTCAACCAAGCTGTGCTGTTAATCAGCACAGAGGGGGCACAGGATTGTCTACGCATGAAATTGTCCAAAATATATCTTAGTATGCTGACGCCTTAAGAATTCTCTTCACTTGATCCAAGGGGCCAAGCTCAACCCCTGAAAAACATCCCTACACCATAACCCCCCCTGCACAAAGCAAGGTCCATAAAATTTTGACAAATAACTGAGTTTGGGGTGGAGGAACTTCACTGGCCTGCACAGAGTCCTGACCGCAACCTGAATTAGAGCGGAGACTGTGAGCCAGGCCTTCTTATCAAACATCAGTGCCTGGCCTCACTAATGCGCTTCTGGAAGAATGGTCAAACATTCCCATAGACACACTCCTAAACCTTGTGGACAGCCTTCCCAGAAGAGTTGAAGCCGTTATATGGACTAAGACTTGGATGCCATTAAAGTTCATGTGTGTGTAAAGCATGAATGTTCAACCTGTAGCCCTCCAGCTGTTGCGGAACTACAAGTTCCATCATGCCTTTGGGAGTCGAGCTTGTAATGGTCAGCAGCTTGCAATGCCATATGGGACTTAAGGCAGTTCACACCACATGCAGTTCAGTGCATTTTTTTCTGCATCGAAATGCATGCAAAGTAGGTTACATGGTTTTTAATGGCATAGTTCACACCAGTGCTTGCAGCTCCAGAAAGGAAAAAGGAAAAGAAAAAAAAAAAAAAAGAAAAAAAAAGGACATGCTGCATTTTTCCTGCACTAGGACACTGTAAAAAGCATCAAAAAATGCACTGGAACAGAGGGGGGGGGGGAATACACTGGGCTGCATCAAAAACGTGCATGCAGAAGAGCATCTGGAACGCATTTCAGACTGCGTTTCTAATGGTGTGAACTTGCCCTTATAGTTCCGCAACAGCTGGAGGGCCACAGGTTGAGCACCCATGGTTTAAAGCCAGGTGTCCCAATACTTTTTTACATTACAGTGTAAATGCAACTGAATTGTGTGTTTAAGGCTAGGTTCACACCTATGCGTTTTCAGTTTGCAGAAACGCACTACAGTCCATTTAACATGATTTCAACCGAAAGGGTCAGGGACTTTTTGCCCGTAGTAGGTTGCATTTTTAGTTCCATAGACTAATGTAAAAAGCATCAAAAACACAGTGCATGCGATTCTGCTGCGATTTTGGTTTCTCAAAAAAAAAAAAAAAAAAAAATGCACTAGGAAAACACGACTGCAACCTGTATAGGTGTGAACCTAGCCTAACAGCTTGTCTGGTGCAGTTTCTTTTATAAATTGTAGTTTGACAAATCAAATACTACACTTACCTGCATAGTAATTGTGGGAGTGCTCAGTCCTGAAGCAGCAGTAAGAGAGGTTTGTGCGGCAGACATGGTAATGGCACCAGGATTGATCACTTGACTAGAGAGGGTGGCTATGGTACCCAAGGTATTAATTGGAGTAGCAAGTGAAGCCGTGTTGTGTACGCCAGCTCCTGCAAGACTTGTGGAAACTGTACCAGTGACTGTGCCAAGAGTGGTCACTCCTAAGTGCAAAGGAAAAAAAAAAAAAAAAAAAGATTCAATTTTAAATATATTTAAATACATACACCCCCCCCCCCCCTGCTCATTACATATGCAGGTTATACTTCAACCTTTCCAGCACTACCAACTTATAGGAGAATAGATGAATAGCAGCCGTAATCCTGAGAGCCAATCTTCCAACAGTATAGATGCAATTGTGCTTTCTTTTGGGTGCAGACACCACGATTGCAGCTTTACTGTTATTACTTGATTAAAAGTAGAGCAGTTGCAAGACTGGATATCAGAGTCAGGCTCTTATTCATCTATTCTATATAATGGTGAGCCAGCACCTGGTTTATCTTTGTACAGATTAGAGAACAGATCTGGAGTGGTGCTTGTAGGCTTGGGATGCTTTAAGAATTAACCAGTGGTTGTGCTTTACTGGTCCCTCTCACAAAGGAAATCTATAGCCCGTCATAACGTGGCTCGTATTTCAGCTAATTTGGCCAGTTTGGCCCTGTAGGTACTACTCGGCTTGCCAAAAGTTGATTTTAAAAGGAGTCAGGGTAAAAAAAATTGACAGCATAACTGCATGTCACCTTTCATAATACAATAACCAGCAGGGGGAATAGAGTTATTCCTTCATTAGACACAATTAAAGCATTCGATAGCCTAGAGTGGCACCATTTGTGGAAGGTGTTGGCGGAATTCCAGTTTGGACCCAAATTTATCCGATGCATAAAATTATAATATGAGGGCCCTAAGGCTAAGGTAAGAATAAATGGGGAGTGCTCTGAATGGTTCCAGTTGGAGAGGGGGACGAGACAGGGGTGCCCCCTGTCTCCCCTTCTCTTCGCTCTCGCAATAGAGCCCTTGGCAATTGCTCTAAAAGCTTCATAAGGAATTCAAGGATTTAAAAAGGGAAGTAGGAGTATGTATGCTGATGACGTTTTGCTGTTCTTGGGGGATACACAATCTTCTTTGAAAGAAACCACGAGATTGGTACAGGACTTGACATTTCTCCGGATTGAAAATCGGTTGGGAGAAATCCGTACTTATGCCCATAGATCCTATTACGGAGCCACTCCCACAACAGGCAACCCAAATAAAGGTAGCTAACCAAATGAGATATGTGGGGGTTAATCTGACTAAAGATCCAGTGCAATTTATAGCAAGGAATGTAGTCCCACTTGTGGTAAGACTTAAACAGAAGAGCAGGGTCTGGGGCCGACTACCTCTCGGTGGCTGGCCAAGTTAACTTAATTAAGATGGTGTGGATGCCGCAAATATTATATGCAATACACAATTCACCAGTATGAATCCCAAAACATTGGTTTAAAAAATTAGATAGAATATTTAGGGAACTGATTTGGAAGAACAGACCAGCAAGAATTTGTTTGCAGGCATTGCAACGTCCGAGAGAGGTGGGAGGCCTGGCTCTGCCAAAACCGGAGTTTTATTTTTTTGGCGGCACAATTACAGTATATGAGGGGGAGTAACCCCCTATATCCCTCCTTTCCTAATACCTGTAGGAAAGGAGGGAAGTAATAAACTATTGCTGAGCGACAGAAGACATGGCGCAGTAGTAGAAGCAGTGGAGCCAGACTCCTTTGGATCTAGATGTCCAACTACAAAATGGTGAGAGTTTAGAACACTGTTAGGACTATGTTGGGGTATGGTGGTTTCCCCGAGTTTTCCCCCCTCTGGGATAATAAAAACTTGAAAGAACTTAAGATAATGGGGAAGGTGGAAGAATGGGATTGGAAAGGTATCCGCTCCCTAGCACAGTTATACAGGGAAGGTAGATTGAAATCATTCCAGGAAATTAGCGTAGAATATGAAACACAATTTAAAGGGAATGTACCGGAGTTGGAGTGAAATGCCCCTGTTTAAGAAATTGGTTAATATCGGAAATGTATGAGAATATAAGGGGTGCAGCACAGAAAGGAGAGGTGGAATATAGTAACAGGGTTAAGTGGGAGAGGGATGTGGATAGAGATAGAGGTAGAGGGATGTGGATAGAGATAGAGGTAGAGGGATGTGGATAGAGATAGAGGTAGAGGGATGTGGATAGAGGTAGAGGGGGGGAGAGAGAGAGGGGGAGAGAGAGGGGGAGAGGGAGAGATGAGAAAAAAAAAATTATAAAAAAAGTTTGTTAAAATATGGAAACAATGGTTAGAGTTAGAATAAACGGAATATGTGATTACGAATGAGTATGAATGAAGTTTGAGAGTGAATGGAAGTTGTTTGTCAATAAAGAGGGGGAGAAGGGAGGAGAAGGGGGTGGGATAAGAAGGGAAATACAGGTTGCTTTTTGGATCCTGTTTTTTTTTCGTCTCCTTCCCTGTTTTTGTATTTATATCATGGAAAATGTATATTGTTTAAGAACGGGTCTTTGAGACTGGAAATTTGTATTTTCCTAATAATAAGTATTTGAATTAAAAAAAAAATAAAAAAATAAAAAATCAATAACTAGCAGGGAAGTATCCCTTCATCCATGCTGTTAATGGCATACAGGCTGAATGACAGAAACATAAGTGAATGGCTAACCTATGGGTTTGCACTCTCAAATGCACTACTTATGAAGACAATATCAATAATTAAGAGATGGCAGTTGCACCATGACATCAAGGGCTTCTCTAGTTGCTAGTTTATAAAACTAATGCAAAACACAATGCTATGGGGAAACAAGCTTGTAAAAAAAAAAAAAAAAAAAAAAAAAAAAATCTAATTACTAATGTAATAATCTAAATACTAATTACGAATCTAAATTACTTTAAAAAAGTATTTCCACTTTTACAGCAAAATCCTTAGCTGTAAAATCCTTTTCTTTGAAGTACATCACAGGACACAGAGTCATAGTAGTTACTATGTGGGTTATAGGCCACCTTCAGGTGATGGACACTGGCACTCCCCAAGACAAAAAGTGCACTCCCTATAAAACCCCTCCCACTACTGGGAGTACCTCAGTTTTGTAGCAAAGAAAAACATGTGTATACCAAAGAAGGGAGGGACCTCTGTCAGGTACTTCAAAAGAAAAGGATTTTACAGGTAAGCCGTTTTAAAAACACTATTTTCTTATTGTACATCACTGGACACAGAGCCATAGTAGTTACTATGTGGGACTGGCACTGGAGAAGAAGCATGTTTTTCAAAGAAAAAACATGCTTAAACTTCTTCTTAACCGGTAAAAGGGAACTTTACCCATTAGAAATTCTTTGGATGTATTGATCCAGATCGTCTCCAAATAACCGTTCACCGTGAAATGGGAAACTGGCCAAGAGCTTTTTGCATGGCGCTTCGGCTGACCAATTTTTCAACCATAAGATTCTACGCACATGTACCAGCCCCAACATAAGCCGTGAGGCCTGGAGAATAGAATCTTTCATAGCGTCTACTTTAAAACACCACACCTCTGATATCCCGGCCAAATCTTGGGCCTGCTTATCAGAAATAATTTTGATTACCTCTATAAACTGGCCTTTTAGAGACTGAGATACCCCGATCGCTGCCAGCGCAGGCTGAACCACTGAAACTGTGAGCGAAATATAGTTTTTAAAAAGGAATTCCAACTTCTTATCTGTTGGATCCTTCAGCATTTGAGCATTGTCTACTGGACAAGTCATGTTTTGGTTCACAGAGGATATAGCAGCATCAATTGCTGGAATTCACCATTTCTTATTAAACTCTTCATCCATAGGATAAAGTGTTGAAAACTTTTTTGGAGGAAAAAACTCTTCATCTGGGTGCTCCCACTAAACAAGAAGTTTTTTTAGCCATGAATGTATAGGAAAAGCATGAACAGTTAGTGAACCCGAACCAGAAGTGGGCTCATCGACTGACTCAGCTACTGGCAGCAAAAATGTGGAGCAATTCAGTGAGACTGTACCAACAACCTTTCTTGTGAACCTGATCCTTCTGTATTAGTTTCTTCGGAAGAGGAGTTATCAGTTCTTCCTGGTCCCTGAGAGAAATTAATCATCTCCCACCCCTTGTTTCTCAGCACGAAGGTCCTGAGCAATGGACGGGGGCCTGTTAGGTTTAGTCCCACTCTGGGATGCGATTAAAGCGACAATTTTTGCTCCAAGCCTAAAATGGTTGAAGAAAAAAAACATACATACATACATACAGGGGCTGTAGTGTTAAGCGCAGCTGCAACACTGGTCCCTCCAGATGGCTCACTCTGACCAGCCATATTACTCTCAGGGGAGGATGCCACTTTTTTTTTAGATGGTTCTAGGCTTCCGTGTGACTGTAGAAGTCTTTCTAGAGCCCTATTTTGGAGGTGTTTTTAACCCCCCCTTCCGACTATAGCCCAATGCACAAAGCAGAGGTACTACCAGAAGGAACGCATCATCCACTGCTTGAGCAATAGTTTAGCCCTGACGCCACTATTAATGCTCAGCCTGATTCAGTAGTAAAAGTGTCAAAAGGAATCCCTGTGTCACCAAACCTTTCATGCCACCTTTGCTCGTGTCCCTCCGCAGCAGCAACTAAAGGTGCCTTTTAAACACTTTTTCCTGTGCAGGAGGACACCAAACGCCGCGCTAAGGCCCGCCCCCCTCTCCTTTGAAAAAGCCTTTCCCGTGCGAGCGCAGGCTTCCGATCCTTTGGGATCATCAGTGAGGGGAAGAAAATAGAGAAGGGGGCCTGGAAACCGCAGAGTAAGGCGGTATGCCGTTCGGCCTGTTTTTTTGCGCTTCTTCCCCGTGAAGGGGGGGGGACAGCAGGAAAAACACCCCCAGACTTACCGGAGGTCTGCTGCTAGCTGGAGGAAAGGAAAACTGCTTGTTCCGGACACAACGTTAGCTCTCTGAGGAAGCGTGAGAAGGTCGGTGCTCTATACAGCCCCCAGTGGCGACACATAGGCATGACACCATTTACTAAATTTAAAGGAGACATTCATAAGAAAATTTCAAAAACTACCTTTCCCGCCGCAGGGTTTTTCTGTGGTAAAACCAACAGACCCAATCATCACCATTCACGGAGCTGGGGATCCTCGGGCAAATCCACAATCCTGGACCTGTAATAGCACCACCGCCAGTAAAACTTTATGGCCTTAATACCAAAAAGTACTGGATCCCGGGGTCCAGCTCTGAGGCCCGGGTACCATTCAATTCGGCCTAAAAGACACTTTGAATGGATCCGGCTGCATGGCTAGCCCCAGCAAGGATTGCTCCAATGGAGCTCAGCACAGCACATCTTTACTCATGATCAATACCTTAGACACTGGCTTAGACACTATAGGGAGTGCACTTTTTGTCTTAGGAGCGTGCCAGTGTCCATCACCTGAAGGTGGTCTATAACCCACATAGTAACTATTATGGCTGTGTCTCTGTGTCTAAGTAATTTTCTAGCAAAAAAAAAAAAAAAAATGGATTTGAACTTGTAAACACCAAATCTCAGAAAGAGACTCGGTCCTTAAAGTGGAGTTCCACCCACTTTGACAACTCTTCAGCATCCCTCACGAAACTGCGCACTGTAAACAAATTGGATATTTTTAAATTTTTTTTCTCAGCACCTACTGTATATTTGCTGTATTAATTTTTCACTTCCTCCTCCCTGGCCGTGGCCCATCGCATAATTTCCTGTTTGTAATGCCTTCTGGGAAGGGGCGGCAACTTCCTCTGACACTGCCGTTGCTATGGAAACCTGACCTGAAACCTATTACACTGCTTGTGTTGCACTGAGCATGTGCGTGATCTGCAAGGTTGAGATCCAGGAAGAAATACAGTCTGGCTTCAGATGCCCACACTTAAGATGGCCACGGCCTGCTGGAAGTTTATTAAATAACAAACTACTGCTATAAACTAAAAAAACAGACCTTAGTTTACAGACTAAACTTTACTAGACTACATTAGGCTTGTGTATTATAGGGGTATTTTTACTTAAAAAGTATAATTTCGGCCGGAACACCACTTTAGCATAAGATACAGTCTAAAAGCCTTTCGTAAACTGTTACAAGGAATCTACACCGCCGTCATATTGTTCATAAACCACTTACCTGTGGTCCCTTTCACCACAAGAGTTGTGACTGTTGGTTTAACAGCAGAAACGGTCACAGGAGTGACTAGCCTCATCCCACCCATTGGAACAGTTCGGAGTATGGTGCCAGGCTGGCCAGGAGCACCTTTTAGCACCACCTAGTGGAAGGTGAGATTAAAAATTATTTAAACAAAATTTAGATTTCTTCACTCACCATAAAATCATCATTGAAGGACACAACTTAAATATCTCACAGATGGATTTGATGCCGTCACCTTCATCCCTGAGAAATTAAGCTGTGTCCTTCACTGAACGAGAGAGAAAATGAACACAATTGGGCCACTTGTTTGCCAATGTGCCTACCTACCTGGGTTAAACCCTGCTGACCATGACTTGCGAGCTTGGGAACCGCAGTTATTATTTTGGCTGGTGTTCCTGTGCCTGAAGTTACCATTTTAGTTGTGAAGATAGTAATTGGTGACTTCATCCCTGCGGTACTTGTAACACCTGCTATAAGAAGCACAGAAGCATGTTAACATATAATTAAAACAAAAATATACATTTCTAATACAAGCTCTACAACTGCAAAGAAATGCCTTCCTTTAAGAGCTAAACACCAAAAGATCAAACCGATTCATATTGACATCCCCAAAAAAAAAAAAAAAAAAAACACAGATTAATGAAAATTATGCCAAGGGACCTTAAATCCACATGCCACCCATATAACTTACTTCTAGGGTGGCAAAGTGGCACTACTGAGGCAGATCACGTACCTCTCCGGTGACCCGCTGCCTAGGATTATACACAGTGGGAGCTGATCTGTGGGTACCATGGACTTGATGTCAGCTGGCACCCAACGATCATTCAGAACGGCAATCTGCCTCTGTGTTGTCAGTAGGGGAGAAATGGATCCTGCGTTTCTGCAAAGCAGGGACACGGATCCTTGTCTTCCCATAGTAAAAGCACCTCCCACACAGTACACTAACATGCTGGCTAGGCACACAGTTAACCCTTTGATCGCCCCTGATGTTTAACCCCTCCCCCAGCCAATAGTGTCATTAGTAAAGTGACAGTGCATTTTTTTTTAGCACTGATCACTGTGTTAGTGTCACTAGTCCCCTAAAAATGTTATGGTCTGCTGCAATATCACAGTTCTGCTATAAGTCACTAATCGCCGCCCTTACTAGTAAAAAAATTTAAAAAACAAACGACCAAAAAATAAAACTATCCCCCATAAGCTATGAAATGTATAAAAATGTGTGCTCTGCTCCGTATTACAAGGTAAGGGTAGTACCTGTAGCCCCTGCCTGAGTGATGATGGCAGACATAGGGATAGTTTTGATAATGGTAGTGGTCCCTGGCTTGGTGGTATTTGGAGACACGCTGCTGATGCCTAGAATGGTAGGCTTGGTTCCCGTGCCTCCAGCCTGCGTTGTGGTGATTATAGTTGTGGGTTTACCATCGGCTGAAGTCACCAACTTCAGTATAGTTCCAGCAGGAAGAGGTCCCTTGGTCTGCACATGAATTAAGGAAACAGATTATGATCATGTACAAAAACCTATATGGCTTACAGTTCTACCAAAAAATTCTTAAATAAAAAAGGCGTGAAAGACAACAATTAGAAAGGAACTTGTACCAAGAGAAATATATTGCAATGTCTTTCTGAAAATGTAATTTGCCTGGCAATCCTGAACAGGTAAGACACAGTGAACAGCAAATTAAAAACTTCTGGTCTACATTTTTTTTTTCTCCAGGTCAGACTAGCATTGACGCCACAAGCCTGACAACCAGGCAATTAGCATTTTCAGCAAGTCAGCAATAGAAGCGAACATTTCCTAAGTTGCCAATATTCTATTGCTCAAATAAATGAATCTCGCCATTCACCTGTAGGATCTGTGTTAGGGGCCCCGAAGAAGCTTGTCCTGTTATTGCAGATGTCTGCACTGGCTTAGTCTGTACGACAGACACCATTTTACCAAGATTTGAAATCTGAAAGAATCACAAAAATTGTAAGAACAAGCTGCAGCCAACAACAATAAATAGCCAGTAAACCCCCTAAAAGCCATAAGGCCCGACTTACCAAATGGCCTCCACCAGGGACAGAAATGGGACTTTTCACCAGTGTGATGGTCTTTGTGACGCCTCCAACTACTGTGGTTACAACCTGGGCTTGTTGGGCAACGGTGACAGTTCCAGATTTATGCACAGTGATAATAGGACGATTAGGTGTGTTGGCAGAAGACACTGAAGTGCCCACTTGTGCTGCAGCAGTTTTCAGCATGCGTGTGGCTGGGTTACTGACCTGCAAAACAGAAAAGAAAGCATAGTGTCAGAATATCTTGCATCTTATATATTCTGTTAGCCTAACATCTCTTTGGAAGATCATAAAATCAAACCATACTATCAAGTGCAGGATTTCAAATAATCCAGGAAATTTTACACTCTTGCTCTGTAAACCCACAAGCAAAACAAAGTCTAGATCCCTACCATTATTGGAGAGGTTGCCACTTTCACAGATGTGGGAAGAGTGGTAGCAGCGGATGACATAGCAACAGATTTCACCAAGCTGGCTCCAGCAGGCACACTCAGTACTGTGGGTGCAGAGGAAGGAGGGATCTTCTGTGTAGCAGCAGCAGCTGCAGCAAGAGCAGCCATGCCACTCATTGGCTGACTGCTGCCAATAGCCTGCAAGGCAGATACCACTCAATCAAAATACACCTATGTAGGAAAAGATTTAACCGACGATGTACAGAGCTCTCAGTTTAAAGGGGAGCTGCTTGATGGAAATTAATGGACGGTAAAATTAAAATACTTACAGTGCCTTGAGTGCTTTGGGCAGGCATTACCATGCGCACACCAGGAGGAAGCGAGGTAACAGTAACTGGAGATTTTCCAATTTGTGTAGCTGGCCGAACGGTAACCAGTGGCGAGCTTACTGCGGACTGAGGTGCTTGAACTTTCAGGAGAGCTGGGACAGCTGAAAGAAATTGGCATTCGGTCAAAATCCAAATCGGATGCAGGGAGGGGGCGGAGAGACAAAACAACCACACAAGCGAAAATAAATAAATTTCAGTAGGAATCATACTTTGTGGACGTTGAGCAGCAGAAACTGCAATTGGACTCCCAGGGATCGAAGGCAAGACCTGTATAGTTGTTGGAGGCATAGAAGCTGCCTGTGGAACCAGGGTGATGCCTGTGTGGGCAACAGGGTGGACTGAAGGAGCAGCTGCTGCAGGAGCTGGGCTCTTGGGCGGATTCACTGGCACAGACGGAACAGGATTGGCTGGAGACATGGCTGCAGCAGCAGCGGGTATATCATACTTCTGAAGTTGCAACAAATAACTGTCTGCGGTGGACACTGATCCCCAGCTCACCTCCAAAGAATTGGTATTTGCTCTGACTAGCTGAACACGTGCTGGTGCTGGCGGTTTTTCTGAAAAAAATAAAAAACGATAATGCATTAGGGCCCACAAGACTTAATAGAAGACTAAACACTTATGTCAGGGACTGCAAAGACAGGCATGGCCCTTAATATCCCCTTAAGTACATATAACTATGTAATGCAATTTACCACCCTGCCAGATATTTTCACAGCATAAGTTTAGTTTATGGACAACTACTTAGTAAAGAAAATGGGTTTACTTAAAAGCAAGGGGGTCGCCATGTTATGAGACTTAAAGGGCCTTAGCGGCACCCATATACATAAAGAGCGCCAAAATGTTATATTCAGTAGCCATAATACTACAGAAGCCTGAAAGACTGCAGAATTTAATGGAAGCAAATGGTCAAACTGTAGACATGCTACAAATGCTGTAGGAAACAGACCGAGAACATTTCCACTGCTGGCATTCAAGGGCTGCATGGCACGCACCAAAAGGCCCCATGGCTGTAAGCATTGGCTGACCAACTTAGTGCACAATAATTAGGGAATAGATGTGATGTCTAAAGAAATGGAACCACAATGAAGGACCCTGGGTTAAAGCTAGTAACCATTTTATCATTTGTGACACCCCATGAACGTAGATTCTCTACATGCTCTGCTTGGTTATGGCCAAACAGAAAAAAAAAAAAACACACAAAAGAAAAAAAAATAAATAAATAGCCTGACATTTGACAACTCTATTAAATGAAACCCATCTGTCCTGCTACTGTACACTGTGCCTCCTGCGCATAATAGTTAGCATCTTAATATCTGATTAGATAAATGGTGTTAAACATTCAATATGCTGCTAGAAAATCAAATTAACCAAGTCAATAAAGCACAGAATTCATGATATTGTTCACTTGCCACAGTATCCCGGTACACCATTGCTTGCTACCCACCTGTTTCCAGGTACCATAGGTCCTTGCAGCACACTTGGTTGTTCCAGGCCTTTCGGTAGCCATCGCGACCACTCCATATGTACAAACGTGTATTGATTGCCACAGCGCAGTGCCCAGCACGAGCCCGTGGAATATTATCTTCCAGGGTATCCATGACAATATGTTCCCAAGCCATGGAGTCTGCGAATTAAAGTAGATCTATCAGCACAAGCATCTAGTAACCATACAGCCACATTTTTCCTAACCTTTAAAATACCACATCACTTACCAAGGTTAAGACAAGCCAGGGTGTTTGTACATTTCCATTCCTTCTCGTGGGTGGCTACTTTAACATCATCCATTACCAAAGGCACCCAGCCTCCAAAGACATACATTCTAAAAATTGTGGAAAAAAAAAAAATAAAAAAAATAAATAAAGACCACCCTACAAAAGTTAAGATCCAAAAATATATATATTATTGTGTGTGTGTGTGTGTATAATATATCTATATCTCTAATCTCTATATAATCACACACACACACACATACATACATACAAAAACACACTTTATTTCAGTGATAAGGGATGAAAGATAAAACAAGGGCTTACTTGTTGCTTATGGTTGTGGCAGAATGAAGACTTCTAGGAAGAGGTGCAACACCATTCAGACTAGGCTTACTCCAGGTCAGCGAGTCTAAACAAACAATATGTACATGCCTTAGATAAGATCTCTGTATACCAGAAAGGTAATCATTCAGAAAGTGTGAGTGCAAGTAAGAAGTGGTTTATGATTCCTTACAGAAAGGAAAATGGTTAAAAAATGGTTGCCTGGCTGGCATGCTGGTCTATTGGTTTCAATACATTCTAAAATTGCCAGAATGAACCATGCGGATAAGTAATTGGTCCAAAGTCACATGCTGAACGCTTCTTCCAAATCTAATAAAATAATAAAGGTAGAAAGAGCCAGGCAGCCAAAATCTTTTTTTAGATTATGGTTAGCAAAGGTGGACTAAACGCTGATATTTGTACAGATTTTTCTGGCGTTTGCACCTTCATCCTAAATAGTGTCAGTGACTTGGATAAAATGTTTTTATCTGAAGTCCCAACTTTACTGGGACAACCTTACTTTCTCCCCCCCCCCCCCCCCATTTCACAAATGAAAGTCCAAGTTGCTCCTGACAAATTCCCTTTAGCCCTGCTACACATTGATGCGATTTGACAAGTCAATGGCGGCTTCCAAATCGGTGCGATGCCACACCGATTCCCAAAAGTAGTTTCTGTACTACTTTGGTGATTTCGGGGTGCAATTTCCATTGACATCTGTGCAGAAACCTACACAGACATCTCTGAAATCGCCCTCATAGTTGGGACTGACATTTGGGAAAGAAATTGTGCAAAATAAGCTTAACTCGCACAATTTCATTACCGCGGTGTGAACCTAGGCTTAAAGCAGAGTTCAACACTTCGTTCTAGATCAAATGTGGAAAACTCAGAACTATGAACGCTGGGACACAAGTTGGGGTGGGTATTCAATGGAACACCAGAGAAGCATTAAAACTTTTGGTTTTAATTGCCACCTACATCCCCGCTTGGTAAAACAACCCTTGTTTCTTGTTCCCCAGACAGTGGTAACCAAGATAGTAGTGAGAAGTATGGTCCACAATGGGGAACCAAAGAACCCTTCGCAACTTTAAACACAGAAATTATTTATTTTTTAGGAATAAAAAAAATATTAAATAAAATCTATTACATTAATCCGATTTAGCCACTGGCACTCAACCGGAGCACAATATAGTTGACGGTAAAAACCTTCAGCCTTTACAAACACTTTAAAGTGCATGTAAAAAGCATTTTTTGGCTAGGGTGGAAGTGTTATAGACCATTTGCCAAGTTCTTATTGCTGTCAGTCTTCCCACTGGGAATATTCAACCCTCTACTTGTCCTGATGACCTTTGCCACCCAGACAAAAATGGAGAGGGGAATTTACCTGTTCCTTTGACAACTTTCTAACATGGAAAATTCTCACTTTGAAGAGAATTCCTTTTAGTTCCTGTTGGGTCTCTTGGACAGGAAGTAAAGGGAAATCTCCCAAGCACAACAAAGACTGCAGAAGAGTAACTTGAGAGTAGGGAAAAGTTAAGTCCTTTTTAAATTGAAGGGAACCATTTTTATAACTATATTTTTTTTTTTTTTTTAAGACTATAGGGGGGTACAATACAGCAGTGGAAAGCCTAATTCTGGGTGAAGGTGCACTTTAATTAAAACAAAGTTAAAGCAGCTTACCTATATCTAAAATCCAGAGATCCCCAAGTCGGCATCCGCTCATACCGCCATAGATCACCAATCGAGACTTCTTGGATTCTTTTTCTGTGTATACCACGGCAGTGTGGGACTCCCGAGGTGGGGGCAATATACCATAAGTTATGGGTATGTCCCAAGCTACAACCCCAGAACCGGGACGCAACTCCAAGATGTAGAGATCATTAAGGTACCTTAAAAGAAAGAATATTGGGGAACAAAAATTACCAAAACTGGAGCAGACAGAATGTGGAGCAGCTGTGCACAGTAACCAATCAGCTTCTAGCTTCAGCTGGTTCAGTTAAGCTTTGAAAATGAAAACTAGTTGCCAAAAGCAGCTGTTCCAGACTTCGTAAATTCCTCTCAATATATTTCTGCACATCAAAAACAGATCATAGGCTCTTGAACTAGTACAGAAGAAATGCAACAGTTTACCTGGGAATATTGTTCTTTGGGTCCTCACTGTCATTAGCCAATCCGCCAAACAGGTAGCATTTGTTTCCAACCAATGAAAAGCTATGTCCTAGTCGAGGACATGGAGGTGGACCATTTTTTGGTGCTTTGGCTTTCAACCTCTTCCATTCCCATCTGCTAGCCTGGAGACAAATTCATTTGTGGTTTAAATGTTGCAACTTTATCAACAAAAACAAACAAAAAAAAACAAAAAACTATAGCGTTACACACCTGTAGCTCATACAGATCATTGCTGTATTTGCCATATTCCACCATTCCTCCAAAGACAAGAAGCCGAGTCCCATCACAGACAAATCCATAAGCGGCACAACCTGGAGGAATGTCCCCTCTGACGGCTGGAATGAACCACTGGTTTGTAGCTGGAAGCAGATAGAAAAAAACATTCCGTTACACACAGTTAAACTTTTTTTATTGCCGTTTTAAAATCTTAATACATTCAGAATCAATTTTTGCAGCAGTTGGCATTCAGTGTAATTGGAATGCACATTTCAGCATCCAGTTACAACCTCCACTTTAAGAGAGCCTACAGCTTTAACTTTCATTTTAAAATTTGGCAAGGAGCAGAAGAGATGGCAAGAAGGAAGCAGGATCAGTTTATATTGCACCATCTCTACTTATCCTGGTGGCCACTGTCACTAAAACAGATGGATGGGAAAATCCAATTTTACAGTCATCACCATAACAGGAAGTACAGGTTAGCCACTTAAGGACCAAGCCTCCTTCTGAGATTTGGTGTCCACAAGTTAAAAACAGTGTTTTTTGCTAGAAAATATAAAATGTATATAATGTTTGGGGGTTCTAATACCCTAGAGCAGTGATGGTGAACCTTGGCACCCCAGACGTTTTGGAATTACATTTCCCATGATGCTCAAACTACTCTGCAGAGTGCATGAGCATCATGGGAAATGTAGCTCCAAAACATCTGGGGTGCCAAGATTTGCCATCACGGCCCCAGAGAATAAAATGGCGGTTGTTGCAATACTTTTTGTCACACTTTATTTGCGCAGCGGTCTTACAAGCGCACTTTTTTGGAAAAAAAAAACAATTTTTTAATTCAAAAAAGTGAGACAGTAGAGTTAGCCCAATTTTTTTTTTTTTAAATTGTGAAATTTTACACCGAGTAAATTGATACCCAATAAGTCACGCTTCAAAGTTCCGAGTCGTGGAACGGTGACAAACTTCTACCCTTCTATCTCCATAGGCGACATTTAAAAAAATTCTACAGGTTACATGTTTTGAGTCACAGAAGAGGTATAGGCCTAGAATTATTACTCTGGCTCTACTGATACCTCACATGTATGGTTTGAACATAGTTTTCATATGCGGGCGCTGCTCACATTTGCGATAGCTTCTGCCCGCGAGCTCGGCGGGACGGGGTGCATTTAAAAGTCACACTGCATGTGATTTGCATTGGATTTTTACCAATAAAAGATATTAAGAGGACAAGAACAGTCAACCATTAGCACCACATCCCATAAGGAAACACACAAAAAGAAAGGGAACGGGGTAAAATTGCCCCAAGGACTTTTAAGGTGCTTAAATAATGAGGAGGGTAAAGTAAAGAAGCATATATGCAGAGTCTAACCATACAAAAGTTTATTTATTTAATAGGATTTAATACAAAATCACAAAAGTTTAAAACAGGTCTCTCAATATCCATATCAGGCTTTACAAAAACAGTGAGCAAAAAACAATTAATAGCACTCGACATGTTTCGCTCAGTTTACCAGCTTCATCAGGAGTTCTGTGCGAACTACATGCAATGTCTCTGGTGTGCGATATGAGCCATGGATTTGTATAGCTTAAATTGCACTGAATTCGCACAAAACTGGTGCTGGACCTTTTTTTTTTTTGTCTGCACCAGAATTGGATTTCATGGGTGATCCGATTCTGCAAATAGCACTGTGTTTTGGAAACTGATTGGGGGGGGGGGGGGGGGGGTGTCGTCGTTAACATACACTCCGCAATCAGTTCATATGGACAGGTTGCAATGTAGATGTGATGCCGAATCTGCAGTGAATTCGAACCGCATCTAGTGTGAACCTCGGCTAAGAGAATGGATTGCAGTCAGCTAGGGGGAAAAAAAAAAAAAAAAAAACCCACCCCCCAAGTATACTGAGGATAGGTTTTTAAGAAATTCAATTAAATATACCAATATCTAGAAAAAGTAAGGAGTCTGGGCACCATGAACATGTAATTAGAGATGCACTAAAATTTTGGCTTAAAAATAGTGTAATCGCCATTCAACTGATGAGAGGAAAAAGGTGCAGATAATGGCACAGAAAACACGCGATTTTGCAGCAAATTCACTGGTTTTACTGTGCTTATGTTGTGTTTTTCATAGGTCATTAACTCAAAAACTAACAAAAAAAGTGTAACAGGTGCGTTAATGATGCATTCTTGCTGCGTTTTCAATGCATTTCAACTGAGAGGTGCATACTGATAAGATCACTCAGTGTCTTCAGTAGTTAACATCAATCATGCTCATAATTCTTCCTCTCTGTTAGGAGGGGCCCAAGGACGGAGCCTTGGGGTACCACATTCTTGCACTATACCTCTTCCCTGGGCTAGTTGATAACCTCCCATGGCTTCCAATACCACCTCTATGCAGATGACACCTAGATCTATCACCCCACTCCTCAACTCATCCCCTCGACATCCTCCCGGATCTCAAACTTACTGAGTGACATATCAGTATGGATGTCACATCTCTTTCTCAAACTCAATCTAAAACTGAGCTTGGTATATTTCCTCCATCCCACCCCACCATTGGTCCCTCCACACATGCCAGGATCCTGGGTATAATCCTTCACTCTGACCTCTCCTTCAGCCCCCACATCCAATCATTGGCTAAATCCTGCCATCTAAACACCAGAATTCAACCCTTCATGACTGACACCAAAGAGCAAATTATTCACTCCTTGATTATTTCCCATCTTGACTACTGCAACTCTCTCCTTAATGGCCTACCCTTACGCAGGCCATCCCCCCCTTCAGTCTATTACGAATGCTGCTAGACTAATACACCTCACTAACTAAGCCCCTCTCTGGCAATCCCTTCACTGGCTTCCCCTACCCCATCGTATAAAATTCAAAATGCTAAACACAACATACAAGGCCATCCACAATATCGCCCCCATCTACATCACCAACCTCATCTGCAGATACCGCCCAAATCATCCCCTCCGCTCCTCCCAGGACCTCCTGCTCTCTAGCTCCCTTGTTACCTCCTCCCATGCTCGCCTTCAGGACTTCTCCAGAGCCTCTCCCATCCTCTGGAACTCCCTGTCCCAGTATAACCGATCAGCTCCTAACCTGTCCACCTTTAGGAGATAGCCGAAAACTCAATTATTCAGGGAACAACAACAATGGACACCTAACAACTGTCCCAGAGCCATCCCCATCAAATCATTCCCCTCAACTATTACCTTTTGTACCACCACCCCCTCCCTAGAATGTAAGCTCTACGAGCCGGGCCCTCCTGTATTGAACTGTACTGTAATTGTGCTGTCCCCCCTCTACATTGTAAAGCGCTGCATAAACTGTTGGCGCTATATAAATTGTGTATAATAATAAATTAATAATTGAGATATTCCTGTTAATATTTTAGGCTACAATTGCCTGTGCTTTGGACCAGTTTGTATACCAGCTGTATATCACCATCTCAAGATCGGTTTCAAGTGCCAACTGTACTACCAAAACTAAAAATGTATGTAAACCAACAATTATTATACACGATTTATAAAAGCACCTTTTGGTCTGTTAAAATATCCAACTGTAAGCATTTTGCTATACATGTTCGATAAAGCTACATTCATATCGACAATTAGGGCTGGTGTGAATTGTAGCAATAGAAATCTTTTGTTAAAGTGATTGTAAAGTCTCGCAATATAAAACAAAAAAAACAACAACAAAAAAAAGGTGGAAGGAGCTTCTGGCTCCTCCCTCCTGATGGGAACCCCCATTGACCAGCAGCTTGCTATGGGTGTACCCGAGCTGCAGCTCCATGTGTTCATTCAGACACGCAGCTGCAGTTCGGCCCCGCCCCCTCTCCTGATTGCCTAATTGACTGCCGCGGAAGCCAATGGTGCCGTGGCTGTGTCCGTCAGGAGAGTCCTGGACGGCTGAGGGAATCGTGGACATCGCTGGATAGAGAAGAGGCTCAGGGTATGTGTTGGAGGATTCTGGGGGCTCCTACACAAGTTTTTTTTTTTTTTATCAAACCTTTTGCCTTTACAACTCCATTAACTCCGGCCATACATGGTTCAAGATTCAAACCATTAATGAGCAGGCTGAATGTACCAAGTTGATCGATCAACTTGGGTACAACCAGCCTGACAGATTCTCTCGCGATTATCACTGTCTACTCCAGGCGGGGACAGCCCATGGTTGCAGGAAAGAAATTTGCACCGTGTATGTCTGCTCCACTTATACTGAGCACACAGCCTGCTTTCTTCTATGGGTGATAGGAAGGAAACTGACCATCTCATCCGCCAGACAGCTGGAAATCCCCTTTCCATCTGTTTTTAGCGGTCAGGATCGGATGTCTGCGGGTGTCAATGGACATGCCTGTTGACATGGGCCTCCCTACAGAAGGCAGTCAAACTAGGGTGCAGCCACCGGCCCCGGTCACTATAATGACAGGTCGCCGGCGGCCTTGGCCATTCTTGGCTCTCTGCACAGCCAGTGATCATTGCAAATAAATTGCTGGCTGTGAAGAGAATAGCTACAACTATGTAGTATATGGGTCTGTATAAGAATTCAATATTTGTAGACCCTAATATTTCTTGTTACCTATAGCAACCACTCTGCTTCCAACTGTTTCTCTAGTCCAGGTTTAAAAATAAAAACAAGGAAAATGCACAAGAAATTGATAGCACAGGTAGAGATTCTCTAAATATCCCCTATGAGGCAGTTCCCGATGGTAATTCCCCTATACATATCCCTACCCATATATGAGTGCTGGCACCTCCCACCATGCACTACTGTATATGACCAGCCTAAAAATGTGACAGATGTCTGAGAGTTACACTGAAGGAAATAATTTTCCCTCCAAGCAATCACCTGACAGAGTCGGCAAATGAATCACTTTATCTTTAGACTTCCAACACATAAAACCAGAGTTATTCTGCAGCCACATATCCTACGAGTAGATCATGGAATGTATACTTCTGCTATTGATTAAAAGGCCAAGTTCACCTTTCTAATAAGTTTACAGTGGAGTCAAGGGGCCCCAGTAGCTGGAAAACCATTGTACAGCTCAGGTCTTGCAGAGGGTTTTGCCCAGCGTGGGGAAAAAAAGCACAGCTTTGCATGCGTTCCTACACTTGGTGTGAACAAATGTGCAAGCTTTAGAGGGATATACCTGTAGACCAGAGAAGCCTCATCATAACTCCTATTCAGACATCTGCCCCATCCTGCACGGAGGTTGGAATGTGGGGACTGAAGCAACCTACCAGCATCACAGAGCACTTTCCCTTTTTCACACAACTGTAAGCACAGTGTGCTCTTCCCTCCCTCACCACAGTGATGTCAGGGGGGGAGGAGTCATTCACCAAGTCCTGCATAGAAGCCAGGACGTGAGGTCCACTGAGCATGCCCAACAGCATCACGGGAACAAGCCTTTTCCTCTTTCACGCAAACAGTCCACTTCTCCTTCCCTTTATCATGGTGACCAACGCTTTAACACGGGGAGGGAGTGCACACTGCACCTGTGTATTTGTTTGAATAAGGGAGATTGCTCATTCCTGCGATTCAGGGGGTGCATGCAATGGACTTCAAGCCTAGTACATACGCGGGCCAAAAGCTGGGTGACATCGGCCAGTTCAATAAAAAACAACCAACATTCAGCCCATGTGGCTGGTAGCTGGTCCATCAGAAGCAGGCCAAACAATCGACTTCTGACGGATGAGCATGCTGGAAGACCAGCAGCCAACTGGCTAACGATCAGCGCTCTCAGCCAATGAATCCAGCAATACAATTACATGCACCAACATCCTTGTTATCTTGTGAGTTTTATTTATATTTGGAACAATGTACTACTATTGCTGCACTTAGGGGGCGCTGCTCTCTCGTTTTCTTTCTTACATCTTTTGGGAATGCAAAAAAAAAAAAAAAAAATTCAAATATGAAGGCAATAGGAAATTTTTGCTTCTACCATCTCGGGTAACGTATACACCTCACCCTTTTTTATTACCCATTATTCACACCTATCTCAGGGGGTTTCTATCCCTCACATGACTAAAATCACACCATTATTGTGGCCATACACTGGCTTATCGCCTTCCATTGGAAATCCCCTTCAGTTCCAACCACCCAATTGAAAAAGTGATTAAAGCCCCGGAAGAATTTACCCACTTCCTGAACAGAGCATTTTTTTTTTGCGATTCGGCACTGCGTCGCTTTAGCTGACAATTGCGCGGTCGTGCGATGTTGTAACCAAACAAAATTGACATTTTTTTTCCCCCACAAATAGAGCTTTCTTTTGGTGGTTTTTTGATCACCTCTGCGGTTTTTATTTTTTGTGCTGGAAAAAAAAGCTATATTTTTTACTTACTTACCAAAAATATATATAAAAAAAAAAACAAATATTTCTCCTCAGGTTAGGTCGATGTGTATTCTTCTACATTTATCTTAAAAAAATATCGCAATAAGCACATATTGATCAGTTTGCGCAAAAGTTATAGCATCTACAAAACAGGGGATAATTTAATGGCATTTAAAAAAAATATATATATAATATAATATATATATAGTTTTTTTATGGCAACTGCGACATTAAGGCGGACATATCGGACACTATTTTGGGACCATTGTCATTTATACAGCGATCAGTGCTATAAAAATGCACTGATTACTGTGTAGATGACACTAGCAGGGAAGGGGATAAACACTAAAGGGCGATCAAGAGGTTAAGTGTGTCCTAGGGAGTGATTCTAACTGTGGGGGGGGGGGGGGGAGATGGGCTACCGCTGACATGACATTGATCACTGCTCCCAATCACAGGGAACAGTGATCTCTGTCATGTCACTAGGCAGAACAGGTAAATGCCTTGTTTACATAGGCATCTCCCAGTTCTACCTCTCCACACCGCAATCGCAGGCCGCCGGCAAACAGAGTTCCCGGGACTCGCGGGCACACTCCCGCAGCGGACGTGCCAAATAGGTGGCAAATTTAAAGGGACGTGGTTTGTACTGTGTAAAACAACCCAGCTCAACATTTCCTTTTTTCTAATTTTGTATCTTCCTCTCCCATCTACAATGCATTTTTCTTAAAGTGGATGTAAACCGGAAATTTTTTTTTTTTTTTAAATCATACTGTAGAGCAGTGGTTCTCAACCTCCCTAGTGCCGTGACCCCTTGATAAAATTTCCCAAGTTGTGGAGACCCCTAATCATAAAATTATTTTCATAGCGTGGGTTATCAGCACCCAAGGCAAGACAAGTCATTTGCGCCCCTAACTCCCTTCCACTTGTACTAGTATTAAAACCCCTTATCGTACATTTTAGGATGTATCACTCTTTCTCTTCTCCTTTCCTTCCCTTTTACCTCTATCCTAATCTTGATTTTTTCCCCCCATCCCTCCCTTTTTCTTTGTTCCGCCCCCCTCTATTCCTCTCCCTTCCATGTATTCTTTATTTTTATTCCTTCTCTTACTCCGTGGTGGTGGTGGTGGTGGTGGTGGTGGTGGTGGTGGTGGTGGGGGGGATGGGATGAGTGGCAGTGCTGGCAGGGAGTTCTGATCAGCCAACTTAGGTGATCTTGATCAAGGTCATCTGCTGGTCTGAGAACTGTAGTGGGGACTTTTAATGGCAACTATAATCACAGGTAGTGTTACTCACTGCGTCTCCGGCTTCACTGTGTCTCCAACTTTGTGGTGTCTCGTAGCAGTGACACCTATGCTGAAATCAGGAGATAGGGTCTCCTTCAGCCCCTCCCACTTTACATTCCTCACTAGTCAGCTGACCTCTAGTCTCTGCCCCCAGCCTTGCGGTGAACTGAATGGACGGCTGCGAAGAGGCTGAGTGACAGCTCAGGGACAGCCCTGCTGGGTGGCCGCAAAAAGGCTGGGAGAGCAGTGCGGGCTTCAGGAACAGCCAAGGATTTGGTGACCCCTGGCAAATCATCATTTGACCCCCGAGGGGGTCCCGACCCCCAGGTTGAGAACCACTGCTGTAGAGTATAAGATTTCCTATCATTTGAGCCCAGTCTTGCCACACAGAGTTAATCCATCTCTGATCAATGCTCTTTTATTGTTCAGCGAGACAAATCTTGAAAAACTTGACAAAAACTTTGTCAAATCCTCCCCCTTGCTGTGAGTGACAGGTGATTTACATATCTCGTGCACTAGCCTAAGACACAGGCATTATTTTTTAATTCCCCCCCCCCCCCCCCCCCCCCGACTCCTTTCTTCAGCAGCTCTGCCAGGATTGGATGTTCCACACATCAGCATGATTTGGCATGCTGAAGTCATGTGGTTACTTTCCTGTCTTTTCACTGGATGTTAGAGATCATAGCAGAAGTTCAGTGTAAGAAATACACAGGAGAAAATATATATTGACAAGGGGAGTGTAGAGGTGGGCGGGGAGTATGACATCACGACTCCACCCACCGAGCTCCAGACAACAGACCCGCCCACAGAATATGCAATTTTTCGGCTCTCATAACAGACAGAGGGGAGACATTTGACAGGTAAAGATACATGCAGGAGGCATGTATATACTTATAGATAACCCCTATGGCAGTAGTTTAGAAAGGATGACATTGGGTTTACATCCACTTTAATGTAACATATTTACTTGTACCACCATATTATACCAAATAAAAAGTTTTTAAACAAATCCCATAGTTCAGGGATATGCAAATAGCGGACCTCCAGCTGTTGCGGGACTACAAGTCCCATGAGGCATTGCAAGACTGACAGCCACAAGCATGACACCCAGAGGCAGAGGCATGATGGGAGTTGTAGTTATACAACAGCTGGAGGTCCGCTAATTGCATATGCCTGCCATAGTTCATAGTCAAGCTCTGAGGCGGGGAAGGAAGGGTGGCTACTTTCCTGCATACATATTGTGGGAAAATGGTAAAGCAACAGAGTCACCCTCCAATTTAGAGGCGGCAGAGAGCAACCGAAGGATATACTAGAATACTAAAATAGAATTTTTTGCAATTTTGCAAAAGGGTCAGGGACTTTCTTTTCCGCATTTTCCATGCGTAGGACAGCACAATGAAACCAATGGGCTGCCTTACAAGGGGAGGTGCAGGAACGGCGCACATTGTCGCACTTTCATTGTGTAAATCACAGCCTTAGGCTGGGTCCACACCACTGCGAATTGGACGCAGGATCCCCACATCCAATTCGCAATAGCAGGAGATTTTGACTGGCTCTCTATGGAGCCGCTTCACATATCTCTGCAGCGGGTGTGCTGCGTTTTGCAAAAAAAAACAAAAACAAAAAAAAAAAAACACTGTGCGTCTTTTGGTCCGTTTCAGGTGCAAATTTAGCCCAAAATTCGGGCTGAAATCAGACCTGTAACAGGGAACCAGCACACATCGGACCCCTGCTGCGAGACGGATCTGTCTTCGGTGTGAACCAAGCCTTACTCCTAAGCAGGCTTCCACCACACAAAAATACACTCTAGGACTCCTCACTTCTCTCACTGAGCTGTGTTCTTATTCCAGGTCAAAACCGCAGCCAGCAAACCAGCATTTCTCGGAGAGTGGTCAACCAATGACATTACTCTGTGTAAAGAATTTACTGAAAATCTGTGCGTTAATACGTAAACTTGTCAAATATGACTAGTTATAGGTCATGTGAGCCAATGGATGACACATGACCACAAGTACAAACTGACCACAAGCGTCTCTCTAGAGGGTCAATTACACAACCTTTTGTAACTTATCAAACTGAGCCATCAAGGCAACACTTTAGAAAGTGCTAAAGCACGGGAATCTGCCTTTGATGATATTAAGATAAGTAGTGCTCATGAAATACATTATAAAAGACACCCAGCTAGCTTGCACTTGTGAGCTTAATAGCAATGGTTCCCAATATTGGAGAATGTGCCAGGGCATTTAAGGATACAGAAGACATTTTCAGGAATGGCGCCACCTAGTGTCACTGGTTGCTGAAACACAGGCAGTCAGGCTGCACTACATCATTGGTTGTTGTGGTGCTTGCAGCTGTCCTGCCTGCACTATGGAGTCCTATAATGCTGTATGGATCAACCATCTGCATTCTAACCAACAGCACTTGTTAGGTGAAGGGGTGAAAAAAAAAAAGTATGTAAAAGCAAACATATACTGAAGAGGTAACTGGGCTCAGAAATACTGTCATGCTGCGTACACACGGATTTTCCAATGGGAAATGTTGGATGTGAGCTTGTTGTCGGAAAGTCCGACCGTGTGTACGCTTCATCAAACATTTGCTGTCAGACTTTCCGCCAACAAATGTTTATAAGCAGGTTCCCAAATTTCCCCCCCCCAACAAAACTTTGTTGCCGGAAAATCCGATCGTGCGTACACAAGTCCGTCGCACAAAAGTTCACGCATGCTCAGAATCTAGCAGAAGGAGCCGCACTGGCTGTTGAACTTCCTTTTTCTCAGCTTGTCGTACTTCACCACGTTCCTACGTTCTGAATTGTTGGCCAACATTTGTGTGACTGTGTGTATACAAGACAAGTTTGAGCCAACAACCTTCGGACAAAAATCTACCGTTTTGTTGGCTTTAAGTCCGATCGTATATGCGCGGCATTACACTCCAGTACCCATGTCTGTGTTCTTCAGCCCATTAAACACAATTCACAGTACACGATGCCATTAGTAGCAATGCCCCTACTGTGCCTTCTATTCCACCCCATTCTCAGGCCCACAGATTTTCAAAAGGAATGCTGTACACAAATTTCTGACACCTTCAGTTCACTGACTGACTTGGGGAGGGGGTTGGAGTAAAAGTTGGCTGCTGAAGAGGTATGCAAGAGACACAGCGGCTGTACGGGCATATCTGCATGTGCAGGAACAGCTGCAGTAGCCCAAACGCAGAATGCGTGTTCAAGGCAGTGCAGCCGCTCCTGTATTGGATGTCAAATTTTGACATGCAGCCGCTGCATCCACCTCCATAGGCTACCTACAGACAGCTCAGGGCAGATACAGATGTCAAAACAAAAAAAAGGTAGTCTGCATACAGTATGGGTGAAAGCGCCTGTCTCAACTAGATCCTAATCTTAAAACAATAACAACCGCCCCATTCCACACTAAACAACATCATCCCCTAATATTACCTAAAAACCCAAACAACCTATATAATATGAAGCCCAAAATAAGCTACATAGCACGGCATTAAAGACTTGCATGCAAGGACTGGAATTCTCTCCCTACACTGCATGCATCAATAGAAACACACAGCCCCATAGACTTGGATGGCAAGGCACTCTTCTGCTCCTCCCTCTTTCAAGCCAACAGACTGGCTGAAGACTACACTGTCCACTGTTAGTGCTTTCCTTTTAAAGAAATTGTAAAGTCTGTTTTTTTAGGGGAAAAAAAATGTTATACTTACCTACTCTACTCTACAGCCCCATTCCTCCTCTTCTCAGGTTCCTCTTCTGTGCTCCTGACCCCTCCCTCCTGTTTGGTGCCCCCACAGCCAGCAGCTTGCTATGGGGGCACCGGAGCCAAGTCCATTCAGACACGGAGCCCTGACCCAGCCCCATCCCCTCTCTCCCCCCCAATTGGCTAGCTGACTTTAACAGTAGTGGGAGCCAATGGCACCACTGCTGTGTCTCAGCCAATCAGCAAGGAGAACCTCAGATGGCTGAGACACCCATGGATATGGCTGAACAGAGAGGGACCTCAGGTACGTAGGGGGGGGGGGGGGCTGCTGCACGCGGAAGGCTTTTTATCTTAATGCATTAGGATTAAAAAAAAAAAAAAAAAAACACACAACAATCCTCCCTGCAATCCTCTGGAACACATCACAGGTCCCAGAAAATGGCCCGACCATTGAGGCAACGCAACTCGCGTATGTGCACCGGGCTGTGGAGCCGCAAGCTGTCACAGCCGGGTGCCCACGCTTGTAATGCCGGTGCCAGGAATAGGCCAGGGGGAGACCTGAGGGTTCGGGCAGCCACATCGCTGGATAGGTGAATGTTTAATTAAAGTTAGCAGCTACACTTTTTTTGTAGCTGCCGACTTTTAATAGAAGACAAAAACAGCTGGAACTCCACTTTAGGTGCAAGAGACAACTACTCTACACCTGTTGAAAAGGGAAAAATAGACTAAAAAAAAAAAAAAAAAAAAAAAAAATATTCGACAAATTACAAGAGACTGTAGCAATTATCACTAGGTACAATTTGTGTTTAAAGCGGAGTTCCACACAAAAATGGAGCTTCCGCTTTTCAGAACCCTCCCCCCCTCCGGTGTCACATTTGGCACCTTTCAGGGGGGAGGGGGGTGCAGATACCTGTCTAAGACAGGTATTTGCACCGACTTCCAGCATAGACTCCCATGGGAGTCTATGCCTCTTCCCGTCCCGACCGCGCTGTCTGCTGGGAACACACAGCTCCCAGGACAGAGCGGGGACCACTAGGGACGCGCAGCGCGACTCGCGCATGCGCAGTAGGGAACCGTGAAGTGAAGCCGCAACGCTTCACTTCCTGATTCCCTCACCTAGGATGGTGGCGGCAGCTGCCGAGAACCGAGCGGGTTCTCGGCGTCCCCTGCCGACATCGCTGGACCCTGGGACAGGTAAGTGGCCATGTATTAAAAGTCAGCAGCTGCAGTATTTGTAGCTGCTGGCTTTTAATTTTTTTTTTTTTTGGCGGTGTGGGTGAACCCCCGCTTTAATCGCCTGCATTCATGATGATTTGTAGCATGATTTAATGGCTGCTACAAGCTCACCTGTATGACAGGCCCTAATGATTCTGAACCATTAAACACACTGATTTAACACGATTTATTAAGCTACATAAAAGCCAGCATTGCTTTAGATTTATTGGCCCTTTAGGGCTCACGTCAGCACAGGCAATTTACATGCATTATTAAAACCTAAAATAATGTCCACAGGTGCTTCCAAGTACATGGATCTCTTCTATTACCTTTGTTCCATTAATTTAAATGAGTCTTCAAGCACCAATGTTTATTACAACCAAAGAGGTTCTTAGAATCCCCCCCACAACTAAGAGTACAAACTCCTCAGAATAGATTGGTGATGCAGGAGTCTGTTATATTTCCCATCAGTATTTTACACCTTATGGAAAACTTCCACTGCAGTGTAAGGTATAGGTCCAGAGGGTCCGCTGTGGGTCCCCTGGGGAGATCTTGCCGTTATGGGAAGCAATTTTAATAGAAATTCAGCTTTAAATCTTTTGGCTATGTCTGTAAGGCCCATAGCTGCCAAAAAAATAAGGACTGTCGAATGACGGCCACAGCGCAGACCTGCATTCCCGGGAGGCAGTCATATGACGGCCTCCCCTGTGCACGCTCTGCAGAGCGTGCGCCGGGCGCGCTGTGATCACCAAGTCACTGAGACTCGGCTGATCACCGATCCGAGTAAAGGGCCGTTCCCGGCCCCTTACCATGTGATCAGCTGTCAGCCAATGACAGCTGATCACATGATGTAAACAAAAGATCGGTAATCTTTTTTTTTTTTTTACTCACGCTGACAGCGCGAGTAGAAAAAAAAAAGCCGATCACCGGCTCACATGTCAGGGACATCGGTCCCGAAGTGGAAGAGGCACATCTGCCTCATCAGTGCCACCTATCAATGCCAACAAGTGCCCATCACTGCCACCCATCAGTGCCTATCACTGCCGCCTCATCAGCGTACATCAATGAAGGAGAAAAATTACCCGTTTTAAATTTTTTATAACAAAATATAAAAAAAAAAAAAATTTTTTTTTTTTTTTTTAAATTCAGTTTACATTTTAACAAAAAGTAAAAACCGCAGAGGTGATCAAATACCACCAAAAGAAAGCTCAATTTGTGCTGAAAAAATGATAAAAATTTCATTTGGGTACAATGTTATATGACCGCGCAATTGTCATTCAAAGTGCGTCAGCGCTGAAAGCTGAAAATTGGTCTGGATAGGAGGGGGGTTTAAGTGCCCGGTAAGCAAGTGGTTAAAAGGGCTAAACTTGTTTGTGTAAAAAAAAAAAAAAAAGTCAGCAGCTACAAATACTGCAGCTGCTGACTTTTAATTGGACACTTACCTGTCCCTGGGTCCAGCGATGTGGGGGATCGAAGCCCCGCTCCTCTCCCCCTGTTCAGCGGCGCCGGCATTGCAACTGTGGGCGCCGAGCTGTGGCTTCACAGCCTGGCACCCACTGCGCATGCGCGAGCGGCGCGCTGTGATTGGCCGCTCAGTCACCTGGGACCTGTAATGGGTCCCAGATGATTGACAGGAGGGAGGGAGCAGAGCGGAGCCCTTCCTGTGCCGAGGGGGAAGTGATGTTACCAGCCCAGGGACTGAAAGAGACAGACTATAAAAGGGACCCCCTAGCAACAGGCATTTAGAAGTAAAAAAAAAAAAAAAAAAATTCCAAATGTTTTTTTTTTTTAGGCACAGTCATGGATTTATTTTTTTTTTTTTTTTAGGGTGGAACACCACTTTAAAGTCTAAATCTTTTTCTGACACTTGTTAAAGTTAAAATCAATATTTTTGCTAGAAAATTACTTGGAGCCCCCAAACGTTTATATATATATTTTAGCAGAGACCCTAAGGAATAAAATGTCAATTGCTGCCATATTTTATGTCACACTGTATTTGTCCAGCGGTCTTTCAAACACAATTTTTGGGGGTTAAAAAAAAATACACTTCAATGATTAAAAAAAAAAAAAAAAAAAAAAACAAACGAAACCGTAGTTAGCCCAATTTTTTTTGTTTCAATGTGAAAAGCGATGTTACGCCGTGAGAATCGTGATCCATCTTGTAAGCATAAAAATTGTGATTCTCATTTTAGCCAGAATCGTCCAGCTAAATGAGATCATGCCGGGAACTCAAGAACCAAAAAAAGTGTACAGGGGCAGTATAATGTGCCGTTTTAGCGCTGCTCACCATTTACCCCCATCCAATGCGACATTTACACCAAAGGAAATTCCCCCCCCCCCCCCCCCGCACAGGGCTGCTTTGCTGTGGTGTAAACAATTGTTTTCTATGTGCCTGGATTGATCCAAAGCAGATTAACCCAGGTCATCGCACAGTGTGTGAACCAGCCCTTAAAACTGTACTATTTGAATTTGCCTATAATTATTTGGAAGATTTGATTACTACATTTTGTAACAATCGGCATTTTATTCTCTAGGGTCTCTGTCAATAAAAAAAAAAAAAAAAATTATTATTTTATTTTTTTTATTTATATAGTGATTGTTACAATATTTTATGATACACTGTATTTGTAGGAAAAAATACACTTTAATAAATAAAAACACTAAACAGTAAAGTTAGACCAATTTTTTTTGTATAATATGAAAGATGTTACGCCGTGAAAGAATCATGAACTTTATTATTTAGTATCTTATTCTAATATATAAACACACCCTAGTGAGGGGGTTAGAGAGAAATACATGTTTTTATTGTAAATATTGGCTCATTTTCGTGTGCACCAAGTCCTTACACAAGTTTTATTGTTGTGCGAGCCGCACTAAATCACTTTTATAGTGCCATGTGACACTTTCTAATCACAGCCGTCACCAAAACAAACAATAACTTATGCCAATGTTATGGTTTTAAAATGTACACCATTACTATAGTAAGGGAGAGCGAGCATTGCAAGATAGAGAGACGAATGTGTATGGAAATCACCACCATGCAACAATTTAAATAATGATTTCCCGCATAAACCGCAAAATAAACCTGCTTACACAAATTGGGTACATTTTATTTCCGTGGCCCGCTTGTTCCCCACCCCCATTAATCAATGTTGTGTGCCACATTCACCAATGTTAAATCTTTGTTTATAAGATTAATACATTAAAAAAAAAAAAAAAAAAAAAAAACACAAGCACACACACACACACACACACACACACACACACACACACACGAAAAGTGTGCCAACTATAGTTGACCAGCTCTGCCTTCTCCTCGGCTGTCAAATCAGCTCAGTTCTAGGCCAAACATGGCATGCTGGGACTTGTAGTGTACCAGAAATATCTGTTTTTTTTACCCAACAATGCATGATGGGACCTATAGTTCAAGGGCCAACCCCCCTCACGCCAGCTCTTCTGGCCATGGGTTCCAGGTTCTGGCTAAACAATGCATGCTGGGACTTGTAGTTCACCAGAAACTCCTTACCAGCTGGCTAGCAAGGCATGCTGAGACTTTTACTTCCCGGACCAAAACCCACCTTCTTTCCAATCACCACACCTCCTCCCCCTACCTATCAAACAGTTAAGCGCTAGGCTAGTAATACATGCTGGGACTTCTAGTTCACTAGAAACGTCCAATTCCCAGCTGGCTAACAACGCATACTGGGATCTGTGGTTCACCAATCAACCCACCAACTTAGCTTAGTGTTCTATCAGGAAAGCATGCTGGGACTTGTGGTTCACAAAGGCCTCTTGCCAATCAGCAGCACACACGCATGATGAAAAGTGTGCTAATTGCTACATGCGTGCTAAATTATTACTTCCAACAAATTAAAACTGACATACTACAGTGAATTTGCTTCAACATGGTGGCATACCAGATGCCAGCATGCGCCAATTTGGGCGGAAATCTCAAGTTATTCTTCCCCTGGGACCATCCTAAAATTTTCACCTCTTTCCTGCTCCTCACAACCCCGGCCTATATCTTTGTCTGGTGCTCCTCACTACATTCTTACATCATTCTAGTAAAGGCGTTTGGTCGATTTTTAATGAGAATATTGGTGGTTAATTGTTCTGGCACACAAGAAGAAAAAAAATAAATAAAATCGCATTTATAGAAACCGTATAGCAATTGTGATTTGTCGCTGTTGGTGCAACACCACAAAAACGTATAACATTGGTAATTTTAGATTGTACGCTCTAACTAGCAGGGCCCTCTGGTTACCTCCAGTATTCTAACTACTGACGCTGTGCAAAATGTTGGTGCCACATAAATCCTGAAATAATAATATTTTATTATTAGAAAGGGAGACAATACTTAAAAAAAAAAAATGTACATTTATTAATGCATGCGTATAGAAACTGGCAGATTTTCTTCAGTGCACCAAAATTATTCACCCCCCAAACACAGTAATGAAGTGTTGTGTAGTGTTTTGCACTAAATAAAAGTGATACACATCAGTCTGCATGTAAAACTTGGTGCATTACTTTCTGTGCATAAATATTTCATTCCCTACAATGTGCTCTAATAAAAAGAGCCTTGATGTGACCAATGTCTCTCAATTGTTAGGCAATTCTAAACCAATACAGATACTCTGCAACTGCAGTAATGAAAATGCAGAGAGGCCACATAAAAGCGGCATCAAGAAAGCAGATTTCTGTTAGAGAGGGAACACAGAACAAACCACGGATGCACCTTTTTTCAAAGTTAAAATTGGCGCCTGGATCCTCAGCTAGCTAGAGCGACGACATCAGCAGCTTCAAGCCGATTGGTCACATGAGAACTCATTAGCCAGTGCCTAAGCTATATACATCGGGGGTGGAGAATGTATACAAATTCCAGAAAGACGTTTTGACAGCTCACCTATGCAGCAGAAGCAAATCTGAAGACTGACTGTTCACAAACTGTTTTATCCAGACAAATATATCCATGTAAACAAGCAATCATCCATGACAAGACCAATGCTGATTATCAGCACCATGATGGGAAAACTTCAGGAAAAAAAAACAAAACAAAAACACAACACTAAAAATTGTAGAGTCCTCATTTTGATACAGTAGTAACAATACAGAGCAAGACAAACATTAAAACACAAATGTAACAAAAGGAGGAGACCAATGTCTGCTGAGCACTACTGTCTGCACTACTGATATTGTATCATGTTCAAAGTGTGACTTTTCAAATACACATCCACGGATGAATATTAGAGACAAGCTTTCCTTGCCTACTTAAGACGCTTTGAACATAAACCAAATAAAATATAGGAAAACAAATACTGATCAAACCTCTAGACTCCATACAGCAATTGTCAAATTACAGAAAAATAAGGGTGCCCATTTATGAAACCGAACAGCAGTAATCCCAAAGATCGCCGCTGATCATAGTCCAGAAAACAGTTAAAAAGAAATGATCAGGAGAGAACATGTTCTCCGCACACAGAGAAGCTGTCATTGACTAACACAGAAACAACCAGTTTATGAAGCTGTGATCTCAGAAATCACACTCCCAGATTCTCCAGCTCAGGGGTGGAGAATTGGAGAGTGAAGAGAGAATGCTGGAGGACTTCCAACCTCAGGACCCCCACCAAGCCATCTCCTAGATATCTCCATCATCATCTCCTAGGATATCTCAATCATCATCTAGATATCTCCATCATCATCACCACCTAGATATCTCCATCATCATCTCCTAGGATATCTAAATCATCATCATCATCATCATCTCCTGGATATCTCCATCATCATCATCACCACCTAGATATCTCCATCATCATCACCACCTAGATATCTCCATCATCATCTCCTAGGATATCTAAATCATCATCATCATCATCATCTCCTGGATATTTCCATCATCATCATCATCTCCTGGATATTTCCATCATCATCATCTCCTAGATATCTCCATCATCATCATCTCCTAGATCAGTGTTTCTCAACTCCAGTCCTCAAGGCGCACCAACAGGTCATGTTTTCAGGATTTCCCTCAGATGAAAAGGCTGTGGTAATTACTAAGGCAGTGAAACTGATCAAATCACCTGTGCAAAATAGTGGAAATCCTGAAAACATGACCTGTTGGTGCGCCTTGAGGACTGGAGTTGAGAAACACTGTCCTAGATATCTCCATCATCATCATCTCCTAGATATCTCCATCATCATCATCATCTCCTAGATATCTCCATCATCATCATCATCATCATCTCCTTCATCATCATCTCCTAGATATCTCCATCATCATCATCTAGATATCTCCATCATCATCATCTAGATATCTCCATCATCATCTCCTAGATATCTCCATCATCATCACCTCCTAGATATCTCCATCATCATCATCATCTCCTAGATATCTCCATCATCATCATCTCCTAGATATCTCCATCATCATCATCATCATCATCTCCTAGATATCTCCATCATCATCATCATCTCCTAGATATCTCCATCATCATCATCATCATCTCCTAGATATCTCCATCATCATCATCATCATCTCCTAGATATCTCCATCATCATCATCATCTCCTAGATATCTCCATCATCATCATCTCCTAGATATCTCCATCATCATCATCATCTCCTAGATATCTCCATCATCATCATCATCATCTCCTAGATATCTCCATCATCATCATCATCATCTCCTAGATATCTCCATCATCATCATCATCTCCTAGATATCTCCATCATCATCATCATCATCTCCTAGATATCTCCATCATCATCATCATCATCATCTCCTAGATATCTCCATCATCATCATCATCATCATCTCCTAGATATCTCCATCATCATCATCATCATCATCTCCTAGATATCTCCATCATCATCATCATCATCATCTCCTAGATATCTCCATCATCATCATCATCTCCTAGATATCTCCATCATCATCATCATCTCCTAGATATCTCCATCATCATCATCATCTCCTAGATATCTCCATCATCATCATCATCATCATCTCCTAGATATCTCCATCATCATCATCATCATCTCCTAGATATCTCCATCATCATCTCCTAGATATCTCCATCATCATCATCTCCTAGATATCTCCATCATCATCATCATCATCATCTCCTAGATATCTCCATCATGTAGGGGGACAAATATTTTGTTACTAGGTGGGCAGTCTCCCCCCGGGAATGTTCGTGTACTGAACAGTAAATATGTATCACTGCTTAATTAAAAGCGGACATCTCATGTTTCAGTGAATTTCTGGTACTGTAATCTTGTTCTGTATCACAAGATTCCAGTATCAGGGGCCGGTCTCTACTGTTGGAAGTTTTTGTAGATCGCGTCACTCCTCCAAAAAGAGAAGCGATCTACAAAGCTTCATAAACTGGCATCCAGAGGAGAACGAACGATCTCCTTTAAGAATGCCGGAGAATGGAGCAGTGAAAAAAATTGTCACTGCTTCATAAAACTGACACCAAAACGTGAAGACTACATGAGAATTTAGTGATCAAATCATATAAGCTGAGGAATCAGATGCTGGGGAAAAAAAAAAGGAAAGGAAAAAGATCAGACAGGGGATGGAAATTGCACAGCCTCCCTAGACATGAACTTTCCCCTGCAATGGATCCTAACCTATACCAGAGAACAGAAAGGGGTGCCAAGCTCTGATTAGATTATACTTATTAAAATACAAACATCGAAATATGACAGCAGAAAAGGACAGAGTGCTCAATGTGTGTCCATTATTTTTATTAGAGGATAGATGCAGGTTTAGTGTAAAAGTGTTTACAATCACCTCCTGTTGATTGGCTCTCTACCTGTCTGTTCTAGGTATTCACTAATACTTTTAGACTTCCTTACTTTTGGATTAGCAGACATTGGGAGTTTATTTACAAAAGGCAAATCCACTTTGCACTACAAGTGCAGTTGCTGTAAATCTGAGGGGTAGATCTGAAATACGGGGAAGCTCTGCTGATTTTATCATCCAAATCATGTGCAAGCTAAAATGCTGTTTTTTTCTTTTCCTTGCATGTCCCCCTCGGATCTACAGCAAATTTACTTCCAAGTGCACTTTAAAGTTCAAACTGGATTTCCCTTTATGTAAATAAACCCCATTGTCCATCATTTTGACTATACTTCCAAGCCCCACAAGTATGCCTCACATAGCATTCTAAAAATACAGAAGAAAAAAAAAAAATTTTGTGCACAGATATAATCTGCCTGAAACACCACAGTTGCAGAGCAGATCAAGCCCTGGCTGTGTGCAGTCGATAAGACATGCAGCGTGTGCCACCACTAGGGGGAGAGCATGAGCTCCCATAGCTCCGACCCCGCCCACCTCCTCGCCTGTCCGATCAACGTTTAAGTCCTCCCACCCAAGCGCCGCTCACGCCCCCTTTGTCTCGGCGCCCCGCCCCCTCCTGTCTGTCTCTGATCCTCCTGCTGGGTAAACCCGCCATTTTTCTTTGTGGATTTTAAAAAGCGCCGAAGTGCATCGCTGGCTGGCGGGGAGGGGGGCGGCGGCTACATCTTCCCTGCCAATGTCCCTACAATACATCCCCGCCAATCACCCGTACACAGCTCTTCCCTCCACACCCAACATTCACAAATAAACATCCCCTGGAGTGCACGGCACCCGCTGCTGGGACCTGTAGTCCACCAATCATCTGTTTTAAGACTATCAATGCATGCTGGGACTTCTAGCCCAGACATTCCTAATCTGTCCAGCTGTCAAATCAGCTAAGAGCCGGGCCAGCAGTGCATGCTGGGACTTGTAGCTTGCTGCCTTCTTCCCAGATAGACTGACACTTGCAGTTCACCAAGGCTGCGACCTGTCCAATCAGCTCAGCGGTAGACTACCGGTGCATGCTGGGACTTGTGGTTCACATAGGATCGCATTCCTTGCAATGCATGCTGGGACTTGTGGTTCTCCTAGGATCGTATTCCCTGCAATGCATGCTGGGACTTGTGGTTCACAGAGGATCGCATTCCTTGCAATGCATGCTGGGACTTGTGGTAAACATAGGCTCGTATTCCCTGCAATGCATGCTGGGACTTGTGGTTCTCATAGGCTCGTATTCCCTGCAATGCATGCTGGGACTTGTGGTTCTCCTAGGCTCGTATTCCCTGCAATGCATGATGGGACTTGTGGTTCTCCTAGGATCGTATTCCCTGCAATGCATGCTGGGACTTGTGGTTCTCATAGGCTCGTATTCCCTGCAATGCATGCTGGGACTTGTGGTTCTCATAGGCTCGTATTCCCTGCAATGCATGCTGGGACTTGGGCTGCAGCCTGGCCAGTCCGCTTAGCGTTAAAACTGGCAGTGCATGCTCTGGGACTTGTAGTTCACCACTGCCGCCCAATCAGCTTGTTTGCTGGATGGCAATGCATGATGGGACACTTCTTTAACCGGCTCTGCCTTCTCCCCGGCTGTCAAATCAGCTCAGTTCTAGGCTGCTGGGACTTGTAGTTCACCGGAAATGCCCGATTCTTACCCAACAATGCATGCCGGGACCTACAGTGCAAAGGCCAAGTGTCCGGACCACTGCTTCCAAGCTCCGTTATCTCAGAAACCGGCCAAGCAATGCATGCTGGGAGTTAAACTGGAAACTCTGCCAGCTGGCTAGCAAGGCACGCTGGGACTTGTAGTTCAGACAAAAAGCAACCTTCTTTCCAATCAGTTATGTACCAGGCTAGCAATGCATGCTGGGACTTGTAGTTCACCTAAGGCACGCGATCTGCCCCATGCAAAACCATCAATGTATGCTGGGACTTGTGGTTCGCCAGAAAATGCCTTCTTTCCAGCTGGCTAACAATGCATGCTGGGACCTGCAGTTCGCCAATCAACCCACCCAATCAGCTCAGTGTAATATACTAGGAAAGCATGCTGGAACTTATGGTTCACCACACCCACCTCACCAGCTATCAAATCACTTACTGTACTAGGCTAGCAATGCATGTTCACCTAACAGGCCACATAACCAGCTCAGTGAAAACCCAGCAATGCATGCAGGGACTTGTAGTTCACCAACCCCCACCCAATCAGCTCACTGTTAAGACTACCAAGGCATGCTGGGACTTGTAGTTCCCGCCTTCTCCCCAATGACCCCCCCCCCCCCCCCAAGCTGTCAGGGCCGTCGGTTCCAGGCTTTAACTCAGTGCCAGGCTAACAATGCATGCTGGGATCTGTAGTTCACCAGCACAATGCCAGGCTAACACATGCTGGGTCTTGTAGTTAAACAACCAACTCAATCTGCTATTAGACTAGCAAGGCATGCTGGGACTTGTAGTTCCCGCCTCCTACCCAACTGACAGGGCCGCCGGTTCCAGGCTTTAACTCAGTGCCAGGCTAACAATGCCTGCCTGGGATCTGTAGTTCGCCAGCACAGGCTATGCTGGGACTTGTAGATCACAAACTCAATCAGCTCACTATTAGACTAGCAAGGCATGCTGGGACTTGTACTTCCCGCCTCCTACCCAATGATCACCCCCACCCCCAGCTGTTAGGGCCACCGGCTCCAGGCTCTCAGTGCCAGGCTAACAATGCATGCTGAGATCTGTAGTTCACCAGCACAGCCCATGCTGGGATCTGTAGTTCACCCCCCCCCCCCTTCACAGCTGTCAGGGCCGCCGGTTCCAGGCTCCATTAAAGCAGGGCATGCTGGGACCTGTAGTCCGCTGACCTGTATAATAAAAGTCTGTCTGGGGACTCCGGTACGTCCTGTAGCCGTAAAGCAGTGTGTAGGCCGCAGAGCCTGCCGGGACCTGTAGTTCCCCCTCCCTCTCGCACACTCACCGGTGTTGTAGACATGGAGCTCGTCCACGATGCCTTCGTTGCCTCCACCGAACACCACGATCAGCTCCTTAATGGCGACAGCCCGGTGTCCATGCCGGGGCCTAGGGACCGGGCCCGACCAGCCCACCACTCGCTTCCAGCGGGGCTGCAGGGCGGCCGAGGCGGGAGTGACGGCCGGGGTGGAAGCCATGCTGGCGGGGTGTGGGGTTGAGTCTTCTGGGTGGGTAACGTGTAGTAGGAGGAGGTGAGAGGGGGGGGGGGATGAGAGGCCTCCGGGCCGGGTATAAAATAAAAGCTGTGGGGGTGATAAAAGGAGAAAGGCGGGCTGCGGCCTAGCCGGCTCTCACTGAGGCGCTGATCCCTCCATGGGAGCCGCCATTTTATGACGGCGGCCGGAGAGAGAAAACAATCCGCCTGTGGAGTCCTTCCCGCCCCTCACTCCGGCTTGTGGAGCCCCGACAGCCCTCCGCTCCTCTCAGCCGGTCCGCCTCCTTCTCCGTCCTCTCCACTCCGCTCTTTTCTCTCAAAGCCGCCCGGGAGTCGCGGAGCTGAGGGAGTCCATGGGAGCCGCCATCTTGTGCCGTCCAAACAAACCAATAAAGGGAGAATCAAAGATGGCGGCGAGCGGGGCGACAACACACCGACACCAACCCGCCGGGATGGGGGAGGGGACAAAAAAAACCGGGAGGAGAGGGTGGAAGTAGTTACGTGACGGGGAGGGGGGGCGCCGGAACCGAGGAAGCGGCTGGCCCGCCGGTGATGGAGGAGGAAAGTGAAGGCTCCACCCCCGCCGCCACCGCTTATCTCCCTGAATCGGGCGGATCTGAGGGGAAAACCGGCCAAACGACCCGAAGCCGAGGAGCACCCGGGTGTGGGCGATTCAAAAACACTGAGCCGCCGGGGGAAATCGGTGAGCGAACACGGGATAGGGCACCGGAGCCTCTTTTCACGCCTCCCTGGGAGCCGCCATCTTGTCAGCGACCGCCTCCCGTCTTCCTCCTCCTCCGGAGACAATAAGATGGAGGCGGGGACTGCGCCGCGCGGTGTGCTGAGGGGAGAGAGAGAGGGGGCGGGGCGAAAAGGACGGACTGCGGCCTGTGTGTAAAAATCACCTTCTATACAACGGAGCTGACAGAAAATCTCCCAAATAAAATGTTACATGAATAAATATAATAAAACGAGAAAATAACATATAGATTTTAATATACAGCCATATGTAAGCCTGTGCAAAATCAACTCTGAGAGAAATATTCCTCCAAAAAAACGACATTGTTCCATTAATAAAATAAAATACTAAATAATTAAAAAAAGTTTTTTGTTTTTTTTACCACGGGTAAAAAAATAAAATAAAATGTTATATACACATATGTGTGTATGTATATATATATATATATATATATATATATATACACACACACACGCGCAGCATACATAAGCAAGTTTACCTATGATAGAACTGCTAAGAGTGGACCACCCCCCCCCCCCCCCAAAAAAACGAAATTGTGACACAAAAATTACACAATAAAGGAATAAAATATCAAACATAATGTTAATTATTTATTTTATTTATATATATATATATATATATATATATATATATATATATATATATATATATATATATATATATATATATATATATATATACAGTGTCTCACAAAAGTGAGTACACCCCTCACATTTCTGTAAATGTTCTATTTTATCTTTTCATGTGACAACACTGAAGAAATGACACTTTGCTACAATGTAAAGTAGTGAGTGTACAGCTTGTATAACAGTGTAAATTTGCTGTCCCCTCAAAATAACTCAACACACAGCCATTAATGTCTAAACCGCTGGCAACAAAAGTGAGTACACCCCTAAGTGAAAATGTCCAAATTGGGACCAATTAGCCATTTTCCCTCCCCGGTGTCATGTGACCCGATAGTGTTACAGGGTCTGAGGTGTGAATGGGGAGCAGGTGTGTTAAATTTGGTGTTATCGCTCTCACTCTCTTATACTGGTCACTGGGAGTTCAACATGGCACCTCATGCCAAAGAACTCTCTGAGGATATGAAAAAAAGAATTGTTGCTCTACATAAAGATGGCCTAGGCTATAAGAAGATTGCCAAGACCCTGAAACTGAGTTGCAGCACGGTGGCCAAGACCATACAGCGGTTTAACAGGACAGGTTCCACTCAGAACAGGCCTCGCCACGGTCGACCAAAGAAGTTGAGGTCACGTGCTCAGCGTCATATCCAGAGGTTGTCTTTGGGAAATAGATGTATGAGTGCTGCCAGCATTGCTGAAGAGGTTGAAGGGGTGGGGGGTCAGCCTGTCAGTGCTCAGACCATACGCGGCACACTGCATCAAATTGGTCTGCATGGCTGTCATGCCAGAAGGAAGCCTCTTCTAAAGATGATGCACAAGAAAGCCCGCAAAACAGTTTGCTGAAGACAAGCAGACTAAGGACATGGATTACTGAGACCAAGATAAACTTATTTGGTTCAGATGGTAACAAGCGTGTGTGGCGGCAACCAGGTGAGGAGTACAAAGACAAGTGTGTCTTGCCTACAATCAAGCATGGTGGTGGGAGTGTCATGGTCTGCATGAGTGCTGCCGGCACTGGGGAGTTACAGTTCATTGAGAGAACCATGAATGCCAACATGTACTGTGACATACTGAAGCAGAGCATGATCCCCTCCCTTCAGAGACTGGGCCGCAGGGCAGTATTCTAACATGATAACGACACCAAACACACCTCCAAGACCCCCACTGCCTTGCTAAAGAAGCTGAGGGTAAAGGTGATGGACTGGGCAAGCATGTCTACAGACCTTAATCTATTGAGCATCTGTGGAGCATCCTCAAACGAAAGGTGGAGGAGCGCAAGGTCTCGAACATCCACCAGCTCTGTGATGTCGTCATGGAGGAGTGGAAGAGGACTCCAGTGACAACCTGTGAAGCTCTGGTGAACTCCATGCCCAAGAGGGTTAAGGCAGTGCTGGAAAATAATGATGACCACACAAAATATTGACACTTTGGGCCCAATTTGGACATTTTCACTTAGGGGTGTACTCACTTTTGTTGCCAGCGGTTTAGACTGTGATAATCTGTGATAGTATAGAATACTGCAGGGAATTGTACATGGTGTGGTGGATGGAGCATTGTACTCCACCTCAGTCTGTGATAGTATAGAAGTGTGCAGGGAATTGTACACGGTGTGGTGTATGGAGCATTGTACTCGTCCACCTCAGTCTGTGATAGTATAGAATACTGCGGGGAATTGTACACGGTGTGGTGTATGGAGCATTGTACTCGTCCACCTCAGTCTGTGATAGTATAGAATACTGCGGGGAATTGTACACGGTGTGGTGTATGGAGCATTGTACTCGTCCACCTCAGTCTGTGATTGTATAGAATACTGCGGGGAATTGTACACGGTGTGGTGTATGGAGCATTGTACTCGTCCACCTCAGTCTGTGATAGTATAGAAGTGTGCGGGGAATTGTACACGGTGTGGTGTATGGAGCATTGTACTCGTCCACCTCAGTCTGTGATAGTATAGAAGTGTGCGGGGAATTGTACACGGTGTGGTGTATGGAGCATTGTACTCCTCCACCTCAGTCTGTGATTGTATAGAATACTGCGGGGAATTGTACACGGTGTGGTGTATGGAGCATTGTACTCGTCCACCTCAGTCTGTGATTGTATAGAATACTGCAGGGAATTGTACACGGTGTGGTGTATGGAGCATTGTACTCGTCCACCTCAGTCTGTGATAGTATAGAAGTGTGCGGGGAAATGTACACGGTGTAGTGTATGGAGCATTGTACTCCTCCACCTCAGTCTGTGATAGTATAGAAGTGTGTGGGGAATTGTACACGGTGTAGTGTATGGAGCATTGTACTCGTCCACCTCAGTCTGTGATAGTATAGAAGTGTGCGGGGAATTGTACACGGTGTAGTGTATGGAGCATTGTACTCGTCCACCTCAGTCTGTGATTGTATAGAATACTGCGGCGAATTGTACACGGTGTAGTGTATGGAGCATTGTACTCGTCCACCTCAGTCTGCCATAATGTGGAATTTTGGGGTGATTTGGATACTTTGGTGTCTATGAATCATTGTACTCCTCCACCTCTGCTAATATAGAATTGTGAGGTGATTTGTGCACTGTGTGGTGTATAGAGGATTGTATTTCTCCATCTCAGTCTATAATATTGTACTATGAGGTGATTTGTACCCTTGTGGTGTATGGAGCATTGTACTCCCCCACCTCAGTCTGCACACGCTCAGTGGTCTCAGCACTGAGCCGCTATTTGCGTTCTCTCATTGGCTGTTTCATGACGGGACGTTGGCAGGGAGACGCCGAAGAAGCTTTCCTGCGTGTGTGGGAGCCGCCATGTTGGAACGTAGCCGCACCCTCCACGTCTGGAACACAAACACAAGAAGTAGGAGGAAGACGACTCCATAGCCGCTTAGAAACCAATAACATGGCCAGCCACCGGTGCAGGCGGCTCATACGGCTATGTCAGTTGTGCGGCGCACCTTGGCCTCCAGTTTACAGTGCCAACAATACAGTGCTCTGTTATTTTATTGTTTATAACAGGCCACCATATCATGTTAACGGGCGCCAGCCGCCATCTTGTCGACCACTCCTCCCCCTCGCAGGAGGAAGACACAGTAATGGCGGCCGCTTCTTCCTGCGTGCCCGGATGTTGATTGGACTACAAAGGGAGAGGCGCTCGGCGCGACCAAAGCCTAGTCAGATTGTTGATACTTGAGCTGTAAAAACCCGCCAGCTCACACTTTCATGGCATTTCTCAGCCTCGCACGGCCATGACGCAGAAGGTTCGGCTTTATTTTGCCACCGCGCCACCTTTCTCCCAGTAACTGTCATGGCGCCTTCTCGGCAGGAGCGGCCGCCATCTTACAATCCAGTTCCCAGCAACTGTTGCTAAGGCTGCTGGCACGAGGTAAAGGACGTCGCCATTTTGGTGTGTCTACTCCTCCCCCTCACGTTTGTTTTGCGAGAGGCGGGAAACATGGCGGCCTCATTTACATAAATACGTCAGAAAGGGAGAGATGGAAATCGAGGCTTCTAGAAACACAAGTTCATTGAGTGCGAGGAGGAAACTTTTATGTTAGAATGTTGCATACATCGCTGGTTGATAATAAACCATGTCCCTGCTTCTCAGTCATATCCTGACAGGAATGACTGATACCTGAGGTAATATTAGGTGACCATTCACCTATACTCACTGATACCTGAGGTAATATTAGGTGACCATTCACCTATACTCACTGATAGCTGAGGTAATATTAGGTGACCATTCACCTATACTCACTGATACCTGAGGTAATATTAGGTGACCATTCACCTATACTCACTGATAGCTGAGGTAATATTAGGTGACCATTCACCTATACTCACTGATACCTGAGGTAATATTAGGTGACCATTCACCTATACTCACTGATACCTGAGGTAATAGGTGACAATTCACCTATACTCACTGATAGCTGAGGTAATATTAGGTGACCATTCACCTATACTCACTGATACCTGAGGTAATATTAGGTGACAATTCACCTATACTCACTGATACCTGAGGTAATATTAGGTGACAATTCACCTATACTCACTGAAGCTGAGGTAATAATCAGGATTCCCAGGCCAATTCACACCACAACATGGTGCGGGAACGGAAAATCTGCGTTCCATGTGCGTTTCCTGCACCATGTTTAACCACTTCAATGCCAGGCACTTAGACACCTTCCCGCCCAGGCCAATTTTCACCTTTCAGAGCTGTCGCAATTTGAATGACAATTGCGCGGTCATGCTACACTGTACCCAAACACATTTTTTTAATCATTTTGTTCCCAAAAATAGAGCTTTGTTTTGGTGGTATTTGATCACCTCTGTGGTTTTTATTTTTTGCGCAACAAATAAAAAAAGACCGAAAATTTTGAAAAAGAACACTTTTTTCTTTGTTTCTGTTAAAAATTTTTGTAAATAAGTACGTTTTCTTCTTCAGTGAGGGGCACTGATACAGCAGCACTGATGGGCACTCATAGGCGGCACTGATTGACACTCGTAGGTGGCACTGATGGGTACTTATGGGTGGCACTGATGGGTACTTATGGGTGGCACCGATGGACACTGATTGGTGGCACTGATGACACTAATGGGTGGCATTGCTGGGCATCACTGAAATATAATGGTGCCAATCAGTGCCCATTTGTGGGTACTGATTGGCACAGACTGGGCACATGTGGATGGCCATGGGGTACATACCTGGCCATCCACATGTTGTGTGGTCATCTGAGGGGGGGGGGGCTGCGCTGATAAACAATCAGTGCAGACCGCCCCTGTCAGGAGAGCCGCCGATCGCCTCTCTTCTCCTCGCGTCTGTCAGACACAAGTGAGGAAAAGTCAATCAACGGCTGTTCCTATTGACATCGTGATCAGCCGTGATTGGACACGGCTGATCACGTGGTAAAGAGCCTCCGCCGGAAGCTTTTTACCAAGATCGGTGGAGCGGTGTGTCAGACTGGCACACCGCCCCACCGATCGCCGTGATGCACGCCCCCACGGGCGCACTGCGGCATGTTATCCTGCTGGACGTCATATGACGCCCAGTCAGGATAACTGAACCACCGCCCGGCTGTCAATCTGTCGGCCGGGCGGAAAGTGGTTAACCACTTCTATTACCGCGCAAATTCCAGCACTTCTCTCCTGCAAAAAGAACCCCCAAACACTACATATCTTTTTTTTTTTTTTAGCAGAGACCCTAGGGATTAAAATGGCGGTCATTGCAACTTTTTATGTTATACGGTATTTGCGCAGCAATTTTTCAAACGCAGGGTTTTTTGGAAAAAAAAAAAAACTTTCACGAATAAGAACAAACCAGTAAAGGTAGCCCAATTTTTTTTGAAGAATGTGACAGATGATGTTACACCGAGTAAATAGATACCTAACATGTCACAGTTTAAAATTGCACACAGGCGTGGGATGGCGCCTAACTTCGGTATCTAAAAATCTCCATAGGTGACACTTTAAAAATGTTTTAGAGGTTACCAGGTTTAGCGTTACAGTGGAGGTCTAGCGCTAGAATTATTGCCCTCGCTCTAATGTTTGCAACAATACCTCACATGTGGTTTGAACATCCTTTACATATGTGGACGTGACCTACGTATGCGTTCGCTTCTGCATGCAGGGACGGGGGCACTTTAATTTTTTATTGTTTATTTTAGTTTACTACTTTTTTGTTTTTTGATCACCTTTATTCTTATTACAAGGAATGTAAACATCCCTTGTAATAGGACTAGTGCATGACAGATCCTCTTTATAGAGAGATGTGGGGTCCACAACTCTCCTCCAGGCTGAAAAGCATCAGATAGAAAAAAAAAAAAAAAAATGAACGATCTCAGGCTTTCCTGCCGAGTCAAAGGCATTGTTTACTTCCGCCGGCCCGGACGTGACATCATAACATGGCGCTCCGAGGGTCATAGAGACAGCCGGGGACCATCTGTCCCTCAGAAATCTCTATGGCTAATTTCCGCCGGCGGTGTATTGCTTCTTCAGCTCGTTGATCACACGCAACGCAGGGGGTCGCTTGATCGCTCTTACAGGTAGCAGGAGGGGGGACCCCCACCACCCCCGCTGCCTGTAAGAATGATCAAGCAACTGAACAGCCGCTGTGATTATTACGGTGAAGGAAATTGCCGGCTGAAAAAAAAAAAATGATATTTGAACGATGGCTGTATCTGCACCCATCATTCAGATATCACCACTGAAAGCACAGAACGTCACACGACGGCCTGCCGCATTGAAGTGGTTAAAAAAAAAATTAAAAAAAATATATATATATATATTTTGCAATCTGCCGCAGGTGTCAATACAATACTAATGATACGCCAAACACAGGTTGCAAGCCGTGCTTGATTGTACCGGATCGCATTGCAAACTGAATCCATCCACTGTAGCCAATCAGCGGCCAGGCTGAGCGGAGGAATAGATGTCGGGAGCGAGCAGCTGACTTTCGAGGGGTCAGGTAAGTAGAACGGGAGGGCTGGGGGCGGCGGTATTGTCAGAAGTTTTTTCACCTTAATGCATAGAATGCATTAAGGTGAAAAAAAATTTACCTTTACAATAAGGTGACCAGATTTTTAAAATGAAATCCGGGGACATTTTTTTTTTTTTTTTATTGGCAAATAGTAAACTATTTTATAAGCATATTTTCCTCAAATGATATATGCAGTGTATGTGGTATGTGTTTAAGGAATGATTGTATGATATATACGTTATTTCTGGAAATCATTTAATACCAGCTCCATAGCATTATTATACCAGCCCAACCGCAAAACATCATTATGTTCTGGTTCACAAAAGGGAAAACCATGCATTTTAAAGCACAGTTGAAGATTGTATTATAATCACCAGTGCCCATTAATGCAGCGTGTTCAGTGCCCATCAGCTCAATCTGTTCAGTGCCCATCAATGCAGCCTGTTCAGTGCCCATCAATGCAGCCTGTTCAGTGCCCATCAATGCAGCCTGTTCAGTGCCCATCAATGTAGCCTGTTCAGTGGCCATTAATGCAGCCTGTTCAGTGCCAATCAGCTCAGCCTATTCAGTGCCCATCAGATCAGCCTGCTCAGTGCCCATCAGATCGGACTGCTCAGTGCCCATCAGATCGGCCTGCTCAGTGCCCATCAGCTCAGCCTGTTCAGTGCCCATCAGCTCAGCCTGCTCAGTGCCCATCAGCTCAGCCTGCTCAGTGCCCATCAGATCAGCCTTACCTAGAGGAGAGAAGTTGGATTATGTAGAGCGGGGATCTCCTGTTTACCCCGAGCGGCCGCTGTCCTCAGACGAAGTCCCACCTCCTATGATAGATGTCACCAGTGTGCTGCCTATCATAGGAGCTGGCTAAGGAGGCAGGACTTCGTCTGACAGCTAGGTAAGCGGGACATCCCAACTCTGTATAATCTGGCAGCGCTTGCCCCTCCCCATCCGAGACAGACCAAGCTCCAGCAGGACTTAATGGAGGATAGGGGTGGCGCCGCCACACTGGATATTTCAAAGCCCTGGCAAATATAGAGATGGGTGACTCAGACATTCTAACCTGCAAAAATAATTTCAGAGAGGTTGCAAACTTAATTTAACACAACTAGAGGATGATCAAATGAAATGGAATCAGTATACAGAGGTTTACTTCTTCTAAAGGAAAATTAAAGGAGCACTCTAACCACCATAAGCACTTCAGTAATTTGATATGGTCATGGTGGTATGAGTCAGTATGTGCAATGTTTCTGCTTGAAACAGGTAGGAGGGCTGAGAGGGAGAGAAGTGGGACTGAGAGAGAGGGAGGCCTGAGAGAGAGAGAGAGAGGGGCTCAGAGAGAGAGGGTGGTGGATGGAGAGAGAGATAGGGGGAGGGTGATAGAGAGGGGGATGAGAGAGAGGGAAGGTGTTAGAGAAGTGAGTGAGAGAGAGGAGGAGTGAGAGAGAGAGGGGGTGAGAGAGGGAGGAGGTTGAGAGAGGGGGAAGAAAGAAAGAGAGAGAAAGGGGGTGAAATAAAGTGGGGGTAAGAGGGGGGAGGGGGTGAGAGAGAGAGAGAGGGTGGGAAATGGGTATTCTCAGTGGTGGGGCACTTACTGTGGAGTGCAGTGCTCAGTCGTTCTTGGTAGTGGGCAGTGCTATGTGCCCCCAGCTCAGGCATAGAAGAGACTTTCCCCTGCCACATAGTCCCAATGTTCAGGCTTGGAGAGGATGGAACATGGGCAGAGCTGTCCCAGTACACAGCATAGAACTGTGGACAAGCTCCCTCACCTGTGGAGGACCCGTGCACCCCAAGTGTGTACACTGTCCTCAGCTGTGCAGACTGTTCCCTCCAAGGGTGAGTGAAGCCTGGGACAGGAGCCTCTTATGGGGCCCCTACTGGTCCCGGACGAGTGGCGGCTGGTGCTCAAAGTTTTTGGGGGGCACAAACAAACTGAAAAATTCAGGAAAAAAAAACTTCGATTGTGCCCATCAAACGCTGCCACTGTGCCATAAAACGCAGCCACTGTGCCCATCAAACGCTGCCACTGTGCCATAAAACGCAGCCACTGTGCCATAAAACGCTGCCACTGTGCCATCAAACGCTGCCACTGTGCCATCAAACGCAGCCACTGTGCCATCAAACGCTGCCACTGTGCCATCAAACGCTGCCACTGTGCCCCATCAAACGCTGCCACTGTGCCCATCAAACGCAGCCACTGTGCCCATCAAACGCAGCCACTGTGCCCATCAAACGCAGCCACTGTGCCATCAAACGCTGCCACTGTGCCATAAAACGCAGCCACTGTGCCATCAAACGCTGCCACTGTGCCCCATCAAATGCTGCCACTGTGCTCATCAAACGCAGCCACTGTGCCCATCAAACGCAGCCACTGTGCCCATCAAACGCAGCCACTGTGCCCATCAAACGCAGCCACTGTGCCATCAAACGCTGCCACTGTGCCATCAAACGCTGCCACTGTGCCATCAAACGCTGCCACTGTGCCCCATCAAACGCTGTCACTGTGCCCCATCAAATGCTGCCATTGTGCCCATCAAATTCAAATGCTGCCACTGTGCCCATCAAATGCTGCCACTGTGCCATCAAATGCTTCCAGTTTGCCCATCAAATGCTGCCACTGTGCCCATCAAATGCTGCCAGTGTGCCATCGAATGCCACCAGTGTGACCCCCCACCTGCTCACCGTCTGCCCAGCACTTACCCTGTCTTGGTGGGGCAGTGGGTGACGGTGACGAGCGGGGTCATTCATGCGTCTCCTCCCGTCCTCATCTCCCGTCCTCTCCCCCTGATAGGCGTCCAATAGTGGCGCCTGTCATTTCTGCCAATCAGGTGACGGGTAACAGACCCAGCACCTGATTGGCGGAGAGGCAGTTTAGTGTTAGGAAAGCGAATATTCATTCGCTTTCCTAACACACCTGGGTGGACTGCAAGCACCAAGCATGACGCTCGCAGTTCACCTATTTTGAAGCCTATTAGAGCCTGGGGCTCTAATCAGGTGCATCAAAAACACCCCCGAAAAGGGGTTGGGCGTCTGAATGGGGGGGGGGGCAGTGGCGGTCATGGATAGATTCATGCAATGCATGAATCTATCCATTGGTCAGAGAGGGGGCGGCGTCCATGCACCCTTATGGACGCACCGCCACTGTTCCCCGGACCCTTGAGCAGTGCCCGGGTGTCCAAACGGTCAGTCCGCCCCTGGATATCTGTACACTGAGTGCTATTCCCTACATATAACACTGACATCTGTACATGGAGTGGAGTGGATGTGCACTCCATGTACGGATGTCAGTGTTATATGTAGGGAATAGTAGTCACTAAGTGCTATTCCCAATATATATAACACTGATCTCTGTAAACGGGATGCTAGTACCTCTGACACTGATATCTGTCATATCTGTACACCAAGTGGCACTCAGTGTACAGATATCAGTGTGCACTCACTATAGAAATCAGGGTAAGTAGATATAGGTTAGGGAATAGCACCTGGTGGAAGGGCACTGGGCAGGAACACTCAGCCTGCTTGGTATACATTAAAACAGTGTGACATACTAAACGGCTGGCCTGGTGATCACACACTGACCTGCTGCTGTGCTGCACAGAGTCTGACAGCTTTGAGACCGGTCCATGCTGCAGTGCACCGCCTCCAGCTCTCTAAGTTCAGCACCGCCTGTCCTCCACGGCAGGAATGTAGACTGAGGGCGAGGCTGAGACTGTAACTCCCGGGGAGAGAGGTGGCCAGTGCAGATGCCGCTGCCAATATCCCCCATGGTTCCAAGAAGAGACCTTTCCTATATCTGCATTAGGCCGCCGGGTGGCGGACCGCGGGAGCCGCAGAAGAGGAAAAGGTGGGCGGAGCCAGAGCAACACTGACACGGCCTCGCTCTGAGAGTCTCTGTGTGTGTGACATCACTGGTTGTTAGACGCCAGGCGGGGCGGCCCTAGCAACCAGTGATCAGTTAGGGTGGCTGCAACTGGTGTGTGTCCGGGAGCCGCAGCCCAAATGCAGAACACTTCCGCACCTCGCGGGAGACTTAGGATGTCTGGTGACCAGATGTCCCCGGCCCTGCAAAGTGGGGACAAAACCGGGGACAAACTTTCTCCGGGGACAGTCTCCTCAGTCCGGGGACTGTCCCCGGAAACCGGGGACGTCTGGTCACCTTACTTTACAACCCCTTTAAGATTAGTTAGGTGCAGGGCTTTTTTTCAGCTGGAACTAGGGGGAACTCAGTTCCACCACCTCTGGCTCAGGTCTTCTGCTCCCTGCTCACCACTATCACTTGGTAACACTGAAGTCCAGCTTCTGTGTTTACAAGTGATAGCTTATCTCCCAGTAGCTCCCACAGGTCAGATCTCCTATGCAGATCCCACTGAGTGCCAGACAGGGACAAAGGAGATCCAGAACAGGTGCCCAGGGTTCAGTGCAGTCATGGGGCAGGAGAGGGTGAGTGGTAGGCTGCACCCTCTGTGGTCTCCATTTTTTTCCCTGGTGACCAGTTGTTGATGTTCTTACTGCATGATCTCCCTTGCAAGTGACTGTAGTATAGTATAGTATGCTGGGAGGTACTACAGCCGGATAGGTGCTTCAGCTTAATATTGCAACAAAGGTAAGAAATATGACAGATGGTGGAACTTTTAAGGAGGGGGGAGAAGATGAGGGCAGTGGAGGGAGGGGGTTGTATGCAGAGGGAAGAGCTACTATTTGATGCCATTTGGCAGGTATGTGTGTGTGGCGCGGGCATGTTTGAGTTCCTGCACCTATTCTCTCAGAAAAAAAAGCCCTGGTTAGGTGTAAGCTGGAATTGTACTTTAATTTTCTGTGATGTATTGGACAAGGAGTATGTACTCTTTCTAGTTTTAGATTGTCCTGGTTAGTCTGAAATAACTTTCATTCACCGGAGTTCTGGCAGTGCAGGTACCATGGTATAGTGCAGTAGTCGTTGCAGGGTGTGCATCATAGTATTAAAGACCTATGTACACTGAAATCTCTGCTTTCAACGTGCAGTCCTGAATGCATGTTTACATGGATTTGTGGCACATTTGCAGTTCGTTCTTTGTCTTCTTTTTTTTTTATCAGTTGTGTTTACTGTACATGCTTTTGTGTCATGTTCTGGTGTAAGGAAATGCAGCATGCTGTACTTTACAAAAAAAAAACAATTACATTTTTCTTGCATATATCGTACTGCGTTTTAAAAATGCATTGAACCGCATTTGGTGTAAACAAGCCCTACTGCCGTGTACACACGAGCAGACTTTCGATAGACTGAACGCCGAAGGACTTTTTGACGGACTTTCGATGCAACGACTTGCCTACATACGATCACAGCAAAGTCCGACTGATTTGAACGTGATGACGTACGACTGGACTAGAATAAGGAAGTTCATAGCCAGTAGCCAATAGCTGCCCTAGCGTCCCTTTTTGTCCGTCGGACTAGCAGTCGAGTCCGTCGGAAAGATTTGAAACATGTTTCATTTCTAAAGTCCGTCAGATTTTTCGACAGCAAAGGTCCGATGAAGCCCACACACGATCGGAATGTCCGACGGATTCGTTCCGTCGGACCTTTGCTATCAAAAAGTCCGCTCGTGTGTACACGGCTTAAGTGGCATTTTTCATAGTCTAAGCGTGAGGTTACTGAGAGTGATTTCTCAGACCTCCTCACTTGTACGGGGCTGGACACAGAGTGAGGGGAGGCGTCACTGCAGGAAAACATCTCCTCATACTGTTCCAGGTCACTTGCTTATCAGGTTTGAGTAATCCTCTTGGCAGGGAAAGTAAGGACTTCTGGCTGCTGTGACCTGGAGGTTGCATAATAAGTACCAAAAGGAGGCATGTAGCCCTATAAGCCTGCCATACATGGATCGAAATTCAACCAATTCAGCAGGGTCCAGGCCTGATTTCAATACATGAGCAGGCTGATTGTACAAAAGTCAGTCGATCGATCGAACAGCCTGTTCGATTTTTCTACATGCGATTACTGCCAGCTGCTATAGCTGCTGCTTTGTCACATGTGCCCATAGTGGAGATTACCAGCTGCCGTGCTGACACATTGCCCAGGCACCGTCCACCTTTTTCACCTTCAGGAAGCTGCACCAGAGCAATTTTTCTCAACTTTTTATCAGTCGAGGCACCCTTTAAAATTCTGCACAATCCCAAGGTAACCTAATGTAAAAAAAAAAAAAAACTGAAGGCATAGCTTTACATATCTCAGCAACATTCACACATATAGGACACCCAACATTAGAGGTGATTTATTCTTACAAAGCAAATACACCTTTGCGCACCGGTACTGACTAGTACACCAATGTTTCTCTTTTCCCCCAGTTTCTCTCCCTTACTCAGCTAATTTGACCCCAGTCTTGACAGAAAGGTTGCAAGGTGGCTGGCGCACACAATGCCCAGGGGCTTTCTGTAACAAAAATGCAGGCTTGATTCACCTGCTGGCTTGTACACAATTTGGGGACAATTATGGGCAATTTTTAGACATTTTGCCAAGGCACCCCTGATTAACCCAGAAGGCACCCTGCATGACAAAGGCTGCTTTTGAAAATTTGTTGGCATCCAGATAAGGTTTAGATCTGCTTTAACCACTTGCCGACCAGCCGCCATCATTATACTGCGGCAGGTTGGCCCTTTCCCGCGAATCGCCGTAGCTGTACGTCGGCTCCTTTAAGGGCCATAGCAGGCACGTGAGCCCGCTGCACGGCAGGGGACCCGATGCGCGTGGCCGGCAGCTGCGATGTCTGCCGACCACCCCCAATCACGGGAAATAGAGCCAGAACGGGGATCTGTCAATGTAAACAGACAGATCCGCCTTCTGACAGGGGAGGAGAGAGAGAGATCTGCTGTTCCCTGTGATCAGGAACAACGATCTCTCTCCCCCTCCAGTCAGGCCCCTCCCCCCACAGTTAGAAACACCTCCCAGGGAACACATTTAACCCCTTGATCGCCCCCTAGTGTTAACTCCTTCCTTGCCAGTAACATTTACACAGTAATCAGTGCATTTTTATAGCACTGATCGCTGTATAAATGTCAGTGGACCCAAAAGTGTCCGATCTGTCTGCAGCAATATCGCAGTCCCGCTAAAAATCGCAGATCGCCGCCATTATTAGTAAAAAAAATAATAATAATAAAAATGCTATAAATCTATTTTGAAGATGCTATAACCAATCAATATACGCTTATTGCAATTTTTTTTTAATACAAATATGCAGAAGAATACATATTGGACTAAACTGATGAAGAAATTCGTTTTTTTACATTTTTTTTTTTTTGGGATATTTAATTATAGCAAAAAATATTTTTTTTTTCAAAATGGTCGCTCTTTTTTTGTTTATAGCGCAAAAAATAAAAACCGCAGAGGTAATCAAATACCACCAAAAGAAAGCTCTTGCTTGTAGCATTTTTGGAGCATGTTTGGGGAGTTAGAAAACCGCACCAAAAACGCACCTTCCCATTGAAAGCAATGGAAATTGCGGTAAAAATGCACCCACAATGCGTTTTTGGTGCGGTTGAGTCACATGTCCTGTGCGTTTTTGCAGCGGATCAGTGTGAACGTATCCTAAGTGCCCTTTCACACTATGTTTTTCCTGCATTTTTACTTTGCAAGAAAATCGCAAGAAAAAAGTTTCCCTTTAAATGCTATGGGACTCTTTTCACCACTGCGTTACAGTTGGTGTGTTTTGAAAAGCCCTGCATGGTGCACTTTTGGTGTGGTTTCGAAAACCGCACCAAAAACGCAGCTTCCCATTGAAATGAATAGAAATTGCAGTAAAAACATACCGCAATTTGCGTTTTTGAGTCACAAGTCCATTTTTCACAGGTGCAGGCAACCCAAAAACGCACCAGAAATGCACAGGGAACGCATCTGAAGCACAGCAAAAATCGCTGTAAAAAAAAGATGCCTTTTCACCACAATTTTGCTACAGAGCAGTGTGAAAGGGCCCTTATTCTGTACCTGGGTTATAGATGGTGAACCCTGTATAACCATATACTGCATAGTCTTTGCATCAGAAAGCACTTTTATGGCAGGTTCTGTACGTTGGCTTTCTGCTGAGCCACAAGAAGTTAACATGTGACGAGCGACCTCAGAGTCCTGGGTATGAATCAATTAGGGGTCCCTAGAGGACATCCCTCAGTAAATAAAATGGTGAAGGGGTTTTCCTATTCTTATGGCTGAACGTGAAACGGGACAAAAATGAAAAACAGATGTGTAGCTTCCTAGTGACGACTTCGAAAGGGAGAAGGAGAGTCAAGTAACAAAGGAATGAGGAGGGAAAATTAAGGCAATAAGGTAGAAAAGAATTCAAATTATAACAGGATCACATCTGCCTCGAGATATCACCATCAAAAAATCTGTGCTCAGAAAAGGCAAGAGGGTGACAAAGGACTAGTCCCTAGTCTTGCCTGTGGTCTCCCTGCAACTTTTCCACATTTGTTCCACCCTGTGCACTTGGCTAGAGGCAATCGTGTTAGAGGAGAAGACTTTGGTGGAGGAAGCTCTGATCCACAAAATTAGTGAAGAAGTAGCAAGGAGATCCTTCCGTACAGCTTACTCTCCAGCAAGGAGAACAGTAAGCAGCTAGTACAGGGGTGTCAAACGCAATTTCATTGAAGGCCACATCAGCAGTTTGGCTGCCCTCAGAGGGCCAGTCATGTCTGTAAGACTATTTAAATGTATCTATTCTTCATCATATTAAATAATTGCTTCTGCATTCCATTATTATTATTGGTTTTAGTAATAACTTAAGCTATGAAGGGGAGGTGGTGCAGACCAGCACAGAGTCCACTCACAATCCTGCAGCAGATGATGCCAGGGACACGGGGCTAACCAAGTGTCCCCATGCAATTTGTCACCCCCTACAGCCAACCTCTCCTTTCCTTCCTGTATGGTCTTCCATGGTTCACCGCATTAACTGAATTTGCACAATAAAAATGTACAGAATCTTTTTGCTGGCTTTCTCTGTATATTTTCAGGTCCTGGGACATCTCTCCCCTCCCCACCTTACATCCTGGTCACCGATAAGAAGGCCCAGAAGACCAAAAGTAGTGTTACCAAAAGTAAATCAATGCTTTGATCCTGGGCAGTTTAAGAAAAATGCTTAGAAATGAAATTTGAGAGGGTCAGTCAAGCAACCAATGGGGATGAAGTGTTTTCTTTTATAGGTGCCAACATCCGTGGTCTGGTACAACAGTCAAACTTTCATCTCATACAAGCCTACAGAATAGAATAGATGGTCTACTGTGAAAGCTTCTAAGCAGAGCGAACCATCCAGGATAAGCTGCCTACAATCTGCCCCCCACATCCATGCCTTGACTTCAGGCCCACAATCAATTCTACACGCTGCTACTGGGTTGTCCAGCTCTTTTTTTTTTAACAAGAAAGGGTTGTCCAGCTCTTACTACTCAGAACAGCAAAAGGAACTGTTGGTTCTTTAAAGCCCACTATTCCTTCCATAGCCAGTGGCGTCACTAGGGTTGGTGTCACCCCCCCCCCTCCACCAACTATAGTTCCTCTTCAGTACAGACCCCCACTCCATTAAGTACAGACCCCCTCCCTCAGCATAGATCCCCCTCAGTACAGACCCCCCTCCATCAGCATAGACCCCCTCAGTGCAGACCCTCCTCCATCAGCATAGACCCCCTCAGTGCAGACCCCCCTCTATTCGTGCTAGTAGTCCCCCCCCTCCCCTCCCATAGTGCCCCCAACACATGTCCATCTACAAATACAATAAACTGTTCAGACCTCAGAACAGCTCGGCACATGCACAGCGGTGTGTCCCTCCCCGGACTCCCTCGTACATGTAAACAGAGAGGAGGGAGGAGGCGGCTCCGGTCCGCTCCGTTGAGGGAATCAGCTGGAGAAACAGAGATCAGTGTAGGGGTGTGCAGACCGTGCGATGCCGCTGCCCGCAGGTGTCACCCGGGTTGCGGCCCGCTACCCCCCGCACCCCCCCTAGCGACGCCACTGTCCATAGCTTGTCAGATGCAGGTAGAGGTTGGGCACAGAACCGTTAACTGTCTGCTGGGAAAAGACGATCAGAGCCAAGGGCAGAGTGGTCAAAATGACTCATTGCCCACTTATGAGGATTTCCAACACAGGGCTGAGGAAGGATACTGGGAAGAGGCTTAACAGAATACTGAACCAAAAGTCAGATGCGCTTCTCAATGCTGCTGGGGACAGGCAATGACCAGGTCACCAGGAGAAAGAGGCAGGACCCCCGCCGAAGAGGAGCAGAAAGCCCAAGTGCTCCTACTCCCCATCAGAGACTCACAGTTCCAGGAACTTGAAGAGGATTAGCCGAGTGGTAAACAGCATCAGGAAAGCGGCTATCACTCTCACAACTCTTCAAGACCAAGCACCCCTCATGGGGCAGGAATCAGGACCTTCTTCTGCACTTGGCGAGTGCAATATAGGGGGGTGGGAGACGCAAGTTTGAAAAGGGGGGGTCACATAACCGCTGGTATCAGCCACAAGAAACGTTATTGGAGACTGCTCAGACAGAACAAGGCTTTGAGCGTTATGGAGTGCCTTGTTATAGGAAGTGCACTGCTGTGTTCAAGGAGGAATTCAAGACAAAGGTAAATCTCTGAGGGTACTTTTAAGTACAATTTCTAGATGTTCCTCAAAGATAGCACATCTTCATTTTTTGAATTAAGCTCTACTTTAAGGTCGGGTAGTTTCATACAGAGGAAAGGCTTGAGCATTGTGCATCTTCAGTAATGTACATTTTCCTGGCCTAATGAAACAGCAAATTAAATCGTCAACATGTCAGTGAGATAATACTTAGGGGAGAGGGCAGGGAAGTGTACACTACATCTGCCAGCACTCTCTCTATTTTGGGTTGTACGACTGTTTATACAGTGTGTGCAACAGAAAAGTATTGCTTTATATAGCTACTGTTGTGTTTTATTCTTTTGTGAAGAAAGCCAAACGCCAAAAGCTCTAAGGCTCTAAAGCCACTTCAAAGCACAAATCAGCAGAATTACGTTGGCAAACGTTTGTTTTTGGAACCTTTGATTTTCTAAGAATTATTGGAGACAAATTAACAATTATTTTTAAGAATAGCAAGCCAAAAAAAAAAACAAAAAAACAAAATGGAGGAAGATGGAACATTTTTATTAAGTCTTATCTGAGCAAACAAAATTCTATGCACAAAAACATAGGAACTGGGGTGCAGAAAAATGGCAGCAGGTGCTCTGGACTGATGAGTCAAAATGTGAAATCTTTGGCTGTAGCAAGAGGCAGTTTGTTGGTGAAGGGCTGGAGAGTGGTGCAATAATGAGTGAAGCAGAGTGCGGGGCAACAATGAAGCATGGTGGAGGTCCCTTTCAAGTTTGGGGCTGCATTTCTGCAAATGTAGTTGGAGATTTGGTTAGGATCAATGGTGTCCCTAATGCTGAGAAATACTGGGAGATACTTATCCATCATGCCATACCATCAGTGAGGAGTGCGATTGGCCCCACATTTGTTTTGCAGCAGGACAACCACCCCAAACATACAGCCAATGTCATTAGGAACTATCTTCAGTGTAAAGAAGAACAGGGAGTCCTGGAAGTGATGGTTTGGCCCCCATAGAACCCTGATCTCATCATGGAGTCTGTCTGGGATTACATGAAGAGACAGAAGGATTTGAGGCAGCCGACATCCACAGAAGATCTGTGCTTAGTTCTCCAAGATGTTTGGAGCAACCTAGCTTCTGATTTCTTGTGTGCAAGTCTACCTAGAACAGTGATGGCGAACCTAGGCACCCCAGATGTTTTGGAGCTACATTTCCCATGATGCTCAACTACACTGCAGAGTGCATGAGCATCATGGGAAATGTAGTTCCAAAACATCTGGGGTGCCAAGGTCCCCATCACTGACCTAGAAGAATAGACACTGGTTTGTAGGCAAAGGGCGGTCACACCAAATATTGATTTGATTTGGATTTCTCCTTTCCTCATTTACTGATTTTGCTAGTTAATTAGGATAAACTATTTCTGAAAGAGTTCTTTATTTACAGCATTTTTTTTTCACACCTGCCTTAAACTTTTGCACAGTACTGTATCATACAAAATTTGGTATCATCATGGTACCATCGAATGCAGTGACAAATTTCAAATTTTGCTGAATTTTCATATGTATGGCTGACTTGTTGAGATTCATTAAAGGGGCTCATGTAGCTCTGGTGAAAATAGTATGTTGGGAGGAGATGGGAAAACAAGATAACGCACCTTTTTTTTTTTTTTTTTATATTTTGGAAAAAATAATTTTACAGCTCGCCACCCATCCCGGCTAAGCTCAGTTCACTGGTACTAGCCAAGACCCATCCATTGTGCATATGGTTACAATGAATAAATGAGTTTGTGAAAACATTTGGTGTCACTTTGTTCTAAGATCCTGAATGAGACTCCTCACACCTAGCATTACCTGTAATTGCTGTGTTTCCATGGAAACTGACACTTTAATGTAATTAAGTGTTGGGAGGAAAAGCAACTATTTTGGGCAACAACAAAGAAAAAAAAAAGAAAAAATTTAAGACTGTGGCTTTTTATCACTTACATTTTTTGTTGCCACCAGAAACATGCATGGAGTTCATATGCTTTATATTTGTGGGGGTTTCTGTTGGGTTATCCAGCTTTTAGGTTACTCAGCATCCACCCAAAATTGTCTGTAGTATGTGTGTGATTTTGGTAGGGCCACTGTAAACTCCTTGCGGGGCAACAAATAATATGAATTATTCGGCAAAGTTCTGGAGCCGCACACCCCTTCCAAAAAGGTAAAATCAACTTTATTGTTCATCACAAGCACAGAAACTCTACTCCGGACCCTTCATCTAACATGTTGCAAGAGGAGAAGGGGGAGGAAAAGATACATAGCTCCCAACTGTCCCTGATTTCGAGGGACTGTCCCTAACTTGGAGCAATGTCCTTCTTTCCCCATCATTTTGGTCTGATCTATATAGTTGTACATAAAATGCACTTTTTATCTTTCAAAAAGTGTTTCCCAGTGCTAAACCTTTCATTCAAATTCTAAATTGCCACATTTGTAAATATTAAAAGTCAGTAAAGGAATAGTAGTGGTAAAAACTTTTTTTTTGGTTAATTCTCCTTTAAGGGGGTGTGGCAGGGGGCGTGTCCTATGCCTACATATATTCTCTAGTAGGTGTCCCTCATTTCCATCTGAAAATGTTGGGAGGTATGAAGATACATTTCCTGGCACCAATATGGTAAAATACATGTGGTAGGGGGCAGCCATGAATTGGTACTAGGAAAGGAAAAATTACACCAAGTACTTTTAACAATTTTCAGGTTACTTGCCGCCAACATGGTAGCATAATACCACATGTAAGCTGCAATTGATTAGTGTCAGGAAAGGAAAATTTCTTTAAAGTGATTGTAAAGTCGCTTTTTTTTTTCTATAAAAATAACAAACATCTTATACTTGCCTACTGTATTGTTTGTTATGCGCAGAGCAGCCCCGATTCTCCTTCTCGGGTGCCTCTTCGGCTCTCCTGGCTCCTCCCTCCTGCTGAGTGCCCCCACAGCATGGGGGCACCTGAACCGAGCTGCAGCTCTGTGTGTCCATTTGGACACGGAGCTGTGGTTCCACCCTGCCCCCTCTCTCTCCCGATTGGCTAACTGACTTTGACAGCAGCAGGAGCCAATGTTGTCGCTGCTGTGTCTCAGCCAATCAGGAGGGAAAGTCCAGGACGGCCGAGGCACTCGTGGACATTGCTGGACAGAGAGGGGGCTCGGTTAAGTATTAGGGGGGCTGCTGCACACAGAAGACTTTTCATCCTAATACATAGAATGCATTAAGATAAAAAGAAAACCTTCTGACTTCTCCGTTATATACACACACTCTCCATGTTGATCATCATTAAGGGCCCTTTCACATGGGCATTCAGTCTAGATCAGGGGTTCTCAAACTACGGCCCTCCAGTCGTTCAGGAACTACAATTCCCATCATGCCTAGTCATGTCTGTGAATGTCAAGAGTTTTACAATGCCTCATGGGACTTGTAGTTCTGCAACAGCTGGAGGGCCGTAGTTTGAAGATCCCTGGTCTAGAGCCATCTGCCAGTTTTCAGACGGATCCAGACTGAACCGCAGTGCAGGTCTATGGGTGGGCAGATGTAAATAGATGATCATCAGTTTACATCTTCCTACATCTGTGTCTGTTCAGGTCCGCTTTCTTTTCTAAACAGAACAGAGCAGACAGATCTAAATGGATGTAAAGGAATGCCATCCCTTTATGTCCATTTTTAGCCAAGAATTTTTTTTTGTTAACACTTTTGTCACCTCTGATAGGTGAAGTAAAAAAAAAACAAAAACAAAATTCCCTGATATAAACTGAAGGGAATATGTATGTGCAAACTGATGTAACCTGAATTTGTATATTTTTTTCTTAGCAAAAAAAAAAAAAGATTGACCTGATGACGCCCGTGTGAAAGGACACTTACGCCAGCCATACATGGTTAGAATCTTGGCCGGCTCAACAGGGACCGGCTGAGATTAGAACCATCTATAGGCAGGCTGACTGTATCCAAGTCTATCCATTGATCGACTTTGGTACAACCAGCATCTTGGATCTCTAGCATGCGATTATTTCCAGTGGGCAATAATCACTTTGTTCTCCTGGGAGGGACAGCTCCCCAAGCTCCCACCAGGAAAACACAATAGCTCCCCAAGAGGGATTCCCTAATCAACACTGACTGTGTTGATGGGAGAATCGAGCGATTTTCTGCAACCACAGGTTTTAGGAAAGAAAATCTCATCATGTATGGCCTGCCTTAGGGCGGCCATAGACAGTTTGACTCTCATCCGGTTTCTGCTGAACCGGCTGAGATTCGAACAGTGTGTGGGCAGGCTGAATGTGCCAAGTTGATCAATCAATTTGGATACAACGAGGCTGCCAGATTTTACTCGTGATTATTGCTCGTGGCTGCTACAGCCACGAGCAATAATCACCGTCTTCTCCTGGCGGGGATGGCTTCCCTTGCCTGGTCCCCTGCCAGGAGAAGACAATAGCAGGAGGGATTCCCCTGTCAGCACTGTGTGTTGATGGAAAAATTGTGCAAATTTCTTTCCTGTGTGGTTTCAGGAAAGAACATTTGGACCATCTATGGCCTGCTTTTGTTGTTTAAAGATATACTAAGCTCTTGGGAAAAAGTGTGCAGCTCCAGAACTTTGCTGAAATAAATGTACTGTATGTGGAATTGGTCCCCAGAGGAGTGAGCACCCGAGAACTAGAATTGAGGATTGCAGAGGTCTTAGGGAGCGGCTTCAACTTTTGTGAGACCAATATAAGAAGAGTTGTATGTATTTTGTAAAATTTTATTTTTAAATTTATCAGCACTATATGTAATTGGAACAAATATAAATTCAGACTGACCTATAGGGAGAATTGATTTACTTAAAGCGGAGTTCCGCCTGCTCCTTTATAAATTAAAAGTCAGCAGCTATACATACTGTAGCTGCTGACTTAACATTAGAACACTTACCTGTCCTACACTCCAGCGATGTCGGCACCGCAGCCGATTTTTACATCGGCTGATCGGGTGCTGCTTCTACCATTGCTGGTAAGGGAACCCGGCAGTGTAGCCTTTCGCCTTCCCAGGCTGGGTCCCTACTGCGCATGCGTGAAACTGGCCCGGCAGAAGGGAAGGGAGGAAGGGGGCCGAGCTGCTGACGTAATTCGCCATGGCCCGGTCTCCAGGAAGTGGGGATAGGGTACCTGTAAAAAAACAGGACCCGCCCCCCCTCCCCCTCCCACCCGAAAGGTGCCAAATGTGGCACCGGAGGAGGGAAGGAATCAGATAAGCGGAAGTTCCACTTTTGGGTGGAACTCCGCTTTAAAGCATAACTGCAGTTTTGATTTAAAGGATTTGTTAACCCACATCATGCACTTTACATAATCCGCTCTGCCTTATAACTATATGTCACCCTGTGTGTGTGTTGTATAAAAAAAAAAAAAAGTTGTATATACCTTATCTGTGAGCACTGACTTGACACACCACATCTCTCCTCTCCCCGTCTGATAGATGCAGCAGGAGGGGCTGAGATTCCCCTGCTGACATCAGTCTGAAGGGGAGGAGGAGAGAGCCAGAGAGATGCATCATGTGAACGCTGATCAGTGCTCATAGATAATGTATATACAGCCTTTTTTTTTCTTTAATACAACGCACACACAGGGGGACATATCATTATAAGGCAGAGTGGATTATATAAAGTACATGATGTTATTACAGCAGCGGGGGGGGGGGGGGACCCTAACACAGTAGCCAACACGGAGGGAGGAGGAGGAGGACATGGGAGCAGAGAGGAGAGACAACAGGACTGTGGATGATGGTGGCACGCAAACTGACCACGGTGTCAGAGCTCAGCAGCCATGATTACCGTGGTCAGTTTACGGAGGGGAGAAACTGGCAGGATCAGCCAGGTTTTTTAGGTGTTACAGGGGGCCAAATGACACAGCACAAGCACTGTATATGCATATAACATGCTTTAAAGGAGCAGGATCCATTTTTGGGGGGGTTAACATAAGCTTTAAATAGTTCATGTGGACAAAGCTGGTCCAAATAAACTAGTTCCTTCACTATGACATACTGCCACTGTGAACAACATATAAACTGTATTTAGTATCAGCTACTTACATGATACAGTGCTGTATATAGGCAGCAGTACAGGGACTTCCAGTCCCATTCCTGGAACAAAATCAAGTCAGCCACCCACAGGGAACTTTGTGCTTTATGGATGAATACAGGACTTCCTCTGATTAGCTGTGGTGGAGATTTTAGTAAGCCGTCAGCCCACCTCCTTACCTCAGCCATTAAGAGGAAGCCTTGTATCCATTCATAAAAATACAAGACTTCCTGTGAATGGCCGAGCAGCTCTCAACCCGACTCATTTTTGCTCCAGGAACAGGACGGGAAGTCCCTGTACCGCTGCTATAACACAGCACTTTATTTTGATGCTACATACAGTTTATACAGCATTTCCAACAGGCACGTGTATTAATAAAGGAAATAGTTTGTTTGGACCAGCTATTTTAAGTTATATCAAACCAGGAGTTAGGCTTTAAAGCAGTCGTAGAGGCTGAAGGTAAAATACATTCTGTGTGCAGCTTCCCCCCCTCAGCACCACTAATACCTACCTGAGCCCAATCTCAATCCAACAATGTGTGCCAGAGCAGCTGCTCTCCCAGCTCTCTCCCTCCTTATTGGCTCAAAGACAGCCAGTGAGGAGGGAGCAGGGTGTCAATGGACGCACAGAGTGGGGCTCAGGGGCAAGCAGCTTGCTATAGGGGCAATCAGCAGGGGAGAGGGGAATGGAGCGCTGGCAGGGGACCTGAGAAGAGGAGGATCTGAGTTGCACTGTGCAAAACCATGACATGCTTGTTATTATTTAAATTTTTTTAAAGTACTTTTAACCACTTCAGCCACGGAAGGATTTGCCCCCTTAATGACCAGGCCATTTTTTGCGATACGGCACTGCGTCGATTTAACTGACAATCGTGCGACGCTGTACCCAAACAAAATTGATGTCCTTTTTTTCCCCACAAATAGAGCTTTCTTTTGGTGGTATTTGATCACCTTTGCTGTTTTTATCTTTTGCGTTATAAACAAAAAAAGACCGTCAATATTGAAAAAAAAAAAAACAATATTTTTTACTTTTTGCTAGAATAAATATCCAAAAAAAAAATGTAAAAACTAATTTCTTCATCAGTTTAGGGCAATGGGTATTCTTCCACTTATTTTTGGTAAAAAAAAAAAAAAATTGCATATAATGAAAAAAGAGGCGTATAATGATTGGTTTGCGCAAAAGTTATAGCGTCTACAAAATAGGGGATAGTTTTTTGGCATTTTTACTTTCATTTTTTTCTACTACTAATCAGCGATTTTTAGCAGGACTGCGACATTGCAGCAGACAGATCAGACACTTTTTACACTTTTTTGGGACCAGTGACATCTATACAGCGATCAGTGCTATAAACATGCATTGATCACTGTATAAATGTCACTGGCAGGGAAGGGGTTAACACTAGAGGGCGATCAAGGGGTTAAGTGTTCCCTAGGAAGGTGTTTCTAACTGGGGGGGAGAGGACTGACTGGAGGAGGAGAGAGATCGCTGTTCTTGAGCACTAGGAACAGACGATCATTCTGTACTCCCCTGACAGAAGGGGAATATGCTTTGTTTACACTGCCAGATCCCCATTCTCCCCTCTGTGGAGTGATTGTGGGTGGCCAGCGGACATCGCAGCCACCGGCCACACGCATCGGCTCTAGCCCCACGCCGTGCACGCGTCCACTGTATCTATTACACGAAGCGCCGTACCGGTGTGACGATTCGCGCAATAGAGCAACCCTGCCACAGTATAACTGCGGTGGCTGGTCGGCAAGTGGTTAATATCACTTTAAAACAGTTGTAAAGTATTAGGGTTTTTCACCTTAATGCATTGAATGCATTAAGGTGAAAAAACACCTGTGCTGCAGCTGCCCCGCAGGGCCCACCTTTTTATTACCTGAACCCATTTGTTCCAGCGACGAGCACGAACCCAGCAGGTCCAGCCGCTGTCTCGGATCCTCATTGGATAGATTGATAGCAGCAGGAGCCATTGGCTCCCACTGCTGTCAATTAAATCCAGTTACATAGGAGCTGGTGGAGGGGCCGAGTCCTACTGTCTGTGTCAATGGAGGCAGCAGCAAGACTCAGGAGGGTGCCCTCATGGAATGCGGCTCTCCGTGGGGGGCACTAAATAAAGAGGAGGAACCAGGAGCGCTGCCGAGGCACCACGGAAAAAGAGGATCAGGGCTGCTCTATGGAAAACCCTTGCACAGAGCAGGTAAGTATGACATGTTTGTTATTTAAAAAAAAAAAATTAACCCTTTACAATCATTTTAAGGCACATACAGTGAGAGAAAAGTATTTGCTCCCCTGCTGATTTTGTACGTTTGTCCACTGACAAAAAAATGATCAGTCTATAATTATAATAGTAGGTTTATTTTAACAGTGAGAGACAGAATAACAAAAATATGCAGAAAAACGCATTTCAAAAAAGTTATAAATTGTTTTGCATTTTATTGGTGAAGTAAGTATTTGACCCCTTCGCAAAATATGACTTAGTACTTGGCAGCAAAACCCTTGTTGGCAATCACAGAGGTCAGATGTCTCTTGTAGTTGGCCTCCAGGTTTGCACACATCTCAGGAGGGATTCTGTCCCATCCTCTTTACAGATCCTCTCCAAGTCATTAAGGTTTCGAGGCTGACATTTGATAACTCAAACCTTCAGCTTTCTCTACATATTTTCTATGGGATTAAGGTCTGGAGACTGGCTAGGCCACTTCTAGGACCTTAATGTGTTTCTTCTTGAGCCACTACTTTGTTGCCTTGGCTATGTGTTTTGGGTCACCGTCATGCTGGAATGATGGTACATGGCCCCGTCCATCGTCCCGTGATGAGGTGAAGTTGCCCCCTTAGCAAAAAAAAGCACCCCCAAAGCATAATGTTTCCACCTCCATGTTTGACGGTGGGGATGGTGTTCTTGGGGTCATAGGCAGCATTCCTCCTCCTCCTCCAAACACGGCGAGTTGAGTTGATGCCAAAGAGCTTAATTTTGGTCTAATCTGATGACAAAACTTTCACTCAGTTCTCCTCTGAATCGTTCAGATGTTCATTAGCAAACTTCAGACGGGCCTGTACATGTGCTTTCTTAAGAAGGGGGACCTTGCCGGCGCTGCAGGATTTCAGTTCTTTACAACGTAGTGTGTTACCAATTGTTTTCTTGGTGACTACGGTCCCAGCTGCCTTGAGATCATTGACAAGATTCTCTTGTGTAGTTCTGGGCTGATTCCTCACCGTTCTCATGATCATTGACACTCCAGGAGGTGAGATCTTGCATGGAGCCCCAGACTAAGCTGCTTGGCGATGGTCTTGTAGCCCATTCCAGCCTTGTGTAGGTCTGCAATCTTGTCCCCGACATCCTTGGACGGCTCTTTGGTCTTGGCCATGGTGGCTGAGATAAGGAGGAGGACTCTCTTTAGGAAAGTGCTCCTAGTCTCAGCTTGTTACCTGTATAGAAGACACCTGGGACCCAGAAATCTTGCCGATAGGGGATCAATTACTTATTTTACTCATTAAAATGCAAATCAATTCATAACTTTTGAAATGCGTTTTTCTGTTATTCTGTCTCTCACTGTTAAAAAATAAACCTACCATTAAAATGATAGACTGATCATTCCTTTGTCAGAGGGCAAACGTACAAAATCAGTGGGGGATCAAATACTTTTTTCCTTCACTGTAGGTTGTTCACCTTGCAAGGGGATATTCCTTTAGCTTAGTGAATGAGATGAAGCTCTTCTGGCTTCCATCATCCAACCTGCTGCACGCAAAAATACACCTGATTGGATACAGTAAAATTTTCTGCCCGGATGTCCGACTTTCCAAACAACACCTACATCCGATTGGATACAGTCAGCTTTCTGTTGAGAATTTTCCACCGACTCCTTCGACAAAAAGGAGATTTTGTTTCAGTCTACTTTTGATTCTGCCAAGGCAACCCTTGGAACAAATTTCAGCCAATTCTCGCTGAAGAAGGATCTCTCTCTCTCCCTGCACCCTATATAAAATATTTACTCTTAACCACTTGCCGACTGCTGCATGCCGATATACATCGGCAAAATGGCAGCGGTGGGCAAATGGGTGTACCTGTACGTCCCCTTTAATTGGCGGGGCTAGCGGGCGCGTGCCCACCGCGTACAGCATGACCGCGGGACCCGCGGACTCTTTGTCTGCTGGTCTCCCGGCGATCGTGTCACGGAGCTGCAGAAGGGGGAGATGACTATGTAAACAAGGCGTTTCCCCGTTCTGCCTTGTGACATGACAGAGATCACTGCTCCCTGTCATCGGGAGCAGTGATCGCTGTCATGTCAGTGGTAGCCCACCCCCTACAGTTAGGATCACTCCCTAGGAAACACTTAACCCCTTCCCTGACAGTGACATTTACACAGTAATCAGTGAATTTTTAGAGCAATGATCGCTGTATAAATGACAATGGTCCCAAAATAGTGTCAAGTGTGTCCAATGTGTAATTGGACACATAATGTCACAGTCATGATAAAAATAGCAGATCGCCACCATTACTAATAAAAAAATTAACAAAAATGCCACAAAACTTTCCCCTATTTTGTAGACGCTATAACTTTTGAGCAAACCAATCAATAAAGGCTTATTGCGATTTTTTTTCACCAAAAATATGTAGAATAAATATCGGCCTAAACTGAGGAAAAAAAATGTGTTTTTTTATATATTTTTGGGGGATATTTATTATAGCAAAAAGTAAAAAAATATTGCTTTCTTTTTCAAAATTGTCGCTCTTTTTTTTTGTTTATAGCACAAAAAAATAAAAACCGCAGAGGTGATCAAATACCACCAAAAGAAAGCTCTATTTGTGGGGGGAAAAAAGGACGTCAATTTTGTTTGGGTGCAACGTCGCACGACCGCGCAATTGTCAGTTAAAGCGACGCAGTGCCGAATCGCAAAAAAGTGGTCTGGTCAGTTAGGGGGTAAAATCTTCCGGGGCTGAAGCGGCTAATATACATTTCTTTACAGTGATCTAAATTAAATGAATAATGGTAACTAACGGTGTTCTCACATGTGGAAGAATCTAAATGTAAATCATCAAAAAAACAAAATTAGACAGCTCAAACAAAATGCATTTTGAAGAGAAAAAAAAAGGGGAAAAAAAAAAAATAACACCTTTCCTGGTTTGTTGGCTCTGGGTTAAACTCACAGCCTTATTGGCTGGGGACTGTGCAAAGTGCAAGGGAAGGTATGAAACAAGCAAGCAGCCAATCGTAACCTCTGCAGCACTGGGACGCCTCTCTGCATAGCCACATTCAGGAAGAGCTTTAGCAACTGAAAAGGGGAGTGGAGGTTGATACGTTGAAGACTGCCTACTTGCGGCTTGTGATCTGGTTCTGCATTCTTCAGCAATTCAGCACAGCACTACTGTGAAACAAAGAGTATCATTTCGAGACATGAAAGTAGCACATATTCTAGAGGAAGGCAGCTCTTTCTGGCACGTGGCAGGAGCTTTTACACTGTGTTTGGTGACTGTGAGCCTAGGTGTGTTGGATACTGTCACTACAGAACTAGGATTTAGTCATTATGCTGAGAAGCCAAGTTCTGCACTTCCTGTTTTCCTATCCATGCCTTTCAACTCCCTCGTCAATCTCGGATACATATTTTTGGGCATATACTGGCTTGTTCAAGATGAGAAAGCTGCTGGAGTTAGGGACCGGACTGGTCGTTATCTGAAGGACGTCTTTTCCTGGATGGCACTGGCCTACGGCCCAGTCCAGTGGGCGCGGATATCTACTCAGACACACAGGTCTGCAGTTCTCGATCAGTGGTTTACCTTGCCAATCTTTGCATGGGCAATCATCTGGTGCAACTCCATACTGAGACACTGGAACAGGCGGCAGTTCTTACTAATAGAGGTCCTGTCGTTAGGCAGTTATTTTTTCAGTATATTTCACCCACAAGGATTTGAATTTGCCCTGGCTGTGCATATCCTATGGGCAGTGGTTTCTGGCGTCAGATTACAGAACAGGCATGGAGACTCTTCTTCAAAGAAGTACTTGATCTTTGCGCTAATCTCTTGCCTTGGTTTTGTTGGATTAAAGCTTCTTGACCATCGGTTGGCCCAATATTTCCTGTTTCAGAGACTAACTGGCCATTTCTGGTCCAAAGTCTGTGACATCCTACAGTTCCATTATTCCTTCTGCTTTTTACTTCATCTAGACCGTCATCGGTTCTCCAAGATCAAAGGATAGAAAGAAAAAAATCGAAGAAAGTTTTAAAGGATTGTAACCACTGGATGTTCTTCTCAAGCCTGCAAATGGCAACTCTGACTTAAAGTGTCGAATGGCACGCCGCCTTTGATGCTCATCTTCACAACTCAATTATAATACAGATCTGGATCCGAATAGTGAGCCATAAAGATTTTGATTCATTTTTTATCCAATGTTAAAAAAAGGCACTTAAGACATTTGTCCCATTGAGAAAAATGTCCCTGTACGTCCCATTACATGACAGCCATTGATTGTAAAATTCTACAAAACGGGGGAAATTGCCTGCCAGACAGTTGTCTTTGGAACAGTTGTCCCCATTAGAAGCCTGTTCTGGTGACATCTCATACTTTAGGATTTCCCCTCACTTTCAGTCCCAGTGATCCCCGGGAGGGAGAGAATCTCCCTAATTGGGACACAGACAGCATTGTAAACCTGACAGAGGTTCTAACTGGGGCCAAACCAGGGCAGATGCCACCTAAGTCAGACATTTTTTTTGCTGGCCACCCCTTCACTGGTTGCCAGGATGCAGGCAGCCACCTGCACCATAACAACCGATAACATCGTGTGGCAGGGGCTGTCTGCATCCTACCAACAAAAGATGCTGTGCGGCAGGGACCATCTGCATCTTAGCAACAAAAGATGCTGTGTGGCAGCATCATTCATTGGTAGGATGCTGGCACCCGGATGACACAGTGTCATTGGTTGTTAGGATGAAGGTTGCTGGGGCACACAGTGTCATTGGTTGTTATTGTGCAGGCAGCTGTCTGCACCATAACGACTGATGAGACCATTCGGCCCAGGGGGTTAAACATACAAGGGGCTGAACATGCTCTAAAGGACAGTGTTTTACTAAAGGTGGAGAGTGCACAATCAGGCTCACTTCTGCATAGAAAACAATTAGCTTCCAGGATTTATTGCCAAAGCTTAATTGAACAAGCTGAGGTTAGAAGCTGATTGGTTTCTTTTCAGAAGCCAGTGTGATTTTGCACTCTGTAGCTATAGTAAATAAACCCCAGGGCGTCTGTGTGCGATTCCCAATTTGCCTAATTTGTGGCACTGGCCTGGTTCTAATATTTTACTACACTATTCAAAACTAAAAAAAAAAAAAAGAAAGGCTGTGGTTTTAAATACACTCTGTAGTAACCAAATTGCAGATCTCTCTAGGCTATGTTTTAACAATTGTAAAACCATCATTACCCAATCTAATCTAATCTAACACCCTTTTCCATAGATAAGTGAAAGATCTGGGTATCCAAACTCTGCAATTCAAATTCTGCAGTAAAGGGGACCTCTGTCTGCCTGAAATGTATGTTACCTATGATGTTTAACACGTGCCGAATGTTAACTCATGCCAACGCACCACTTACATTTATCTATGCATTTATAGATGGTCAGCTTATAGTTGCGATTTCTATTCTGTACCATGAGATCCGGTGCAGGCAGACACACTGCATTTGCGACCTGCATTTGGGGTGTAGTTAGCTCAACATTGACACCCACTGCAGAATGCAACCTCAGTGTGTTTTAAATACAGTGTGGGAAATGCGCGCAGAACATTCTGGTGTGAACATAGTTGCATAAAAAGGTTGAAAAAAAAAAAAAAAGACACCAGTCCATCTAGTTCAATTAAAAAAAAAAAAAACACACACGAACAGAAAACCTCCACATAAACTGTCCTATATCCATAGTTGATCCAGAGGAAAACGAAAAACACCCAATTAACTTCAATGGGGGAAAAAAAAATCTTTCCTGATCCCCCAAGAGGCAATCGGATATTCCACTGGCATCAATAACAATAAAAACTAGCGTCCAGTTATATTTTGTGCCTTTAGGAATGCATCCAGCTCTTTTTTTAAAACAATCTACTGAGATAGCCAAAACTAGTTCTGGAGGGAAGCTATTCCACATTTTCAAAGCTCTTACTGTGAAGATGCCTTTCCGTATCTCTTTTCCTCCAGACATAAAAAGGAGTGCCCCCTTCTCCTCTGTAATGATCTAAAAGAAAGAATGGGCCCTAAAGAAAGATTGGAATTATTAAAAAAATGTGGAGTTTAGCGTGTAAGAGAATAAAATACTGTAACAATCCTAAATATGCTAAAAAAATGAATACATTAAATAAAGCAGTGAACTGATTAGGAACAGCGCTCGCCAATGTTGAGCGATGAGAGTGAAGGAAAAGATACACTGTTGCACAAGACCGATCATTAAATACAGCTTATCCACGCAAAGAAAATAAATCATGGCGGTCATAATTATATTACAGTAAAACCTTGGATTGCGAGCATAATTTGTTCCAGAAACACGCTTGTAATCCAAAACACTTGTATATCAAAGCAAATTTCCCCATAAGAAATAATAGAAATTCAGATGATTCGTTCCACAACTATTTATTCATAGGTCCTTCAGTTTATAGTCCATATAAAAAGATTATAGTGATGTGACCAGGTTGTGTAACCATAAAATGTCCATCCACAAATGGAAGCCTCCACAAGGGGGATTAGAAGCAAAATCCAGCAGGAACTACAGAGTATAAAAGAGAAGAGAGGCGCCTCTAAGTGTAGCAACATGGTTACGTTTATTGAAGGTAGAACATTTAGCAACTCACATGGTTGATAATTAAAACAGGCACATCTAAGTATGCAGGCATCTGGGATAAAGCTGTCCATATAGACCGTCCCCTGCACCGCCGGCTTTCACCGCTGTCAGTCTACAATCGTGACCGGGAAGATTACTCTGCAGTAGAACGATTGAACTGCATGTGAAGCACAGCGTGGAAGAGACAACGTCAATGGTAGTGCGGAGGATGGTCTATGTGGACATCTTTACCCCGGATGCCTGCATACTTAGATGTGCCTGTTGTAATCATCAACCATGTGAGTTGCTAAATGTTGTACCTTCATTAAATGTAACCATATTGCTACACTTAGAGGCGCCTCTCTTCTCTTTTATATTCGGTTGTGACATGACGCTACTTTTTATATGAAGACATCGCTTGTATATCAATTAAAAATGTATTATAAAATTCTGCTTGTCTTGCAAAACGCTCTCAAACCAGGTTACTCTCTAACCAAGGTTTTACTATACTAATTTAGACTGAATTAGAAAAAAAATTGTGACTGTCAGACTCTAAGAAAACACTAACAAATATTACTAAAGATTCCAGTCAAATCTAAAGAAAGAGTTTGTGTGGCTGACTCTAAAGAAATGTATCAAAATGAATCAGCTGTTACCTTGTTTACTGCATTTAGACAGAGTTCCCTTTGGAGAAAGCCAATGAATCCATAGATCCACAAAGTCTGGTATTTAAACCTGAACATTCTCCTGACTTCATTTACCAGTTTGTCTGGAGTGATCACCAACAACAGGGGAGGTAGTCCTCTCCAGTCAACCAGCATACCGAGACTAATGCCGCGTACACACGGTCGGATTTTCCGATGGAAAATGTTCGATGGGAGCTTGTTGTCGGAAATTCCGACCGTGTGTAGGCTCCATCGGACATTTTCCATCGGAATTTCCGTCACACAAAATTTGAGATCTGGATCTCAAATTTTCCGACAACAAAATCTCTTGTAAATTCCGATCGTGTGTACACAATTCCGACACACAAAGTTCCACGCATGCTCGGAATCAAGCAGAAGAGCCGCACTGGCTATTTAACTTCATTTTTCTCGGCTCGTCGTACGTGTTGTAAGTCACCGCGTTGCTTGACGTTCGGAATTTCCGACAAGATTTGTGTGACCGTGTGTATGCAAGACAAGTTTGAGCCAACATCCATCGGAAAAAAAACATGGATTTTGTTGTCGGAATGTGCAATCGTGTGTACGGGGCATTAGAGCAGCTTTCCAGGGCCTATTCGCCTTCCAACATCAGAACAAACAGCACAATGAAGTCATCTCCTTCAGAGCCACATCCAGTGTGAATCCTTTCCCAGCAGGATGCAGCAGAGATCTTTTCAAGACACACATGGAAAAAGTTTCAGTCTATGTTCTGGATTCTAGAATCTCCTGGCAGACAGTCAACACTTCCTAGACCACAATGAATGTTCTCAAAAACAATCATTATCTGTGGTCAAACTTCAAATTGTGTGGCATTTGACATACCACATAGGCTCTAGGAACAACAATTAGGGTTCTCTTGGGATTTGCTTCCAGTAGGGTTGCACCAATGCATTTTTTTTTTTTTTTCGGCGTGTACAGATACTTTCGGTCAAGTACGCACCGATACTTTGTAGTGCGATTTGCGTCAATACAAAATACATGGCCGCAAAGAGCACTGCAAAGAATCAAATGTGATTTGAACAGGAATGCAGTGCGATTTCCCCCACCGCTCCTGTGTGTGTGTGTGTATGTATATAGAAAGGAAAGCGCCATCTAGTGGGAAGTTTATGAAAAATTTTATAACTCACATTAAAGCGGAGTTCCCCCCCAAAAATGTCACTTCCTCCTGGGTCAGGTTGATATATGGGGCGCCGAGGGCCAGGGTGCGTACCGGAACAGTCTTATCCTCGCCCTTTGCGTTGGGCAGGGGAACGCGTCAGGGGTGCCCCCTATCCCCGGGACTTTTTGCTCTAGCAATCGAACCTATGGCGGCACTTCTGCGGGCATCAACACAAACTAAAGGGATTGATAGAGGACCTCTGCAAGAAAAGGTATCTCTGTATGCAGACGACACCCTACTGTATCTGAGAGATGATGGGTGCTCGCTACGGTCGGCTCTGTCAATTATAGACAGCTTTGGGCGATTCTCAGGAATCAGAATAAACTGGGGGAAGTCAGTGATATTTCCCCTACATTCTGGGACGGGGGGCCAGCAGATGGATGGACAGTTGCGGAGGGTTTCTCAGTTTCGCTACCTGGGAGTTGAGATACATAGAGACTTAAGGCAGTTTATCCCTCTGAATCTCAACCCGGTGGTTCAGCAGGTGTCCCAGAGCTGTGCCAGATGGAGGTCACTCCCCCTGACACTGGTCGGAAGAGTTAATCTAATTAAAATGTCGATTCTTCCTAAGTTCACGTACCTTTTCCGCCAAGCCCCTGTACCAATACCACATAGCTTTTTTAAGAGGTTGGATAGCATTGTGATATCCTTTGTCTGGAATGGGGGAGCTCCCAGGGTGGCTAAAGCGAAGCTGCAGATGCCCACGTCGCTTGGTGGCCTGGCACTGCCGTCCCTGGTGAAATATTACTGGGCGGCGGTCCTGGTGACGGTCAAGTGGTGGCTGTCGGAGGAGCCAGCTAACCCTGCCTCCTCATTGGAGGCGGCGTTGCTGGGTTCATATGCGGAGCTTAGGAACCTGATTCATAGAGGTCCTAGATCTAACTCTCGGGTTACCCTTCCTATGATTGCGACCCTGAAGGTGTGGGACTCGGTGGCCAAACAGGTGGGTGATCCTGGGAGGTGGTCCCCTGAGACCCCATTGTGGGGGAATCCTCGATTACCACATTTTCGCTCCATACCTGATCCTATTGCCTGGGCCAGATATGGAATAACAAAATTGAGCGACATAACACTTCAGGGGCAGCTGATTCCATTTGATGCACTAAAACACGACCGTGGTATCCCGAACCATATGTTTTTCAGGTACATCCAGCTAAGACATGCCTTTAGATCCCAATTCCCCTCCTCGATCTCTCTCGAGATGTCGCCGGTGGAAAAATTGCTTAGATCCCCTGATCAAACTAAAACGATGTCTACCTTGTACAGTCTGTTTATTACTTTGAATACCTCTGGTGTCTCCCGACTCTTGGCTTTATGGCAGAGGGATATCCCGGAGCTAACAGATGATGATTGGGAGGAGGGTGTCCAACAGTATCTGCCCCTTGTGATCTCGGCTAGGGACAGATATATTCAGTTCCTCCACCGAGCATATTATTCCCCGGTTCGCCTGGCAAGAATTTATTCTGATCGTACTGCTACATGCCCCAGATGTAACTACCACAAAGCCGACTCCTTTCATATAACTTGGTCTTGTCCTGCAGTGACGGAATTCTGGAAAGAAATCCTAGCTGAAATCAATAACATTGGGAAATTATCAGTCCCGTACAGCCCGATCCCTCTCCTTCTGGGCATAAGTGACTTCCTTGACTTAACATGGGGAAAAAAGTTGTTCCTCTTCTACACTACGTTTTATGCTAGGAAGGCTATTTTGTTGAAGTGGAACCAGAACTCGCCACCTACTAAACAGCTATGGCAATCACTGATAAACACAGCACTCCCACTCTACAAGCTGACATATATGGGCAGAAATTGTACAAAAAAGTTTGGGAAAATATGGTCGGAATGGGTAAAGGCAAAACACCTTACTATCCCGTAGTTGTAATCTACATGTTACTTAGAGGTAGGATTACTCCACCATTTTGCCTCCCCTCCCCCCACTCCCCCCTGGAGTAGGTCCTGAATGCCTCCCTGGTGTGACGGAAGGGGGGTTGTCTGGTATTTCTCTGATAAGTACATACTACTGGAAATGCTGCAATATGCACTGCATGAGCGGATACGTGAAGCAATTCTTGTTATTTGTTTATTAGATGGTATAAACTGGCAATGTAATGTTTTATTTTATTTTGTCTAAAATCTTTAATAAACTTTATGTTAAAAAAAAAAAAAAAAAAATGTCACTTCCGCTGTAAGTACTCGTGACCCCCTGACATGCCACATATGGCATGTCATTTTTTTTTTGGGGTGGGGAGCGGGTACCTGGTTTTGACAGGTACTCAGCTCCCACTTCCTCTCCTGGCGCCGCTGAGTGGAAGTTCACCTCTCCCCCCCCCCCCTTCCTCCAATCTTCTGGGACACGTCACAGGTCCACGAAGATTGCCCGGCCATTCAAGACGGCGCTGCACGACTCGTGCATGCACAGTGCGCGCCCGGGCTGTGAAGCCGCAAGCTGTCACAGCCGGGCGCCCACACTTGCAATGCCGGCGCCGTGGAGAGAAGGGGGAGAGGAGCGAGGCTTGGGGTGGCCGCATCGCTGGATCGTGGGACAGGTGAGTGTCTATTAAAAGTCAGCAGCTACACTTTTTGTAGCTGCTGACTTTTAAATGGGTGGAAATCTGCTAGAAGTACATATCTGGTCAAATGCAAAATCTGCAGTGTCCCGGTCCCGCCGATGACAGAAAATCCTGGCCGCTGGAGAAGTTCCAGGACCCCTGTGGGTATAGGGCGGAAGCGATGTCAGCTTGGGGGCGGATCGCCTATACATCTCCTCCAGCGGCCTTGATTTGCTATCATCGGCGGGACCGGGATACTATGCAGATCTTGCATGTAACCAGATATGTACTTAATGCGAGTTAAAACATTTTTTAATAAACTGCCCACTAGATGACATTTCCCTTTCTAAACACACACACACAGGAATGGTGGGGGAAATAGTTTTCGCATTGACACAAATCGCACCGCAAAGTATCAATTTCGGTATAGGGAGCATTCCCACAAGTACGAATACTCGTGAAAATGCTTGGTATTGGCGCATCCCTAGTTTCCAGAAATGATGCAATGGTGCATGGATTTCTGGACTTTCCCCTTTTAGCCATAAAGATTATACGTCCAACTGTGCATGAAATATTTAATAAGTAAGGAGTCTGTTAAAAGCAAATTAGAAACGTTCTATATTTCAACAGTCATCAAAAATATTCTGAAGGCCAGGGAGGGGGTCCACAAATTTTACCTGTTTGGAGTAGAGGTAATCACTTTTGTAGAACATTTCTCTCACTGAGCCCCCAGTAGCTTGGGTGCTCAATGTACCTTAAACATTGGTCAGTATTGGACTTTTATTTCCAGTTAAAGCGGGGGTCCACCTATCTATCGGTTTGTTTGTTTTTTTAGTTCATTCACAAACTTTTCTTCTCAGCATTAACATACTCACATATTGGGTGTAATATGTCCGCCTGTGTCAGATTTTGTCGGAAAGAATAACTTATATTATTCACTGCAGGAGGTTTCCATCTTCATTGTGGGCATTTGAAGCCCACAAGCATTTATTTCCTGGATGTGGTGAATGCTGTGCTCCCAGCATTCACTGCTCGTTCCCGCACATGCTCAGTGGCATCCTGGAAAGCCTGAGACTAGCTCCCAGGAGTCTGGGAGAGGCTAGAAACACGCCTACTCCCACGGGAGGAGAACCAGGAAGTGCAAAGAAGAATAGAAAAATAAAAGGCAATTACGGCGATTTAAATTTTTTTAAACGGCATGTCAGCATCTAGGCAAGGAAGAGAATACATACAGATATTGTTCAAAATTTGGGTGGAAACCTGCTTTAAGTAGATATAAACACTAAGGGTCGGTTCACACTACAACGACTTGAGATCCAACTTGTCAGTCCTCAAGTCGCCCCAAGTCGCTTGACATTGGGAATTGCATTATAGTCAATGAGAGCCGTCTTAATGTACACTAATGAAGTCGCTCCGACTTCAAAAAAGGTTCCTGTACTACTTCAAGGCGACTTCTAGGCGACCTGAACCCATAGAATTCAATGGAAGTCGCCTCCAAGTCGGATCTCCATCTATATTGAAGCGACTTTACAGGAAAAGAAATGAGTTTACCCAGGCAAATCCCTCCCTCTCAGAGAGCTGATTATTCTGTGATTGGACACAGCCAAAGTCGCCTGTCCTGGAGGCGACTTGAAGTCACGTTGTAAGTTGCTTAAAGTCACGCTGAAGTCACGTTGAAGTCGCCTTGCAAAAGTCTCGCTGAAGTCGCGATGCCCCTGTGTGAATCGGCACCAACTTGATGACATTTGGTTTAATAAACTATATATCATAAACAACTGCCATAATGTGTTTAATATGGGACATACTGCTTTCCCTTTTTCCAGTACATGTTTCTTTTAAGGTGATGGTCTCATCTGTCAGCTTTGATAGGTAGTAGGTTCTTGCCCCTTTAATTTTATAGTTTATAAAGATTTAATGAAACTTTTCTGCCTGTATACATTATACAATTGCCATACAAAAGTACTGGATTAAGTCATCTAAAATATCTTCATATGTGGCAATAAGTCATCTAAAATATCTTCATATGTGGCAATAATAAATTTCTACATCCTAAAAAAAACATGCTGTGTGGTGTATGATGCCATGTTCTCTCATCATTAATATATTTTGAAGGTCCCTTAAAGCAGTGATCATCAACCTTGTCCTCAGGGCCCACTAACAGGCCAGGTTTGCAAGATAACTGAAATATATCACAGGTGATACAATTTGCTGCTCAGTGATTGCAGTATTCTAGTCTGCATCTCCCCAAGGTAATACATAAAACCTGGCCTGTTAGTGGGCCCTGAGGACAGGGTTGATGACCACCGCTTTAAAGCACATTTCCTGGTCAGTTTCCCAAATTCTCATCTTTTGAAATAACTTGTACCATTACTTAGCGTAGCCTAACCCAGAAGAATCGTTGAAATAATTTTCAGGTCTCAGGCACCCCTTCTTATATTTGCAATATCTACAGCTCATGGTACATTAGCGTGAACTATAAGAATAAATAAAAGGATAAGGAATGTCTCATTCTTAAAGAGTATTTGCCAACCAACCACTCTATGGGATTGATTTACTGAAACTGGAGAATGCAAAATTTGGTGCAGCTGTGCATAGAAACCAATCAGCTTCCAGGTCGTTTTTGTCAAATCTTAATAGAACAATCTGAAGTTAGAAGCTGATTGGCTACCATGCACAGCTGCACCAGATTTTGCACTCTCCAGTATTAGGAAATCAACCCCCATATGGCAAACATTTTTTTAGTAATAACATTGACATTAAATAAGCAGTAATGGTGGCAAGAAAAGGAATATGCTCAGTAAAAACTGTATTGCTCAACTGGTGGTCAGTGGAAAAATGCCCCCCTACACAAATGGTCAGTGTAAGGCTACTTTCACACTGAGGCGTGCGGGCGCTGGTGGTAAAGCTGCGCTATGTTTAGTGCCGCTTTACCGCCATTTTAGCAGCGTTTTTCGGCCGCTAGCGGGGCAGTTTTAACCCCCCGCTAATGGCCGAATAAGGGTTAAAACCGCCCGCAAAGTGGTTTGCAGCGCTGCCCCATTGTTTTCAATGGGAAGGGGCGCTTTAGGTGCGGTAAATACACCACTCCTACAGCACTCCAAAGATGCGGCTTGCAGGACTTTTTTGACCACCCTGCAAGCGCACCACTCCAGTGTGAAAGCCCTCGGGGCTATTTTTAGCACTTTAGCATCTGTAAAGCGCCTCAGTGTGAAAGCAGCCTAAAGGTACCCCTTTACATTGGTGGTCAGTGGGAGCGCTGCCTCTGTAGATTGGTGGTCAATGGGGGAAGGACCATGTTACATTAGTGGTCATTGGGCGAAAGGCCCTATTACACAGATGATCATTGTGAGGAGAATTGGAACAGGTGCATCCGAGCTACTACCTCCTGTGCAATGCCTGGTGAGCCTCAAGTACACAGCACTCAGCCTGTGAAGTCTCTGTAAACCTCCATAGTCCATGCAAAAAAAGAAAAAGGCTGGTGCCATGGAAGTCAGCTAAAACATTGTTTTATTATTGCATGTGAACAGCAGTCAAAAATAAACCAGTGCGTTTCAGCCACCAAGCCTTAATTATGGTTCATAATAAGCTATGATTAAGGCCTGACGGCCGAAACGCGTTGGATTTTTATTTGACTGTTGTTCACATGCAATAATAAAACAAAGTTTTAGTCGACTTCCACACCACCATCCTTTCTACTTTTTTGCATTGTGAGGAGAATGTCCACTGCCAAAAAAAAGCATTAGTACTGGTGGCAACTTATCTGAGAGGCCGATATAACTCACTGCTTATGGAACCCCTGCAACCTCTTGAGGAGCCCTATGGCAGAACACTTGTTGGTAAAGGCTGATTTACAGTGACAACTATTTCTATCTCTATTGCACTACTGAAAGTAGTTTCAGGCAATAAACACAAATCAGTGAATTGTTAATGCTGTCCAGAAAATACCTGCAAATATGACATATGCTCTACAGCAGGGATATGCAATTAGCGGACCTCCAGCTGTTGCAGAACTACAAGTCCCACAAGGCATTGCAAAATTCTGACAGCCACAAGCATCACACCCAGAGGCATGTTGGGACATATAGTTTTGCAACAGTTGGAGGTCCGCTAATTGCATATCCCTGCTCTACAGGATTTTGCAAGTGTGATATCTTTTTTACATGCTGGTGGGTAATTGGCTCCTGTTTAAATTAGCCCGAGTATGTGTGTCCAAATTGACTAAGCACTTGTGCTAAAACATTCTACATGCCAGTACCAAGCCAGTGCAATTGGTGAGGGTTAAGGAAAGACCCGATGACATGTAAAAAACAAATTGCCACAAAATGCTCTGGAAGTGGTCTTCATGCACATCAGACAGGCCAGGGATACTGGCCCGAAGAGCTGGATATGGCCAAGTGAATATTTACATACATACTAGAGATGGCATGCCAATCCCTGAACCCCCTATAAGATTATACCTATTGTAAAGCACAGCACTCCCAGTATGGCCCATTTTCTCTTCATCCCCCCCCATACCTAAAAGAATAAAACAGAGATCTTCTTAGATACGCTTTCTTTTTAAAAGCTGTCCCCTATGCATGGCAGCTTCTAAACCAGTGGACAGTTTTTTTGATCTTTCCAGCTTCAGAGTTGTGCACTGTACAGATTTCTCTGCAGGGTATGGCTACTTGACGTTGACTTCTTACTGGTCAGGGCTGGCAGCAAATCAGAAGCTGGTGTTGAAAAGTCAGTGACACACAGAGAAATCTATACCGTGCACTGAACTCCGAAACAGAGAGAAAGGAGTGCTGACTGCCACTCTGAAACCTGCGGTGTTGGGTGGGAGGTTTATGAAAACATGGAGGTCTTGCAATCAGCAGTGATTCACCAAACACAACACTGGCAGTACAAATTATGTGGTGCATGCACTGCTGTTAAATAATACAAAAAAATATATAACATTTTGTATTTAAGGTCTATAGGGAGGTTTTCTGGTTCAGAGATATCCATACGACACTTCTCTAGTGGGTACAGAATTCGCCATGTAAAAATGCAGAGCAGTACGGTTTGGTTTTGGACAAGGATATAAATATATTTCCAAGGGACCTATCACAGTTTAGCCTGCACTTTCCTGCTTTTGTGATTCTTACCTCCTTGCTGCAGTGGTTCCACTAGACCGGTGATTCTTTTCACATGTGTGGTTTGGCTTCTGTGCTCACCTACGGGCATTGCCTGCGATCGTTTATTTTCCTTCTCTTCTATCACTTCGTGTCCCGCCTCATAGTTTGCTTCCCTCTATAAGGCATGCTCAGTTCAACCAGCATTGCCTGAGCAACTTCCTAGTTCTCTGAGCTTCTGTTTGTCTAGAGCAAGGGTCTTCAAACTATGGCCCTCCAGTTGTTCACGAACTACAATTCTCATCATGCCTAGTCATGTCTGTGAATGTCAGAGTTTTACAAAGCCTCATGGGATGTGTACTTCCACAACAGCTGGGGGGCCGTAGTTTGAAGATCCCTGGTGCCTTGTGTTTTTAGTGTCCTGAACCCAGCTTCGTCTTCTGTTTTTGCTTGCCTGCCACCTGCTCTGACCTCAGCGTGTTTCCCAGATCCTCTCGTCTCCTACCATCTGTATCCTGCATATGCGAGTGGTCTCCTTGTCATCAGCTGGGTGTACCTGGGGGCTGCGACCTGGTTCCAGCTTGCTGCAAGTCCATCCCCATCATTAAGGACCCTGGTGAAGAAGCAAGCTTTGCCCCGAGTTGGCATCCTACAAGGGCTCACTACCACAGAAAACTAACAGTACTATTGCCTGAAGTCTCCTCAATTGCAGTTTGTACTCGGCTCCCATTCACACTTCACATGAGAGCTTAACCAGCTGATTTAGAGACTTGTTTTCAAGTGCTCCCATTAAAGTCTCTGGGGCCAAAAACATGCAATTCCGCCCCAAAGAAGCACTTGTCCTTTTTAAAGCTTCACATAATGCTCAGGTGTGAAAGAGGCTATTGAGAATAATGGGATTTTTCATCTTGAGCATTTTCATATTCTCGATAATCGTGCAACAAAATGCTCAGGTTTGAACAGGGCTCAAGTGAAGTCACTTCACATGTTGATTAGAACATCGGGTCTCATGGTGATGAAGTCCAAAGATATTGACAATACTGTCCAATGAGAAAACTTTAGGTTCGGCAAAAATCGACCCTTAAAACACAGTTGGGTAAGTAGGTTAGGCATGGACTTCCAATCCTGAAATACAGTATATATATATATATATATATATATATATATATATATATATATATATATATATATATATAGATATATCGATATATATATATATATATATATATATATATATATATATATATATATATATATATATATATATATATATATATATATATATAGATATATCGATATATCTATATATATATATATATATATATATATATATATATATATATATATATATATATATATATATATATATATATATATAGATATATATCACACACACAGTACATACACACAATATTGTCAAAAGTATTGAGATGCCTGCCTTTACACAAATGAACTTTAATGGCGTCCCAGTCTTAATCTGTAGGGTTCAATATTGAGTTGCCCCACCCTTTGCAGCTATAACAGCTTCAACTATTCTGGGAAGGCCGTCCACAAGGTTTAGGAGTGTGTCTATGGGAATGCTTGACCATTCTTCTTGAAACGCATTTATGAGGTCAGGCACTGATATTGAATGAGAAGGCCTGGCTCACAGTCTCCGCTTTAATCGATTCCAAAGATCTTCTATCGGGTTGAGGTCAGGCCAGTCAAGTTCCTCCACCCCAAACTCGTTCATCCATGTCTTTATGGATCTTGCTTTGTGCACTGGTTCAAATCATTTGGTGGAGGGGGGATTATCGTGTGGGGTTGTTTTTCAGGGGTCGGGCTTTGCCTCTTAGTTCCCAGTGAAGAGAACCCCGATAATCAACCCCACACCATAATCTCCCCTCCACCAAATGATTTGGACCAGTGCACAAAACAAGGTCCATAAAGACATGGATGAGCCAGTTTGGGGTGGAGGAACTTGACTGGACTACACAGAGTCCTGACCTCAACCAGATAGAACACCTTTGTGATAAATTAGAGCGGAGACTGCGAGCCAGGCCTATATATAAGGCATTACTTAAAATTGCTCTCACTACTTGGAAAGACTTTTCACCATAATTACAAAAACCAAATGGGATGGAGCGAAGTATTGCCACAGCGAAGTGCTGCTTATCCAAAATGGCAGCGTTTGCAAATCTAGCATTGAGGCTGCGTTCACATCTAAGCATCACATTTTTTTGGGGCGCTTTAGCGCGTTTGCATTCGCATTTTGGAGCCTAGGTGTTTTTGTATTTGCCAATAGAGAAAACTATCACCTGTTACATCAGTTGCTGCTACGTGCTTCTGCTTTCAGGTGCTTCAAAAACACATCAATCTGCCCAAATTAAGCTACATAAGTAGCTCTAAAACGTTTTTGAGCTTCAGGCATTTTGAAGCGGAGAGGTGAACCACCTCCACAGGGAAAAACGTATTTTTTTTTCTCCCTAAGCGTTTTGGAGTTTTGAAACACAAGACGCTCAGATGTGAATGAGGCCTAAAATTACTAAACTCACGCCTGACCGCTTCTGGAGGTGCCAGGAGGAGGGAGGTTCGATGCTACATATTTTCTGGTCCTGTTCTATATAACACCATACTGGAAGGAAATACGGAACATCATCCAAAAATTCACAGAGTAAAAAATACCCGAAGATCAAACTTTCTTCCCACGTTACGACCATTCCAGCAAAAAATGCAGCTAAAGCATGCATCCCCCTTACGCGGGGTTCCACCCAAATTTTGAACATTATCTCTATGCATTCTCTTCCTTGCCTAGATGCTGACATGCTGTGTAAAAAAAAATTTAAATCGCCGTAATTACCTTTTTTTTTCTAATCTTCTTAGCACTTCCTGGTTTACCTCCCATGGGAGTAGGCGTGTTTCTAGCCTCTCCCAGACCTCCCACAGTCCCCTGAAAGCTAGTCTCAGGCTTCCCAGCATGCATTGTGCAACAGTGTCATCACAACATCTCTGCTCCCAGCATTCACCGCATCCAGGAAGTACATGCTTGTGGGCTTCAAATGCCCACAATGAAGATGGAAAACGCCTTCAGTGAATTTTTTAAGTTATTCTTTACAACGAAATCGGACACAGGCGGACTTATTACACAGAACATGTGAGTAGATAATTATGAGAAGAAAAGTTTGTGAATGAACTCCAAAAAAAAAAAAAACGATAGATAGGTGGACCCCCCGCTTTAAGTGGAAAAACACATCACCCCCCTACTATTGGACATTGGCTCCATAAAGTAGAAGAGATTAACAAGATGGAAGATCTCACACTTACAACACAGAACAAACAAGAAACATACACAGAATTATGGAGATTATGGAATATGTTTTTCTTCTCTAAAGAGGGTTTGACCCTCCTCAACTCATAATTGTTGAGAGTAGACGACATGATCGGATACCCAATAACGATCTATCCATTGCTCACCCAGGGCTCCCCCCCCCCTCTTGTCAACCCCCCCCATTTTTCTATGTTCTCTTCTTTTTCACACGTTTATTCCTAACTAACCCTTCTCTACTGATTTTTTTCTTATTATTTAGAAAACGAAAAATAGATAAGGCGACTCCGGATATTGTTGTTGAAGGTTCCCCCCTTGATGGTTATGTCAAGGGAATTATATTCTTATGAATGTACATTAAAGAGGAAGTAAAGCCTAAAAAAAAAAAAAAAAATACACCCTGCAAGGCAAAGTCATAATGAGCTAGTATGCATAGCATACTAGCTCATTATGAATAACTTACCTCAGATCGAAGCCCCCGAAGCGACCCTCGTTCGCCTCCTCCGCCGTCGCCATCTATCCCGGAGTGACTTCCGGGCATCGCGACTCCAGCGCTGTGACTGGCCGGAGCTGCAATGACGTCACTCTGGCGCATGTGCGCGGGTGCCTTCAGTGATGGCATGTTCGCCTTCACTAACGACATGCTCAGTGCGCCTGCGCCGTTGTCTACGGTGCGCACGCGCCGTAGACAGCGGTGCCCGGTTTTTGTAAAAAAATTCCTTAACGATGTAGGTTAAGGAGATATTTCTTGCAACTACAGCTAAGCCTTAATCTAGGCTTACCTGTAGGTTAAAGTGGTCCCAGAGGGTTTACAACCACTTTAAGAGTATTATATATGTTCTGACTTAACAACTGGAGCACTGCTCTATCACTGCAATGTATCTGTAATATTACTGAGTACATATGGTTACTGCGATGACCTGAACTCACCTTTTGTGGTTGAAATAAAATATTTAAGAAAAAAACTACTAAGCTCTAGTTTGATGGAACAATGAATATGTGTTCTGAATACCTATTAACCTATGACTAATTATTTCTGGATGGATTGTATAACAGAAGTTCTTCCCCTTCTCAGAAAGGAGGAGACAGATCAGAATAAACTTACAAAAAAAGATTTTGTTCTTCCATTGATTTTTGTCATAGTGGTGCCGAGAATGAAATGACAGTCATTAACAGTTCTGCATTGTTCATATGACTAGGAATTACTGGTGTTATGCAGACAGATTATTAATATATTATACTGCCATTGCACAACAATGAAACACCCCAAATCGGTAACCAGCGTTTCAGTACTAAACATGAAACAATACTATTCCCTAATTGGATGAGCAACCTAATAAACAAAAAGACCTTAAAGAGGAAGTAAACTTCCCCGGTTTGTTTGTACCTACAGGTAAGCCTATAATAAGGCTTACTTTTAGGTATGTAAATATCTCCTAAACTTGCACTGTTTAGGATATATTTACTGTATACGCTGCCAATTACGTCATTGGCGCATGCTCTCTGAAGGAACGGACACCCGTGCCGTTTCTTCAGAACCCTGTGCCATAACCAGGAGTGACCTCGTGTGGCTCTGGCCAGTCACAGAGCCGGAGTCCGCGGACCCGGAAGAAAGAGGGGCTAAGATGGATGTGGACAACGAGGGCTTTGTTTGCAGGTAAGTTTCACATAATGTGCTAGTTAGTGATGCATACTAGCACATTATGCCTTTACTTTGCAGGTAAGAAAAAAAAATAAAAACACAAGCAGTTTACTTCCTCTTTAAGAGGGATCCTTAAAGGGTATGTAAAGGAACATAAAAAAACTTCACTAGTTGAAGTACAAAGTGGTTTATCTTTATTCAAGTGAAGGACTAGTATGTAAACAGTAAAAAAGGGAGGACAGACCATATTGGCCCCATAAAGAATGAGGAAGGACATCTGGTTACAAAGGATGGGGAGATGGCGAAGGTATTGAATTTATTCTTCTCCTCAGTCTTCACGAGGGAATCGGGGGGCTTCAGTAACCAAAACTGCAGTGTTTATCCTCATGACACATCACAGGCAGCACCTCCATGGTTAACAGAGGACAGAATTAAAATTAGACTTGAGAAACTTATCATTAATAAATCACCGGGACCAGATGGCTTGCATCCGAGGGTACTTAGGGAACTCGGTCAAGTGATTGCCAGACCATTGTTCCTAATTTTTACAGACAGTCTATTGACTGGAATGGTACCAGCTGATTGGAGAAAAGCCAATGTATACATACCAATATTTAAAAAGGGCCCAAAATACATCCCTGGGAATTACAGACCAGTTAGCCTAACATCAATAGTATGTAAACTCTTGGAGGGGATGATAAGGGACTATATACAAGATTTTAGTAATAAGAACGATATCATTAGCAGTAACGAGAATGGATTCATGAAGAATCGTTCTTGCCAAACCAATCTATTAACCTTCTATAAGGAGGTGAGTTGCCATCTAGATAAAGGAAGGCCTGTAGACGTGGTGTATCTGGATTTTGCAAAAGCATTTGACACAGTTCCCCATAAACGTTTACTGTACAAAATAAGGTCCGTTGGCATGGACCATAGGGTGAGTACATGGATTGAAAACTGGCTACAAGGGCGAGTTCAGAGGGTGGTGATAAATGGGGAGTACTCAGAATGGTCAGGGGTGGGTAGTGGGGTTCCCCAGGGTTCTGTGCTGGGACCAATCCTATTTAATTTGTTTATAAACGACCTGGAGGATGGGATAAACAGTTCAATCTCTATTTGCAGACGATACTAAGCTAAGCAGGGCAATAACTTCTCCGCAGGATGTGGAAACCTTGCAAAAAGACTTTCCACTTTCTCCTTTTTTTTGATGTCCAACATACCTGTTCATCCTGCCAGTTTCAGTCTTTAGGCTTCTTTTTGATATAGGGTGACAATGCTGTAACAGGCCTTTTGAATCTCGATAAGTGTTGTCGGCTTGTCCTCAGTGGCACCTCAGCAGACCACAAGGGTGGGTGGTGATGTTAGTGACCCTTTGTCCTCCATCTATGCAGTATGACAAGCTTCAAGGGCTGGTGGGAGTTGAAGTCCTGTAGAGATTTGTGAGGCTGGTGGAAGAGATGGAGATCTGCTCTTCTCAGGTATGAGATATGCATACTTACATTGGTTCAAGCTGGACCAATGTAAATATGCAATTAGGATCATACTTGGAGTATCAGGTTTGAAGTTTGGAGCCTTAATAGTGGATCTCCCTCTTTAATTTAGTGGTCAGAATTGGTACTATACGGGCCCCCAACATTACCATAAAATGATAATTTCCTAAACTATTAATATTATACAGGATTTATATAGCGCCAACAGTTTGCGCAGCGCTTTACAACATGCATAAATGGCTTCATAAAACTTCGGCAGCCTAGAAGCATTTATATTCTTTTCTCTAATAACCAATAAATGATAAACCTAGTTAATGTCAAGGTACGGAAGTGACAGGTGTGCAGCGAATGCTTACGATTTGAGAAAAGAACCATATTTTTGGGCAGCAGCACCTAGATCAGAGTGGCGAACATAAAGTGGCTTGGTCCTGTAAGATGTGAAAAATATAGGGGTTGCCAGTACTGACCGGATAAAATTCTGACTGGCTGTTATCCTAACCCAGTGGCTTCAATATGTTCCAAGGCCGGCCACAGATGGAGCGAATTTCTTTCCTGCAACCATAGGTTTGATTCCCCCATCAACACAGCCGGTGTTGACAGGGGAATCCCTCCCGGCGGAGAACCGTCCTCCCCGTGTGATTATTGCTAGCGTTCTAATGGCCACTTGTGATAATCGCATTTAAAATCTGACAGGCTGGTTGTACAATAGTTGATTGATCGATCCACTTGGGTACATTCAGCCTGCCCATACACGATTAGAACCATCTACGGCCGGCCTAAGTCACTGATCCAGAACATGTACACAGATTAGAAAAATACCAGACGTTCTTACCTGCACACTTTTGAAGTTGGCAGCTCAAACACTTATGAGGCAGGACAGTTATGCAACTGGCATTTCCAGAACAGTCATGAAAGCTTTCCTTTGAAAGACAACTTTACCTTTAGAACAGTTGTCTTTTAATTAAAGTGGTTATAAAAGTCTGACTTAAAATATGAACAAAACATAACCCTCTATAGTGTGTGCTTGTTTCAAACCAGAGCACTAAGGCTTAATGACGTTTTTACAACCTCTCCTGAACTATTTAACCTGACAGATAGTAACCCACATTTAAAACGTCCGTTTTGCCGCGTTTACGTGCTGCGTTTGCGTTTAAAAAATTATTTTTTCCCAAATAGCCAAAAATGAAAAACGTCTGTAGACGAAACGCAGCTAAACGCAAGTTATAGCGCTTAAAATGCCTGTAAACTCAGCTTCTGAACGCATTTTTATTGCGTTTCAAAAAATGCCTCTAAACTCAACTGCCTAGAAACGACTGTAAACGAGGCTGTGTACATGGACAGATAAGATAACATAGAGGAGAGTTCAGAGGCAGTTGACCAGCTGCAGTGTACATTAGGCCTAAGTGTCAATTCTCTCTGCTGCCCCGTTCCTCTGTAGGAGTCACATCTGACAAGTTTTGCTGACACCAAGAGCTAAAAAGTTGATGGAGGAGGGAGCTTCAGCACGCAGACTGGTTGACAGCCTCAGCTTTGTTCCTGTGTGCTGGTCAGAGTCAGAGCATAACATGGTCCAGCAAAAACCTGATATTATCCATTTACAAAGTGTCATTGTAGGTTGGAAAATGGTAGCAGAAACCTCTCTTTATGATCACCCACCTAATATGGAGCAGGTCCCCCTTTTGCCACCAAAACAGCTCCGACCCGTCTAGGCATAGACTCCACTAGACCTCTGAAGGTATTCTGTGGTATCTGGCACCAAGCTGTCAGAAGCAGACCCTTTAAGTCCTGTAAGTTGAAAAGTGGGGCCCCCACAGAACGGACTTGTTTTTCCAGCACACCCCACAGATGCCCGATTGGATTGAGAGCTGAAGAAATTTGAGGCCAAGTCAACACCTCATACTCGTTGTGTTCCTCAAAACATTCTTGAGACATTTTTGCAGTGCGGCGGGGCACATTATCCTGCTGAAAGAGGCCACTGCTATCAGGGAATACTGTTTCCATGAAGGGGTGTACTTGGTCAGCAACAATGCTTAAGTAGGTGATATGTAGCAAGTAACATCCATATGAATGGCAGGTACACAAGATTTCCCAGGAGAACATTGTCCAAAGCATCACACTGCCTCCCCGGCTTGCCTTCTTCCCATACTGCATCCTGGTGCCATCTCCTCCCCAGGTAAGTGACGCACACACACCCAGTCATCCACATGATGTAAAAGAAAACGTGATTCATCAGACCAGAACACCGTCTTCCATTACTCCGTGGTCCAGTTCTGATGCTCACGTGTCCATTGTAGGCATTTTTGGCTTCGGACATGGGTCAGCATGGGCACCCCGACTGGTCTGTGGCTATGCAGCTCTATACATAAACTTTAAAGCCCATTTATTCTGATTTCCACAGATCAAACGTCAGGGACAATATGTTTACTCGCTGCCTAATATATCTCATCCACTTTCAGAGGCCGTTGTTAAGAGATAATTATTATTAATGTAACCTGTCTGTGGTCATAAAGTTATGGCTGATCAGTTTAGTTCCCTATCTAACCTGGTCCAATACTCACCTTTATTCCCCCACAGCGCCTTTCTTCTGAAAGCATCCCTGCTCTGTCCTCTTCATCTTGCACAAACGCGCCATGCCTCCATTGATTCCTTAGGGGAGCTGTACTTCCGCAGAGTAGGCCTCTCCCCATAGGAATGAATAAGAGCGGCAGCACGGAGGCACAGGATGAAGAGGAACTGGCAAAAACACTTTCAGAGAAAAAGCTGTGCAGTTCCAGGCAGGGCCCCACAGTAAAGATCGACGAAAACAGGGACGGGACGGAAGAAGTATTTTTCCAGGTGGGCTGCACTCAGGGGGTGGGGACAGTGGCGGCCCGCCCATTAGGGGAACCGGACGCATGGATTTCAATGTGGGTTTTTTTGTTTTTGTTTTTTGAAGCACGAGATTAGAGTCTGAGGCTCTAATTGACTTCAAAACGGGTGGGCTTGAGGCGCCCCGAGCCCACCCTTTTTGAAGCCAATTAGAGCCCACCCACTTGTGTAACATTAGCAAATTAATATAAGCTAATGTCTTCCTGCTTCTCCTCTTGGTCAATCAGGAGGCGGGTCCTGAGATCGCTTAGCCGGGATTATTGGGACTTTTGGCCAAGCGGGTCTCAGGACCCGTCTCCTGTTCGACTGGGAGGAGAAGCAACGGCCAGGTTCTTCCCTTTTCAACCTCCTCCCTGCACCTTTACCGCAGCATAAGTTAAGGCCATGGATCGCCGAGTGCCGGGGGGATGGTGTGGTAGGGGTTAATGCAGGCGCCTGGAGTATGGGCGGGGGGATGGTGTGGTAGGGGTTAGTGCGAGCGCCTGGAGTATGGGTGGGGGGATGGTGTGGTAGGGGTTAGTGTGAGCGAGCGCCGGGGGTATGGGTGGGGGGATGGTGTGGTAGGGGTGTTAGCGAGCGCCGGGGGGGGGTTGGGGCGTGTAGTGTTTGCTGTCACCCCCAAAATATGGAGCACCAGCTGCCACTAGGTGGGGACAGATCTCAAAAGGACAATTGCACCAAAAGTACAGTTGTCTTTTATTATGAGCCAATAACCAATAAAAAAATAACCAAAAGCAGACTATATTAAAGCACAATCATCTATTAAAAAACAGATATAATAAATATTAACAAACGCCAAACTCCCATTATTAAACACACAAGCCAGCGATACGTAGCAGTAAGCTCACCCTGTCTTGTGTACAGGAAATGTCATTAGGAACATAGCTTTACATAACACACAGAGAAAGCCCCTCCTGCTTCGACTGGGCACAGAATATTGTTTTACTGGTGCAACCACACAACAGAACGTTTTCACCGGCGAGTAAACGTCATTCCTTTTCATTTGATCTTCCATGTCCATTCTGGTTTCCTGTAGATAAACACCAACAGCAAGCTGAAGGTTCTGCATGTAGAAAGAGAACTTTGTGCCAAGTAGTATATCTTTCCCCTATAGCAGGCTTGCCAAGAAGCTAACTTGGAAAGTCATCACTTTCTTCCGGATGCCCTCGGGGATCCAAACAGTTTCCTAGAGAAAGACAGAAAGTTGTATCATTAATACAATACTCCTCCTCAACTTGTTTGTTAGAGAAAAAAAAAAAAAGTAACCTGAGCCTACAATGTTGTGTGTATGCTGGTGAACATAATAATGCGGACTATTAGGAATCTCCAGGAGATAAACGCTGAAAATGTCCAACGAAAAAAGGTCAACCCACAAAGACCCAATGCACAAGGCTTGTGCACTCTGCTGGCAAAATAAATTATCTACTGATGCCTTCAAGAAGCTCTGTGCATGTAAACCCAAAATCTATTTGGATTACCTTAAGCATCATGCTTTATTCCAGGGATATGCAATTAGCGGACCTCATGCCTCTGGGTGTCATGCTTGTGGCTGTGAGTCTTGCTATGCCTCATGTGACTTGTAGTTCTGCAACAACTGGAGGTCCGCTAATTGCATAACCCTGCTTTATTCTATAGTGTTCTCTTAAAGTAATACTAAAGCTTCATTTTTTTTTCTTTAAAAATAACAAACATGTTATACTTACCTCCTCTGTGCAATGGTTTTGCACAGAGCAGCCCAGATCCCCCTCTTGTCGGGTCCCTCGTCAGAGCTTCTGTCCCCCCCCGCCCCCCCGTCGAGTGCACCCACAGCAAGCAGCTTGCTATGGGGGGCACCCGAGCCGAACTGCAGCTCTGTGTGTCCATTCAGACACAGAGCCGTGTTCGGCCCTGCCCCCTCTCTCTTCCCATTGGCTCACTGACTTTGATTGACAGCAGCGGGAGCCAATGGCTCTCTGCGCTGCCGTCTCAGTCAATGAGGCGGAAGAGTCCCGGGCAGCCAAGACACTCCTACAACATTGCTGGATCTAGATGGGGCTCGGGTAAGTATAGAGGGGGACTGCTGCACACAGAAGGTTTTTTTTTTTTCTTAAAGCGGAGTTCCACCCAAAAATGGAACTTCCACTTTTCGGAATCCTCCCCCCCCTCCGGTGTCACATTTGGCACCTTTCAGTGGGGAGGGGGGAGCAGATACCTGTCTAATCCAGGTATTTGCTCCCACTTCCAGGCATAGATAGCTGCAGTATCCGCGGATATCTATGCTATATCCGGCCCCTCCTCCGTCCCCCCTGCTGTCTTCTGGGAGACACACAGGTCCCAGAAGAAGACAGCAGGGTCCATGCAGAACGCACAGGGCGACTCACGCATGAGCAGTAGGGAACTAGGCTCTGCAGCTGCAAGGCTTCACTTCCTGATTCCCTTACCGAAGATGGCGGTGCCTCCACTCTAGAGCCGAGGGACAGATCGGCTTCGGGTGCCGACATTGCGGGCGCCCTGGACAGGTAAGTGTCCTTATTTCAAAAGTCAGCAGCTGCAGTATTTGAAGCTAACTTTTTAAAAACAAAAAATTTGGCGGAACTCCACGTTATACATAGCATGCATTAAAGATGAAAAAACCTTCTGCCTTTATAACCACTTTAAATCATTTTTTGAGAATCTGTTGCAACGTTTACCAACTAGACCTTGTCAAATGTGGTGAGAGGGACTTTTTAAAATAGCCTGACACCTTTTTTTTATCGCCTAATGACTATGTGAGATATATGCGCTCGAGTTCTGAGTCTGCTCATGTGCTGTGGTCATTATGAGGGGGTTCCCATTCTGCCTATTAGATTTTATTACTTTAATATGGAGTGCAGCAGGAGGAGTGCTTGAAAACACAAAAGTGGATGGAACACACAAAACTCCAAGGTGACCAGTGTTTCTCAACCTTTTTTCAGTCGTGGCAGCCTTTACAATTGTAGACAATCTCAAGGCACCCTTTAAAATTATGGACAGTCCCGAGGCAACAAGTCCCGGCGGACAATTCGACCGTGTGTGGGCTTCATCAGACCTGCAGCGGACTTTTTTGGTCGAAAATCTGACGGACTTTAGATTTGGAACATGTTTCAAATCTTACGTCGGAACTCCGCCAGACCCAGTTCGTATCAAAAAGTCCACTCGTCTGTATGCTAGTCCGACGGACGAAAACCGACGCTAGGGCAACTATTGGCTACTGGCTATCAACTTCCTTATTTTAGTCCGGTCATACCTCATCATGTACGAATCCATTTGGTGTGATCATGTGTAGGCAAGTCTGTTTGTTCAGAAAGTCAGTCGGAAGTCTGCCCAAAGTCCATCGGATAGACCGTCGGACCAGTCCGGTCGAAAAGTCCGCTCGTGTGTACGCGGTAGAATAGCTTTACATAATGCAACAACATCCACACACAGGACAACCAACGTTAGAGGGGATTTATTCTTCCAAAGCAAATACACTTTTTGCACACTGTTACTGACTAGTATTCCAATGTTTCTCTTCTCCCTCAATTTCTCTCCATCAGTCAGCTTTCACTCCAGTGCTGAGGGAGATGGGCACAGGAGGTGAGGTGGAGGCAACAGACATCTTCCTTATTAACTGATGGTGTCATTGGTTGTTAGGATGTCAGTATCTAGAAAGTCGTAATGGTGCATAATGAAAATCCATGGTTTTGTGTAACTAAAATGCAGGCTTGATCCGCCTTGCTGGCTTGTGTACAAGTTTGGATCAATTTTTAGGCATTTTACCAAGGCACCCCTGAAGAAACCTCAAGGTATCCTGGTTGAAAACGCCTGAGCTAGACGAGCACGACAGTATTTTATTTTAATTTCCCTGACCTGCATGGAGACATGAAAAGAAATGCACACAAAAAAATGCAGCATGCCAATGCTGGCCTCTTCCTGAATATTCTAGTTCTCTCCCAAAACAAGTATACACATCAAGTGTTCTGTCTTCAGTCTGACTTCACTTGACACATGCTTGGCTCCAGCTCAGAGAATCAAAGGGGGAGAGATTTACTAAAACTGGTGCACTCAGAATCTGGTGCAGCTGTGCATGGCAGCCAATCAGCTTCTAGCTTAAGTTCAATTAAGCTTTGACAATGAAACCCAGAAGCCGATTGGTTTCTATGCAGAGCTGCACCAGATTTTGCACTCTCCAGTTTTTAGTAAATTCTGCCCAAAGTATTATAAGTCAGAAAGAAATCAGCCAACTAGCATTTTCCGAATTTTTCCGTAACAGGGTTTACAAACACTTTAAAGATGTGGTGAAATTTCACTTCGCTAAGAATACCCAAATCATGTGCAAATAAAATAAACAGCATTTTAGCCTGCATATAATTGGATGATGGAAGTCAGCTACGTTTTACTTTATTCACAAAGCTTTGGTGAAAATTCCCTTGCAGGAGCAGGGGTTGGGGCCGAGTCACACTGTGTGTCTCTATGGACACACACAGCCCCCCATAGTGCAGGGGGCGGGACCAAGCCGGACTGTCTGTGTCTATGGACACACACATCCCAGCTCGGGAGCACACCCACGTGTGCCCCCATAGCACAGGGCTTGCTACGGGGGGCACACGCAGGAGGAGTGGACAGTGCCAGTGTTGTGACAAAATGTCGAAGCCGGCAGAATATTGAACCACGTCACTTCTTGTGACGTGTAATCAGCTATTGTCAGGACAGTGCGTAATCGCTGATGTTAGGACACTGCATGTCAAATTCCTTCGTCTGACAGCCATCTTGCTACACCCCACACTATACTACCATACTAAGCCTGCAGTCAGAAGGTGGTAGCGGACATCTTTATACACCCACCCAAGTCTTGCATTTCAGACTTATCTTTAACAGTAAACTCCGCTTATATAATGCAAAACTGTATTTAGAAGTCCCTGACACTGTTTTGATGTTGAATTTTAAAAGCAGCGGCAATCCTGCAGATCTGACAAGTTTGCTAATCTGACAGAACACAGCTACTTTAAAAATTCAACATCAAAACAGTGGCAGGGAAACCTGGTGGTTCCAAACTTCTTCAATTTGCGGAGGATGATGGAGGCCACTGTACTCATTGGGACCTTGGATGCTGCAGAATTTTTTTTCTGTACCCTTCCCCAGATTTGTGCCTGAATACAAACCTGTTTCGGAGGTCTACAAACAATTCCTTGGACTTCATGGCTTGGTTTGTGCTCTGACATGCACTGTTAAAGGGGTTGTAAACCCTCGCTGTTTTTCACCTTAATGCATTCTATACATTAAGGTGAAAAACCTTCTTTACTGCAGCAGCGCCCTCGAGCCCCCCTTATACTTACCTGAGCCCCATAATTCCCGCGTCAGGAAGGAGCACACCAGCTCTGGATGGTGTCTCGTGTCCGGATTTAATAGATCGATAGCAGCACAGCCATTGGCTCCCGCTGCTGTCAATCAAATCCAGTGACACGGGCGCCGGGGGGTGAGGAGCCGAGTCCTGCTGTCTGTGGCAACAGACGCAGCAGCAGGACACGGGAGCGTGCCCACACGGGTGTCCCAAAGGAGAGCACTTCTCAGACGGGACACTCAAGAAGAGGAGGAGGAGCCAGGAGCGCCACGGAGGGACCCCAGAAGAGGAGGATCGGGGCCACTCTGTGCATAACCAACTGCACAGCGGAGGTAAGTATGATGTGGTTTTTTTTTGGTTTTTTTAAAACCTGGACCTTTACAACTAAGCTAATAAAGGGTCTGGAGGATCTTAGTTATGAGGAAAGGTTGCGAGCACTGAACTTATTCTCTCTGGAGAAGAGACGCTTGAGAGGGGATATGATTTCAATATACAAATACCGTACTGGTGACCCCACAATAGGGATAAAAAGCTTTAGCGGAAGGGAGTTTAATAAGACACGTAGCCACTCATTAAAATTAGAAGAAAAGAGGTTTAACCTTAAACTACGTAGAGGGTTCTTTACTGTAAGAGCGGCAAGGATGTGGAATTCCCTTCCACAGGCGGTGGTCTCAGCGGGGAGCATTGATAGCTTCAAGAAACTATTAGATAAGCACCTGAACGACCACAACATACAGGGAGATACAATGTAATACTGACATATAATCACACACATGGGTTGGACTTTTGTCTTTTTTCAACTTCACCTACTATGCAATTTAATCTATTTTGGAATAAGGCTGTAACATAACAAAATGTGGAAAAAGTGAAGCGCTGTGAATACTTTTCAGGTGCACTGTACTGCTGACCAAGTGATCTGAGGAAACATCGCCTCTTCTAACCTAAATTTATTATAAAAGGAACAAACACTGCATAAAAAAATATAGATAAAATGTCAAAAATTCCCCAAAAAGATATTTTACACAAGCATTTATTTGGAGTTTTTTTTCCCCTAAACACTAATATAAGAAAACTGGTTATATGTAGATAATATATTGGATATCATATGTCAATATTATATAAAGTAATACTCTACAGAAAGAAAAGACTTGATCAGAGTAACATCCGAGAAGAGCTGTGTGTGCCAGAAGACCTCAGCAAAGCTGGTTACCTGGACTGTTTCCAGAGTACAACAGTTCTAGGCTGTTTATTTTCCCCTGGTCATATAGCGCCAGCTGCTCCACAAATCTCTGTTTGGCTGGATTCATGACGATCTGGTGATGTGGCATTGAGATAGCTGGAAGGAGAATGATGCCATTTACAATCATACAAGCACTGACATTCTACTTTACAGTGAAAATACACTCCTGAACTAAGCAACTTATGAAGACTTCACACACGGGGGATCTTCAATGTCAGAGTAGCTATGTACTGTCTAGCAGGAAAAAAAAAAAAACATATATACAGTACTGTGCAAAAGATTTAGGCAGGTGTGAAGAAATGCTGTGATGCAAGAATGCTTCTCAAAAATATATTTTCATTGTTTTTTTTTTTTTTAAATCAATTTACAAAATGTAAAGTGAGCAAAGAGGAGAAAAATCTAAATCAATATTTAGTGCGACTACTTTTTAACTTCACACCAGCATCAAATCTTACACTTGCACAAAAGTCTGGGATTTTGTAGGATTAGAGTCAGGTGTATGCTGAAACAATTATACCAAGCAGTAGACCTGCAGGATTAATCGCGGAGAATCATTATCGCCGCGAACACAACTCCGGAGTTGTGCGATTCTCACCATCAAGCAATTTAAATGTTGTAAGCAGAAAAGCGCGCGCCGCGCACCGATCGATGTTGTCCCCGGGATGTTTCCCTGTTTCGGAGCGGAGCACAGGGGAAGCCGTCGGAGCCAGCGTGCTGACGTCACTCAGAAAAGAAGAATGTGATTGGTCGGTCGGGTAAGTAATGTTTCTAATTCACACTGAGGTCTCGGGGACAAGCATGACTGCAGGCTGCAGCACTGAGAAAACGTGAGCTGCTTTACTTCTTTTTTTATTTATTTTTTTAGTATCATCAAATGCTTAATCTTCCTCTCTTTCAATGAAGACAAGTCTCAATCAATCTCTTTATTAATCAATCTCTCTGAATTAATCTCTCTCTCAATCACTCTCAAATTGAGAGTGATTGATTGAGAGAGAGTGTTTGAGAGAGAATGATTCAATCGCTCTCAATGAATCAGTCTCTCTCAATGAATCAGTCTCTCTCAATGAATCAGTCTCTCTCAATGAATCAGTCTCTCTCAATGAATCAATCTCTCTCAATGAATCAATCGCTCTCAATGAATCAATCGCTCTCAATGAATCAATCTCTCTCAATGAATCAATCGCTCTCAATGAATCAATCGCTCTCAATGAATCAATCGCTCTCAATGAATCAATCGCTCTCAATGAATCAGTCTCTCTCAATGAATCAATCGCTCTCAATGAATCAATCTCTCTCAATGAATCAGTCTCTCTCAATGAATCAGTCTCTCTCAATGAATCAATCTCTCTCAATGAATCAATCGCTCTCAATGAATCAATCGCTCTCAATGAATCAATCGCTCTCAATGAATCAATCTCTCTCAATGAATCAATCGCTCTCAATGAATCAATCGCTCTCAATGAATCAATCGCTCTCAATGAATCAATCGCTCTCAATGAATCAGTCTCTCTCAATGAATCAGTCTCTCTCAATGAATCAGTCTCTCTCAATGAATCAATCGCTCTCAATGAATCAGTCTCTCTCAATGAATCAGTCTCTCTCAATGAATCAGTCTCTCTCAATGAATCAATCGCTCTCAATGAATCAATCGCTCTCAATGAATCAATCGCTCTCAATGAATCAATCGCTCTCAATGAATCAATCGCTCTCAATGAATCAATCGCTCTCAATGAATCAGTCTCTCTCAATGAATCAGTCTCTCTCAATGAATCAGTCTCTCTCAATGAATCAATCTCTCTCAATGAATCAGTCTCTCTCAATGAATCAGTCTCTCTCAATGAATCAGTCTCTCTCAATGAATCAGTCTCTCTCAATGAATCAGTCTCTCTCAATGAATCAGTCTCTCTCAATGAATCAGTCTCTCTCAATGAATCAATCGCTCTCAATGAATCAATCGCTCTCAATGAATCAATCGCTCTCAATGAATCAATCGCTCTCAATGAATCAATCGCTCTCAATGAATCAATCGCTCTCAATGAATCAATCGCTCTCAATGAATCAATCGCTCTCAATGAATCAATCGCTCTCAATGAATCAGTCTCTCTCAATGAATCAGTCTCTCTCAATGAATCAGTCGCTCTCAATGAATCAATCGCTCTCAATGAATCAGTCTCTCTCAATGAATCAGTCTCTCTCAATGAATCAGTCTCTCTCAATGAATCAGTCTCTCTCAATGAATCAGTCTCTCTCAATGAATCAGTCTCTCTCAATGAATCAATCGCTCTCAATGAATCAATCGCTCTCAATGAATCAATCGCTCTCAATGAATCAATCGCTCTCAATGAATCAATCGCTCTCAATGAATCAATCGCTCTCAATGAATCAGTCTCTCTCAATGAATCAGTCTCTCTCAATGAATCAGTCTCTCTCAATGAATCAGTCTCTCTCAATGAATCAATCTCTCTCAATGAATCAATCGCTCTCAATGAATCAATCGCTCTCAATGAATCAATCGCTCTCAATGAATCAATCGCTCTCTCTCAATCTCAATCAATCGCTCTCTTCCAATCAATCTCAATCGCTCTCTCTCAATCCAAAAAATTTACGTTGCGAGAATCGTGATCTTTTTATTCTAAGCAAAAAAAAAATTGCGATTCTCATTTTGGCCAGAATCGTGCAGCTCTACCAAGCAGGTGCTAATGATCATTAATTTCACATGTAGGCTGAAACCAAGTCATCAACTGAAACCGAAACACCTGTGTTAGGAGGCTTAAAACTGGGCGAGGAACAGCCAAACTCTGCTACTTAGGCAGGCTGTAAATGGGTCGGATTTAGAAAGAATTTGCTTTTGAAAATCTTATCTTCATTCCAATTTCCTACCTGGATTTTTGTGTGGCCATCGAATTTGAGTAATTGGGCATGTTGGAAATGGTTTGAAAAACTAACAATTTTCTAATCAATGATGGGAGAATCGTGTGAGAAATGTAATGGAAGAAGAAATGCGCAAGAAAAGAAAATTTCCAGAAAGAAAAGAAGATTCCCAGCCACGAAAATTCTTTTCTGTAGCAACAGGAGGTGAAATCGAAGGCTTGGTTGGTCGAATCTCGAAATCAATATGGGTGGCATCATCGGATCACAAAACCCACAAAATTTCTGATTTTCAATAGAAAATTATTTTTCGAAATTCGACTATGTATGGCCAGCCTGAGGCCATGGCAAGACTGAGCACATCAATAAGACACAAGGTAGTTATACTGCATCAGCAAGGTCTCTCCCAAGCAAAGATTTCAAAGCAGACTGGGGGTTTCAAGATGTGCTGTTCAAGCTCTTTTGAAGAAGCACAAAGAAACGAGTAACGATGAGGCCAGGGAAACTTAGTGCAGCAGATGAGAGACACATTAAGCTCACTTCCCTCCCACATTGGAAGATGTCCAGCCTCAAAATCCAGTAAGGCCACTTTTCACACTGAAGCAGCGGCCGTGTTAGCGGTAAAGCGCCACTAGCTTTAGCGGCGCTCTTACCATCATTTTAACGGCGCTTTTTGGGCCCACTAGAGGGGCGCTTTTAACCCCCGCTAGTAGCCGAAAAAGGGTTAAAAGCGCCCACACAGCACCGCTGCTGAAGAGCTTTGCAAGCAATTTGGCAGCGCTGGCCACTGATTTCAGTGGCAGGGCGTTTTGGGAGTATTCACTGCTCCTAAACCGCCTCAAAGATGCTGCTGGCAGGACTTTTTTTCCCCCCATCCTACAAGCGCACCGCTCTAGTGTGAAAGCACTTGGGCTCTCATTTTGGAGTGACAGGAGAGGCTCTTTATAGGCGCTAAGTGTGAAAGTGGCCCAATGCACTGTCTCACCCTGTTCTGCACATGCTCAGTTGTTCTCCATTTTATAGAATGTGCCAAATTTGTAGAGGCCGATCTGCTGACAGCCTAAAAGTTTACTGCTGTTCAGGGGCTCTGGGCTTCAACAAAATGGCAGGCTCCCGCAAGAAGAAACAGGAACAATGCTGGAGGCAATTTACAGCACACAGTAATTTTGGTAGCATAATTATTAATGAGGAATGTGGAATGTATTATTAATGTGGAAGGTTTGGCTTTTATTCCGCAGTTCTTCCACAAAGACCACTTCTGGCCAGACTTCTCCAGACAATAGGTGAGTGTACCTGGGTCCCAATGGTTTCCACCAGTTCTGTGCTGTCCAGAGAAGTCTGGCCAGAAGTGGTCTTCGTGGAAGAACTGCGGAATAAAAGCCAAACCTTCCACATTAATAATACATTCCACATAAATAATTATGCTACCAAAATTACTGTGTGCTGTAAATAGCCTCCAGAATTGTTCCTGTTTCTTCTTGCAGGCGCCTGCCATTTTGTTGAAGCCCAGAGCCCCTGAATAGCAGTAAACCTTTAGGATGTCAGCAGATCGGCCTCTACAAATTTGGCACAGGCTATAAAACAGAAAGCAACTGAGCATGTGCAGAACAGGGTGACACTATGTATTACTGGATTTTAAACAGTATAGACACTTATTTTTATTGTTTTACATAGATATACCTGCAATAGGAGCCAGTCTGACGTGATCTATCAGGACTTAATTTTCTGACTAAAGTTCCACTTTAGGAACTATCTTCAGTGTAAAGAACAACAAGGAGTCCCAGAAGTGATGGCTTGGTCCCCACAGAGCCCTGATCTCAACATTATGGCATCTGTCTGAGATTACATGAAGAGACAAAAGAGTTTGAGGTGGCCGACATCCACAGAAGATCTGTGGTTAGTTCTCCAAGATGTTTGGAACAACCTACCTGCGGAGTTTCTTTAAAAATGGTGTGCAAGTGTATCTAGAAGAACTGATGCTGGTTGGAAAGCAAAGGGCGGTCAAACCAAATATTGATTTGATTTGGATTCCTCTTCTGTTCATTTACTTTCCATTTTGTTAATTGATAAAAATTATCTATTAACAAGCTTGCTTCGGCAGCACATATACTAAAATTGGAACGATACAGAGAAGATTAGCATGCCCCTGATGACACGCAAATTCGTGAAGCGTTCCAAAAATTAAAAAAAAAAAAAAAATGATCTATTAACACTTCTATTTCTAAAAGCATTAATCGTTTACAGCATTTTTTCACACTTGCCTAAGACTTTGCACAGCACACAGTAGTGTGTGTATATATTTCTATGTATTATTTTATATATATATATATATATTTGGCCGCTAGCAGGGCGCTTTTAACCCCGATTAGCGGCCAAAAAAGGGTTAAAACTACCTGCAAAGCGCCACAGTAGCGGCGCTTCCCCATTAATTTCAATGGGCAGGGGCGCTTTAGGTGTGGTGTACACACCGCTCCTACAGTGCTACAAAGATGCTGCTTGCAGGACTTTAATTTACCTTCCTGAAAGCGCACCGCTCCAGTGTGAAAGCACTCAGGCTTTCACACTGGAGAGACGGGAGAGGCTCTTTACAGGCGCTATGTAGGCGCTATTTTTAGTGCTGTAGCGCCTGTAAAGCTCCTCTGTGTGAAAGTAGCCTAGTGGGGCGTACACACGGTCGGACTTTTCAACCGGACTGGTCTGACGGACGCCGACAAACCAAATCCGGCAAACAATCCGATCGGGTGTGGGCTTCACCGGACCTTTCCAGTCGCAAATCTGACGGACTTTAGATTTGGAACATGCTTCAAATCTTTACGTCGTAACTCCGCCGGACCCAGAAATCCGCTCGTCTGTGTGCTAGTCCAATGGACAAAAAACCGACGCTAGGGCAACTATTGGCTACTGGCTATCAACTTCCTTATTTTAGCCCGGTGTACTTCATCACGTACGAATCCGTTGGACTTTGGTGTGATCGTGCGTAGGCAAGTCCGTTCGTTAGAAAGTCCGTCAAAAGTCTGTCGAAAGTCCGCTGGAAAGTTTGTCGGACCAGTCCGGTCGAAAAGTCCGCCTGCGTGTACGCGGCATAAGACTGAGAACTAAGCGATCAAACACCGCTGATCACTCAGCTCTCAGTCTTCAGCTTGTAGAGAGCTTTATACTCTTCCCCTCCAGCGTCTACTGGAGCCCCAAGCTGTGGAGAAGGCAGGAGGGGCTGGTTTAGAGCAACTCGCTGAGAGGCTGAGCCAGCCACCGGTGCAGGCATGTGGGTGGATCCCAACCATATGGTCGGGATCTTTTCAGAGCCTGGACCGGGTCTGTGACTTCATCCCGCTGTCAGCTGAAAACGAGTCACAGGACTGCAGAATGAACTGCACTCCTGTGATCCACAATGAGTGCAGTTCAAATTTTCTTTGGCTATACTTCTCCTTTAAATCATGAGAATCCTTACACTGATATCACAACAGCTGTGGTCCTAAAGAGACCCAAATGATTTAGAACTCTCCTATATACAAGCTGACAATACACTAGCAGATATTTGAACGAACGTTGGTAGGAAAATTCTCACCAGTACATTTAATGACTTGTAAAATGCAGTTTGAAATTACTTATTAAAACAGTTTGCTTTGAACATTTCATTTTAGAATGACTAAATGTTCCAAAAAAAAAAACCAAACAAAACAAAAACATTCACTGTTAGAAGCGGAATGTTTCCATCCTGCTCCTTCAAGTGTTCTCATTACTGCGGTCGAGCGTTGATTTGACGTCAAATATGTGTCAATGGGCGGCCAATGTTTCTTTGCTGAAAGTGCGCTCACTGCATGTTCCCAAGACATAAAGAAGGAGTTCTCAAAGACGGGCCACCTGATCATGTGACAACTGTGACAGCCAATCACAAAGATCACATGATCACTGATCCCCACCCCCAGGTGTTCAGAACTCTTTAAAAAGGTCAGGAAGGGGTTTAAACCTCCCTTGCCAGCTCTGCTGTGACTGAACACAGCGGGACTTAGTCAGCATGTCCTGGCCAATGATTCATGGCCGGGACCTGCTGATCAGCTGTGTCCAATCACAGCTCAGAGACCTGTTTTCATAATCAACACAGAGCTCTGTACAAAGGGAACAATCTCTCCATTTTGCAGAGACAGGACACAGAGACATTCAGTAAAAAGCAGCACATATTACACATTGTTAGGCACACATTTAACCTCTTGATCACCCAAGATGTTAACCCCTTCACAGCCAGTGTCATTATATAATATAATCACTGTGTTGGTGTCACTGGTGAGGTCAGTGACAATTAGTTATCACTCAGTGTCAAATTGCTTGCCGCACTAAGGCAGTCCCATTATAAGTCGCTGACCAAGTATATAGAAAAAAAAAAAAATTCCAGTAGATACACTATAGTTTGTAGACATTATAACTTTCACGCAAACCAATTAATAGAAGTGCAATGGAAAATTGTGGTGCCGAAACCGAAAATGCAGGATGCACCTGGTCGAAAACCAAAAATGACAGTTTAAAAAAAATAGATAGATTTTATATATATATATCTATAAATATATATATATATATCTATAAATATATATATATATATATCTATATATATATATATATCTATATCTATATATCTATATATCTATATATCTATATATATATATATATATATATATATATATATATATATATATATATATATATATCTCTATCTATCTATCTATCTATCTATCTATCTATCTATCTATCTATCGATCTATCTATCGATCTATCTATCGATCTATCTATCGATCTATCTATCGATCTATCTATCCCTCTCTCTCTCTATCTATCTACATATATATCTATCGATATATATAGATTTATATCTTTCTTTTTTTTTAATATATGCATACATACATTTAATATATGTATACATATATATAGTCCTGTAACTTTTTAACCACTTGTTTTGAGTTTTGTTGTTCACAAGTTAAAGTTTTTTTTTCAGACATCCTAGAGAATAAAGTGGGGGTTGTTGCAATACTTTACGTCACACTGTATTTGCGCAGCGGTCTTACAAACGCAGTTTTATTAGACAAAAAATACACTATGAGTTAAAAAATAAGACAACAGTAAAGTTAGCCCAATTTTTTTCTATATTGTGAAAGATAATGTTACGCCGAGTAAATTGATACCCAACATGTCACTCTTCAAAACTGCGCCCGCTCATGAAATGACGACAAACTTTTACCCTTAAAAATCTCCATAGGCAACGTTTAAAAAATTCTACAGGTTGCATGTTTTGTATTAGAGGAGTTCTAGAGCTAGAATTATTGCTCTCGCTCTACCGATTGCGGCGATACCTCACATGTGTGGTTTGAACACTGCTTTCATATGCGGGCGCTGCTCACGTATGCGTTCACTTCTGCATGCGAGCTCAGCGGGACGGGGCGCATTTAAAAAAAAAAAATTCTTATTTATTTTACCTTTTCATTTTTTATTTTTACACTGTTCTTTAAAAAAAAAAAATTGTGTCACTTTTATTCCTATTACAAGGAATGTAAACATCCCTTGTAATAGGAAAAAAAGCATGACAGGACCAGGACAGGAAAAAAATACACTTTTTTGAGTCAAAAAATAAGACAACAGTTAGGTTAGCCCAATTTTTTTCTATATTGTGAAAGATAATGTTACGCTGAGTAAATTGATACCCACCATGTCACGGTTCAAAATTGCGCCCGCTCGTGGAACGACGACAAACATTGGCACTTAAAAATCTCCATTGGCGACGTTTAACTATTTCTACAGGTTACCAAATTTTGAATTACAGAGGAGGTCTAGGGCTAGAATTATTGCTCTCGCTCTAACGATCGCGGCGATACCTCACATGTGTGGTTTGAACACAGCTTTCATATGCGGGTGTGACTTATGTATGTGCTCGCTTCTGCGCGTGAGCTCGGCGGGACGGGGCGCTTTAAAAAATTTTTTTTTTCTTATTTATTTTAACTTTTATTTATTTTTTTTACACTGTCCTTTAAAAAAAAATGGAGTCACTTATATTTGGTTTGAACACTGTTTTTATATGCGGGCGCTACTCACGTAAGATCGCAAGATCGCCCCCACCCGTCTCCATACCATTGCAGGGCGGAAGCGTCGTCAAAACGTCACTTCCGCCCATAGCTCCTAAAAGGCCATTTTTTTTTTTTAAATGACAAATTTTTATTTATTTTTTTATTGCATTTTAGTGTAAATATGAGATCTGAGGTCTTTTTGACCCCAGATCTCATATTTAAGAGGACCTGTCATGCTTTTTTTCTATTACAAGGGATGTTTACATTCCTTGTAATAGGAATAAAAGTGACACAAGTTTTTTCTTTTTAAAGAACAGTGTAAAAATAAAAAGGTAAAATAAATAAGGAGAAAAAAAATAAAAAATGTTAAAGCACCCCGTCCCGCCGAGCTCGCATGCAGAAGCGAACGCATACGTGAGCATCGCCTGCATATGAAAGCTGTGTTCAAACCACACATGTGAGGTACTGCCGCGATCGCTAGAGCGGAAGAAATAATTGTAGCCCTAGAACTCCTCTAACTCAAAACACGCAACCTGTAGAATTTTTTAAACGGCGCCTATGGATATTTTTAAGGGTAAAAGTTTGTTGCCATTCCACAAGCGGGCGCAATTTTGAAGCGTGACATGTTGGGTATCAATTTACTCGGCGTAACATTATCTTTCCCAATATAAAAAAAATTAGGCTTTGTCTTATTTTTAAATTCAAAAAAGTGTATTTTTTTCCCAAAAAAGTGCGCTTGTAAGACTGCTGCGCAAATACGATGTGACAGAAAGTATTGCAACAACTTGCATTTTATTCTCTAGGGTGTTCGGAAAAAAAAAAAATGTTTGGGGGTTGCAAGTAATTTTCTAGCAAAAAAAACAGTTTTTAACTTGTAAACAACAAATCTCAAAAAGGGGCTCGGTCTTTAAGTGGTTAACTTACAATTGCGCAGTCACGTGACACTGTACTAAGTGAACCTGTTGCTTTGCCTTGTATGAAAATACAAAACAGGTTCACTTTTTGAACAACTTGTGATTTCACGAACACTATGTACAAATATCATTGTACCTCTTCTACACAGCTGAACCTACCCTGTGAGCCAGATGACGACAAGCTGCTCCCCTCTTGCACAGAGCCATGGCATTGTCCAGTCACAGGGTTAAGGCCTTCAGATTGGTTTGGTGCTGCACCTGCGGTGCTCCGGCACTGTAAACCCGGCTTCACCGGATTACGCTGCAGTCTCCTCAGTTGACACCTACGTTCCTCAGAGAAAGCGGACTGACACTCAGGAATACTCTCATCACTCTCCACAGGCTCATTCGGAGTCCTCTGAAAAGTCCTGTGACTTTCACAAGAAGGTAAACTACAGAGACTGCTTGGCTTGTCCACCTCGCTCTGGGAGACACTGGAGGTGTAAGGCCGCACACTGCCCAACACCGGGTTATTCACATGAAATCCACAAGCGGTAAATTTGTCTGTGTTTTCCTGGGGGCTGAGGATTGAATCCTGCAAACTGGAAAGGAGGTCCAACATTGGCGGAAAGGAGCCCGATCTTGCAAAAGCACCAGCACAGAGATCGCTGCCGTCACCACGTCCAATCTCCATCGAGGACAAGAGCTCCTGAAGCCTTTTAATTTCATTATACACCTGCAAACAAAGAGAGCATGAACAGCTTTTAGATGTACTATTATGGTTACTTCTTAACCACTTAAAGACCAGCCTCGTTTTGGATTTTAGGTGTTTACAAGTTTAAAACAGGTTTTTTTGCTAGAAAATTACTTAGAACCCCCAAACATTATATATTGTTTTTTTTCTAACATCCTAGAGAATACAATAGCGGTCATTGCAATACTTTTTTTTGCACCGTATTTGCGCAGCGGTCTTCTAAGCGCACTTTTTTTGGAAAAAATTCACTTTTTTGAAAAAAAAAATAAGACAACAGTAAAGTTAGCCCAATTTTTTTTTATATTGTGAAATATAATGTTACGCCAAGTAAAATGATACCCAACATGTCACGCTTCAAAATTGCGCCCGCTCGTGGAATAGCGTCAAACTTTTACCCTTAAAAATCTCCATAGGCGACGTTTAAAAAATTCCACAGATTGCATGTTTTGCGTTACAGAGGAGGTCTAGGGCTAGAATTATTGCTCTCACTCTACCGGTCGCGGCGATACCTCACATGTGTGGTTTGACCACCGTTTTCATATGCGGGCGCTACTCACGTATGCGTTCGCTTCTGCGTGCGAGCTCGTCGGGACAGGGCGCTTTAAAAATTTTTTTTTTTTTTTTTATTATTTATTTTATTTTATTTATTTTTTCACTGTTTTAAAAAAAAACATTTGGATCACTTTTATTCCTATTACAAGGAATGTAAACATCCCTTGTAATAGAAAAAAGCATGACAGGTCCTCTTAAATATGAGATCTGGGGTCAAAAAGTCCTCAGATCTCATATTTAGACTAAAATGCAAAAAAAAAAAAAAAGTCGTTTAAAAAAATGACACTTAAAAAATTTGTGCCTTTAAGAGAGTGGGCGGAGCCATCGTAATGACGCCGCTCCGGCCGTCACATGGTATGGAGACGGGTGGGCGCCATCTTGGCCTCACTCATCTCCATACCGAGGAAGTGACAGGACCCGATCGCCTCCGCCGCTACCGACGGCTCCGGTAAGCGGCGGAGGGTGCGGGAGAGCGGCGGGAGGGGGGGTGGCACCTCTCCCGCCGCCGATAGCGGTAATCTCGCGGCGAACCCGCCGCTGAGACCACCATTATCTTGTACAGAATCGCTCACTGTAAAGATGGATATCTCGGTTGTGGCAGCAGCTGCTGCCGTTACCGAGATATCCATCTTCAAAAAAATGACGTATATATACAGTGAGCGGGGCTAAAGGAAGATTACTTCTTTTTTGATTTTTGCAATACAGACAACATTCTATCCCTTGCCTACATACTATTCTCTTTATATCCATTTCACAGAAGAAGTAGAAAGTGGAAAGCCGGCAGCTTGTTCATCCAGAAAACAGGATTTTTTAAAACAGCTTACCTATAAAATCCTTTTCTTTTGATGGACATCACGGGACACAGAGCCACAGTAATTACTGATGGGTTATATAGGTATCACTGGTGATTGGACACTGGCACACCCTATCAGAAAGTTCAACCCCCTATATAATCCCTCCCCTTGCAGGGATACCTCAGTTTTGTAGCCAAGCAATATAGTGTATTAGAAGAGGGGCGGGACCTCTGCGTCCCGTGATGTCCTTCGAAAGAAAAGGATTTTACAGGTAAGCTGTTTTAAAAAATCCTATTTTCTTTCTCGAACATCACGGGACACAGAGCCACAGCAATTACTGATGGGATGTCCCAGAGCAATGCTATCTGAGGGGGGGGAACCACGACCAAGTAGGGTGCAATCAGACCTGAGGACCCTGTACCGCTGCCTGCAGCACACTACGCCCAAAGGCGATATCCTCATGCCTTCTCACATCCACCTGATTATTATTATTATTATTATTATTATTATTCAGGATTTATATAGCGCCAACAGTTTACGCAGCGCTTTACAATATAAAAGGGAGACATTACAGTTATAATACAACACAATACAATAGGATTAAGAGGGCCCTGCTCAGAAGAGTTTACAATCTAATAGGGTGGGGCAGGTGGTACAAAAGGTTGTAACTGTGGGGAATGAGCTGGTGGAAGTGGTAGGAGATTAGTTGGAATTCAATTTACAAATACCGGACTGGTGACCCCACAATAGGGATAAAACTTTTTCGCAGAAGAGAGTTTAATAAGACTTGAGGCCACTCATTACAATTAGAAGAAAAGAGGTTTAACCTTAAACTACGTAGAGGGTTCTTTACTGTAAGAGCAGTAAGGATGTGGAATTCCCTTCCACAGGCGGTGGTCTCAGCGGGGAGCATTGATAGCTTCAAGAAACTATTAGATAAGCACCTGAACGACCGCAACATACAGGGATATGTAATGTAATACTGACACATAATCACACACACAGGTTGGACTTGATGGACTTGTGTCTATTTTTCAACCTCACCTACTATGTAACTATGTAAGTTGGAGACGTGATAGGCTTTCCTGAAGAGATGAGTTTTCAGGGATTGCCTGAAGGTAGCAAGAGTAGGGGATAGCCGGATAGATGGAGGTAGCGAGTTCCAGAGGATGGGAGAGGCTCTGGAGAAATCCTGGAGACGAGCATGGGAGGAGGAGATGAGAGAGCTTGAAAGCAGGAGGTCTTGAGAAGAGCGGAGAGGTCGATTTGGGTGATAAAACCTGGTAGAATCTGGTGAATGTATGGACTGAAGACCAGGTTTGCGGCCTTGCAGATCTGAGCCATAGAGGCCCGGTGATGCACTGCCCAAGAAGCACCAATAGCCCTTGTGGAATGTGCCTTGATCTGAAACGGAGGAACCTTCCGTTTCAAACCGTAAGCTTGAATAATTAGTTGTCGAATCCATTTAGAAATGGTAGAGGATTGTCGCTGCCTGTCCTCTATTTGGACCCTCTGGCAGCACAAACAAAACATCCATTTTGCGAATCTGAGCAGTTGCCTCGAGATAGACCTTGACTGCTCTTACTACATCCAACGAATGTAGAGATCTCTCTTCCGGCAGAACAATGTCTTGGTTTAAATGAAAATCAGAAACCACCTTCGGTAAAAAACTAGGATGAGGGCGCAGTACCACCCTATGCTTGTGTATAATCAAATAAGGCTCCTTACAGGAAAGGGCTGCTAATTCTGATACTCTTCTAGCAGAACAGATAGCCACCAGAAAAATTAACTTCCTTGTTAACAAGACCAAATGATTCTGACTTATTGGTTCAAAAGGCTGTTTCTGTAACACAGCCAGGACCAAGTTCAAGTCCCAGGGGTTTAGGGGCGCTTCAACCGGAGGATTAAGACGCATCACTCCCTGCATAAAGTTTGCTGCAGCCGCCACCCGCCCCCCTGGCAGCAGTATGGGGAGAAGTTCCCTGTATCAGCTATCACTGTTTGAAAACAACAAGACCGTGCGAGGCACCGCCAACATGGCCACGTCATTCATACACACAGCTCTGTGTATGAATAAACTAGAAGCCCCGTCATCCTAAGCGGCTGTCGGCGCCGTCGAGTCTTCCTGTCAGGGGTACGGGATGTACGGGTAAGCAGATACACTGACAGTGTGCAGGAAACCTGCATGGCATCAGCAATCTGCTGATCACTGGTGCAATGCTTTTTCAGGCTCCTACTACAGAAAATAATAAATGCACATTTTTTTTGACCTGCAAAAAGATGTGCATTTACTGTTTTTTGTAGAAAGGTGAACTCATCCCATAAAACTTTTGGTACTTTACTATAAACTTGGGATTGGTTATTGTAAATGCATTGTTAGGAGTTCTGTGAAATTTGCCCAGTACTGTGGACCAGTGTAATTTTGGGTCTGTTGCACAGCTTTAATGGCTGCAACAACGGACAAATCTGTTTACAAATCAGGGTGAACTGCAGACATATTCTGTGATTCCCCTGAACGCATTCATGTAGATTTGTCCAACCTGTAAAAAAAATCAGAGGGATTAAAGCTGGCCATACAGTGCTTTGAAAAAGTATTCATACCCCTTGCAATTTTCCACATTTTGTCATGTTGCAACCAAAAACGTAAATGTATTCTATTGGGATTTTATGTGATAGACCAACACAAAGTGGCACATAATTGTGAAGTGGAAGGACAATGATAAACGGGTTTCACATTTTTTTACAAAATAAATATGTGAAAAGTGTGGGGTGCATTTGTATTCAGCCCCCCGGAGTCAATACTTTGTAGAACCCCCTTTCACTGCAATTACAGCTGCAAGTCTTTTTGGGGATGTCTCTACCAGCTTTGCACATCTAGAGACGGACATTTTTGCCCATTCTTCTTCTTTGCAAAATAGCTAAAGCTCTGACAGATTGGATGGAGAGCGTCTGTGAACAGCAATTTTCGAGTCTTGCCACAGAATCTCAATTGTATTTAGGTCTGGACTTTGACTTGGCCATTCTAACACATGAATATGCTTTGATCTAAACCATTCCATTGTAGCTCTGGCTGTATGTTTAGGGTCGTTGTCCTGCTGGAAGGTGAACCTCCGCCCCAGTCTCAAGTCTTTTACAGACAAGTTTTCTTCTGATGCCCCGTACACACAGTTGGACTTGCCAACGGGGTAACCTCCGTCTGCATTTCCGATGGAAAGATTTAGAACATGTTCTAAGTCCGTCGGAAATGCCGACAGAAAAAGTCCGATGGGGCAAACACACGGTCGGAATATCCGACCAAAAGCTCCCATCGGACCTTTTCTGTCGGAAATTCTGATAGTGTGTACGCGGCATAAGCCCTGTATTTGGCTCCATCCATCTTCCCATCAATTCTGACCAGCTTCCCTGTCGAAGAAAAGCATCGCCACAACATGATGCTGCCACCACCATGTTTCACGGTGGGTATGGTGTGTTCAGGGTGATGTGCAGTGTTAGTTTTCCGCCACATATAGCGTTTTACTTTTAGGCCAAAAAGTTCAAATCTGACCAGAACACATTCGTCCACGTGTTTGCTGTGTCCCCAACATGGCTTCTCACGAACTGCAAACAGGACTTCTTATGGCTTTCTTTCAACAATGGTTTTCTTCTTGCCACTCTTCCATAAAGGGCAGATTTGTGGAGTGCAAGACTCATAGTTGTCCTGTGGACAGATTCTCTGACCTGAGCTGTGGATCTCTGCAGCTCCTCCAGTTACCATGGGCCCCTCTTGGCTGCTTCTCTGATTAATGCTCTCCTTGCCCAGCCTGTCAGTTTAGGTGGACGGCCATGTCATGTTAGGTTTGCAGTTGTGCCATATTCTTTCTATTTTCGGATGATGGATTGAACAGTGCTCTGTGAGATGTTCAAAGCTTGGGATATTTTTTTCTAACCTAACCCTGCTTTAAACTTCTCCACAACGTTATCCCTGACCTGTCTAGTGGTTCTCTAACAAACCTCTGAGGGCTTCACAGAACAGCTGTATTTATACTGAGATTAAATTACACACAGGTGGACTCTATTAATTAGATGACTTCTGAGGGCAATTGGTTCGACTAGATTTTAGTTAGGGGTAACAGAGTAAAAGGGGGCTGAATGCAAATGTACGCCACACTTTTCACATATTTCTTTGTAAAAGATTTTGAAAACAATTTATCATTTTACTTCCAGTTCACAATTATGTGCCACTTTGTGTTGGTCTATTGCATAAAATCCATTTACGTTTTTGGTTGTAATATCACAAAATGTGGAAAATTTCAACGGGTATGAATAACTTTTCAAGGCACTGTACACTATACAATATTACATTTATATTCAATTTCCTTTAGATTTACCTTCAACTATGGAGTGCAAGAGCCTGCCTGATTGCATACAAATTGGAAGTGTTTATGTTTGACCTCATATTATATAGTTTTGGTAAAACTAAAAGGTAAGTTGTACAAGAAAACAGTATAATGTATGGCCAGCCTTACTAAAACTTACTAAGACTGGAGAGTGCAAATTCTGGTGCAGCTCTACATAGAAACTAAATTAGCATCCAGGTTTTTATTTGTCAAAGCTTAATTCAACAAGCTGAAGTTAGAAGCTGATTGGCTACCATGCACAGCTGCATCAGATTTACACTCTAGTTTTAGTAAATCAATTCTTCTGAGATCAAACCAATGTACATACAAGTATTCACAAATCAGCGAGTCAATATTTGTATAGTCACTGGAGTGACAGATTTTATAGGACTATGGCTCCACCTTGTGGTGAAATCTGGTACTGTAGCTCCTGTAATCAAATAATGAAACTCAAGCAATATTCCTTTCCATTCATGCAAATCCCTGGTGGCCAACCTGTAGCCCGAGGGCTGCATGTGGCCCTTTAGTATATGATGTGCAGCCCTCAGACTTCAGCATTCTGTAGTGGGAACACCGAATAGCAGAGGAGGCTGGTGTTCAATAAACCCCCCCTCTCACTTGCACCGCCATAGGGGATGAGGATCGAGGACAAGGGGTAGGGCTGCTGCTCCTCGCTTCAGCCGAGGGAAGAGCAGGGGCTTCGCCTCCCGACCGGACAGGAAGTAGGTCCTGAGACCCGATTGGCCGGAAGTAGACTCCCGGGAATTGGGTCTCAGGCCCTGCTTCCTGATTGGCGGGGAGGAGAAGCAGGAACACAATAACGAATATTAATTGCTATCAGTACTCATAAAAAAAAAAATGGTATTGGTGCATCCCTAATTGGAATCCATGTGTCCAGGGCCCTGCATGGAGATTAGGGGCCGGGTGCATGGTTTAGGGGGGCGGTGTCTCTTATGGATGGGCTGCCACTGCCGATTAGGGTAATAGCATTAATCTCTACTAGCCTCATGTAACAAGTTCCCAGATTCATATTGTCTTCTGCAGCCTTTTCCCAGCCAAACATGTAGCATGTCCATACTCTCTGACCCTCATTTACTCTATTAGGTCTGCAGGCTCTGACAGTCTTCTCAAAAATTACATATACTGAACATTATGTGATGCCCTTTGGCAATGCCCATGGCCGCATTTGAGGCCCCCTTTAGTTCATAAGTTGAAGAAAGACACAAAATTGTTAAGAAGCATTTTAAATTTTTTAACTGAACACCATTCCTATAGAATCTAAAACAAAATGCGTGTGTCTCTTTGTCAGGGAGGTCTGGGTATCCCAGTAAGCACAGCTTGGTTCCAGCGGGGAAGAGGATGGGGACAGCAGAACCCATGGCAATTCTTTTTAGATCTGTGTCCCCAGTTGCGAGATTTATCTAACTTTATATGTTTTTTCTTTTATCGATCAGCTGGACAGGAAATGAGAGGAAATCTTTAAAATGCAACAGCAACAAAAAACACAACAGAAGTTCCAAAGCTCCACCCCCCCGCCACTAAAAAGTAGTTGTATCCAGCACCCCTTTTGGCCTCAGGCCCATACTTTCATTCGACCAGGACTTGGGACCCCGATTGTCCCTGAGGATACCCATGATTGGCTCACCTCCCTACAAGTAGCTTCCTTTGCTCAACACTTATTCCTTTCCTCTCAAATACATCACCCGCTTTCTGAATTTGAATGTTTAAGCTCTCTCCATGATATGCCCAGACATCTACGTTCCTCCCTCTATGGCCTAATCCAAAGCCCTTACACAGGATGACCTAACCCCCCCTCCCCCATACACACACTAAGATGTGGTCGGTAGATCTGAGAAAGAGTCTTTCCAGAGCGGACTGGCAGACTGCATTCCACTTCACCCACAAGTCCTCTATTTCCTGTTACTCACAGGAAAATAATTTCAAGATCCTTTCCAGATGATACAGGGACCAAAATCTTCCCAATTACCCCAGCCTCCTGCTGGCGATGTGGTGCAACTTCAGGTACTTACCTCTGTATCTGGTGGGAGTGTGAACGGATTCGACCCTTCTGGTATTTCAGGTGTATAATGTTATCTATAAGGAATCCTTACAGCCAACCCCAGAGATTGCCCTCCTCTCCATGTTGCCTCCCAGAAATGATGTCTCCTCCGTCTCTTTTTGTCTGTGGCTCGACAACTTATCCTGCTTTATTGTAAAACTGCCACTATTCCCCCATTGTCACTGTGGGTCTCTACAGTGAACAGCATCTCCTCCATTCATGAGAATGGAGGAGATGCTGGCGCTTGACAATAATACACATGATAAACAAAGTTTTCTCCTTATCGGATACAGTGCCTTGTAAAAGTATTAACCCCCCTTGGCTTTTTACCTATTTTGTTACATTACAGCCTTTAGTTCAATGTTTTTTTAATCTGAATTATATGTAATGGATCAGAACACAATAGTCTAAGTTGGTGAAGTAAAAATAGAAAAATATATACCTAAAACTAGGGATGCAATGAATGGGTTTTTTGGTGCCGAAACCGATACCGAAAATAAATCTTCCTTGATCCCGAAAACTGAAACCGATACCGAAACAACACTGATACCGAAAGTGACTATTTTTAAAACAGTCTGTCTGTCAAAGTGCCCGGACAAGGGGGAGGGGCTGTATGTGACGGCGCGCAGCGGGAAACACACAGCTATTGAAATGAAAGCTCTCCTCTTTTCTACGATATAGGAAGCCCCCCTGATAAGCAGCACCAGGCGCGGGGGCGGAGCCCCGCCCCCACCCAGGCCCCGCCCCATTCGGTATCGGCAAAAATTGATGTAACAAGCTCATAGAGACTTATCCAAAGCGACTTGGAGCTGTGATAGCCGCAAAAGGTGGCTCTACAAAGTATTGACTTTAGGGGGGTGAATAGTTATGCACATTGACTTTTTCTGTTATTTTGTCCTATTTGTTGTTTGCTTCACAATAAAAAAAAAAAAACATCTCCAAAGTTGTGGGCATGTTCTGTAAATTAAATGATGCAAATCCTCAAACAATTCATGTTAATTCCAGGTTATGAGGCAACAAAACACGAAAAATGCCAAGGGGGGTGAATACTTTTACATGGCACTGTACTCTGCAATGCTCCCCACCTCTTCGAGCTCAGCCCCGCTTTTGTCTTGAATTCTTAATGTGTGATAATGGCCCCCACTAGAGAAGTTACTGTCTCTCTTATTCCATGCTCTCCCAGCGGATTCCCTCTCTCCTCTCTCTCTCTCTCTCTCTCTCTCTTTTCTCCCTTCTTCTCCACTCCTCTCTTCCCCCCCCCCCTCCTTTTTATCTATTGTTTGATACAATTTGCACTCCCCCATGTTTATACTGTTTAAATGGCGCAAGCACTGTTGCAGGCGATAGCCACTTGGCCTACTCGCTGCCATCCTCCTTTATTTGATATATCAGTCATGTAATTGTTACGCTGTTTTTAATACCAGTAAAAACATTTTCAACCCTAAAAAGTAGTTATATTGTTGCTAGTTTCCACGTTGGGAAAAGTTTTTCACTTCCTGTTCTGTCTGTCAAACAGTTAAAGGGGTTGTAAAGTTTTTTTTTGTTTTTTTTTTTAATGACAAACATGCTATACTTCCTTCCTCTGTGCAAGGGTTTTGCACAGAGCCTCGGGTTTTGACCCCGATCCTCCTCTTCTGGGGTCCCCCAGCAGCGTTCCTGGCTCCTCCCCGCATCGAGTGCCCCCTCGGAGACTCGCATTCCAAGGTGACTCTCGTGCGGGCGTGCTCCCGAGTCCTGCTGCTGCATCCATTGACACAGACAGCAGGTCTCGGCCCCGCCCCCGGCTCCCGTGTCACTGGGTTTGATTGACAGCAGCGGGAGCCATTGGCTGCTGCTGCTATCAATATATCCAATGAGGATATATCCAATAAGGACCCGAGACAGCATCTGGAGCTGAAAAGATTGGGGTCAGGTAGGTAAAAGGGGGGCTCTGCTGCAACACAGAAGGTTTTTCACCTTAATGCATAATGCATTAAGGTGAAAAACCTCAAGGGTTTACAACCCCTTTAAGAAGCGAGGGACCATTTTCATAAGTCTACAGATTACACAAAAAAAAAAAAAAAAACCATCAGTGGCGCCAGTTTGACAAAATATTTCTCCGCAACTTTATATTCACAACAATAATAAAATACATCTATATGCATTAAATGCCCAGGGGTTCAGTTCATAGATTTATGAATTTACATTTACAAATGAGCAGTTACCTCCACCATGCGTGGACGTTTCTTCTGACGACCCAAGCATCGACAAGCAAGCAATGAAAGGTCTTGGGCGACCTCGAAAGGACAGACTCCAGCCCGTAGATCCAGGTGCTGGTGGCAGATACGAGAAGCTGCCCTGGACTGCTTGTCTTCTGACACTTTGGTGGCTCCCTTCACAGAACTAGATTCCATTTCGTTGTCCCTCTCCTCTTCATTAACTAAATCCTTCTGTATAGATACAGCATGCAGTCATCATATGGAAAATAATACTTCCACTGTACATTTAAAACATGAAAAAAATGCTATTTTGCCACAACATACTCCTGTGTGTCTACTGCATAAAAACAAGTCTTGTAATCTCATTTACAGCTTCTGTGATTGGCTCGCTGCTTTCCCCACAGAAACCAGAAAGCAAATGCAAAGCACACGGAGCATTCTGTCAGCTGGTTGGTGGTGGGGAGATAATCTAGAAAACAAAATATTGGCAGGCTTTTTTTTTTTTTTTTTTTATTGTACAGAACTTTTTAGGAATTATTCAAGCATGTTTAATGCAGACAAGGCCTTCAGAGTTCAGCCCGTACCGTTATATGGGCTGTCTGTTTGAAAGCTGCAGGGCTTGTGAGTAAACTACAAGAGCGCTCATCAGCCATGAACTACAAGTCGTCAGCCATGGTGGATGATGGTAGTTGTAGTTCATTCATTCACAGGAAACTGTGAATGAAAGACGCGGCCCTGTTGGCGGAGTGACAGTAGGTGCGGGGAGATGATCCCCGGCCCTCTGTCACACTGAAAAGGGGTGGGGGGGTGGAACAAGGGAACTAGCGGCAGGAGCTGGAACATGTTACATGTTCCACCCTAAAAATGAATTTATCCTTTAATATGATTCTATGTACAAACAAATGGGTCAGGAAGGAGGTCTTGCGGAGATACTGGGAATTCCTTTTATGTGGAAGAGGTAGGTGGGGGATTCTGGGAACGCACAAATACTGAGATCCCTGTTACACGGAAAAAGCAGGTGGGTGGTCCTGGAAATGCAGAGAACCTGGGATCCCTATTACATGGAAGAGGCAGATAAGCGGTCCTGGGAATGCAGAGATTCTGGGATCCTCATTACATGGAAGAGGCAGATAAGTGGTCCTGGGAATGCAGAGATTCTGGGATCCCCATTACATGGAAGAGGCAGGTGGGCGGTTCTGGAAATACAGAGTTGCAGAGATATCAGGATCTCCATTACACAGAAGAGGAGGTGGGTGGTTCAGGGAATGCAGATACCTGGATCCCCATTACATAAAAGAAGTTGGTGGGCGATTAAACCTGGCAGCATCTATCCGAACTGGAATGTTCATTCTGGCATGAATTAATGTTCAAAACAAAAAAAAAAAAAAAAAAAAACTTACCAGATACTTAGTGTGAGAACTCCTTTCTTCATTATCTACAGCTTTTTGTCCTGTCAGTATTTCCAGTAAGACCTAAAACAAACAAAAAAACATAAAATATGCAGAAAAAAATTGTACATTCTAGGAACACATGTGAGACTGGTCACAAATAATTAGAGTGGTCTGAGTAGTTAACTACCCACTTGGGGACTGCCTACCACAGGTATACTGCAGCAGAGCGGCCCCACTGCACCGGTTCATATACATGTATGTGATCTGCTTCTTCCGGGTAGGGGGCTCACACCCACCACCCTGGCTGTTATGCCACTGGCTAAGCAGCACAAGCCGGTCCGCAGGCCCTGGCCAATGATTTATGGCCAGCACCCACTGGTCGGCTGAATGCATGACAGAGGGGAGCCCTGTGTTGGTAAACAACACAGAGCTCTCTTCTGACAGCAATGATGTGTGAAGCAGGGAGTAAAAACAGGCACATTGCTTAGGGAAAGCAGTACACAGTAAACGTTAGGCACACAGATAACCCTTTGATTGCATCTAAATTTTAACCCCTTCCCAGCCAGAGCCATTACTACAGTGACTGTGCATATTATTAGCACTGATCATTGTATTAGTGTCACTGGTGATGTCAGTGGCAGTTAGTCAGTACACCCCATCGACAGACTGCCCGCGGCACTATCACAGTCCCAGTATAAGTTGCTGATCGCCACCATTAGTATGATATAAAAAATAAATAAAAATTCATATATATATATATATATATATATATATATATATATATATATATATATATATATATATATATATATATATACATATATACACATATATATATATATATATATATATATATATATATATATATATATATATATATATATATATATATATTATTATATATACACACACACACACACACACACACACACACAATGATTTGTAGATGCTATGACTTTTGCACAATCAATGTACACTTATTAGCATTTTTTTGTTTTTACTAAAGACATGTAGCAGAATATATTTTGGCCAAAATTTATGACTAAATTTGACTTTATTGGATATGTTTTATAGCAGAAAGTAAAAATATTGTTTGTTTTTTTTCTCAACTTTTTCATTTATATCGCAAAAAAAACCCAAAAAAACCCAGTGGTGATCAAATACCATGAAAAGAAAGCTCTATTTGTGTGAAAAAAAAATATAATATTCATTTGGGTACAGTGTTGCATGTCTGCGCAATTACCAGTTAAAGTAGTGCAGTGCCGAATAGCAAAAAATGGCCTGGGCATGAAGGGGGTAAAACCTTCTGGAGCTGAAGTGGCTACTTCAAGGTATACTACAAAGAAAAAATGTGGCTGTCGTTTTTCACCCAGCATTTCCTGCAATGTGCCAGTCCACTTCATGTTTTAATGCAAGAGAGGAGTCACCAAACACACCCACTTGTCTAATGAAAATGTTGGTCAGGACCACCAACAACATACAAAGCGGACATGGAAGTTTGGATCTGATCAGTGATGCAGTAAATGAGGAATGACCCAGCACAGGCTTCAAAGAGCAGACCCATCCATCCTACATCCAACAACATCTAGGTATACTGACTGATTTCACATGCAGAATTAGAAGCAGCAAAGAATACAGATCATAGGCTAAACGTGAATGTAAGCCTGACACCAAATATGACTAAGGATTTTACTTGAGCAATAAAAAATACACCGGAAATATGTCTTTAGTTGGCTAAACTTCCTTTCAGACCGCCCTCCCTTCTGCCCGCTAGGTAAACGTGCAGTGTATGTAAAGGAAATGATCATAAAAAGTTTAATGTTTATTACCCAACTTTTTAGCAATTTGTAATTTAGCATGAAGAAGAAACTTTTTTTTTACCACTAGGGGGAGCAGGAATTCATAACATCGGAGATCACCAGGGGATAGCAAAAAAAAAAATGCAACATAAAATGCGGAAGTGCTACAAAATATATGTTGGCCTCCCTAAAAGTTTCCGCTACACAAGAGGTTGAAAAATCTAAAACCCATGACCAGGGGTGCCAACTCTAAACAGCCTCCTTTTTTTTTTTTGACAACATGACAACCTGATATATGACAGAAACACCTTTTAAGAAATTGATATCTAACCACCTAATGACTGCCCCATAGCAGATTTACTTGAGGGCCATTTTGCGCAGGATCAGGTATGTATGTATGTATGTATGTATGTATGTATGTATGTATGTATGTATGTATGTATGTATGTATATATATATATATATATATATATATATATATATATATATATATATATATATATATATATATATATATATACACACACACACACATATACACACACACACATATACATATATACACACATATACAGTGGGGACGGAAAGTATTCAGACCCCCTTAAATTTTTCACTCTTTGTTATATTGCAGCCATTTGCTAAAAACATTTAAGTTCATTTTTTTTCCTCATTAATGTACACGCAGCACCCCATATTGACAGAAAAACACAGAATTGTTGACATTTTTGCAGATTTAGTAAAAAAGAAAAACTGAAATATCACATGGTCCTAAGTATTCAGACCCTTTGCTGTGACACTCATATATTTAACTCCGGTGATGTCCAATTCTTCTGATCATCCTTGAGATGGTTCTACACCTACAAGACTCTGGTCCGGCCGCACCTAGAGTATGCTGTCCAGTTCTGGGCACCAGTCCTCAGGAGGGATGTACTGGAAATGGAGTGAGTACAAAGAAGGGCAACAAAGCTAATAAAGGGTCTGGAGGATCTTAGTTATGAGGAAAGGTTACGAGCACTGAACTTATTCTCTCTGGAGAAGAGACGCTTGAGAGGGGATATGATTTCAATTTACAAATACCGGACTGGTGACCCCACAATAGGGATAAAACTTTTTCGCAGAAGAGAGTTTAACAAGACTCGTGGCCACTCATTAAAATTAGAAGAAAAGAGGTTTAACCTTAAACTACATAGAGGGTTCTTTACTGTAAGAGTGGCAAGGATGTGGAATTCCCTTCCACAGGCGGTGGTCTCAGCGGGGAGCATTGATAGCTTCAAGAAACTATTAGATAAGCACCTGAATGACTGCAACATACAGGGATATACAATGTAATACTGACACATAATCACACACATAGGTTGGACTTGATGGACTTGTGTCTTCTTTCAACCTCACCTACTATGTAACTATGTAACCTTCATTTGAGTCCAGCTGTGTTTGATTATACTGCTTGGACTTGGTTAGGAAAGCCACACACCTGTCTATATAAGACCTTACAGCTCACAGTGCATGTCAGAGCAAATGAGAATCATGAGATCAAAGGAACTGCCTGAAGAGCTCAGAGACAGAATTGTGGCAAGGCACAGATCTGGCCAAGGTTACAAAAAAAATTCTGCTGCATTTAAGGTTCCTAAGAGCACAGTGGCCTCCATAATCCTTAAATGGAAGATGTTTGGGACGACCAGAACCCTTCCTAGAGCTGGCCGTCCGGCCAAACTGAGCTATAGGGGGAGAAGATCCTTGGTGAGAGAGGTAAAGAAGAACCCAAAGATCACTGTGGCTGAGCTCCAGAGATGCAGTCGGGAGATGGGAGAAAGTTGTAGAAAGTCAACCATCACTGCAGCCCTCCACCAGTTGGGGGTTTATGGCAGAGTGGCCCGACGGAAGCCTTTCCTCAGTGCAAGACACATGAAAGCCCGCATGGAGTTTGCTAAAAAACACCTGAAGGACTCCAAGATGGTGAGAAAAAAGATTCTTTGGTCTGATGAGTCCAAGATAGAACTTTTTGGCCTTAATTCTAAGCGGTAGGTGTGGAGAAAACCAGGTACTGCTCATCACCTGTCCAATACAGTCCCAACAGTGAAGCATGGTGGTGGCAGCATCATGCTGTGGGGGTGTTTTTCAGCTGCAGGGACAGGACGACTGGTTGCAATCGAGGGAAAGATGAATGCGGCCAAGTACAGGGATATCCTGGACAAAAACCTTCTTCAGAGTGCTCAGGACCTCAGACTGGGCCGAAGGTTTACCTTCCAACAAGACAAAGACCCTAAGCACACAGCTAAAATAACGAAGGAGTGGCTTCACAACAACTCCGTGACTGTTCTTGAATGGCCCAGCCAGAGCCCTGACTTAAACCCAATTGAGCATCTCTGGAGAGACCTAAAAATGGCTGTCCACCAATGTTTACTATCCAACCTGACAGAACAGGAGAGGATCTACAAGGAGGAATGGCAGAGGATCCCCAAATCCAGGTGTGAAAAACTTGTTGCATCTTTCCCAAAAAGACTCATGGCTGTATTAGATCAAAAGGGGGCTTCTACTAAATACTGAGCAAAGGGTCTGAATACTTAGGACCATGTGATATTTCAGTTTTTCTTTTTTAATAAATCTGCAAAAATGTCAACAATTCTGTGTTTTTCTGTCAATATGGGGTGCTGTGTGTACATTAATGAGGAAAAAAATGAACTTAAATGATTTTAGCAAATGGCTACAATATAACAAAGAGTGAAAAATTTAAGGGGTTCTGAATACTTTCTGTCCCCACTGTACATACATACACATACACACAGGATTCTGCACTCATGCCTAAGGGTGTACCAGTGGCAGCCGGTGGGGTTTTCTTCTGGGGGGATGGCAAACAACCAGCACTACCTCCCCCCCCACCTCCGGGCAGCGCAGCACTGATGCTCCAGGAGGGCAGTCGCGGGGCTTGCGGCACTGTCAGCCAGCACATAACCCCCCCACCCAGCACTTACTATGTGGCGGGCTGTGTCCTCCTCTCCACCCGTGTCCTCCGGGCAGTGGTGGGTCCGGCTCCAGTGTCTCTTCTTCCACAGCACTAGGCATCCAATAGAATTGCCTGGCGCTTTGGCGAATTGGGAAACAGGTCTCACTGACCTGCCTCCTGATTGCCGGGGAGTAACTGTAGTGTGAAAATAGCGAAAATTAATTTGCTATGATAACACAATTGGGTGGGATCAGGGTGCACTCTCTGCGCCCCGAGCCCACCCTATTTTGAAGCCTATTAGAACCTCCGGCTCTAATCAGGTGCGTCAAAAAACACACCCCCGCCGTAGAAGTTCATGTGTCAGGCGTTCTGAAAGGGGCCGGGCGCATGGATAGGGAGGGCGGCACCTGTGCGCCCACAATGCATGGGCCGCCCCTGGGGTGCGGCCCGATTAGTCACAGCAGAAGCCGATCAGTGGGTGCCAGTGAATGGATGTCTGTTGGCACCTGCCAATCGTTGGGGAGAGAGGCTGGACAAAGCTCTGCATATGTAAACAATGTAGAGCTCCGTCCTGACAGGGAGGACGTGATGAGTTTTCTCTCCCTGCTGAGCAGGGAGTAAAATCGATCACATCCTTTAGTAAAAGCAGCACATATAGTACACAAAAACACTGGCTAGGCACACATTTAGCCCCTTACTCGTTCCTAGATGTTTAACCCCTTCCCAGCCAGCATAATTATTACAGTGACCGTGCATATTTTTAACACTGATCACTGTATTAGTGTCATTGTTTCCCACATAGTGTCAGTTAGGGTCAGATTGGTCGCCGCAAAATCGCAGTCCCGCCATAAGTCGCTGATCGCCACCATTACTAGCATAAAAAATAAATAAAAATTCCAGTATATATCCCATAGTTTGTAGACGCTATAACTTTTGCGCAAGCCAATCAATATACGCTTATTGGGATTTTTTTGTACCAACAATATCTTATCTAGCAGAATACATATTGGCCTAAATTTATGAAGAAATTCGATTGTTTAAATTTTTTAATCAGATATGTTTTATAGCAGAAATTAAAAAATATTGGATTTTTTATTCAAAATGGTCGGTCTTTGTTTATAGCCAAATCCCCCCCCCCCCCCCCCCTCCAAAAAAAAAAACGCAGTGGTAATCAATTACTACCAAAAGAAAGCTCTATTTGTGGGGAAAAAAACTTTGATAAATTTTATTTGGGTTCAGTGTTGCATGACCGTGCAATTGTCAGCTAAAAGGAGAAGTCCAGCCTGAGCTTTTTTAGGCTGGGCTTCTCCTCTGGGTCACAGGAGTGCAATTCGTTTTGCAGTCCCGTGACCTGTTTTTAGCGGAGAGCGGTCTGCAGTCCGCTCTCTGCTGACGTCGCTGCCATCAGTTATGGCAGCGCGTCATCCCGACTTCCCAAGTCTGGATCCGCCAGCTGCCTGGACTGATGGCAGTCTCAGCGAGTCCCTGAGACGGCCGCTCCCCGCCCCTCCACGGCTCAGCGCCCCAATGAGCGTGGAGGAGCAGAGCAGGAGCGATGCTGACTGACAGTAAAAGTAACACAGTGCCGTATTGCAAAAAAATGGCCTGGTCATGAAGGAGGGGTAAACCTTCCGAAAGTCAAGCAGTTAAATAATGCCAGAAATTTGTAAACAATAAAAAATTAATTAGGTATGGTATATTTTTACTTACATACATTAGTCCAGCTTGGACCAATGTAACTAACCTGTTTCCCTGAAAATAAGACCTAGCGTGATTGTCGGTGATGGCTGCAATTTAAGCCCTACCCCCCAAATAAGCCCTACCCTGTTTCGCCGAAAATAAGCCCTACCCTGAAAATAAGACCTACAAGGACTTTAACTAGGGCTTATTTGGGGGGTAGGGCTTATATTGCAGCCATCACCCACATTCACGCTAGGTCTTATTTTTGGGGAAACAGGGTATGTATATACCATACCTGACTGATACCCCTGGAAGCTGGAAATCACTAATGAACACACTGCTAACTCCAGTGATCTTCACCGGCTTCTGAATGGAAGCTGCATGCTAAATGGCTGGCTTGCTGCTTTCTGAACACAGGAGGTCAGCTGCTCAGCATAGGCACTATTCATAGAATGCTCTGCATTCTCCAAATGCATGCAAAATGTTCTGATTAGATGAGTTGGAGACCATGACATCACCACCCGCCTCTCCACCTCATTCAATCAGAGAAAGCTTTGCATGGATTCAAAAAACGTAAAGCATTCTCTGAATGGTGCCTGTGCTGGAGGGCCACCTCCTGTATTCACAATACATCAGGCTGGCCAATCAGCATGGGTCCCAGAAGCTAAATATGAACACAGCTATATAGAGATATGAAGAGCAGTAGAGATAAGAGATATGAAGTCGTGCCTCTGTATGTCAGGAAAGACCATTACTCACCACTCCAAAGCTGTAAGTGTCCAGTTCAAAAGTAAGCTTCCCCATTTTCACATACTCATCGGGTAGGTACGCCAGCGTACCCCTCACAGTGCTGGTTCGTGCCAAAGTGCGGCTTTTGCCTGCATCACACGTGTACCGACTGAATCGAGACAGGCCGAAGTCCCCTATTTTGGGCACCAAGGCCTGGTCCAAGAGGATGTTGGAACTCTTGATGTCTCCATGGATGATGCTAGGTTGGCAGGTGTGCAAGAACTGGATCCCGCAAGCTGCACCCTGCATGATGCTCAGACGCTGCTTCCACGAGAGGGTTGGAAAACTGCCCTGCGAAAGACAAATGTTATAACAAACACAGACAAAGACCATCGCTTAAAGTGATAATAAACCCTCCGTTTCTAAGCACTTTCAGCAGTTGATTGAATCACTTACTAAGTATGAAAGCTCGTTTATCTTTTATTTGTTGCCCATGCTCCAGATTAAGCTGGTGTCACGACTGCGGCCCCAGGTTTTCAGGGTGGCTCCTTTTTCTTGCAGCATCCTTTGGGGCCGCCCTTTCATGCAGGGACTAGAGCTGTGTCTCACTACACTGTGGAGATAAAGGGGTTGGGAGTCTGGTTCCCAGCCAGGTACTCACCAAGGAGATAAGGGGCAATTGGACTACCTCAGTACAGTATAGTAAAGGTAGATTCACATATATGAGCAATCATTTAAAAAGATTAATACAAAACTTTATTAGTACAAAATATATAACACAGATAACAATAATGAATTAAAACATAGATGACGGTCCATGTATTTATTTGATTGCTCATATATGTGAATCTACCTTTACTATACTGCACTGAGATAGTCCAGTTGCCCCTTAGCTCCTTGGTAAATACCTGGCTGGGAACCAGACTCCCAACCCCTTTATCTCTAAAATTTCTGGATGATGGTACAACCCTTAATTGATTTTATCACATTACCACTGTTCTCTGGAGGCCATTTCTAATTTTCAATCTCCCTACACTGTGTACATCAATAGAAACACAGCCCCATAGCTTAAGTTATCAAGGTACTCCCCCCTGCTCCAAACTAACAGACTGATTCCAGACTGCACTGTCCACTAGTAACCATTCCATGTGCCCTCTTGTTAAAAAAAAAACAAAAACAAAAAAAAAACTATTCCTTGTGCAAAACCAGAAGTTCAGGGAAGCAGCACTGAGAGAGCAGCACCCAGTAGCCTTAAAAGTTGTAAGCTGCAAGTGTTGGGGTAAGATTTTTCATAAACTGTTTACTGTGGAGACCTACCTACCTGTCAGGTTTTTATTGTCATCTGTGTCCTCCTTTGGAAGATTTGTGCTCTCCATTTCTCCTGGTGACCATTGTTACCAGGAGTGAAAGAGAAGGAGATTATACAATTCTACTGCCGCCACCAGAACACAGAGTTGAAGACATTAGAGTTCTAAGAATACCTGGCACCTGCCCAAAGCTATAACATAACAAGCTTGTTAGCCCCCCATGTGACTGCAATAAAGTTAAACTGAAAAAAAAAAATTATAATAAAAAAAAATTATAATAAAAAAAAATAAATTAAAAGCTCCCCTGTCACCCTGTAGACGCCCACAAATGTCTTCCCCTGATGTCTCCATAGAGAGTACTCATCATCTGCCTAAAGCTATCACATAAGAGGATCGTTAGCCCCCTTGTGATAGCAATAAAGTAAAATGAAAAAAAAATAAAAAATACATTTAAACATTTTTTTAAAGCTCCCATAGCCCCCTGCACACCCACAAATGCAAGTACATGCATAAGCTGCGCACATGTAGATAAACAATTGCGCCACATGTTATATGTTGCCATGAACATAAGACCAAGTGTAAGAATTCAAAAATTTTCATTTTTTCATTCTCATTTTCATTTTCATTTTCATAAGCTTTAAGGCTGACAAATTTGATATCTATGTACTCAATATTTTATCATCTTTATTTATTTATTTATTTATTTACAAAAAATGGGGATTAAATTGTGTTTGTGTGCAATAAAATGTTGGTGTTTTTTTATACTGAAAATATAAATTTGATAAACCGTTGCGCAAATATTGAGTGACATAAAAAAATTTGTAGTATATTACATTTTGGGTTTAGACACGTTTTAGGTAGAATGGCTCTTTTATTCTCTATTATAGGGGTACTGAATTAAAATTCATGGAGGTCCGATTAGTAAAATTTTCTTCCAGCCGAGGTCCGAATCGCAGTTTTGTGCGATAACTCCGATTCTTTACATCACAGCCCAAGTGTGCAGGTACGACAGTCCATTTATTTGAATGGGCTGCTGTGCCTGCGTTTTCTGCTGGGAAAAGGTCCTGGCACCTTTTTAAAAATGCAGCCGCATGGCGCATTTGTACCATGCAATTTCCATGCGCAGAAAATTGCACCTTGCATTTCAGTGCATTTAAGAGTCAATGGTACCCCTACACGTTTTCTGTGCAGCACTTCATTTTGTGTGCAGCTGCTTGTCCCCTTCACATCTTCCCCACCACAGCATTGCCCCCCTTCACATATCCCACAGATACAGCATTGCCCCCTTCACACATCCCCCCACACAGCATTACCCCCTTCACCTATCCCCCTCCACACAGCATTACCCCCTTCACCTATCCCCCCACACAGCATTACCCCCTTCACCTATCCCCCCACACAGCATTACCCCCTTCACCTATCCCCCCACACAGCATTACCCCCTTCACCTATCCCCCCACACAGCATTACCCCCTTCACCTATCCCCCCCCACACAGCATTACCCCCTTCACCTATCCCCCCACACAGCATTACCCCCTTCACCTATCCCCCCACACAGCATTACCCCCTTCACCTATCCCCCCACACAGCATTACCCCCTTCACCTATCCCCCCACACAGAATTGCCCCTTCACCTATCCCCCCACACAGCATTGCCCCTTCACCTATCCCCCCACATAGCATTGCCCCTTCACCTATCCCCCCACACAGCATTGCCCCTTCACCTATCCCCCCACACAGCATTACCCCCTTCACCTATCCCCCCACACAGCATTACCCCCTTCACCTATCCCCCCACACAGCATTACCCCCTTCACCTATCCCCCCCACAGCATTGCCCATTTCACCTATCCCCCCACACAGCATTGCCCATTTCACCTATCCCCCCACACAGCATTACCCCCTTCACCTATCCCCCCACACAGAATTGCCCCTTCACCTATCCCCCCACACAGCATTACCCCCTTCACCTATCCCCCCACACAGCATTACCCCCTTCACCTATCCCCCCACACAGCATTACCCCCTTCACCTATCCCCCCACACAGCATGTCCCCTTCACCTATCCCCTCCCACACAGCATTGCCCCCTTCACCTATCCCCCAGATATCCTTCACATATCCCCCACACAGAATTACCCCCTTCACCTATCCCCCACACAGCATTGCCCCCCCTTCACATATCCCCCCACACAGCATTGCCCCTCCATTCACATATCCCCCCACACAGCATTGCCCCTCCATTCACATATCCCCCCTTCACATATCCCCCCACACAGCATTGCCCCCCATTCCCATATCCCCCCCCCACAGGATTGGACCCCCTTCACATATCCCCCCCACACAGCATTGTCCCCTTTTACATATCCCCAACACATTATTGCCCCCTTTACATATCCCTCACACACAGTATTGCCCCCCTTTACATATCCCCCACACACACAGCACTGCCCGTCCTTCCTCCGCTCCCTATCCTTCAGTTCCATGTCTTTTTCCTCCCTTCACTCTCCTACCTTTCACGGAGCGGAGAGGAGGAGGCGGGACAATCCACAGCAGCACTGGGTGGGGCGTGGGAGCTGCCGGGTTAACTTTTCATATTAGCGAACGGGTGATTGGCTGCTAGGACCGCCTCCTAGCAGCCAATCACCTCCTGATTAACGTGACAGGGAGTTACCTTTAGCCACACAGTGCTGGCCCCGCCTCCCAGTCCAGAAATGTCCCGCCTCCTGCTCCTCTCTACTCTGCTAATGACAGCGGAGGAGGCTGGAGACAAAAGTGGCGACTAAATGGCGCATTTGCAGCGGTCCGGAAAGAGCAGCAGCCGCGGACCGCCATTTAGTAATGCCCGCTCTATTATAATGGATTCTGATACCAAGTAGCCCCGCCCTGCTGGTCATACCTGGAGTTGCAGTCGATCTTCCAAAGAGCCATTTGGTAGAAACAGATAAATAAGGCAGTACTCCTCTCCCTGCATGCAGTAACCAGCCAGGTCAATAATGTTTGGGTGACGGAGACTGCAGGGAAACCACAGAAAATCAGTGTAAGATGATTAATACACCATCACGTGTCAGCATAGCCGCAAAATTGCAAAATACGGATCAGTGACACAAAACTGCAATCATCATTTGTTTAACGATTTAATTATAACCATCGATGTGTTTTCCAGGAAGTCAAACTGTACAGCGGTATCCAAATTTAACCTCAAAAGGGAACTTCACCAACACAGACGCTTCATGCTCTGTTCGCTCTGAAAATTACCATTATTTCACTTAGTCACACAAAACTTTACATTATATATTTCCAGAAATGTTTTCTTTTTTAGTTTATCTTGTTAGTCACGGATTGGAGAAAAAAAAATGAAAACGGATTCACCACTTCAGCTTTTGCTCTTGTATAGCCCCTGAGGGCCAAAGCAATGTCTGCTCTGGGCTGGTTTATTCAGGAGTAACTTAGTGATTACCTAAAATAACAAAGTATTATATAAGTCATCCTTTTTCAGGACAAGCAAGCCTTGCAAACATAGTGATCTACAGACAAGAGACATATAAAACTACAAACTATGCAGCCAAATAAAAATACACTTTTCTGCCTAGATCAGGGTTAGGATAAAATATAGTGTTACTAATGATAAAAAGTATACATTTTATTCTGTAATTTGTCTCATTAAAGTGGTTTTAAACCCTTTACAATCACTTTTTGCTACAGGTAAGCCTATAATTAGACTTACCTGTAGCTGGATATCTCCTAAACCTGCACGGTTTAGGTGATATCCCCTGTATTTGCATGTGCCGAAGACATCGGCACATGCGCACTTAAGCAAACTGAAGCAATAACATGTACGCGCCGTTGCTTCAGTTAGACTGTGCTGTTGTGACGTCATCGCGGCTGCAGCCAATCACAGCGCTGGAGCCGCAATACCCGGAAGTAACCCCCAGGAGCAATGTCGGCCACCAGGAAAGGTGAACGAGGATCGCTGCGGGGGCTTCGATCTCAGGTAAGCAATTCATAATGAGCTAGTATGCTATGCATACTAGCTCATTATGCCTTTGTCTTGCAGGTTTTTTTTTTTGTTTTTTTTTTAGGATTTACCACCACTTTAATAATGATCATACTATATGTTATTTACAAGCACAATAAAGCCTTTTTGTAAATGAGACATCAAAATTAAAGGCAGTATTGGGGTTACCCTGTGCCCCAAGTTTACACCTGGTTAAACATAATACTGTAAAACCTTGGATTGGGAGCAGAATTCGTTCCAGAAACATGCTTGTAATACAAAGCACTTGTATATCAAAACAAAATTTCCCCATAAGCAATAATGGAAACTCAAATGATTCATTCCACAACTATTTATTCATAAATCCTTCAGTATATAGTCTATATAAAAAAAGATTATAGTGATGTGACCAGGTTGTGTAACCATAAAATGTCCATCCACAAATGGAAGCCTCCACAAGGGAATTAGAAGCAGAAGGCGGCACAGTGGGGTAGTGGGTAGCACTCTCACCTAGCAGTAAAAAGGGTCGCTGGTTCGAATCCCAACCACGACACTACCTGCCTGGAGTTTGCATGTTCTCCCTGTGCCTGTGTGGGTTTCCTCCGGGTACTCCGGTTTCCTCCCACACTCCAAAGACATGCTGGTAGGTTAATTGGCTTCTGTCCAAAAATTGGCCCTAGTATATGAATGTGAGTTGGGGACCTTGGATTGTGGGCTCCTTGAGGGTAGGGACTGATGTGAGTGTGTACTCACTCAGGTTGAACTGGATGGACTGGTGTCTTTATTCAACCTTAATAGCTATGTAACTATGTAATATTGAGAAGCAAAATCCAGCAGGAGCTATAACGTTATTTTGACTTGTACAGTAAAACCTTGGTCTGAAAGTATTTATGTAGTTTTTGCCCGACTGAGGGTAGACGCCTACAATTATGCACCTCATCCCAAGAAGTTGTTTATTCAAAAAAGGAAAAGGTTTGGGAAGGGACAATAATGGAAACCAGACGGATATATATAAAAAATACAAAATGTTTTTATTACAGACAAATGCTAAAACCAATAACAGGACATGGTAAGTCGTTGGGTTTTATAGAATATCCCCTTGGTCTGAGAGTAACTTGGTTTGAGAGCATTTTGCAAGACAAGCAAGATTTTTAAATACATTTTGACTTGCTATACAAGAGATTTCTTGATATACAAGTAGCGTCATGTCACAACTGAGTATAAAAGAGAAGAGAGGCGCCTCAAAGTGTAGCAATATGGTTACATTTAATGAAGGTACAGCATTTAGCAACTCACATGGTTGATGATTAAAAGAGGCACATCTAAGTATGCAGGCATCCGGGGTAAAGCTGTCCACATAGACCGTCCTCTTTACTGCCGACTCTCACCGCTGTCAGTCTGCAATCGTAACCGGGAAGACCACCCTGCAGTAGAGTGATCTGAAAGCGAGGCTAGAATCGCTCGTGGAGTGCAGCACAGAAGGGATGACTTCGATGGCGGTGCGGAGGATGGTTTATGTGGACAGCTTTACCCCAGATGCCTGCATACTTAGATGTGCCTGTTTTAATCATCAACCATATGAGTTGCTAAATGCTGTAACTTCATAAAATGTAACCATATTGCTACACTTAGGGGCTCCTCTCTTCTCTTTTATACTCCGTTGTGACATGACGCTACTTGTATATCAAGACATTGCTTGTATAGCAAGTCAAAATTTATTTAAAAATCTTGCTTGTCTTGCAAAATGCTCTCAGACCAAGTTACTCTCAGACCAAGGGGATATTCTATAAAACCCAACGACTTACCATGTCCTGTTATTGGTTTTAGCATTTGTCTGTAATAAAAACATTTTGTATTTTTTATATATATCCGTCTCGTTTCCATTATTGTCCCTTCCCAAACCTTTTCCTTTTTTGAATAAACGACTTCTTGGGATGAGGTGCGTAATTTTAGGTGTCTACCCTCAGACGGGCAAAAACTACATAAATACTCTCAGACCAAGGTTTTACTGTACAAGTCAAAATAACGTTATAACTAGTTAATGAAGAATAATCTTACACCGGCAATGCACAATTTTCCATCAATTTCAACAACTTTAATTACAGAGACAAAGGATCTTGACAAGATTGGTTGTATTTTAGTCATCTGAATTGTTTTAGTCGCATTTTAGTTGACTAAAACCTGCAGTACCCACCTGAACTTCCGCTTTCCTTGGATCTCTGCCTATCTGTTAAAGCTCCAGCTCTCTCTCTATATCTATATCTATATCTATATCTATATCTATATCTATATCTATATATATAAATGTTTGGGGTTTCTGAGTAATTTCTAGCAAAAAAAATATGATTTTTACATGTAGGAAAGAAGTGTCAGAATTGGCAAGGGGTTAATTACCATAAGTAATATACAAATAATTATTATATATTGTTTTTAGGGAATTTACTATATTATCAAAAACTGTACTCAAGCAGGTGGCTTAACGGACAAATTACTAAAGTTTGAAGTTATAAATTCCAACCAGTAATTTCACAGTAAATAGATAAATAATAAATTATCTTATAACATATATCATAATAGTACACTATCTAGCTTGATTAAAACAGTATCTTTTTAACAGCAGCAGATTCTCATTCTCCCTCTTAACTGTGTGAGAAAAACCTGGGATTGTGGGTAAATCTTACACACATAAACCCATGCTTTTTCCTTCTAGTTAAGAGGGCTGGGAAGGAGCATTTGTCTTTTAGACACACGCCCCCTTCTATGACACTACAGTGAGAGGCGTGCCTCCACTGCAGCATTTTTATTGAACAGCTTGGATTAATGGTACTTTACCTTTGGTCCAAGATTCCAAGCTGTCCATTGAGCTCAGTGCCTCTGACAAATTTGGGGTCTCTGGGACCCCAGGCCGCCATGCTACGACCCTCGAAGCTCGATCTTTTTAAATTTTTTTTTTACGTTCATGGCAGGTGAGGCAGAGACTCATCTGCCTCCCCTGACTCGACTGCATGAAAACATGCAGCTGACAAAAATATTTTTGTCAACAAAATTAACACTGGATAGGATCAGTCTTTACCACAGACAGACTTGGACTAACTAAACTGCATGGCCAGGTTGTAAACCCCAAAACTAAAACTAAGCAGGTATAGTGGATTTCAGTGGAAGTATGAATGTTGTTGTTTTAAACATAAAAACGACTGCACTAAAAACACTTGTACAGTGGAACCTTGGATTACGAGCATAATCCATTCCAGGAGAACGCTTGTAATCCAAAGTACTCGCATATCAAAGAGAGTTTCCCCATAGAAGTCAATGGAAACGAAGATAGTTCATTCCGCATTGAATTCTATTGCATGCAATACCGCATGTGGTCAGAGGTGGGGGGAGAGCATCGGAAATACTCAGGGACAGCTCGGCTGAACTCGGAAAGGCTCGGAAACACTCGGGAATGGAGTATTTCCGAGTGGTTCCGAGCATTTCCGAACGGTTCCGAACCGTTCCGAGTGTCACTGGCGCCCCCGCACCTCTGGCCAAATGTGGCACTGCACACCCCATTAGCTTGAATTCTGCTCATTTTGCAAGTCAACACTTACAAACCAAGTCAGAATAAAAAAAAAAAAAAAAGTTGCTCATCTTTCAAAACGCTTGTTAACCGCGTTACTCACAAACCAAGGTTCCACTGTACTAATCTTTATTGACTGGACTACTGCCTGTTAAAATTAAAACTATGCAGCAGCAGCGCTCTAAATGACATTATTATGCATAGATGAAGGGTGATCCCGACTATAATCCCTTTAGACCCACTAGAATGTATTTTGGGATGCTTGGCTCCCTTGGCTGTAGACAAGAGGCAAACACATACTTTTACTTTTTTTGTGTATTGCACATGAGCTAAAGGTCTAAGATCTGAAAATCTGACACCTTGCCAACCCATCGAGATTGGTTTCTAAAAGTTAATGATGCATTAAAACTGAAAAATTGTACAGACATAGAGGCACCTTCTCTAAGGAGGAAATATTGCTGGCACTGTGGATCAATACTCTGGAGTTAACCCCCGTGGGACTGACTAGAGACCGGTTATTCAACACCTATTATTCATTACTCTCCTGTCTAGTAATCTGTCTCTCCTGCGTCATACAGTACAGGTAATACAGAAAAGACGAGGCATGATCAGGGTCATTCTAAAGAACTTGTTTTATTATTATAGTTACACTGTTTTTAATGAAGGCTTTGCAATTGTGTGTTTGAATAATCATTACATAATGTTTAACAAATGTGTAGGAGGCTGTGAAATCGCAAACACTTCCTTTTTCATTGATTCTCTATATGCCCTTTGATCAAATAAAGCATGACGCAAGAAATAAAAAAAAAAAAAAAAATCTAGAATGCTGTGGCTGCATTCTACAGAACATTCTTACCATGTCAGTTTCTCTATCTCCGTATGGAAACTCTTCTTCACTGTGCTCCATTCTAATTCGGAATCCTAAAAGTACATAAGACAACCAGTTTGATTTTTAATTTATTTCTTACAGGTACTTATATAGCACTTTACATATATAGTGCACATTCACATCAGTCCCTGTCCTCGAGGAGCTTACAATCGAAAGGTCCCAAAACTCACATACATACACATACTAGGGGCCAATTTATACAGGAGCTGATTAACCTACCAGCATGTCTTTGGGGTGTAGGAGGAAGCCGGAGTACCCAGAGGAAACCCGCACAGGCACAGAGAGAACATGCAAACTGCAGGCAGTTAGTGCCGTGGTTGGGATTCGAGACGACGACCCCGGTGCTGCTAACCACTTAGCCACTGTGCCACAAATACAGATTATTAAAGCAGCAACAGAAACCATAACCTTGGTATAAAATATACTGTATATGTTGGTTTTCTATTATTTAGTAGAAGTGATCTGGGTAGTTGTAGAGCCACCAAGTCACCAAAACAGTGATAAAGCAGTAAAGCCACCACCTCCTCCCTCCCTTTGTGGTACCTGGGCTTCCCTGTGGCTTCCACTGCAGGGTGACTGGTAATGGAGAGTGACAGCAGACTGGGGAGTTCCCATTCAATGATCTCCTGCTGTAATACGTGAATCCAGAAGCTTGTGCTTCTGAGCACTTCCAGGTTCACAAGCTCAGTATCCCAGTGATAGCAGCCAGCTGAACTGCAGATTAAGGACCATTTATTCCAGATCTCTGTTAGTTGGAGGCAGAGAATGCATCAGAAGTGATCTCAATAAAGAGTACTTGTCACTGGTTCTTTACTACTACACAGGAAGCTAGTAAACATAAAAAAATATATAACGCCCTCACATGCATATACATGCAGTAAGGAACACATGTACTTAAAAGCAGAGTTCCACTCAAAAGTGGAACTTGCATTTATTCGTCTCCTCCCCCCTCCGATTTTCAGGGGGGATGGGGGGAACGGGGACCTGTTTTTGACAGGTCCCCATCACTAATTCCAGAGATGGCGCCGTGGCGAAGTTCGGCCCCGCTCCTCCTTCCTCTGCCACCGGGCCAATTAGAAAGCGCAGCGCTCTTCGCACAAGTGCAGTAGGGAACTGGCTGTGAAGCCGAAAGCTTTACTGCCGGGTTCCCTTATTGGCAATGGCGGCGGCTGCACCTAACAGCCGATCCGAAGATCGGCTGGGGTGCCAACATCGTGGGCTCCCTGGACAGGCAAGTGTCCATATAGTAAAAGTCAGTAGCTGCAGTATTTGTAGATGCTGATGTAAACAAAGACTCACCCCAGCTCTACCGCACAATTGTAAAGTAATGAGCTGAATATCCGTGCTCAGGTTTGTTGTGTCCCATGAACATCAAAATAGCAAGAAATGCCGGCAACACGATTGCTTCTTCTTACAAATCTTTATTTGGCACTAGCAGTGCTACTTCTATAGTTCTTACGCGTTTCGGCCGGAGCCTTACTAATAGCATGCCGGGATTTCTTGCTATTCAGTAGCAAGCACTTCATTTTTTGTGGGGTGGGTGAACCTCCCCTTTAAATATTTTTCACATGATGCAATAGGTATCCTCACACAAAAGAAGAAGAAGAAGAAAATTTTTTGTGACGTTAATTTGGTTTGACTCGATGAATTGTAAATGAATTATCCAATTACAAATTTATTAAAGTTTTTCTTGATTTCATAAGCACACTCAATTTTGAGGATAAATCCATTTTGTACTCATTAACTCGACACAGTCACATTTTATATTTAAAGTGATTGTAAAGCTTTACAGTTTTTCATTAAAATAACAAAACATATTATAATTACCTGCTCTGTGTAATTGTTTTGCACAGACGGCTCTGATCCTCTTTTACTCAGGTCCCCCACCAGTGCTCCTTGTGCCTCCACCCTGCAGAGTGCCCTAAAGGAAGCCGCTTCCTATGGGGGGGCACTTGTGCATGCTTGACCCCAAGCCTAGCTGTCCGCCTCTATTGACAAAGATAGCAGGACTCGGTCCCGTCCTCTGCCTAATGGCCAAGGCCATGCCAATGGCTCCCGCTGCTCTCAGCCAAGCCTATTAGACAGAGGAGAGGGAAGAAAAGATGCTGCAGACATGCACAGTGCTGGATCGAGATCGGGTTCAGGCAAGTAGTTGGGGGTGGGGAGGCAGGCACTGTTAAGAGTTTTTTTTTTTTAATCTTAAGGCAGTGAATGCATTAAAGGTAAAAATTATTTTACCTTTACAACCACTTTAATGGAAAATTTGGATATCATATGTTTCTTTGCAAAAAAAAACGAAAATGTACTGATAATAAAATTTAGTAAACAAATATTGTGCAACAAAAATGTTGAGAATACTATTTTTAATTTATAAAGTTTATACAGTTTAAAGGGACTTTAGTCAATTTTCAGATTAGAAATGTGCATTTTAGCATGCATATAAAAAAAATGGAAAGGGAAAGTAAAAATCGCGTAGCAAATGAAACTCAGAGAAAAGTCAGAATTCTTTACCTTAGTCACTTATAAGAGTTGATCTACTGAAGGAAAATAGACTGTGCATTTTGCAAGTGCAGAGCTTAGTAAGTGAGGTGAAGCTTTACTCTGCAAAGAATAGCCAATCGCATGCAAGGACATTTTTAAAAAACTGCATTTTTGATTGCAAATGATTTGATGATGGAAGTCAGCAGAGCCCCTTCATTTACTGAGCTCTGGAGCCTTTGCTGAGTGCAACTGCATTTGCAAAGTGCAGAGCATTTCTCTTTAGTAAATCAACCCAAAAGAATTGCGCACAAAACATCAACATTACAGCCAGGGAATTTTTAGAATGGCCGTCTACGGTTTTCTCTCCTGGCAAATATACTTTAAAACACACCACACACACACACAAAGTAGCTATTGTATGGCTGAAGGTACAGCATACCTGCTTCAACCGCTTGACTGCGTATTCAGTGTTCCGGATGGTTGCTTTATACACACAGCCAAAGCCGCCCTCTCCGATCAGCATTGACTGGGAGAAGTTCTTTGTACCTTCCACCACCTCTTGACAATTCCACCTCAAATTCCTGGGTGGTTCTACTATGCTAACGGAGGGGAAAGATTCCTGGAGAAGAGATAACATTCTATTAAGAACAGTGATGTTATTTAAAAAACACACATGTTTGCATAGGATTGGGGGCTAGGCATCTTATATTTCCAAATACATGTTATATATAATATTGCCTTTAATTTATAAAGTCCAGCAATTAAACCTCTCTGCCATAGTTAATGGTTAAAGTAACCTCTATTAAAAAGAGATTGTGAAATGCCAGTTGAAGTTAACTGCAGCTACTGGGCATACACTATATTACCAAAAGTATTGGGACGTCCACGTTTAAATGCACATGACCTTTAATGGCATCCCAGTCAGTCTATAGCAGGGATATGCAATTAGCTGACCTCCAGCTGTTGCAAAACTACAAGTCCCATCATGCCTCTGGGTATCATGCTTGTGGCTGTCAGAGTCTTGCTATGCCTCATGGGACTTTTAGTTCTGCAACAGCTGGAGGTCCACTAATTGCAAATCCCTGGTCTATAGGGTTCAATAGTGCGTTGGTCCACCCTATTGCAGCTATAAGGGTCCATTTACACGGGCGGCCCGCCCAGTGGACTCTGCTTTGCCCAGTGGACTCTGCTTTGCTCAGTGGAGGATCGCTCCGTTGATCTCCGCTGAGCAGGCGGATGACAGGTTTGTCTCCGCTCACTGTGCAGAGACGGACCTGCCAGAGTCCCGCTCTCCTCTATGGGGAGATCGGATGAAAACGGACCGCCTTACAGGCAGGCCCCGCGATCTTCAATGGAGTCCGGGTACAGTTTCCAAGGCAGCGCCAAGGATTAGCTGATCCGGATAGCTGCTGTATAGAGACAAGCTCAAACAGTGTGTCTGAAGTCTTGATTGAAGAGCAAAATCATCCATGGAGTAACAGGAGTGGGAAAAAAGAAAAAAAACACACGTAAAAGGTTTTCTTTTGCAGCGCTGAGGAAAAGGAATTAAAATTCTTAGGACACCAGCACGATGTTTGGAGGCAGGCTTATACAGTGGGCTGCTTCCTATTTATTTGTTCTGCCAGTGTCCTTGAACCCCCTTGGTGGCAGCAGTAGTACCCAACGGTCTGTAACCTCCTACTATTCCTGTATCTCTCGATGGCTGATGAAGTAAATAACGTTCTCTCATTCCTGCATAGGGCCTGATTACACAGTCAGATGCTGCAGACTTACTTGTATAGAGGAATGGGTATTACTGCTAGTGCTGCTGCTGCTGCTACTGTCTGAACCTGGGGCACGAGGCGGACACACACTGCCACTTATCAGATGTGGTGGAGGGGGTCCTGGAAAAGGTAGTGGGAGTCCTAGATAAAAAAAAAAAAATAAATAAATATATATGCATTCTTGTGGTGTTTCTGATAGGAAATTAAAATTGCTAAAAGCTTTGCACAGAACAACTAAATGATTTATATGTGTGCACCCAACCCCCCCCCCCCCCATTCACATTTGAAAGTTTTTTTCTGCTTGTTTCTCTTTACACTTGACATGCGGAATTCCATTCTGCACTCTGCACCCTATGTTTTAAGAAAAATAAAAATTACGAAAAAAAAACTTTAGGCATGAAAAGTTTTTTTAAACCTATAGAACTCCTCTCCTCCTAAAGAGCTGCTCTCCTCCCATTGCCCAGCCCAGAAAAAAAACACCTGAAGCTTGACAAGCGTGCAAAAACACATCTTTAAAATGCCTGAGAAAAAAAAACGTTATAATCAGCAGGAAAACACACTGTTTAGGTGTGAATGCAGGCTTATAGCTGCATGGGTAAGTCACCTTAATCCAGTTACCATGGTGTCATGTCAGCGCAGATATTGCTTGTACAAGAACATAACAGGAGATGTAAAAATTTGGGAAACCCCATTATATTTCCAAAATCAAATCACCATTAGGCCATAAGATCTGGGATAGGAGTTTATTGTTGGGGTTACATGGCCTAATGGGTTAAATACAACCACTCTTTTAGATTCCTTTCTGTGGTTCCAATGTTTGTTAAATGACCCAGCTCCTTCTGAGTGCAAAATACAGACAACTTAATTTCTACAGAATACATCTAATTCATTTTTAACCCCCCCCCCCCCAAAAAAAATCAGTTAAGACAAAGGCATAATGTATTGCATACTAGCTCATTATGAAATACTTACCTTAGCATGAAGCCCTCCAGCGGCGCCCGCACACCGCTGAGGCGGCCGGCATCTTCCCCGGTGTTTCTTCTGGGTTCACGGGCCCTGGCGCTGTGAGTGGCCGGAGCCGCTATGACTTCACTCCCGTGCATGCACGTGGGAGCCGCCGGCCACGGCACAGAACACGGCAGCGTATACAGAAAATATCTTCTAAACCGTGCAAGTTTATTAGATATTTACAGTACCTACAGGTAAGCCTTATTATAGACTTATAGGTACAAACAAATCAGGGGAGTTTACATCCTCTTTAAAATTCACTCCTGCTCTGCCACCTATCCAAATTAAATATTACAAACAACTCACAAACCTAAGGCCCCTTTCACATAGAGCAGACTTTGCCTGCTCAGTGGGGAATCTGTGCGCTGATCCTTGCTGAGAAGGCGGATGGCTGCTCTGTGTCTGTTCAGCTTATGCAGAGCGGACACAGGCACAGCCCACTGTCCTCTATCTGTGGTCGGATGTAAATGGACCGACCGCCTGTCCATTTACATTCCACAGCCATCCGCTCCGATCCACTAGACCAGGGGTCTCCAAACTTTCTAAACAAGGGGCCAGTTTATTGTCCTTCAGACATTAGGGGAGCCGGACTGTGGTCCCGTGGGAGTAAACAATGCCTCATCATTGGCGTCATTGGGAGGAAGGGTGCCCCATTGTTGGCGTCATTGGGAGGAAGGGTGCCCCATTGTTGGCGTCATTGGGAGGAAGGATGCCCCATTGTTGGCGTCATTGGGAGGAAGGATGCCCCATTGTTGGCGTCATTGGGAGGAAGGATGCCCCATTGTTGGCGTCATTGGGAGGAAGGATGCCCCATTGTTGGCGTCATTGGGAGGAAGGATGCCCCATTGTTGGCGTCATTGGGAGGAAGGATGCCCCATTGTTGGCGTCATTGGGAGGAAGGATGCCCCATTGTTGGCGTCATTGGGAGGAAGGATGCCCCATTGTTGGCGCCATTGGGAGGAAGGGTGCCCCATTGTTGGCGCCATTGGGAGGAAGGATGCCCCATTGTTGGCGCCATTGGGAGGAAGGATGCCCCATTGTTGGCGCCATTGGGAGGAAGGATGCCCCATTGTTGGCGCCATTGGGAGGAAGGATGCCCCATTGTTGGCATTATTGGGAGGAAGGATGCCCCATTGTTGGCGCCATTGGGAGGAAGGATGCCCCATTGTTGGCATCATTGGGAGGAAGGATGTCCTATTGTTGGCATCATCGGGAGGAAGGGTGCCCCATTGTTGGCATCATCGGGAGGAAGGGCTCCCCATTATTGGTGTCATTGGTGTGAAGGGTGCCCCATTGTTGGTGTCATTGGCGGGAAGGGTGCCCAGAGGGCCGTATAAAGGCAAGCAGAGGGCCGTATAAAGGCAAGCAGAGGGCCGGATAAAGGCAAGCAGAGGGCCGCATTTGGCCCACGGGCCACAGTTTGGAGATCACTGCACTAGACTAATAGGGGGCGGATCCCTATCCGTCTGTTTTTAGCGAATAGGAGGTCAGCGGGTGTCAATAGACACAGGTCTATTGACACCTGCTGCTCCATAGAGGGCAATGGATGATCGGATGAACGGATCGGGTCCGTCTAAACAACTGACAGGTGGACTCGATCGGTGGTCTGTACATGTGAAAGAGGCCAAAAAAACTCATTTAGATGACTAGAGTGTTCAAACCACACAAACAAGAACTAAAGCAAACAATGGGCTGCAGCTGACACCTAGTTTGTGTTCCCACACCTATAATGAATAAAAGTAAATATTGATGTCATGCTGCTCAGAAGATAAAATATATAAAAAGTATATTTTTATGTTCATTTATTTGATATACGATTGGTACAAGCACTGAAGTCACTGAAATAATATTTATTTGGTGAATCTTCGAAGCAGCGCAATATCAATATTTATTTTTATACCCAGTTAATATTTAACCACTTCAGCCCCGGAAGAATTAGGCCCTTCCTGACCAGTGCGTTATTTGTGATTCGGCACTGCGTCGCTTTAACTGACAATTGCGCGGTCATGATCAATCTAGAAGCAATGCATGCAGAAATCCCCAAACTTTTTCCAACAATTTTATGATGCTTCCAATTTTCACACTTGTAAAACCTGAAAAAAGTATAAAGTAAAAGTACCCGAGGAATGCACAGTTTCAGCATATGAAATGCTTGGGGACGACTCCCTCTTCTGTAGCCGATTCTCTTCTGTACAAGGCTGACTGTAGGGGGGTGGAGGGGTAGGTGTTTTGGGTGGATAGGTCTTCGGAGCGGGTGGCAAACGAGATTGGTAGTCCGACCTCCCTGTAGAGAGAGATTACATTGTTAACTGTATGCAACTATTTTGCACTCATGACTTTGCTGGGAGCAAATTACAATCTTTGTTTAGTCAGGGGTTTAATATACACGCAAACAGAAATGATAACAAGGACCCTAAAGCGTTTGTTAACTCAAAAAAAAAAAAAGGTTCTGTTCCTTTAAAGCATGTTATACAGCACAGTGCTTGTGCTGTGTAATTTGGCACACTGCATACCCTAAAAAACCTGGCTGATCCTGCCTGGCTACACCCTTCCCTCTGCAAACTGACCACAATAACCATGGCTGCTGAGCTCTGACACCGTGGTCAGTTTGCTTGATTCCGTCATCCGCAGCCGGCTATCTGCTGCTTTCCTGTGTCTCCTCTGTCCTCCTCCCCCCTCTCCTCTCTGCTCATATCAGCGTCTGGCCCCCCCCCCCCCCCTCCTGGAGCGGGGCTTATATCGGTACAGATCAGCTGATTTTTTACATTGCTCATGAAGGGGAGGTACAAAGGGGATAAGACAATTTATTAGAAGTGGGTTAACAACCACTTTAACAATCATTTATTACTCACAAGATTCTACCAGCTACACCTAAGCCTAGGACACACGAGCCAAATGTCAGGAGGCATCGACCGGTTCAATAGAAACCGGCCGACATTCAGGCCCATGTGTACAGCAGCCAGTTCAACAGAAGCCAGATGGTCAGCCAACCTATGTCGGTGGGCCATGACTGAAAAAGGTCTGCCAATTGGCTCCCAATCAGCGCTCTCAGCCAATGACAGAGTGATGACTGGAGTGTTCTGGAGGGGGGGGGGTGGGCCCTGTCCCCCTGTCAGAACACAAAAGAACAGCAGGGGAGATCGCTGTACTAACATCACATTGTGTTATGCTACAAGCTCCTAGAAGCTAAATAGTGTTATCCTATGTGTTCATGCACACTTTGTTTAGGCTATTAGCATTTTTTGAGCTTCAGCATCTAGGAGCAGAAATAAATGTTTTTTGTAGAGTTTCTTGGAGCGTTTTTACAGCAGAAAAAAAAACGCTGAATGCGGCTAACTGCTTCTAAAAGAGTTTTTGATTTTTTTTTCCAAAACACTAATAAAACGCTAATGCTCCAAAAATCCACTAGAAGCTGGCATAAAAATGCTATTATAAGCATTTTTCATCCAGTATTTTTTGAGCTTCTGAAAAATGCTAGTGTGCATGGAGCCCCAAGGAATAATAAATAACAGGAGTGCCTGGCATAGGAAGAGCACTGCTTTTTTTTTTTCCAGGAGGATTGCAAAAGAAAATTTACATTTTTGTAGAGTACCGCTGAGCTACAATTAAAGCGGAGTTCCACCCTTTAAAAAGTCAGCAGCTACAAAAATTTTTAATAAACAGACACTCACCTGTCCCACGGTCCAGCGATGCGGCCGCCTGAGGCCTCGGTTCCTCTCCCCCCTTCTCTCTATGGCGCCAGCATTGCAAGTGTGGGCGCCCAGCTGTGGCTTCACAGCCGGGCGCGCACTGCGCATGCACGAGCCGCGCATTATGAATGGCCGGGTAATCTTCTGGGACCTGTGACGTGTCCCAGAAGATTGCAGGGAGGGAGGGGGAAGAGGTGAACTTCATTCTGGCACCAGGAGAGGAAGTGGGAGCTGGGTAACTGTAAAAACAGGGTAGCCGCTCGCCACCCAAAAAAAATTACGTGCCAAATGTGGCAATGTCAGGGGGTCACAAGTACTTAAAGCGGAAGCTCCATTTTTGGGTGGAACTCCGCTTTAATATTGTTAGATGTTCTTATAGCAAATCATCTTTTGGAGGGAGCAGCTATAAGGTTCAGAAGAATACAAATAATATGGCAAAATATAGTGCACTGCAATTATTATTATTATACAATATTTATATAGCGTCAATAGTTTGGGAAGCGCTTTACAACATGAGGGCAGACAGTAAAGTTACAATATAATTCAATACAGGAGGAATCAGAGAGCCCTGCTCATTAGAGCTTACAATCCAAGAGGGAGGGTCAAGTCAAACAAAAGGTAATAACTGTGGGGGATGATCGGATGGAGAAAATAAAAGTACAGTTGTTAGGTGAGGACAGAATAGGCTTCTCTGAAGGGAAGGGTTTTCAGGGATCGTCTAAAAGTAGGAGATAGTTGGACAGATTGGGGTAGGGAGTTCTATAGAATAGGAGAGGCTCGGGAAAAGTCCGGGAGGAGGTGACGAGGGAGCTAGAGAGCAGGTGGTCTTGAGAGCAACAAAAAGAACGGAGTAGGTTGGTATTTTGAGACTAGGTTACTGATGTAGCTCGGGGCAGAGCTGTGGATGGCTATGCAAGTTATTGCTCGTATTTTGAATTGAATTTGTTGGGTGAGTGGAAGCCAGTGGAGGAAATGCCTTAAAGAATCTATGAAACAAGTTAATTTACAGATCAACAAAAGCAAAATATCTGGACTATAAAATACTAAGAGAAAAGCCATTGTCTGCCCTGTCAAAAAGTAACATAATTGGGCAGCTATGACCCTATTTAACCACTTGAGGTCCGGGCCATAGCCGAATGACGGCTACAGAGCGGACCTCAATCTCACGGAGACTCGGATGATCACAGATCCGAGTAAGGGGCCGGTCCCGGCCCCTTACCATGTGATCAGCTGTCAGCCAATGACAGCTGGTCACATGATGTAAACAAAAGCTCGGTGATCGGTTTCGTTTTCTCCTCACGCTGACAGCGTGAGGAGGAAAAAAAAGCCGATCACCGGCTTATGTCAAAGGGACGAGGAAGGAGGCACAGATGCCTCATCTGTGCCTCCAAGTGCCACCTATTAAAGCCCACAAGTGCCACCTATCAATGCCCACAAGTGCCACCTATTAGTGCCACCTAGCCATGCTGCCATTAATCAGTGCCCAACACTGCCACCCATCAGTGCCCATAACCGCCACCGATCAGTGCCCATAACCGCCACCGATCAGTGCCCATCACTGCCACCGATCAGTGCCCATCACTGCCACCTATCGGTGCCCATCAGTGCCGCCTCATCAGCGTACATCAACGAAGGAGAAAAATATAATTTTTTTAAAAAAAATTCTGTCTTTTTCAATTTTTTTAACAAAAAATAAAAACCGTAGAGGTGATCAAATACCATCAAAAGAAAGCTCTATTTGTGGGGAAAAAATGATAAAAATTTCATTTGGGTACCGTGTTGTATGACCGCGCAATTGTCATTCAAAGTGCGACAGCGCTGAAAGCTGAAAATTGGTCTGGACAGGAGGGGGGTTTAAGTGCCCAGTAAGCAAGTGGTTAAAAGCACTTAGTAGGGTTGCACTGATACCGAGCATTTGCACGAGTACTTGTACAAACGCTCCAATGCCTAATCCAATACCTGTTGTACCGGGCCTGGCATCCTCAGTGTAGCCGGGGATGGATAGTCTTACAGATGGTCAGTGCAGTGGTGGGGGCAGTTACAAGCACCGATCTCCCTGTATAGCTTTTCTGACAGACGCTTCTCCTCCTCTCCCTCCCATGGCTGTCAGCTGCTTTATTGATAGCTTTACAGGGAGATTGGTGCTTGTAACTGTCCCCACCACCACACCGATCACTCCTAACTGCCCCCTGTGTCCTCCTTCGGCTCCCCGGGTCCTCCTCCAGCTCCCAGTGTCCTCCTCCAGGTCCTCTGGCTCTCCGGGTCCTCCTCCGGTCCCCTCCTCGTTCCAGATGTGTCAGAATGGAGAGCAGAGGAAGGAGCCGGTAAATCTGTCATGTACTGGCTCCTTCCTTTTCTGAATGCACAGAGTCAGTGATCAAATTCAACTGTGTTTACGACGCTTCAGTTTATGAATCAACAGGAGCCTCTGTCTCCTGTCCATTCATCTTCAGCACAGATAAGCCTACAGACAAAGGGACTGGGGAATCTGTGTCCTCAGTCCCCTTCTCTGTCTCAAAATGGAGATGTCAGTGGTTTGTTTAGACCCCCGATATCTCACCAAAGCCATCCCCCTCCACCCAACAGGACAAAAAAATATATAAAAAAAAAAAATTAAAGAACTGCAATACATAAATAATAAAAAGGTTAAATTGTAAAAATAATAAATGAATACACTGACACTGTCAAGTCCCCCCCCCCCCCCCCCCAAAAAAAAGAAAGCCTTGTAAAAAAAAAAAAAAAAAATTGATATAGCTGGTAAAACATAATAAAAAAATAAAAAACTACTGACACAGTCCACCTCTCATCAGTGCCACCTATCAGTGTCCATCAGTAAGGAATATTAGTGCCTCCTCCTCAGTGCCCTATTATTAGTGCTCTGATCAGGGCCCACCAACTATGCGTATTGCATATTAATGCCTCATCAGTGCCACCCATCAGTGCTGCATATTAGTGCCACTGTCACATGACATTTAAAAAAGTATCGGTAATCGGTATCGGCAAGTACTTGAAAAAAGTATCGATACTTGTACTCTGTCTTAAAAAAGTGGCATCGGAGCAACCCTAATACTTCAGATGTCTTATTCAGGTGTTCAAGATGTTTGTTCTAATGCCCTAGGTACATGAAGAAAACCAAAAATCTCAAGCGTAGAACAAATAAAAATGTCATAAATTAAGGACAATTCCCTGTGGGACAAATAATATCTTCTCAAGAAGTCCACAACCACATTCAGTGATCCCCTCAGCTGAACCGGTGAAAGTGATGCCAAGTTTTATTCCATTTGGCTCAGCAAGAAGTTTGAGGAGAACCAAAATCTTGTACTTCCTCGAGGCTGAGTCATATAATTGCAGTGGCATCATCAGAAAGTATCTGAACAAAATGAAGCTGGATTGATTGCAATGAATTCATTTGAATCTTCCTCCTGTGATGAAAAACATCTGAAATTCAATATGTATTGCATGCTTGAAGGCCAGGAAACCCTAAGCACAGTGAGAAGGTGAGCTGACTGTGTTGAAGGGGGAATCAAGCGATTTTCTTTCCTGCAACCACAGGCATTTTCATACTCTATGGCCTGCTTCAGCCTTCTCAGAATTGGGCTCCTGGAATTACTGACATTTTGGCCTCGGAAGGATTAAAAATGAATGTTTTTTTTAAAAAGGTTGCCACTGCATCAGTTTACCAGAGTTTGTTTTTTTTTTTTGCTTGATTTCTGAGATGACTAAAATAAACTGTCTTCCTGTTATTACAGAGAAAACCTTTTGTTGCCAAAATTGTAAATAACGCAGATATGTTATATCCGCCGCAGAGGGGAGTGCTTTATACTATATGTTAAATATAATAATTGTAATAAAATAACACTTTGTTAAGTTCTGGGCATAATTTGCAGCATATACACTCGCTTGGTGAATCCGCCACTAAACTGAGGAGTAGCGGCAACTGAAACAAGTGTGCATCAGAGAACACAAAAATGAAATGCAGACGTGCGAAGATGTTTTAACCATATAAACGAAAAGGCAAAAATGCAACTCATTCTGTCCTGACCCATCAAAGAGCTACAAGCTGGAGTTAGCGTTGGAATACTAAGCATTTCTCAGGATCCTGCTTGAAGGATCGTGGCGTCACTCTCACCCAGTAGTAGGCAGAAGGCATGGGTAAATTAAAATGGAAAACTTATCAAATAATGTAATTTTCCTTTCCTGATGGACTCTATGGCAGTCTAATGCCCTGTACACACGGTCGGATTTTCCGACAGAAAATGTGTGATAGGACCTTGTTGTCGGAAATTCCGACCGTGTGTGGGCTCCATCACACATTTTCCATCGGATTTTCCGACAAAGTTTGAGAGCAGGATATAACATTTTCCGACAACAAAATCCATTGTCGGAAATTTCGATCGTGTGTACACAAATCCGACGGACAAAGTGCCACGCATGCTCAGAATAAATAAAGAGATGAAAGCTATTGGCCACTGCCCCGTTTATAGTCCCGACGTACGTGTTTTATGTCACCGTGTTTAGAATGATCGGATTTTCCGACAACTTTGTGTGACCGTGTGTATGCAAGACAAGTTTGAGCCAACATCCGTCGGAAAAAAATGCTAGGATTTTGTTGTCGGAATGTCCAAACAAAGTCCGACCGTGTGTACGGGGCATAAGTGTGGGGTTTACCCCGCCTCCTTTCCAATGCTATAGGACTCCATTCCTATAAATTTGAGCTCACAGCCAGAGACTGCGTTCCGTAACTAGCCAACTCTTGACCAATGGGTCAGAACTCAGTCTGCCATGGCGTCCATCTGGGAAGGAAAGTTATGGTAAGTATTTGATAATACATTTTCTGTTTTCCTGACAGACTCCATGGCAGACTATGTGTGGGAAATAACTAGACAGACCACACAGGTGGGTATGCTGATCAAAAAGAAATTTAATTTGCCCCGTCAACCGACAGGATTCTTAAACCAAAGTTCACAGAAGATAGAGAAGCAGGTTCTATGCAATAGTGTGACATAAAGATATTAATGGAGGCCCACGAGGCCGCTTTGCAGATAACATCTGGAGCCACAATACCCCTGGTGGAGTGTGCAGTCACCGCCTCTGTAGGAGCCAAGCCCTTAGCCCTATAAGCCTGCTGAATGGATTGGACGATCCATGTCGCAATCAAACAAGTAGTCAGAGGGTCTAAAAGGAGGAAGTAACTTGCAGGTGTTCCTTCAGTATTTCCCCTACATCCAGAGGGTGAACTTCAGTGGACCCTGGGGCCCTATATGTAGGTAGGACAATTCTTGGTTTTCATGGAACACTGAAGTAACTTTCGGGTTTCAGGCGAGCATAGGGATGAGGACCACATGGTCCAGGAAGAAAGTCAATAATGGTTCTTCACGACCCAAGGACCTGATCTCAGAAACCCTTTTGGCCGAAGCGATGGCAACTAGGAAGGTGACTTTTGCAGAAAGATTTTTAATAGAAAGCGTAGCGGATTCCGCAGTACTAAGTCCATACAGTGAGTCGAGAACAAGGGGAAGATCCCATTTGGGGAATCTTTGCCTTCTTTGGGGCCTGAGTCTTGTCGCCCCACGGAAGAACTGCCGGATTAGAGGGTGAACAGCCCATGATGTTCCGGAGAAGGCTGACAGGGCTGAGACTTGGACTCAGAGAGCTGATGGATAGCGACAGATCTAGGCCGGATTGGAGGAAGCCAAGGATATCCTGGGATTCCTGGATCTCTGAATGATCTGCCCGTAGAGGATGAGAATTCAACAAATTTGGCCAAAATTCTCCCATAGACCTTATTCGTGCTCACCCTTCTCAAGCTCATAAGGGTGGAAATAACTCTTGACGCACACCCGAGAGTTTCCAGCCTCTCCCTCCCAAGAACCAAACCATCAGTCTTAGCAACGCCAGGCAAGAGTGCAGGACTGCCCCCCTAGAAAGAAGGTCCGGCCTGAGTGGAAGAGGCACTGGGTCCTGGAAGCTGAGCTGGGTCAGGAGGGGAAACCATGGCCTATTCAGCCAGTAAGGCGCTTTCACCACCACCTCGAGCGCTTCCGTTTGAAGTCTCTGTAGAAACTCGAGGATGATCGGGAGCGGGGGAAAAGGGTATGTCCTGTTGAAGCTCCACCGATCTGTCAGGCCCTCTTTTTCGAAGGCCTGGCTGCAACAGCCCGAGTGTAATACTTCTTGATCTTGAAGTTGCAGGGGGATGCAAATAGATCTACTTCAGGATTGACTCCCAAGTACAGGATCCATTCGAACGTCTGCACATGAAGGGACCACTTGTCTAGCTTTGTGCGAGGTAGGAAGTCTGCTGGGATGTTCGCTGAAATATTCGCCAGATTTTTCTGAGCCCAGGACATGATGGGCATGATGGGCTCGACTTCCTGGAGTGAGGTGGAGCTCTGAGTGCCCCCTTGTCTCTTCACATAGGAGAACGCTGTGGGGTTGCCCATTCTCAATAAAACTTATTCCCCTTTGAGGAGATGGAGTGAAAGATTGAAGGGCACACCAGGCTGCCCGTAGTTCCAGGACGTTTGAGCCCGGGTTGTGAAGACGGGCATCCCACTTGCCTCGTGGAAGTTCTGACCTACAAAAGGCTCCCCAACCGGCACCGCTGGCATCGGTCGTGACTGTGACCCCTGAGACAGGGGCAATAGAGTGGCAGGTGAGAAGATTTCTGTGCTGGAGCCACCAGAAGAGGCTGTTCCTCATCACTGAAGTTATGGGAATGGACTGATTGTCGTCCCCTTAATTCCATTGTTAAAGAAACCCTATCTGAAAAGGGTGTAACCTCCATAGAGACCATTTGACCACGGGGGTCGTAGAGACCATTGTGCCGATAATTCTTAGGCACTGCGAGGCCTTAAGGCGTGAGGAGCTCAGAGCCCGTGAAATTTTCGCTCGAATGACTGGGATCTTCTCCACTGGGAGAGAGATGGTGCTTTCCACCGTGTCGAACTGGGCCCCTAAGTATATCAGGCACTGAAATGGTTCCAGATGGTTTTTTTCCAGGTTTAGGAGCCACCGGAAATTGATCAGTCTGGAGATCAGCAGCTGCTCCTCGTCTTGTAACAGTAACAAGAGATCATTGAGATAGTGATACAACCTTATCCCTTTTATTCTGATGAGGGCCACCATGACCAGGAGATCTTTTGAGAAGACTCGAGGTGAGGTTTTTAGCCCAAAAGGAAGGCATGTGAACTGTAGATGTTTTTGCTCGACCATGAATCGGGAGGTATTTGCGAGCGTCTTCTGCCACGGGCACATGGAAATAGGCATCCTTTAGGACAATTGAGACTATCCAATCGTCTGGCTGCATGGCTTGCTGAATGGTGGACAGGGTCTACATTTTGAATTTTTCGTATTTTATAAATTTGTTTAAATAGTTTAGATCTATCACGGGGCGCCATGAACTGTTTTTCTTCAGCACTAGGAAGAGAGGGAAATATATTCCTTGGAACTCTTCATCCTTTGGGACAGGCACCATGGCTCCCTGTGCTATCAGCGAATCCACGTAGGACAGTAACACCTGCTTCTTTTCTTCTGACCGTGGTAGCAGGGTAAAAATAAATATGGGGAGAGGGGTACTGGTGAAGGACCACGTGTGGCCTGTAGAGACAGTCTTGATGGTCCAGTAGTCCGAGACTGAGGCCACCCAGACGTGCCGGAAGAAAAGCAGACGAGCCTCCACCCAACACGCCTGGGTGGGTCCAAGCTCAAAACTACTTAGCTGGCTTGCGTCCGCAATATTTACATTTTTGGCAACCTCATTCAATGAATCCAAGCTCTGCAAGCTGAGATAACATACACTGCATTGATGTATTCACACAATTTTACAGTAACCATGAGATAAAACAAAGTTCAGGAATATTCCTTCATCCCATTGTTTTGCAAATCTATGTACACTACAAACTGTATGACTGAATCGTTTCTGATATCGCTGTTTTACCAACCTGACAGCTTATTATTCTAAATAGGAAAACTTCATTTTGTCTACAAATATTAAAGATTCTAACTACCAGCAAGAATCATTTAAAGAGCACCTGTCATTTCAGATTCATCATGCCAGCACCTGTTAGCAGGGATCCACTCACCTGCTGCCGCCATGTCCCTTATCGTGTTGTGTCACTGCCGCATCACCAGTCGTCCCATTAAAGTGAATGGGAGTGAATGGGACTGTCGGTGAGTCAACAGCGGGTCAGAGGAATATCTGCTGCAGGACAGAAATGACAGTTGTTCTTTACAAATTATGGATTTAAACCAAGCCTTTTTACTAGTGATTTAAATCAAATCCACCCTGCTGCATTGTACTGTATTGCTACAGCATAGAAAAATGTTTAGCTAAGTGTGCATGGCAACAGTTTGGGTAGGGCCCTTTTCATTTTCAGTATGACTTTGTACTCCTGTGTACACAGCCAGTTCTATAGAGACATGGGTTGAAGAGTTTGGTATGTTGGAACTTTAGTGGCCTGGATGTAGCATATGTACAACTTAACAGATTGGCTTGTTTTTTTGTTGGTCTTTGTAAGTGATTGTAAAGGATAAACCACCCGCGCTCCTGGCTCTTCCTGCCTTCCAAGTAACGCTTCCAGGAAGCCGCTAGCTAGGGTGGGTACTCGCGCGGGCTCGTTCCTGAGCCACACTGTGTGTACCTATGGACACATACAGTGTGACTTGGCCTTGCCCCCAGCTCCCTCGTCACTTAATTTGATTGACAGCAGCAGGAGCCAATGGCTTTGGGCATGGGGAGACTTCCCAGATTGCAGAACACAAGGATTACTGCTGATTACGATTACTAGCAGTGACCGAATGTAAAAAAAAAAAAAATCATTCCAGAAGCATGCTTGTAATCCAAAGCACTTGTATATCAAAGCAAATTTCCTCATAGGAATTAATAGAAACTCAGATAATTCTTTCCAGTGTCACTGCTAGCGTATGCAGTACCGCATGTGGCCAGAGGTGGGGGGGGGGGCGCCAGAGACACTCAGAGACCACTCGGGAACTGAGTGTCTCCGGTGCCCCCCCCATCTCTGGCCACATGCGGTACTGTACACCCCAGAGGCTTGAATCCTGCTAGTCTTAAAAAAAAAAAATAGCTCGTATTGCGAAACACTCGTAAACCACGTTACTCGCATGCCGAGGTTTTACTGTACAGTATATTGTACATTCGCATTGGTCTCTGTCCTCAAGGAGCTTACAATAAGGTCCTCAATTTAGGCAATGAACCCACCAGCATGTCTTTGGAGTGTGGGAGGAAACCGGAGTACCCAGAGAAAACCCACACAGGCACGGTGAGAACATGCAGACTCCATGCAGGTAGTTCCGTGGCTGGGATTCGAACTGACAACCCCAGTGCTGCTGACAGAAGTGCTATCCACTTAGCCACTGTACTGCCTCAAATGGGTGTTGCCACAATGATGCCATCTGGTTGCCATCTGCACTATGCCAGCACAGGCACATAAAGCACTGTAGTGTTCATTTTTATTTCTAGGAATTTTCTTCCAGTTATTATAGAATCCATTCACTACTCCTGTAGGTAATGATTTCCACACTCAGCACAATTTTTATAGACAGGGAGTCTCTCCTGGTGTTCTGAGTTTGCATGGATAGTTTTTGAAGACTCCCAGAAGACATCCCTGAACACTGAAATTACTGTTATAAGGAAAGCAGGAAAGGGTATAAAGTATACAGTATATAGTACAAGGAGCCTAAACTGGCGCTGTGCTTTATTCATTCAGCATCTACCAATAATTCAAATACAAGTTTGGAACAGACTGAGCTTTCAACCTTAGAGTCAATAAGCCCCAAAATAAACATTAATTATATTGCAGCTTACCTATTTTTAGACGTGATGGCTGAATTAGTTTTCTTTTTTAGGCTTCTAATTTTATTTTCACCTAGAGATCCTGCCAGGTAATCTGTTGTTTTTCAACAGAACAAGCTGTTCTGCAGATCTAGCAGTTAGACCATCATGCAGGGGTAGGGAACCTCGGCTCTCCAGCTGTTTTGAAACTACAAGTCCCATGAGACATTGCAAGAACCTAACAATCACAGGCATGACTCCTAGATGCAGAGGAACGATGGGATTCGTAGTTCCACCACAGCTGGAGAGCCGAGGTTCCCTACCCCTGCGGGTTGAGACAAACCATTTAACAGCTTGGCTTCAATCTGTTATCGTTTTCAAATCTGCTAGTATATCTAAGGCCCCTTTCACACCAGCAGACTGATCGGGCCCCAGGGTGGATATAAATCAATGATTTTATTTTTATTTTTTTAAATAAAAAAAATAAATACATTTAAAAAAAAAAAATCAGATTTTTTTTAATTTCAAATAGATAAATTCATTTCAATAAAATTCTTTTGGAGTTAAAATATATCTAAAGATAGTCTATTTAAGATACCTTAATAATTTAGTTTATTCATCATGAAATGGAGCTTAGTTATGTTGCACAAGGCTGTATATTCTGCAATATTTACATTTTTGGTAAACTCCTTCAATGAATCCAAGCTCTCTAAACTGAGATAACATGCACTGCATTGATGCATTCACACAATTTCACAGTAGCCATGAGATACAACAAAGTTCAGGAATATTCCCTTATCCCATTGTTTTGCAAATCTATGTACACTACAAACTGTATGACTGAATCGGTTCTGATATCGCCGTTTTACTAACCTGACAGCTTATTATTCTAAATAGGAAACCTTTGTTTTGTTTGCAAAAAATAACGATTCTAACTACCAGCAAGAATGAGTGCTCACATTTAAAGAGCACCTGTCATTTCAGATCCATCATGGCAGCGCCTGTTAGCGGGAATCCACTCACCTGCTGCCGCCACGACCCTCCCCTTGTTGTGTCACTGCCGCATCACCAGCCGTCCCATTAAAGTGAATGGGACTGTCGGTGAGTCAACAGCGGGTCAGAGGAGGAGCCGCTCCGGGACAGAGATGACAGTTGATGACAGTTGATTAAAGTTGCTCTTTAAAAATTATGATTTAAATCGACTTAATTTAAATCAAAACCATCCTGACGGGTCCACCTCTCAATTTTTCAGGCAGATCCGATCAGACCATCTATTGTTTTTTATGGAGCGGCGGATGTCAGCGGACGTGATTCCGCTGACACCTGCCGGCATCTGATCCAGTCCACTAAAAACAGACGGATGGGGATGGGTTCACTAGCCATCAGGCGGATCAGATGACAGTTGCATGGAAACGGACAGTGAGTCCCTTTCTATCTGACCGCCCTTAGAGAACAGCGGGCTGTGTCCGCTCTGCATAGTGGAGAGGACACGGAACGGTCATCCGCCTGCTCAGCGGAGAGATCCCACACTGAGCAGGCGGATCTCCTCTTGAGGAATTCGGAAAGGGGCCCAACACTCCCAACCCCAGATTAACAACTCTGCTGTCCAAAGGTGTCTCGGTTTCTCCTTTCAGCAGAGCGTTGGCAACCTAATACAGTCGATGGCCGGAAACTGAGGGAACAAAGACTAAAAAAAGAAAACAAATGCAGCCACCCTCTAGCTGCATTATACTACATTTTTAGTTTTGAGTTTAATATGGCTTTAAATTAAAAATCAGGAAAGATTTATTTATTGACGTGAATAACGAACAATACAAAATTAGGCTGAAATACTTCTGTTCTCATGTATTATTGATTTCCCGTAGGAATTGCCGGCCACCAAGAAAAAAAGATCCTTTTCTTTATTTTCTCTCTTACATACAAGGATTTGATTTCCAAACCTCAAAACCACAAACAACGTGAGCTTGTAGAATATGGTGGTTTGGCAGACTAAAGGCTTTCACAGTTTTAAATATTATTACAGAAATAGATTTGTACTGCCTTACTGCAGCTTATTCAGTAGATTAAAGAGATTAAAGACAAATTTAACATACACAATATCTCTCTGTAATACTTGTACCTTTCCCCAGGTTCTCTCTTTAAAAAACAAAAACAACAAACACACATTAAAGAGGAAGTAAACTCCCCGTTTTTTTTTGTATCTATAGGTAAACCCTATAATAAGGCTTATCTATAAGTGCTGTAAATATCTCCTAAACATGCGGCGTTTAGGAGATATTTACTGTATACGCCGATGATGTCAAAGAACAGACGCCTGTGCCGTTTCATCAGAGCCCTGCGCTGTGACCGCCGTCTCCTGCCCGCGGGAGTGACGTCATCGTGGCTCTGGCCATTCACAGTGCCGGAGCCCCCGGACCCGGAAAGAAACACCGGTGAAGATGTCAGACGTTTTAGCGGTGTGCGGGCGCCGCTGCAGGGCTTCATGCTAAGGTATTACATAATGAGCTAGTATGCATTGCATACTAGCTCGTTATGCCTTTGTCTTACAGGTTTTTTTTTTTTTTCTTGGGGTTTACAACCTCTTGAAAGTAATTTGTAAAGAAAACATATTTATAAAAAACAAAAAACGAACATGTTCTACTTACCTACTCTGTGTAGTGGTTTTGCACAGAGCAGCCCCGATCCTCCTCTTCTCGAGTCCCCCGTCGGTGCTCTGGACCCCACCCCCTTGCCGAGTGCCCCAATAGCAGGGATATGCAATTAGCGGACCTACTTTATTTAAAGGTATACGCTGTATCAACCAAGGGGCTACAGTAATATCCATACAGAAATGGTAACATTGCAAGACCTTTACAAACACAGTAAAATGTTACAAATAGGAATGTGTATATATGCCACTGTGTCAGAAAATAAACTAGAAGGTGCGTATTGTGTACATTTTGTGTTTTTTAGATATAATCTATAAATGTAAGCCTATATTGCAGGGATAAGCAATTACCTTACGACCTCCAGCTGTTGCAAAACTAAAAGTCCCATCATGCCTCTGGGTGTCATGCTTGAGGCTGTCAGTCTTGCTATGCCTCATGGGACTTGTAGTTCTGCAACAGCTGCAGGTCCGCTAATTGCATATGCCTGCCATATAGCAAGTTACTTGTTGTGGGGGCACTCATGCATGCCCACTCCCGAGCCGGCCCTCTGAGTCCATAAGACACAGAGAGCGCAGCTCAGACCCGCCTCACTGACTGTGGTCGTCAAAAGCAGGAGCCAACTGCATATCAGTCAATCAGGAGGGAGAGACCCGGGACAGCCTTGGGTCTCATTCACATCACTGGTTCGAGATCGGGCTTAGGTAAGTATTAGGGGGGCTGAGGGGGGAGCTGCACACATTCTATGCATAAAGGTAAAAAACCTTCAACATTTACAACCACTTGCCAACCGGCTCACGCCGCTATATGTCGTCAGAATGTCACGGCTGCGCAAAACAACGTATGGGTACGTTGTTCCCTTTAAGAGCCGCCGGAGGCGCTCAGGTGCCCGTAACACAAGGGGACCCGATGCGCGTGGCCGGGCGGGTGCGATCGCCGCCGGTCACCCACAGTTGCGCGCACGAGAGCTAGCACGGGGATTTGTGTGTGTAAAACACACAAATCACTGTCCTGTCAGGGGAGAGGAGACACATCGTTTGTTCCTACTAAGCAGGAACAACGATAGGTCTCCTCCCCCAGTCAGTCATATCCCCATTCAGTTAGAAACACTAACTAGGGAACACATTTAACACCTTGATCGCCCCCTAGTGTTAACCCCATCCCTACCAGTGACATTTACACAGTAATCAGTGTGCATTTTTATAGCTCTGATCGCTGTATAAAATATCAAGTGGTCCCAAAAATTTGTCAAAAGTGTCCGATCTGTCAGCCGCAATGTCGCAGTACCGCTAAAAATCACAGATCACTGTCATTACTAGTAAAAAAAACTAAAATGCCATAAATCTTTCCCATAGTTTGTAGATGCTATAACTTTTGCGCAAACCAATCAATATACTCTTATTGCGATTTTTTTAAACAAAAATATGAAGAATATATATTGGTCTAAACTGATGAAGAAATTTGTTTTTTAAAAACATTTTTGGGGATATTTATTATAGCAAAAAGTAAAAAAATAAAAAATACTATTATTTATATTTATATATTTAAATTGTTGCTTTTTTTGTATTTAGCGCAAAAAATAAAAAACCGCAGAGGTGATCAAATACTGCCAAAAGAAAGCTAAATTTGTGTACTTTGTTTGGGTGCAGCGTCACACGACCGCACAATTGTCAGTTAAAGCGACGCAGTGCCAAATTGTAAAAAATGCTCTGGTCAGGAAGGGGGTAAAATCTTCTGGGGCTGAAGCGGTTAAATACAGAAAACAACTGATAACCCCACCAGGAATCCAGAGGGTTCCTACGTTTCTGCACCAAAATCCCAGTCATCTTATTAGCACTGCCGAGTTATCTTGTGCTGGACTCTAGAACACCTCCCCACCTTCAGAAGATAGGGGGGAGGTGTTCTGAAATCCACCACTAGATGTGTTTTTCTTTTTTTAATTTTGCCCAGACATTCACTTTCAGGCCCGGTTCACACTGATGCGCTGTGATTTTGTTCCGTTTTTTGTCCTTTGTGAGGTGCGAATTTACCGTGATTTCACCGCGAATTTCAGGAGTTGGACATAGCTGTGATTGATATTCTAGCCAATGGAATCAGTGTAAAAAAAAAAAAAAAAAAAAAGGTGTTAACTTCCTGTGTACTTCCTGGTTTTTGTGGGGAGTAGTGTGGTGGAATTCGCACATATGTGAACCATCAATGCGATTCAATTACGATTTACATTGATGTCTATGGAGACTAAATTCGCAACGCAGTAAACTCGCACAAGACCCTTTTTTTTAATCGCATCCGTAGAGGAATCGCAACGCTTGTATGTGAACGGCCGTCATTGAAAACAATGACTTTAGGAATGACATGCGAATTTAAAGTGTTTTTGACACATTAAATTTGTCATGAACTCGCATCAGTGTGAACCGGGCCTGAAGAAAACCTATGAACTCAGAAACATAGGAGTTCCCGTTGTGAACATGCAAGCTTTTAGAGCAGTCATTCTAAACTTAAAATTAACCTGTGACTACCAGACCTTTGGGACTAATTTATCGCCACACTTTCTGAAAGCCTACAACGCGTTAAAAGGGGGCAGTACCAACATGGCAGACTCGCTACGGGCATTTATATCCTTAATCCCAAAAGAAGGGAAAGACTCTAACCACTGCAGCAATTACCGCCCGATTGCGCTGCTAAACGTAGATCTTAAATTGTTCTCCAAACTTCTTGCTAACAGAATATTGCCGCATATCCCACATTTGATCCACTTCGACCAGGCAGGGCTCGTACCGCTGAGGGAGTCGAGAGACAATACCATTAGGGTCCTCAACCTTATACACGAAGCGCGGTCTGTCAAGAAGCCTTTCCTGCTGCTCTCTACGGACGCGGAAAAGGCTTTTGACAGAGTGGCCTGGCATTTTATGTGGGCCACTCTGGAACATATTGGTATTGGCCCAAACATGAGAGGCTGGATTTCGTCTCTCTACTCGGCTCCCTCGGCGGCAGGGCGGGTTAATGAGTGGCGTTCGGACTTTTTAAACATTTTTTCTAACGGGACGAGACAGGGGTGCCCCCTGTCTCCACTAGTTTTTATTTTGACTCTTGAGCCGTTCCTGTGCAGCGTTCGAGGGAATCGCAATATAACCGGGATCGCGAAGCCCTCAGGACATCACAAAATCGCGGCATTTGCCGACGATCTGATTTTTTTCGTCTCCAATCCACAGATCGCATTGCCCAACATCTTGTCAGCTCTAAGGTTGTATGGCGAAGTATCAAATTTTAAGGTCAACTGTGCCAAGTCCGCAGTGTTGAATATCACATTACCAGCCATGGAAGCAACGACTATGAGCAAATCCTTCCCGTTCCGGTGGGCGGAAAAATCTATCCGCTACCTGGGAGTGGACATCACTCCGGACTTGGCACATCTGTGTACAAGTAACTACTTACCCTTACTTCAAAGACTTAAAATAGACCTTCAGACTTGGCACAAATTCACTTTGACCTGGTTTGGGTGGTGTAATGCCCTGAAAATGACGGCCCTACCCTGGGTTTTATACATACTCCAAACATTGCCAATAAAGTTACCAACTGCCTTCTTTAAGCAAATTCAATCGTGAGGGATTTTATCTGGTCTCATAAATCTCCCAGAACAAAAATGCAAACACTGACCAGACCCAAGGAGAGGGGGGGCATAAGTCTCCCGGACGTCTTCCAGTACTACCAAGCTGTACACCTCGCCAGGATTGTTGATTGGCATTGCAACAAGGACTCAAAACAATGGGTAGGAATGGAAATTGAAGATGCCTCTATCCCCTTGCTCTCGTCTCGGTGACTTATGTCCCCACCTCCGGCGGACTTGAAAGCCCACCCGCTGATAGGAGCCACTCTCCTGGTAGTGAGGAAAATATTCTGTAATACGGACATATCATTGTTACCCTCCCCCATGGCACCTATCATAGGTAACCCGGATTTTATCCCCGGACTTACAAGTCATAGATTTAGACAACTGATTGCGTGTGAGAGACAGTCCCTGGGTGAGGTTTGGCCCCAAGGAGAGCTTCCATCTGCTTCCACTATCTCTAGACTTATGGAGCCTCCGCTAGATAGTCTCAGCACCTTGCAGCTTAGGCACTTTCTGAAGACTCTTCAGAAGGTTCCCTATGTCCCTCATGATCGCACTCCTCTGGAATCCCTATGTAAATCTGGGGAACAAACAAGGCACACGCTCTCATTTTTATACAGTCTCCTCACTATTCAGGGGGAGGACTCGACTCCAGAGTTTCTCTTGAAATGGGAAAGGGACCTGGGGATTCAGTTTTCCGCACAACAAAGGGAGGTGGTCTTGGTTTTGGCACACAAATCCTCGATTGCGAGCCACTATCAAGAATCGGGATACAAAATCTTGACCAGATGGTATAGAGTCCCATATGTGTTGCATAAAATGAACCCTTCGTTGTCTGATAGATGTTGGAGATGTGACGCGGAAGTGGGAAGTATGCTGCATGTCTTCTGGTCGTGTCCGGTTCTGAGACCCTTCTGGGAGGGGGTGACTTCGACTATTCAAAGTTTGACCTCGGTCGAACTTAAAGATAACCCAGCTGCATGCCTTCTACACTTAACCACGAGACCGACCCGAAAGTACAAAAAAAACACTGACAATGCAGCTCCTGAATGCAGCGAGAGCTTGTATCCCTGCAGTATGGTGTGAACCCCTTCCACCAACCAGGGTCCTGTGGTATTCGAAAGTAAACTGTATCCTGCGTATGGAGGAACTGACTGCAACTTTGCAAAACAAGGAGGAACAATTTAATGACAAGTGGAGACCCTGGAGATGTTTTGTCAGTATTAACGCATATCTACAGGAGTTGGCTCAAACACAAACTCAGGCTACCTGAGATGAAAACCCCGTAGATACTATCAAAACAGGTACCTACACACTCCCCTCTGGGGTCTGGCAGGTGGGGTCGCTGGGGGGGGCGGTGTCGCAGCCATTTCCTTCCAACCCTCTTTCTCCTTGGCTCTCTTCTCCTTTTCCCTTCCAAGTCTTCCTCGTTTCTTCTTCCATCATTCTTTCTGTTCTATTCTCTATCCTGTCCTCCTCTTTATGTTTTTCTGTATTGATAAGCTCACCATGTAGCCGTGGTGACGGCGATAATGAAACTAATGAGAATATATTATTTACGGTGAGCCGGAAATATTCACTAGTATATCATAAGACATATTTGTCTAAGTACGTTTAAACACTGCATTGCATAACAATATTGTTTAAGATCAGTTCAATGTTTACGCAAGGAGGCCCATTTGTAGGCCACCTTGCTTTACTATGTACGTAAAAAAAATATTTTTGACTGGAGCATACCTGCACTATCCCACATGCTGGTGGATAACTTGATATTGGTTTACAGTTTCAATCTATCGAAATCAAAATGTGTTAATGTCTGAAAATGTATGACCTACCTTATACTGGACTATGTATCTATGCCTTCTTTATAACAAAATAAAGAAATTAAAAAAAAAAAAAAATTAACCTGTGTTCAGGCTATGCAAACTAAAATCTTTACATTTTCTGAACAAGCAGAACCGGCTTTAACCATTTGCCGACTGCGCACTGTACATGTACTGCGACATTGTGGGCCGTCTGTGTAGAATCACATATACAACACCACACACAAAATAATATATACACACACACACACACACACACACACACACGTGTTTCTGCATCTCAGGGTTGGCGGCGTGCGTGCGTGCCCACCCTCTCGTGCTGCGATTCATCACAGCACATGCCGATCTTCAGGTCCCGCCCAGTGATTGACTGCTGGCACCCGGCGATCAGCTCTGGGCCTCACGGAACACAGCTCTTTGAGTGTAAACAACACAGAGCTTTGTTCAGTGACATGGGATTTAGCTGTTCTTTCATTCCCAGAATGAAAAAAACTAGATCCCCAGGAAAAGCAGAACACGGTACACACACACAAAGACTTGTTAGGCACATATTTAACCCCTTGATTGCCCTAGATGTTAACCCCTTCCTGCCCAGTGTCATTAGTACAGTGACAGTGTATATTATTAGCACTGATCACTGATCACTGTAACAACAAAGTGTCAGTTAGTGTCAGATTGAGCACTATCCCGCTATAAGGCCCCTTTCACACTGAGGCGCTTGTAAACTGCCAGTAAAACACTGAGCGCTTTTGAGGAGCTTTTCAGGCGCTTTTGAAGAGCTTCCCATTAATTTCAATGGAGAGGGGTGTTTTTTTCACCGCCCTGCCCCAGTGTGAAAGCATTCATTGATTTTAATGGAAATACGTTTTCGTGAGCTTTTCAGGCGCTTTTTTTTTTTTTTAGCATGAAAGCGCCTGAAAATCGCCTCAGTCTGAAAGGGGTCTAAGTCGTTAATCACCTCCATTACATATATAAAAAAAAAAAAAGAAAAAACAATTTCCATAGTTTGTAGACGCTATAATTTCCATGCAAACCAATCAACATACGCTTTTTACCAAAGACATGCAGCCGAATAAACACTTTAAACCTGTATTACAAACAATGTCACCACATTAATTGGTCATTGTCTTCAAACATGATGACTGTGCTATAATTCGGATGGGTTAAACACAACATAAAAACACAACATAATTACATAACATAATAACTGTTTCTGGCAAGGAGACGCAGCGGATGTTGTTGTTGGTGTCTGGCCAGCTCCAGCCTACACAAGATGATCTCAGTGTCTGTGATATGGGTATAACAAACACATATCAGACTGCTTAATATGCCATGACTGGCTCAGATTTTACTATACACCTGTCAAGCCGGATTTGCAGGTGTGATCGTTTGGCACTTCTCTGGATCATTTGTAGTATGGAAGCAAATCCATATACCGTAGTTTGATACATATACCACTACGGATACTGTACAAATGAATTTTCCATACTATCTAACTGATGTCTAAAGCAGGCCATACGTTCTGCAACAAACTGGGAGTGCAATCTCATGTGCACAAAAAGGAAACAAATAGAGGCAGAAAGAGCAATCTTAGTGCTACATTAACGTACCACTAGTGCAAAATATATACATACAAGTGAAATGCTGACTGAAGTGCACATATATATATGATAATGTTAAAACACACAAGCAGATAATGTTCAATCCACGTTGAAAATATAAAAAAAAAAAAAACAAAAAAAAAAATCACAATATAATAACAAGTGACAAGTCCACAAGGATGAAAGATTCAAACAGATAACACAATGTGAAAAAATGGTCAGTCCACAAAGATGAGGTGTCAACAAGTGATAACGATATAATGGAAAGTCCATATGCATGGCACATCAAGGTCAAAATCGCAATAGGATCTCAGGTGAAATGCATTTGCAAATACATGTGGCAGATATCGGCAAAGATGGATCATTTTCACCTGATTGATGGGCACATGCATGGACTGTCCTGCATTCTCTTGTTTCCTAATTGTTAAAAATGTAGTGATACTAAAGTGTCTTTTTTCTTTTTTTTTTAGTTAAAAATAACAATGTTCTACTTACCTGCTCTGTGCAGTTGGTTTTGCACAGAGCAGACCAGATCCTCCTCTTCTCAGGTCCCTCTTCGGTGCTCCTGGCCCCTCCCTCCTGTTGAGTGCCCCCACAGCAAGCAGCTTGCTATGGGGGCACCCAAGCCGAGTCATAGCTCCCTGTGTGCATTCAGACACGGGGAGTGGCACGGCCCTGCCTCCTTTCTCTCCTCATTGGCTATCAAACAAGAGTCAAGGAAAAATCCTTGGAAAATTTCCAAGCTCTACTTACCAACAAACCCCTGTTTTTAAATGCATACTGTTAGGTTAATCTGGTTGGTCGCAGGCTGGTTACTAACAGTATGCGTTTAAAAACAGGGGTTTGTTGGTAAGTAGAGCTTGGAATTTTTCCAAGGATTTTTCCTTGACTTTTGTTTGATAGCCAATGAGGAGAGAAAGGAGACAGGGCCGTGCCACTCCCCGTGCCTGAATGGACACAGGGAGCTGTGACTCGGCTTGTGTGCCCCCATAGTAAGCTGCTTGTTGTGGGGGCACTCAACGGGAGGGAGGGGTCAGGAGCACCGAAGAGGGACTCGAGAAGAGGAGGATCTGGTCTGCTCTGTGCAAAACCAACTGCACAGAGAAGGTAAGTAGAACATTTTTTTTTTGTTAAAAACAACAAAGGACACTTTAGTATCATTACGTTTTTAACAGTTAGGAAACAAAAGAGTGCAGGACAGTCAATGCATATGCTCATCAATCAGGTGAAAATGATCCATCTTTGCCAATATCTGCCACATGTATGGGTTCCTAAAATTCTGTAGCAAGCACGTTTTTGATCAAGTACGGTTCCTGTAGATAGAATACTATGTTCTCAAGATAGGTTTTGATAGATCGCCATTACTTGTGTAGCTTGACACACGGTATCCTGCTATACAACAAACAGCAAACGGCCGAATAACGCTCATCCTTGGGCACCCCTTTCCTCTATTCTCCAATCCCCACCCCCCCCTTTTTTTTTTTTCATTATTTCTACTTTACTTTTATATTTGACTTAAAAATTTCTTAACTAACAACTGAATTTAACATTCCCTTAGGGCAGCGGTCTCCAAACTTTCTAAACAAAGGGCCGAACTGTGACAGGTGAGAGTAAAAAATACCATTCCGTCAATGGGAATAAGCAAAACACCATCATGGGTTTTAGTGGAGGGAATAGTGCCGTATTGTTGGTATCAATGGGAAGAATAGTGCCCCATCATTGGTATCAATTGGAGGAATAGTGCCCCTTTGTTGGCGTCAGTGGAAAGAATAGTGACCCATTAATGGTATAGGAGGAATTTGAAGTAAGAGTCAGTGGCAGGAGCAGTGCCCCATTGTTGGTGTAATAGGTGGAATAGTGCCCCATCATTGGCATCAGTGGGCGAAATAGTGCCCCAAGCGCCGGGAAAAGGCAAGCAATGGGCCACATCCGGCCCCCCAGGCCACAGTTTGGAGACCACTGCCTTAAGGTAAAGTTTACTTCTTTATTATATACATCCCTGCGACAGTCTCAAACTGGAAAGCTTTGATACGTATATAGTCAATGGTGATAGTATTAGATGCGGACCTACTAACACTCCCTGTTTTCTGCTGTTGGCTGTATAATGTATAGATATCTTATGATTATTGTGGGTTGCAAGAGAGTGTCCCATTCTGTAGGCTGCAGATTTAGATGATTATGCACTGGTTTTCAAATGCATGTGTTATACTGTATTGTAAGACCATCTACTCTTCTAGTACATGCAAAATGATATGATGTACACACGATGCTTACACTCTCAATAAAAATTACTGAAACCAAAAAAATTTTGCAGCAAATGTCATATGATGGGAAACTCTTAACAGCCTGCCCCCTGTTGCTATCAGATTTGAGCTTTTTGCCCCAGTCTGCCCCCTACACCACAGCTTTTTTTTTTTTTTTTAACCACTTCCCGCTGGCTGTAGCCAACTATGCGGCCTCTCGGTCGGTGGGTTTTAACGCCAAGGGGCCACATATATGCGTCCCTAGGTAAACACTTTACTCTGCTCCTAGCACAGTAATGAGCGGATGCCAGAATGCTCCCAATGCATATTGGCAATCGGGAGCTTTCCGTTCATGTGACCACTGTAACTGCCAATCACAGCCGTCACATGATCGGATTTGCCCACTCTGCTTCCTGACATTTAGATCCTGTTAAAGGGCCAGGAGGCAGCGGTGGGATACGGGGTAAAAGCTCTTGTATTGAGGGACGTATTACGCAGTTCCCTTTAAGGTAGCTCTTTCCTATCACTCAGCAATAAGTGAATATACTTACCTGTAACTCGTGACAGTGAGGCCCTGCCAATGTGAAATTGTAGGAGAAAATGACACCGGATTCGCAAGAAAGCTTAATGCGTAGTTCCAGACTATCGTTTCTGAGTGAAGAAAGCTGTGTTTTTGGCTTTCTCTGGAATATATAGTCTAGGATTGGGGCCTGGAGCTTCAAAAAACTATTAAATAGACACCTAAACGACCGCAACATACAGGGATATACAATGTAATACTGAAATATAATCACACACATAGGTTGGACTTGATGGACTTGTCTTTTTTTTCGACCTCACCTACTATGTAACTATGTAATTATGTAACCTGTTCACACCTGAGCATTTTGTCTAGGTCCAAAACAACTAATCGATTCATTTCATAATCAATTAGTTGTCGATTAATCAATTACCAGTTTCAGAATCGATTAACCGGGCACATAATGGGGTTAAAAAACTAAAAATAAGCCCTTTATGGTACAAAAAGAGCAAATAATCACTACCGTAAATATTACTTTCACTGTTCCACAGTAAAAAAAAGTGAACCCCCTTACAGTAGCGATTATTTGCTCTAAAGGCCTACCCTGATTATGTTACTAAACGTCTTAGGCCTGGATCACATCTGTGTTTTTTTGGTGCTTTTTGCAGAAACCCACTAAAGTTTATTTAACATGGTTTCCTATGGGACATCTATGCTTTTTTCAGCTGCTGCGTATTTGGAAAGGGTCAGGGACTTTTCTCAACATAAAAACGGTGCTTTTCGGTTCAAAAGACTTCAGTGGAGAAGCTGAAGAAAAGCATGTAATGCATTTTGCAGCAATTTGTGTTTTTTAATCTGCAAACAAAAAATTGGCCAAAAAAAAAAAAAAAGCAAAAAACGCGAATAGCAGCAAAATCACGTGCGCAAAAAAATAAATGCAAAGCAAAAAGCACTGCAGAAGCAGATCAAAAGCAAACTGCATAGGTGTGTACCGAGCCTTATGCTGGCCACACCGATCAATTTTCAGACAAGAATATTCATACGAAAAATCTTTTTACATTCACTGAATTAAAGAATGTTGTTTGAAAAATTCACTTGTTTTTAACATTCTGTTTTAAAACGAATGTAATTTCTGAATGAAAACCCCATACACTGTCTGAAAATTCCTTTCACCAAGAAGGTTACTATTATTTCTAAATTTTCCCGTCACTGTTTTTTAAAACGAACGTCGATTTGACCCCCACTAATGATTAGAAAATCGAACGAACGTTCTTAAAATTAAAATTTTTTTTTTTTTTGAAGGAAGACATTGTTTTTGTATGGCATCATATAATATATTACAGTTCTGTTTGAAAATCTGCAAAACACTTTAGAAGACACGGACTGGTCTAACATATGGCTCACATCTAAGTCATCTTCACCCAACATCTTAGCACTGGAGACAAATTATAAAGTCCTAACTCGCTGGTACCTTGTACCCGCTAGAGTGGCAAAATATTCACCTAATACCTCAGCTCTTTGTTTTCGAGGATGCCCAGAAATAGGCACACATTTACACATATGGTGGACGTGCCCAGTAATCCAAACCTTCTGGAAGGAAGTCTTCGTGATTGCATCTAAAATATTTAAAAAAATAATACAACCAGATCCATATTTAACTTTACTTAATCTAAAACCGGAATGGTTAACACTCTCTCAATTCAAACTTATGATCCAACTAATAACGGCTGCAAAACAAACAGTGGCCAAGGCATGGAAATCTCCTACATTGGTACTAGCAGAAACAATTCACAGAATGAATAATACAATGTCCCATGCTAAGATGGTAGCCATCGATCAAAATCAAATTCCAAAATGTGAAAAACTTTGGCACCCTTGGATAAAACAACAGTTCCTGTCAAACTTCAATAACTCTGTCCTGTTGCCATGGTAACAGATTAAATGACTTACAGAGACACCCATTCTAAGGCTTCAAAGAGAACTAAAAAGAATAATAAACTGACGAGCGGGACAACCTTGTGGACCATACCTCTACCTTTCAACCCTTTTTCTTCTTTCTCTTTCCTTTTCTCCACCTTACGATTAAAGCTCATTATCAGAATTTATTTGACCTATATACACTCTACCTGTAAACAATATGTATAGTAGGTATAAATCATTTAAATACCTACAAAAGTAACTAAGGAAATGATATATATCTTTAATTTAGGTTTACGTGAACCCAATGTTTAATATTTGAAATTTCATGATATTTACCTATATAAACCCTACTGTAAAACAATGAGCTTACTTTATAGATCCTTGTAAACTTACTTTATGTATCTTTATAACATTGTATACTCAATAAACTTATTTTGACAAGGAAAATCTGCAAAACAGTCTAACTTTTTTTTTTCTATAAATAAAAAAAAAATTGATCTCTGAGTTCGATGATATTTACCAGATTCAACCTCTAATAGTATATACAGTATATCTCCTTCTCTAATAGTATATACAGTATATCTCTCCTCCAATAGTATATACAGTATATCTCTCCTCCAATAGTATATACAGTATATCTCTCCTCCAATAGTATATACAGTATATCTCTCCTCTAATAGTATATACAGTATATCTCCTAATAGTATATACAGTATATCTCTCCTCTAATAGTATATACAGTATATCTCCTAATAGTATATACAGTATATCTCTCCTCTAATAGTATATACAGTATATCTCTCCTCTAATAGTATATACAGTATATCTCCTAATAGTATATACAGTATATCTCTCCTCTAATAGTATATACAGTATATCTCTCCTCTAATAGTATATACAGTATATCTCTCCTCTAATAGTATATCTCTCCTCTAATAGTATATCTCTCCTCTAATAGTATATCTCTCCTCTAATAGTATATCTCTCCTCTAATAGTATATCTCTCCTCTAATAGTATATACAGTATATCTCTTCTGTCTGTTATTCTCAGAGTGGATTAGATATTTTGCTCCCTAACCATATAGTTGGTTATTTATATTTACCACTGCATAGAGATATTTAAGAATAAATTGCCTTTTTTTTAAACTTTACATATTAACTAAAATATACACCACACTTTTTATTTTAAGGTTATTAACCGATTAATCAATTAATCGAAACAATAAGTGCTGGTTCACACTATAGCGACTTGGAATCCGACTTGTCAGACCTCAAGTCGCCCCATGTTGCTTGACATCAGAAATTCCATTATAGTTAATGAGAGCCGTCTTAATGAACACTACTGAAGTCGCTCCGACTTCAGAAAAGGTTCCTGTACTACTTCAAGGCGACTTCTAGGCGACTTGTACCCATAGATTTCAATGGAAGTCGCCTTGAAGTTGGATCCTCCTCTATAGTGAAGCGACTTAACAGGAAGAAGAAAAGAATTTACCCAGGTACAACAATGATGTCACAAGAGCTGATTAGCTCTGATTGGCCACAGGCAAAGTCGCCTGTCCTGGAGGCGACTTGAAGTCGCGCTGTAAGTCACTCAAAGTCGCGCTGAAGTCGCCTCCAAGTCGTGCTGTAAGTCGTGTTGCCCCTGTGTGAACCGGCACTAAATCGGCCAACTAAAAGATTATGAAAATAATAGTTAGTTGCAGCCCTAGTTTTGTCACCTGAAGCAAAATGCCTGAAGCTCAAAAAAAAACCCATTAGCTTCTTTTTAGGCAGATTACAGGCGTTTTTTTCAAAACAATATGCTCAGGTGTGAATGCAGTTTTAGTGTTTCTGCAGGACAACTGCTGGGATCTTATTTCCTAGTGATGTAGGCTCGCCCTCAGAACTACATCTCCCAAGAGCCCCTTCCCTATACACAGTGTGCGGGAAGGCTCTTGGCAGTCAAGTCAGTAGCACTGTTGTTCTGCTGCAAAAAGACCCTGAGGTTATCATGAGCCGAGGAACACAGTGGGGTGACAGATAGGTGAAGTGCTGAAATCCAGCAGAGGAGAACTCTGTCAAGACTGACAACACTGCTTGGGATTTCTGTGTAGCAGAGGAAGCATCGTCACCCAAAAATGGGAGGTAAAAAGGTCAAGTGGACTTCTGGCAGATGATTAGGTACTTTCCGTTACTGCTGCATTTTTTAAGGGTGGAAACATAGGAATTTTTCTTTTGTTCTTTTTCTCAAAAGAGCAACTGTAAAGCAGTTTTTCCAGGTTCAACAAAAAACAAAAACGTGTGTGTGTGTGCACCTCTTGTTGCTAATGGCGACTTATCCACTTCCAGATCCTTGATTAGTGGTCTGAAACGAGGGGCTAAGCATTGGATCGGAACTGCTGGACGTTTTCTGAAAAAAAAGGGGCCTTGGCATTCAATAAAAGTGTGACTAAAGGCAAAACTGTTTTTTTCTAGTTTTGGCCAGCATGGACATGGATTAAAGCACCTATCCGTTTTTACTGCTACCTCCACTCCAGTTAGGGAGATGCACCCTCTCTATTTGACCGGTTTACCATTATAATTGAAGATGAAAGTTCAAGAAAATCCCCAAATTTCGGGTTGTCCCCAGTAAATAGGGGAGAAATCTTCCAATGGGGACACTAGTTCTGGTGACCTGGGGTTCCCCAAGAGAATCCCTTAAAAAGGGGTTGTAAACCTTCTGTCATGCTGCAGTGCCCCCCGTTTTACGTACCTGAACCCGGTCTTTTTTTCCCCCCGGGGACGAACACACCAGCTCTAGCTGGTGTGTCGTGTCCTGAATGGATAGATTGATAGCAGAGCAGCCATTGGCTCCCACTGCTGTCAATGAAATCCAATGATGTGGGCGCCGGGGCCAAGTCCTGCTTTCTGTGTCAATAGGCACAGAAGCAGGACTCGGGAGTGTGCCCTCACGGGTGCCCCGAAGGAGATCGCTTCTCTGACGGGGCACTAAAGAAGAGGAGGAGGAGCTACTAGCGCCGCTGAGGGACCCCAGAAGAGGAGGATCGGGGCCACTGTGCAAAACCAACTGCACAGAGGAGGTAAGTTAGATATTTTAAAAAAAAAAACAAAAACAAAAAAAAGACGAGGGTTTAGTAACCCTTTAATTTGCCTGGATTTCCTCTCATTTCCTGTTTAGGCTATGGGATAGGAAGTGAATTGAAATCTCCCCAATGGGCTTTGTACGTGACAAATTACCAAGGCTATGATACTGATACAATAGATTTTTTTCTATTTTTTGATATTCTTGTGAGAAGATATATAAGCCTGTTTGGTGCCATAGGGGTTACTATATTTGCTATAGTTATATTATGGTCATTACCGGCCCAGGTAGTAGAGTGGGCAGGTGCAGTCCTGCTTGACCCCTCCACCGGGCCTACAATGTTGGACTGAAGTAAGGCCCACCTGTTTGGCCTTTTCTTAGAATATAGCAGAATATGGATTACTATCCAGGACCCTTCGTGGTTGACCACTTTGGCGCAGTTCCTCATACCTACCTACCAGGTTCCATGGGTTCCTAGCTGAACCCCTCATCCTTCATATATATTATTGCTGCCATTTTCTTGTATACTCACTATGATGACAGTGCCATTTTGTACTCGATTTTGCTACTTTATAATGTTTTTATTGTTACTTGAAAACTGAATAAAAAGATTGAAACAGAACTCTCCCCAATGGGACATTGATGTCAACAAATACTCTGACAGGGGTTATTATAACCCTCCCTTACTTTATCCAAAATGAAAAAAAAAAGGTTTTGCCTATAGTTCCACTTTAAAAGCAAATTATGGACTCAGGCTGTCCTTACCTGTGGAGGGCTGGCTGGACGGCAGGCATGATCTCACTGCACCCTCTGGCAGCACTTTGTTAACATGCCAAGTCAACAGAGAGGAGAAGAAACAGGAGGATAGTGACAACGACTGACACTACCACTAAGGAGAAACAATAGTGTCGGGGGCAAGTTTTCTGTTGCATCCAATCAAAGTCATCAGCCATCTGCCTCATCTCACAGCCATGAATTCATTTTACATTCCACGTATATTGGGATATGGTTAATCAGGCATCATCTCATGTCTAACAGTCACAACGGAAAAGCTTAGTCACAGGCTTAGGACTCTTGTTTGTGTTGTCCTGTGCCATATTTATTAAGCATGGGTTCAGGGCCATCCAGCAGCAAGGTTGCACACACACAGTTATTCCATTTTCCAGTTGGCCAACTCAAAACTTATGCTGTATACACACGGCCGGACTTTTCGACCAAACTTGTCTGACGGTACGAATCCGTCGGACAATTTGACCGTGTGTGGGCTTCATCGGAGACCTGCAGCGGACCTTTTCTGTCGAAAATGTGACGGACTTAGGATTTAGAACAGGTTTCAAATCTTTCCGACGGACTCGAGTCCGGTCGAAAAATCAGTTAGTCTGTATGCTAGTCCGACGGACGGAAACCGACGCTAGGGCAGCTATTGGCTACTGGCTATGAACTTCCTTATTCTAGTCCGGTCGTACGTCATCACGGTCGAATCCGTCGGACTTTGGTGTGATCGTGTGTAGACAAGTCCAATTCGACGGAAGTCTGTCGAAAAGTCTGTTGAAAGTCCGTTGAAAAGTCCGACGTGATTTAGTCCGTCGAAAGTCCGGTCGTGTGTACACAGCATTAGAGTATGTCAGCAGCTTGGGAGAGGACTATAAAACATGTTTTCATTTTCCATGGCTTCAGGAAATGTACATGCGATTTCATCTGAAGATAAAACCTCCTAAACAAAAACAAACCACTTACAGTACTCAAAGATGCCGTGCGCTCGCCATAAACTTAGCTTCTGCAAAACAGAAAGCAGCTCTCCCACTCTGCCGTTTCTGTTCATCCAGTTCCACATGACCGCCTCTGTCCGGTTGCGATGGCGTCCCGGCTGTTCCAGGAGGCGAAGAGCCGTCTGGTCAAATATGATCATGGAAGCTGAAAAACAGATGATCGCATTAAATACCTTAACATCTGGAAAGCCGTGCTGAATACCACAAATTTTTTATTATAGGCACTACTAAGCACAATTTCATTCATCCAATACAAAGAGAAGAGTGAAGCACTGGGGTTATTGCAAGAACATAAAATGGTTAGCGGTAATTTATAGCAACCAATCACAGATCAGCTTTCACCTATGTGATGAGATTAAAGCACACTTCACCTTTTGAAAATAAAATACATGCACTTCTATTAATCAAAGAAAATGTGTATTTTTTGCAATGGAGACTGAAAAGCATTTCAACCGCAATCAGCATGTCTCAGGTGCAATGCACAGGCTTCTACAGATAATTCCCCCCGACCCTTATGCCGCGTACACACGATCGGACATTCCGACAACAAAATCCATGGATTTTTTTCCCGACGGATGTTGGCTCAAACTTGTCTTGCATACATACGGTCACACAAATCTTGTCGGAAATTTCGAAACATCAAGAACGCGGTGACGTACAACACGTACAACGAGCCGAGAAAAATGAAGTTCAAAAGCCAGTGCTAGTCTTCTGCTCGATTCCAAGCATGCGTGGAACTTTGTGCGTTGGAATTGTGTACACACGATCAGAATTTACGACAACGGATTTTGTTGTCGGAAATTTTGAGAACCTGCTCTCAAATTTTGTGTGACGGTAATTCTGATGGAAAATGTCCGATGGAATTTCTGACAACAAGCTCCCATCGAATATTTTTCGAAAATCCGACCGTGTGCACGGGGCATTAGGCTACTTTCACACTGAGGCGCTTTACAGGGCCTGTATAGCCTGTATAGCACCTGTAAAGCGCCTCTCCTGTGTCTCCAGTGTGAAAGCCTGTGCTCTTGCAGGACGGTCAAAAAAGTCCTGCAAGCCTCATCTTTGCAGCGCTATATGAGTGGTGTATTCACTGCTCCTAAAGCGCCCCTTCCTATTGAAAACAATGGGGCAGCGCCGCAAACCTGCCAACAATGCGCCGCTGCAGCAGCGCGTTGCGGGCGGTTTTAATCCTTTTTAGACCGCTAGCGGGGGTTAAAACCGCCCCGCTAGCGACCGAATAGAGCCGCTAAAACGACGGTAAAGTGGCGTTAAATATAGAGCCGCTTTACCGCCCCAGTCTGAAAGTAGCCTTATGCCCGGTACACACAATGAGATTATCAGACAAATTATCATCCTTTTTTTTTGCATGCTAATCTCAGATCGAATCTGATGAATTTACTAAAGTCATGAAAATTCACGTGCGACAGAATAAAAATTCAGAAGTGATGTCATGTGTTGTAATGCATTTTCGAACGACAACTGTACTGATTAAAGGAAAATCATGCGATCTGACATTGTCCGAGAAAAAAAAAAAAAAAAAATCGGATGAACTGTCCTGATTGGCTCTCGAAAGCTCTGTACTAACATTCTGATTATCGTACGATCACGCCGAAATCTGTATTTTTCATACGATTATCGTGTGTACCGGGCATTAAGCCCCATCTATGCAGGCTGAATGCTGGGAGACATTGGCCGGTTCAATCGGCCCGTATGTATGTCAGCCGGTTTGACAGAGGCTGTTTGGCAGGCTTCTGTTGGATGAGCATGCTGGAAAATCAGCAGCCGACCGACTATATTCCAGTGTTCTGGGGGCGGGGGGGAACAAATGTCAGAACACAACAGCTGTACCAATGTCAGATCGTTAGTACAGTGGCGTCAACCAGAGCGATCATTTTTTTTTTTTATTCAACCCAGCAGGTTGTGTGTACCAGGTTTTAGATTATGGGGCTGGAAGTAGTAATAAGTGGACTACAAGTGCGGTGACATCACTTCACCTGTCCTCCAATGAGGGCCACGTCTACCTCTGCTGCAGTGGCAGTAGGTGACTGCTAAAGGTTGCAGCACATAACCTCTCAGTTCTGGACGTACAATTGGCCAACAAGCATAAAAGGAATGATTTGCATGACTCCACTCATTATCCTACAAAGAGGAATAAATCCTTGGCTTTTCAGATTTGTGATGGAAGGGAAGCATGAAGAGAACGTTTGATTTCTCATTTACGGGCATGAGACTACACCCCTACCTTGTTCGCACTGAATACTGAAAAAACCTATGAACTGCATGCTGTATATTCAACTAATCTGAGAGCCTAAAATATTTTCAGCCGAATTAGTAAACTGCAGAAAAAAAATGAGATTGCTAATCTGAACTAAGAGGGCACAGCGCTGTTTCTGTGAAGAAGGGCGCTTTCCTGTTGTCATTGTGTCATTGTTCATGGCATTGCACATAACTGTACCTAGCCACACTGTGTGTGAATGGAGGCTCTGTTCATTCATGAAATACACAGTCTGCTCCAACAAGATGCTGCTCATTGCTCCCACGAAGCATCAGTATGACAACACAAACTACACATTTCTGAGTCTTCTCAACACTTCCTCTCCTCTGTGTGCATCTAATACATTCTAAAAAGAGAACAGTTCTAGTCTCTATTTTTTTTAGAGGCCCTAAATAGTGGAGACATTGCCAAAAAGGGCAAGCAGAGTACGAAGGAAGAGTCAATAGTAAAGCCTCAGGTTCTTCTGCAGCTGATCTTTTGTCCATTACGATGGCTCTTGTTCCACACAGGGTTTCTGCATGGAAATCAGCCATTTTAATAGAGAAGGGCTTTTCTTCCCCTTGTCGGAATTGCTCCCCTGATAATAGATGATTTGAAGATTGATTGAGGAATAATCAAGTAGCAGTAGAAGTGTAGAAAGCACAGATCCACAAAATAAATGAGGAAAAAGCAAAGGGAACCTTACACTGCATTGTTTTTTCAGAAACTGCTTTCCCTCCTGCAAAGAGAACAAAGAGCAGCACAGTAGAGGCATCATCAAATCTCACCCCTAATCTGGTGAGTAAAGCCTCGTACACACTACGAGTTTTTTTCTGTTCAACCCAGTGGGGTTGAACGGAAAAAAAAAAAGTCAACTCTGGACAGAGCCGCCGTACTAAGGATCCGAAGTTAGTACAGCAATCTCCCCCCGCTGAGCTGTTGTGTTCCGACAGGGGGACGCCCCCCCTGCCAGAATACTCTGGCCAGCACTGTCTGCCATTGGCTGAGAGCGCTGATCGGGAGCAGGGCTGATCCTACGGCCACAGAAGATGCCTGGGTGCAGAAATATTTCTGGCACCCCCCATGTGGGCGTGGTCATCTTACCAACTCTTCCCCTTTACAAATGTTACTATGGTAACGACTCAAACACAGGGATGCTCCCCTAAGAAGTCTTCGTTACCCTGGGATCCTCCCATGATCTTTTAACAATAAAGAAATTACAGGAAGAGGGTACACTAATGAGACTTGGAGGGGAGTCTCTCACACAGAGAGGGCTTCTGTTAGAGAGTCTGTTAGAAAGAGCCCCCAGACACCGTACAGGAGATGGTCAGAGACTGCAATCATAGTACAGGAGATGGTCAGAGACTGCAGACATGTTACAAGAGATGGTCAGAGCATGCGGACATTCTACAGGAGACAGTCAGTGACTGGAGATATAATACAGGAGATGGTCAGAGACTGCAGACATGATACAGGAGATGGTCAGAGACGGCAGACATGATACAGGAGATGGTCAGACACGGAAGACATGATACAGGAGATGGTCAGAGACGGAAGACATGATACAGGAGATAGTCAGACGGAAGTCCCGATTCGGCAGTCGGTCATGTTCTAGTTTTCCAGCATGCTCGTCTGACAGAAGCCAGCCAAAATGGCCACCTTCTGATGGACCGGATGCCATACACACAGACCAAACGTCGGCCGGTTTTTATTGAACTGGCCAATCTCGCCCGGCATTGCGCCCGTGTGTACTTGGCTTTACAGTCAGAGACAGCAGTGCTCAGCACACAGCAGGTGGAGCTACGCCGATTACATTATCAACCTGGATTGTGGAGGAATGCAGTCTCATCTCTGATGGTACATGGGAGTGGTTTTATTTACGTGTTTTTTTTTGTAATAAATATCGCAGTGAGCACTCTGTTATTTCTTCTTTTCTTCTAAGTCATGATATGCATAAGAAGGAGGTGGCAATTTTTAGCCTTTTGTGTCCATAAGCAGTGGCTAAATGCTTAGCACTTCTGCATAGCATCACTAGGGTCGTCAGTTCAAATCACAACCATGGTACTACCTGCCTGGAGTTTACATGTTCTCCTTGTGCCTGCATGGGTTTCCTCCGGGTACTCTGGTCTCCTTCCAAACTCCACAGACACACACTGTCTAAATTGGCCCCGGTATGTATATTTATTAATGTGAGTTAGCCCCTGTTCACATTGGGGGAGATTTGCCATGTTAAAATCACAGCCTATTGCTGGTGCCGTACTGATTCCAAAAAGTAGTTCCTGCACTACTTTTGGCGACTTCGGGGGTGATGTCAATAGACATCTGTGCAGGAACCCGCAAAGATGTTGCTCAAATCGCCCCCCGAAGTCAGACTGAAATGCCGATTTGAAAGCTGAACTTGCACAATTTGAAACCCGCAATCAGTGTGAACCTAGGCTTAGGGACCTTAGATTATAAGCTTCTTGAGGGCAGGGACTGATGAGAATTTATAATAAATATGTAAAGTGCTGCATAAATTGTTGGCGCTATAAAAGTACCGGTAATAAATAAAATAAACTGAGTATGAGGGGGAGGTGGAGATTTTAACCCTTTTGTATCCATCAAGCACTCCTAGACGACCTGTAATTTAGGAGGTCTATACTGAGAGGTGAACAGATTTGGAGCATTGGGTGGAGCGTGTGAATTGCACTGTTGGTGCATGGGAAGATCACTGTGAAGATCACCTGTGAATATCTATGCGAAAACATTGTGGAGGATTGTGGTGTCTTGCAACGTTTCACTAATTGGATCACTTTTTTAAGGCTCATTTGAGTTTTTATGGTCACGCTGATATAATGTTTCTTTTTTTTTTTTTGTATTCCTTTTTTATGTAACTGCAATATTCTTATTTTGGATGCTTTGGACACACCTATTATCATTGATATACTAGTATTATTATTACTTTGCAAACTATTTTTGTATTTTGCTACACATTATTAGCTTAGCTTTGAGACTGTAGGCATGAGAGTACCTAGGCACAGTCAAATTCCAGTATGGGCACTGCTATTTTACAGAAAGGAATTTAAGAGAAAAATGTAGAGTGTATTCATTATACCACATGGCACAATTACCATTTCCACAAGTTCCCAATACCAGACTTTTTCAAAACGGGATGCGTTGAAGTTTCTTCAGGGGTGCCTTGGCAAAATGCCTAAAAATTGCCCCAAAATTGTACACAAGCCAGTGGGTGGATGAAACCTACCTAAAGGGGTTGTAAGGGTAAAAGTTTTTTCACCTTAAAGCATTCTATGCATTAAGGTGAAAAAACATCCGACAATACTGGGCCCCCCCCCCCGTTTTACTTACCTGACCCCTCGAAAGTCCCACGCTCGCCCCCGACATCCTCTTTGCTGCTCAGCCTGGCCGTTGATTGGTTACAGTGGATGGACTGAAAGCAGTGCAGCCATTGGCTAGCTTGCTGTCAATCACATTCAATGACACGGCGCGCCGGGGCCATGTGACACATACAGTGAGCGGCTATGGCCGCCAGCTGTATCACGGGAGCGCGCCCGCATGAAGGTGTTGAATCCTTGGGGGGGGGGGGGGGAGCCAAGACAGCCACCGAGGGACCCCGGAAGACCAGGTTCGGGGGCCACTCTGTGCAAAACGAGCTGCACAGTGGAGGTAAGTATGACATGTTTGTTATTTTAAAAAATATATATATCTTTAGTGATCCTTTAAGTTACACCAAGCCACAGGGTTTTCATTGTACACCAACACAACCTTCTAGCTGCCAACCTCCTAATGACCAATGACATCAGTTCATAAGGAGGATGTCAGTTGGCTGCATATCACCCTTGTTTGACCCTTCCTTGCCTCTCTCCCTCAGCGTTGGGATCTCATTAGCCAAGTGATGGCGAAAAACTGAGGGAGAAGAGAAACATTGGATTACTAGTCAGTACCAGTTGGCAAGAGTGTATTTGTTTTGGAAGAATAAATCACCTCTAAGGTTGGGTGTCCTGTGTATATTCATGTTGCTGCATTATGTAAAACTATCAGAATAGTTTTTACATATTTGAATGGGGTGCCACAAGACTGTCCATTATTTTGGAGGGTGCCTTGACTGAAGAAAGGTTGAGAAACACTGGCCTATACAACAGCAAACTTTACCTTTAAACTAAATCTGTTGGGTATATTTAGCAGCAGCAAGATAACCCTGTACAAACCAGCAGCAGCATCCATGTATATCTTAGTCCCTTTCCAATGGTTTAAAAATAGTTGCAATCTATATAAAGTGGTTTATTTATAGTACATTCTATATTATATGTACACTATATAGCAGGGATATGCAACTAGCGGACCTCCAGCTGTTGCAGAACTACAAGTCCCATAAGGCATAGCAAGACTGACAGCCTCAAGCATGACACTCAGAGGCATTGGCGCACCCGACAAGGGGGAGGGGCCCAGAGCACCGAGGGGGGACCCGAGAAGAGGAGGATTGGGGGTGCTCTGTGCAAAACCACTATACAGAGTAGGTAAGTATAATATGTTAGTTAATGTTTTTTTTGTTTTTCATAAATATGTTTTCTTTACAAATCACTTTTGTGATTTGTAAGCTAAATTGCTTATCCCTTTAATATAGGCTTACATTTATAGATTATATAAAAACATAACATAAAAATGTACACAATACGCACCTTCTAGTTTATTTTCTGACACAGTGGCATATATACACATTTCTATTTGTAACATTTTACTGTGTTTGTAAAGGTCTTGCAATGTTACCGCAGTAGTCAATGAAAAAAAGAAACTAAAAACTAGAAGGTGCGTATTGTGTAAATTGTGCATTCTTTTCACATATAATCTATAATTAAAAAAAGGAAGGCTTTTAGGCTGTGGGAACACCCATTTCAAATGGTGTTATATTGTCTATAATGGTGAGCTGGCAGTCTATTGAAATGAATGTGCTGCTGTAACCCAATGTACCAGAAAAGTGTGAAGTGGCCCTCAAAAAGAAAAAAAAAGTTTTACATGTGCCGATTGCTTCAACATCTGCCTCTGTTCACACATAAATACTGGACCTTTTTTTTTTTTAATCTGCGGTGGTGCAAACAATTGAAACTAAAAAGCCGTTAAGTGAGCAAAAAAAAGTGCACGTGAAACACACTGAAAAGTGCACTTTAGGGGGTGCTTTAGTCCATACCCCGAAGGGGTAGGACAACCTCTCCCGGATCCCCCGGGGGGAGAAAAGCTCCTCGCAGCAACATAAAAAGCCTGGCAGACCCCATTCTTCTAGATTAGCCGATGTTGACCATCAAATACTAGGTCGAGGGGCTCTCCTTGAAGAGAGACCCCCCAGGGTGAGAAAAGGAAGGCGCCTGAGGGCCACACATCCTTGCCCTAGATGTCAGGGCAAGCCCGAGGATTCACACCCTTTATCCTAGTGAGGAAAAAAAAAAAAAAAACACACAAAAGTGAAAGAGTGACAAACGGTGGAGAAAAATAAATATGTGCCCGTTCAATGTGCACTGGCCGGGCCCTGAGGCCTGGAAGACAAAAATTGCCCCGGACAGAAGGCCCAGCCTTAAAGGGCGCAGTGCAGAAAAGGTTTTAGTGACTGTGACCATGTGGCGGTTCACATTGTGGGGTCCCACACCCAAGTGTTAGCAAGAGCACCCTTAGGGCGACCACTCCCAGGGGGCACCGACACCGCGGACTCTATGCCTTCCCAGCCCATGGCCAGATGAGGTAGATCTACTCAAATATAGAGGAACTGGGCCCATCCAGTTTTCCCGGGGCAGTTACTCCCGTGCCCCGACAAGCCTGTGGGTGCCCTGGTTTCTGTTCCAGCCGGTACTAGCCTTCAGAGCCCCCATCACTCCAGCAGGGGTACTATACAGCCAATGATCCCCACCGTAAGGCAGGAATAACAGTGTAGCACCCCTACTGGGACAATAAGAACAGATACTACACTTGATTTTAGCCATTTTGACACGCAAAACGTTGGTACTTCTTGGTGTTGTTGAAGCTTGTCTGTTCTTTCCTGCATTCAACATATTCCCTTTGGCCACCGGGACTGTCTGACACAATGATGAGCCAATAGGAATGAAAGGGAGGGGACATACAAGCTTTGAAAGTGTCAGAGCATACAACTATTTCCAACAATAAGAGCATCAGCAATGTATTTCCACCCACATGGGTCTTGACCAAGCCTTGATTTTCAGGGCACTATCAATACACTACAGCAGGCCTAGGAAACCCTGACACTCCAGCTGCACTGAAACTAAAAATCCCATTTCCCCCTTCGCTTTGGAGACATGCCTATGGCTGTCAGAGTTTTGCAATGCATCTTGGGATTTGTAGTCCCACAACAGAAGGCATGCTGAGGTTGCCTTCCCCTGCGCTACAGGAAGTGTCAGAGCTTTGCCTGTCAAAAAAGAAATATATAGCATAAATGTGTCTGGTAAAAAAAAAAAAAAAAAAAAAAAAACTTAGGACCCCTGGATCAAATTTTTAAAGGATACGTTCACCTTTTTAACCACTTGACCACTGGGCACTTAAACCCCCTTCCTAACCAGACCAATTTTCAGCTTTCGGTGCTCTCACATTTTGAATGACAATTACTCAGTCATGCAACACTGTACCCATATGAAATTTTTGTCCTTTTCTTCTATTTAATCACTGCAGGGTATTTTATTTTTTTGCGCTATAAATCAAAAAAGACAGAAAATTCAGTAAAAAAAAATTCTTTGTTTCTGTTAAAATTTATTGCAGAGTATGGGCAGAGTATGGGCAGAGTATGGGCAGAGTATGGGCACTGAGCAGCGCTGTGGGCTGGATCTGTAGTGCCCACAGCACTGCAAACTATCTCTCCCTCTCTCCTCTTACACTGTACCGATCGGTACAGAGAGGGGAGGGAGGAACCGGCGTCATGATATGATGCCGGTTTGTTTACAAGTGATGCTCCGTCATTTGACGGAGTGATCACGTGGTAAATGGCCGCTATCAGTAGCAATTTACCATGATCCATGATGCGCTGGGTCCCCCGCACCCCGCGGTCATGGATGTCCCCGGCATCGCGATTCTGTGAGAATGTCCATGGACGCCCACCCAGAATAAGCCGACCGCGCTGTAGCCGTCTTGTAGCTATGACTCGGTCGGCATGTGGTTAAAAAAAATAAATAATTAATGCACATTTTTTTTTTTTTTTTTTTTGCAGGTAATAAATGTGCATTTATTTATTTTTTACCAGGAGCCTAGAAAGCATTACACCCACGATTAGCAGATCATGGGTACTATACAGGACTCCTGCAGACCTGTCAGTGTATCTATCTGTCTGCTCGTATCTCGTACGGGCAAGCAGATACACTCTGACAGTAGGAGAGAGAATGAACTAACACAGCGTCCAAAAGCGATGTGGTAGTTCATTGAGAACTACATGCCGACAGCTGCAAAGGCTGTTGGGACTTGTAGTTTTACAGTCACAGAATCCTGAGAGTGAATGATGCCTCTGGGTGGGTGGAGCCCCACATGGCCGTGTTTTTAAAAAAAAGTAACAGCAAGTGGGGGGGGAGAAGATCCGCCGTTAGCTGTCATTCTATGCAGCGAGCTCCTGCAGTGGGAACATGTTACATGTTCCACCCAAATAAATATGCATAGGAGTTATATTTTCTGGAAGAGGGGCTGCCTGGCAGGCTGAAAAGCAATATCTAGTTTCTTTTGTAACCTGATAATGACTGGGTTGGGGGAACGACAGGCTACTTTACTGTTCATGTACACACCCTAGAACCCCTGGCTTAATACTTCTTCTCTATTGAACTTTGGGAAAGTTGCAAATGCCCCACCCCCCCACCCCCACTTTCTACGGTTCCTAATTGTATAGTAAAATCACTGAATTAAGATATATGTAACAGAATGGGACTCATTTGTATTATTATTGGGAATATGACAAATAATTAGAAAATATATGACAAATAAAAAAAATAATAAAATGTTGCACAAGCCATATTGTAATGGACTATATTAAAAATTACCTTTCCTTTTCAACCTGCAGCGCTGTAATTTTCTATAAAATTCAATGCAATATGGCTACCTGGAGGTGTTCTGTATACAGCTGGTGTACAGAACCTCCCCAGAAATATTTTTTTGCTTATGTAATTGGTCTGCACTAAAATACCAGTCAGATTTTAGACATCCTCTGCAAAAAAATTTCACATTTTGGTGAGAGACTCCCAATGTGTTAATCACTTTTAAAGTGATGCTGACCCTGCAATTTTGCTATAGCATTGGCTGATTCATAATTTAAAAAAAAAAAAAAAATCACTCCCATTCAGATTGACTCTTCACACAACAAACAGTTTTTTTCATCAGAAAATAAACAGGTAGGAATTTTCAACAAAGTTTGTCATTATACTGGCAATATACAGCCCAGAAAGAGTGTAAGATGAGGAATATAAAATCCAAATCCAATAATCCACTTGAGAGTGACGCCCACCACCAGGAGAGAAAAATGGAGGCTTACCAGAGAGCCTGCGACCGCCCTTACTCAGGGGGGTCAAAACAGGCTTAGTAGATCAAAAGGAAACAGTCGGTGATCACCTACCGACTGTTTCCTTTTTCTTTTATATAATCCACTTTTGCTGGAGTGTTTGCTGCCTGAACCATCCCGTGATTAAATTCTCTTGAATGCCTCTGACTGTCACCCATAAGCCTATCATGAAGGGAGGTCTGGGGAACTGCAGATCCTATCCTGGCAGGACATCAACGGTGATCTACTAAGCCTGTTTTGACCCCCCTGAGTAAGGGCGGTCGCAGGCTCTCTGGCAAGCCTCCATTTTTCTCTCCTGGTGGTGGGCGTCACTCTCAAGTGGATTATTGGATTTGGATTTTATATTCCTCATCTTACACCCTTTTTGGAACTTTTCTTTGGACTTTATCAATTTATTTGAATATTTCTTTGGATTACACTTAGATGTTATGAACACTCATTTTTCACTGATTGGTATTTTACATACTGATGGCTAATTATTTTGATTGCTTACATCATTCTATTGGCACATTGTCAATTATATTGTTGTAATATCATTATTTTGATTTTATGTTATCATTGGTTGGTATAATAATTTATTTAGATTTATGTCCAGCGCTGCACTGTCTATTATCTTAACATTTTTTTGCCTTATATCAGGGTTATAGTGTTCAGCAGCAGGACCCCTATCACGGATATTTTGTCCTTATTATTTTTCTATTCACCTATTTTTTCACCTAGCGTAATTCTCTTTTATAGTAATATACAGCCCAGGCCAAAACGTTTTGAGAATTACACAAATATTCATTTTCACAAAGTCTGCTGCTTCCGTGTTTTTAGATCTTTTTGTCAGATGTTACTATGGTAAACTGAAGTATAATTACCAGCATTTTTTGACAGGCTTTTGACAATTACATAGAGTCATTATTTGCAGTGATGACCTTTCTTTTTCACGACGTCTGCAATTCTCCCTGGCATGCTGTCAATCAACTTCTGGGCCACATCCTGACTGATGGCAGAACATTCTAACATAATGAATGCTTGGAGTTTGTCAGAATTTGTGTGGGGTTTTTTTTGTTCATCCGCCTCTCGAAGACTGACCACAAGTTCTCAATGGGATTAAGGTCTGGGGAGTTTCCAGGCCATGGACCCAACATTTTGATGTTTTGTTCCCCGAGCCACTTGGTTATCACTTTTGCCTTATGGTAAGGTGCTCCATCATGCTGGAAAAGACATTGTTCCTCACCAAACTGTTCTTGGATGGTTGGGAGAAGTTGCTCTCGGAGGATGTTTTTGTACCATTCTTTATTCATGATTGTGTTCTTAGGCAAAATTGTGAGTGAGCCCACTCCCTTGGCTGAGAAGCAACCCCATACATGAATGGTCTCAGGAGGCTTTACTGTTGGCATGACACAGGACTGATGGTAGCACTCACCTTTTCTTCTCCGGACAAGGTTTTTTCTGGATGCCCCAAACAATCGGAAAGAGGATTCATTAGAGAAAATACTTTACTCCAGTCCTTAGCAGTCCAATCCCTATACCTTTTACAGAACATCAGTCTGTTCCTGATGTTTTTCCTGGAGAGAAGTGGCTTCTTTTCTGCCCCTCTTGACACCAGGACATCCTCCAAAAGTCTTCTCCTCACTGTGTGTGCAGATGCCATCACATCTGGCTGCTGCCATTTCTGAGCAAGCTCTGCACTAGTGGTGCCCCGATCCCGCAGCTGAATCAACTGTAGGAGACGGTCCTTGCGCTTGCTGGACTTTCATGGGCACCCTGAAGCCTTCTCCACAAATGCAGTGGAAATGTTTGCAAGTTATCTAATCACTCTTCACAAAATTCTGGAGTATATGCAAATTGCCATAAAAAAAACCGAGGCAGCAGACTTTGTGAAAATTAACCCCTTCCCGACCGCCGCACACCGATATACATCGGCAGAATGGCACGGGTGGGCAAAAGGGCATACAGGTACATCCCCTTCAAGATGCGGTATTGTGGGGGCGCATGGCGCTTGACCGCGGGTCCGCGGACTCAATGTCAGCCGGGTGCCCGTGATCATGTCACAGAGCAGAAGAACGGGGCGATGCCTTTGTAAACAAGGCATTTCCCCATTCTGCCTAGTGATATGATAGAGATCACTGCCCTCTGTCATCGGGAGCAGTGATCGCTGTCATGCGAGTAGCAGCCCATCCCCCCCACAGTTAGAATCACTCCCTAGGACACACTTAACCCCTTGTTCGCCCCCTAGTGTTTAACCCCTTTCCTGCCAGTGTCATTTACACAGTAATCAGTGCATTTTTATAGCACTGATCGCTGTATAAATGACAATGGTCCCAAAATAGTGTCAAAAGTGTCCGCCATAATGTTGTAGTCACAATAAAAATCACAGAACGCCGCCATTACTAATAAAAAAAAATCATAATAAAAATTCCAAAAAACTACCTCCTTTTTTGTAGACGCTATAACTTTTGCGCAAACCAATCAATATACGCTTATTCTGTGTTTTTTTTACCAAAAATATGTAGAAGAATACATATCGCCCTAAACTGAGGAAAAAAATATTTTTTTTTAATATACATTTTGGGGGGATATTTATTATAGCAAAAAGTAAAAAATAATACATTTTTTTCAAAATATTTATTTTTTTGTTTGTTTATAGCACAAAAAATAAAAAACGCAGAGGTGATCAAATATCACCAAAAGAAAGCTCTATTTGTGGGGAAAAAGGACGTCAATTTTGTTTGGATGCAACGTTGCACGACCGCGCAATTGTCAGTTAAAGCGACGCAGTGCCGAATCGCAAAAAGTGCTCTGGTCAGGAAGGGGGTAAATCCTTCCGGGGCTGAAGTGGCTAATATTGGATTCATTCTTTAAACTTTTTGGCCACAACTGTACAATGATCACCCAGAGTGGATTGTTTTTTTCTCAACAAAAGTTACTCTTTCACTAGTCTGCTTTCAGTTACCTTGGCACGTGGATAAGGTGGCACAGAAATTAAAAGTGGTTCTAAAGGCTGAAGTTTTTTTTTTACCTCAACGCCTCTCTGCATTAAGGTAAAAAAAACCTTCGGAGTGCAGCTCCTTCAACCAACCCCCCCTTATACTCCTCTGAGCCCGATCTCGATCCAGTGATGTGCCCAAGAGCAGAATCTTTCTCCCTGCACTGCTCAGAGACATCCGTTGGCTCTCGTTGTTGTCAATCACAGCTAGTGAGTAGGGAGTGGGCAGCAGGGCTGTGTCATTGGACATACAGAACATGGTTTGGGAGCAAGCCAGTGGCTCACTATGGTGGGCACTCAGCAAAGGGGGGGGGGGAGCCAGGATTGCCAGCAGGGGACCCCAAAAGGAGAAGGATCGGGGCTGTTCTGTTAAGTGCCGGTTCACACAGGGGCAACCTGTTAAGTCGCCGCCTGACAAATCACGCTCCATGCATTGCAATGGAACCGTTCTAATAGAAAAAAGGTTCCTGTACTACTTTGGAGCGGATTGCATTGACTTCTATACAGAAGTCGTTCTGCAAGCCACGCTGAAGTCACGCTGTACGGGACGGCTTCGGAGTAGGACGACTATGAAATCACCCCTGTGTGAACCGGCACTTAATCTGTTCAGATGTCCAGTGCTGCAAATTTACAGATTATCACCATTCCCAGAACCAAAAAAAAAAAAAAAAATTGATTACACAATTTTAGATTTTTCCAGCTCCTTCACTGCAGTCTATATAAAAGACAAGCATCTAAATCCAAGTTCCTCTTTACCAATGAACAACCCAATCCCTTTATAGCCATGTATATTAAATTTCCCAGCTAAAGGCTTTCTTTTGCGAGTTTTAAAAAAGGATTTTAATAAAAAGGAGCTACTCTCAGAAGGCTTGAATTCACATTAAGCTGCAGCTAACAGGCTGTGAGTTTCCTAAGTGAGGCTTTTGTTCAGCATGGCATGCATAATATGGGAGGCGAGATGTCAGACAATGCTGCCATCTTTCAGCAGCTCGGGCATTCAACTGAAAAGGCAGAACGTGCGCATATTGTGCGGGAAGCATGGGAGAGAAGAGCCTTGTGGGAAATCTATTAGTTAGAAAACAGATTTAAAAGATGGATCTCAAACTACTGTTTTTTGGGGGTTTTTTGCCCCCAAAAAATCGAGACCAATTCGTCTGGTGTAGACTCCTACAATAACATTTCCAAATATCAAAAAATGTGTTTACTGCTCAAGATTTCAGAAGGCAATAGATAAAAGGAGAGTAAATAACTGAAAAGAAAAAAGTGAAGAAATATCTAGGTACGAATACATAGCATGGCAGGATGTAGCACAGTGCTGAGCCATGGAGTCCTAATTTGTAGTGACAGGTCTTTTGAGTAGGGAATGGGGATTAAGGTCAGAATGCTGAAGCCAAACAAAGTCTGACCTTTAGCCCCGATTGTTCTAATATGGCCTGGTGTCTAGAGCAGTAGGCTTTTGCTGACTTGCAAAATAAATTGTCTTTATTTGTGTTGTTTGACTTCTCTGCAACCTCTAGAAGCTGTACTGTGAATTGCACATGTTATATATGTTTAGCAGTGAAATCATTTCTACTCTAATTTTAAGGGGAACTTATAAAGAACTTGATTTACATACATTTCACATTAATAATTATGCCACCAAAATTAGCGTGTGAAGTAAATTGCCTCCAGCATTGCGCCTTTTTCTTCTTGCTGCCATCTTTTTGCTGAACCCAGAGCCCCTAATAATAACAGGCTGTCAGCAGATCGGCCTCTAGTGGCTCTGATTGTAGGCACAGTGCCGAAAAAGAGAGAGCAACTGAGCATGTGCAGAGCAGGGCGAGATAGTGTATTACTGGATTTTACACAGTATAGGCATTTGTATTGCTTTACATAGCTATACTTGCAAAAGGTGCCAGCCTGGAGTGATCAAGTAGGATCTAGTAAGAAACACTATTAAATTGTGAAACGCGTCAGCTCTTCCGTGTCATTGTCTTGGTGGCAGTCATTTATGACTTTATTACAACAATAACTGTACAATGGACCGATGATCTGCTGTGTGCAGCCTTTTTTCCCTTATTGTCTTGGCGGCGAGCCATGGCTTGCACCCAGTGGATCCGGATTTTTCCGATTGAAATCACCTGGAGCGATGTTATCTTTCTTTGTATCTCTCTGTAATGGCCCATACACACGATCCGAATATCGTACGACAGATCGTACGACTTTTTCCGCTTAATAGTCGCAAGTAGAAATTGAATAGGTTACTAAAGTCACGAAAATTCTCGTACGACAGAAAAAAAAAAAAATAGATCGGAAGTGGCGTCATATGTTGTAATGTATTTGTATTGTATTTTCGGACAACTGTACTGACTAAACGAAAATCGTACGATCTGGTATAATGCACAAGGAAAATTTTCGTGCTTGTCCGGTTGAATAATAGCGTATGAATTGTCCCGATCGGCTCTCAAAAGCCCTGTAGTAAGGATCCGATTATCGTACGATCGCGTCGCAAGCGGTATTTTTCGTCCGATTTTCGAATCGTGTGTACCCGCCATAAATACGGGCAGTTTAAACCACTGGATGGTCCTGGCCCTTGGGCGGGAGCCGCGATGCGTACTGGAGTCCTCCTCCCACCGGCCGTCGTTTGACGTTCGGGGGGTGGCCCCGCCACCACTGTGCATCGACGTCACACACACGCACACCGGATGTGCGGCGTCCTATGACGCCGCCCTTCCGGCGTTTTCTGTCCATCTGCGCGAGCGATGGGAGGGATTGGTTCGGCGCTGGTCGCAGGGCAACTTCCTGCCTTGGCGTCGGCGTCCGGATGGCCCTCCCCTTACACTCGTGTGGTGTGGCGTTGGGGGCGAGTCCGTGGCGGTGCTTATATGCAGGCGGCGGCCCCCGCATGTTCCAGTATTCCTTGGGCTCCCTGCCAGGTTCCACACCTTGGTCGGACTGTCCGTCCCTTCCTTTCCACTCGGGTACACTTCCCAGCTACTTCTATCACCTTCCTTCCTCCCTTACACCGGGCGTTTTGGTGTTGACCCTCTACCATGGTCTTTCACCCTCACCCGTTGACCACCATTTATCCCTTCACCCCACCCCTCATCACTTTCCCCTCCAGTCCATCCCCTTCCCATCTCCTCAATATCGCACCCACATTTGTTTTCTCCTTTCATTGCCCCACATTTTGAGGTCTCTCATCACTTTTTTACACCAGGTGAACCTGGGAGCACTGATCTGCCGTGTCCGCTGTGTTGGTTGCCGTTATTGGACGTGCCCTCTCGGCTCCCGTTACTGACCTTGGGCTGGCCTGCTGACCTGGACGCCATGTGGCGTGGTGCACATACCTCGTAAGATTATATGCCCTACGCAGGTTTTTTGGGTGGAATTTTACCTATATCCCCCCAATTTTGATACGGAGTATCTACACATTTTTCATTGCAGACAATTCACATATCTGCTCCTGAAGAGCGGTTTTAAGCTGCGAAACGCATCAAGCTAATTGATGTTGTGAACCATTTATACATTATGATTATTATGATTTGAAAGCATTGACAATTCTACCCATTAAGGATTTAAGAACTATTGATCGTGCAGTTGTTATCTTTTTAAAGGCTATACATTTCATGAACACTGGTGGACCCCTTAAATTGTATCATTATTGTACATGATTGTAACCATGTTATTACCAGTTTTGCCAGTGTAGATTGTGGCGCCTAGTTACGGGTGCATCTTCTATGTTTGTTAAACATGTTCTTACGCAATATTAAACTACTTTTACTTTCCACCATTTTGATTTTTTTGTCACCACGAGCTTCATATAAAGTCCCACCCTCTTTGCTACACTATGCTGCCCCGGCCGCTTTAGTGTTTGTTTCGCCATAGTTCATAGGGATGGAGGCACATGGCTTTACCCAGCCATATTAGCCTCATTTAAAGTCCCAATCTCCCAATCCCTCCCTTCATTAAACCACTTGAAGACTAAAGCCTCGTACACACAATCAGATTGTTGGCAGGGGATTGTCTGACAGACTGTTGTCCTAAAATCTGACCATTAGTACGCTCCTTCTGACAATTGTTGTCCAAATTTCGGCCAACAAATGTTGGATGGCAGGCTAGTAAATTTTCGGCGGACAACAGTCTGTTGTCTGATTTTCATATGGTCAGTACACAAGTCCATCACACAAAAGTTGACGGTAGAAACACGCATGCTCAGAATCAATGCTCACCAAACATGACATTAGCAGAAGGGGCCCAAAGGATGGCGTCAAGAGCTGAAATTCCTCGTAGTATGTCACTACGCTCATGTTTGTTGGCCGATAATTGTGTACAGTTTGTATGCAAGACAAGTTTCTGGCACATGCCCTTTGGACAAAAATCAGACTCTCGGTTGGCCAACAATTGGATCGTGTGTACGAGGCCTTAACCTTTTTCTGACACTTGTTGCTTACAAGTTAAAATCAGTATTTTTTGCTAGAAAATCACTTAGAACCCCCCCCCCCCCCCCACAGTGCCCCTAGTGGCATATATGTATACTTGCTTCATTTCATGGCAAAGAACTCTCTAAGGAACTGAAAAAAAGAATTATTTCTCTACATGAAGATGGCCTAGGCTATAAGAAGATTGCTAAGATCCTGAAAATGAGCTGCAGCATGGTGGCCAAGGCCATACAGCGGTTTAACAGGACAGGTTACACTCAGAACAGGCCTCGTCATGGTCGACCAAAGAAGTTGAGGTCACATGCTCAGTGTCATATCCAGAGGTTGTCTTTGGGAAACAGACGTATGAGTGCTGCCAGCATTGCTGCAGAGGTTGAAGGGGTGGGGGGGTCAGCCTGTCTGTGCTCAGACCATATGTCACACGCTGCATCAAATTGGTCTGCATGGCTGTCGTCCCAGAAGGAAGCCTCTTCTAAAGATGATGCACAAGAAAGTCCACAAACAGTCTGCTGAAGACAACCAGACTAAGGACACGGATTACTGGAACCATGTTCTGTGGTCTCATGAGACCAAGATAAATTTATTTGGTTCAGATGGTGTCAAGCATGTGGCAGCAACAAGTGTGTCTTGCCTACAGTCAAGCATGGTGGTGGGAGTGTCATGGTCTGGGGCTGCATGAGTCCTGCCGGCACTGGGGAGCTACAGTTCATTGAGGGAACCAAGAATGCCGACATGTACTGTGACATACTGAAGCAGCATGATCCCCTCCCTTCGGAGACTGGGCCGCAGGGCAGTATTCCAACATGATAATGACCCCAAGCACACCTTCAAGATGACCACTGCCTTGCTAAAGAAGCTGAGGCTAATGGTAATGGACTGGCCAAGCATGTCTCCAGACCTAAACCCTATTGAGCATCTGTGGGGCATCCTCAAACGGAAGGTGGAAGAGCGCAAGGTCTCCAACATCCGCCAGCTCTGTGATGTCATCATGGAGGAGTGGAAGAGGACTCCAGTGGCAACCTGTGAAGCTCTGGTGAACTCCATGCCCAAGAGGGTTAAGGCAGTGCTGGAAAATAATGGTGGCCACACAAAATATTGACACTTTGGGCCCAATTTGGACATTTTCACTTAGGGGTGTGCTCACTTTTGTTGCCAGCGGTTTAGACATTAATGGCTGTGTATTGAGTTATTTTGAGGGGACAGCAAATTTACACTGTTATACAAGCTGTACACTCACTACTTTACATTGTAGCAAAGTGTCATTTCTTCAGTGTTGTCACATGAAAAGATACGATAAAATATTTACAAAAATGTGAGGGGTGTACTCACTTTTCTGAGATACTATATATAGGAAGCAGGGGAGTAACTACAATTCATGGGGCCTCATAGCATAAATCTGATGGGGACCTTCAATGAAAAGTGCCATATATTTTTAACATAAAGTTTGCCTAAATTAAAAGCAGGTAGCAAGAGAATGTCAGTATAATCCGTACACTGTACAGATTTCTGTATTTTTTTTTCTAATCTACTGATGGGTCTGCCTTTTAGATTTATTAGAAGAGAATGTAAAGAGACACTTTTAGGCAGCATTTTGTTACCAACAGGCAATTCCAAGCAACAAGTAAAATTTAGTGTATTTCCCGAATTCTATGCTGTATACCCATCTCCCTCTCTGCACCCTGTTGCACCAATCACATTCAGATGTCCATAGCAGGTTTAAATCAGATTGGCGCTGTGAGAAACTTCTTGGTACTTTTTTTTATTATTTTTTCTTTCCATTAGGCTTTTCCTAAGAAGTCAACAAGGAGTCTACAGAGCTTCAGGCACTGAAAGGTGTTGGAAATACCCCGTACCTTTCTGCATGGCTGCACAGGAGAAGAGGTAAGAGTAAATGTATGCACAAGAATGTCTGCACCCATTTATAAGTTGTTCAGTAGGTGAAATTGAAGGAACAGACAAAAAAAATCAAGTTAGACTTACCGGTAACTTGTTTTCCAGGAGTCTTTCAGGACAGCACCTTGAGAGCGTGGCTCCACCCACTTGACAGGAAACACACCTCCACCAAACTTTAAAAGGAGGCTCCTTCCCACTTACCATCAGTAGTAGTAGAGAACCTCTGGCCCAAGCTGGAACACATAATCAGAATATGGTTAGTCACAGCATAGTAATTTAATACAATAAGGGCGGGTTGCTGCTGTCCTGAAAGACTCCTGGAAAACAAGTTACCGGTAAGTCTAACTTGATTTTTCCCTTAACGTCTTTCAGGACAGCACCTTGAGAGGATAACAGAGACTTACCCACTTAGGGAGGGACCACAGCCTGCAAGACCTTTCTGCCAAAAGCCTGTTCACTGGCTGACAGAAGATCCAGCCTGTAATGACGGACAAACGTAAGGTAACTTGACCACGTAGCCGCCCTACAAATCTGATCTGGGGTGGCACCAGCCATTTCTGCCCATGTAGTGGCCTGAGCCCTGGTAGAATGTGCTTTAATTCCCAGCGGGGGAGAGAGCCCCGACTGAGAGTAGGCTGCTAGAATAGCTGATTTAAGCCATCTAGCTATAGACCCCTTAGAAGCTTGTTGGCCCTTCTTTTTACCCGAAAAAAGTATAAATAGAGAATCCGAGGATCTAAAGTTACTTGTTACCTCCAGATACTGTAATAAAGTCCTTCTTACATCCAAATTGTGGAATTTGCCTTCTTTTTCCCCCGAAGGGTTAGAGCAAAAGGTTGTCAGGATGATCTCCTGCGACCTATTGTGTGCTGACGCTACCTTTGGCAAAAAACCCGGATCGGTTTTAAGTACAATCCTATCTGTGTAGATAGTTAAAAAGGGTCTCTTAACAGATAGGGCGTGCAGCTCACCAATTCTCCTTGCTGACGTTATTGCAACTAAGAACAAGGTCTTAAGAGTAAGATTCCTTAGAGAGATTCCTTGTAGTGGTTCAAAAGGTTCCTTTGTAAGGGCTTGCAGGACCACTGATAGATCCCAATTGGGAAAGTGCTTAGCCGGAGCTGGTCTAGATCTGGTAAGTGCCTTGAAAAATCTTATAACCAAGGGCTCAGAAGAGATTGGTCTTTCTAGAAATACTCCCAAAGCAGCTACCTGAACTTTAAGGGTGCTGACTGACAATCCCTTGTCTGCCCCCTCTTGAAGAAATTCCAAAATTGACACTAAATTTTTTACTTTTCTCTTAGTCAAATGACAAAAAGAGTTGAAGACCTTCCAATATTTAGCATAGATTTTTCTGGTCACTATCTTCCTACTGGAAAGTAAGGTAGTTACCAAGGGTTGTGACAGACCTTTGTTTCTTAACAACTGCTCCTCAGAAACCAGGCCGTGAGGCTTAGACTGGCCACTCCCGGATGCTGTATTGGACCCTGTAGGAGCAGGTCCTGCCGGAGAGGCAGCCGCCAAAATGGTTTGACTGCCATCTGTAGAATGGTGGAAAACCATGCCCTCTTTGGCCAAAATGGAGTAAATTAGGATTACTGCCACCTTCTCCCTCTGTATCTTCCTTAACACCAACGGGATAAGTTGGAAAGGAGGAAATGCGTAACCCAGATGGAAGATCCAGGGCTGGATTAACGCATCTGTCCCCTGGGCCTTGTCGTTTCTGTGAATAGAGAAAAATACTGGGAGTTGTGTATTTTCCTGTGACGCAAATAGGTCTATTTGCGGTTGACCCCAGGCCCTGGTAATCATTGCAAAGATTTCCGGATTCAGGCTCCATTCTGACTCCTGAATCCGCCTTCTGCTTAGATAATCTGCCACTACATTTAAGGTGCCTTTGAGGTGGACTGCTGATAAGGACCGAACATGCTTTTCTGCCCAAACCAGGATCTTTGAAGCTAGCAACTGAAGTGTTTTGCTTCTTGTACCCCCCTGTTTGTTTAGGTAGGCTATGGTAGTGGCATTGTCTGAGAGGACCCGGACATGAGAACCTTGAAGGATAGGAGAGAAGGCATCTAAAGCTAAAGGCGACTGCCTTTAGTTCCCTCCAATTTGAGGACCTCTTTGCCTCTGTCCGAGACCACATTCCTTGCGCGAAGTCTTGGTCTAAGTGAGCTCCCCAACCCCATACACTGGCATCTGTCGTTACCACTTTTTCTATTGGAAATGACCAGAGCAGGCCTTCTGACAGCTTCTCCTGTCTTCTCCACCACCAAAGTGATCTCTTGACTTTGGTGGGTATCTTTACTTTTGCTTCCAGAGATTCTGACCTGTGATTCCATATTCTCAGGAGAAAGCTCTGGGAGAGGCCTGAAATGTAACCTTGCCCATTGAATGGCTGGTATGGTTGCGGTTAGGGTTCCTAGGGATGACATCACTTGTCGGACTGATAATTGCTGGCTTGCCTGCAAGGACGCTACCACCTTCTGGACTTTCCCCTTCTTCTCTTCTGGGAGAAAAATCTTTTGTTCCCTTGAACAGATCTGATACCCCAGGAATAGTATTTTCTGGGCTGGAACGAAATTTGACTTCTGCATATTTATGATCCAACCCAGGGTTTCTAGATGACCTCGGGTCTTTCCGAGGTTGTCTAGCAGTCTTTCCCTGGAGGGGGCAAAAAGGAGTAGGTCGTCCAAGTACGGAATTACCGCAATCCCCTGCATGCGAAGAGGTGCAAGCGCTTCTGCCATTATTTTTGTGAATATTCGTGGGGCAGAAGACAGGCCAAAGGGGAGGGCCCTGAATTGCAAGTGCAGAACCTCTTTTCCCAAATTTATCGCCAATCTTAGGAATCTTTGGGACTGCGGGGCTATAGGGATATGCAGATAGGCATCTCGAAGGTCTATTGATGCCATAAAGCATTCCCTCGTCAATAGATTCTTGACCGTGAAGATGGAGTCCATACGAAACCTTTTGTATTGGACTGATCTGTTCAGCGGTTTCAGGTTTAGGATTAACCGAAAATCTCCGGATGGTTTCTTTATCAGGAATATACGGGAATAAAATCCCTGATAAAGCTCCCCCTGTGGGACGTAAGTCATAACCCCCTGATCTATCAGATCCTTTAATAGGCTCTTCATTGCCAGGGATTTTGTTACATCTCTTGGAAGATTTGTCACCAAGTACCTTTCTAGGGGGAGATCTGAAAATTCTATATTGTAACCCTGGGCTAGCATATTCAGAATGTACTGGTTTTCTGTTATGCTTGCCCAATAGGGGAGAAAGTCTTGTAGTCTTCCCCCTACCTGTAACCGACTGTCATTGCGTCTTGCTGGCTGACGCAGGAGGATGGAAAAGGACATTTCCTCTGCCCTTACCCCTCTGCCCTGACCAGCTTTTCTTTTTCTCTTGAGACTTGTTCTGTTCCTGAGCCCTTTGAGGACGAAAAAACCGTTTGACTGGTTGTTTCTTCTTTTTGACAGGAAAAGATTTCTTTTTATCTGCAGTCCTGTCCAGAACTGAATCCAAATCAGGGCCGAACAGTAAGTCTCCTAGAAAAGGGACCCCGCATAATTTGTTTTTAGATGCTGTGTCCCCTTGCCAAGTCTTTAGCCATAAAGCCCGTCTAACCGAATTAGCAAGGGCTGCCGCCTTAGCTGTCATCCTGATAGACTCTGCTGAGGCATCAGAGACATAGGCTACGGCTGCTGAGAGGGTAGAAAAGGAGTCAAGGATTTCTTGCTTAGGGGAATCTGCTATTATATGAGCTTTAAGCTGATTTACCCAATACTCCAAGTTCCTGGAGATGCAAGTAGTTGCCATTGCTGGCTTAAGGTTGCCCATAATGGGATTGCCAAGTCCGCTTGAGCTGTTGATCCATTTTTTTATCCATGGGGTCTTTTAAGATCCCCATGTCCTCAAATGCTAGATCAGTAGATCTTGACACCTGAGAAAAGGCTGCATCAAGTTTTGGAACCTTATTCCAAAGAGCTGTTGGGTCTTCCTCAAAAGGGAACCTTCTCTTATGAGCCCTAGAGAAAAATGGTTTCCTATCAGGGTCAGCCCATTCTTTTCTGATTGTTTCAGAAATCACTGCATGGACTGGAAAGGTACGGGACTTAGACTCACTAAGCCCTGCATACATCTTGTCATGTAAAGACATCTCCTTATGCTCTTCCTCAAGGCCTAGAGTAGCATAAATAGCCTTTAAAAGGCCATCCACCTGATCCAAAGACAATTTATACTTGGAAGACATATTTTCCAGCTCATCACTATCCTCATTCGATTCATTAGAATGGGATGGGGAAAGCCCTTCCCGGTTCAGAGGACCCATTTCCGCCTCTACTGCCGGGACTAACAGTGAGCCTTGAGAGGACTGTGAGGTAGTGGGCTGACTTGCAGATGGATAGGTGAGTGAGGATCTGAAGGATTGAATGGTAGCATCCAATTCCTTTTTGGCAGATGCGATTAGATCACTGCATGCGGAAGTGGTTTCTTCCCTCACCAAGGAGTCAATACATGCTTGACATAAAGCCTTTTTCCAGCCTTCATTTAACTTAATTTTGCATGAAGGACATTTCTTTCTAATCCCAGGGTCAGAGCTCTTGGCCTGCCATGATAAGGGAAAAAAGAGAGAGAAAAAAGACAAACCATCTTTTAGAGTCAGCCTGATTACTCAAGGTTGCTCACCACAGGTGCACAGTGAGAAAAGCTATCAGACTCATGTGCCCTGACAGGCCCCTCCGCCACCAGGGGGAAAAAATACCCTCAAACTTCACTAACATTTAGAGAGAAGAGGGCTAGAGAGAGACCCCACAGTAAAGCTGAGCAGAAACTACAGTCTGCTCCTTACCTGGGCCTTGCTGGTGCCTGTGCCTGTTCCACTCGCTGCGGTTCCTGAATCCATGCTGAGGCAGCAGCGTGATGCCTGTGGCGAAAACGCCGGTTCCGGACTCCAATAGCACCTGTGCGCCGGACCGGAACCGGCAATAAATAGGCACCAGACCTATTCCTCCCTCCTCCCCCTGCGCTTCCGGCGGAAATGACGCCTGGCGCCTGCTCCATGGATGCCGCCCCACTTCCGGATACCTCACATCCAGCGGATGCAGTCCTCTGACTGCCCTTCCCAAGATGGCGGCGGCGTCAGGGAAAAAACATGTGCAGGCAAGAAAAAAACAAACAGAAATGCCTGACATGCCTGACGCCCCTGCCTGGGAGCAGCAATACCCGGAGCAGTCCTGGCTCTCCCCGAGCACTGACGAGGGAGAAGGAGCCCATCCACCCGGCACCCGTAAGCCTGTGGAAAAATGGGAGGAATCGGCTCTCCTGAGGTAGGTAAAAATAGTGGAGTAGGGAGCCTGTTCTCTCAGGACAGAACCTTGAGAGCTCCAAACCCCCACATGTGTTCCCGCCGGAGGAAACACATAAACTGATAAGTGGGAAGGAGCCTCCTTTTAAAGTTTGGTGGAGGTGTGTTTCCTGTCAAGTGGGTGGAGCCACGCTCTCAAGGTGCTGTCCTGAAAGACGTTAAGGGAAAGAATGTTACATGGTGGCCCAAAGACTTTCTAGTATAAATTACTGTTTAAAAAAGAATTATGCTGACCATACACAGTACAAAATTCAAGCTACAGGTGTGGCCTTGTTGGCACCACTCAACTAATGGAGGGCAGAAAATTATTGACCAAATCTTTTACTGCAACCAGTCAGATGGGTAGTTTGGGTACTCAAACATCCGCAGAAGCAGAAAGATTTTTTTTTTTTTAACAGTAAATTTTTTATTTTTGTTGAACATACAAGACAGTACATACATCTTCAGCATCATATGAGGATCTGACAGCAGACAATAGACTACAATATGCGATCATACATATAAAAGGGTTCTTCCATTCCATACCAATTTGTGGCGACGGATAAAACCTATACAGTACATGCAGTGTGACATCTTACTAGAGCGAAACAGTATTGGCAAAGAGGTCTCTAGGAAAATATCTAACGTTACTTCAAGGTGTAAATTACCCAATCTTGCCCACCCCCTCCCAAACGAGGGGGGGGGGAAAGGGCGGTCACCCGGGGTCACCCCATTTCAGAGGCGGCCACAGGCATCCACCCAGCTCGACCACACCTTATCGAATTTTTGAGGACAGTTCCTGCTCTCATAGGTCAGGCGATATAGCGGCAGAACATTGTTTATCGCTGCTTTCCATGCCTCCGCGGTGGGTGCCTCTCTTTTCTTCCAATTAAGGAGTATTTCTCTTCTTGCATAAAATAAGGAAAAAGTTAGGCACTGTTTAGTATAGCGGTCTCCCTCTATCTCCCCTAAATAGCTGAGCAAAAAGATTAAAGGATCCATTGGTATCTCTGTACCACTCACTACTTCCAGTTGGCTTGCTACCGCATTCCAAAACGAACCTAATTTGGGACAGGACCAGACCATATGAAAGAAGGAGCCCACTTCTGCCCCGCATCTAGTGCATTCAGAGGTCTTTTCGGGGTAGATTTTGGCTAGGCGTTGGGGCGTGTAGTATGCTCTGTGGATAAATTTTAGCTGAATAAATCTATCTTTGGCAGCAATCATAGACGGGATAAATGTAGTCAGACACTCTTCCCATTCTTCCTCCCCCAGCGTGGGGATATCCATCTGCCACTTGGTCCTAGTTTTATCCGTTTTAATGTCATGAGCGACTGTTAAATATAAATATTGGGAGGACAGGGGTTTCTCCAGCATCCCAGAGATCAAAAGGCGCTCGATTGAATCTGGTTCAAGCGTCACCTGAGAGGGAAATTGGGCCCTGAGGGCGTGTCTTAGCTGCCAGTATTTAAAGAGAAAGGAATTTGGTAGGTTATGGGCCTGTTGTAATTCTCTAAAAGGTTGGACTACTCCCCTTGACATTACCTGTTTTAATTTAGTGATACCTCGACTGGCCCACACCGCCGGGTCCGGCAGACTAAGGAGGTGTGGGAGCATCGGGTTTGCCCACAGCGGGGTGTGTGGGGACACCGTGAGTGGTTGTAGCAATGCTGCTCTAGAGGCTTTCCACACTTGGATTGTGGTCTTCATAGGGCCTGTGATCGTAAGAGTAGCCTTCACTCCCCTATACGGAAGATTGGACAGCGCCGCATAAGAGCCCATGATTGCCGCCTCCAAGGTGACCGCTGGGTTCTGGCGAGGCTGCGAAAACCACCACCTCACCATCACCAAGACAGCCGCCCAATAATAAATTAGGAAGTTTGGCAGCGCAAGTCCACCACCGGACAGCGGAAGATACAAAATGGCTTTAGCCACCCGTGGGGATTTCCCTGCCCAGAGAAAAGCTATCACCACCCCCTCCAACCTACGAAAAAAGGATTTAGGTATTGGGACTGGGGTGTGTCTGAAATAGTACAAAAACTTAGGTAGGTATATCATTTTAAGGAGGTTCCCTCTGCCTACCGGGGACAGGGGGAGGGATTTCCAGGTGGAGCATTTTTGTTGAAGCTGAGAGAGTAGTGGATAGACATTCCTGTCTAGGTATCCTTTCAGGTCGCCCCCTACCCTAACTCCCAGATACGTAAACTCGTCTACCCACTGCAAGGGGGTGTTTGTGTCCGCCGGAGGCATTGATCTGCAGAGGGGGAAGAACACCGATTTGTTCCAATTTATGCGGATACCCGAGAAACGACCGAATAAATCAAAAAGGGCTAAGGCTGCTCGCAGGGAGTCCGAGGCATCCGCCAGGTATAATAGTGAGTCGTCGGCATACAGGGAGATTTTTTCCGTAATCGCTCCGACCCGTATACCTCTGACCGCCTCGTCCGCTCTAAGTGAGATGGCGAGCGGTTCCAGTGCCATAGCGAACAGGGCCGGGGAAAGCGGGCACCCCTGTCTCGTGCCCCTCTCCAGGGAGAATCTATCCGACAGGGTACCATTAGTGCGAATACGGGCTGTAGGTCTGGCGTATAAAAGTTTGATCCAGGTCAAAAGTCTAGGCCCAAACCCAAACCTGGCGAGGACCTCCCACAGGTAGCCCCACTCGACCGAATCAAACGCTTTTTCCCGCGTCGAGTGAGGCCACCACCCCCGGACCCCCATCCGAGGCGAGTGCAATATGCGTGTGCAGCCGTCGAAGGTTGATGTCTGTTCCTCTTCCAGGCATAAAGCCCGTCTGATCTGGATGTATTAGGGCCGTGATCACCGTGTTTATTCTATTGGCCAAAATTTTTGATAGGATCTTAGTGTCTACGTTGAGTAGGGAAATGGGGCGATAGGACGAGCATAGCATCGGATCTTTTCCTGTCTTGGGGATAACCACGATTGAAGCAGAAAGATTAATGTAATTTTTTTAATGGATCAAGGAGTATAAAAAGAGTCCAAGGCATTTCAAGGGAAATGCCTCCCCCTTCTTCAGGGCTAGTGTACAGAAAAATGAAACATAATATAAATAATTGCAGAAAAGATGTAAAAATTAAAACCTCAAATGAGATACAATTAAAACATCAAAGCGGCGCTTCTATCAGGCAGAAATTATAAACCTGATAGATTAATTTGCAATCACTCAAAATTACAAAACTGAAATGAACAAAGTCTCTAGTGGATATACAGGGTGTAACTGGTAGTAGATTGATGAGTGCACCGTTCAAACACTTCACCACCGTGTGCTCCACACACCCGCAAGGGGTTCAAACTCACCAGAACCCGGAGGTTATCAGGCCCCAAACAGCATCCTATGGACTGTAGATCTAGATGTCCTAATAGGGTAGTTCAGCCTCATCTCCGAAATCCTGGTCAAGAAAGGCTTGCTCTTCAGTAGGTTTCCTGAGCTTACTTGTTCTTTCAACAAATGACTTCTCCTCACTCATCTTTGCAAAGTTCCTAACAGACTGATCAGTCTGATCAGTCTTTCTAAACAAACTAGCCCTTTGTTTAGAAAGTTTGGATAACCCTGCTCTAGATCAAAGTTTGGACTAAAACTTCTGTGTCGTGAACTGTTATACTGGGAGCTTCTGAATAGTCACTCCAATATCTACTGTACATCCTCTTTTAAGACTATCAGAGAGACAGCAGGTCAAGACCAGATCAAGGTCCAGCCTGCGCTGCTTTTTTACTTTTTGACAGGGCCTTTGAAGGAGGACTGGCTATGGGTTCAATTCCTCAAATATTAATATCCCATTCTTATTGGTCCAGTGCTATCTCACACGCACACGCACACGCACACGCACACGCACACGCACACGCACACACACACACACACCAGTAGAATACAATAATCAGCAGGGGAGATTCCTCCTGGATGGGGCTAAACAAGAGATTTTTTTAAGGCCTAGCAGCAATAGGGTCATCGGTTTAAATCCCAACCATGGCACTACCTGCATGGAGTTTGTATGTTATTATTATACAGGATTAATATAGCACCAACAGTTTGTGCAGCGCTTAACAAAATAAAGGCAGACATTACAGTACATTACAATTTGATACAAGTGGAATCAGAGGGCCCTGCTCCTTAGAGCTTACAATCTAAAAGGGAAGGTCAATTAATACAAAAGGTAATAGCTGTGGGGGATGAGCTAATGGAGGAAATAAAACAGTGTTAGTTAGAAGCAGGATAAGCTTCTTTAAAGAGAAGCTTTTTCAGGGATCGTCTAAAGATGGATAGATTAGGGGACAGTCAGACAGATTGGGGTAGGGAGTTCCAAAGGATGGGAGAAGCTGACAATGGAGCTAGAGAGCAGGAGGTCTTGGGAGGACCAAAGAGAGCGGCTTGGTTGGTATTTTAGGACTAGGTTAGTGATGTAGCTGGGGGCAGAGTTATGGATGGCTTTGTAAATTATTGTTAGTACTTTGAATTTATTCGTTGGGTGAGTGTAAGCCAGTGGAGGGATTGGCAGAGAGGGGTGGAGGACACTGAACGGTTGGGTAAGGTGGATGAGTCTTGCAGCAGCATTCATTATGGACTGAAGGGGGGATAGTCTATGTAAGGGTAATCCAATGAGGAAGGGAGTTGTAGTAGTGACATCCAGGCTGATATGTCTGGTAATAAATCAGTGATTTGTGAGGAGACTGATGGGGTTAACTGAGGGGCAGAGACAAAGAAAATGGTAGCGGAAGCAATGGAAGGCCATCAGCTGACCCAGGGAGATCGTGTAGATTGAGAATAGTAGAGGTCCAAAGGACAGAACCTCAGGGTCCCCAATGGTAAGAGGAGTTGGAGAGGAGGAAGTGGAGTTGTAAGCGACACTGAAGATGCGGTGAGATAGGCAAGATTCGGTCCAACAGATAGCGCAGCCATGGAGACCAAGCAAATTGAGTTTTTTGAGGAGGAAGGGGTGATCAACTGTATCTAAGGCAGCGGAGAGGTCCAAGATTAAGAGTAAGGAATAATGACTATTGGTTTGTTCTCCCTGTGCCTGCGTGGGTTGCTGCTAGGCAGGTCTTTGAAGTGGGGGAGGTAACCAGAGGAAACCCACAGAGGCACAGGGAGAACATGCAAACGCCATGCAGGTAGTGCTGTGGTTGGGATTCAAACCGACAACCAGCTCCTGTCTAAATTGACCCTAGTATGTATATGCATATGTATGAATGTGAGTTAGGGACCTTAGATTGTATTAGAGCTGCATGATTCTGGCTAAAATGAGAATCACAATTTTTTTGCTTAGAGGATAGATCAAGATTCTCTGCGTAACATCATCTTTCACATTAAAAACAAAAAAATTGGGCTAACTTTACTGTTTCGGTTTTTTTTTATTCATTGAAGTGTATTTTTTCACAAAAAATTGCGTTTGAAAGACCGCTGGACAAATACAGTGTGACATAAAATATTGCAGCAATTGACATTTTATTCCCTAGGGTCTCTGCTAAAATATATATAATGTTTGGGGGTTTCAAGTAATTTTCTAGCAAAAAATATTGATTTTAACTTAGGAAACAAATGTCAGAAAAATAATTAAAGACTTTAAGTGGTTAAAGTGGAGGTCCACCCTGAAAAAAAAAAATTGCATAAAAAAAATACCTAAAAAAAATGGAAAAAAAAAAAAAAGTTTAACTTATGCGAAATGGCTGTTGCTAGGCAGTCTTCCTAATCTGCCTCTTCCTATGCCGTGGTGATCTTCAGTCTTCTCCTCCCCGTGTTGTCTTCTGGGGAATGGGGCGCGGTGTGTTATAGGAACTGTGTGTGTCCCCAACACATCGCGTCCCATTCACAAAGCGCTGCGCAACTCGCGCATGCGCAGTAGGAAACGGGTAGTGAAGCTGTAAGGCTCCACTGCCTGTTTCCCTTAGTTAGGGTGGCGGTGCCGGGACCCGAGAGCCGAGTGACGGGTCGGCCTCGGGCGGCTGACATCGCGGGCACCCAGGACAGGTAAGTGTGCTTATTTAAAGTCAGCAGCAACAGTGTTTGTAGCTGCTGACTTTAAAAAAAAAAATTCCCAGCCGGAATCCCGCTTTAAACTTCCTGCATTTACAGGTTGTTAAAAACTTGGCAGACTGCCTGGATTTTTTCTTTACACACAGAAGTTTATCCCTTTGATCTAAGAAGGAAGAGTTAGTTACAATGTTTCATGTTAAAAACTTGGCAGGTTGCCCAGATGTTTTCTTTTGACAGCTGAGTGAGCAGATAAGTCTCTCCACTTGTTATATGAAAGAATCGCAAACTCTGCAATAGAGATCGTCAGGGGGGGTTGAATCGAGATCACAATTTTTTTTAACAATTAATTGTGCAGCTCTAGATTGTATGCTACTTGAGAGCAGGGACTGATGTGAATGTATAATAAATGTGTAAAGCTCTGCTTAAATTGACGGCGCTACATAAGGAAACCTGTAATAAATAAATACATTTTAAGGAATGGGACCAGCCTTAGACAGCTTAGCTATGAATTAAGTTAAAAAGAAGGAAGATGACTGGATAAAACATTGGGTAATATCGTTTACAGACAAAGATCTGAATTTTGTTTAGAATTAGTTTACAAGTAAGGGCTTCCTGGATTTTCACGAGATATCATTTGAGGGATCAAGCATGCAGAAAAAAATGTTGTTTGTCAAGCAATATTGTGTGCTCATTTCTGGAAAAGATCCAGCCCATATAAAATACAAAACATAAAGAGAACTGGTAAGACATTGGGCAATATGTTTCACAGATCACAGACAAAGCTATGGATTGGGTTTACAGTTATTTTACAAGCAAAAGCTTCCTATATTTGTGCAACATATCATTTGGGCAATCAAACATGCAAAAAAGAAAAAATATTTGATCATTAAAAGTATGGGTATTTTTTTTTTTTCTTTATTATTCATACTTATTTAGGTGGATGCAGCATCGGTCTGATGCTGTATCTGTCCCCTGGCGCCTCTGCACTGAAAACCGAGTGATCAAACACCGCCGATCACTCAGTTCAGAGAGCTCCGTGAGCAGAGAGCCACTGGCTGTCACTCATCAGCTTTCTGCTCTGCGTCCTCCTCGTTCACTGGAGCGATGGGCCGTGGAGGGGGTGGGAGCAGCCTGCTCAGGCTCTCAGCGGCTTTAATGCTTCCGATCCCTCTCCTGCCCAGCTTTCCAGTGAGCGCTGGAGGGGCAGAGCAGAGAGCCGGTGACTGACAGTCACTGCTCCCTGCTCAGAGCAGGCCAGAGAACTGAGCAATTAGTCACATGATCGCTCAGCTCCCTGGCTTAGAGGTTGTTGGGAACAGCTTGCACTATCAGAATGATGCTGCAGAAGGTAGGCAAGTATTTACAGCGAGGGAAAAAAGTATTTGATCCCCTGCTGATTTTGTATGTTTGCCCACTGTCAAAGAAATGATCAGTCTAGAAATTTTTTTGGGTGCCGGGCGCCTGAATTACAGCGGTGGGGGTGTTTTTGAAGCACCCAATTACAGCCATAGGCTCTAATAGGCGTCAAAAAAGGTGACCTGAGAGCACCCAGCAGCTGTGTTTGAATATTCATTCGCTTTTCTCTTTCCTAACACTAAACCGCCTATCTGCCAATCAGGTGCTCAGATCTGTTACCCGTCACCTGATTGGATGAAACGACAGGAGCTGTGATTGGACGCCTATCAGGCGTCCAATCATAGCAAAGGACGGGAAGAGAGGACGGGAGAAGACATCCAGTCCCAACCAGACAGGGTAGGTGCAGACGGAGGGCGGGGGGGGGGGGCACACTGGCAGCGTTTGATGGGGCACAGTGGGAGCGTTTGATGGGGCACAGTGGGAGCGTTTGATGGGGCACAGTGGGAGCGTTTGATGGGGCACAGTGGCTGCGTTTGATGGGGCACAGTGGCTGCGTTTGATGGGGCACAGTGGCTGCGTTTGATGGGGCACAGTGGCTGCGTTTGATGGGGCACAGTGGCAGCGTTTGATGGGGCACAGTGGCAGCGTTTGATGGGGCACAGTGGCAGCGTTTGATGGGGCACAGTGGCAGCGTTTGATGGGGCACAGTGGCAGCGTTTGATGGGGCACAGTGAGGCTGCAATTGATGGGGTTTTTTTCAGAATTTTTCAGTTTGTTTGCGTCCCCCCAAAAATTTTGAGTACCAGCCGCCAATGACTGTACATAACAAAATGTGGAAAAAGTGAAGCCCTGTGAATACTTTCCGGGTGCACTGTACCTATAAAAGAAGAGTTTTTTTATAGTTCTCTTTTCAGCAGTCTGTGTGTTGGCCATAATGCTGCTCCCTCAACCACTGCAAGTATTCAACCCTTCAAGTAGAATGAATACCCGCTTCCCTGGCACAGGCTGTTCTTCCCACTGGCCTGTACGACCTACAAGCCAGCTGAATGGATCACAACTTGGGGCAGGGCAGAAGGTATTCTACACACTCCGAAGTGTGGAATACATGTAACTGGATTGTGGTGTTGTTTCACAAGATGAGCCTCTTTTACAGGAACTTCTATTCTGTTTTGACCCTGTAGTGACAGGGTCACTTTTAACAAGCTGCTAGTAGGCTTCAGTAAGCTTCAGTACTGCTTCAAGCTCGTAGAAAATCTGATAGCATATTGTTTAATATGGCAGCACTCCCATTAAACCTATGTTTAAATGCCTAACTGTACTTTCAATTTAAAATCGGCTAAATAAATTTCTGGTGTAATAAAACAAAGCATGCAAAGTCCTCGAGTTTGTTTTCTTTGGAAAGAAGCCACAGCCTGAGTAGCAAAGCCTTTACCCCTGCCAACATGCTGCAGAGAAAAATCCCTGTTCTTTGCATGGCAGATGTCTGGAGAGCCCCCTGCTGAGTCAGAGCTAGCGCTATCCAATCACTATGGAGCTGATTGCAAAGCTGTTGCTCTGACTGCATGGGGTGTGCTGGACCTCTGTAGAGGGACTACTGCTTCTCCACAAGAGGACATGGGTACTTCTCTAGAGCATGCTGGCAGGGCACATGCTTTTTATAGTAAGAAAAAGAAGGAAAATGAATTGAAAGGCTTTGCAAACCTTTTCCTTTGATGCATCTACAATGTATTTAGCTGATTTAAACTAAAAAGGTCATGCCGACACAGAAACTGAGGTTTAAAGATTGAGATGAAGGATTGCTAAAAGCTTTGCAAATACTCTGTGTAAACATTAATGCTACACATTGCTCTTTCACATAGTGAAGGCTGTATGTACACGACCTTACTGCTCCTTGCCACCTTGCAGGGCTAGGAGTTGACAAACTCTGAGGCAACCATGCACATCCTGTGTCAATTAAAAAACAATTGTAGTAGGGAAAAAAAATGACAGTTAATACAAACAGAAGTATGTATGGAAAACTGTGGCTATATACCATCTCTAGGCATCTGCAGGCTAGCGATGAGAAGACCAAGGCCTCATGCACACTAGGTACTTTTATAGCTGCTGTTTTGGACATCAGGCATGTTTTTTGTCTACAGCCTGTAAATTCCCCAGCATGTTATTATCCTATGTGTCCATGCACACATAGGCGGGTATCAGCGTTTTTGGCAATGGCGGTTTCAGGTTGAACCCCCACCCCAGAACTACTGTGCTTGAAGAGGAGTTTTGCAGCTGTAAAAACGCACAAAAACACAGTAAAACGCGGCTATCCAGCATTTATGAGCGTTTTTGAGCCTCAAGATTTGGTGGGAGGATTTATAGGCTTTTGCTAAACAAATGCTAAAAAATGGAAAAGCTAAAAGTGGCACAGTGGTGTAGTGGGTAGCACTCTCGCCTAGCAGTAAAAAGGGTCGCTGGTTCGAATCCATACCACGACACTACCTGCCTGGAGTTTGCATGTTCTCCCTGTGCCTGTGTGGGTTTCCTCCCACACTACAAAGACATTCTGGTAGGTTAATTGGCTTCTGTCTAAATTGGCCCTAGTATATGAATGTGAGTGAGGGACCTTAAATTGCAAGCTCCGGCGCTATACAAGTACCTGAAATAATAGAGAGAGAGAGAGAGAGAGAGAGAGAGAGAGAGAGAGAGAGAGAGAGAGAGAGAGAGAGAGAGAGAGAGAGAGAGAGAGAGAGGAGAGGGAGAGGGGGGGAGAGGAGAGAGAGAGGGGGGAGAGGAGAGAGAGAGGGGAGGGAGGGGAGGGAGAGGAGAGAGAGGGGGGGAGAGGAGAGAGAGGGGAGGGAGAGGAGAGAGAGAGGGGAGGGAGAGGAGAGAGAGAGGGGAGGGAGAGGAGAGAGAGAGGGGAGGGAGAGGAGAGAGAGAGGGGAGGGAGAGGAGAGAGAGAGGGGAGGGAGAGGAGAGAGAGAGGGGAGGGAGGGGAGGAGAGAGAGGGGGGAGAGGAGAGAGAGAGGGGGGAGAGGAGAGAGAGAGGGGGGAGAGGAGAGAGAGAGGGGGGGAGAGGGGAGAGGGTGGGGAGAGGAGAGGGTGGGGAGAGAGGAGAGAGGAGAGAGGGGAGAGCTGCCGTTGCCCACCCCTGGTATATAGGGTTCAGATGGGTTGTTAAAGGTCTGCACTGTGCAAATCGGTTGGCCGTCTCCTGCCCGATACTGATAAATCTAAGAGGCTGGGCCAAAAATTGTAGGTGGAACAGTGGCTGCATCCAATCAGATGCAGCCACTGGTAAGGTATTTTGCCAGCCATTAGGGCCAGCTGCCAAAATATAGTGGCCACAGTGGGTAATTCGTCCATGCAGGCTTTATAGCGTAGATCAGGGGTCTTCAAACTACGGCTATCCAGTTGTTCAGGAACTACAATTCCCATCATGCCTAGTCATGTCTGTGAATGTCAGAGTTTTACAATGCCTCATGGGATGTGTAGTTCTGCAACAGCTGGAGGGCCGTAGTTTGAGGATCCCTGGCGTAGATGGACTAATCTGCTAGAGTTTTTTCATTCAGATTTTATTTGCATCACTCTATGGTCAATAAAAGTATATAAAATCTAAAAAGTCAGATGATAAACATTTAAAAGAGCTTTGCTTTGTCATTTATGATCTGACAGGAACATTTTAAAATTACTCACATTGACGTTACGTTTTATAGCTTGTCAAGGTAATTGACTAGGTGGAGAACATAACAAAACAATCATAAAAAACATCTTATCAAAAGCAAAAATTTTACCAGCGTGTCTGGATAGATTTAATACAATAAGCCTTTGTCACTGAGATGGAAGAAAAGGAGTGCCTGCAGGGCTCAATATCACGCACAGTTGTAGGTTATAAGCCTCTGTGTGGAGCAGATAGACTCAGCAGGCAGATCGTTTCCAAAACATCCAATCGCTGTCTGAACAGTGAAAGGGAGACTGTGCATACTCTGTAAATAGTATAGTCATCAAAGACATACATTACTTTATTGGACTACAATGGTCAAAAGTTTGTGAAGACCTGACCATCACACCCATATGAGCTTTTTGAAAATCCCATTTAAAAAAAACCTTGGGCATTATTATGGCATCCCCCATCTTTTATGTTTTGGGAAGGCTTTCCACAAGATTTTTGAGTCTTTTTTTTGGGAATGTGTCTATTTAGCTAAAAGAACATTTCTAAAGTTGGGTACTGACATTGTATGATTAAGACCTGGCTCCCAAACAGCATTCCAAATCACCTGAAGGTCAGGGCAGGATCTGGCCTATCTGATCTGGGGATGCAGTAAAAAAAAAGTCAGGGGTCATCATGTCAACAGTGTGTGAGAGTCATTGACAGTCTATTACACAGTGTCACCATCTGAGAAACACTAGTAAATACAACCTGTGCCCCCTTATATCAGATAGTTCCCATTAGAGTCCCCCTTTACATCATAACTACTCATCAAAAGTGCCCCCTTACATCAGGTGCCCCCATACATCTGGTGTCCCCATCAAGAGTGCCCCCTTACATCTGGTGTCCCCATCAAGAGTGCCCCCTTACATCTGGTGTCCCCATCAAGAGTGCCCCCTTACATCTGGTGTCCCCATCAAGAGTGCCCCCTTACATCTGGTGTCCCCATCAAGAGTGCCCCCTTACATCTGGTGTCCCCATCAAGAGTGCCCCCTTACATCTGGTGTCCCCATCAAGGGTGCCCCCTTACATCTTGTGTCCCCATCAAGGGTGCCCCCTTACATCTTGTGTCCCCATCAAGGGTGCCCCCTTACATCTTGTGTCCCCATCAAGGGTGCCCCCTTACATCTGGTGTCCATATCAAGAATGCCTCCTTACATCGGGTGTCCCCATCAAGAGTGCCCCCTTACATCTGGTGTCCCCATCAAGAGTGCCCCCTTACATCTGGTGTCCCCAGCAAGGGTGCCCCCTTACATCTGGTGTCCCCAGCAAGGGTGCCCCCTTACATCTGGTGTCCCCAGCAAGAGTGCCCCCTTACATCTGGTGTCTCCATCAAGAGTGCCCCCTTACATCTGGTGTCCCAATCAAGAGTGCCCCCTTACATCTGGTGTCCCCATCAAGAGTGCCCCCATACATCTGGTGTCCCCATCAAGAGTGCCCCCTTACATCTGGTGTCCCCATCAAGAGTGCCCCCTTACATCTGGTGTCCATATCAAGAATGCCTCCTTACATCGGGTGTCCCCATCAGAGTGCCCCTTAAATCAGGTGACCCCAATAGAGTCCCCCTTATAACAATTGTCCCCATCAGAGTGTCCTCTACATGGATTCTCCTCAGATTGCCTACTTACATCAACTGTCTGCATCAGACAGACTCATGGATCAATGGATGCACTCTCAAGGGGACCTGTGGGGGGGACAAACTAAAATCTGGGGGGGCGCAGCCTACCCCAGCACTCCCTAGATCCAGCCGTGCTGAAGGTGTTCAGAAAAGCTCAAGTTCTGGGCTCTGTGCAAGCCACTCAAGTTCCTCCACGCCAAACCCACTGAGCCAGGTTCTAATGGATCAGGCTTTACGAGTTTGGTGTGCAGTTATTCCGGAAAAGAAAAATACCTTCCCCAAACTGCTGCCACAAGGATGGAAATGTACAATTATCTAAAAAAAGACTTTGTATGCTGTAGCATTAACAGTACCCTTCACTGGAAACAGCTAAACGTAATCATTTGGAGGGATGTCCTCATATTGTTTGGTGTCAAACTCCATTAGCATTATGGTTTCCCTCAAAGGGCCGGTTGTATCTGTAAGACTATGTAAATTTATCCAGGGCTTTTTTTTTCTCAGAGAATAGGTGCAGGAACTCAACCACACCGTGTAAGTGTAAATCAAGCTCAAAAGGGAAACAATTTAAAAACTGCCAATATTTCAAAAGCCTTATTACTATGTAAATGGGGCAACCATATTTGCTCACTACATAAACAGGCACTGGCAACCACCCTTAAACATGAGATGGTTTATTAAATAGCTGCATCAATTAGGCCTGACTGATTTGAGACAATAAGAGATTTTTAATCTGTAAGAGGTTTCATTTTGGCAGTTTTCAGCAGAGTTTGGCCTAGCTTACACTTTCTGTTGGGGTGCAGAAAAAACAGACGGCTGAGCCCACACTGCAAGGATTACCTGCTGGTAAGGGGGTTAGCTATTGCGGGGAGGAGCTGTGAGAGCCGCCGCGGGACCCCAGAACAGGAGGATCGGGGCCACTCTGTGCAAAACAAGCTGCACAGTGGAGGTCAAATTAAAAAAAAAAAAAAAAAAATTAAAAAATGAACTTTTACAATCCCTTTAACTCCACTTTCTTGGGTAAAAAAAAAAAAGCAAATAAAAATAATACTAATATAGCATATACAATTGTGACACAAGTCATATTGTAATTGAATATTAACCACTTGCCCTCCAGAAAATTAACCCCCCCCTTCATGGCCAGGCCATTTTTTGCGATACTGTACTGCGTTACTTTAACGGACAATTGCGCGGTTGTGCAGCGTTGTACCCAAATAAAACTAATGTGCTTTTTTCCCACAAATGGAGCTTTCTTTTGATGGTATTTGATCACCCCTGCGGATAGATTATAAATATATATATACACACATACATATACATACATATATACATACATATATACACAAAAAAAAGACCGACAATTTGGAAAATAACTATTTTTTACTTTCTTGCTATAAAACCTATCCAATAAAAAAAAATAAAATAAAATAAATCGAAATTTCTTAATCAATTTAGGCCAATACGTATCCTGCTACGTTTTAGGTAAAAAAATAAATCCCAATAAGCGTATAATAAATTGGTTTGCGCAAAAGTTAAAGCGTCTACTAACTATGGGACTTGCAATGACACACAGAGCGGAGCGTGGCCCCGCCCCTGCTCCCTCCTCACTGGCTGCGATTGACAGCAGTGGAAGCCAATGGCGGCCACTGCTGTGTCTATTATTTATTATAGGTACTTATATAGCGCTGTCAATTTATGCAGCACTTTACACATACATTGTACACTCACATCTAAACCAATGAGGAGGGACAGAGCCTCTGCTCTTGTGCACATCGCTGGATTGAGATTGGGTTCAGGGGGGCTGGGAGGGGAGCTGCATGCAGCAAGTTTTTAGTAGAATGCAAAAAAAAAAACAAAAAACAAAAAAACAAAACAAAAAACTGTGTGTGTCTTTAGAACCACTTTAAAGCGTTACTAAATCCAGTAACCTGCATTCACTATATCTGGTCTTCCACAGAACATGGAAAAATGCAATTATTTTAGTAAATATAAACTGCTAAATACCCTTTCTTGTAAGGAGTATATAGTCTTGTGCCTTCTATTAGTGTCTGGTTAAAGCTTGCAGGAGGAGTTTCATTCTCTCACAATTAGTGGTGCACCAAAATTTCGGGTGCCAAAAATTATCGGACAAAAACGGTGTTTTTGTCATTCGGCCGAATGACAAAAACAGCCGATACCGAAAAGGGGGCGTGGTCCGCCCCGGGTGCCGCTCATTGCGAGAATGTCCCTCTGGCGCACCCAGTCCTCCACTCCCTCCTCCTTTCCCCGATCTCCATGTGTGTGACAGGGCGGGCACTCTATTCCTCCCTGCGGTGGAAGTCGGGGCTGTCCGCAGTGAGAGTTGGGCGGGAGGAGGCCGCATTGTGGGCAGTGTAGTTCAGAGGTGAGAAATGTTTGCCTGAATCTCACACATAAGAAGGATGAATAACATTCTGAACCACAAGGTGAGGGTGGTATATAGTATGAAAAGAGCAAGCTTTTGACAAGGATCAATGATATACATACCTGTCTGTCCAGTAAGCCAAAGAGCTATGTGCAAAGTGTAGTAATTCATAGCAAAGAAGCAGAATTAAGTTTTCACTGATCTGACTTCAGTAAGCTGAAATCTGATCTTGCTGTTATTGCTGGTCTTTGCATTCCAAATGTCCTTTTGTTCCATTTTGTAACTTACAGCAGAAAAATTACACCTGTAATCGAGTAGGTTAGAGAAAGCATCTTCACTTTCCTGTGAAGTTATACTGTATACTGCTGATCACCTATCACTTTCACACACACAGCCATATATGTATGAGTGCCCAATGAATATTCTCTGATCATCTCCTGTACCATGTCTGCTGTCTCTGATCATCTCCTGTACCATGTCTGCAGTCTCTGACCATCTCCTGTACCATGTCTGCAGTCTCTGATCATCTCCTGTACCATGTCTGCAGTCTCTGATCATCTCCTGTACCATGTCTGCAGTCTCTGATCATCTCCTGTACCATGTCTGCAGTCTCTGAATATCTCCTGTATTATGTCTGCAGTCTCTGATCATCTCCTGTACTATGTCTGCAGTCTCTGATCATCTCCTGTACCATGTCTGCAGTCTCTGATCATCTCCTGTACCATGTCTGCAGTCTCTGATCATCTCCTGTATTATGTCTGCAGTCTCTGATCATCTCCTGTACTATGTCTGCAGTCTCTGATCATCTCCTGTATCATGTCTGCAGTCTCTGATCATCTCCTGTACCATGTCTGCAGTCTCTGATCATCTCCTGTACCATGTCTGCAGTCTCTGATCATCTCCTGTACCATGTCTGCAGTCTCTGATCATCTCCTGTACTATGTCTGCAGTCTCTGATCATCTTATGTACCATGTCTGCAGTCTCTGATCATCTCCTGTACTATGTCTGCAGTCTCTGACCTTCTCCTGTACTATGTCTGCAGTCTCTGACCTTCTCCTGTACTATGTCTGCAGTCTCTAATCATCTCCTTATTATGTCTGCAGTCTCTGATCATCTCCTGTAGTATGTCTGCAGTCTCTGATCCTCTCCTGTACCATGTCTGCAGTGTCTGATCATCTCCTGTACCATGTCGGCAGTCTCTGATCATCTCCTGTACCATGTCTGCAGTGTCTGATCATCTCCTGTACCATGTCGGCAGTCTCTGATCATCTCCTGTACCATGTCTGCAGTGTCTGATCATCTCCTGTACCATGTCTGCAGTCTCTGATCATCTCCTGTACCATGTCTGCAGTGTCTGATCATCTCCTGTACTATGTCTGCATGGTCTGATCATCTCCTGTACCAGGTCTGCAGTCTCTGACCATCTCCTGTACCATGTCTGCAGTCTCTGACCATCTCCTGCATCATATCTGCTAGAGGTGCACCGCTTGGAAATTTTGCTAATACTATTAGCAAGGTGTTGTATAAAAATGTATTTAATATATAAAAATAACAATATTTTTTAAAAAGTAATTTTTGGTATCGGTCATTTTTCGGCCTAGTGTATTTTTCATTTTCGGTATCGGTTTCGGCACCAAAAAAACCCATTTGGTGCCCCCCTACTCACAGATGTCCTATGAGAATGCAGGACCCCCCCCCCCCCCCCGACCCTCTGTCTGGACAGTGCTGATGGGAAGGTGCATGTGAACAGCACAGGGCCAAAGAAAGAAAAAAAAAAAACTCTCTAGCAATACACACTAAACTGAGCATGTGCAGAGTGAGCCCAAAGGCTCTGTTATTTCAGGAGATGGATTGAGGACAGTGGAAGAAAGGGAGGATCAGAGAAGACCATATCAAACAGCCTTTTTACACAATGGATTAACCCCTTAGGTTGCACAGGGAGTATAACAAGCATGCTTTACTGCATATACACACCAATTTTACTGGTGTGGGTTTAGTAACAAATCTTACATGTGAGTAATACAGAATATATAATAATGAAAATACGTTATACTAGCTTTTTTATAGATCAAAAAACACTTGAGATTGAACCCAAGCAAGGATTGGGCTGCCAGACAGCCAGATTCAGTGCATTAGAAGGAATTACAAGCAAGGCTGTAAAGTCACATAACCTGTGTTCCCAATGGCGGAATTTGAGAATACAATTTATTTGCAGTCCTGGCAACGGCTCAGCAGGGATTCAGGAATCCGCATTACATAATTCTAAAAAGGAGTTTCTACTTCCTAATCTGTGCAACAAACTAAGATTAGAGAAGGCAGTCTATTAACAACCCCAATTACACATTAAAAGGGTAACAAACAAAACACAGCTCATAACTACGAGGCACCCCACCCACAAGTAAGAAAATAATTCCTTATGACAGAGAGGATTGATTTGTTTTTTTATCACTTGTCTCCGGCTTTGAGGCACTCTTGATAAAGAAGAGGGCTGGAGCTACCAAAACAGCAGTGATTCATCCTGAAACCAAACACTGACACTAATATGTGAGGCTCATAAATTAAGCAACATTCAGCTTCAAGAGTCATAAAGAGGAATAGGAAAAAAACGCACAGCGGCCTTTTCAAAAGAACTTTACTAAGCAATAGAAGTGACTAAAATTGCTCCGTCTCCAGGATCGTTTTAGAAATGCAACACTCCGAAGAAAGAAATGGCTTTAAACTAAAATGGGCACATGCACGCCGTTTTCGGTGTTAGGCCCCTTTCACACCTGTGCGACTTTTCCTGCGACTTGGGACTGCAAAGTCGCATGATAAGTCATATCCCAATGATTTCTAATAACCGTTCATATCTTTGCGACTTCAAGCCGTTCCGACTTCAAAGTTGTCCCTGTACTACTTTGGTCCGACTTTCATACGTGTTAAGGGTCCACAGGCCTCCGGTTTACAAAGGCATTCCCATAAATTGCGCCAAAATCGCTGCGGCAAAAATCACTGTAAAATCATGCAACTTAAATCGCAGCAGTGTGAAAGGGGCCTTAAATAGATAATTAAATCCTCCCTTTTATGGCCGGTTCACACCATTTGTGGTGCAGAGAATGTGTGAGAGAGATTGTGCATGTTCCCGCACCCATGGAAATGCGCTGCCCTCTGCAGCCATAACAACTTTATGGCAACTCCATGCATCTAGCAAACGCGCCCACCAAAACACATTGCACCTGAGTATCATGCAGTCTGGCGCAGCGCGATTTTAAAAATCCTGCCTGCAGTATTTCTCGCACAATCCCGCAGGTTTGGTAGCCCACTGAAAATGAATGGGCTGTCCAAAACGCGTCGCACAGGAATGCGCAATAAACGTGCATGCTCAGAGGCACCTTAAAGCAGAACTAAACCCTCCTATCCTTTCCCGTCAAGGAAGCTGCCATTTTAGCTTCTTGCTTGCTCTGCAGTTATCATGATGCTGCACGTGATCAGCTATGACACCAGCCATTTGATGGCTTGGTAGATTGGTTGAGAGCAGAAACCCAGAGAGCAGGTCCCAAAAAAAGTGTCTGTTCTGTCCACCGCAATATCGCAGTCCAGCTAAAAATATCAGATCACCTCCATTACTAGTAAAAAATAATAATAATAATAATAATAAAAAGTCCATAAATCTATCTCCTATTTTGCAGACGCTATAACTTTTGCGCAAACCAATCAATATACGCTTATTGCAATTTTTTTTTTTACCATAAAATATGTAGAAGAATACATATTGGCCTAAACTAATGAAGACGTTCTTTTTTTGTTTTTTGGATATTTATTATAGCAAAAAGTAAAAAAAAAATATATATATATTTTTTTAAATTGTCGCTCTTGTTTTGTTTATAGCGCAAATAATAAATAAATAAATAAAAACGCAGAGGTGATCAAATACCACCAAATGAAACCTCTATTTGTGGGGGGGGGGGGGGGGGGGGACGACATAAATTTGGTTTGGGTACAGCGTCGCACGATCGCGCAATTGTCAGTTAAAGTGACGCAGTGCCCTATCGCAAAAAACGGCCTGGTCATACAGGGGGCAAATGCTTCAGGTCCTTAAGTGGCCACACATAGCTTGAATTGCAGCAGATTCTGGCTGAAACGGCTAAAATGCAAACCAAGGGTGGACCTGTCATCACCACACAGCTCGACAAACGTCAATTGAAAAAGCAAAAGAGCTGGGTGGAAAATTTTCAGCAGAACAGTGACTGCATCCTACAAGATCCAGGTATTTAAACAGCTGCAGGTTTTACAGCCATCTGTATACAATGGCCAGCAAGCAGGGATTCCTCCATCAACGCTGTGCCGTTTCAAGCTGGGGTCATTCCGGGACTGGCTGCTCCCACGAGCATGCACGGGAGTGACGTAACGCTACTCCGGCCAGTCACAGAGCCGGAGTTCGCGGCCCCGGAAGGAAGAGGGGTGAGGAATGGACGCTCACTGCTAGTGAGGAAATCGGGGACATTGCAGGCTCCTGTGTCAGGTAAATGTAGCCCATTTTGCTTTGCCTTTTGCAGGGAAACAAAGAGGAAGTAAAACCCACCAGGGTTTACTTCCTCTATAAACAGCATTTCTGAGACAGGGATATGACTGCACAGAGCTAAGTGTAATCTAACACCTGCAATAAATAAACCCTCCTCTACACAGTCTCATAGGGAAACATGCACATCTGAGACTGACAATCACCCGCTGTGTGCTGGGGAGGGGGCGGTCTCCTGGGATTGTCTGGTGTGCATAGACTGTCAGAAATGACTCATGCAGATAGCACAGAAATGACAGAGCAGACAGAAATCCAGGTGCACTTCTAGAAGCTTGTTGATAGCCTGCTAGCAGCCTCTAATGAGGATCTGCGTTCAACATGTACAAACTGGAGCTGAGGGGCACTTGCAAAGCTTCACCAACACTTGCTGAAAGCTCTGCAACTGCTTTGTCAAAGCTTGCTGTTCACACTGCTCCTATACAAGGCGAAACCCGTGTGAAACAGGCCTAAAACCCTTGCCAATTGACATACATTCCATTATGTTTAGACATGCACCCAAAAATGAAATTGTTTTGTGTGGAGGGCTCTTGGGTGTAGGGGGTCTCCACAAAGAGTAAAACAAAATGTAATTCACATTACCTGTCAAGTTGCTGTTATGGCATCCAAACAGGGTGGATAAAAATTAATGATTTAAAAAAAAAATAATATCTGCTTAATTGTATCAATTTTATTTTAATAAAAATGCTTTTGGAGTAAAAATCTATCTAAAGATAGTTTTCCATTTAAGATACATTAATAATTTAGTTTATTCAGCATGAAATGGAGCTTAGTTATGTAGCATGAGGCTGTATATTCTGCAATATTCACATTTTTGGTAAACTCATTCAATGAATCCAAGCTCTGCAAGCTGAGATAACATGCACTGCATTGACGCATTCACACAATTTCACAATAGCTATGAGATAAACAAAAGTTCAGGAATATTCCGTTTATCTCATTGTTTTGCAAATCCATGTACACTACAAACTGTATGATTGAATCAGTTCTGATATCGCTGTTTTACTAAACCTGACAGCTTATTATTCTAAATAGGAAACCTTCACTTTGTTTGCAAATATTAAAGATTCCAACTACCAGCAAGAATGAGTCCTTACATTTAAAGAGTACCTGTCATTTCAGATCCATCATGGCAGCGCCTGTTAGCGGGCATCCACTCATGCCGCCACGTCACTCGCCTTGTTGTATCACTGCCGCATCACCAGCCCTCCCATTAAAGTGAATGGGACTGTCAGCGAGTCAACAGCGGGTCAGAGGAGGAGACGCTCTCTGCAGGACAAAGATGACAGTTGCTCTTTAAAAATTATGATTTAAAAAGAGTTGATTTAAATAAAGCCTTTTTACTAGCGATTTAAAGTGGTGTTCCGGCCGAAATTATACTTTTTAAATAAAAATACCCCTATAATACACAAGCTTAATGTAGTCTAGTAAAGGTACTCTGTAAATTAAGGTCTGTTTTGTTAGTTTATAGCAGTAGTTTGTTATTTTATAAACTTCCAGCAGGCCGTGGCCATCTTAAGTGTGGGCATCTGAAGCCAGACTGTATTTCTTCCTGGATCTCATCCTTGCAGATCTCGCACATGCTCAGTGCAGCACAAGCAGTGTAATAGGTTTCAGGTCCGGTTTCCATAGCAACGGCAGTGTCAGAGGAAGTTGCCGCCCCTTCCCAGAAGGCATTGCAAACAGGAAATGATGCGATGGGCCGCGGCCAGGGAGGAGGAAGTGAAAAATGAATACAGCAGATATACAGTAGGTGCTGAGGAAAAAAATAAAAAAAATATCCAATTTGTTTACAGTGCACAGTTTCGTGAGGGATGCTGAAGAGTTGTAAAAGTGGGTGGAACTCCACTTTAAATCAACTTGATTTAAATCAAATCCACCCTGCATCCAAATATCATGCAGCACTAAGGCCCCTTTCACACTGGGGCGGTTTGCAGGCGCTATTGCGCTAATAGCGCCTGCAAACCGACCCGAAAGTGCCGCTGCTGTCTCTCCAGTGTGAAAGCCCCCGGGGCTTTCACACTGGAGCGGTGCGCCAGCAGGACGGGGAAAAAAAAGTTCTGCCAGCAGCATCTTCGGAGCGGTGAAGGAGCGGTGTATACACCGCTCCTGCCCATTGAAATCAATAGGACAGCGCGGCTATACCGCCGGCAAAGCACCTCTGCAGAGGCGCTTTGTGGTGGTATTTAACCCTTTCTCAGCCGCTAGCGGGGGGTAAAACTGCCCCGCTAGTGGCCGAATACCGACGGTAAAGTGGCGCTAACAATAGCGGCGCTTTACCGCCGCTGCCGCCCCCCGTCCCAGTGTGAAAGGGGCCTAAGGCTGGATTCACATGCATTTTTAGTACTTTTGCAGATTTGCACTACAGTCCATATAACATGGTTTCCTATGAAACACGTTCTGTAGTGCAAATCTGCAGAATGAAAAAAGCACTAAAAATGCAGAGGTGTGAATCCAGCCTTAGGCCTTGTTTAGACTTGCGGTTGGGAGACGACAATAAAAAAACGCATGGTTGCGTTTGCAATCACAGAGAAAGAGGGTGTTCACCTGCCGCTGCCACGATCCTCTGTTTCCTGGCAAAAACGATCCATCATGTGAATGAGGAAGAGAACCGAAAAAGCCCCACAATGAACGCAATAATGCACGCAGTTGTAGCGCATTTGTGCGGCAGTTATGGGGTTAAAACGGGTGGTGAGGAGACATCGCATCGCCTCCTCGCCGCCTGTCAAACGGCTCTGAAAAGTGATCTAAATGCTGAATGCTTTTCGGAGGAACAACAGTTTAGACGCTGGAAGTGCTGCTGTGTTGTAATTCATTCAGATCTTGACCCTGTGGCCATAGATCGACACAATAGAACGCACATTGAACTTGCCAGAATTCCCTGTTAGAACAATGGCAGGCTCAACGGGCTATGACAAGAACTGCATATTAGGTATTCACCGCACGGCTGAGCAGTCAGGACCATAATATAAAAGCACTCAGGCTTGTACATGGTGTAGGAGAAACCGGCATGTGTCCAGAGAAATTTCTACATTAATAGGCCAAGTAAATCAAATTTAGGGACAGAATGAGAACGCAAGACAGAGAGAAAAGGACGATATACAGCACTAAAGCTGTACCAACGCTAGATTTCTTTATCTTTTATTTTCTATATCAATAAAACAATCTGATTTTTTTTTTTTTTACATCCCTAAAGCAGAAAAAGGATAGGCATTATTCATCAAATGCATGCAAGGTCAAACGGGTGTTTTTTGGGCCCTCTCATTCCTTTACGATATACAGTGGAACCTCGGATTACGAGCATAATCCGTTCCAGGAGAATGCTCGTAATCCAAAGTACTCGCATATCAAAGCGAGTTTTTCCATTGAAGTCAATGGAAACGAAAATAATTTGTTCCGCATTGACTTCAATGGGATGCAATACCGCATGCGGCCAGAGGCAGGGGGGGGGGGCACCGGAGAGCCTCGGAAACGGCCGAAAAGGCCCGAATACACTTCGGCTGACCTCAGCAAACCTTGGAAAGACTTCCTACCTGAGATTTGCCAAGGTCAGCCGTGCTGTACAGGATGTTCGGCTCGGCTCTGGCGCCCCCTCCCCACCTCAGGCCAAAAAGCGGTACTGCACACCGTTTTGGCCTGAATCCTGCTCGATTTGCGAGACAACACTCGCAAACCGAGTTACGTTTTTTAAAAATACAGTGTTCGTATTGCGAAGCGCTCGTCAACCGCGTTACTCGCAATCTGAGGTTCTACCGTTTCAAACAATAGATAGAAAGTAAATAAGAATTGCGCTAAATAATGAATGTGAAGTCCATAAGTGAATCCATATGGATCATGTTCATCTGTGCAAAGATGTCCACAAGCAATGTGATAATCAATCAATCTCTTTAGTGGCAGTGTCCATCATCCATCACCAGCTATAGAAACTGCTGACCAGCTCCTGTAGACCCCTTATTATTAGGGGGTTGGTGTGCGCCTGTGGCTTAAAACCCAGCCAGAGCTTCTCTCCACACCTCAGGGCTTCTCCACACTTCCGATGTCACTCAGTGAGTTCGATAGGAGAGACCAAAAAGAGACCAAAGGCTCCACACAGCATAAAATCCTTGGTGGGTTTATTAAACAATAAAATTACAGTAGTAAGTGAGTAAAAGCGCCTTAAGTTTGGTGTGTCGCATGCAGTAGCGTCGGGAGGAGGGGGACTGACGGGGGCTAAAGCCCTGAGTGTGCCCCCAAAAAGCCCCGGGTCTCGATATTCCTAAATGCATTATCAGCCCGAGACGTTTACAGGCAACAGGAACGATCTCTCGCTTATCCAGCGTGCCCGAGTGACGTACAAAAAGTCCCGCCTCCTATGATGGACGTCATACTGGTCCAATGCCGGGATTGCAAGACGTGCGACGTCCATCATAGGCGCTGCCGGGACCGCAGCCATGCTAGGCACCGGGAGATCCCCGCTCGCTCTGTGTAAATGAGTGGGTGGCTCTTCTATCTGGCTCTGGCTGCCTGGTGCCTGCAGGGCTATCTTAGTGGTGGTGAATGCCAGCATGAGTGCACTCGCACACAGGTAAGGCTGAGCAGCAACAATCTGTGTGTGTCAGGTAGGTCAGTGTATGTTTCAGGTAGGTCAAGCAAGTGAGCCCATCACCCTCCTCGCCGCCCCCCCCCCCCGGCTTTACCTCTGGCCTGAAGCCCCTGCTCTTTTTCCCAACTAGCAACACCCCGGGTTTGGCGGCACACAACCAAACAAACCCATCTTTCGGGACACGAGAGAGATGGTGACGTCAGCACGTCGCTCTTCCCTGCGCGTTTCGTCATAAATGACGTCGTCCTGGGGCACAGACAGCGCACTGCGTAACCGACTTAAATACTTTACAGAATTAACCAAGTCTCATTCTTGGTTAATTCTCTTGCAGTTGTGGCACTTGATTAGGTGCGGGCAGTCTGGCTGGCTGAGGCTCAGAACGAGGCTTGGTTAATTCCGTAATGTATTTAGGATGGTGACGCAGTGCGCTGCCCGCGCCCCAGGGCAACGTTACTTGTGTTGAAATGCATAGGGAGGAGCGACGTCCTGACGTCACTTTCTCTCTCGTGTCCTGATGGGTTTGTTTGGTTGTGTGCCGGCCGACACACCAAACTTAAGGTGCTTTTTCTCACTTACTATTGTAATTTTATTTTTTAAAGAGGAGTTCCACCCAAAAATGGAACTTCCGCTTTAAAAGGAAGGTGACCCCCTGACATGCCACATTTGGCATGTCTTTTTTTGGGGGGTGAGAGCGGAAACCCTCTTTTTCGAGGGTACCAGCTCCCACTTCCTCCCGGGGCGAAGGAAGGAAGATCATCTCTCCCCCCTCCCTCTCGGCAATCATCTGGGACACGTCACAGGTCCCAGATGATTGCACGTCCAGTCACAGCTTGGCTCGCGCATGCGTAGTGCGTGCCCGGCTGTGAAGCCACAGCTGGACGCCCACAATGACAATGCCTGGTGCCACAGAGAGGAGGGGGAGATAAGCGGGGCTTTGTTCCCCCGCATCGCTGGACCCTGGGACAGGTAAGTGTCCAATTATTAAAAGTCAGCAGCTGCAGTATTCGTAGCTGCTGACTTTTAATTTTTTTTTTTTATTGGAACTCCACTTTAACAAACCAAGGATTTTATGCATTGTACCTTTCTGTAAACGTTATTGCTTTCATTGAAATTAAAATTATTGAAAGAAAAAAAAAAAAAAAAAAGGGAGGTTCTTGCCCAAGGTCAGAGTCTTTGTTTTTTTTTCCACCAGGAACATAAAAAGATGAAACCTGCCTGGTATCTATGGGCAACAACAACTTTTGTTCCTGTAGTCTTTCCCACCAGGTGTCTGGTGTTCTTAGTGTCAGATACATTACATGGCCATTGTAAATCTGGGCTAGAAAGGACATTCATGTGTAAAAATAACTTCAAATGCGGTACATTCTAGGGGGGTTTTACAGGGAGATAATGCTGCCATGAGGTCACAGATATCATAAGATGGTCATGAGGGGATTCCCCTTTAACCAGAAGGAGTAGGAGGTTATGCAAACAGTGAAAGGAAACACATCTGCAGTATGAAATGTCGGGGACTGTCCCTCAATGAAAGCAGGAACAGGAAGGAAAAGCATTAGGAAAATATAAATGAAAATATAAAGAAACACATTAAACAAAACCTTGCAGAACATAAGAATTCCACAACATTTGATAACAGAGTTTTGTATATAACCAATAAACAATTTGTACTGGTTTATGAAGCTGCGGGTGGTGATAACTGGTGGCAATTTAAAGGACTATGGACAGCAAAGTTTTTCCACATTTGTAACAAGCAGTACAAGAGCTTTACACCATGTCATGGCAAGCCTCTGTAGCTACAGTATTTCTCAAAAAAGATCTTTAACCACTTGCCTACCGGACACTTTCACCCCCTTCCTGCCCCAGGCCAACTATCAGCTTTCAGCGTTCTCACATTTTGAATGACAATTGCGCGGTCATGTAACACTGTACCCAAATGAAATTTTTATCATTTTTTGCACACAAATAGAGCTTTCTTTTGGTGGTATTTGATCACCTCTGCGGTTTTTATTTTTTGCTAAACAAATAAAAAAAAGACCGAAACTTTTGAAAAAGATAAAAGTTTTGCTTTTGTTTCTGTTAAAAAATTTTGTAAAATAGTTAAGTTTTCTCTTTCACTGATGGGCACTGATAAGGCGGCACTGACAGGCACTGATAAGGTGGCACAGATGAGGTGGCACCAATGAGTGGGCACTGATGGGCACTGAAAGGCTGCAAAGATGGGTTCTTATGGGTGGCACTGATGGGCACTGATAGGCGACACTGCTGGGCACTGATACAAGGCATTGATGGGCATCCCTGGTGACACTGGCAGTGGTAGGCATTGTGAGTGGCCACTGATTGGCAGCTGCCTGGGCACAGATTAGTATTTCCCTGGGGGTCTAGGGGGCATACCTGGTGGTCCAGTGTGGATGACTTCCCTGGTGGTCCTGGGCGGGATCCGGGGGGGGGCTGCGCTGATAAACAATCAGCACAGACCCCCCCAGTGAGGAGAGCAGCCAATCGGCTCTCCTCTACTCGCGTCTATCAGACGCGAGTGAGGAAAGACGATCACCGGGTCTTCCTATTTACATCGTGATCAGCCGTGATTGGACACGGCTGATCACGTGGTAAAGAGTCTCCATCAGAGACTCTTCACCTAGATCGGTGTTGCGGGGTGTCAGACTGACACCCCGCAACAACGATCGCCACGATGCGCGCCCCCGGGGGAGCGCAGCGGCTTAATATCCTGCGGACGTCACATGACGCCCAGTCAGGATATTGAAACCACTTTGCCGCCGTCATTCTGCGATATGGCGGGCAGCAAGTGGTTAAGGACTGGAAAGGTTTTACCCCCTTCATGACCAGGCCATTTTTTGCGATACGGCACTGCGTTACTTTAACTGACAATTGCGCGGCCGTGTGACAATGTACCCAAAAAAAAATTATGACATTGACTGACATTGTACGAATGACACTGGCAGAGAAGGGGCGATCAAAGGGTTAAGCCAATGGCTACCACTGCTATCAATATGGCCTGTGAGGATAGAAAAAAAAAAAAGGAGAAAGATGCTGCTTTCATGCACAGGTTCAGGTTCAGGATTCTGCGACACAGAAGGCTTTTTACCCTAATCCATAGAATGCATTAAAAGCGGTTGTATACCCGCAGAAAAAAATAAAAATAAAATGTAAAAAAAAATAAAAAATAAAACCTGTAAGGCGAATGCATAGTGAGCTAGTATGCACCGCATACTTACCTCAGAACAAGGCGTTAATATCTAATCCCGGGACATTTTGCCCTCAACGTGTCTTCCAGGTTCGTGGCTCCCGCGCTGTGAGTGGCCGGATCCGCGGTGACATCACTCCCACACATGCACCTGGGAGTCTTCTTCCCGGCAAGGTCCAGCAGCGTCTACCGGACCTTCAGAGCGCATGCGCCGTTGATGTCAGTGGCTGCATGCAAAGTGAATATCTCCTGAACCGTACAAGTTTAGGAAATATTAATTTTACCTACAGGTAAGCCTTATTATAGGATTACCTTTAGGTAAAAATTTTTTAAAAATGGGTATACAGTGGAACCTCGGTTTGCAAGTAATGCAGTTATAACAAGCGTTTCGCAAACCAAGCACTGTATTTTTAAAAATCCTAACTCGGTTTGCGAGTGCTGTCTCGCAAAACGAGCAGGATTCAGGCCAAACGCGGTGTGCAGTACTTAGGTGGGGGGGCGCTGAACCCGAGCAGAGCCGAAAGTAGCCGATCTGCGCCGTTCGGGAATGCACGGAAAGGCCCGAGGACAGTTCGGCTGACCTCGGCAAACCTCGGAAAGGCTCGTGAACGGAGTCTTTTCGAGGTTTGCAGAGGTCAGCCGAAGTGTCCCTCAGGCCTTTTTGCCCGTTTCCGAGGCTCTCCGGCACCCCCCCCGCCTCTGGCCGCATGCGGTATGGCATCTCATTAAAGTCAATGCGGAACAAATTATTTTCGTTTCCATTGACTTCGATGGAAAAACTCGCTTTGATATGCGAGTACATTGGATTATGAGCATACTCCTGGAACGGACTATGCTCGTAATCCGAGGTTCCACTGTACAACCGCTTTAGGCCCCTTTCACACGGGCGGACAGAATTGTGCTATTAGCTGCGGACAAATGAAGTTATCTACCGCAGCTAAACGCACACAATGCTTTCCTATGGCCCCATTCACACACTGCGTTTAGCGACGGTTTTGTTAAATGCGGTTTTGTGCAGAAAAAATAAAATTTACTGCGTCCAGGAACGATTTAGCGCAGCTATCTGCACATAACTGCAAGATACTTGCGAACAACTCCTACTTAAGAACGGGAGGCGGCGTCAGCGGGCACATTGGAAAACGACGTCGGACACAGCTGAAAATATCGGAAAACGACGTCTCGGCCGTTCTGCGCATGCGCTTCCGACTTACGAACAAATCCGACTTAAGAACAAACAGGCAGTCCCTAACCCGATCGTAACTAGGGGACTGCCTGTACTGAAGTCAGGGGTGATATATATGCATATCTGCATATCTTATGTACATTGTTTCTGCTTGCAAAGACACCCATTTCCTAGATTTCAGCCATGGGGTTTGGGTTTTAATACATCTAGTGGCTCTTTTACTAAAATCACTGCCCAGTCATCAGTATCATGACACTACACCTGCCATGAACCTATACTCAGGAACCCCCCCCCCCCCTCATCAATCTACACACCTTTCCCATCTCAGCGCGGTTTTCAAAGGATTCATGCGCAGCCACACCCAATTCATTCACCCTCATCTTCCCAATCTGGATCATCCATAGATGTTGGCAGTGAAGCAAGCCGTTCTTCCCTGCATTCCCCTTACCCAGTTTATGAAAACTTGTAGTTCTCTATTTTGTTATTTATATGCCTGTTTTATTTTTATTTTTATGTTGTGGTATAATGTTACTAACTTGTAATCAGGTTTATCCAACTTCCTGCTGATTGTTTTTTCCTTTGATCGCTCCTAATTTCCATCCGTCTGGCAGATTGGATGAAAACAGACAGGCGGTCCGTTTTCATCCGAATCCCCATAGAGGAGAGCGGGACTCTGACAGGTCCGTCCCTGCACAGTGAGCGGAGACAGACCTGTCATCCGCCGCCTCAGCGGGGATCAACGGAGCGATCCTCCACCGAGCAAAGCAGAGTCCGTACACGCAATTTATGACACTTCTTCAATAGGGGCATCTCTCAGCAGGATGTTGGACACCCTTTCAAGTTTATGCATACAGAACAAAAAGCGGTTTCAAATATTTTCCATTTGGCTGGCAAAAGACCAGAGCACTTTTTGCGATTCGGCACTGCGCCGCTTTAACTGACAATTGCACGGTCGTGCGACGTGGCTCCCAAGCAAAAATTGACGTCCTTTTTTTCCCCACAAATAAGAGATTTCTTTTGGTGGTATTTGATCACCTCTGCGTTTTTTCTTTTTTTGCGCTACTAAGAAAAAAAAGAGCAACGATTTTGAAAAAAAAAAAAGCAATATTTTTTTATTTTTACTATAATAAAATATCCCCCAAAAATATATATAATAACATTTTTTTTTTCCTCAGTTTAGGCCGATATGTATTCTTCTACATATTTTTGGTAAAAAAAAAATAAAAAATTGCAATAAGCGTATATTGATTGGTTTGCGTAAAAGTTATAGCATCTAGAAAATAGGGGATAGTTTTATGGCATTTTAGTATAATTTTTTTTTTTTTAGTAGTAATCCACGATTTTTATCATGACTGTGGCATTATGGCGGACACATCGGACACTTTTGACACTATTTTGGGACCATTGTCATTTATACAGCGATCAGTGCTATAAAATGCACTGATTACTGTGTAAATGACACTGGCAGTGAAGAAGTTAAACACTAGGGGGCGATCAAGGGTTCAAGTGTGTCCTAGGGAGCGATTCTAACTGTGGGGGGGGCTGAGTTACAACTCACATGACAGCGATCACTGCTCCCAATGACAGGGAGCAGTGATCTCTGTCTTGTCACAAGGCAGAACGGGGAAATGCCCTGTTTACAAAGGCATCTCCCAGTTCTTCCGCTCCGTGACCCGCGGTCACAATCACGGTCACAGAGCGCCCGCCGCATTTTACGTGACTGTGGGTCCCGCAGACTCGAAGTCCGCCAGGTGCCCGCGATCGTGTCACGGAGCGGAAGAACGGGGAGATGCCTTTGTAAACAAGGCATTTCCCCGTTCTGCCTTGTGACAAGACAGAGATCACTGCTCCCTGTCATCGGGAGCAGTGAGTGCCGGCGGCGCGCACGCGCCCACAATGCCGCATCCTAAAGGGGACATACCTGTACGCCCATTTGCCCAGCCGTGCCATTATGTCGAAGTATATCGTCGTGCGCTGGTCGGCATGTGGTTAACCCGCCCTTAGGCCCCTTTCACCCTGGGGCGGTTTGCAGCCGTTATTGCGCTAGAAATAGCGCCTGCAAACCGCCCCTAAACAGCCTCCGCTGTTTGTTCAGTGTGAAAGCCCCGAGGGCTTTCACACTGAAGCGGTGCGCTGGCAGGAGAAGAAAAAATCTCCTGCAAGCCGCATCTTTGGAGCGGTGAAGGAGCGGTGTATTCACCGCTCCTAAACCGCTCCTGCCCATTGAAATCAAATGGGACAGCTGTACAAGTGATTTTAACCCTTTTTCGGCCGCCAGCAGGGGGTTAAAACCGCACCGCTAGCGGCCGAATACCGCGGTAAAACAGCGCTAAAAAATAGCACTGTTTTACCGCCGACGCCCCCTACCGCCCCAGTGTGAAAGCAGCCTTAGACACAGCCAAAACACATCATTTATCACACTGAACCTGCCGTGCAACAGACAGAAAACACAGCGTTCAATACAGGCAAAGCCTGTCCCGCACCAGCGAGGCACAATCTCACAAGTACATTCTCCCTCTGCCGTTTGCATAGTGTTGGAATAATGCCTCCGACGATGTGCACATGCGCTGTGTTGACGTCACACCAGCTAATCAACATATCTGTGTGACGTTTGTTACCGCGCATGTGCAGACCCATCGGAGGCATTTCTCGATAGAACACCGGCAATAGGCTACGATTTGGCATGTCAAATCGATCCGATGTGCACTGAGGCTAATACTTCCTGATGAACCAATTGGAAATTAAATAACTGGTCGATCCTGTAGGCACTGCTCTACCCAACATTCTTTGATTGAAAATGCAAAAGGAGCCGGTGTCTTGTCGAATTCAGTCCCCTATCATATAGTGTCCTCCCTGTACTGCGCAGGCGCAGTACAGGGAGGACAAGGAGACGCCGAAAGTCTCCGAAGTTCAACAGCTGATCGTCAGCTGTACACGGCGCCTGCGCATTTATTCTTACCCTATGTCCAGGATCATTCCCCACTATCCAAGTGGACATAGAGTTAGAATAAATATTTGCCGAGCGCAGCGAGGCCGTGCCCGAAGCGTGGCGAGCGAAGCGAGCCCGCGAGGGGCCCTCTTACACTGCCATCGCTAACAGGTGCCCGAGCGCCGTGTACAGCTGATGGTCAGCTGATCAACTTCGGGCATTTTCGGCATCTCCTGCTCCTCCGTACTGCGCAGGCGCTGCGCCTGCGCAGTACGAGGCGGACACTATTTGATAGGAGGACTCTATATGGCAGAACACCGGTCAGAAAATTGTCAGCTGAACAATGCCTGCCTCCAATCAGACACGGGCACTGTTTGGGTATTCTGACTGCCATCCAGTGTTGCCAACCGTCAGTATTTTTACTGGCAGCCAGTAAAAAACAGACAATTTTCTCCTGCCAGTAAATGCCAGTAAAAAGAAAAGGTTGCCAGTAAAAAATATGGCTGTGACGCTCGGCCCGGAGCCAGCCGAGACCATACGAGTGCCTGCTACAGTGTGTTTGGGCGGCTCTGGTGGAGGCGGTGCCTGAGCATGTCCTGTGATGTCATGGTGCAAGGGACCTAAGCAGAGTGGCCAGAGCCTTGTGTGTGGGTCTGCGGGATGGGAGCAAGGCAAGCCAGGAGCCTCAGTGCTGTTTGGACTGGAGGGCCCACCGGGCTTGGAGAGAAACTGTGACTCAAGAGGGGACATGTCGTGTCGGTAATCTGTACTGCTGTATACTGCTGTCAGTATCACTGTGAGAGTCAATTTCTTGTGTGTGCCGCACATTCTAATTTCTTGCCCTCCTAAGCTACTTACTGTACTTACGATATCGAAAATAAAATAAGAAACATAGGTGTGCGCAGCCTACTGTATTAGGGTGTGCACCCCAAAGCTGAAACACGTGCGCGCGCGTGTGTGTGTGTGTGTGTGTGTGTGTGTGTGTGTGTGTGTGTGTGTGTGTGTGTGTGTATGTATATATAATTATAATTATATAGCAGTAGGGCAATTGACAGTGTCGGTAGAGCAATGGACTATGTCAGTAGGGCAGAGATTGGTGTCAGTATTTTTATTATTATTACTTTTTTACATTTGTATTTTTTTAATTATTAATAATTGTTTTTTTTTTTACAATTTTTTAGGAGCCCCATTGGGGGGACAGACCCCTGATATCTCACTTTTGAGACAGAGAAAGGGACTGAGGACAGAGATTCCCCAGCAGCAGGGGAAATCAACACAGCACAGGGTGATTAGGGTGTGCCCAGGCACACCTGGCACACCCTGTGCGCACGCCTATGATAAGAAATATGTTTTTTGCCATATTATCTACCTTAAATCACATTGCTAGTTACATATTGTACTTGTTTGTAGCCTAAATAGTGACATTTGTACTTAAAACTGTAATTTTGTAACTTTTGGAAATGCCAGTAAAAACTTGTCTGTGCCAGTAAATTTGGGATGTCGTGTCAGTAAATTTCAGTCTGTTAGGTTGGCAACACTGCTGCCATCCCATGCAGCGCCCTTCGTTTTACTGCAGCAAGCCTTTCATCTTTTATCCTAGATACTTACAAAAGGACATTTGCGCATTCACAGTCAAAAAATTTACCAAAGACAAATGGGAATCTGTAGGGAAGGTAATGTGTAAAGCGGTTCACAAACATCAGGTGGTAGGCGGCCATGCATGCAGGATCCTGCTGCTAAACCAACATTCTCAGGAAAGGAACATGGAATAAGATAAAAGGGACCAGCACGAGATGTTTTATCAGAAAACAGTAAAGATTGCCTGAGTAAATCTACCCCAGCAAATCCATCCTACCCCCCATACTGGGGGCAACTAGAAAGGCATACTGGCATATAAATATGATATAGAATAGGTGAACGTTCTCGGATGTCTCTAGACAGGGCACTAGACAGGGCTCTAGACAGGGCACTTGGTTCCCTAATAATGACAGATGACATCTGCACATCATTTTATCACACCGAGACAAGCTGCTCTACTCCTGCCACTCAACTGAAGGATTTGTTACTCATTAAGGGCCAGTTCACACCACATGCAGTTCAGTGCATTTTTTTTTCTGCATCAAAAACGCATGGATAATAGTTTATATGGTTTTCAACGTCATAGTTCACACCAGTGCTTGCAGCCCCAGAAAAAAAAAAAAAAAAAAAAAAAAAAAAAAGTTGAACGTCCTGCATTTTACCTGCACTGGAACGCTGTAAAACGCATCAAAAACGCACTGGAAAGCACCTAAAACGCACCAAAAGCACACTGGAATACACATGTTCTTATTTAAGGTGTAGAAAAAAAAAAAAAAAGGAAGGGGGGGGGGGAAATGCACGGACTGCATAAAAAATGCACTAAAAACGCACATACAAAAAAAGCATATGGAACGCATCCAGACTGCGTTTCTATGGTGTGAACTGGCACTAAAGTAGTATTAAACCCAAAACCAAAAATGTAATATATTGCATTTGCAACTTACCAATCATTAGATGTGGTGGCTGCATTACTTTTCTTTCCTTTGGCTTCTTTCCCCCTTTTGTCACTTGGTGATCTGGCCAGTAACACACCTCCCATACCAGGGACATGCAGTCAGGGGAGGCACAGCTTTACCTGCCATGAACATAAAAAAAAAAAAAAAAAAAAAAAAAAATCGAGGCCCCAAATTTGGGGGTAGGTAGTCTAATGCCCCGTACACACGGTTGGACTTTGTTCGGACATTCCGACAACAAAATCCTAGGATTTTTTCCGACGGATGTTGGCTCAAACTTGTCTTGCATACACACGGTCACACAAAGTTGTCGGAAAATCCGATCATTCTGAACGCGGTGACGTAAAACATGTACGTCGGGACTATAAACGGGGCAGTGGCCAAAAGCTTTCATCTCTTTATTTATTCTGAGCATGCGTGGCACTTTGTCCGTCGGATTTGTGTACACACGATCGGAATTTCCGACAACGGATTTTGTTGTCGGAAAACTTTATAGCCTGCTCTCCAACTTTGTGTGTCGGAAAATCCAATAAAAAATGTGTGATGGAGCCCACACACGGTCGGAATTTCCGACAACACGCTCCGATCGGACATTTTCCGTCGGAAAATCCGACCGTTTGTACGGGGCATAAGTCCTACCCCACCACTGGTTAAAAATGTGGGGCTCCTACGCTATGGTTCCGGAGATACGGAGCTTCTCGCGCAGTCTGTCAGAAGCTACATACGGAGCGGCCAGTTTAAATACAAGCGGACACACTCTCTGCAGCAGACTGAGAGGATGAGCTCACAGTGCCTCTCACTACTTGCCAGAGGCACTGAGCTCAATGGACAGCTTGGAGTCTTGGACCAATGGTAAAGTACCATTAGCCCCAAAAAAATGCAGCAGTGGAGGCACGCCTCTCACTGCAGTGTCATGTGTCTCAAAAGACAAATGCTCCCTTCCAGCCCTCTTAAATAGAAGGAATAAACATGGGTTTTTAATTAAAGATTTACCCACAATCCCATGCTTTTCTCACATATTTCAGAGGGAGAAACTAATTCTGTTGAAAAGGTACTGTTATATTCACGCTAAATCATATATTATTATGCTATGTTATAAGATAATTTATTATTTATCTATTCACTGTGAAATTACTGGTTGGAAGTTATCTTCAAACTTCTGTAATTTGTCCATTAAGTCACCTATTTCAGTACAGTTTTTGAAAATATAGGAAATTACCTTAAAAATAATATATAATAATTATTTGTACATTACCTACTTATGGTAATTAACCCCTTGCCAATCCTGATACTTCTCTCCTACATGTAAAAAATCATCTTTTTTTTTGCTAGAAAATTACTCAGAACCCCCAAACCTTATATTGTTTTAGCAGACACCCTAGGGAATAAAGTGGTGGTCGTTGCAACTTTACATGGTATTTGCGCAGCAATTTTTCAAACGCATTTTTTTTTTTTTTAAATTTTTTTCATGAATTTAAAAAAAAAAAAAAAAAACAAAAAACAAAAAACACACACACTAAAGATAACCCAATATTTTTGTATAATGTGAAAGATGATGTTACGCCGAGTAAATAGATACCTAACATGTCATGCTTTAAAATTGCGCACACTTGTGGAATGGCGCCAAACTTCAGTACTTAAAAATCTCCATAGACGCTTTAAAATTTTTTTACAATTTTCACCACACATTCCTGTCCCATACTAGTGAGACACAACTCTGGAGGAATGAGCACAGGAAGCACCGTTGTAAGCCTGATTTGGGGGGGGGGGGGTGTTGTGTGTAGCGAGGATTGTGTAAAATGTATTAGCAGATTTAGATACACTAACAAAGTGAAGCCAAACTCCAACTCCCACTTTACCCCAAAAGGAAATATCTGTTTTCTGTAACCGATTATAAAGGTTTTGCGTGAATAAATAAAAGCTGATCATTTTAAGCACCCCTATCAGTGTCGAGTGGTTTTGTCTCATCCATGTAAACTGATTCATTCTGCTGGAGAGCTTGAGTTTATGCACATCAACAGACTTGCTAGCCAGATCAATAAAAAAAGAAGGAAAGCCTAAAAAAGAAAACCAAGGCAGCCATCACACCTAAGGCTACATGTACACTGGCCACCCCCAAACGCAACTCTTCTGGCAACAGAAAAACGCTAAAGCGCGTTTGCGTTTTTTTTGCTAAAACGTTCCTCTGCTGAATGCGATTCTTCTGCGTTCAGGAGAGGGATGGTTAACTGCTCCTAAATTCTGACAAAAACCTGTGTGTACATGGACACATAGGCTTTTATTGGTGGAGTTCAGGGGCTTTGTCAAAAAAAAAAAAAAAAAAAAAACACACCAAAAAGCTCCTAAATGTTAACAGCAGTCTACATGAGGCGTAAGTATTGGTAAGCTGCACTATAATAAAAGGTTTGCTTTTGGGTTTAATACGACTTTAAATCACTCCTTTCTAGCCGAGTGACGCAAATCATTTACAAAACATTTCAGAAAACAATTGCTTCCAATGTCTGACACCCTCAAGGGTTACCCATAAAGAGCCCGATCCAGAGCAACCCGCCTGACACTTGCCAAGAGAAACATTTCTACAGTAGCGGTTTATCACAAAGCAAAGTACACTTCATTTTCAGTGGATAGTATGGAATTCATGGAAATTTCCAGGCCTTGGCAGTTATCCGTTTTGCTTCAGTGAAAAAAGAAAGCGGTTGGAGACCGTATTTTGTGTATCCAAGAATGTGATTCTATCTGGTGTAATAAAGGGGGAAAATTCAGCCAGCTGGAGATTTTACAGTAGAGCTGCGCGATTAATCGTTAAAGAATCAGATCGCGATACTTGCGATCTTAACAAAGCATTTTCCCGATTCTAAGGAAAGTTCTCTGCTCACAGGTGACAGCTGTCTAAAAACAAAAAACAAAAAAACAAAACAAAAAACAAAAAACAAAAAACAAAACAAAAAACAAAACAAAAAACAAAACAAAAAACAAAACAAAAAAACAACAGGCAGCCTGCCAAGTTTCACAACATCGGGAGATAAGGAGAAACATTGTAACACTTCAAAAAGGGGTGAACTTCAGTCTGTAAATGAGGGAAGTTTAACCACTTAAAGCGGAGCTCCACCCAAAAATGGAACTTCCGCTTTAAGTGAAGGTGACCCCCTGACATGCCACATTTGGCATGTCTTTTTTTTGTTATTTTGGGGGCGCCGGAAGAAAGTTCACCTCTCTCCCCTCCCTCTCGGCAATCATCTGGGACACATCGCAGGTCCCAGATGATTGCGCGGCCAGTCACAGCGAGCCGCACGCGCAGTGCGTGCCCGGCTGTGAAGCCACACAGTGAGCTTTCACACTGGGGCGGTGGGCTTGCAAGAGGTTAGAAAAGGTCCTGCAAGCAGTGTCTTAGGGGCGGTTTAGAAGTGGTGTATACACTGCTCCTCCACCGCCCCTGCCCATTCGCATGCATGGGCAGCGCTTTCAACCCCCCCTTCTAGGAGGTTAAAAGTGCCCCGCTCCCGCCCGAATACTGGCGGAAAAGCGCCGCTATAACAGCAGTAAAGCGCCACTTTACCACTACTGCCCCCCACCGCCCCAGTGTGAAAGGGCTCTAAACCTTTTTCTGTCATTTGTTGTTTACAAGTTAAAATAATTTTTTTTTTTTTTTTTTGCTAGAAAGTTACTTACAACCCCAAACATTATATATATTTTCTTTTAGCAGAGACCCTGGAGAATAAAATGGCGGTTGTTGCAATATTTTATATGTCACGCTAATTTTGCACAGCGGCCTTTTACATTTTTTTGGGAAAAAATACACTTCAATGAATTAATAAAAAAAAAAAAAAACTAAACAGTAAAGTTAGCCCATTTTTTTGTATAATGTGAAAGATGATGTTACACCGTGAGAATCGTGATCTTTTTTCCAAAGCAAATAAAATTGTGATTCTCATTTTGGCCAGAATCGTGCAGCTGTATTTTGCAGCGAATGCAAGTACCGGAATTCTCCTTCTAATCAGCCTCGTCATTCCTGGCATATCAGCACCGGGACTGGAAGAAGGAGGGTCGGCACAGGCTGAAAACAGTGAACAATGGGATGAACTCATCGGTCTGCTGCTGGTCTCAATCAAAATCAAAGATTTGGGGGAGACAGAGGTGACCAGACTGCATTGCTTAACCATGGTAGATGAAGGTCATGTCACCACCCTCTGCTGTCCGTTCAAGCTGTTCAAATTCTCACTTCAGTAGTCAAACTTTGTACAAAAGTTTAGCTGTTTGCCAGGAATCCACCTTTAAAATGGCCAAAATACTTCACAACATCCCATAATTTAAGTGAGATCTATATTCTGTTAACTCTAATGACTTGCGGGTGGTAATGATTTTCTGTAGGGGTTGACCAAAGAAAGCAGCTCATTGGGGGCTTCTTGCATAGAATGCAGTGATGTCATTTTTCACTTTATCTGGAACATATATACATTTTGCAATATGGGGAACTCCTTGAACTATGTCTTGTTCTTAGAAAATTTGGCTACGTGAGATTGCTAAATAAATCCCAGGTTGTAAAATCTCTAAAGAGGAACTGAAATTATATATATAAAAAAAAAAAAAAAAAAACAGGCCGACATTCTCTGCAGAGATTCTGTAAAATTTAAATTTTTTACTTTTACACTGTACTTTTACTTTATCACTGTTTTTGCTGTCACAAGGAATGTAAACATCCCTTGTGACAGTAATAGGCAGTGACAGGTCCTCTTTATGGAGGGATGGGGGGTCTATAAGACACCAAATCCCTCCTCTGCACTTGAAAGTATTCAAAACGTCAAGATCGGAGTTTTTCAATATGTTCCTTTTTTTTTTTTTTTTTTTTTTTTTAAACTGACGCCTTTAAGATGCCAGTGACCCGGGAAGTGATCTCATAACATCGCTTCCTGGTTACCAGATCCAGGACCTGAATGAAGCATCAGCTTTATTCAGGGCTTCGGCTAGCCGGAGGAAGTGCTGGCTGGTTGCTTGGGACGGGAAAGCCCGGGCGAGCGGCGGAAGGGGGACGGGGAACACAGTGATTGGTACCATGTGTGTGAGATTTGGGGTGCACACCCTAATACAATAGGCTGTGCTCAACCTATGTCCCTGAGCTAATGTACAGACAGCTTAGAATGTAAAGAAATTTCCAAACCGGGCTTGCTCCAAGCTGCACCCCATGATTTTCAGTTCTGAGCCCTGCATTGTTATTCATTGCAAGTGTTAAGTGGAGAGGGAGGCTTGAACCTATATTATCGGTTTAAGTGCAACTGTGATTTCGTATAAAAGGTCCTATAAAAAAGGTACAGGAAGGGGGGAGGGTGGGGTTCCACCGATAATAGTATCAGTGCCGATACCGAGTATTTGCACAAGTATCGGTACTCGTGCAAATGCACAGATACCTGAAACCGATACTTTCAGGTTTGGTTCTTTGAGCTGTCAGTGGGTCTCCCCTGTGTTATTTCTTCTTTTCTTTATTTTTTATTTTTATTTATTTCAGGTACTTATATAGCGCCATCAATTTACGCAGCGCTTTACATTGTACACATTGTACATTCACATCAGTCCCTACCCTCAAGGAGCTTACAATCTAATCTGTGTTAAAGAAATCCCGTAATTGGAGCTGCCAAAAAATAAAAATAAACACTAAAATAAAAATAAAATGTTTCTTTTTGTATCTTTCTGTTTCTTCATCTGCAGATCAAAGGGATGAACAAATGTTCCTCTATTTAACCCCTAATAATCCTTAATTTACTCCCTATTCTCCTGCATTTAATTATTATTTTCCTGCTTTTTTTTCTTTTGTTCACGTCTATTATATAAACGAGAAACAATTAAAACTTTTTTTTTGTTTGCTTTGTTAGTGAATATTTTTTTACTCACATATATTAACCTCCCTGGCGGTTTTCCAGAGTGTGGCTCGGGGTTAAATTTCAGTCCCATTAGCGGTAACCCCCGAGCCACACTCGGGATTACATCGCAGGATCCTGGTGCCTCCCTACTTACCTTGTCCCCGGGATCCTGCGATGTCCCCCGCTGTGTCCGTGGGCTCCGTCCTCCTCCGAAGCCTCTCCGTGCCAGGCTCCGTTCCCTGCGAGCGTCTCGACGCATGGGGGCGGAGCCTGGCGGCAAATTCAAAAAAAGTGTAAAATCATAACACATACAGTACTGTAATCTTACAGATTACAGTACTGTATGAAATTATTTCACATCCCCCTTGTCCCCAGTGCTTTGGCCCATGCCCTGCATGCAGTTTTATATTGCATATACTGTTCTTTCTGCCTGGAAACTGGAGATTGTCCATAGCAACCAAAAAGTGTCCCTTTACGTCAAAAATGGTTTTAGACCAGCTAGAAAACAGCGATAGTAAATTAGAACACTTGCAGAATTGAGCGATAGTGAATCGTGTGGAAATTAATTTTATTACTATTTATTTATTTATTTTTTATTTTTATTTTTTTTAATTATTATATTATAATTTATGTTTTTGTGTTTCAAACTTTATCATACCCGGGATATCTACTAGACTCTTGTTTGGACAGATTTAAGTGTGTTATTGTTAAGAATTACAGACCTACAATATAAAACACCAAATTTCCATGCAAAATAATTGTACCGCTTTCAGCACCTAAAATCCGAAATAATCATACCGCCTGGGAGGTTAAACATATATTTACACATTTCACATTGAAAAAAGTGCTGAATTAAAAAAAAAAAAAAAAACATACATTTAATTTCATTTGTAAATAACTTTTCAATGCTTTGTACCATTCCTGACAGCTGAAGTTTTAAAACAAAACAGTTGCGGTAGGTATCGGTAATTGCCATCAGGCGAGTACTAAAAGAGTACATTGGTACTCGTAAAAAAAAAAAAAAAAAAAAAAATGGTATCCCTAGGGGAGGGCACAACAAATGGGTAGTGATTTTGATGGCGTCTCATTCTGCTTTTTTATTGCATTATTCTTTGTTAGATACAAGACAGTTCCTCATCGTATATATAAAGATTAATCGCCACCCAAATACTTCCTATTCAGCTACCCGTTAACAGAACTGAATCTGGATAAATTATAAAGAAGCTCAACATAGCAGTAGTTATTATTTGTGTAAGACCGGGTCCACACTATTGTCCGCATCCAATTGGCAATAGCAGGAGATTGTGAGCGGCTCTCTATGGAACCGGTTCACATATCGCCGATGCGGCTCCGGTGCAAATTTGCACAGGGGGTCCTGTACGTCCTTTGGTCCGAATTCAAAATTCGGCTTAAATCGGACCTAAAACGGTAAACGGTGACGCACCGGACCCCTTCAGGAAGCCGCATCGGCATGCAGTGTGAACCCTAAAAGGGTAACAGGTGTGAAACTGCCTGTTTTTTTAAAGCATGGATTTCATAAAAGTTATTTTGCCATCATGGGATGTCACCATGCCCGTGCATATCACAGAAGCTGCAAAATATGTTGCTTTAAAGTGGACCTTCAGTCGTTTTTTTTCATCTTTCCATCTATTAAATCTTCTGCCCTTGTTGTTGTTTTAAACTTTGGATAGTAAAACATATGTTTTTTTTCTGCCAGTAAATCCCTTATACAGCCCACTTCCTGTTTCTTGTCTGGTCATTAGCCTAGGCTTATGAGAACATGCACAACTCTCACTCTCGTTAAAGTTTGCCAGGAAGGGAGGGGGGGGGATGAGTCAGAGGGCCAATGAGAGATGCAGAGCTGGAGGTGTGCCTCTGTGTAAATCCAGGTAGTGAACAGGCAGCAGCTTCAGCTGCCCACATTTAAAATGGCTGCAGCCAGACTCAGTGGAGGGAGATTTCTGCTGCATATTTGGCAAGCACAGAATCACAGTATATACAAAAGAATATGTAAAGTGGTTGGAGGGAAGCTTCAGAATGGCAAAGATGTTTTTAATACAAATTATGCGAGCAGACCGCGGTTCCTCTTTAAATTGTATGTCCAGCTAAAAACCTAATTCTTAGTTTTGGATAGAATTGGGGAGGGTTAGAAGCGGTCTTGTTTCTACTACTCTCCGGGGCTCCATTTGGGGAATGTATCCTAACTTCCTGTCCTGCTGACAACATTTTACTGGACAGGAAGTGGGGGCAAAGTGACATTGTCGCCTTACAGACTCTAATCGCTCCCCCACTGCTGGGTGAGCTTCAGTGTTGGCATTTACCAACACTGAAGGTAGATGATGTCACCGGCTCCTCAACGCAACGGTGTTATGGCCTGGCAACTGACCACTCTGGGCTGAGCACTGTCACATGTGGGGGGGGGGGGTCCCTTTCACATGAGGTGAATTCGGTTTCTATCAGAAGGGAATCAGCTCACTGATCCCCTGCTGACTGGAGCAGAGCGGGCAAAGGACACATTTATGTCCACCCAGTTTCTGCAGAGCGGACACGGACAGAGCCCGTTCTGCTGTATGGGCAGATGGGAGTAAAGGGACACCTCTGTCCATTTACACACGTCTACCTCCGATCCGATGCACCTAAATAGAAGTAGATGGAGTCCCTGTCTTTTTTTTTTTTAGCAAACTCAATCGGACACAGTGATAGGTGTTGTAGACGGAAACAAGTCAGTGTACACCCTCCTTTCCACAGGGATGAATGGACCTTCCAATCAGGGTTCTGACAAAGTGAGCATGGATAGAGGTGTACTGAAAGGGCATCGGTAGACACTGTTACTTTGTGTCTCCAAGTCTTTGACCAGGAAGATGCGGGTTTATAAGGACTTCATACAAGGTAAAAGAAGAAAAGTAAGCAGTTCCTACCGCCTAATGTCCTAGATTTCAGCGCTGTCACACTTTGAATGACAATTGCACGGTCAGGCTAAACTGTACTCAAATTACATTTTTATGATTTTTTTCACACAAATAGAGCTTTCTTTTGGTGGTATTTGATCACCTCTGGGGTTTTTATTTTTTGCTAAACAAACCAAAAAAAAGACAGAAATTTTTGAAAAAAAAAAAAAAAGTTTCATAGTTTGTTATAAAATTTTGCAAACGAGTAATTTTTCTCCTACATTGATATTCGCTGATGAGGCTGCACTGATGGACACTGATATGGCGACACTGATGGGTAGCATTTTATAGGTGACACTGTGGGCACTGATAGGTGACAATGTGGGCACTGGCAGGTGGCTCTCCACGCAGAGGCTCTCCACGATCGGGACTGATGTCCCTCTCACAGCCGCCGCTACCAGCGCGAGGAGAAAAAAAAAAAAAAAAAGCCCATTACCGACTCTGTTTACTAATCACGTGGTAAGGGGTTGGCATCGACCCTTTACTCCGATATGTGATCGGCCAAGTCTTATATAGACTCGCTGATCACAGGGGGCGCCGCGCACGTCCTGCAGGGGGCGCGCAGGCCGCTCGAGAGGACGTTTATGGACACCCTCCCAGAAAATCAGGTTCTCGCTCTAGTCGTCTTTCGGCTATATCGCGGACGGGAGATGTTTAAATACGGTCCATACACAGATTGTTATTATTATTATACAGGATTTATATAGTACCAAGTTTTCACAGCACTTTACAACATGAGGGCAGAGAGTACAGTTAAACTATAAATAAATAGAGGAGTGATCAGAGGGCCCTTATCGTTAGAGCTTATAAACCCAAAAGCACAACATACAGCTGTGTTCAGACACATAAAAAAAAAAATAAATACACATTATGAATCCAAACGCAGCATATTTTGTGCCCCCGAACATGAGCCATTATCGTGAGATTCCTAAGCACTATGACACATCCAGATCATGTGCAGGGCTAAACAAAAATTGACACTAAGGCTGGCCATACATTATACAATTTTCCTATTCAATTTCCTTTCGATTTACCTTTAACTATGTAGTACAAGGGCCTGCCTTACTGCATACAAATTAACATTTTTCAGGTTTGATCTTATGTTATATGGTAAATCTAAAGGAAAGTTGTACAAGAAAATTGTATAACGTATGGCCAGCCTTAGTATAACTATAGGCAAAACTTTTTTCCCCCCCATTTTGAATAGAGTAAGGGAGGGCTATAACCCGTCAAGATTTTTTTTTTTTTTTTTTGCCATCTGTGTCCATTTGCGAGGATTTCCCTTCACTTCCTGTCCCATAGCCAAACAGAAAGCGAAAGGAAATCCCTGCAGATAAGGCAAATCCCTTGGGGATTCCCCCAGGTCACCAGAACCAGTGTCCCCATTGGAAGATTTCCCCTCCAGTTGTGGCCCATTTATAAGGGGCACGGCTCCCCTAATCCATGTGCCTGGCCCCTAATCTACATGCAGGGCACCGGGCGCATGGATCCCAATGGGGTTTTTTTTTTTTTTTTATATAAGCACACGATTAGAGCCTGAGGCTCCAATTGGCTTGCGACAATCTCCGCCTTCCCGTCCGCCATCTATCTCCCGGTGAGGGGTGGCGTTAGTTTGCCGGTGTTGTGTAGAGAAGTGCCCACTATCTAGAAGTGCCCATATGGAACAGCACAACAGCTGATTTTACGCTCAGCTGTTGCGACGGTGAGACGGCGCCTGCGCACAATAGCCGACAGAAGATTTTTTTTTCCTGTCAGATGGTGTCCCGCGCTCCCGTGGCGAGTTCATGTCGCGAGGGGCGGATTTCTACATGTTGTGGGCGGATTTATATAAACGATGGGCAGCGCCGCAAAACAAAAACTTTTTATGCTATTTTTTACGGACGCTTGCGAGGCGTGTTTAGCCAACTGATGGGCGGGTTTGCAGGGCGTATTTAGCATAAAAAGGTTTTGTTTTGCAGCACTGGCCATCTTTAAAAAAAAAAAAAAAAATGCCGCCCCCCCCCCCATCATTTATAAATCCGCCCACAACATGTAGAAATCCGCCCCTCGCCGACATGAGCTCGCCACGGAAGCGCGGGGCACCATCTGACAGAAAAAAAAATAAATCAATCGGTCGGCTATTGTGCGCAGGCGCCGTCTCAACAGCTGATACTAAAATCAGCTGTTCCGTACGGCACATGCGTGGCGGCACATGCGCTGTTCGTCCCGGGCACTTCGACAGAACACCGCCCCACCCCAAATATTTAGCACCAGCCGCCACTGTTCCCCTATTACTTTTCTGGGGGAGACAACCCAAAATTTGGTATTTTCTTTCACTTTTAATGGTAAGCAGGACAAATAGAAAAGGGGGAATCTCCCCAATGGGGCACGGACAGTAATGAAAAGCGATAGGTGTTCTAATCCATCTCCACTCTCTCCGAAACTAAGAAAAAAAAAAAAAAAATCTTGCCTTTGGTTATACTTTGTTGCCCAAAGCAAGACAAATTGCAGCTCTGCTCAGAAAATTAGAGAAAGCGAGCTGTGTGAAAATCAGATTAGGTAATCCAGAGTTACATTTTACATGTAGCAGTATCTGTCTGAAGTTGGAATGTAAAACATCTGCTATACAGTATATGACCGGCACAGGAAACAGAGAAAGCTATTCAAAGCACTAAAAGAATATTTTGCAGGGTAAGCAATCTCTGAGGTTTGCTTTGATGTGTATTGAGGGTAAAAATAAAAAAAGGCATTGAAGTGGCTTTTTTTAGTCTTTAAAGCGGGATTCCGGCCTTAAAAAAAAAAAATAAATAAAAGTCAGCAGCTACAAACACTGTAGCTGCTGACTTTAAATAAGTAATTACCTGTCCTGGGTGCCCACAATTTTGGCCGCTCGAGGCCGACCCGTCCCTCGGCTCTCAGGTCCCGGCACCGCCATCCTAGGTAAGGGAAACAGGCAGTGGAGCCGTGCGGCTTCACTGACAGTTTCCTACTGCGCATGCGCGAGCGGCGCGGCGCTCTGTGGATGGCCCCGTGGTGCTCTGGGAACACACACAGTTCCCAGAAGACAACGGGGCCGCTCACCGAGGAGCAGAACACGCCGCGGAATAGGAAGAGGCAGATTAGGAAGGCTGCCTAGCAACAAGGGTTTAGGTAAGTTTAAAAAAAAAAATTTTTTTATAAATGTTTTTTTTTTTTTTTTTTTTTTAGGATTTTTGGTGATTTTTTTTTTTTTTTTTTCAGGGTGGCCCTCCACTTTAACTACTTCAGCCCCGGAAGATTTTAAGCCCTTCCTGGGGCTTCCAGAGCGCTTTTTGCAATTCGGCACTGCGTCGCTTTACCTGACAATTGCGCGGTCGTGCGACGTTACACCCGAACAAAATCGACGTCCTTTTTTCCCCACAAAAAGAGCTTTCTTGTGGTGGTTTTTGATCACCTCTGCGGTTTTTATTTTTTGCGCTTAACACAAAAAAAGCAATATTTTTTTGCTATAATAAATATCCCCCAAAAATATATAAAAACACGATTTTTTTCCTCAGTTTAGGCCGATACGTATTCTTCTACATATTTTTGGTAAAAACAATCGCAATAAGCGTATATTGATTGGTTTGCGCAAAAATTATAGCGTCTACAAAATAGGGGATAGTTTTATGGCATTTTTATTATTTTTTTTTTATTAGTAATAGCGGCGATCTGCAATTTTTATCGTGACTGTGAAATTATGGCAGACACATCGGACACTTTGGACACTATTTTGGGACCATTGTCATTTATACAGCGATCAGTGCTATAAAAATGGACTGATTACTGTGTAAAGAAAAGAACAAAACCCCCTAGTGGTGGACTTTAGAGGCACAAGAACTTTTTAGGAAATGTTATTCGAATTTGAAATATTTATTCAATATGATATGTACAAAACATGTATAAAAAACAAAGTGTATAAGAACAAGTTCACAATGCTGTCATCATAACAGAATACAAATAGTGAGCTAGTAGTTCTTGCACCCGACACGTTTCGGAGTACGTGTGTCTCTCCTTCAGGGGTATAATTAAGCAAGAATACCTTATGTTATATATTGGGATGGCAGCCTTTTCAAACTGTGCAGATTAAAAACATATGAGTGCAAAAAGATGCTCCCAATTCCTTAAACCAGAAATCAGACAAAGGTGGCGTGCCTCCAAAGGAGGGGGCCTAGCCCAAATTGCTGACCCAGCTCCCCCACACAACGCACACCCTGGGAGGGTCAGGCCAGAGGACCCGCTGAGGCCAGATGAAGAAAAAGACCCTGTTAGACTTATGACCGTTCGCTCCAGCAGTGAACTCAAAGTTCCTCATCTGGCCTCAGTGGGTCCTCTGGCCTGACCCTCCCGGGGTGTGCCTTGTGTGGGGGGAGCTGGGTCAGCACTTTGGGCTAGGCACCCCGTTTGGAGGCACGCCACCTTTGTTGGATTTCTGGCTCAAGAAACTGGGGGGGGGGGGGTAAAATCTTCCGGGGCTGAAGTGGTTAAGCAATCCCATTCAAAATCATGTTAACTAGGAGTCGGTACACACTGGGCCATCATTTAAAGTGCCTCTGATTAACCCCAAATAAAAGTTGAGCTGTTCTAGTAGGTCTTTCCTGACATTCTCCTCCAATGATCAGGCTTGTCCTGCCACACCCCCCCTGCACAGCCATTTCCTGGGATGTTCAGTGTGCTGCTGTTTTTTTCCTCCCCTAGCTCTCTGAGCTGAGAACAGTGTGGTTTGCGATCACTTGCCTTACATTTCTATTTTAAACTACAAGGGTTGTCTTTCAAAGTGAGGGTTTACATATGCTGACATTTTTTACCCACAGATGGGTTTTAACTGAAACATGTGTCAGTTAACAACAACAACAGTTACAACGTATTGTGAAACTCGAACAGGTATAATTACTAGTCATCCATCCATTCAGTAACTTATCGAAACCACGTGTACTAATAAATCAAAGATTAAATCTGGGAGTAGTCCGCACTGACTGTGGAACGGTGAGAGGGGGGTGTGAGCAGGGAATAATGTCATAGGCATTGTTAAGGACATAATCACACAAGGCTACAGGAGCTGCACAGGACGGGAGATTTACTAAAACTGGAGAGTGCAAAATCTGGGGCAACTCTGCATGGTAGCCAATCAGCTTCTTCAGTTAGGCTTATGACAATAAAACCTGGAAGCTGCTCCAGATTTTGCACTCTCCAGTTTTAGTAAATCACCCCAAGTGTGACAACTCTTAAGGATTTCACTGCTGTACAATGAATGGTGTCACTCCGTCAGAAGAAGCACCACCAATGACCTGATCACCAGATAGTTAAAAGTAGAACTAAAGACAAAAACTTTTTTTTGTTTGTTTTGGAGATGGATTAGAACACCTGTCAGTTTTTATTGCTGTCTGTACCCCCAGTTCGGGGGATTCATCCTCTCTGTTCGCCCTCTTTATCATTATCACTGAAAGTGAAAGAAAATCCCACATTTTGAGTTGTCCCCAGAAAAGTTAAAAAAAGAGGAGAAATCTTCCAATGGGGACCCGGGGAGCCCCAGGGGTTTCCTTTAATTTGTACGGATTTCCTCTCACTTCCTGTTTTGACCATGGGACAGGAAGTCTATGTATATCTCTCCAACGGGATACAGATGGTGAAAAAAAGAAAATCTGACAGGGGACTCGTAGCTTTCAAAGTGTGGGGATCACATTCGTAGTCTGCTGATATTTCCTCCAGGCCCATAACTGAAAGCCCACACCTCGGTGTCAGCCTGAGCTGGAGGAATAGTCTGCGGAGGGCCGGAGCATCGCACCCGTGATCCACTCATCCTTAGAGATGAGCTCCGGCGTCTCCGAACTCTTCTCCAGCCAAACTCACACTTGTTTTTTTACACCGATTTGTTTACGTGAGCCGAGGAGGAGTACAGGGGGAAAAAAATCTCTGGTGGCTCTGCAAGTTCCAGTGCAAAAAATATTTACACTTTATTTTCTAATCAGTATAGAAGTGAATTTATAGGTGGAATCTGCCTAGAAGTAAATACATGTATACCGTCACAGAAGAGGGAAAACAAACATTTCATTTTTCCCCATGAGCATCGATTCCGCTGTAAATGTCTCATCGATCGATCGATCATCGGTCACTATCAGAAGATTCCGACATCTACAAACTGAAATGACTAAAACAAGCCGCAAATCACCCGAGAAATCCTCACATGAAACAATCCTCCTCCTCATTCATCTGTTCTTCCTCACCCCACATCATCTGTCCCTCCTCATTCATCTGTTCTACCTCACCCCACATCATCTGTCCCTCCTCATTCATCTGTTCTACCTCACCCCACATCATCTGTCCCTCCTCATTCATCTGTTCTACCTCACCCCACATCATCTGTCCCTCCTCATCCATGTGTTCTTCCTCACCCCACATCATCTGTCCCTCCTCATTCATCTGTTCTACCTCACCCCACATCATCTGTCCCTCCTCATTATTATCATCACCACCATATGTCCCTCATCATGATCATCACTCCTCAATCATCTGTCTCTTCATCATCACCATATGTCCCTCATCACTCCTCGGTCATCTGTCCCTCCTCATCATCATCATCATCTGTCCCTCTTCACTCCTCAGTTATCTGTCCCTTCATCAGCTGTCTCTCTTCATCATCATCACCATATGACCTTCATCACTCCTCAATCATCTGTACCTCCTCACCCTCTTATCTGTCCCTCATAATCATCATCAGTCCCTCCTCACCCCCCCTCATCATCATCTGTCCCTCCTCACCCCCCCTCATCATCATCTGTCCCTCCTCACCCCCCCTCATCATCATCTGTCCCTCCTCACCCCCCCTCATCATCATCTGTCCCTCCTCACCCCCCCTCATCATCATCTGTCCCTCCTCACCCCCCCCATCATCATCTGTCCCTCCTCACCCCCCTCATCATCATCTGTCCCTCCTCACCCCCCCTCATCATCTGTCCCTCCTCACCCCCCCTCATCATCATCTGTCCCTCCTCACCCCCCCTCATCATCATCTGTCCCTCCTCACCCCCCCCCCATCATCATCTGTCCCTCCTCACCCCCCCCCCCCATCATCATCTGTCCCTCCTCACCCCCCCCCCATCATCATCTGTCCCTCCTCACCCCCCCTCATCATCATCATCATCTGTCCCTCCTCACCCCCCCTCATCATCATCTGTCCCTCCTCACCCCCCCTCATCATCATCATCTGTCCCTCCTCACCCCCCCCATCATCATCTGTCCCTCCTCACCCCCCCCCATCATCATCTGTCCCTCCTCACCCCCCCTCATCATCATCTGTCCCTCCTCACCCCCCCTCATCATCATCTGTCCCTCCTCACCCCCCCCATCATCATCTGTCCCTCCTCACCCCCCCTCATCATCATCATCATCATCATCATCATCATCTGTCCCTCCTCACCCCCCCTCATCATCATCATCATCTGTCCCTCCTCACCCCCCCCCATCATCATCTGTCCCTCCTCACCCCCCCTCATCATCATCTGTCCCTCCTCACCCCCCCTCATCATCATCTGTCCCTCCTCACCCCCCCTCATCATCATCTGTCCCTCCTCACCCCCCCTCATCATCATCTGTCCCTCCTCACCCCCCCTCATCATCATCTGTCCCTCCTCACCCCCCCTCATCATCATCTGTCCCTCCTCACCCCCCCTCATCATCATCTGTCCCTCCTCACCCCCCCTCATCATCATCTGTCCCTCCTCACCCCCCCTCATCATCATCATCTGTCCCTCCTCACCCCCCCTCATCATCATCATCTGTCCCTCCTCACCCCCCCTCATCATCATCATCTGTCCCTCCTCACCCCCCCTCATCATCATCATCTGTCCCTCCTCACCCCCCCTCATCATCATCATCATCTGTCCCTCCTCACCCCCCCTCATCATCATCATCATCTGTCCCTCCTCACCCCCCCTCATCATCATCATCTGTCCCTCCTCACCCCCCCTCATCATCATCATCTGTCCCTCCTCACCCCCCCTCATCATCATCTGTCCCTCCTCACCCCCCCTCATCATCATCTGTCCCTCCTCACCCCCCCTCATCATCATCTGTCCCTCCTCACCCCCCCTCATCATCATCATCTGTCCCTCCTCACCCCCCCTCATCATCATCTGTCCCTCCTCACCCCCCCTCATCATCATCTGTCCCTCCTCACCCTCATCATCATCATCATCCCCTCCTCACCCCCCCTCATCATCATCATCCCCTCCTCACCCCCCCTCATCATCATCAGTCCCTCCTCACCATCACCATCTGCCCCTCTTTACTCCTCAATTATCTGTCCCTTTATCAGCTTTCTCTCTGCTTCATCATCACCATATGACCTTCATCACTCCTCAGTCATCTGTCCCTCCTCACCCTCTTATTTGTCCCTCATCATCTGTCCCCTCACATATATGTCTCCCCTCCCCCTCCTCTGTCAGCTGTCATCACTCACCGAACTTCTTCCAGTCAGAGTCCTCCAGAGAGTCCATCACCTCATAGAAGTTACACATGACGGCGGCGGGGACTTGGTAGAGGAAGACGTCCTCTATGGACATGGTGTCCGGTGTACAGGGCCCGGCTCCTCTCATACACACCACCTAATGAATAACTCCATCACATGGAATCACTTCCCTTTACACAGAGCCATGTCTATCCCGCCTGTGTGAGGAGGCAGAGAACGTCCGCCCCCGGCGGCCATCTTGTGTGTGGCACCTCCGGGCACTGCATCATAGAACAAGGAAGAGAGACTTTACACAGGTCGGACCTCCAATCCCTCACAGGAAACTAAGGGCTTAGAAATAGAAACATGTGCTATTATCACCCTTAATAAAAAGGAACTTCACTTTGTCAACCCCCCCCCCCCATAAATATATTTACCCCTCATCCCTGTCTCCTTTACTCTAAGGTACCCCCTCCTCTACTCTGCGGACCCCCTCCTCTACTCTGCGGGACCCCCTCCTCTACTCTGCGGACCCCCTCCTCTACTCTGTGGGACCTCCTCCTCTATACTGCGAGACCCCCTCCTCTACTCTGCGAGACCTCCTCCTCTACTCTGCGAGACCCCCTCTTCTACTCTGCGGGACCTCCTCCTCTACACTGCGGGACCTCCTCCTCTACTCTGCGGGACCTCCTCCTCTACTCTGCGGACCCCCTCCTCTACTCTGCGGGACCTCCTCCTCTACTCTGCGGGACCTCCTCCTCTACTCTGCGGGACCCCCTCCTTTACTCTAAGGTACCCCCTCCTCTACTCTGCGAGACCCCCTCCTCTACTCTGCGAGACCTCCTCCTCTACTCTGCGGGACCTCCTCCTCTACTCTGCGAGACCCCCTCCTCTACTCTAAGGTACCCCCTCCTCTACTCTGCGGGACCTCCTCCTCTACTCTGCGGGACCTCCTCCTCTACTCTGCGAGACCCCCTCCTCTACTCTGTGGGACCTCCTCCCCTACTCTGCGGGACCCCCTCCTCTACTCTGCGAGACCCCCTCCTCTACTCTGCGGGACCTCCTCCTCTACTCTGCGGACCCCCTCCTCTACTCTGCGGACCCCCTCCTCTACTCTGCGGACCCCCTCCTCTACTCTGCGGGACCTCCTCCTCTACTCTGCGGACCCCCTCCTCTACTCTGCGGGACCTCCTCCTCTACTCTGCGAGACCCCCTCCTCTACTCTGCGGTATCCCCGCCTGTACTCTGCTATACATAGTTACATAGTAGGTGAGGTTGAAAAAAGACACAAGTCCATCAAGTCCAACCTATGTGTGTGATTATGTGTCAGTATTACATTACATATCCCTGTATGTTGCGGTCATTCAGGTGATTATCTAATAGTTTCTTGAAGCTATCAATGCTCCCCGCTGAGACCACCGCCTGTGGAAGGGAATTCCACATCCTTGCCGCTCTTACAGTAAAGAACCCTCTACGTAGTTTAAGGTTAAACCTCTTTTCTTCTAATTTTAATGAGTGGCCCGCGAGTCTTGTTTAACTCTCTTCTGCGAAAAAGTTTTATTTCTATTGTGGGGTCACCAGTACAGTATTTGTATACTAAAATCATATCCCCTCTCAAGCGTCTCTTCTCCAGAGAGAATAAGTTCAGTGCTTGCAACCTTTCCTCATAACTAAGATCCTCCAGACCCTTTATTAGCTTTGTTGCCCTTCTTTGTACTCGCTCCATTTCCAGTACATCCTTCCTGAGGACTGGTGCCCAGAACTGGACAGCATACTCCAGGTGCGGCCGGACCAGAGTCTTGTAGAGCGGGAGAATTATCGTTTTATCTCTGGAGTTGATCCCCCTTTTAATACATGCCAATATTCTGTTTGCTTTATTAGCAGCAGCTTGGCATTGCATGCCATTGCTGAGCCTATCATCTGCCAGGACCCCCAGGTCCTTTTCCATCCTAGATTCCCCCAGAGGTTCTCCCCCCAGTGTATAGATTGCATTCATATTTTTGCCACCCAAATGCATTATTTTACATTTTTCTACATTGAACCTCATTTGCCATGTAGTTGCCCACCCCATTAATTTGTTCAGATCTTTTTGCAAGGTTTCCACATCCTGCAGAGAAGTTATTGCCCTGCTTAGCTTAGTATCGTCTGCAAATACAGAGATTGAACTGTTTATCCCATCCTCCAGATCGTTTATGAACAAATTAATTATAGGATTGGTCCCAGCACAGAACCCTGGGGAACCCCACTACCCACCCCTGACCATTCTGAGTACTCCCCATTTATCACCACCCTCTGAACACGCCCTTGTAGCCAGTTTTCAATCCAGGTACTCACCCTATGGTCCATGCCAACTGACCTTATTTTGTACAGTAAATGTTTATGGGGAACTGTGTCAAATGCTTTTGTAAAATCCAGATACACCATGTCTACGGGCCTTCCTTTATCTAGATGGCAACTCACCTCCTCATAGAAGGTTAATAGATTGGTTTGGCAAGAACGATTCTTCATGAATCCATGCTGGGTACTGCTAATGATATCATTCTTATTACTAAAATCTTGTATATAGTCCCTTATCATCCCCTCCAAGAGTTTACATACTATTGATGTTAGGCTAACTGGTCTGTAATTCCCAGGGATGTATTTTGGGCCATTTTTAAATATTGGTGCTACATTGGCTTTTCTCCAATCAGCTGGTACCATTCCAGTCAGTAGACTGTCTGTAAAAATTAGGAACAACGGTCTGGCAATCACTTGACTGAGTTCCCCAAGTACCCTCGGATGCAAGACATCTGGTCCCGGTGATTTATTAATGTTAAGTTTCTCAAGTCTAATTTTAATTCTGTCCTCTGTTAACCATGGAGGTGCTTCCTGTGTTGTGTCATGAGGATAAACACTGCAGTTTTGGTTACTGAAGCCCCCCGATTCACTCGTGAAGACTGAGGAGAAGAATAAATTCAATACCTTCGCCATCTCCCCATCCTTTGTAACCAGATGTCCTTCCTCATTCTTTATGGGGCCAATATGGTCTGTCCTCCCTTTTTTACTGTTTACATACTTAAAGAATTTCTTGGGATTTTTTTTGCTCTCCTTCGCTATGTGTCTTTCATGCTCGATCTTAGCCGCCCTAATTGCACCCTTACATTTCTTGTTGCTTTCTTTATAAAGTCTGAATGCTGAGTATGATCCCTCAACCTTGTATTTTTTGAAGGCCTTCTCCTTTGCTTTTATATGCATTTTTACATTGGAGTTAAGCCATCCAGGACTTTTGTTTGCTCTTTTAAATTTATTACCCAATGGGATACATTGGCTAATGCCCTTCTTTAATATGCTCTTAAAGCAAACCCATCTGTCCTCCGTATTCTTTGTTCCTAATATTTTATCCCAATTTATGCCTTTTAGCAAGGTTTGTAGTTTAGGGAAGTTGGCTCTTTTGAAATTCAGTGTCTTTGTGTTCCCTTCATGTTTCTTATTTGTGTGATTTATACTGAAACTAATTGAACTGTGATCGCTGTTACCTAAATTGCCCCGTATTTCCACATCTGTGATCAGGTCTGTATTGTTGGTAATCAGTAGATCCAGTAATGTTTTATTTCTAGTTGGTACGTCTAACATCTGACCAATAAAATTGTCCTGCAAGACATTAAGGAACTGGCGAGCCTTAAAAGAATGCGCCCAGTCTATGGATAATTAAAATCCCCCATTATGATAACACTTCCCATCCTTGCTGCTAATCCAAATTGTGATAGGAGATCTGTCTCCACTTCCTCCCTCAGGTTAGGGGGCCTATAGCATACTCCCAGTATTATTTTCCCCTTAGCTTCATCCCTTTGGAGCTCTACCCATAAGGATTCCACCTCCTCCCTAGCTCCCTCAGCGATGTCATCTCTCACATTTACTTGTACATTATTCTTTATATATAGGCATACCCCTCCCTCTTTTTTACCCTCTCTTTCCTTGCTGTATAGGGTATACCCTTGAATGTTTGCCAGCCAATCATGAGAGCTGTTGAACCAGGTCTCTGAAATTCCCACAAAATCCAAATCCTCCTCGTACAACAGTATCTCTAGTTCAACCATCTTGTCCGCCAGGCTCCTGAACATGCCATATAGTTTAGACCGGTCGCATAGTGTCCTCGTATTGGGTGTTTCGAGATTGCAACTAGGACTTGCTCCTATACTTATACTTATACTTTTTCTGCTTTGGTTAACCTACCACTAATGCCCCCAATACTACCCTCTGGAATATCTTCCGCGCTGACTTTCTCTACCTCTGGACCCTCCCCCCCATCGCCTAGTTTAAAAACCCCTCTACCTTTTTGCCATCTTCATTCCCAGCAGATCTGCACCCTCCTCATTTAGGTGCAGTCCGTCCCTTCTAAAGTACCAGTTATTGACTGAGAAGTCGGCCCAGTCCTCCAGGAACCCAAACCCCTCCTTACTACATCAGCTCTTCAGCCACTTGTTTACTTCCCTAATCTCCTTCTGCCTTTCTGGTGTGGCTTGATGTACCAGTAGTATTCCTGAGAATACTACCTTGGAGGTCCTTTTCCTCAATTAAGCTCCTAAGTCCCTAAAATCGTTCTTTAGGACACTCCATCTGCCTCTGACTTTGTCATTGGTGCCAACGTGCACCATGACAGCCGGGTCTTCCCCAGCCCCTCCCAGTAATCTGTCCACAAGATCCGTGATGTGCCGAACCCGAGCGCCCGGTAGACAACATACTGTTCGGCGCTTCAGGTCTTGGTTACAGATTTCCCTCTCTGTCCTTCTAAGAATTAAGTCCCCTACCACACCAGAATCTGTCTTTCCTTTCCCTTCGCTGCCCCCCCACTCTCACTGGAGGAGTTCTTCCCCCGGCAGCTAGGAGAGTCCCTCAGCTCCAGCAGTGCTGGTCCCTGACCGGTTTCACCAATGTCACTCAATGGAGCATACTTATTGGGATGCTCCAGTCCTGCATTGGCCTCCCTGGCACTTCCCCCTCTACCCTTCCTGACTGTCACCCATCTACTCTTTGCTAGTACCTGTACCTCTTTGTCTCCACCCGCCTCTGTGCTGGCCTCTGCCGGCACCTGCCATGTACGTTCCTGGCTCTCCTTTAGTATGGAGGGACTTCTCAGTGCTGACAGTTGCTTCCCCAGATTCAGAACCTGGGCTTCCAGGGAAACAATGTGCTTACATTTTGCACAACAGTATTCGCCCTCGATCGGATGATCAAGGAACGCAAACATGCAGCAAGATGTACAAAGAGTCGCCTCTCCACACCCGCTGGGCATCGTACCTATTAAATTTGGTGAGGATTGGGGATTTTACCCTGTTTAAATTACCTAACAGCTAGCTTCCTGGCACTAATACTCAAGACAATACACAGGTACTCAAGACAATACACAGGTACACAACAAAATACACAGGTACTCACAGACCTACATGCACTCGCAATACACAAGTATACAGTACACAATACACAAGTACTAACGATCCACACACACACTACTCAGACAACACTCAGGTACTTACACTACACAGGTACTATGACCCCTGTATACCCCCTCCTCTACTCCGCAGGACCCCCTCCTCTACTCTGCGAGACCCCCTCCTCTACTGTGCTATACCCCCGCCGGTACTCTGCAGGACCCCCTCCTCTGCTCTGCGAGACCCCCTCCTCTACTCTGCGGTACCCCCTCCTCTACTCTGCGGTACCCCCGCCTTTACTCTAAGGGACCCCCTCCTCTACTCTGTGGGACCCCCTCCTCTACTCTAAGGTACCCCCTCCTCTACTATGCGGGACCCCCTCCTCTACTCTAAGGGACACCCTCCTCTACTCTAAGGGACCCCCTCCACTACTCTGTGGGGCCCCCTCCTCTACTCTATGGGACCCCCTCCTCTACTCTATGGGACCCCCTCCTCTACTCTAAGGTACCCCCTCCTCTACTCTAAGGTACCCCCTCCTCTACTCTGCGGGACCCCCTCCTCTACTCTGTGGGACCCCCACCTGTATGCTGCAGGACCCCCACCTGTACTCTGCAGCCCCCCTCCTCTACTCTGAGGTACCCTCTCCTCTACTCTGAGGTACCCTCTCCTCTACTCTGTGGGATCCCCGCCTCTACTCTGCGCGACCCCCTCCTCTACACTGCGGTACCCCCTCCTCTACTCTGTGGTACCCTTGCCTCTACTCTGCGGGACCCCCTCCTCTACTCTGCGGTACCCCCGCCTTTACTCTAAGGGACCCCCTCCTCTATTCTGTGGGACCGACTCCTCTACTCTAAGGTACCCCCTCCTCTACTATGCGGGACCCCCTCCTCTACTCTAAGGTACCCCCTCCTCTACTCTAAGGTACCCCCTCCTCTACTATGCGGGACACCCTCCTCTACTCTGTGGGACCCCCACCTGTACTCTGCAGGACCCCCTCCTCTACTCTGAGGTTCCAACATTTTGGACTTTTACCTTTTTCTCTTCTGGGAGAAAAACTCTCTGCTCCACTGAGCTGATTTGATACCCCAGAAATTGTACTTCTTGGGCTGGATTGAAATTTGACTTTTGCACATTTTTGATCCAACCCAAGGCTTCTAGATGACTGCGGGGTTTTCCGAGGTCCTCTAACAATTTCTCTCTGGAAGGGGCAAAGAAGAGAAGGTCGTCCAGGTACGGAATTACAGCAATCCCCTGCAGGCGGAGAGGTGCGAGAGCTTCTGCCATCATCTTTGTAAATATTCGCGGGGCAGAAGAAAGGCCAAAGGGGAGGGCCTTGAATTGCAGGTGCAGAACCTCGTTCCCCATATTTATAGCCATCCTTAGGAATTTCTGAGGCTGAGGGGCTATAGGAATATGCAGATAGGCATCTCGAAGGTCTATTGATGCCATAATGCACTCCTTTGTCAATAGGTTTCTGACCGGGAAGATGGAGTCCATATGAAATCTTTTGTATAGAACCGATGTGTTCAGCAGTTTCAAGTTAAGGATTAACCGAAAATTTCCGGATGGCTTTTTTATCAGGAATATATGGGAATAGAATCCCTGATAACGCTCCCCCTGTGGAACCTGAGTCACAACCCCCTGATTTATCAGATCCTTTAACAGGTTCTTTATCGCCTGGGCCTTTGTTGCATCTCTTGGTAGATTTGTTATAAAGTACCTTTCTGGGGGGCCGAAAATTCTATTCTGTACCCTTGGGCCAGCATGCACAGAATGTACTGGTTTTCCGTTATGCTTTCCCAATAAGGGAGAAAACCCTGAAGTCTTCCTCCCACCTATAACCGGCTGTCAGTGCGTCTTGCTGGTTGACGCAGGAGGATGGAAAAGGACATTTCCTTTGCCTTTTCCCCTCTGCCCTGACCAATTTTTCTTTTTCTCTTGAGGCTTGTTTTGTTCCTGAGCCCTAATGCCGTGTACACACGGTCGAACTTTTCATCTACAAAAGTCTGACGGACGCCGACGGACCAAAGCCGGCTGACAATCCGATCGTGTGTGGGCTTCCCCAGACTTTCAGCTGACTTTTCCAGCCGCAAATCTGACGGACTTTAGATTTGAAACAGGCTTCAAATGTTTACGTCGTAACTACGACGGACCCAGAAATTCGCTCGTATGTATGCTAGTCCGACAGACAAAAACCCACGCTAGGGCAGCTATTGGCTACTGGCTATCAACTTCCTTATTTTAGTCTGGTGTACGTCATCACGTACGAATCCGTTGGACTTTTGTGTGATCGTATGTAGGCAAGTCCGTTTGTTAGAAAGTCTGCCGCAAGTCCGCCAAAAGTCCGTCGAAAGTCTGTCGGACGGCTGTCGGACTTTTGTAGCCGAAAAGTCCGACCGTGTGTACGCGGCATTAGAGGATGAAAAAAACATTTGACTGGCTGTTTCTTCTTCTTGACAGGAAAATATTACTTTTTATCTGCAGTCTTGTCAAGAACTGAGTCCAAATCGGGCCCGAACAATAAATCCCCTAAAAAAGGGACCCCGCATAATTTGTTTTTAGATGCTGCATCCCCCAGCCAGGTTTTTAACCACAGAGCCCTTCTGACTGAATTAGTAAGGACTGCGGCTTTTGCTGTCATCCTGATAGATTCAGCTGATGCATCTGAAACATAGGCTACAGCTGCTGACAATGTTGAAAAGGAATCAAGGAGTTTTTGCTTAGGAGAATCAGCTATTATATGAGTCTTAAGCTGATTCACCCAATACTCCATATTCCTAGAGACGCAAGTAGTTGCAATTGCTGGCTTGAGGTTGCCCCTGATGGATTGCCAAGCCCTCTTCAGTTATTGATCCATCTTTTTATCCATGGGGTCTTTTAAAATCCCCATGTCCTTAAATGCTAGATCAGTTGATCTTGACACTTGAGAAAAGGCTGCATCAAGTTTTGGAACCTTATTCCAGAGAGCCACTGGATCTTCATCAAAAGGGAACCTTCTCTTATGAGCCCTTGAGAAGAAAGGTTTTCTTTCAGGATCAGTCCATTCTTTCTTGATTGTCTCAGAAATTACTGCATGGACTGGAAAGGTACGTGTTTTGGGCTCGCTGAGTCCTGCATACATCCTGTCATGCAAAGACAATTCTTTACTCTCTTCCTCTAGGCCCCACAAAGCATAAATTGCCCTCAAGAGGCCGTCTACTTGATCCAAAGACAACTTGTATTTGGAAGGCATATTCTCCAGCTCGTCCTCATCCTCATCTGATTCTTCATTAGAATGTGAGGAGGAAAGCCCTTCCTGGTTCAGAGGACCCACTTCTGCCTCCACTGCCAGGACTAACAGTGAGCCTTGAGAGGATTGCGAGGTAGTAGGCTGACTTGAGGATGGATTTGTAAGTGAGAATCTTAAGGATTGAATGGTAGCATCCAATTCCTTTTTGACAGATGTGATCAGATCCCTGCATGCGGAAGAAGCTTCTTCCTTCACCAAAGAGTCAGTGCATGCTTGACATAAATCCTTTTTCCAGCCTTCAGGTAACTTAGTTTTGCATGAAGGACATTTCTTTTTAATCCCTGGGTCAGAGCTCTTGGCCTGCCATGATAAGGGAAAAAAAGGAAAAAGACAAACCATCCTTTTGAGTCAGCCTGAAAACCATTCAAGATGCTCATCACAGGTGCACAGTGAGAGAAACACCAGACTCATGTGCCCAGACAGGCCCCCGCCACCAGGGAGGAAACACACTCAAACCCCACTAAGAACTAGGGAGAAGAGAGCTAGAGAGAGACCCCACAGTAAAATAGAACAGAACATCCAGTCTGCTCCTTACCTGGGCCTTGCTGGTGCCTGTCCCACTTGCTGCGGTTCCTGAGTCCATGCTGAGGCAGCATGGAGCTTGGCCTCTCAGGACAGCACCTTGAGAGCTCCTAACTCCCCCATGTGTTCCCTCCGAAGGAAACACGAAAACTGATGATAAGTGGGAAGAAGCCTCCTTTTAAAGATTGGTGGAGGTGTGTTTCCGACAAGTGGGTGGAGCCACTCTCTCAAGGTGCTGTCCTGAAAGACTCCTGGAAAACAGGGAAAAATTTAGTATACAGTTATAGCATCTACAAACTATGGGATATACAGTGGGGACGGAAAGTATTCAGACCCCCTTAAATTTTTCACTCTTTGTTGTATTGCAGCCATTTGCTAAAATCATTTAAGTTCATTTTTTTCCCTTATTAATGTACACACAGCACCCCATATTGACAGAAAAACACAGAATTGTTGAAATTTTTGCAGACTTATTAAAAAAGAAAAACTGAAATATCACATGGTCCTAAGTATTCAGACCCTTTGCTCTGTATTTAGTAGAAGCTCCCTTTCTAATACAGCCATGAGTCTTTTTGGGAAAAATGCAACAAGTTTTTCACACCTGGATTTGGGGATCCTTTGCCATTATTCCTTGCAGATCCTCTCCAGTTCTGTCAGGTTGGATGGTAAACGTTGGTGGACAGCCATTTTTAGGTCTCTCCAGAGATGCTCAATTGGGTTTAAGTCAGGGCTCTGGCTGGGCCATTCAAGAACAGTCACGGAGTTGTTGTGAAGCTACTCCTTCCTTATTTTAGCTGTGTGCTTAGGGTCATTGTCTTGTTGGAAGGTAAACCTTCGGCCCAGTCTGAGGTCCTGAGCACTCTGGAGAAGGTTTTCGTCCAGGATATCCCTGTACTTGGCCGCATTCATCTTTCCCTCGATTGCAACCAGTCGTCCTATTCCTGCAACTGAAAAACACCCCCACAGCATGATGCTGCCACCACCATGTTTCACTGTTGAGACTGTATTGGACAGGTGATGAGCAGTGCCTGGTTTTCTCCACACATACCACTTTAAATTAAGGCCAAAAAGTTCTATCTTGGTCTCATCAGACCAAAGAATCTTATTTCTCACCATCTTGGAGTCCTTCAGGTGTTTTTTAGCAAACTCCATGCGGGCTTTTATGTGTCTTGCACTGAGGAAAGGCTTCCGTCGGGCCACTCTGCCATAAAGCCCCGACTGGTGGAGGGCTGCAGTGATGGTTGACTTTCTACAACTTTCTCCCATCTCCCGACTGCATCTCTGGAGCTCAGCCACAGTGATCTTTGGGTTCTTCTTTACCTCTCTCACCAAGGCTCTTCTCCCCAATAGCTCAGTTTGGCCAGACGGCCAGCTCTAGGAAGGGTTCTGGTCGTCCCAAACGTCTTCCATTTAAGGATTATGGAGGCCACTGTGCTCTTAGGAACCTTAAGTGCAGCAGAATTTTTTTTGTAACCTTGGCCACATCTGTGCCGTGCCACAATTCTGTCTCTGAGCTCTTCAGGCAGTTCCTTTGACCTCATGATTCTCATTTGCTCTGACATGCACTGTGAGCTGTAAGGTCTTATATAGACAGGTGTGTGGCTTTCCTAATAAAGTACAATCAGTATAATCAAACACAGCTGGACTCAAATGAAGGTGTAGAACCATCTCAAGGATGATCAGAAGAAATGGACAGCACCTGAGTTAAATATATGAGTGTCACAGCAAAGGGTCTGAATACTTAGGACCATGTGATATTTCAGTATTTCTTTTTTAATAAATCTGCAAAAATGTCAACAATTCTGTGTTTTTCTGTCAATATGGGGTGCTGTGTGTACATTAATGATGAAAAAAATGAACTTAAATGATTGTAGCAAATGGCTGCAATATAACAAAGAGTGAAAAATTTAAGGGGGTCTGAATACTTTCCATCCCCACTGTATATCCCATAGTTTGTAGATGCTATAACTTTCACACAAACCAATCAATATACACTTATTGGGATTATTTTTTTTAACAAAGGCGTGCAGCAGAATACATTTTGGCCTAAATGTATGAAGAAATTTTATTTTTATATTTTCTTTGTATTGGGTACGTTTTATAGCAGAAAGTAAAAAATACTGTTAAAAAAATATTTTCTTTTTCTTCAAAATATTTGGTCTTTTTTCATTTATGCAATAAAAAATAAAAAACCCGAGTCCCGGACCAGACGGTCTGACTGTAGGATACTACAAAACGTACGCAGATACACTTACCCCATTTTTTCCATCTGCCTTCAACTCGTTCACGTCAGCCTTGGAACCCCCTAGAGACCTCTTGAGCGCCCACATTGCTGTAATCCCTAAGCCAAATAAGGACCCAAATATAGTCTCCAACTACAGACCCATCTCACTACTCAACGTAGACCTCAAATGGTACGCCAAAACATTAACAAACAGACTTCTCCCCCTCCTCCCCCAACTTATACACCTCGACCAAGTTGGATTTGTCCCGGGAAGAGAAGCGAGAGATAACACGCTCAAAGCCCTAAACGTCCACCATTGGCTGACCACCACCAAACACCAAGGATTCATGCTTTCCCTCGATGCGGAGAAGGCGTTCGACAGAGTGGCCTGGGACTACATGATGGAAGCTCTACGGGCTCTTGGCCTCCCAGCAAAACTGCTAAATCTTATAATGGCGCTATATGCTAACCCAACCGCAAGAGTCCGCGTTAATGGCCACCTGTCGGACGCCTTCTCCATATCGAACGGAACACGCCAAGGATGCCCCCTTTCCCCTATAATATTTATCCTTACACTTGAACCGCTTCTGAGAAGACTAAGGGAGAACCCAGATGTCAAAGGCATAGAGATTAAAAACCGCACGTATAAATTAGCAGCCTTTGCGGACGACATACTGCTTTTTCTTACTGACCCACTCACCACTATTCCAAACCTACTCAAAGATTTTGATACCTTTAAGACTCTAACGAACCTCCAAATTAATTTCACGAAATCTAACGCCTTAAATGTCACCTTACCACCCGCAACATACCAACACTGCCAAACAATATTCCCATTTACCTGGAACGACCGTGCAATCACCTACCTGGGCATACAACTCCCAAAATCCCTTACTGACCTATACTCCCTAAACCATCTACCATTGCTACAAAACATAATTAAAGATTTAACAAACTGGGCCTCCGGATTATTTTCCTGGTTTGGGAGAAACGCAATCATTAAAATGAACATTTTACCCAGAATACTGTACCTTCTGCAAACAATCCCAATCAAACTCCCACCTGCTTTCTTTTCAACGTATCGCACAGCCTGCATAAAATTTGTATGGGGTAAAATAACACCAAGACTTAACTACACCAGGCTCACGTATCCCAAACTTAAGGGAGGAATAGGGTTACCCGACATAAAAAAATACCAACAAGCATGTCACCTCACCAGGATCATAGATTGGAACATACACACTAAGTATAAAGACTGGATCCAACTGGAACAATCAATGTCACCCCTTCCATTAGACCAACTCCCCTGGACCACATTACAACACGTCCCCACAGAATGTAAATCTCACCCACTCATTAACCCAACGCTGATCGCCTTTCAGGAAGCATGCAACAAACAGGGTATCTCCTCCATCCTAGGTCCAATGACTCCATTAGCACACAATCCAGAGTTCACACCAGGAACATATCCATCCTTTCTAACTGAAGGATGGCCTCATCCAAACATTCGAGCAGAACACTTTTTTTCTGATGGTCGCCTGTTGACTCAAGAAGAATTGGCCACCAAAATGAATAAAGCCTCATTCCCCTTCTGGACATATGTACAAATTAGACATTTTTTAATAGACCCAAACCCCAACCAGAATGGGCAAGACACACCACTGCTTTCGAGTCCCTATGCTTGTCAGAGGAACCTCAAAAACACTTAATCTCTCTTACTTATAACATGTTATTCTCGAATCAGAACTCAAACTTACTATGGCACAACAAAAAATGGGAACAAGAACTGAATATCACCCTCACAGACAAAGAATGGGAAAATATATATACGCACATACACAAGGGAACCATTAATGTTCAAATACAAGAAAATGCATTCAAAATATTATCCAGGTGGTACAGAACCCCACTTACACTACACCACTTTAACACCGCTCTCCCCCAACACTGCTGGAGATGTCATACAGACATTGGATCCCTCATACATATATGGTGGACATGCCCCAAGATCCAACCGTTCTGGAAAGAGGTTCACAGAGTTATCAAACAAGTAACTACCTACACACTTGACTACACCCCAGAGCAATTCCTCCTTCACCACTCCACAATTCCAACACGTTCATAGCTTCGCTCTCTTGCTATGCACATGGTCAACGCAGCAAAGATGTGTGTTCCATGCAAATGGCGATCTCCCGACCCACCAACTGTAGCAGACTGGTACAAACGTATACAAAAGACTGCAGAGATGGAAGAACTCATACATCAAACGAAAGACACACCCACCAAATTCAATCACACATGGGCCTGCTGGTTACATTTTCTTACCACAGAAAAATACAAAATGAATATACCCTGAAAGAGAGAGGGGGGCTGTGGCAGAGAGAGAGGAAAACAGGAAACCCCCTAACCACATATACCCCTACTCCTACTGACTCTACCCAAACCCCTTGTCACTAACATATATGAATAAGTTAAGTACACAGAACTCTTTGAGATTTCATTTACCGAGGGTATGATTGCAAAATAATTATATCCCGGCTTTTGAACTCGGGTATTTCCCTTCACCATCCTGACACCTTCAGATGAAAATACATTTATTTATTTATTTATTTTTTAAATATACCAAATGTACAATGACCATCTATTTACCGAAGCTAGTCAACACTCACCCTATATCCTTAAATTCTGTAATAAGAGCTGTAATATGCATTACCAAATATTGTAAGCTGAAAAATTTCCTTTATTGTATGTCTTGCATAACGTGTACTGCTTTTTCACTTTCAATAAAAAGAATTTGAAAAAAATAAAAAATAAAAAAATAAAAAACCCAGTGGTAATCAAATACCACCAAGAGAAAACTTTTTGTTGGGTGGAAAAAAAGATATAAATGTAATTTGGGTACAGCGTTGCATGATCGCGCAATTACCAGTTAACCTCTTCAGCCCCAGAAGGTTTACCCCCCTTCATGACCAGGCCATTTTTTGTGCCACGGCACTGCGTTGCTTTAACTGACAATTGCACGGACGTGCGATGCTGAACACAAGTAAAATTTATGTCTCTTTTTCCCCAAAAATAGAGCTTGTTTTTGGTGGTGTTTGGTGGTGTTTGATCACCTCTACGGTTTTTATTTGTTGCACTATAAACAAAAAAGTAAGCGACAATTTTGGAAAAAAACAAAACATATTTTTTTAATTTCTGCTATAAAACACATCCAATAAAAAATGTAAAAAAATCTAATTTCTTCTTCAATTTAGGTCAATATGCATTGTGCTACAAATGTTTGGTAAAAAAAAAAAAAAAAACCCAATAAGTGTATATTGTTTGGTTTGCTCAAAAGTTATCGCGTCTACAAACTATGGGATATTTTTATGGAACTTTTATTTATTTATTTTTTTTACTAGTAATGGCAGCGATCAGCGACTTATAGCGGGACTGCGACATTGCGGCGGACAAATCGGACACTAAGTGACACTTTGACACTTTTTTGGGGACCAGTGACAGCAATACAGTGCTAAATAATATGCACTGTCACTGTACTAATGACACTGGCAGGGAAGGGGTTAACATCAGGGGTAATCTAACGGTTAAATGTGTTCCTGGGGAGTGCCTTCTAACTGTGGGGGAGGTGCTTGTACTGTAAGAAGACAGAGATCTGTGTTGCTGCTTAGCAGCAACACAAGATCTCTGTCTTCTCCTGTCACAGAACAGTGCTTTGCCTTGTTTACATAGGCAGACCGCTATTCTGTCTGCCTCAGGAACGATCGGCGGGTCCCGGCAGACATCGGGTCTGCCAGGACCCGCTGATTGGCTCCCGCTGTGTCCAAAGAAGCAAATATGAACCAATGAATGAAAATTGTACGAAAATTTTCATACGACAAAGGCTTTTTTTTGTTGTTTATTGTTTCTGATCATGTGCAGTCTTTTTTTTCTGATTATTCTTGTGTGAAAATTGTACGAAAACATGAAACACATTATTCGAAAATCGTTCGTTCTGTTCCCGTACGAGAATTTTCGTACGAAAATTTGGAATCGGCTGTCGAAAGTTGTGCACACACTATACGAAAATGGTACGAAAATTCTTCGGACAAAAATGTTCACCCAATTTTCTTATAGTGTAGGAGGCTTATGCCCTGTACACACGATCAGATAATCGTATGACTTATCGCATTTTGTTGCATGATACTAATATTGAATTCAATGGTGCATTTTGCTCTCTATGAAATGTCCGATTTTTTTTTGTACAGTTCTGGGAAACCTTCCTGTTTGCTTAGCTTCGTATCGGAAATGATGTCAAATAGGTGTGACCCCTGTGTCTGCCACGCCTTTTGGCTATTTCCGTTCGTATTAAGTGGTGTTTGTCTATCGATTTTTAGCGACGCATACTGTACTGATTAAATGATTGCCGTTCACTGGGCTATCGTCCGAGCAAGGTTTTCATGTTTGTCCCTTCGGATTTTGTTGGACGGACTGTCATGATCGGCTGTCGAAAAGCTGTGTACTAATGATCAGACTATTGCGCGATCAATCCGAAAGAAATTATTATCATCCGATTATCTGATCGTGTGCACGAAGCATTGTGCTAGCCATACACCAGTCGAAAAATCTTTCGAACTAGTTTTCGAAAAACTAACACATGGTCGTGAGAGCAAACGATTTCGCCATCGTGTAATGACCGAAATTTGATGGATGAATCAATTAACTGACAAATTAATACATTTTTCACATAAGCCCAGCTATGACTAAGCACCATGTTCGGTGTGAAACGCGTCAGCTGCTGTGCAGTTAGTCTGTACCCATTTATGATGCTTTGATATCCGTTTTTTAAATAATAAAGGTGAAACGTTTTGGAGTGCGGCTATCCAGCTATCTATTTTTCTGTTTGGTCGAGAAACACATTACCTTTCAAGTTATTGTTCGCTCGGTTGAAGTTTTCCAAATGTTTTTTCAGCTCAAAAATGTCACAACCGAGTTTTGATCTGTGCCCATTAAAGCGGAGTTCCACACAAAAATGGAACTTCCGCTTTTCAGAACCCTCCCCCCTCCGGTGTCACATTTGGCACCTTTCAGGGGGGAGGGGGGGTGCAGATACTGGTTTAAGACAGGTAGTTTTAGCGGCGATTTAACTCTGTTTTAGTGGCGCTATTCAGTCGCTAGTGGGGCACTTTTAACCCCCACTAGCAGCCGAAGAAAGGGTTAATAACGTGTTGCAGCGCTGCTGGAGGAAAAAGGAGGGGGGAAAAAGGGGGAGGGAAAGGAAAAGAAGGGGAGGGGGAGAAGGGAGGCAAGGAGGGGGGGAAGAGTGAAGAGCTAAGGGGAGGGAGGATAATGGCCGGGGGAGATGGAGGAGAGGAATAGAAGCAGCCTGCAAGGCCTTTTATGTGGGTAGGACCATTAGGGAGCTACGGCAAAGACTGGGGGATCACCTGTATGCATCCACTAATGGTAAGCTCACCACGGTGGGCCGCCATATTGGGATTCATCACAGATTTGACCCTGACTATGTCAAATTCACTGTACTGGAGGTTATCCCAGAGGACCCCAGAGGAGGTGACTGGGATCGCCAAATCCTCAAACGGGAATCATTCTGGATTGAGCGACTGAATGCTCTCACTCCCCCTGGCCTCAACGAGGCACATACGTATAAACAATTTCTTTAGCGAAACAGTGGTACGCTTGGGCCACCCAGCTTTGCCCTAGCTCTCTCTTGGTCTCCCACACAACCTTTGTTTGTTATTATTATACTGATCCTGTCATTAATCAATCATCCTTTTTCCCTATTCTCTTCCTCTCCCCCGCCCTTTCCTTTCCCCTCTTCCTCTCCCCCCTTCCTCCCCCCTCCCTCCCCCTCCTCTCCCCCCTGTTTTTTTTTCACCCCTTTCGTTGTTCCCTTCCCCCCCTCCCCCCCTTCTTTCCCCTCTCCCCCTCCCTTCTTTTCCTTCCCCTCCCCCATTCCCCCCCTTTCCCCCCCTCCCTCCCCCCTCTTTTCTTCTTCCCCCCCCCCCTTTTCCTCTCTCCTCCCCCTTTTCCCCTTCGCTCCTTCTTCCCCCCCCCCACTTTCCCTCACCAATTCTTTACTTCATTCACTAGTGGCAATCACTTTACTTGCAGTTGATACCCTATACCAACACTCATTACATATTCTATATTTTTTACACAATAGCGTACTTTGCCAAAAAAAAACCCTTGCTCGCCCCCGGGGGAACGCCCGTAGTGGGCGTTTCACAAGTCCCATTCAAGCCCTAACAGGGCAGTGGTTGGTGAGTGTATTTTTCAAAAATTAAGTAACTACTCCAATGTTATGCTATTTATACTACATTACTCTCCACTACTATGTATATGTAATTTTGATTGTTTGATTTGTAGAGAATTTACTTGGATGCCTCCTGAGGAAGCGGCTTGACCGCGAAACTGTCGAGGTTCACGTCCTCAAGTATTCAAAACCTGCCTCCATTTACCTATGCGGGCGTTTTAAATTGTTGTACCTCTGTATGTGGCCAGGCTGTGTAAAAGTCTTACACATGTGGTATCGCCATACGCGGGAAGAGTAGCAGAATGTATTTTGGGGTGTAATTTTTGCTATGTACATGCTATGTGTTAGAAATATCTTATAAATTGAGAGCAATAATTCTAGCCCTAGACCTCCTCTGTAACTCAAAACATGCAACCTGTAGAATTTTTTAAACTCTTAAACATTTTTTAAATGTTTAAGAGTAAAAGTTTGTCGCTATTCCACGAGCGAGGGCAATTTTGAAGCGTGACATGTTGGGTATCAATTTACTCGGCTTAACATTATCTTTCACAATATAAAAAAAATTGGGCTAACTTTACTGTTGTCTTATTTAATTCTAAAAAGTGTATTTTTTTTCCAAAAAAGTGCGCTTGTAAGACCGCTGCGCAAATACGGTGTGACAGAAAGTATTGCAACGACCGCCATTTTATTCTCTAGGGTGTTAGAAAAAAAATGTATAATGTTTGGGGGTTCTAAGTAATTTTCTAGCAAAAAAACCTGTTTTGAACTTGTAAACAACACATCTCTAAAAGAGGCTCGGTCCATAAGTGGTTAATGTGCACCATTTTCATACCATTTTTGTTCAAGAAAAATCAGAAAAGAAAGACTGCGCATGATCAGAAACAATAAACAAAAAAACCAAAAAAAAAAGCCTTTGACATTTTCATACGAATTTTCATTCATCGGTCCTGATTTGCTGTGAAACAACGAGGAAAATCGAACCATTGTTCACCCAATTTTCTTATAATGTGTACCCCACTGTTTATTTCAGCATTTCAGCAAAATGGCTAATTTCACAAGGTGTCCTGAAGGGGGTGCTATGCTACTTTGGCCATTTCTTTTTACAAAGTAACCATACAGATTTGGCTTCAGAAATAAATAATTCACAATTTTAAGATTAGATGTTTTATAACACACGCATTCCAAACGTGTTGGCTGTCGTGTCTCTGACTAAACACATTCTTCTGATGATGGAGCTTGGCAGGATGTAAATACTGTCTTATAGAAAACGCACTGTCAGACTGAGAATGAATCATACTACTGGGTCAAAAAACAGGAACTTTTTTTTTTTTAAAAGGAAACCTGTGCTGTGAAAATATGACGGCTATCATTATTATGCTGCGTACACACGATCGCACATTCCGACAACAAAATCCATGTTTTTTTCCCGACAGATGTTGGCTCTAACTTGTCTTGCATACACATGATCACACAAATCTTGACGGAAATTCCGAACGTGACGTACAACACGTACGACGGCACTATAAAAGGGGAATTCAATAGCCAGTGCTCCACCCTTTGGGCTCCTTCTGCTAATCTCGTGTTGTTACTTTGCGGGTAGGGGGGCCATTGATATGCCAGAAAATCTTTCATAAACATTCTAAAACTAAATTTTTTTAGTTAAACTGAAATAAGATTTCCTTTGATTTACTGCATGTGTTTCTTTTAGCTGTCTCCTAGGTTATCCAATGGGCTTTTCTTTTTGGCCATTTTCTTCAACAGTGCCCAGTAGCCTGACCAAATCCCAGGTCCCTCCCCTCGGCCTTCCAACCAAAAGGCCCAGGAAGGAGAGTAACGTGGAGGAGGCAGCGCTTGGACTGATTCGGAAAGCTAATGCTGCGTCGGAACCACCCCCACTCTTCAAGAGGCCTTTGCCTCCATGGCTGCATGCAAAATGCAAGAAATGGAGGAGGGCCAAAGCCTCAGCTGTGAGGAAATTATGTGTCTGACCCTAAATAAGGGGTTGAGGGGCCAACTCACAACCTAAACCCACCTTTGTGAGTTCGACCATCCTCCTCCTCCACCTCCTGTCACAACTCCAAAACCACAGCCTGGAAGCAAGCCTGGAAGGAAGAGTGGAAGGAAGACAAGAGTGGGATGGCCTGGGTTCAGTCTGGTCTGACAAAAGACGCAGGCTGTTGTATGACCACAGCCTGGGGATATATATGTCATCTGCTGCTGTTCCTGATATCTTGTAGTCCGGGACCGGATTGTGCTCACTAATATATCGACTCCTCAGGCTTCCAATTTTTGCTGTAAAATAGTTGATGTGTGCCCTGGGGTACAAAGGTTTCGCCGATTTCACCAGTTTCTCCAGCGTTGCCTTCCTCTTTATTTTATTATGAGTTTGTTTGTGAGTAGGCAGGTACATTTCCTAAATACAATGTCAAATTAACAAGGGACACCAACACCAACCAACCTCCATGAGATTAAAAAAATCCAAGATAATAAAGGTGTTGTGGTAACTTGACACACAAAACGAAAAACAATATTATGGAGAGCACTAGAAACATTTTTTTTTAAAAAGCAGGAGATCTTGATAAAAAAAAATCACTATAAACAAAAATTAAAAACATTGTTATTATTATTACGGAAAAAAAAATATTCAGGAGATCACGAGAAATAATAAAGAAGTCATTTTTTCAGAACTCTGTGTGAATATCGGCAGCAAAACAACTTCATTATTATAGCATTATAAAGAACAAGAGAATGCGCTGCATTAAAAAATTTAAAAATTGCAGCATGACAAATGTGCTATCTCCATTACGAACGCTAGTTTTACCAGACCGAGTGCTTCTGTTTCGTAATTGATTCAGAGTATGCGTGGAACTTTGTGCGTCAGAATTGTGTACACAGGATTGGAATTTACGAGAACGGATTTTGTTGTCGCAAAATTTGAGATCCAGATCTCAAATTTTGTTTGTCGGAAATTCCCATCAAACATTTCCTGATGGAAAACCATGTGTACGCGGCATTACAGTCTCCTAATAAAACCCTGGCTTTGATGCAGATCTAAAGGCTTCAGGGTCCAGTTAGATCCTCACAGGTGCATTTTTTTATATCGCTAAGCTGGCTATACACTATGTGAGTTTTTCCTGACAGTTCCTAATGAACTAGCTGAAATTTAATCAGTGGGTGGCCCTGACGGTACCCTTTTAACCAACAGCCTTCTATTTAAAAATCAATGGAGAAGAAAATTTTAGGCCAGGCTAGTCAGATGCAGCTGCTGTTCAGGTATTTTGACAGCCACCATAGGCAAGGGGCACAGCGGGAGATTTGTCTATCCGCATAGTATTTCCATGGATGGGGCTATCAATTTTTATTTTTATTTTTTTCAGCCGACAGGCTGGGCTGGCTTTAGGCAGGTATGTTGTTACGAGCCAACAAGCATTGACATGGGTTGTTGATAAGTGTTCCCAGTTCATTTTTAAATTTAGGATCTGGAGTGGATGTATATTTTGGATATGTATTTGACCTCAGAGGTATAATACATAACGCTTCACTTTCCATGTTAAAGTTGAATTTGGCTCCAGTCTTATACCTCAAAACTGTCCCGGAACCCGCGGGACCATCCCGCGATTTAAAGTAAGTCCCGAAGCGCCCACCGGAGTGTCTGTGAGAGCCCGCAGCGGACCCCGGGATATATATATATAGGAAAAGGCAGAGAAAGGCAGTACTCCAGGAGCTTACCTGTTCCTCGTGTGGCACAAGCAGCAGGAGGGAGAGTGACCACAAACAGCGCTGGTCCCAGCTGGGTAAGAGAGAGGAGACGTGCTGCTGAAACAAAGTCTGCCCACCAGACTGAAAGACAGGAGATGCTCCCGGCGGTCCTCCCTTCCCACCTCTCCGCTATCCTGGATCTCCCGAGCCCAGAGCTGGAACAACCACAATAGGTACAGCAACAGAAGCTGCTACCAAACAGCCACTGAGAGAAACTGCCTGGAACTCTGGAGGAGCTCAACCAACAGAGGGGTGAGTGGCTTGCTTTTCCTTTATATTAAGGTCTGACTGACTAGATCACTGTGATATAGGGAGATATCCCTGCTGAACATTGCTGGTACACTTTTTAAAGCTGGAACCTTGGTTCTATTGTTGGCCAGACTGTATACCCGGTGGTGTTCTGTAGAACTGTGTGTAATAGAAAACTGATGCAACACAGATGAATCAATACGGATGAAAAGTGGATGTAAAGACTAAACTGAGAGGCTGGGTGGTTAAAGAGAAGGAATGGTGAGACCCTCCCCGCTAACAGGAAAGATTTTCAGAATGTGACATCTTACAACTGAATGCAAGATTAACACACAGAGTGCCTGTAAATCGGGAAATACTAAGAGGAGGAAAGGAAGGCAGACTTGCGTGTTTATAATACACTAATGAACCTCTGAACTGACTCTGAGAACAATCTGCATTAACCAGTGGGGAAACCGGATTGCAGACAGGGTCACACACAAATCAAACTAGCCCCTCACCCCCAACACCACTGGGCCTCTTTATTCCCAGTAGTACTGTTGGGAAAAGGGGAATAACTTATATCTCTGAGAATTACTACACCGGACCTGTATTTAATTAAAGAAAACAGGATGAGGGGGAAACCCGTATGGGGGGCAAGTGTGAACCCCCCAAAGTGAGTGACAAAAAAACAACATTTGCCAACTAAAGGAGAAACGGCGGAGATGTTCGCCAAATTGGACTCGTCCATTAACGAAGAAACGGCCACTCTCCATGATGACCTAAACCACATTCTAAGAAGGGTAGAGGGAACAGAAGAGCAATTGGACTCCCAAGCAGCGGCAATAAATGAGTTAAAAGAGCACATGGCAGGATTACAGAAAGAACATGGATACACACTGTACCGGCTGGAAGACCAGGAAAATCGTAACCGAAGGAAAAACCTTAGAATAAGGGGAGTCCCAGATATACAAGCAAAACTGGATAAAATATTTGGGCACATGTTAGGCCTAACAGAAACTGAAAAAATAAAGCTTGAAAAGGTCCACCAGGTAAGAAAGCCAGCCGCACTGGCAGCAGTAAAACCAAGAGACATAATAGCAAGATTTCATTATTTTCAGGATAAAGAGCAGATCTGGGTGAATTTAAAAAATAAACAGCCGATCAAATATGAAGAGTCCACTCTGCAGATGTTTCCAGATCTAGCAGCCGAGACCCTGGCCAGAAGAAGAATACTTAAACCCTTACTGGAGCATTTGAAGCTAAATAATATAAAGTATTCCTGGGGCTTTCCAGCCTGCCTAACCGGGAGAAAAGAATGCCGGTCAGCAGCTCTCTGATATCCAGAAGACACAGCCATCTTCTGTAACAGGCTGGACATACCACTAGTCGAAATCCCAGGCTGGTGGGAAAGACAAAACAATACCCCGCCTATGGAGGAACAGAGATGGCAGCCGATTACAAAAAAGAAACTGGCCACACCGAAGAAGAAAAACTGAAAAACAAAGAACTGGGGGGCCAGGGAATGAACTGGGGGGGAGGGGGGAGAGTGTAAGATAAGAGATTGAGTAAAGTGTTTGGGGAGGGGGGGCGGGCAAGGGTCACCCCTATTTAGGGGGGTAGCAGGTCTGACAGGGGACAACAAGCAGAGTTCAACCTCTGGAGGGGAACCGAAGGGCCAGGAGGAGATGGAGGGCCTCGGATCCATGGGCCATGGGGAGGCCAATTACCCCTCAAGCAGAGATGGGGAGGAGGGGGGGAGGGTAGAAGGGAGCTGGGAAAAGAGAAGGGGGGGTCACAGGGGTACTACTCTGGAAAAGATCAAGATAGGGAGAAGGGGAGGGGCAGTCTCTGCTCACGGTGCTCCTGGAGATGGAAGGGAGAGATGCGATGGAGGAAGATGGGTAGAGATGTCCTGGAGCACGGCGCGCAGAGATGACTACCCTTAACTATATGACATACAATGTACATGGTTTAAATACTCATATAAAAAGAAACAATATAATAAGAGAGATCAAACTCTACATAGCAGATGTAGTTCTATTACAGGAGACACATATATCACAGGATTCTAACTTGAAAATAATATCAAGAGATTATCCAGTCTGGTACTATGGGGATTCCCCAACAAAAAGAGCTAAAGGAATAGCTATAGGATTTGCCAGAGGGGTAAGGTTCACCTTGGAAGAGAGAATTACAGACCCAGAAGGGCGATATCTTTTCTTGAAGGGTAGAATCAATGAGGTGGAGTACTCCCTCAAATATCTATCGCCAAATAATAATCCTATAAAATATACAATAAATGTGATAAAAAAAATTTATGGACTTTAAGAAAGGATATACTATCTTGGGTGGAGATTTTAATTTCTGTATGATACCAGGGTTCAACAGCACATCCAGTGTACAGAGGACTGGGAATGTACAGAGGAAGGTTTTAAAAAATACTTTACAACAGAATCAGTTGATAGACGTGTGGTGAACGCAAAATGCGAAACGTCGAGACTACACATTCCACTTCTCTGTACACGGGACGTACTCAAGAATAGATTTTTTTGGGTTGATCACAGATTGCTCGAGACAGTTATCAATACAAATAATAAAATCATTACATTTTCTGATCATGCCCCTGCAATGATGGGAATTAAGATCAAGGAGAATCTAAATAGACCACCTGTCTGGAGATTAAATGAAGAGTTACTACAGGATAAAGAGGTGGAAGAGAGGATCAGGCAGGAATTAGAGTGGTACTTTAAAATTAACGACACAAAAGAAATAACAGAAGTCACATTGTGGGAAGCCCATAAGGCCTATGACAGAGGTATACTGATGCAATTGGGAGCAGAAAGGAAAAAGGCTGGAATAAGGAGAAGGAATACTTTGATAAAAGACATCTCTGAGTTAGAACTGCAACATAAAGAACAGGAAATGCAGAGATCATGGCAACACTTATTTGTAAAAGGGAGGAACTGAAAGATTTAGTCGAGCAGGATACACAGTCGGCCTATAATAAGATTAAAAAGGAAAGGTATCTTTGGAGAAAAAAAATTGGGAAGTCCCTGGCCAGAATGTTAAAAAATAAAACAGCATTAAATTACATAGAAAAAAATACAAGACAGTACAGGAACAATGGTTCACAACACATCAGACATAGCTAGAATATTTCAGGAATACTATGTGAAGTTATATGTCATTAATAAGTACGAAACACCTGAGCAGAAAAAAAAAGCAATGGTTAATATGACGGATTTTTTAGAGGACTAATGCCCTGTACACAGGGACAGACATTGATCCGACATTCCGACAACAAAATCCTAGGATTTTTTCCGACGGATGTTGGCTCAAACTTGTCTTGCATACACACGGTCACACAAAGTTGTCCGAAAATCCGATCATTCTGAACGCGGTGACGTAAAACATGTACGTCAGGACTATAAACGGGGCAGTAGCCAATAGCTTTCATCTCTTTATTTATTCTGAGCATGCGTGGCACTTTTTTTGCGTCGGATTTGTGTACACGCGATCAGAATTTCCGACAACGGGTTTTGTTGTCGGAAAATTTTATAGCCTGCTCTCAAACTTTGTGTGTCGGAAAATCCGATGGAAAATGTGTGATGGAGCCCACACACGGTCGGAATTTCCGACAACAGGGTCCTATCACACATTTTCCGTTGGAAAATCCGACCGTGTGTACAGGGCATTAGACTTAAAGCGGAGGTCCACCCTAAAAAAAAAAATACACAAAAACGCTCCTTTAAATACATTAACTGCTTGCTGATCGCCGGCTGTCAATTGACGGCCAGGCGGCGCAGCTCTCGTTTCGGGCGGGCGTCATATGACGGCCTCACTTTCCTGGCCCACCAGGGGGCCCGCGCCCACCATGTCACTGGGCACCCAGTGCGCGAGCCCGGTGGCCGCGATGTCCGCCGGGAACCCGCGATTGCCGGTAACACAGCAAGACCGTGGATCTGTGTGTTTAAACACACAGATCCACGGTCCTGTCAGAGGAGAGGAGACCGATGGTATGTTCCCAGTACAGAGAAACACCGATCAATCTCCTCCCCTAGTGAGTCCCCTCCCCCTACAGTTAGAAACAATCCTTAGCAAACACAGTTAACCCCTCGATCACCACCTAGTGTTAACCCCTTCCCTGCCAGTCACATTTATACAGTAATCAGTGCATTTTTATAGCACGGATAGCTGTATAAATGTGAATGGTCCCAAAAATGTGTCAAAAGTGTCCGATATGTGCGCCGCAATATCGCAGTCACAATAAAAATCGCAGATCGCCGCCATTACTAGTAAAAAAAAAAAAAAAAATAATAAAAATGTTATAAATCTATCCCCTATTTTGTAGACGCTATAACTTTTGCGCAAACCAATCAATATACGCTTATTGCGATTTTTTTAACCAAAAATATGTAGAAGAATACATATCGGCCTAAACTGAGGAAAAAATTTGTTTTAAAGAAAAAAAGATTGGATATTTATTATTGCAAAAAGTAAAAAATATTGTGTTTTTTTTTTCAAACTTGTCACTCTTCTTTTGTTTATAGCGCAAAAAATAAAAACCACAGAGGTGATCAAATACCACCAAAAGAAAGCTCTATGTGGGGAAAAAATGATAACAATTTCATCTGGGTACAGTGTTGTATGACAGCGCAATTGTCATTCAAAGTGCGACAGCGCTGAAAGCTGAAAAATGGCTTGGGCAGGAAGGGGGTAAAAATGCAGTGTATTGAAGTGGTTAAAAGCATTTGAAATAAAAAAAAATTTTTGGCTAGGCAGATCGTCCTAATCTGCCACTTCCTATTCCATGGTGATTTCAGTCTTCTCCTCCTCGCGTTGATTTCTGGGAAATTTGGGCGCGGTGTCTTCTGGGACCTGTGTGTGTCACAGAAGACAGCCGCCCATTCAGAAATCGCTGGGGGACTCGCGCATGCGCAGTAGGAAATGGGCAGTGAAGCCGCAAGGCTCCACTGCCTGTTTCTCTTAGTAAGGATGGCGGCGGCGCCACACGTTACGGGGGATGGATCAGCCTCAGGGGGCCGACATCGCGGGCACCCTGGTCAGGTAAGTGTCCTTATTAAAAGTCAGCAGCTACAGTGTTTGTAGCTGCTGACTTTTAAAAAAAAACTTTACGGCTGGAACACCCCTTTAAAAAAAAAAAAAATCAGAAGATCAAATGAAAGGGCTGGAAGAACCTGTAACAGAGGAAGAGGTTATGAGAATATTAAAAGAGACTCTCTTAGGTAAGAGCCCAGGCCCGGATGGCCTGACGACGCTGTATTACAGAAAGTTTAAGGAGATTTTGGTTCCTAAACTGTGTTCATATATAAATGGGATAGGAACGAAGTGGGCAATAAGGAAGGAGGCATTAGAGGCGGCTATAACTATAATACCAAAAGAGGGAAAAGACACCTCACTCTGTTCTAGTTATAGGCCTATATCATTGTTGAATGTCGACATTAGGTTGTTTGCAAAGGTAATGGCAGGTAGTCTGAAACCGATAATGAACGAGTTGGTACACACTGATCAGGCAGGGTTTGTCTCTGGACAAGAATGCCGGGACAACAGAATTAGAACACTTCTGGTGGTACATAAAATAAAGGAGTCTGGGACCCCCGGTCTACTCCTGTCAATTGATGCTGAAAAAGCTTTTGACAGGGTAGACTGGGGTTTCATGCAAGATACCCTGGTGGAGATGGGAATGGGTACCAGATACATGCAGTAGATCAGGGCACTTTACAAGTATCCCACAGCAAGGGTGAAAGTAAACGGCTCTGTCTCAGGACCCTTTGAAATGTACAATGGTACTAGACAGGGGTGTCCCCTGTCCCCCCTACTGTTTGTACTGTCCACTTGAACCGCTGTTGGCGAAAATACGACAGGATATAAACATTAGGGGGATTAGGTCAGGGAAAGAGGAACATAAGTTGGCCGCATATGCAGACGATATTTTGTTCTTTGTAACCCTACCCAGATTAACTCTTCCCAATTTGATGAAAATATTAAAACACTACGGAGAAATATTGAATTTTAAAATAAATCCGGTTAAATCCGAGATCCTTAATATTAATGTGCAATCACAGGAGGTACATATCCATCAAGAGGAGTTTCCATTTATCTGGAGAGAAAAAGAATTAAAATATTTAGGGGTCAAGATTACAACGTCCCTGGACATGCTTTATCAATCAAACTTCCTGCCTTTGCTGAATGAAATTAAATGTGACTTGAGTAAAATAGCATCAAGACATGTGTCATGGTTGGGGAGAATTAATATATTTAAAATGAGCCTCCTACCGAAGATTATGTACCAATACCAGATGCTGTCGATCCCTTCCCACAAGTGTAGTTTAAAATATTGAACACGATACTCCTCAGGTTCATCTGGAAAGGGAAAAAGCTGCGAATAAGCCAACAAGTATTAACTAGAGACAGAAGACAGGGGGGCCTGGGGGTACCAGATTTAAAGAACTATCATAAAGCAGTTCTCCTTTCCCGAGTTTTAGGCTGGGCAAAAAATAACAAAGATAAAAGATGGGTGGAATTGGAAAATACAATTAGTAAGACAGCGTTAGGGAAGATCATTTGGGTTCCCGCACATTTATAGAATATAGGAGAGAAAACACATAAGATGACACTGAAACTACTAGAGATTTGGGATAAGATACACAAAAAAAGAAAAATGGAGATATAATTCCCTATGTATTTCACTTAAGGACACTGAGTATTTTCCACTGGGGAAAAACAGTTGGTTTGGAAACTGGATTAAAAAGCAGAATGCACAATTAAAGGATGTAATGGTGAAGGGTATGTTTTGCACTTTTCAAGCGTTAAAACAAAAAAACGACTTGATGATAATAGATGAATGGCGGTATTTTCATCTGAAACATTTCTTTGAGTCCCTTCCTCAACCAGTGCAGACAGCAGATAATTTGCTCCCGATGGCGAAACTCTGTACGGCCACAGCAAAAAGGAGGGGGATATCTATAATATATAAAACTTTGATGGAAAGGGGTGGGATGGGGAAGCCGCAATACATCGGTAAATGGGAGGAGGAATTGGGGACACAGGTGAACGAGATAGAGATGAGGAAAATTTTGAGTTTGGTTTTCTTAACGTCACAGGACAGTAATATGACAGAAATGAGTTTTAAAAGTTTAGCACGGTGGTATATAACCCCAGGTAAGGCCCATAAGTACCAAAGGGAGACCCCACAGTGTTGCTAGAAGGGGTGCGGAGGACTGGGAACCATGTCTCATATTTGGTGGACTTGTCCAAACATTAGACTATATTGGAGAGAAATAATATAGAAAATAAAAGATATAACAAAAGTGGTGGTACAAGAAGATCCATGGGAGTGTTTATTCCACTTCACCAAAACTCCAGTCAACCAATATATGAGAACCCTGGTTCCGTCATTATTGAACGCAGCTAAAAGCCTAATTCCTAGGCATTGGCAGGATCTAGAGAGCCCTACATTGAGGAGCTGATGTAATAGAGTAGATGATATTTATAACATGGATAATGCTGTGTACTGCAGACAAAGGCAAATCTAGATCTCTGGAGATGGACTTGTAACCTTGAGATTGTTGATATTTTTCCACAATTTTGGTTCTCAAGTCCTCAGACAGTTCTCTTCTCCTCTTTCTGTTGTCCATGCTTAGTGTGGCACACACAGACACACAATGCAAAGACTTCTCTCCTTTTTATCTGCCTTCAGGTGTGATTTTTATATTGCCCACACCTGTTACTTGCCCCAGGTGAGTTTAACCACTTGCTGCCCGCCCGCCGTCATATGACGCCGGGACGGCGCAGCTGTTGATCTGGGCCGCCGTCATATGACGGCGCAGCCTTCCAGGCAGCCCATGGGGCGCGCGCGCGCCGCATTGCTCGGGTCCTGGTGCGCGTGCTCGGCGGCCGCGATGTCCGCCGGGCACCCGCGATTGCCCGTTAACTGAGCAGGACCGTGGATCTGTGTGTGTAACCACACAGATCCACGTCCTGTCCGATGGGAGGAGACCGATGGTGTGTTCCTTGTACAGAGGAACACCGATCGGTCTCCTCCCCTTGTAAATCCCCTCCCCCCACAGTTAGAATCACTCCCTAGCAACACATTAACCCCTACAGCGCCCCCTCCTGGTTAACCCCTTAATTGCCAGTCACTTTTATACAGTAATCAATGCATTTTTATAGCACGGATCGCTGTATAAATGTGAATGGTCCCAAAAATGTGTCAAAATTGTCTGATGTGTCCGCCGCAATATCGCAGTCACGATAAAAATCGCAGATCGCCGCCATTACTAGTAAAAAAAAAAAATAATAATAAAAATGCTATAAATCTATCTTAGATTTATATTGTAGCTTAGATATTTTGTAGACGCTATAACTTTTGCGCAAACCAATAAATATACGCTTATTGCGATATTTTTTACCAAAAATATGTAGAAGAATACGTATCGGCCTAAAATGAGGAAAAAATTTGTTTAAAAAAAAAATTTGGATACTTATTATAGCAAAAAGTAAAAAATATTGTGTTTTTTCAAACTTGTCACTCTTGTTTTGTTTATAGCACAAGAAATAAAAATCGCAGGGTTGATCAAATACCACCAAAAAAAAGCTCTATTAGTGGGGAAAAAATGTTAAAAATTTCATTTGGGTAAAGTGTAGTATGACCGCGCAATTGTTATTCAAAGTGCGACAGCGCTGAAAGCTGAAAATTGGCTTGGGCAGGAAGGGGGTGAAAATGCCTGGTATGGAAGTAGTTAAAGGAGCATCATATGCTTGAAACAATCTTATTTATCCACAATTTTGAAAGGGTGCCAAGAATTTTGACCAGCCCATTTTTGTAATTTTGTGTGACATTATGTCCAATTAGTTTTTTTTCCTCCCTTTTTTTGTTTTGTTCCAATACACACAAAGGGAATAAACATGTGTATAGCAAAACATGTGTTACTGCAAAACTTTTCTGCGAGAAATACTTGATTGTCTGGAAAAATGTCTGGGGTGCCAACAATTTCGGCTAATTGCGATCTCGATTCACCCCCCCCCCCCACCCCGCGATCTCCAGCCTGGATTACCACGATTTTTTTCGGATGTAGCTGTCGGAACCAGCGTGGAGCACAAATGGCGCTGATATCGGAACTGACATCGGCAACCGGAACTGACATCAGTCAGCAGAGAGCATAGTGACTGTCTTTATAACCATACATCCGCCCCTTTGAGAAAAGCAACTGCCCCTTGCTGTATTACATGAATAACCAGCCCTGAGCATCGGGAGCGAGCGGCGCGTTGACTACGCATGCGCCATCTACAGCTAATTTTTTTTTTAACCCCTTGCCGCCGAGCGTATGCAGATGTGTGTACTCCGCTTTCCGGGGTTATACCGGGATAATGCCCGCAGCTGCAGGCATTATCCCGGTACTGTTTTTTAGAGCCGGCGATCGGCTATCCAGTTATAACAACCAATGCGGCTAAAAGCCCCTCGGCTGTTATACCGGAGGAGCGGGAGGGGACGCCCCCCCTCCCGCCGCTCTTACCGGGCCTCCCCAATCGGTCGCCTCCAGCAGCTGGGGACGAACTGCAACAAAGGCGTGAGTGGCTTCGTTTCAGCCTCCTAATTGCAAACACGGAAGCGACGTCATGACATCACTTCCCGTTTACTCGGCTGCCAATGGCGCCAGTTTAAAAAAAATACACAGTATTCAGAATCGCCGTTTTCGGCGATCTGTATATTTTGAAGTGCAAAGGAGGAATCGGGGGTCTTTTAGACCCCCGATCCCTCCATAAAGAGGACCTGTCACCACCTATTACTGTCACAAAGGATGTGACAGCAATAAAAGTCATCACATTTTTTTTTTTTTTAAACACGATTTATAAATATAAAAATAAATAAAATAAATAAGAGAAAATTTTTTTTTAAAGCGCCCCCGTCCCTGCGAGCTTGCGCAGCAAAGAAAACGCATACGGAAGTCGCACCCGCATATGTAAACGGTGTTCAAATCACACATGTGAGGTATCGCCGTGATTGTCAGAGCGAGAGCAATAATTCTAGCACTGGACCTCCTCTGTAACTCTAACCTGGTAACCGTAAAAAAAAATGTAAAGCGTCGCCTATGGAGATTTTTAAGTACCGTAGTTTGTCGCCATTCCACAAGTGCCTGCAATTATAAGGCTTGACATGTTTGGTATCTATTTACTCTGCGTAACATCATCTTTCACATTATACAAAAAAATTGGGATAACTTTACTGTTTGTTTGTTTTTTAATTCATGAAAGTGTCCCTTTTTCCAAAAAGTTGCGTTTAAAACACCGCTGCACAAATACCGTGTGACATAAAATATTGCAACAATCGCCAATTTATTCTCTAGATTCTCTGCTAAAAAAATATATATAATGTTTGAGGGTTCTAAGTAATTTTCTAGCAAAAAATACAGATTTTAACTTGTAAACACCAAATTTCAAAAATAGGCTTAGTCATGAAAGGGTTAAATTACCATTTTAAAGAATCGTGAGAGAATCATGATCTTTAGTCTAAGCAAAAGAATCGCGATTCTCATTTTTCCCAGAATCATGCAGCTCTAGTGGATATATATATATATATATATACAGTTTAGCTGAATCTCACTGCAGACAGTTCCTGCTGTACTGTTTCTAATATACTTTAGGCAGGCAGTTGATTCAGTTAGCTGCAGTGTATTTCATATATATACAGGCAGTCTAGTGTATATATATAGACTGTGTATATATATATATATATATATATATATATATATATATATATGAAATACACTGCAGCTAATCTGAATCAACTGCCTGCCTAAAGTATATTAGAAACAGTACAGCAGGAACGGTCTGCAGTGAGATCTAGCTAAACTGTATGCATACTAGACTGACTTTATATATATATATGAAATACACTGCAGCTAACTGAATCACCTGCCTGCTCAAACTAAATGAAATAACATTCTCTCTGTCTCTCTCTTAACAACGCCACCAACACACTACACACGGCCGACGTGCAGGTGGCCTTATATAGTGTGGGGCATGGACTTAACCCCCTGAGCCATAATTGGCCAAAGGTACCCTGCCTTTGGTCAATTATTGCTCTCTTTACTGACGGCGCTGTGATTGGCCAAAGCATGTGGGTCATAGTGCATGCTTGGCCAATCATCAGCCAGCAATGCACTGCGATGATGCAGTGCATTATGGGCCATGACGCGCCACTCGAATTTGGCGCCAACAGCCCATAATGTTCGATCTTCATCGAGCGATCGAACAGCCGATGTTTGAGTCAAACTCATGTTCGACTCGAACAGCCAGCCCATCCCTACATGTAAATCTATTTTACTGATATACTTACCTGTAAAGCTGCAGCTACCCAAAAGGCAATGTGTTGCCAAACTGTAGATGTACATTTATAGCAATAGTGTGCCTATTCACTGAATGTGATGAAATACTGAATTGCTAAAGACATTCCTAGTGCTATGACTGTGCAACACATGGTACAGAGTTCAGCAGTAAGAGGAATGTAATGCATAGCTCTACGTGCATAATGTAGCAGTCTGTGGTGTATAGACATGTGCAGAACGAAAACATTTGTTTCGGATTCATTTGTTAACGGCTTACCGATCGCCACACGCCGATGTACATCGGCAGAATGGCAAGGGTGCACAAAAGGGTGTACCCGTACATCCCTTTGTAATCCCGGGCTAGCGGGCGTGCGCACGCCGGCGGGAGCATGCCCGTGGGTCCTGCGGACTCGATTTCTGCTGGTGGCCCGCGATCACGACGAGGAGAGGCAGAACGGGGAGATGCCTATGTAAACATGGCATTTCCCTGTTCTGCCTAGTGACATGACAGGGATCTACTGCTCCCTGTCATCGGGAGCAGTGATCTCTGTCATGCCCTAGGTAGCTCATCCCCCCTACAGTTAGAACATGCTGAGGGAACACATTTGACCCCTTGATTGCCCCCCCTAGTGTTTAACCCCTTCCCTGCCAGTGACATTTACACAGTAATCAGTGGCTATTTTTAGCTCTGATCACTGTATAAGTGTCAATAGTCCCAAATGGTCAAAAGTGTCTGGTCTGTCTGCCGCAATCTTGCAGTTCCGATAAAAAATCGCAGATCGCCGCCATTACTGATAAAAAAAAAATTACAATAAAAATGCCATAAATCTATCCCCTATTTTGTAGACGCTATAATTTTTGCGCAAACGAAACAATATACACTTATTATGTTTTTCTTTTACCATAAATATGTAGAAGAATACATATCGGCCTAAACTGAGGAGGAAATTTGTTTTTTATATATATTTTTTGGGGATAGTTAGTATAGCAAAAAGTAAAAAATATTACTTTTTCTTTTTTTTTTAATTGTCGCTCTTTTTTTGTTTATAGCGCAAAAAATGAAAAACGCAGGAGGTGCTCAAATACCACCAAAAGAAAGCTCTATTTGTTGGAAAAAAGGCATTGATTTTGTTTGGGTAAAACGTCACACGACCGCGCAATTGTCAGTTAAAGCGATGCAGTGCCAAATCGCAGAAAAATGCTCAGGTTCCTGCAGACCATTCCTCCAGCCCCAGATCTGTACCTATGTATGGACCTTCACATATGGAGCTGGAGGAAGTATCAATGGCATAAGAGCGCACTGACATCATCGCACTTGTGTTCCATTGAGAATTACAAGTGTGGACAACGACAACCAAAACATTTAGATGTCTTCTTTAGGAAGCAGAATATACAGGGAGGGTTATGTGAATTGTTAGAGAATAAAAATCACACACACCTAATTTGAACTGGATGGACCCGTGTTTAATTTAACATTAAAAACTGTGTAACAATGAATGAGGTAACCAATGTGTATTGCTAGCTCATGGTAGGAAAGAAAAGAAAAAGAGAGAGCAGACACAGAAATGAGTGAGTGATCCAGAAATGACTTTAAGAAGGGGAGAGATAAAAAAGAAAGGAGGTAAGGGATGGGGGTGATGGGTGATGGGTGTTAAGGTGGCCCCCTTCCCCCTTGCTGGCCTCCTTCTCCACCAGTGTGTAAGCCTGAAAAAGTCAGAAAATAATAAATTGTGGGGATCATGAGAAAATGATCCAGATGGTCCAGGTGGCCATAAATGTGTTCAATAACATGTTGGATGACCCATTCTTTCCAGTGTTGAAGGTGTGCTAACTTTGCACACCATTCCACCAGAGTAGAATAGGATGTTGATTAGCAATATCTTGGAATTCCATTCTTGGTGGCCAGCAGAAAGAAGATAAGTAGCATAAAGAAGCAGAAGAGCTGAGGAAGCATGGAGAGTGGGGCAATGGTGGGGAGATACTGTAGTCTGCATATCCATTAAAGTGGTCGCACGGCAATTAACTAGATTTGGCTTGGCTGGTGCAACGCCACATGGAACTTGCCTTATAGCATTGCTAAATTGGTGCACAGAAAATTTGCTAATATTTACACCACAACACTCACATATTCCCACTACTGAGCACACGCAAAGGCCAATCGCATGTCTCTGAGCATTCTAACTCAACCCCCCTACTGCAAAAATGCACTACAAACTGGTTAAAAGCTAGCTAATGTTGGATTGCAGAAGGATACTGGAATAGCTAACAGAAGCCCAAGCAAACATAACAAAATATAAACTTCATAAAATCTGTTGGGAATTAAACTAAGGACCTGTGCTGCAAGGGGGGAGTGCTGACCACTATGCAACTGGGGTACCCACAGCCAACATACTTACAAGCTGTTTTTGTTTTACACTTCATAACTAGCCCCTTTGGGGTTAGGAAAGGACCACAGTGTGCACTGTCATCACTTTCATTGCATGCAGTCCTATCATATGTGATGAAACAGCGCCTCTAGTGGATGATACTAGTAATTCTCTATCTCACAGATGGCCAGGGTTCTTATAACTATGCTAAGGTACAGTGGATTTCTTTATTTTTTTTTATTATTATTATACAGGATTTATATAGCGCCAACCGTTTGCGCAGTGCTTAACAAAATGATGGCATTACAGTTATATTACAATTTGGTACAGGAGGAATCAGAAGGCCCTGCTCCTTAGAGCTTACAATCTAAGAACTTTACTTTACTATATGTTATTATTATCATACAACATTTATATAGCACCAGCAGTTTAAAAAAAAAAAAAGAGACGGTGCAGTTACAATGCAATTCTAAACAAGAGGGTTAGGAGGGCTCTGCTCACAAGAGTTTACAATCTAAAAACATGTAGAAAGGTAATTAGTACTATCATTTCAGAAAGCTACACATATTATAGATGAGCCACAGAATAGTAGGACCAAATATTTATCTTACGTAACGTGTTATCATCTGAATATTTCTCCCTTGAAACATATTTTACGTGATTAAAAAGCAAATACTGATTGTTTTTCTGAGTAGAAGAGATAATTGTTATGGAGGTTTTTGAATTTGTGTTGGACTACTATAACTATTGATTAAACTAAAAAACATATCATCACGGTCATTGTGTTAGGGCCCTTTCACACTGGGGCGGTTTGCAGGCGCTATTGCGCTAATAATAGCGCCTGCAAACCGACCCGAAACAGCTGCTGCTGTCTCTTCAGTGTGAAAGCCCCAAGGGCTTTCACACTAGAGCGGTGCGCTAGCAGGACGGGAAAAAAAGTCCTGCTAGCAGCATCTTCGGAGCAGTGAAGGAGCGGAGTATATACCGCTCCTTCACCGCTCCTGCCCATTGAAATCAATGGGACAGCGCAGCTTTACCGCCGGCAAAGCGCCTCTGCAGAGGCGCTTTCCGGTGGTTTTTAACCATTTCTCGGCCGCTAGCGGGGGGTAAAACCGTCCCACTAGCGGCCGAATACCGACAGTGTAAAGCACCTCTTACAATAGCGGCGCTTTACCGCCGCCCCCGCCCCAGTGTGAAAGGGCCCTTAAAAAGAAAATATTTGTACATAGTGCAGTATATGTTTTTATGTAATTATTACTTACGTAACATACAATGTGATTACTTGTATGTAAGTTCATACCTTAATAATATTTTAAAACATACATATATGGTGCTGTCCCAGCGCCAGAAGGATTTACCCACTTCCTGACCAGGCCATTTTTTGTGATTCAGCACTGTGTCGATTTAACTGACAATTGCGCAATTGTGCGAAGCTGTACCTAAACAAAATTGATGTTTGTATTTGTATTAAATGTTAAATGGAAAATAATAAAAAAGAGATTGAAAACAAAATTGATGTCCTTTTTTCCCCCACAAATGTTTAACAACAAAAAAGATTTACCTCTAATTGGGACTTTGAAGGGGCAGTACTTCTCTACAAATCAACCCGTAATTGTAGAAAAATAACGTTATTTTATTCGAAAAAGTTAGAAATAGTTGGATATACAATACATAGAAAATGCAGGATGCAGATACAAAGATATGCAATATTGAATACAGTTCAGAAACAATCAAACTTGGTCCCAATTAGAGGTAAATCTTTTTTGTTGTTAAATATTGAGTTTAGGGATGTGGGTCAGTAGGGATGAGCTTTATGTTCGGGTTGAACATAAGTTAGACTCGAACATTTGGGTGTTTGCCCGTTCGTCGAAAAACGAACATTATGGGGTGTTCACACCAAATTTGAGTGCCGCTTAACGCCCCATAATGCACTGCGAGAGCACAGTGCATTGCTGTATGATGATTGGCCAAAGCATGCACCCTGACCTACATGCTTTGTCCAATTCCAGTGCCCTCAGCTAAGAGAGCCATAAATGGCCAAAAACAGGGTGCCTTTGGCCAATCATGGCTCAGGGGGACTAAGTCCACGCCCCACACTATATAAGGCTGCCTGCATTTTGGTCCCGTTTAGTGTGTTGTTGGTGTGGACGGAGAGAGTGTGTCATTTGGATTAAGCAGACAGGCAGGCAGGTTATTCAGTTAGCTGCAGTGTACTTATATATATATATATATACAGTCAGTGAAAAAAGAGAGGGAGTTTGGGACTTTAAATGAGGCGCAATTAAGTGCCTCCATCCCGATATTTGGTAATACAAAAAAAGGGGATTTGGGACTTTAAATGAAGCAATTAGGTAGTGGAGATGAATAATAACATATTTGAATTGCATTATGAAATATTTATTGGTTAAGATAAATAACAAACAATAAAAAGAGTATGCATTTCATATACAGTAACAATGTATTCATTTCATAAAAGCATAAGAATTATACACATAATGTAATAAAAAATATGCACGTATGCAACACATGGTTTGATATTGAGAATATGAGAGTATAATATTCTTGGCAGACACATGCCTGGTACCGATCGATGCATTCACATGGTGTATGTATCATTACCAAATAAAGTAGTTGAAAGGAACAATGATATAAATAGGTAAAATTCCATATAAAATGTAGCTGGGGCATCAAAAATGGAGCTCGACGCGTTTCGTGGGCATTCCCACTCATCAGGAGCTGATGTACCCCAAAATTCCTAAAAATACATATAAAGATAATGAGCCATGATGTCTATGTGTAAAAGTAAAAAATAACAAGTATGTAAATGAATGAATGTTGGTATATCCAAATAGTTGGATCGAGCACACTCACCAACCCGGACAGCAAGTACAGTGCGCGGCGATGGGCGCAGGACGGGCCAGAAGCATAACCCCTTCACGGGAGCTGAGGCGGCATAGATATAGATGCAACAACGGGCAGGATGGGGATGGACAAGATGATGCAGAAAATGTAGAAAATCAGAAGTATGTTGTGATGGGATGAGAACAAGAATATCTGAAAACAAAATATGTGTATATATAAATTTGCAATAGTGTTATACTGATAACAGTGATCAATCTGAATGGTGGATGCAGTGAACTCAAAAAAAGTGATGGTATAGGTGATGAAAAAGGGTGGAGGAGTGTTGGAAATCTATGTATTACACATAAGTGGCGGTGGAGGTAAAAATGTAGAGTGGCCAAAATGGGATGAAAGGTAGTGGTGAATGTTGACAAAGAAAAAAGTTGACGTTGACAAAGAAAAAGGTTGACAGTGAGAGAAGGGAGGGGTGAAACAGGGGGGTAACACCAAAGGGGGGAGACGTCTGAACCCAGATGGAACAACAACAACCTACCCTATTGTGGCAAAACGGAGCATCACCAGCCAAACGTGGTCCGCAAGGCTGGTGTGCAGTCATCCCAGGAAGAGACCAGCCGTATAGACAGCCAGCTCCAAGTGGGGAATATAAATATGCCGCCAGCGCCACGTGGGTGACATAGAGGAGGGGCCGCCGCACCTGAGCTGAGTGTACACTCAGCGGTCGGCGCGGAGGAAATCCTACCGTGATGACACCGGGATGGACATGCTGTACGTCGGCGCGGTGACGTCAGAATGTGACGTCACACGCCCGACGTAGGATACGTGGCGCCGATGCGCAGAGGGGCGTCCGCCCAAATCTCCCATCACAAAGTGAATGGGGAGAAGGGGAGGACCCGCTGGCGCATCGCAGCTCCCGCAGAGAGGAAGACCAGCGACGCCCAAACGTCCAATACACCACACACAGGCACAGAGACTGGCCAGGTGGAGGGCGCACCTGAAATCCCTATAGGGAGAAGGCTGTGTGTGGCAAAAGATCGGTTACCAAGGTGCTGCCTAGAAACATTAGAAAATGACATGAAAATAAAGAGACAATTGTAAACAATATGTCCATGACTAAATTCAATGTGAATAATGTATAAGCCATAATGGGGCAGTATCTTGCATATGGCAATACCCTATAAACAAGGGCAAAACTCACACCGGGAGGGTAGGGGAACACTACCAATCCCATATACCTAATTGCTTCCATGTATATATATATATACAGTCAGTCTCTTTTTTATATATGTATGTGTATGTGTATGTATATATATATATATATATATATATATATAATATATATATACACTGCATCCAGTTTAGCTATATTTGACTGCAGGCCATTCCTGGTGTACATTTTCTAATATACTTCAGACAGGTTATTCAGTTAGCTGCAGTTTATTTAACCACTCACGGACCGCCCGCTGCAGTTTTACATTGATTGTTTGAAGGAAGATGTCGTTATGGCAGCAGCTAGCTGCCATAACCCCGCTATTCCCTTCTTCAGCAGGCGGTCCACTACAAGATAAAAGTGGTCTCTGCGGCGGATTTGCCGCAAGATCACTTTTATCAGTGGTGGGAGAGGGACCCTCCCCCACTCCCACCGCAATCCGGAGCCCTCCGCTGCTTGGAGTTGGTGGAGTGGATAACAAAGCCATCCTCATCCTCTGTCAACCAGGCTCAGAGTAGTTTGCTTGCCAATGCAGCTGCCAAAGTGGCCTATTCCATCGGCTCCATGTCAACAATCATTCCTTCCCTAGCCCCACCATCATGCATGGAGGAGTCCCCTCGAACTATTTGACCACAGTGTCAGGTACATACTGCAGGAGGATATTCAGCGATTTGAAGGCTCCGATAATGGTACTCAGGTTGAGAAAGGGAGTAACGTGAGCCTAGAGAGAGGGGGTGCCCAAGAAGGACAAGAAACTGGCAGTCATGTTCCCCCAGCTGCAGCATACTGCCAAGTTTGCTCCAGTGATGAGGAGGGAGGGAATGATGAGGTCACTGACTCTACTTGTGTGCCTGATAGAAGAGAGGAGGAGGCACATCTGCAACGAGGCAGGATGCCCTCCAGGGGGCAGCTTAAGGGCAGTCACCCTATTGCATCACACCGCAGAGCTAAGCAGGTGCAGGGTGCTGCTGGCGTCCCGCATATTTTGAAAAGTTCTTTGGTGTGGGCCTTATTTGACACGTGTCCAGCAGATCGCACCGTTGCTGTTTACAACATATGTCTGAAGCGTATCAAGCGTGGCCAAAATAGCAGCCGCTTGGGCACCACATGCTTGACCAGACATATGACGACCTCCCATGCAGTCCGTTGGCAACAGCACTTAAAAGACCCACATCAAATAACAAGCCGAACCCCTCCTTGATCCTCATCAGCTGGGATCTCCAACCCCATTATACCTCCAGTCTTCTGAAAAACCTGCACTGAGAGGAATGAAGGTATAGAAATAGGTGTCCCAAGTACTTGCGGCCAATCTGCTAGCAGTATACCAACATCCGACAAATTTCCCTACCCCAGTTGCTAAACCATCAAAAGAAATTTGGTCCCAGCCATCCACATGCTCAGCATCTGAATGCTAGCTTGGCCAAATTGCTAGCACTGCAACTACTGCCTTTTCAGCTGGTAGACTCTGTCCCCTTTCGTAAATTTGTGGAATGTGCGGTACCTCAGTGGCAGGTTCCCAAACGCCATTTCTTTTCACGGAAGGCCATTCCTGCTCTCTACCAGCATGTGGAAAGCAATGTCTTGGCCTCGTTGGACAGGGCGGTCAGCAGTAAGGTGCATATTACCGCTGACTCATGGTCCAGCAGGCATGGACAGGGACGTTACCTTTCTTTCACGGCGCACTGGGTAACTCTGCTGGCAGCTGGGAAGGATGCAGAACAGGGTTCAGTATTGTTGGAGTTTGTTCCACCACCACACCTCCAAAATGCTAGTGGTGATTCTGCCACAGCTCTCTCCTCCACCACTTCCTCTTCTTCTTCCTCTATGGCCTTTTCCTCTGCAGATTTGTCCTCTGAACCAGCGGTGCTCTGTAGGCGTTCAAGGGGCTACGCAAGCACTCAGGCAAAAAGATGCCATGCAGTGCTGGAGTTGGTATTCTTAGGGGACAAGAGCCACACTGGGGCAGAGATTCTGTCAGCTCTGCAGGGGTAGGCTCAGAGGTGGTTGACGCCACGCTAGCTTCAGCCAGGATGGGTTGGATTGCGACAATGGCACCAACCTCCTCTCCGCCCTCCGACAGGGACACTTGACCCATGTTCCCTGTTTGGCTCACGTCCTGAATTTGGTGGTGCAGCGGTTTTTGAGCAGGTACCCAGGCTTACAGGATCTCCAGAGGCAGGCCAGGAAAGTTTGTGGGCATTTTCGCCGGTCATATAATGCCAGTGCTTGGCTGGCTGACCTTCAAAGGGGATGCAACCTGCCCAAGAACCGCCTCATTTGCGACATGCCCACCAGGTGGAACTCAATGTTGGCAATGCTGTAGCGGCTGCACACGCAGCAGAGGGCCATCGATGAGTACCTGTGTGAGTATGACACCAGTAGAGCTTGGCTTTTTCCCACCACGCCAGTGGCTACTGATCAAGGATGCATGCACTGTCCTGTCACCATGTGAAGAGGCCACGAGGATGGTGAGCAGTGACAGTGCATGCATCAGTGATACTGTCCCTCTTGTCTTCCTGTTGGAGCACAGGCTTCGTGGAATAATGGATAGGGCACTTGAGGCAGAACAGCGGGAGGAAGAGGAGGACTTCCTTACCTCTCAAGGCCCCCTTTATCCAGATAGTATTCCTGCGGGCCCGCCGTTCACACAGGAAGAAGAAGAGGAGGAGGAGGAGGGTTGTGTCAGTATGGAGGTGCAGTCTCCAAGGGATCGTTTTCAGTCCCCAGAAACCCATGGAGTTGTACGTGGCTGGGAGGAGGTGGTTGAGGATCATGTGACCCTTAGTGACCCCGAGGACTTAGGATCGAATGCCTCCACAAAATTACGCTGCATGGCCTCCCTGATCCTGCAAATCCTGTGAAAGGACCCTAGGATTCATGGTATCAAGGAGAGGGATCATTACTGGCTGGCAACCCTTCTTGATCCACGTTACAAGGGTAAGGTTGCAGAACTTATCCAGCCTTCGCAGAGGGAGCAGAGGATGAAACATCTTCGGGATGCCTTGCAGAAAGGTTTGTGCAATGCGTATCCAGAGCCTGGGAGGTTACAAATTCCTGGTGCTGGACAACGTGTTGCTGAGGCTTCCGTCAGTCACAGAAAGAGCAGTGGAGAAGGCGGCCAGCTGACCGATGCCTTAAGACAATTCTAAAGTCCTCAGCGCCAAGGTCTGATCGGTTCCAGCAACCATCGCCAGCGTCTGAATTACATGGTGCAGGAATATCTAGGTGCAACATCAGACTTGGAGACCTCTCCAACAGAAAATCCACTGGGTTACTGGGTCTTGAGGATGGACCACTGGCCAGAGCTTGCTCAATATGCAATTGAGCTACTGGCCTGTCCTGCATCCAGCGTTCTTTCTGAACGTACATTCAGTGCTGCTGGAGGCTTTGTAACCGATCACAGAGTGTGCCTGTCCACAGGCTCACATTCATAAAAATTAATCAGTCTTGGATCACCAGCTACCAAGCACCTGATGCTGATGTAACTGATTGATTTTTCAATGGATGTGGGATCCCTTGAAGACTGCATATGCTGAGTGACTATCCTATTATGCTGAGTGACTATCCTATTCCTCCTCAATCTTCATGATGATAGCTTCTAAGAATATTTTTGGTTCAGGGCACCACCATCACCGCCTAAGGCCCAGTTTTTCTGCCCGTTTAACAGGGGCATGTAATTACAATTCTTGATATAATATTTCACAGCAGGGCCCTTTCAGAGCCCACTAATGCCGCGTACACACGGTCGGACTTTCTATCCTACTTGGTCCGGCACACTTTCCGACGGACTTTGTCCGCCAGGTGCGCCGGACTTTAAAACGGACGGACTTGCCCACACACGCCGGGACTTTCCGGCAGGCTAAGTCCGCCCGTCTTTCCGACGGACTTTCGCCGGAGTTCCGGCGGACTTTCAGAATGAACGGACTTGCCCACACACGGACAAGTCCGTTCATTTTGAACGTGACTCAGGTGCGACGGGACTAGAAAAGGATGTCAATCTTGCCGCTTTTATCAGGCCCTTAGGTTCCCCTTTATAATCCATACCAGACCTAAGGGCCTGGTATGCCCCGCGCTCGCCGCAATAGGAAGATTTGTTTTTCCTATTGCAGCGAGCGCGAGATGCAATACCCTGCCCTCGTGTCGTATTTGGTCTGTCGGACCAGCCTACACACGAGCGGGCTTTCCGTCGGACCAGCACACACATGAGCGGACTTTCCGCCCGAAACTGAGTCCGGCGGAAAGATTTGAAACTTTCTTCAAATCTAGGTCCGGCGGGCTTTTGGGAAGAAGTCCGCCGGAAAAGTCCGCCGCCGCCCACGTGTGTGGGCGGATTGTCCGGCACACTCTGGTCCGCCGGACCAAGTATGCCGGAAAGTCTGACCGTGTGTACGCGGCATAAGAGTTTTGCCGCGTACACAGTCGGAATTTCCGACAACAAATGTTTGATGTGAGCTTGTTGTCGGAAATTCCGACTGTGTGTAGGCTCCATAAGACATTTGTTGTCGGAATTTCCAACAACAAAAATTTGAGAGCTGGTTCTCAAATTTTCTGACAATAAAATCAGTTGTCGGAAATTATCATGTGTACACAGTTCCAACGCACAAAATTCCACACATGCTCGGAATCAAGCAGAAGAGCCACACTGGCTATTGAACTTAATTTTTCTCGGCTCGTCGTACGTGTTGCACGTCACCACGTTCTTGACGTTCGGAATTTCTGACAACATTTGTACGACCGTGTGTATGCAAGACAAGTTTGAGCCAACATCCGTCGGAAATAAATTCAGGATTTTGTTGTCAGAATGTCCGATCGTGTGTACGTGGCATAGCTGTGAGGGCTTACAGTGTTCTGGTACCACCAACACCTAAGGCCCAATTTTCCGCAGAGTGTATAGGGCAGGCCTTATAGTATATACAGGCGGTCCCCTATTTTCAAACATCCGACTTACAAATGACTCCTACTTACAAACGGAGGGAGACAACAGGAAGTGAGAGGAAATCTACCCTCTAGGAAGGGAAATTCTCTTCTGTAAGAGTTAATATGGGAAAAAAGTGTCTCCATTGATGCTTTATCACCAATCCTTGTTTCCCTAATAACCCACATTTTTCAAAATCCAATTGTTATTGGGACAGAAAGTGAGGTGAAATCTTCTGAACAGGGCCACAGACAGCAAAACAAATGTTACAGGAGTGATAAGCCTTCCCTATGTTATTAAAAAAGCTTACAAATAGCTTTTTGGCTGGAGCTACACTTAAAAAATGTACCTGTTCCAAATTACCAACAGATTTAACTTAAGAACAAACCTACAGTCCCTATCTTGTTTGTAACCCGGGGACCGCCTGTATACTGCTGTTCAGAGTATATAGGGCCTGGGAGCGGGGTTCCCTTTAATATCCATACCAGACCCAAAGGGCCTGGTAATGGGCTGGGTGGGGGGGCATGCCATTTTTCTCAATGATTTTCACCTATATTGCCGGGACCCGACATTACATTACAGCCAAAAGCAGTTTTGAATGACTTTTATTCCTTTAGAAATGTCATTTTGTGCAGGGACTGTTCTAAACACGGGAAAAATGCGCCACTTTACAGGCATACTATAGTCACCCCCCAGGCACGATATTTAAAGGAATATTTCACTTTTATTTTTTCACTTTAAGCATTATTAAAATAACTTCTCCCGAAAAAAACTGCAGTTTTTAAAAATTTCTGAATTTCTTCATCAGTTTAGGCCAATATGTATTCTTCTACATATTTTTGGTAAACAACAGTTATAGCGTCTACAAAATAGGGGATAGATTTATGACATTTTTATTATAGATTTTTTTTTTACTACTAATAGCGGTGATTAGCGATTTTTAGCAGGGCTGCAACATTGCGGCAGACAGATCGGACACTTTTGCTACTTTTTTGGGACCATTGACATTTACACAGCGATCAGAGCTAAACATAGCCACTGATTACTGTATAAATGACACTGGCAGGGAAGGGGTTAACACTAGGAGGCATTTAAGGGGTTAAGTGTGTCCTAGGGAGGTATTTATAACTGTGGGGGGGGGAGTGGACTGACAGGGAGTAGAGAGAGATTGCTGTACCTGATCACTAGGAACACCAGATCTCTCTCTACTTCCCTGACAGAACGGGGATCTGTCTGTTTACATTGACAGATCCCCATTCTGGCTTTCTGGGGAGCGATCATGGGTCGCCGGCGAACATTGCGGCCACCGGCCACACGCATAGGCTCTGGCGTGGCGCCACGGGCGTGTGCACGCCCCCTATAGCCCTTAAAGCGTGCGCCGTACAGCTACGCTGATTCGCACAGAGGAGCCAACCTGCCGCCGTATAATGATGGTAGCTGGTCAGCAAGTAGTTAAATAAAATATACATATGCTCAAATTACTAGCCACTGTTTGTTTAAATAAAATGTAACAAATATAGATTAAGTTTCCAAAAATGTTGTCACTTTAAATAATGAATCACATGCACTATAAATACTGATGAAAAATAGATAAAAAATGACCAAACAAGTCTGCTAAATTGGAAAAAGTTAAAAAGTACTTGTTCCAGGGAGTGCTGGTCCAAGGTGCATGCAAGGATATTGCAAGGCTATGACTGCATGAGGTTAAAAATTTCAGGCATGGATGATAAGATGATTGGATGAATGGAGAGTTGGGGGCGGGACCTTTGAAACGCATTGTATATGCTCCATCACGTTCCTGTGCTTGCCACGATCACCGAGGATGGTTGTTGCGATCTAATGATCGGTTTCTCTCGAACAGGAATTACAGTAGGACATTTTTATTTGATTAGTGCAAGCAGCCATTTGGCTGCAGTGCTGATCAGTATATACTGACAGCAGAGGAGTCCCCACTGTCAGAATACAATAACACGTTGGGGAGAATTCCCTTATCTACCTCGCTTGTGTAGATGGTGAAACTCATTTTTATTCTCTTATTAGCCTGCTGCCTGATCAAAAAAAAAAACAATTACGCTTGTGTATAAAGACTTAGCTTTAAGGTGAAAGTGTATTTGAGTGCATGCATATTTTAAGATTTAGAGTGAAGATATCAGTCACATAGGGTGTTGTGTAGCATTGCAAAGCAGGAAATACATCTGCAATTATATATAAATACAACTTATGCATAAAACATGAATTTAAAAGCAATATATTCACGCCTCTCAGTGTGTGTTAACACATGTATTAACGTGCATTTTTTTTCATGCTGACCTGTAGAGAATGGACATGTAATAAAATGCAGAGCTTATATATATATATATATATATATATATATATATATATATATATATATATATATATATTGACAATATATGCTGAAGTATGCGGAAGTAATGGACTTAAAGGGGCTTATACCTCCTAAAGAGGAAGTAAACCCTCAGCAAAAAAACAAAAAACCCTGCAAGACAAAGGCATAATTAGCTAGTATGCATAGCATACTAGCTAATTATGTATTACTTACCTCAGATCGAAGCCCCCGCATCAGTCCACGTCTCCCCCTCCGACCACCGACATGTTGTCCCGGAGTGACTTCCGGGTATCGTGGCTCTGACGCTGTGATTAGCCGGAGCCGCGATGACATCACTCCGCGCATGCGTGCAGGAACGGCACACTACAACTGAAGCAACGACATATAGCGCCATTGCTTCAGTTGTCTTAGGTGCGCATGTGCCGCATGACGTCGGCATATGCAAATGTAAGGATTTCTCCTAAACCGTGCAGGTTTAGGAGATATGCTTGTTAGCCTTAATATAGGCTTACCTGTAACATAAAGTTGTAAACAAGTGTTTACAACCACTTTAAGTCAAACAGGCTTATGACAATAAACACTGTATATGGAAAACCATCAGAACTCCTGGATAGATCTTTGAATAGTGTTGATTAACATCAAATCCACAGCATACAGGCACATAAGTCTCAAAATGGAAGGAGGGAAAGCCAGAGGATGTTCTTTGCTCACACGTTGAAACCAAAAATCAAAGAAAGGTTCCACATAGTGTTATATTGTTTAAAAATTGAATTTATTTTAAAAAAAAATAGGATAATAAAAAAATAACCTTTTTTTGTATAATTCTCTTTTACTGGGGTGTGGCAGGGTGTGTGTCCTATGCCTACATACTTTTACTAATAGGTGCCCTCATTCCTGTCTCAGAAAGTTGGTAGGTATGTTTTAGGCCACACTGTGTATCGTAACATACAGGGTATTCACATCTGTGTGTTGTGGTGCCCTACAGCACAGATGTATTCTAATTACTGGGTATGTGACTTACAGTACATATGTAATGCGTTACCATACATTTGTCTCGAGGGGACGCTACACGTACCAATTTGCGTTCCTATAGAATCTCATTGAATTGTCGTCCTATTTTCTAACTGAAAGCTTTATGGAGCTATGGGCAGCAAGCTGGATGGAGTGTGCAGGAGCCTGATACTGCACCCGTGACCCACTGATTGTCAGTATATTACTTTGTAGTCTACTGTGCAAACAAAATTATAAATGCACATTTTTTTTATCGGCAAAAATATGTGCATTTATTATTTTTTACCTAAAGGGGAACTTAGCCTTTAACATACATGTGGAGCAAGTGTTTGAACTTGCTGACAGGAAGTGGAATTGCCAGTTCATACATATTCCCTAAGGACAGATTCTCCATTGCTTAGGGGCAAGCTTTCTCACGCAGCACTAAATTGTTATCTTGCTTTGACTGATCTTGTTCTGTCTTTCAGCACTGCGTTTCGATTTGTTAATCAGTACTTCCTGTTTATCTTTACCAATTAGCACTTAAGGCATATATAAGGCATGTTTTCAGTGTCATGTTCCACTTTAAGCCTGATGCTCCTTTCCTTACTTGCAGTCCATTTACCGTTTGTTTCAAAACAATAGGTGGTCAGAAATTCCCATTCCCATAGATGGATCCAAAATCATCTGGTTAAGCAGGGATCAGGTAATCAGCATACAGTGCCTTTAAAAAGTATTCATACCCCTTGCAATTTTCCACATTTTGTCATGTTACTATCAAAAACGTAAAAGTATTTTATGCGATAGACCAGAGATATGCAATTAGCGGACCTCCAGCTGTTGCAGAACTACAAGTCCCATGAGGCATAGCAAGACTCTGATAGCCACAAGCATGAAACACAGCCAGAGGCATGATGGGACTTGTAGTTTTCCAATTTTTTTACAAATAAATATGTGAAAAGTGTGGCATGCATTTGTATTCATCCCCCTTTACTCCGATACCCCTAACTAAAATCTAGAGGAACCAATTTTGTCTTCAGAAGTCACCTAATTAGTAAATAAACTCCACCTATGTGTAATTTAATCTCGGTATAAATACAGCTGTTCTGTGAAACACTTAGAGGTTTGTTAGAGAACTTTACATAGTTACATAGTAGGTAAGGTCCATCAAGTCCAACCTATGAAACTTTAGTGAACAAACAGCATAATGAAGGCCAAGGAACACACCCAGGATAAAGTTGTGGAGAAGTTTAAAGCAGGGTTAATTTATAAAAAAAAAATATCCCAAGCTTTGAACATCTCACGGAGCACTGTTCAACCCATCATCCGAAAATGGAAAGAGCATGGCACAACTGCAAACCTACCAAGACATGGCCGTCCACCTAAACTGACAGGCCGGGCAGGAAGAGCATTCATCAGAGAAGCAGCCAAGGGGCCCATGGTAACTCTGGAGGAGCTGCAGAGATCCACAGCTTAGGTGGGAGAATCTGTCCACAGGACAACTAATAGTTGTGCACTCCACAAATCTAGCCTTTATGGAAGAGTGGTAAGAAGAAAGGCATTGTGAAAAGAAAGCCATAAGAAGTCCCGTTTGCAAGAAGCCATCTGGGGGACACAGCAAACATGTAGAAGAAGGTGCTCTGGTCAGATGAGACCAAAATCCCTAAACACACTCTCCACCTATATGACATAATCTGTCACTTGTCCTGTCCTGACTTGGCCACCTCTGTCTAGAACAGTTCACTCTCATCATCACTAGATGCACTTGCTCCTCTAACCACACGCAGAATCAGGCCCCGACTGTTACAACTCTGGCAAACTGACTACACTAGAAATCTCAAGTGACATTGTCGTGCTCTTGAATGACTATGGCGTAAAACCAAATGCCTGCAAGACTTCACCCTATATAAATCTGCCCTTCTAAAATATAATTCTTGCCTCCATGCGGCCAAACAAGCCTACTTTGTCTCTCTTATTAATACTTTGTCATCCAGTCCCCATCGGCTCTTCTCAACCTTTAACTCTCTGCTTCATCCCCCACCCCCTCTACCCACTAATCCATTTACTGCCCAAGAGATTGCCAATCACTTCAAAGACAAGATTGATGCAATTCGTGAGGACACCTCCACTGTGCGTACATCTTCCCCACCCAACATACCTTGCCTAACAGCACATTCAACACTCTCCTCTTTTGAATTGGCTACTACTGAAGAGGTTACAAAACTTTTCACAGATGCCCACTTAACCAATTGTCCTTTGGATCCTGTTTCCTCACAACTACTACGGTCACCCTCTTCTTCTATCCTATACTCCCTCACTCACATCTTCAACCTCTCCCTCTCTAGTGGCACCGTCCCTCCCCTCTAAAATACGCAGATCACTCCCATACTTAAAAAGCCCTCACTGGACCCCACCAACCTGAACAACTTAAGACCCATCTCATTGCTCCCATTCACTTCTAAACTTCTAGAATACTTAGTCTACAACTGTCTTAGCTCCTACCTCAGTGAAAATAACCTTCTTGACCCCTTACAGTCTGGCTTTCACTCGCAACACTCCAGGGAAACTGCCTCACTAAAACTCACTAATGATTTACTAACTGCTAAAACCAACAGCCAGTACTCCATACTCCTACTACTTGACCTCTCTGCGGCCTTTGATACTGTTGACCACACACTCCTTCCCAATAAACTACATTCCCTTGGCCTCCAAGATTCTGCTCTTTCCTGGTTCTCTGCCTATCTATCACAGTGCTCCTTCAGTGTCACCTACAACTCTGTCTCCTCCTCTCTATTGCCCCTTTCTGTGGGGGTCCCTCAAGGCTCTTTTCTTGGACCGCTTCTCTTCTCTTTCGACACCTCCTCCCTTGGTCACTTGATAACCACCCACAGCTTCCAATACCACTTATACGCCGATACCACCCAAATCTATCTGTCTACTCCTCACCTCACTCCTTCAGTCTCCTCTCGCATTATTAACTTACTAACTGACATATCAGCATGGATGTCGCACCACTTCCTTAAACTAAATCTCTCTAAAACTGAGGTATTAATATCCCCCCCCACCCGTGCCCCCCTCCATGACTTTTCCATCAAAATCAACAACGCAACTATCAGTCCCTCCCTTCACACCAGGGTACTAGGTGTAATCCTAGACTCTGACTTGTCATTTCAGCCTCAAGTCCAATCATTGTCAAAAGAAAACCAAGCTCCTCATTCACTCCCCTGTTAACTCTCGCCTTGACTATTGCAACTCCCTTCTCATGGGCCTACCTCTCCATAGGCTATCCCTGCTTCAGTCTTCATGAATGATGCTGCCAGACTTATCCACCTTACCAACCACTCAGTGTCTGCCAACCCTCTCCTCCAATCCCTACACTGGCTCCCAATCACCCAGTGAATTAAATTCAAAATACTAACCATAACATACATAGCCATTCACAACTCTGCCCCGAGCTACATCACCAAACTTGTCTCCAAATATCACCCAAATCGTCCTCTCCGCTCTTCTCAAGACCTCCTACGCTCAAGCTCCCTCATCTCCTCCTCCCATACTCGTCTCCAGGATTTCTCCAGAGCCTCTCCCATCCTCTGGAACTCGCTACCTCCACCGGTCTGGCTATCCCTACTCTTGCTACTATAAGGTGATCCCTGAAAACTCATCTCTTCAGGAAAGCCTAGCACATCTACAACTAATCTTCTACCACTTCCATCAGCTCATTCCTCACAGTTACAACCTTTTGTACCACCTGCCCCACCATATTAGATTGTAAGCTCTTCTGAGCAGGGTCCTCTTAATCCTCTTGTATTTTATTGTATTATAACTGTATTGTCTCCTTTTTATATTGAAAAGCACTGTGTAAACTGTTGGCGCTATATAAATCCTGTATAATAATAATAATCCCCACCGTGAAACATGGTGGTGGCAGCATCATGTTGTGGGGATGCTTTTCTTCAGCAGGGACAGTGAAGCTGGTCAGAGTTGATGGGAAGAAGGATGGAGCCAAATACAGGGCAATCTTAGAATAAAACCTGTTAGAGTCTGCAAAAGACTTGAGACTGGGGCAGAGGTTCACCTTCCAGTAGGACAACGACCCTAAACATACAGCCAGAGCTACAGTGGAATGGTTTAGATCAAAGCATATTCATGTGTTAGAATGGCCCAGTCGAAGTTCAGACCTAAATCCAATTGAGAATCTGTGGCAATTCTCTCCATGCAATCTGACAGAGCTTGAGCTATTTTGCAAAGAAGAATGGACAAAAATGTCACTCTCTAGATGTGTAAAGCTGGTAGAGACATCTCCAAAAAGACTTGCAGATGTAATTGCACTAAAAGGTGGTTCTACAAAGTATTGACTCAGGGGGGCTGAATACAAATGCATGTCACACTTTTCACTTATTTATTTGTAAAAAAAATTGAAAACAATTTATAATTTTCCTTCCACTTCACAATTATGTGCCACTTTGTGTTGGTCTATCATATAAAATACCAATAACATTTATTTAAGTTTTTGGTTGTAACATGACAAAATGTTGAAAATGTCAAGGGGTATGAATACTTTTTCAAGGCACTGTATATTGACTTTGGTTGAATTAGAATGTTGGAAAAGTTTTGTTGATTGGCAGCTGCAGCCTATGGTGATCATTACTATCTAAACAGTGTTGAGTTTTTTTTAGATTGAAAGCAGTATTAAACCCAAAAATAATATATTGCAGCTTACCAATCATTAGATGTGGTGGCTGCATTAGTTTTCTCTATTTTTGACTTTTTCCCCTCTGTTTTCACCTGGTGATCTGGCCAATAACACACCTCCTGTATTAGAGCGCCAAAAAAAAGGAAAGGGATACTAGCTCAGTATCCCTAGGTCGGACTTTTAGGGCATACGAAACAATAGTGAAGTATAGAAAAATAACAATGTTTATTAGGAAATACAATACATGAATAGAGCATTCAAAGGTTAAAAACCATATATAATGATACAGAGTATACAGTGAGCCCTCGTGCGTCAACGCGTTTTCACCTTCAGGACACAGTCAAGGTTTCAAAGATAGCAAAGGAGAGAACGAATCTCACTGTCTAGAATGAAACTCATTTTAAAAGAAGAAAAATTCTGATAACCATAACATACATATTGAATATTGAATATTTAAAAGCGCTTATCTGTCCAAAAAGAGAAGTCGAGACTAGGGATGAGCCGAACACCCCCCCCCCCCCCAGAACATGCGAACAGGCAAAAAATTTGTTCGAACACGCGAACACTGTTAAAGTCTATGGGACTCGAACATGAATAATCAAAAGTGCTAATTTTAAAGGCTTATATGCAAGTTATTGTCATAAAAAGTGTTTGGGGACCTGGGTCCTGCCCCAGGGGACATGTTTCAATGCAAAAAAAATGTTTTTTAAACGGACGTTTTTTCAGGAGCAGTGATTTTAATAATGCTTAAAGTGAAACAATAAAAGTGTACCTGGGGGGTGTCTATAGTATGCCTGTAAAGGGGCGCATGTTTCCTGTGTTTAGAACAATCTGACAGCAAAATGACATTTCAAAGGGAAAAAAAGTCATTTAAAACTATTTGCAGCTATTAATGAATTGTCAGTCCGACAACACACATAAAAGTTCATTGATAAAAACGGCATGGGATTTCCCCACAGGGGAACTCCGAACCAAATACAAAAAAAAATGGCGTGGGGGTCCCCTTAAATTCCATACCAGGCCCTTCAGTTCTGGTATATTAAGGGGAAAACCGAGCCAAAATTTTTTTTTTAAAATGGCCTCGGGTCCCCCTCAAAATCTATACCAGACCCTTCAGGTCTGGTATGGATTTTAAGGGGAACCCCGCGCCAAATTTTTTTTTAAAAATGGCGTGGGGTCCCCCAAAAATTCATACCAGACCCTAATCCGAGCACGCAACCTGGCAGGCCGCAGGAAAAGGGGGGACAAGAGAGCTCCCCCCTCCTGAACTGTACCAGGCCACATGCCCTCAACATTGGGAGGGTGCTTTGGGGTCCCCCCAAAGCACCTTGTCCCCATGTTGATGGGGACAAGGGCTTCATCCCCACAACCCTTGCCCGGTGGTTGTGGGGGTCTGCGGGCGGGGGGCTTATCGGAATCTGGAAGCCCCCTTTAACAAGGGGACCCCCAGATCCCGCCCCCCCCAGTGTGAAATGGTAAGAGGGTACTTTTGTACCCCTACCATTTCACAAAAAAGTGTCAAAAATGTTAAAAATGACAAGAGACAGTTTGACAATTCCTTTATTTAAAGTCTTCTTCTTTCCATCTTCTTTCTTCTATCTTCTATCTTCCTCCATCTTCTTCATCCTCTGGTTCTTCCTCCGATCCTCTGCTTCTTGCTCCGGTGTTCTCATCCGGCATCTTCCTCCGCTGCGTCTTCTTCCCTTCTTCGTTCTCGGGCTGCTCCACATCCATGAGAGGCTCCTGGTCTGTGACGCTTCCTGTCTTCTGACACTTCTTAAATAACCCGGTGACCCCGCCCCCTCTTGACGGGAACTTCCCTATGGGATTCCCCATGATGTCAGAGGAGGCGGGTTGCCCGGATTTTGAGGGGGACCCCCACGCCATTTTTTAAAAAATTTTGGCGCAGGGTTCCCCTTTGGGGGAAATCCCATGCCGTTTTTAACAATGAACTTTTATGTGTAATCACTGCTCCCGAAAAAACTGATGTTTTTAAAACTTTTTTTTGCATTGATCCATGTCCCCTGGGGCAGGACCCAGGTCCCCAAACACTTTTTATGACAACACCATGCATATAAGCCTTTAAAATTAGCACTTTTGATTTCTCCCATAGACTTTTAAAGGGTCTTCCGCGGCTTTCGAATTTGCCGCGAACACTCCAAATTGTTCGCTGTTCGGCTGGCGAACAGCCAATGTTCGAGTCAAACATGAGTTTGACTCTAACTCGAAGCTCATCCTGTGAAGGAATGTGATATAGATAATAATAATAGTAATCTGAAAATGTCTATTTTCTTATGTGCATACATATTTTTCTCCTTACTCATTATATAAGTATACAGGTTTGCTCTGTTCCTATATTTTCTCAAGATGGCGAGTACCCCCTGCATCCCACACATCAGAAGAACGCGGAACTGAAGATAAGACCAAAGACAGCCAAACCTCGTTATGAAAATTCTCCATCTTCTTTACTATCTTAACCAATGAGATGTACCTATTAGACTAACATAGCAATGACGTATTTGTGTATAAAACATTAGCACCGCCTTGAATAAATCAGAAGTGTAATGAGTAGCAATTCTGAGCGTGTCTCAGAGTGTTTACTTTTATATGCATGCATATCCACACTTTTCAAATTAGAGACAGCAGCAGATAACCTTGGGCTCGATTGGAGCTCTTAAGTAATTTCCATAACAGATGGTGCCGAAACCCGGGACCTCAGGCTACAGTCGAAGTTATACCGCGACAAGCATTCGGGCGTTAACTGATTAATGAGAGTGGGGTTTGCGCAGCCCTAACAGTACCGGTGAGTTGATTTATATTCTTACCACTGTACGACTCTCTTATCTTTCGGTTGACGGCTGGATTCTGTCGGTATGCTGAGACTGTCTTAGAGGCAGGTATTTCCTCGCCTGAGGTTGTTTTAATGAACCTGCTGATGGGTTTCTGCTGACTGTATTTTTTGTTCACTGTCTGCCATTCTTTGGGCTACGAAACTCAGCAGTCTAAGGGTGCTACATGTGTGAATGTGTGTTCTCATCTCCAGACGAGCTGTCGGCCTCTGGAGTGAGATTGTTTCCCTTGTAGCAAACGTTTATGGGACGGGTTACTCTGGGTTCAATGAACCTTTGAGGGTTATCTCAGCTGCTGGCTTTGCAGTCTGAAAGTGTTACAGAAGTCTCACCCCAAGAAGAGTTGTCGGCCTCTTGGTGTAGAGCTGTAGAAAAACGTCTATAAACGGGTTTATTTTGCAGGGTGGTCTGCCCTTGTGGTTATCTTAGCCTGCTGAAATTTTGCAGTTCGAAGAGTGGCAGGTGTAATGTCCTGTCGTGATTGTATTTGTGGTTTATTGTTTGCTATACATGAGAGGGGGTGGGGACTGGTTAAGGTCGGAGGGGGGGCTGCCCGGGGGATCTGTTGGGTCGCGGGCCGTTGCTCCTCACTACCCCTGATGTGTTTGTTCTTGTTCTGAGATTAACCGTACATTAGTCTTATGAGCCCCCCACCGAAGGAATTTGCTGATAAGAACGCTGAGAAAAATATTAACTCCTTGGTTGTATGTATTCCCCTCTCAAGCCGTTAGCCGAGAAACAGAAAGTGATATTGTAAAGAAGGAGAGAAGAAGATGTTGAAATAGTTAACAAAGTTGAAAGAAGTGACGAAAGTTATGTTGCAGAAGAAACAGGGAGAAAAATCCTGTGTGATAAAGAAAATTGGATAAAGGAAGTTAAGAAAGATGGCGATTGTATTATGTATGTGTATCACAGAGCTGATGATATGTTGGAACTTGAAACAAAGGAGGGGAGGGACAGCACTGCCCTCCGTCTAACAACCACTCCTTTCTCACCACCCAAGCACAACCCACTGTGACAACTCAGCCCGGCGGCCATCTTAGTGCACCCATGCCTTCACTTTCTACCCAGTCCAGTGCACTTCCTGCCGGCGGCCATCTTGGTACACCCAGTAAGCTTAAACAGCCTGTACCCAGCCCTCCCTGTTTTAAACCAAGATGGTTCATACCACACACCTGTCTTCCCCAATACGGGAGCATCACATTCCCAGGCCGGATATGTTAATGATGAAGAAGCATCTGAGTGGGAAGCCCGACAGCAGGCAGCAAGGCCACCCACTGATTTAACCCCCAATCCGGCTCCAGACTCTCAGTTCCGAGAGGATCTCAAACACATGCTGGCAAACGTAAAGAACAGTGCCTCTTGCCAGCCCCCGCCCCAACAACAGTCTCGGTTACCAGAAGGGGCACCAGTGATGTGTGTCGCTTTTACTCTATCACAAGCAGCGGCCTTAGTGACAAGTCTGCCTGACCCAGAGAAGCAGCCAATTCCCTTCTACCACAGGATAGTGCAGATACAAGAAACTTACTCAGCTGCCTGGAGAGACTTGATCAGCCTATGCCAAATCAAAGCAGGATATGTCTTTTGGCCAGTCATGCAGATGGCCTTCAATGATGCCTGCCTGACAAGTGCCACTTCCTACATCTCAGGCGTGGAGTTCTGTGCACAACTCCATGACTGTGCAAAGGAGAAGTTGACGGAACAGAAGACCACAATCCAAGATATTACCCAAGATAAAGGGGAGTCTGTGAAGAAGTATCATGCTAGACTCATAAAGGCACACACACACATGTTATCAACTGCTTTTGTTTCAGGGCTCAGAGAGGATATCAGAAAAGGCCTGATGGTGGCCCGCCCTGAATACCATTCAATGAAAATGTCTGATTTATTGTTGGTGACCAGAGGTATAGAAAATCAAAAAGGTAAAAAACCAACGCCCCTCATGGTAACCCATGACGAAGATCCCACCTACACTCGTCCACCACCACTGCCCAATACCAGGGAAAGGATCACCTGTTACAACTGTGGGAAACGGGGCCACATAAAGAAAGAATGCAGAGCCCCAAGATGTCCCAGACGAGGCAGGGAACCCTATGCAGGGCAACGGGGACATGAACCACCACCACCACGCCCCAACTCTCACTAGGAAATGGGCAAACCCGTGTCACCCCTTATGGCAGTGTCCTCAAGTGGAACTGGGGGACCCTTAGCAAAAGTCACGTTACCCATACAAGGAAAACCTACCACCTTTCTCATTGACACGGATGCAGCCAGAAGCGTGTTGAGGGCTGTGGACCTGCCTGATAATTCTTTCCTTTCCACTATTGATGTTTCCTGCGTAGGAATGGATGGGGTGCCCCGCTCCAGTCCACTTCCTGATTTGCTTGCCAGATTTGTGGTGTCCTCTACATGTCCCTTGAATCTACTAGGAGCTGATGTGTTGTCCGGACTACAGGCCTCAATCAGGACACGCCTGAAGGGGGGGTGAAGTTACATACTCCCCTATCTTTAGAAGACTAATCTGCTTTGTGTTCTCTGCCTCTCCTGATGACACTTACTGAAGCAAAAACTTCAAGTTCAATACTGCAGGAAGTACTTGACAGAATCCCTGCGTGCCTATGGTCCACAGGACCGGAAGACAACGAACACTTAAAAGGTGCCACCAGTTTCAGTCAAGCTAAAAGAGGGCGCTTCATTGCCCCGGAAACCACAATAACCCCAAGAAGAGAATCCTAAAAAGAGAACCAGGTACCTACTGTGGATGCCTTTGACTGCAAAGTACCTCACAGAGGTGGACCTTACAAACGTTTTCTTCAGTGTCCACCCTCACCCCTCCTGCTGGTACCTTTTTGCATTCATCCACGGAAAGAAACGGCAACATACCTAAACAGTTGTGCCGCAAGGAGCACAGAACTTTCCAAGCCAGTTTGCAAAAGCTATGGCTATCATCCTTGACACATGACAAGAGGAACACCCGGAAGTGATTCTCTTCCAACGTGTTGATGACCTTCTCCTTTGTGCAGCTGACTTACCCCCTGTTGAAGTCACCTCAGAAAGCCTGTTGTGCTATCTTGCCAACCGGGGCTGCAAAGTCTCAAAGCCCAAATTGCAGTGGTGCTCAACACCTGTCATTTTCCTTGGACACTGTTTGTCCCATGGGACACGACACCCCACTGAAGACAGGGTGCAAGTAATCTCTGACACCCCACTGCCACAAGGTCAGAAATCCCTTCATGCCTTCCTTGGACTAATTTCCTAGTGCAGAGCATGGATTCCAGAAGCCTTCCTACTGATGCTCTGCAATCAGACCCTTCCAGATGTCTCCTGAAGAAATATCTAAAGTTTGAAACCCTTGAGTGCGCCACCCCCGGCGCTAGGGCTCCCAGCCTACGACAAAACGCTCAAGCTCTTTGTATCCGAACGTCTGGGACATGCTGCAGGTGTACTCACCCAATCACACGGCATCAGCCTACGCCCCATAGGATATTATTCCTGTCGGCTGGATGCGGTAGCAAGAGGAGGCCTATTGTGTCTGCGAGCTGGATTTGCTACACAAGCCTTGCTTGACAAAACTTTGAACTTGGTCCTCGGACACTGCCTCGTTCTGCTTGTTCCCCATGACGTTGTTGCCATATTCAACCAAGATCCAGCCGAAACACTTGTCCACTACCAGACACTTGAGACTCCTGTGTTCCCTCCTACTGGACAGCATTACTCTATTAAGTTGTCAAACACTGAACCCTACCACCCTTCTTCCACTTCTCGAGGGGGGAAAGGAGGAGGAGGAGTAGAGTCTTGACTTGTCACCCCCGTGACCGCACAGGACACGCGGTCACCACTGAAAACACTGTTCTACAAGCTGAAGCCTTACCACCGGTGATGTCTACACAGGATGCAGAGCTGTAAGCACTTACTACAGCACGTAAATGGGCAGAGGGAAAAAGAGCCAACATTCATATGGACTCAAGATATGCTTTCAACATTGCCCATGATTATAGTGTTATCTAGGACAGAGGATTCCTGATGGCTGCAGGAACACCTGTAAAAACTTGATTGATGCCTTGCTTCTCACAACCCAAGTGACTATTATGAGTAAAGCACACGACAAAATGAACTCAAAGGAAGCTTAAGGCAATCATCTAGCCAATACAGCTGCCAAACAGACAGCTGGTGGTCCACGGGAAGTGGACAGCAGGGTGGTAGAAGAAGACCACCCCGTGCTTACCTTACAGACTTTCCCAGTGGACAGAGTTTATCTAAAAGAACTACAGGAAACAACAAGTGCGGATAAGAAGGAAAGCTGGAAATGGAGAGGAGCAACTCTCAGAAATGGACTATTCGAGTGCAACAAGAAGCCTTGTCTACCCAGGAGTATGTACCCAGCCGTGGTGCAATGGGCACATGGAGCTGCCCACTTGACAAAGACTTTTATGAACTCTCTTATCAACAAGTGTTGCACCAAGAGTTACTCCACTGACCGACAGCTTCTGCAGATCATGCATTATCTGCACCAAATGTAACCCAGGCTGCACAGAAGAAGCACAGAAGAAGCACCTGGCAAAAGCCCTATACCCCATTCCAGAGGATGCAAATTGATCATTCTCAAGTGCCAAGAAGTGGCAGATTCGAATACGCCCTAGTGGAAGTGGTCATGACTTCCAGGACCACAACTAAGAAATTACTGAGTGAGATAGTATGTAGATTTGGGGTCCCAGAGGTAATATTGAGAGATCAGGGACCAGCCCTAACAACAACCCTTACAAAAGAGATTTGGGCAACACTGGGGGTTCAGTTGGCACTACACATCCCATACCACCCTCAAAGTAGCGGGAAGGTAGAAAGGATGAATGGGACACTAAAAACAGGATGTTAAAGATGGCCCAAGAGACTAACATGAGTTGGCCAGACAGTTAGCCCATTGCCCTGTTCAGTGTCAGACACACCCCCAGGGGAAACATGCCCTATCCCCTTATGAAATTTTGTTTGGTTCAGCTCCCAGACTTGGTTGTTACTTTCTACAACAGTTACAGTTGCAGTCTGATGTGTTGACTAATTATTTAACCACATTATCACGAGAATTAACCTGAATGCATGTCCAGGTGTTTTCTTCCATTCCAGATCCTGAATTAGATACAGGAACACACCAACTACTGTCTGGAGATCCTTGAGCCAAGTTATAATGGTCCATTCCAAGTTTTGCTGACCACAGCCACCTCAGTCAAGTTGGCCAGGAAGAACACCTGAATGCACGCTTATCACTGCAGGAGAGAGTGTTTTCGGGTGCTGCATATCCTTTTCCTGTTTGATCTAGGGGGGAGGGGCCCAGGAGGTGGCCATCACAAAAATGAAAATAGAAAGCCCCATATCCTAACCAAAGATACCCCTGATACATACACTGACCCAGCACATAGTCAGAGGAGGAAGCGAGCAGCTCTCTCCGGAAGCTTTGATCCTCATGTATACATACATGTCATAGGGGTTACAAGGGGGGTCCCTGATGAATTTAAAGCCAGGGATCAGGTAAAAGCTGGTTTTAAGTCTTTGATCCCCATAACAACTGTCAGCAAGAATGTAGATTGGATTAACTACATGTCATGGTTATGCAATAGAGTTTGTCGATCAGCATACCTGTCTCCATGTGTTCATCTCTAGAGACCAGCTGACCCTCACCTGACTGCCTGTGCACTGCAAGCCAGCAGTGCTGATCAACCACTGTGTGTTAGCCTCTGTGTGTACTTGCTATGTTTCCTACATCTGATTTCTGTTACCGACTTTGGCCTGTTCCCGGCCATCCCTGTTTGCCTGTGACCCTGATGTTCCAGCCAGCTCCCTCCTTCCTCTGCTCCTGTAGTCTACCGTGAGCGTGAGCTGTGAGACCCTGGGGGCCGCGACCTGGAGCCAGACTGCAGCGCAGTCCATCCTCACCACTAGAGGCTCTGGTGAACACCTGCTGGCTCTTAGACTCCGCGCCCTGGGGAATCTATGCTCTAGCTCCCAGTGGGATCTGTGTCAGTGATCCAGTAGACCTGCTTCCTGAACCTCCCAGGGTTCAATCCACAGCAGTCACCCATAGGGTCCACTATCTTGCGGTGCACTCCTGATCCCAACGGTGTACATCTGTCACCCAGCCTCTAGGTGACCTGACACTTCACATATTATAACCAACAGAGATTTGTTAATTACTCTAAAGATGCCCTCCAGGGAATTTCTGATCAGTTAGCCCCCACTTCCTACATGACATTCCAGGACCGGATGGCCTTAGACATGGTGCTATCTGGGAAAGGAGGTGTTTTGTAAAATCATAGGAAAAAACGGGAACCTGTTGTACATACATTCCTGATAATATTGGCCCAAATGGTAAGGTTACTTTAGCTATAAAGAAATTAGAAGATCTGTCACTAGAGTTGAAGAAGAACTCAGGTATCACAGACCCATGGGACCAATATTTTAGCTGGATGAGTGGGTGGCAGAAGGTGCTCGCCCAGATACGGGTAACGGTATTAATAATCCTGGATCTTTTAGCCCTGATTATATGCTGTATTCTACCTTTCGTAAAAAGTTAATGAACAAGGATGTAGGCAATAGCACACCTACATTTCTCCACCAAGAAGAAGAGGACCTCCTTATGATGGAAGATGACAAACCCTTCACTCCTCTACAGTCACTCCCTGTCCATAATCTCACAATCCCATAGGGTTTTAGGGATAGATAGTGCCTGACTGCACCTCTCCAGCTGTATCGAGGAGGGAAGTGAACAGTTGCTGCCCAATTCTATATACAGCCTAAAAGAGTTGCTGAGGAGAAGGGCCAGGCCAAAGTGGGACCTTTAGTATTAGGGACAGAAAAGAGAAAATAGTCATTTTAGGGGGGATTGTGAAGGAATGTGATATAGATAATAATAATAGTAATCTGAAAATGTCTATTTTCTTATGTGCATACATATTTTTCTCCTTACTCATTATATAAGTATACAGGTTTGCTCTGTTCCTATATTTTCTCAAGATGGCGAGTACCCCCTGCATCCCACACATCAGAAGAACGCGGAACTGAATATAAGACCAAAGACAGCCAAACCTTGTTATGAAAATTCTCCATCTTCTTTACTATCTTAACCAATGAGATGTACCTATTAGACTAACATAGCAATGACGTATTTGTGTGTATAAAACATTAGCACCGCCTTGAATAAATCAGAAGTGTAATGAGTAGCAATTCTGAGCGTGTCTCAGAGTGTTTACTTTTATATGCATGCATATCCACACTTTTCAAATTAGAGACAGCAGCAGATAACCTTGGGCTCGATTGGAGCTCTTAAATCATTTCCATAACAATCCCTAGTCGAGACACAGATGGACACAGAAAACCAGAAGATGAAAAAGACAAAACAAAAACCAAAAACAAACCACCTAAACAAAACAAGAACAAAAACACCAAGAATACCTTGCAGGAGAAAGACCTTTGTATTTAAATATTATAGTAATATGGATATTTCATAATATACTCCCGGAAGGGGGGTTAATTATTGTGGTCTGTATACAGATGATTAGAGGCAGCCAAATCTGACAATCAAAACAGAATACTAGGACAGTGTCCTAGTATCCCCAAAAACAAAATAGAAACTGGTGCCCCAAGGACAAAGGAAGAGAGAGAGATACCTGCTAATATAAGTGGATCAAGGATAGTAACTAAATGGTTCCCAAACAGGGGCGAAGCGCTACCAAGAAGGGTAATCCAGGACTGGTAGCCACATTGGAGGGTACTAGGGCAACAAAGCCAAGCTGCCTTAAAGGCTACCCCACACGGAGACCTGTACCTAGACAGGTAGTATAGTCCCTATAGGGTGATCTATAATGAAGGCAATAAAAAGCAAAACAACATGCTTAGTTATAAAATACACCAACTATGAATGAGCTTATATAAAGTTGGGGGGGGGGCAGAATTACTTAAGAAATGGACAGATATCGGATAGCCCCTGGGAGACAGCCTTCCTCTGGTCACAAAGTTTGTATGCGAATGTAGTCTATTTATAGCCCCTAGTGAGACAATTTGAGTCATGCAGTATGAATGCAGCTGCAATGCCAGAGGATTTCTAGTCTTTCATACATTCTTGTAGATCTAGCAAGGTTCTGAGAAAACATCTATTACAAATCAGTTTAACTGCTCTGGTAAATCTACATTAACATACCATCTACCCATAAAACTAGTTACTTCCATCATTAGGAAATACAAATAGCCCTAATGCCGCGTACACACGGTCGGACTTTTAGGCTACAAAAGTCCGACAGACTTTCGACTGACTTTTGGCGGACTTGTGGCAGACTTTCTAACAAACAGACTTGCCTACATACGATCACACAAAAGTCCGACGGATTTGTACGTGATGACGTACACCGGACTAAAATAAGGAAGTTGATAGCCAGTAGCCAATAGCTGCCCTATCGTGGGTTTTTGTCCGTCGGACTAGCATACAGACGAGCGGATTTCTGGGTCCGGCATAGTTACGACGTAAAGATTTGAAGCATGTTTCAAATCTAAAGTCTGTCAGATTTGCGGCTGGAAAAGTCAGCTGAAAGTCCGGGGAAGCCCACACACGATCGGATTGTCAGCCGGCTGTGGTCCGTCGGCGTCCATCGGACTTTTGTAGACGAAAAGTCAGACCGTTTGTATGCGGCATTAGGCTTGCATACTTAGGTTGGCCATACACTGATATATTTTTTTCATTCAGCCTGCAAGTTCCTCCATCAACACTATACAGCAGGGGTGTCAAACTCAATCTCATTGTGGGCAGCATCAGCATTATGGTTGCCCTCAGAGGGCCGGTGGTATCTGCAAGATTAGATAGCCAGAGCACCCCACCACCCCTTACATCAGGCGTCGAGAGCCCCCCCCACACTCTCTTACAGCACAGTGCACCCCCCTTGTGCTGCTGCCGGGAAGAAGCTGGGGACAGAGCTGGGAAGCAGAACGCACAGGATCTGTAGGAGGACTTATGTCCTCCTTTCTGTTGCCGCCTGCTGAATCAATGTGGGAGTGGAGATAAGGGGGATGCTGCAGCTGCAGGGGAGATGTGAGGGCCACATGAAATGGCCCGGCCCACGGGCTTTGTGTTTGATTGGATGCAGCTGCTGTTTGGCTGACCATTTTCAACCCAGCTCCCCTGATTTTAAAAACAAAGGATGTCAGGCAGAAGAGGGCTCACAGGTCCATCCATGAAGCAAAAAAATCTGCAAAGTGAATGGCCAATAACAAACTAGTTATATTTAAGTGCTCTGTGCAAAACCATTGCCCATGTCCTCCTCTTCTCAGGTCCCACAGCAGAGCTCCTGGCCCCTTCCCCCTGCCTAGTGCCCCCAGAGCAAGCAGCTTGTTTACAATGCCTATATGTCTATACAATGCCTGGAGGAGTTAGCAGTACAACATAATGAAAAATTCTCCTCATACATGGCTGTATCTGGATATTCTTTTTGTACTCCCCTCAGTTTCAAACCATCTTGACTCGAGCTACAACTCCCCGATATGGCATCCATCCTTCCCCCTTTTTTCTATCTATGCGCTTCTTACCTTTCCGTTCTACATCATCGGTAGGTCCACCATCATATTCATTGATTTCCTCATTCTGCCCTACCCATTGATTTGAGGGCATTCTTGTCTGGCTGTAGAACTATTCGTTTAGGGATGGATTACTCTCAACCATTGTCTGCTAACCATGGGCTCACCATGGGCTGTAACCATGACCCGTGAAAAGAACCTCTGCAACACACCTAACCGAGACAACCTGGACCTCAAGCCCTCCTCATTGCTTATATTTTGGGATCTCCACCTGCATTATGTGTTAATTGCATTCCAGTTTCCTCACAAACCCAGGTTATATTTGTTTGTTTTCGTACTCTCTCACTACTACTACTATCTCATGTTATTGTGGAATGGTTCTGCACACAGATTCTTTGTGTTGATGATGTTATCAATCACCAAGTATTACCTTTTCTTTCCTGTATCTGTACTTATATTCTTGAAATTGAATAAAACCTTGTTCTTCAACAAAAGACAGAAATAATACATAACAAGCTATCTGCGTCACAGACTTGAGATTGGGTTACACTGAAGGCAAGTACTACTGTCCTGGTTAAAGAGTGTTCTGCAGGTGACACAGTACACACAGGCATGCACATCGCCATATGATTAGTGTTCAAAAAAACTTACCTGAGGTATACTTACATAAAGAAGTAACAGAGAATGGGTTGTACTTGAGGTTATTCCGCGCCCCAGGAAGACATCACGTATGATGAAACATGTTGGGCGGAGCTACACGCTCACGTCATTACGCCCACGTGACCCTGAAAGGGCGGGTGCTTTTTTAAATTGTTTGGCGACAAACTTACTTGTACAATACTTGCGCTTTTATGTGTTTGCGAGTATACATCCTGTTTTGGCTTTTATCAATAAAGCATTTTTTAGACATTATTACACTATTGGAGCCCCTTTTTTTTAATATACATGCCCTGTGGTTTCTGGTGGATTGAGACTCCCAGACGTGTGTTGGATATCCTGGATGAATTTTCCTGACCCTCAGCTGGTTCTAGAGATGTGGTGGATCACCCTACCCCGCAAAGGGCTATATCTGCATGTGTATGTGACCTTACTAGAAATAGGAGGTCCACACTATCCGGTAAGAGTTTTCACTTATAGCGTGATTGTCACAGGAGGATCTGTCTTTTCCTTGGTGGTGGAACTCCCTGAATCAAAACATCCCACTGGATCCCTTCTTTCATTTATCTTAAGAATCTTCACTTATTTTTCAGAACTCTACTTAATTAATTTTTTTATATTTTTTTTCACTTGATTTTGCACGGTTCTCAATATTTTTTATATATTTTCTATTTTTCACTATGCATTAGATTTGTATCTTCACTGTATATTTAATCCTTTTATTTGGTAAGCGCTACATTTGTATTTCTTACTTAAGGTTATACCACTGCTCTGAAATTGGAGAATGCTCTACAGCTAACTGTATTGTAACAAAGTCCAGGAAAGCACCACAAGCAGAGCCCAGTGCCTGAAGGTCACATTCCAGTAACTCTTTGCCCCTTTCCCCATGGGCGTTACTCCCAAGAGAGTCTCCAGGGACTGGAAGACACCAGAGGCCGAGACACAGCACTAGCAAAATCCAGTAAAAGAAGCCGACACTCCAAATCCTGAACCCCTTGTACTCTTTTGTACCAATAAATTGTTTTCAAAGGATTTGGAGTGCCAGCTTCTTTTACTGGTTTTTGCTCTTAGTCGGGGGAACATCAAAGCCAGAGCCCCCTACTGTGGATTCTATGCTGTCACGACAATCCCTTGTTCAGAGCGCTGCACTTCTGTCTGTTTGCTGAGACACAGCACTAGACCCGTACAACACCACAGAGCCCAGAGTCTGATGGTCACATTACCCATAAGGCCTGAAATCTTTCACCTTGAGGATCAGCTGGCCTGGATAGCTACAGTGTGGAGACTAGCTCAAGCAACTTTTAGAAGTCTTGACTGAAGAAAAATCACATCCACAAAGTGCTGAGAATGTAATAGAACAGAAAAATAGGTAATTAGCATTCTGCCTCAGTGGTAGTTTTCCGTTTTGCCAGTGTCAACCTCCTGAAGGCATCAGTATAACCTGTACATCTCTGAACTCTCTATCCCTGTTTCCCTCAACAGATAATAAAAAAAATTACACTATGAGAAGCCTCTTTTCTCTGTATGCTGGTACAAGAATATATTAACTTGTAGGTAAAATATCCATCTACATGAAGTTCAGCGTCATAATGGAAAGTAAGTTTGACTCCTTTGGAGAGGAGATTATGAGGTGCTTTTTGACTTACCTTTGAACAGGAGGTCATTTTGGTGTGGTGAGCTGGCATCCAGTGGGTGCTGGGAGCGCACATGTAGTACTACGTGGATTTGTTCAAGATTGTACATAGAGACACAGATTATTGTTTTATGCTTTATTTTGTTTGATTTAAACATTTTTGTTTCTTTGCACATTGTTATTGTGTGTGCCAGCTATTTGTTTTTGCCATGTGATCTTCTGTACTGTACTGAAGGCATGTGATACAAAGAAATCACAGTTCTGCAATTTAGATGCATTGTAATACACCTAAGAGCTTGTTCACACAGATCTTCGAGATCAGTAAGGGCTTGTCCAGATGTGTGGCAGCCCTTGCCGCCCCTTTAAAAATCCACAGTTGATTGCTTTTCAGAGAGCAGTTGACAGGCTGCTGGGAGGGGATACGTTGCCTCCTTACCATACTTCATAACATGCAGTTGTGGCACGACCCCAATAACTTGAATATTACACTCTGAACCTGACTTTTTTCCTTACGCCCATGAAGCAAAGCATTGCAGCCAAGCCATGTGTACAGGCCTGAGGCTGGGTTCACATATATGCGAATTGCATGCGGTTTTCCCCGCATCCAATTCGCATGACAGGTCCAGGGCAGCCACGATCTGGATTGCAGAAGGGTCTTGTGCATCTTTGGGTCCGGTTCAGGCGCAAATTCAGGCAAAAATTTGGGCCTGAATTGCATCCCGCCTTAGTGGCTGCATGTCCTTATTTAGGTGGGTGGTAAAACTGCAGGTCAGCCACTGGCTTTTACCGCTCCTAGGTGCCTGTGTCAACGGGCCGTTAGTGTCAAAGTGAGATCAGTTTGTATTTTAATTTCATTTTTCCTAGCAAGTCATTGTGAGTGTGTGGTAAGCAAATAATATGTAATTTAAAAACCCTGGTGAATTGCAATTAAAAATAGCCTCTAGTATACTACAGAATACAAAAAGGGAGCTGACATTACAGGCTTTTTGTGGGAGATCTAGGGTTGTCAGTTTTTATAATTCCATCATCACTTGGAAATCATTGACCTGGATGAGCACGTGTTGGGATATATATTATGAGCATTCTCAATTCGATTTAGTGACTCACCAAGTTATGATGCAACGATAAGGATATCAGGATATATAGCTCTCATAATTCTGGCCGGGCAGCTTAACCTTAACCTAACTGTCTGCCAGAGCTCTTTTGTCCTTACTTCTCCTGTGGATCACAGGAGTGCACTTAGTTCTTCACTCCTATGACCCAGATCCAGTCAAAAGCAGGCTAAAGCCTGCTGTCAGTGCTAGACCAGGCTCTGCAGAGATCCCAAAAATAATGTTGGGATCCACCCAAATGGCTGAACGGCAGCTGGTTTAGCCTCTCACACAGTTGAGTGCCTGAGAAAGGCCCCCCTCCACAGTCTAGCGCTCCGGTAAGCGCTGGAGGGGAAGAGTGCAGAGTACTCAGAGCAGATCCAACAACTGAGCAATCAGTGGTCTTTGATCGCTCATTACTCGGTGTATAGGTGGCTGGGTACAGTTTCAGAATTGATTCGATACTGCAGCCATCTAGGCGAGTATGTACGTTTGTCTTTTTTATTTCCTACGTTTCTCTTTTAAATCTAACTTGCTAGAGTTGTGGCACAGATTTCAGTATGTTACATAGTAACTTACTATATAAGTTCATGATCTTCTATAGGGCTCAATGATGTTGTATGTTGCAGCTGCAAACTAAATACAGGAGGTAGAATTCCAGAAAGTGAAAATTGCATAATGGTTGTTAAAAGCTTTTACGGATTTTACCTATAGAAAAAAGAAAAAGAAAAATGCATTTTATCCCAGCTACAGCCAAAACCTTTTTTTTAGTTTTATAATAATAGTGGGGGAAGGGTTTGAACTTCAGTTTTTTTGTGCAGTCTCCACTAGAAGACTTATCGAGAGAGAGAGTTCCTCCCACCAGCCCTACTGTACCCTGTAGTGAGATAAGAGCCAACAGGAGGAGCCCATAGTGGGGGACCAAGCATCTGACCTACCAGGAAGTGTCAAATGCTGAAGATTCTTCAGCCACAGCAGACAGCCGGAGAGAGAATTTAGGACTTGATGTCTCCTGGAGAAGTATTAATAGTCTTCTTTTACAAGGGGCAGTTTTCCAAATTTTTTTTTTTTTTTAAAATAGAACAGGGTTGTTAATACATTTTGGGAGGAAAAAATGTGCATTTCAAAAGAAAATGTAAATCATATAAGCTCTTTGTCAATGCAACCTCTTAATTCTGTAGTCTGCCACATTGAACTCAGATTGCCTCCATGTTAAATTGTCTTTATCTGGTTTTGAAAATAATGAATATACACTAGAATGTCAAAAGTATTGGGACACCTGACTTTACACACACATGAACTTTAATGGCATCTTAGTCTGTAGGGTTCAATATTGAGTTGGCCCACCCTTTGCAGCTATAACAGCTTCAACTCTTCTGGGAAGGCTATCCACAAGGTTAAGGAGTGTGTCTATGGGAATGTTTGACCATTCTTGCAGAAGCGCATTTGTGAGGTCAGGCACTGATATTAGACTGGCACTGATATAGGCCTGGCTCGCACATCACAAAGGTGTTCTATGGGGTTGAGGTCAGGACTCCGTGTAAGCCAGTCAAGTTCCTTCATCGTAAACTCACTCATCCATGCCTTTATGGACCTTGTTTTGTGCACTGGTCCAAATAATTTGGCAGAGGGGGGATTATGATGTGGGATTGTTTTTCAGGGGTTGGGCTTGGCCCTTTTGTTCCAGTAAAGGGAACTTTTAAGGCGTCAGCATACTAAGACACTTTGGACAATTTCACGCTCCTAACTGTATAAAAAGTTTGGGGATGGCCCCTTCCTGTTCCAACATGACTGCACACCAGTGCACAAAGCAAGGTCCATACAGACATGGATGAGCGAGTTTGGGGTGGAGGAACTTGACTGGCCTGCAAAGGGTCCTGAACTCAACCCGATAGAACGCCTTTGGAATGAATTAGAACAAAGACTGCGACCCAGGCCTTCTCAGCCACATCAGTGCCTGACCTCACAAATTCACTTCTGGAAGAGAATGGTCAAACATTCCCATAGACAACCTCCTAAACATTGTGGACAGCCTTCCCATAAGAGTTGAAGCTGGTATAGCTGCAAAGAGTGGGCCAACTCAACGTTGAACCCTACAGACTAATGCCCCGTACACACGGTCGGACTTTGTTCGAACATTCCGACAACAAAATCCTAGGATTTTTCCCGACGGATGTTGGCTCAAACTTGTCTTGCATACACACGGTCACACAAAGTTGTCGGAAAATCCGATCATTCTGAACGCGGTGACGTAAAACACGTACGTCGGGACTATAAACAGGGCAGTGGTCAATAGCTTTCATCTCTTTATTTATTCTGAGCATGCGTGGCACTTTGTCGGATTTGTGTACACACGATCGGAATTTCCGACAACGGATTTTGTTGTCGGAAAATTTTATATCCTGCTCTCAAACTTTGTGTGTCGGAAAATCCGATGGAAAATGTCTGATGGAGCCCACACACGGTCGGAATTTCCGACAACACGCTCCGATCGGACATTTTCCATCGGAAAATCCGACCGTGTGTACGGGGCATAAGACCGGGATTCCATTAGATTTCAAATGCATGTAAAGGCAGGCGACCCAATACTTTTGACAATATAGTGTAAATTTGTGAACAATTTTTTTTTAAATAGAAAGCATGCATCTTTTAGATTTAGCTGCACTTGTTAATGAAACAAGTAGTTATTCCTTATAAAAACTGAAATCAGAGATTTTAAAATGCACTAGAAAAATAAGCCAGACAAAAGAAAGCAGGAAAAGGGTAAGGTTAGGGGGGTAACAATGGGTCATGACTAGAGTAGCGTTCAGCATATTTATTAATGTGTTACAAAGCAGTTGTGTTTGGAACAGTTACTTCATTTTCTTTTAACAATACTAACTTCAGATAAAACATTTATCGACGTCTTTTAGCCATCAAAATCTACACACAAATATAAAATTTAAACACCACAGTTTTAAACGGACTAGCAAATAATTCAATGTCTGAAAAACAAACTTAAAATATGTCTTTCTTTTTAGAAGAGAAGAACCTTGTGGGGAGATTTTTATGGGGAGGAAAAAGAAGGAGAAACAGGCACTAGTCTGATACACATGTTAACAGAGCAGAACTGTACAGAGAAAGCACTCAGCATACATTTAAATAACAGTCCTTGTATATTTGGTCATATGATATTCACTACGGAGTCTTGAAGCAAAGCCTGTTTTTGTACGGCTGTTGACGGAAGCGGTGAAGAACGGTCCCTGTGTCAAAAGAGGGGGAGCCACTGAAAAGAACAAAGCTATTTTTCAGTTGCCATTTTTTTGTTGTATTGCACAATGCAGAACTGCTAACAGACTTAAAATATGTGAAATCTACTAAGGGTCCATCGTTAAAGGTTTTCAAAAAATGGTCTGATAAGAGGGGTGGGTGGGTGGGTATGTGTGAGCCAGCGGTGCACCCTCACCTGTTGGGAAGACATACATAAATCCGTTGAAGACTAGGTTGTAATGACATCTAAAAGATATGTCTTTTATCCAAGTGTCTACAGACTAAAAAAAGTAAAAAAAAAAAGGGGACCCAATCGGTTGCCATGGGGAACAAAACCAGTTCTGTAAGAGCCTTTCATGAAGGAGACCGACACAAAATTGGCACAAAAATGTTGTATCCGTTTTGACTACAGCCATTCAAATTTAAACCTTCAGCTAACCAGTAGCCAGAATCTAAGTGATTTTTATTGAGGACTATGGGCGCAACTCAATGAGTTGTAATTTAAGACCTGTATTAGGCCCACATTATGCAAGATGAAAACTGTATTTGAAAGTATAGCAATGGGGCAGTAAACCAGTAGACGTAGCGGTATTTCTCATTTTTTTTCAATGTTGCCTTAACATGTAAAATGACTTTTGGTTGTCCACAAATACATTTTTTTAACCGCTGAATTTCTTTTACCCTATAAACACATAGGTGTAATGTTCATCTATTGAAATCATAACACAAATTGGCCAACTCACAAAAGCACTTCCCTGGTGCCTTCATTGCAGCCTACAATATGGATCTTGGCTCTGCTCCATAATCAACCCATAGGAATATTGACATGTATATATAAATCTTTGCTTGAACTGACAGCCCACCTTATTCTCAGGATCCGCTCACCCAACGAGTGTTAGACCGGCCATAGATTGTTTAATTTTCATCAACCAGCGAGGTGGATAGAGGAATCCTCCCGCTGTGCCATTGTATTCTGACAGTAGGACTCATCCACTGTCAAAATACATTGATCAGTGCCGCAGCGCTAATCAAAAGGAATATTTTTCAACAAGCCGATAAGAGAGGAGTCTATCATCAAGTTCTCTGGAACAGGAACAGCCATATATTTATCAAAATTCAGCTGGTCTCTGCTGAGCTGGCTAAATTTCGATTCATCTATTGCCAGCTTTTACTGCTTGTCCTTGGTCAGAGTCCATTCAGGTTCATCCTCCCCTGGATGCAGTCCCATACCTTAATAATTGTATCAATAAGGATAAAAGAAGCTACTTGAGATCTTTTAGAGAGATTCATTTGTTATTGCTCGTTAGCATATAGTTTTGTAGGTTTGGCATCTTATAGATTTATCGACCGTGCATACAGGAGGTCATTTGTTTGCGCATCTTGCATTTAAGTGATACTGCTCATTTCTTCAAATTTGCTGGTATGACCAGAGAGTTTGCCCGACTACTTTCAGATGTAAAATACTGATCAAGCATCGTGCACTGCTGCTTAATTTTCTATATGCTCATACCTTGTATTCTTCTGTGTTTTCAGCTGCCTTGTTAGATATGTTGGGCAAAAAAATTTGAACAAAAAAAGCCTATTAAGCCACTGGAGAGCCTGCAGATTGGCATCAGCTCTAACACCAGTGGTCAAATCTATCAAAGCATGGATAGACTACATCAAAACAACTGTTTGTTAGGATGGGGACAGACAGCATGTTATCTAGGCTCTTAATGAAACAGTGCTAAGTTACAAGCTGTCATAGCTAAATTAGCACTATGGTTGATGGCAGACCTACATCCAAACAAAGCTGGTGCAAGATTCCCTTAGACAGTCATCCCCTGTTGGTCGCCATTAACAGTGACAAAAGGCAAGCAAGGCCTTTTGCATCAAGACAGGATGAGCAAACAACTATACACATCTATATCAAGACATGCATTCTCCTACGGCCCAGTGTGCACATTTTGGAGAAGATGGCGAGGCACATATCAACTCTCTTGTCGTTCTGACTCAAGACTTTTTGACACCTCGCCCATCCAATCCTTCAAAATGAGGGCCAAATTGAAATTGTGCGTGTTTAGATGGAGAAATGTCAGGACCTCTAGATAAATTCAATAGAATATTACCATTTCTGCTTTTTAAAGGTTGCTCCTCCGGGTTACCCTTTCACCTCAATCAGTACCAGAGTCCACACAGAAGGCTACAGTACAATACCTTTGAGGGTATGCCTGGAACTCACTTTAGAAAAATTTCCAGAATTCATTGTGAAGAATTTGGGAGGTTGAAGCCTTGTTATAGAACTAAAGAAACATAGCCATTTCATTATCACCCATGCTGGCTAACTGGGGGATTGGATGCTTCCCTTAGACATTCATTGTATCTGCCAATGTTTGCTCTGTTGCTGTCTCAGAACAACGGTCTTCACCCTAGCCTCGAAGGCCTGGATGTTTAAAGGCTAAAGATGCAGAAGTTTATTACATTCACTAGCAGCAAACGACTCACTTCTTTGCAACTTCCAGTACAACAATCTGTCTTGGATATAGCTATAGACTTTCTCACAGAATTTGTGTGATAAATACCTTTTTATCTCTTTCTACCCAATAGTAGCACTTCAGCCAATTTTATTTTTTCCCCCCAGTCACGTCAAGCTTATACAGAAGCCAGTATATGGTTCTCGCTGCCCCTAAATAATTGTCAAAGGATATTGTTCCTTATTACATGCTCTTAAAATCTATCTTCATGCCTTTTAGGGCTTTACAGAGGTTATTTGCGAAACCTACAGGCTCCAGCAGAGGGGAAGAGGCCTCCAAGAGGTCTATTGCCAACTGGATAATCAAACTGATCCAACAAGCTTACACCCCAGTAAGTAGTAACTGTGTGCACCACTAGAATTGTAGCTTCGTCCTGAGCCGTCTACACAAGAGAATCGTTGAAGTTCATCTTCAAAGTAGTTAACCGGTCTTTCAATATATTTTATGTCACAATATGGATCTGCTCACTTCAGTACAATTTGGAAGACAAACTATATCACCCTCTATGTCTTTTGTTCGGCAGTACATTCTATACTGTTTCTGTCCCTCCCATTTAGCGAGTTATTTACCATGTGTATACCAACATGTAGGCCCAAGGGAACCAAATACTGTTCCTTATTTATTGTATGTTTTCTATCGATGGCAGCATACCACCCACCCTCTATTGAGCCATTTACTAGAATGGGGGTCTATTCATGCATATGCATGCAGATATTACTGGTGTTATGGGGTAAGTAAGGTACAGAGCCTAGTACTATACATAGTCTGCCTTGGAAAAGGACCAGGAAAGACAAATGATTATTATGAAGAAAAAAAAAAAAATTCTCCCTTTTATAAAGCTTTTGTTGTGATCCTCCATAGGTGGAAACGTTTGTAACCAAGTGGTAGACTTCTAACGTATAAGAATAAAATAAACTCATGCACCCAGACCTGTATTATATGTAATAAATCAAATATTCTTACTGGCAAACCTCGTGATTCCAGACTGCTTTCCTATAAGTCATGTCAGGAATGAGATTGGAAGAACAAACCGGTGCGGAAGATCAATCTACTGTGTGGATGAATGCTTATTACAAGATTGATCATATATGCCATCTGGAAGAACAACAGATAGGGATGGTAACAGAAAGATGTTCACTGACCAACTTCACATGTAAATCCATCCAGTGCATTAAAGGACTTGATTACACCACATTAAAGCTGATTTGAATGTTTCAGTGAACCTTCAGTGGCAGTCAAAAGAGCTTCATCTCATTCACTAAGCTAAGGCAAATTCCCCTTGCAAAGTAAACAACCTATGTGCCTTAAAGCCTAATTCCAGGTTTGATTTATCTTTAAAAAGTTCATGTGTACCAAGCTGGTCAAGACAAACTATTTACTTCACCATCAGATGTAGCAGCTGTGTGTGCTCTGTATAAACTGTATGTAGCCTCAGTTACATACAGCACACAGGGACTTTCTGTACTTCTCCAGAAACAAAACGGAGCCAGACTGAGTGCTGCTCAGCCATTCACAGAATGCTTTCTATTTAGTGAACGAATAAAAAGCTTACTCTGGCTTGCAACATCCGCTCCTCTTTGCCTCAGTCAAATCATAGGAAGCTTTGTATTCATTCATAGAACACAAAAAACTTTCTCTGAATGGCTGAGCAACACTCAGCCCGACTCGATTTTGTTCTGAGAGCGGGATGAAAAACAGCTGAGGCTAAATACAGTTTATACAGTGCAGGCAACTGCTGCATCTATTAGTAAAGTAAATAGAATGAAACTGTTGGTCCAAGCAAACTAAAGTTCACTGAAGCATGAAGATGAGCTTTAAAGCATTTTGCAAGGTTAAGAATGCCATTTAATTTGATTTCATATCAAAATGCAGGTTACTGTGCATAAAATGCAGTAAGCAAAACCTTTTAACAAAGGCACCGCAAGACATCACATTGGTGGGAACAAGTCATATTGAAAACAATGCATGCGCACTTGTCCAAGCACTTTGCAGCATTGAGGAGGGAGCTGGAGGTATGCTGAATACAGTTAGGTGGGCGCTGTGGAATATGAGCTTAGGATATTGCAAAGGGCTATTATTATTCCAGAGACGTGTATGTAACCTTTTTTGTGCCCATTTTCCAGTGCTTACATGACCCTGATGGCCTTGATGGTCCTGCTATCCCTGCAAAAATACAATGCAATTCAATTATAGGGAAGAGAACTAAGAATGTGTAAAAAAACAATGAAGTCTTCAGACAGAAGGGAATTTTAAAAAGGCAGCTGATAAATAAGCTGCAGCAAGCTGGGATGAAAAATAAATGTAGCCTGTTCATTCTGAGTTCATCCTTTAGTGGAATTCATAACAACGCATCACACTGCTGGGCATACAGGCCATAAAAAGTTTCTGCTAGGGCACCTAACATGTTATTTGTAAATTTATCATGTTACAAGCACTACAAGACTCAGGTTACACAGAGTTCTGGGCTTTATTCTTGCATTTGAGCATTACGTGGTACAAGTATACTGTTTTCACCTGCAGAAGCAATGTAATACTGACTAAAAACTGACAAGTGTAATTACTTTGTTTTTTTTAATCCTGAATTGCTAACATGTGGAAGCATTTTTCAAACACTGAAGAAAGTTCACTAATCTGCTATGCATCAGAAACGGCCTGGCAGTCAGGATTTCTTGTATTACCATCGATCTGTCTGCTAAATTGAGAAAGCTGTAGACATCAATTATACATCTATCAAAGAGATAAAAGTTGTATCCAAAACAAACCAAAAAATATTTTTATGACAAAATAAAAACCTTAACATGACAAAAGTACAAGCAATAGGCACAGGTAACATGCTTTTCGAGGTGAAATGTAAAAATTAAAACCGTATGTTTTTAGATTCCAAATCATAGACTTCTGTTCTAGAAGGGATTTCATTGAAGGCAACTTCAACAGTCACTTAAAATAACAAAGCCCTAGCAAGACGACTTACTGTATAAGGGCAGTTATAATCACTTGAGTCTCAGGCAATGTTTTAAAATGGCACAGGGACAGCTCCTGTTTGTCTCAGCAGTTTTAAAATGGCACCAGGACTCAGTGGTTCCTGCAGGCCTCCACCGGCACTAGCAGCTGTCAGTGACAGTGAAGGTCCAGCACTAAGCCCAAGAGCTGAAATGATTAGTTGCTGGTCTTCCCATCTTGCTGCACAGAACTCCATAGGTGTGTATGTAATCAATCACTGTAAACACGCTTCCCTTTGTGTTTACACTGGAAGGGATGTGAAGTCACAAGTATATATGTATAATACGTTAAGGTAGACGATAAATACAAAAAAAAAAAAAAAAATATATATATATATATATATATATAGTGCAGAATGGAGACATTGCTGAAATTCTAAAAAAAAAATAAAAAAATCTGGGATTTAATAGGATTTAGAGGAAAAAAAAATGATCATAGGCTAAAATGGTTAAAGAATCATCCCATTCAAAATAATTTCTGATAAAAGGTCAATTCTGGTGGAACAAGTCTTTAGCTGGTTTGAGAACTGTAGTGGTAAATCATCTTTTCATGGTTCCTAGCTTTGTCCCATCTATGGTTGTGTCCACCACCACAATTGAATTCTTTATAATATAAAATACAATAACAATCCATCAAAGTGACTGAGACCCCCTCCTGGGATGTGTGCAGTAGACATTAGGAGACTTTGCTACCAGAACCCTCCAAAAGTTTAAAGGAAAAATGTATGTGTGTGATTTTTTTCTATAAATAAAAGAGCTTCTTAGCCCCTTTCACACGATCGGACCGTTTAGGTCCGCCTGTCAGTTTTGACGGTGGACCTGAACGGGCGATCCATGTTAGCCTATGGAGCGTCGGATGTCAGCGGAGCCTGCTGACATCCGACCCTGTCCGATCCGCTAAAAGCATACGGATGGCTCTACGTCCAGGTCCGTCGCTGGCGGATCGGGTGAGATCGTCCGATCCCTCCATAGGCGGCAGCGGCGCCTGACAAGCCCCTCCCCACTCAGTGAGCAGAGAGGGACCTGTCATTGGCCGGCTCAGCGGAGATCAACGGACTTATCTCCCGCTGAGCCGGCGGACCGAGGCGGGCTCCGTAGAAACGGAGTCCGCCTCGTGTGAAAGGGGCCTAAAAAGCATTCATAAATATACACAAGTAAATGCCTTTTGCTTTAATAAGTAAAAGCAATTAACAAAATCATGAATGGCAATTTTCTTTTTGCAATTACAACACAGAAAGCTTTGGGACTGCTTTTTAAAAAGTCATTTTTTTTTTATACTCTTGCTGTGTATATTGTGATAGATCAAAAACTATTCAGAGCCAAGGACTACCTGTGTGAAATAGTGATGTCATATAGGAAGCTGCATGCTCTTCATACCTGGGAGTACCAGGCCTTTCCTTAAGTTCCTGTCACTGAACAGGGTGGTGGGGGATCGATGAAAACGTAAGCGAATGCTGCAGGGGGTGGGGGGGATAAAAAGAAAACCTGTTGCCTTGTCTTCAATGGGGAAAGCGCAATTTTACTTTAGGAAAGTGAATAAAAAAAGGCCCTAAATAGTGATTATGGAACAGATCTTGTTGGACTTTTGTACCAGTAGATCTTGACAACTGAACTATGGAGGTACATTAAACTAAAATCTATTTGAGGCTGGGTTCACACTAATTCAGATGCGGCTGACAGCTGGGGTCCGGTGTGTCCCTGTTCTCTGCTTCAGGGACGAATCATGCCCGAATTGTTGCCTGAATCTGGACCTGAAACTGAGCCAAAGACGCACAGGACCTCTTTGTAATTCGCTCTGCAGCCGCCTCGGACATGTGTGAACCGACTCCACTGAGAGCCAGTCACAAGCTCCTGTCATGCGAATTGGATCAGGAGAAACCCACATCCAATTCACATAAGTGTGAACCAAGCCTGACACTAATAGAATAATTGTTTACATCAATATTTCGGGGGGGACGACAACACGTATTTATATTTTTATAGCATAAACAGGACCAGTGGGTGCGTCCGTGCAGCTGCTGTGTCCTAACACATTGCACACAGTAGCAAAAGAGAAAAAAGCAACTCCTGCGCACAGGTGGATCACCATATATAGTACATAAACACAGGCCTTGCTGCCCTCAAGGATGGGGATCCTAGTAGAAACCGAAATAAAAAGCAGACAGGGGCGCACCAGCCTTGTGCATTAACTTTTAAAACATTAAATAAAAATGGTAAAAGAAATAACTCACAAGCGATTGGTGGAGGAAGCACAACATAAATCGCACCGGTAGACAGCCTGCGATTTGGAATGAGCGAAACCTTCCAAGGGTCGTGGAGGAACGCACAGACGTTGCAATCCGCTAACGCGTTTCGAGGGGAGAGTCCCCTCTTCCTCAGAGCTATGCAGTGCAACCTCCCTCAGCGGACCTCACTTATAAATGCCTACATGCCAGTAAGACAGGGGTGGGGTAGCCTCCCCGGCCCAATTAGAGATAAGGAGAATCTTAGACTTATGGAGAAACTGTTTTTGAAGAGCAGAATCACAAAGAAAACTAAAGAATTATTTAAAATAGTGCGGGATGAGGGGGGAAGGTGCGAAACCGCTATATTGTAATAAATGGGAATCCGAGCTGGGCCCTATACCTAGTGATGTGACTTGGGAGACTATTTTTAATGCATCACATAAGTCGGCAGTAGATATGAGAACAATAGAGTCTAATTTTAAATGCCTAGCCAGATGGTACATGACGCCAGATAGAGTGAATAAGATGCAACCAGAAACCTCTGGAAACCGTTGGAGGGGATGTTCTACCAGGGGAACAATGGCCCACCTTTGGTGGGAATGCCCAATTATTAAAAAATTCTGGCAGGAGGTACTTAAGACAATACAAGAGATAACGGGTACTGAGATCAGGGAAGACCCTTGGGTACACTTGTTCCATGGGACCGAAGGTCAGACGGGCAAGTATAACGCCTCTCTAACTCCAGTTTTCCTAAATGCGGCAAAAAGTTTAATACCAAAAAAATGGCAAGCGTTGGAAGGCCCAAGCATTTGTGATTGGCTAATTAGGGTTAATGAAATTTATACCTTAGAGGCAGAAGACTCTTCGATGGAGATAGATGAAGATCGGGAGGGAATAAAATGGGCGAAATGGTTATCCTTTAAAAAAACTGGGAAGTTTGCAGAGAAGTTTATATAAAGAATGCATGTATTAGTGGAAGCATGACTGCGGGACGGGGGGGGGGGGGGGATGGCGGGATACGGGTATTTAAGATGTCAATTGGGTTCAGGGGCAGCGGAGGGCTTACTTTTTTTTCTTATTGAGAGTGTCAAAAATAAAGATTTCTTAAAATGGAAAACAAGAATATTATATCTTGCTACTATGATGTGACGCCATCGAGATGGAAAGAATGACCTATATATGGTGATTTAAACCCTCTCATTGTAAACGCTGAAGTAGCAAAAAAAGCAAAAAAAAAAAAAAAAAGACAGGGGTGGGGTGCGGGGCTCCTCCCCCTTTAAAAAAATCCCTCCCTCCTAGGTCCTCTAATCAGGCATGCCATATACGCAAAAGTGCATATGAAGACACATGTACATACCATATATACACGTGCATGCATACACATACAAACAAGTAATTAATCAATTGATAGATTGGTTAATAGGAAGTGAACTGTAGCGTACTGTGTACATGGACACTTCTTTTTTCCCCTTCCCCCAGCTATGCCCTCTGCACACCTATGTACCCACCATCCAACATCTTTATAAATCTCCATAGCTGGGAAACCTTGCAATCTGTGTGGATTAATCTAGTGACTCTCTGCTCTTTAGCATTCAACACTTAATACCTTTCTATTTTTATTTCTAGCAATAACGTATACCCCTTTTAGGTGCCTTTCGGGTTGTTCGCTGCCCCTCCCTCCCTAAACTTCCCCGTCCTATACGGGGGTTGTTAGATGTGATCCCTCGCAAGACACACTTGGCTTACCGCCCGCTCTCCCGGGAGCTGCTCCGACACGGGGGAGACAGGGGAACTAAAGAGAAACTGCACCACCTAAAAATATAACAACTTACAATGCTTAAACTGCATGCGGAAACGTCTTAATTTCTAAAATAGGTAACTATATGATTTAGACAACTTTAATAGATGGTGCATATACATAAGTTTGGTACTGTTGGTTTTGATGCTATGTCTGACACATGTTGACCTTTTCACAGTGGGCAACCATCCTCTGAAGAGGACCCGGGAAGGGTCGAAACGCATCAGGATTCACGTATACAACTTCTGTTGCCCCACACACATGTATGGTATCACAGGCAATCTCTGTTGCTACCGCTTTTAAGAATTTCACTTTTAAGATAACCTTGGTCGTCATTTAATGCATTGTGCCTAGTGCCTGGTTTAATTGTATGCTTTGTTTATTGTAATGGTATGCCATACTCAGATCATGTCGTGACTCGAATAGTCAGTACCTATCCTCAGTGATTTTTATATTATGCTACTTATATACTTTTTGTATTAATAAAACTGAATTTTTTCAACCATCAACACTGCATTTTTCTGGCTGCTTTAAAGTCTCGTTAGGGGGTTCTCGTACAGTTTTTTGCACTTTTGGGGTGTGCGGCCTACCTGTCTACACTCATTTGAGTGCCTTTGTTATCTGTCAAGAATGCATGTATTAGTGGAAGCATAACTGCGGGACAGGGGGGGGGGGTAAGTTGGGGGGGGGGGGGGGGGGAGGCGGGATACGGGTATTTAAGATGTCAATTGGGTTCAGGGGCAGCGGAGGGCTTACTTTTTTTTCTTATTGAGAGTGTCAAAAATAAAGATTTCTTAAAATGGAAAACAAGAATATTATATCTTGCTACTATGATGTGACGCCATCGAGATGGAAAGAATGACCTATATATGGTGATTTAAACCCTCTCATTGTAAACGCTGAAGTAGCAAAAAAAGAAAAAAAAAAGACAGGGGTGGGGTGCGGGGCTCCTCCCCCTTTAAAAAAATCCCTCCCTCCTAGGTCCTCTAATCAGGCATGCCATATACGCATAAGTGCATATGAAGACACATGTACATACCATATATACACGTGTATGCATACACATACATACACATAGAAACAAGTAATTAATCAATTGATAGATTGGTTAATAGGAAGTGAACTGTAGCATACTGTGTATATGGACTGAAGGGCAACATGTGGTGTCTAAAAAATACCAGATATAAATCACAGTAGACATTACCAATTATAATACCAGATATAAATCACAGTAGACATTACCAATCATAAAGGGTGGGAGTCACCCATTCAAGCCATCACTCATCAAGTCACAGGATGCATACGGTGGATGGAAGTGTGCATGTACTTACACTAGTATTGCGGGGGTCAATGCTTGTAGGGTGCCTCCGCATCCGCTGCACAGCGGACCGGTAGCTGCAAATGGGATGTCTGCACACAGCACCTGAAGTTGAGGTGCTGGAAAAAATGGCCCATTCATGCTATATGGGCAAAAAAAAAAAAAAAAAAAAAAAAAAAAAGAAGGGGGAAGTCAGTCATTCGCATCAACACAGTTTTTTTTTTCTTCATACCCCTTATGACATTGTTATATCAGCGGCTGACTTTTCATTTCCATGCTTTCAGCTAAAGTGATTGCTGCAAGGGTTGGAACAGTGGCGGTCCGGTCCATCCATTAGGGGCGCTGCCCCCTCTATCCACTGCCACCATCCCCTATTGATGCGCCCGGCCCCTTTAAGGATGCTGGGCATCTGAATTACAGCGGCGGGGGTATTTTTTTGAAGCACCCAAATTAGAACCAGGGGCTCCAATAGGCTCAAAATAGGGTGGGCTTGGGGCGCAGAGCACTGCACTACAAGCCCACCCAGGTGTTACAACAGCGAATGAAAATTCGCTATTGAAACACTTTGTTTTACTGTTTGCTGCCCCCCCCCCCCCAAAAAAAACCCACAAATTACCGCCCGCCGCCACTGGCTTAGAACATACCTAGAACACTGACATGGGGTGCTTACAATGGGCAGCTTTTATTCATATGGCTTAAACCTATCCAGAAAAAATTTTTTTTTTAAAAATTGGCTTTTATGTGTTAGTCTCCCACTTAAAGTCCTTTTAAAACTACATTATAATCTCAGACCAGGGCAACAATGTTGCTGTGTGATTTTACTATAGAAAAAAAATAAAGTTATCACCCTGTTAAATGACATGGGAAACTAACACCTACTGACAGGGTCCACAGACAGTAAAGCTCCCATACACACGGGCAGAATATCGGCTGAAGTCAGCCGGTACAGTAGAAAACAGCTGACATTCGGCCTGTGTGTACAAGTACTTGTCTGACAGTAGCCGATCTCACGACCAGCTTCTGTCGTACAATCATGTTGGAAAACTAGCAGCCGATCGGCATCCGCTCAACACTTGCAATCAATGGCAACACTGTATAGTTAGTACAATGAGCTCCTCAGTTTTCTTTTGTTCAGCACACTGGGTTGAGAGAGAAAAAAAAAAAAAAAACCTACCGTGTGTACCAGGCTTAAAAATTATGTTACCGTGGGGATTTAGGAAAATGAAAATCGCTGTGTAAATGCTAGTGGCAGATCGCATCATATGTCACTTTCATTTTGCCCATAGTTACACTTTAAGGCTGCCAGTACAAATGAAATGGATTTAATTATAGTAACCCAAAGCTGCTTCTTGGCCGTCAATGATTTCATTGTGTGACAACACTAAAAGGAAAGCAGACAGTGCTAGCTATGGGTTTATGGACTACTTTATATTAAAAAGTGGATCTAAAGTGAAAACTTAGCTTTAAATGTGCCAGCCTAGTATGCTGCTTACATTCAGAAAATTTTAGGACAACTCAAATGTTTACTTTTTATCCAGAGCACTCCTGTGTGCCTATTAAATACAACCTCTGGCATAAAGCTGTAGCTAGGGCCTATAAATATTTTAAGCATAGGCATTATTTGGCTTCCTCCACCTGAGAATTTTGCCTACATTCAGTTTTTTGTTACACCCACATCATAAAAAACTATCAATTAATTGTGTATTACATGCTGTTCATACTTAGTCAATATGAGAATTGTTTTCTGTATACTGCAAAAAACCTGGTTGATCCTGCTATTTTGTCTCCACCTTCTGTCCATGTCCCCAATTCAGCTAGTCATTTTTCATTGCGATTTTTTTTGTTTTACCAAAAATATGTATTAGTATATATATTGGTCTAAACTGAGGAAAAAATTTGTTTTGAAAAAATATTATATAAATTTCGGGATATTTATCATAGCAAAAAAAAAAAAAAAAAATTTACCACCGAAAGAAAGCTCTATTTTTGGGGAAAAAAGCACATCCATTTTATTTTTGTACAAAGTTGCATGCCCACACAATTGTCAGTTAAAATGACGCAGTGCCAAATCGCAAAAAATGGCCTGGTCATTAAGAAAGCAAATCTTCCGGGGCTAAAGTGGATAATTAAATTTTCATTAAAAAGAAAAACAGGACAATAGAATTACAGTAAGTCCACTTTAAAAGAGAAGTATGGCCAAGTGCAAGAGCACTTGTGCTCTCCTTTGACCCAGAGTCAGCTGACAGCAGGCTAAAGTTGGCTGAAATTACAGAGCCACTCCAGTTTCTGGAAGTATCCTGACAATAATATCAGGATCTACCCAGATGGCTGATCGGCAGTCTCAGTGTGTCACCGAGAGCCTGAGCCAGCCGCTTCTGCCACCTCCCCAGCCCGGCGCTCCAGTTTGTGCTGGAGGGGCAGAAAAGACAGGGAAGACTGAGGAACTGAATGATCAGCAGTCATGTGATCACTTAGTTCTCTGGCTTAGAGCCAATGGGGGAAACAGCTGCAGGTTGGAGGTGAGTATATTTGGGTTTTTTTTGTGCATCCCCATACTTCCTTTAATGAACAACACATATTGACCGGGCTGCTCTGCTTTAAGATAGAAAACTGAACACCTTTCATGGCCAAGTATTAAAACCTAAGCACTAACAGGTTCTTTTTTATTAGGCCGGGGGGGGGGGAGCATTTGGTTATTAATTGTAAAGCCCACACAGGCTTTGAAATAAATGGGCAGGTTACAGAAGAAAAGGCAATGGGTTTTAAAACCTACTAGTTCTTCATTACAAATATTAGGGGAAGGGGTGCATAGGGATTAAGAGGCTCCCCCAACTCTTTGGGGTGAAGTTGTAGGGTACTTACATTGTAAATCATACAATAACTACATACACATAATAAAAGTGTTATTTGAAAAACAGCATCTACCATGCTAGACATATGCTATCTGGGTGGATATATTTCAGCCCATAAATGAACGTTCTGCCCGTAAGTAGTATCAATTTAATTTGAATTCGAATTTTAAACAAACTTACTTTATTATGCGCAAACAGCAAAAGCAGTGCTACATGAAGGAACCTGAAATGGAGGCCCAAATCTGACTCACAGTGAAACCCTATGACTTGTGCTACTATGGTTTACAGTTTTCTATTTAGGCATCACAACACAGCTCCTTTGGCACACCAGTATTTATTACAGAGAAGAGTTGCACTGCCTTGTATGCAAAGACAGCGAATAACTCCTTAAATATGTAGAAGAGCTTTGGTGACCACCACACTGAAATCTGAAGGTAATGTATTAAAGCTGTAGAAAGGCACATTTAGATCAATCTAAAGTAACCTATGACAAAGATCGTTGAACACAGAACTGAGCCTTGCAATCATATTTCAGTATAGGCTGAAGAACAGCTTTTTTTACATGGAATACATTTTCATACAGGGTAGGAAACAAAAAAAAATATGAAATCATGGGAGGGAAGCTAAATGTGCATATCAGGCTTAGCTATGTTTTAGCTTTCCGTTTTTCTGAAGGTCATGTAGCAACTACTGCTTCAGTATGTGTCTGTGTCAATCAGCACAGTTATTCTCTACAGAAGTTTACTGGTAATGATTCAAGCCTGGCCACAATGCTTCCAGCAGCAGGACGTCAAAAAAAGGGCTCAGCAAGGAAGCATCAAAAGAAACAATAGCACAAAACATGGGCACAAAGAAATGCAAGATTTGTAATTCTACCTTCCCCTTCCTCCACTTCTAATAATCCACATTAATAATGTTTTATTGGAAACACCTATAGCTTTAATTCCACTTATTACCATACAGCTTACAAAACATTTTGGCACTGTTGCCAACAACTATGCTAAATTGTTAAAAAAAAAAAAAAGGCCAAAGCTTTTTTGGCCACACTTCTCTTGTAGGGTCAAAGGAGCTCACCTATTTTAGTCCCGCTGTGACCCAGAGTCAACTGACAACAGGTTACTATCAGCTGACGGAGCAGATCCGAACCAATTCCAAAAATTAGCAAATAAAAAAGGAACGGGTTAAAAGAATTTAAATGCAATATAAAAAAGGAAACTAAGAATAAGGTAGAGCATTAAGGGAGTGTAAGGCGTCAGTCACACTTGAAGCACATACACTTGTTTATATACAGTGTAGTAAGAAAAGTGCAGTTTACATGGTTATCATTGTATTTCTATATGCACCGGGTTACCTGCATTGTACATGGAAGGAAATTTTGGTCAGACTGTCATGTAGCAAACTGTCATGTAGTGTTTTCTGATGCGAATGCATTGCATTTAAACTGATGAAAGTAAACTCATTTTAAAAAGCACAAACTCGCTACAGAAAGGTATAAGGCCTCATGCACACTGGGCGTTTGCTCAACTCTCCTGAACACCTTTCTCTTGGCAGAAGAAAAGCAGCATAAAAAACGCATTTAGATGCGTTAAGCGCTTGGGTGTCAATTTAATTGGCCATAATAATAATAGGTTCTGGCCAATGAAATAATTTAATGCTTAAGCGCTAAACACAGAAAGTGTTAATGCATGTTTAGACACATTTAGGCATGTCACGCATTTTTTTTCTGCCAAAAAGGCTGCTTCTCCTAAATGCGCTGGCAGTGGGTTTTTTTTTTACCTCAACGCCTATGTATGTGTGCATTGACACAAACTAACACTGAGGGGCGTTTAAAGGTAGAAAAAAAAAAGCGCCTAAAAGTGGCGTTTTTAACGTCCAGTGTGCATGAGGCCTAAAAGTAAAATAAAACAATATATTAAATTAAATATTTAAGCACTCTTCCACAAGCTACATAAAGTTGCAAATGTGTGAATGCAGCAAAGAGAAAAGGATGAGATAGGGAAGTGGAAAGGCCTTATATGTGGACTCTGGATCCCATCGATAATGCTCAAGATGCCAGAGTCTTTTAGGTTTCCAACAAACCTCTTGGTAGTAAACTATTGCAGTCACTCAAATGGTGTTTCTGCAATTCAGGGCATGGTAATGAACATAGATTTTATGTGGCTTAGCAGGCTACAGAATACCACTAAGTGTGCCTATAGCATAACACATATTTGGATATGCTATAGGCACATTGGGACCTGTGTCAACTGGCTTTGGGCTTGTGTTAATGGGTCAAATCAATTCAGGTGCATTCTGCTAATACTCTCCACCAGTTTGAGGCATTTGGAGTTCACCGACAGGTATATTTTACCTGTAGATGACCGGCATCTGTCTTACATTTGATCTCTGCTGCATCAAACGGTTTCTGCATTTCCATTGACCTGTATAGGGAGAGAGAAGCTGTTCTGATGTTAACAAAACCTCCTTGACACGGGCCCTAGTGGGATTCATTTAATAAAATGGGAGAGTGCAAAAACTGGTGCAGCTGTAAATGGTAGCCAATCAGCTTCTAACTTCAGCTTATTCAATTAAAGTGTTACTTAACCCAGGACCCTGCATTCACTATATCTGGTCTCTCACAGTAAACAGAACATGGAAATGCAGGAATATTAATAAATATAAACTGCTAAATACCTTTTCTCATCAGTGGTATATAGCAGACTTGTGACTTCTATCATTGTCTGGCCAAGCACTGGTTAAAGCTTGTATAAAGTGTTTATTTTCCTTCGATTGTCCTATGAGGCTGCATGAAACCTGACCCTCTGTCTGGACAGTGCTGATCACTTATACCCAGTATATATATCTATATCTATCTATAGATCTATCTATATATATCACGCACCAAACTGAGCAGAGTGCCTCCAGGGCTCTGTTCCATCAGCAGAGGGATTGGGGACAGTAATAGGAGGATCAGAGAAGACAGAATCAAGCAGCTTTTTTACACAAGGGATGGAGGATTAACCCCTTGGGTTTCACAGTGAGTATAACAAGCATGCTTTACTGCATATACAGACTGATTTTACTGTTGTGGGTTTATTAACACTTAAAGCTTTGACCAAAAAAAAAACTGGAAGCCGGTTGATTTCTATGCAGAGCTGCTCCAGATTTTGCATGCTCCAGTTTTAGCAAAATCAACCTCAATGGCTTTTAGATTTGTTTTGATGCAAAAAGCACAGATATTTATGGCTATATAAAATATACTGGCGCTTTTTCCAAGAGATTTGTAGACATCTAAGCTGGACAGTCATACAGTGTCAGACAGGACTTATTCTCCTAGCTACCAAAAGAAATGATAGCAGACTGGAAACAGACCCTTGGGTCAAAAAGGATGCAAAATCAATAGAATGATACCTGGTGCTGAGGAGAAGAGACTGTAACTCTACTGAAAAATAGTGCATTCAGTTAGACAGTAGAGTAGAGCTACAGTCTATTCTCTCAAAACGCAAGGTGTCAGTCTATAGATTTTTGTACAAAAAAAAAAAATTAGGTTAAAAAGATAGATAACCAGGCACCCCCTTAGGTAGCTAGGCTGGGACATGTAGCTCATCAACAGAGCCATAGCTTATCCATATTTGAACTTTATCATCTGTGTAAATCAGTTAAGAAAATAAAATCAATAGGACAAACATTGAATGAATGCTAGAAGCAGAGTTTGTTTGGTATATTTCAGTATACAGACATTTACACACGTTATTTCCTTATGTATGGATACAAAGTCTTTCCTATGTCACAGGTACTTTCACTTATAATAAATCACACAATCAAGACATAACTAAAGTGCTCTCTATGAAAAGGCATTTGAGAAGGGCACCTGATTTTACAAAATTAAAAAAAAGTGCACAACTCATGTTAAAGAAAAATCATGGAAGAAAAACAAAATGTGACAATGTACTGAAAATCATATTTATAGAGCAATTGTCTGTCATTTCAGCCTAGTAGTATATGGAAGTTAAAAAAAATAAAATAAAATAACACACCACCACCAGGCTAAATCTACAGAGTCTGTCATTGTTGCTCTGAAACAGTCAAATATATATTCTTGAGCGCAAAGTACTGAAGCTGTTTGTCTAGTTTGTGGATTCCTGCATGCCAAACAGAACCTTTTTGTGGAAACAAAACAAGACAAGATAATGGAAGTCTCAAAATGATGATAAAATAATCCTATGTAAAATTATTTCCAAAGACTTTTACAACGTAAAACATTAAATGGTTGTTGAACACCTGCACAGAATGGACAGTCCCTTGAAGGATGTAGACATGATTAACGAGGGCTCCGCCTCCCTTTGCAACGCCATTCCTGTTCACACCGAGTACATTATGCTCCTTGTGTCATCTATGGATACATAGGTTTTTTTTTTTTTTACTGCCATTTAAACACACTTGTAGAACTGAGTTCTCTGTAAACAAAATATTTTCCTCTTTTTTGATTTTCCAAAAAAGAAAATAGTAAGGTGCAGGTTAATAAGGACTTCCAGGGTAGGCCATGTTGTAATCATGAACAAAATATGTAAATAATCCTTTGAACTGTTTAAAGTAGAATGTAGTCATGACTTTTTTTTTCTTCTTTTAGAATATATCGAAAAATGCTTTGGAATGAACATGAAGAAAACATGGTCAACATTGTCTGCTCATGTATGTTAACATGTTACATGGCCCTTATACTTTTGTAAAGCAAGAAGGTATGTGCTGATAAATATCATATGTATATATAATTATATATCTCAATACAATAGCTACTAGGAGTTCTGCACATCTTTGAAGTATAAAATCATGCAAACCCACAGCGTCCTCACAAACAAATATCAGATAAAAACTAATACAAAGGCCTTCACGTTACATTTTAAGAAAAAAAAAAAATATATATATATATATTATACCACAAAACTCACATTCACTCAGTTAACAGGGAGATGAGACTCTTACATCTATTGCTGAAGAACCGCTTCTTCAAACTTCTAGGCATCACTTAAACTGCTATAGAGGTGGTATTCTGCCAACTGTGGAATTTTACAGTGAACAGGGAAAAATGTGGAAAGACAAAATAAAAGGTGTACCGTTGGCAACAAAGCAAGCACTTGTTTTTATTTTTAAGCCTGCACTAGAAATAGTTGAATTCACAAAATTTTTCTTTCACACTTCTATGTGTAAAATGTAGCGCCCTCCTCCTAACACCACCACAGGCATTAAGTGCATCTCTTTTTTTCCCCCACCCCAGTTAAATAATAGCAAAGGAATAATAAGTAATAACATATATATGGTGCCTTATTTGCTAAAGTAATTATCTGAAATCAAAGCAGCCCATGGGAGGTTACTCCATGACATCCCTCTAACTTACTTTCTTATCCTGTGCATGATGCAAAAAGGTATTCATCCGCACACTGCTTGTCAATACACAAGCTCTTAGAGAAGAAACTTGGGCATGGGTGCAGCAGTTTTTGTGGGGTCACCTCACTATTGAGTAAAAACCTATTAGCCAGGTCAAACCCTGTGAATATCTCTATTATGTGGGCACTGGTATCTTGATAATCTAAATGCATAATTAAGGTGATTCTAAAGCCAAAATGTTTATCTTAATGCCTTCCCTGCATTAAGTTAAAAAAAAAAACAAAAAAAAAAAAAAAAACACATTGTAAAGCTTTCTGTCCTCCCCCTTCTTTGTGTGAAGGGGAAGAGAGAGAAGAGATCCAGCGCTGTGCAAGGCTGCATCTTTTCTCCCCCGTCTTCACACAGACTCAGGCAGTGAGGAGGATGTGGGGTTTGGGGCCAATCCCTGCTGTGTATGTCTTTGGAGAGCAGCTCCATAGACACACACAGCTCGGGAGTGAGCAAGCACTATGCATCCCCCATAGCAAGCAGCTTGTGAAAAGGAGGAGCCAAGATCGCCTGCAGGGGTCCCAAGAAGAGTCAGTTCATGCTGCTCTGTGCAATACCATTGCACAGAGCAGGTGAGTATAACATGTTTATTACTGTAATAGAAAAATGTTATCTTTAGTAGCACTTTCATACAAATTTTTGTTTTTCTAGCTGGAGTTCAGCTTCATGCATCTCATGGAATTACCTTTTCCTGGTATTATCAGCCCATTGCTGACTGCAGCTAGAAGCCCAATGAGATCTATATGGCAGTTGAGGAGGTAATGTGACCAGTTCAATTGGCTACTGATTAGAGATCACATGCCATTCCAGTACATCATCTAAGTGCTCAGTCTGAAAGGTATACAGCTTGTTTAAAATAAATACAGACCTAAAATTGACAACTGGAATCTGACTGGCCACTCAAAGCTGTAGAATATCCTTGACAGAAAAGTTTTTTTTCTAACAGGAAGTCCTTATAAAACTGCCAAGTGAAAGAACAAATGAAGTAAAAAAAGAAAAACAACTTAGAGTTTCGCAGCTTCATGTGACTGTCTTCTTAAAAGAAAAAAAGAAAAAAAAAAAAAAAAAAAAAAAAAAAGAAGTGTCCAGCTAAATAGATCTACAGAATTATTTAAAAAAATACCCATAAATATAATGTATTTCCCCAGATTCCTGCTTTATAAATATTCACTATTTCAGTCCTTTCTTCTGTGAAGGAAGAAAAGCAGTGCAACAATTATCATCACTACAGAAAAGCTACTTGTACTACAATGAACTGGAAGAACATTTGGTATCGATTTCCCTTATAATTGTGAAATGCTGCCAATTCTAAGACACAGTTGCCATCCCTCTTAACAGACTTGATAATGAAACAAAACACCTTTGTAAATAAGCTTTGACAGGAACCATTCTCCCCCTAGTATATACTGGTAACAAGGATAATGCATCAGTGAATAGGTGTAGTTTTTGACTCCTGAACTGATACAGAGCTTAGGTTGGTGAATGGCCGCTTCCTTCACAGCATCATCTAGAGCAGTGGTCATCAACTCTGTCCTCAGGGCCCACTAACAGGCCGGGTTTGCAAGATAACTGAAATACATGACAGGTGATATAAATTTGCTGCTCAGTGATTGCAGTATTCTAGTCTGCATCTCCCCAAGGTAATGCATAAAACCTGGCCTGTTAGTGGGCCCTGAGGGCAGGGTTGATGACCACTGATCTACAGGGTGTTTAGTTCTCAACAGCAAATCTCTAAATTAATTGTATGCAGTAGTGTCCAAAAGTCTGAAGAACAATGTTTATTTCAAATCATTGTTTTTACTCTGTTGAGATTTACTGAAAAGTGCTTTGTTTAAACCCAAATGTACCTATCCTGTTCATGAACAATTTAAATCATTTACATTTATTGTGAAAGCATAACATTTAGACAACTTGTGTGCTCCCAATAACGAGGCATACATTTTGTAGGTCTTAAAGCGATTTTTTTTTTCTTTAAAAGTAACAGACTAACATGTTATACTTACCTGCTCTGTGTGGTTTTGTATAGAGCAGCCCCGATCCTCCTCTTCTTGGGTCCCTCTTCTATGCTCCTGGCCCCTCCCTCCTGTCGAGTGCCCCCACAGCAAGCAGCTTGCTACGGGGGGCACCCGAGCCGTAGCTCTGTGTGTCCATTCAGACACGGAGCTGTGTATTAGCCCCGCCCCCTCTCTCCAGATTGGCTGACTTTGATTGATAGTGGCGGGGCCAATAGTGCTGCTGTGTATCAGCCAATCAGGAGGGAGAGTCCCAGATGGCTGAGGCACTCGTGCACATCGGTGGATCGAGATGGGGGGGCTGCTGCACATAGGTTTTTTATCTTCATGCATAGAATGTATTAAGATAAAAAAAAAAAACCTTCTGCCTTTAGAATCACTAACTTTCAAAATAAAATTATGTGAAAATCTAGTGTTTCACATATTATATCCTTGAGTGAGATAGTGAGCGCAGAGACATCAGATTGTTTCAGGTCCTAACTAATAGTTCTCCAAAGCCCTGATCACACCATCACACTGCCATTGGTACAATACAGCAATATCCATTCTTAATGGCACCCCAAACGCACCTTGCCATAACTGGTAACTCTATACCACGAGTTGAATTGTGCCATTACAGAAAATAGTACATGCTATTTTTTTTAGTGAGCTAATGCAGTGCACATGTGTGGATGGGACTTAAATGTTAAAACTCCAGGAATGCAGCCACTGAATGCCACCTTCTGGACTTATCGCTTTAATATAAATTTTTACAGAGCACCAGACAAATCCCCACTGGACCTTTTGGTCTCAGTTCCAGCAGCTGCAGAGTCGCATGCAGCTGCTGTGTCCACCCCAAAATACAAAGGCTTCTGTGAATGAAGAGCAGAGGGGAGGGGCGGGCAGGAATGCTATTGTGCGTGAGAAGACAGCTTATGTTCCGTCAGAGATCCAGGAGTGTAGCTGTGTTCACAGAAAACCATAATACTCAGATGTAAATTAAAGAGAGGAGTCCAAGAGGTGACATGCATGGACTTACCTTGTAGTATGCCAGCACATTTTACAGACTGGCTGAATTCCTGGAGTGCAGCTTTAGGCTGGGTTCACATATGAGCACGCAGTGGCTCACAGCAGGGGTCCGGTGCCTCCTCGTTCCTTGTTTCAGATCCAATTTTTGAATTTTTGGCTGAATTCAGACCTGAAAGTACCAAAAAGATGCACAGCGTTCCCTGTGCAAATAGCACTGGAGCCGCTGCGGAGATATGAACCGGCTACATCGAGAGCCAGTCACAATCACCTGCTATTGCGAATTGGATGTGGGTAACCCGTTTTCGATTCGCACTAGTGTGAACCCAGCCGTAATGTCAGAAAAGCACTGAAATATTTTAGAAATGTCTATTAAAAGGGAGATGAAGGAATCATTCTATGTTCTGATAAATTTCTTGAGTGCTGAGGAAATTTTGCAGAGCCAGACTGCAGTTACACACGCATAGTTCCTTAGTGGGCAGTATAATGTATGCTGGAGATAATCCTACACATTAAAATTAAAGTGGATGTAAACCCAATTTTTTTTTTGATGTCATAATGTAGAGTATAAGATTTCTTATCATTTGAGCCCAGTCTTGCCACAAAGAGTTAATCCAGCTCTAAGCAATCCTCTTTTATTGTTCAGTGAGATAAAACTTGACAAACAGAGAAATACTTTGTCAAATCCTCCCCCTTGCTGTGAGTGACAGGTGATTTACATATCTCGTGCACAAGTGCCGGTTCACACAGGGGCGACTTGTCAGGCGACCTAGCCGCCTGACAAGTGGGGTCCTGTTCTGTACTACGGAACTAATAGGAGCGACGCAAGTCGCTATGACTTAGAAAAAGGTTCCTGTACTATTTTTGGGGCGACTTCAAGCGACATGCATTGGCTTCTATACAGAAGTCGTTTTGCAAGTCGCCGCTGAAGTCGTGTGCAGGTCGTGTTGCCCCTGTGTGAACCGGCAATAAGACATGCATTATTTTTTAATTCCCATCCTCACTACTTTCTTCAGCAGCTCTGCAAGGATTGGCTGTTCCACACCTCAGCATGATTTGGCATGCTGAAGTCATGTGGTTACTTTCCTGTCTTTTCACTGGATGTTAGAGATCATAGCAGAAGTTCAGTGTAAGACACACACAGGAGAAAATGCATATTGACAAGGGGAGTGTAGAGGTGGGCGGGGAGTCTACTGACATCACGACTCCACCCACCGAGCTCCAGACAACAGACCCGCCCACAGAATCTGCAGTTTTTCGGGTCTTATACCAGACAGAGGGGAGACATTTGACAGGTAAAGATACATGCAGGAGGCATGTATATCCTTATAGGTAACCCCAATGGCAGTAGTTTAGAAAGGATGACATTGGGTTTACATCCACTTTAATCCAAAGCAAGATCATGCAGTTCTTAAGTAATCAGAGCACCTACAACCGGCATATCTAATGACCTTTACAAGACAAAAGAAGATCTTCATATGATATTCAAATCCAAATTGAAACAAACAAAAAAAAATTCTCAATTCTACTTCGTAAACTTGCAGTCAACTAAAGATTGGGAGAGCAGCAGTTTCCAATATAAATTCTTTCATAACTTAACAAATATGCAAATAAAAGTATGGGCTAATAATTTAGAAATGTCACTGTTGAAGACTGAATGACCTAAAAAAACTGACATTGTAATTACAGATGGTTTATGTTTTTTTTAGTGGAGAGGAGCGAGGCCCTCTCTGGTAATACCTATCAGGCATTAATTGACAATGTTTTGGCTGGAGTTGGGATTTAAGTTGAGCTTATCCAAGGACACAGCCACATCACACAACAGAGTATAAAACCTACTATCAAATGTGGCGGCATAAATGTTCAGGTGTAAGGAAGATTCACCTGTTATGGAATGGATTTCTACAGGACCAACTGCACACTGACAGTACTAAAAATACAAATACATTTCTGTTGATTTGCATTAGTGAAAAATGATGTAAAATGTTAGAAAATTTTCATTTAGGTTAAAACAAAAGTACCTTATTTCCACATAATTTATAAAATAAACACAGTTCTTTGATACTAATCTCAGACTTTTGGACCCTACTAAACGTATTAAAGTTTGGGGAAATCCCCTGATTTATGTTATCAGCCACTTCAGACTATCAAGAGGCTGCTTTGAGTGTTCTTCAATGAGTTTACTCATAAAGGAAGTCTATTGTGCATACCATATTATCATTCCCCACATTAGCTTTTCATCAAAAGTTATTAAATTTCTGCACTGTAAGTTTCTACATGTATGTCCACAAACATTACTGACAGTTCTTTACACAACTAAAATGACAAACGAAAACCTTTCACTCTAACTACAAGTATCCTTGGTCTCCTAAAATCCCGTCCACTGCCACCCTTTCGTTTCTCAGTAAATAACTTATTGCCAAACTGCCACCATTCTATAGACCAAATCACCAATAGTAAGTTTTTTTTTTTTAGGAGCTGGGGTAATTTATTTAAAAAATAGTCTTTCAAACAGTATAGTCTTCATTAAATACTCAAGGGCTCACACAGTAAGTTCAAATTTCCCCCTTTAGGTGTAGGACTAACCATGTACTTAAGTCACAAGAATAACAAAAATATCTACATAGCCTCTAAATATGCCAGCTGCCACTGAAAATAACTAAAAAGGAGAATTAAGAGAGCATTGGGTAAAGATCTAATGTATAAATGGCAGACACGGTACCCTATTTAAAAGGCTAAAAGGCTTTTGTATACCCTGGCTCAGTCCATGGGACACAATCATTTGGCAATACTGTGGTCTGGACTAAATCAAACCCCATACTTTTTATATTTACCACAGGTAAAAAGTAAATATGTAAGATTCTAATCTGCAGCAACAAGAATGCCACTACAGATGGCACGGGGACTGGAGTGTGCTAAACAGGAGCAAAGCTTAAGTTGGCATACCTAAAAAAGTTAAGGAGACAGCCCACCTTGGTCAGTAGTATGATGCAGGGTAAGCCATGTTCAAAGGAGCCTATTTAGTATAAAAAAAAGTGCAAAGCGGCTTCTGTCTCTGTTAGAAGTCTTCACCCCTGACTCACTGTGCTCGTCGGTAATAAAAAGATCCACAACTGACATTCACTCCCACCCTGAAGCTACGAAACTCCAAGCTACAGGAGGAAAAATAGACTTTTCTTTACTTCATTTATAGGGAAGCGTTGTCAGAGCCCTACCCACAAGGAGAAGAGACAACAGCTGCCTTTATTTAAAGTTTTTTTTTTTTTTTTTCTCTTTAAACTTCTTAAAGTCAGCTAACTCTTTCGGTCACCGGTGTTCTGGTGTCAACAGGTTCCTCCCTGCTCGGCCGTTGTATGGATGAAGAAACAATGTCTTTTCGTTCACCTTCCCCTCTGTTTCTGCACTTATCAGCAGGCTGAGTCTTAGGCGGCTCCTGCGTACAACCATCGCTCTCGAGTACTTTGTCCTCTTTGCAAATTTTGACACTTAAGTCCTGTGGCTCCGGGGCACTTACGCTGTCCTTTGAAGTCTCTGGCTCCAGACTAGTTGTGGATGCCTTATATTCAGAGTGGTGGTGATGGTGGTGGTGATGGTGGTGATGCGGTTGCTCCTTTTTGGGCAGAGTGCTCTTGCTTTTAGGGCTACTTTCTTTACTTTTGCTTTCTGGGCTTTTAGCAGGATTCTGTACTTTTACGCTCTTTTCGGTGACAGTAGATGGAATCTCCGGGGGCTCTGGGTCTTTAACCTCCAGGCTTACAGTTTCCCGTGTCTTACGTTTCTTTATTGGTAATACAGTCTCTAAGAGGGGCTTAACGGAAGACTCTTTGATTGCTTTTTTCTTTGCGGCTTCGGCTGCTGCTGCTGCAGCAGCAGCGGCAGCAGCAGCGGCACTGGCACTGCCTGGCTTGCGGCCCCGTTTTTTTGGAGCTGCTGATGGGTCAATTTCTGATTTTCTTTTCCGTCCTGGGCGCTTAATGACAAGAACCTGTTCTGATGTAGTTGCATCAGATTCTTCTTTATTTCCAGATAAAGGCATTTTGACCAGAAGCTTTCCTGGAGTCTTTTCAACTACTCTCTTAACCTGTACACCCTCTAGCTTGACTATTGGCTTTGCCTTCCCGCTTCCTTTTGGCCTTCCCCTTCCTCGGCCAGTACCGGTGGGTTTTGAAGCTTTGGGCTTTTTCGGCAGTTTCTGTTCTCTTCGAGAGGGGCTTCCTCTTCCGGTTACAGTGAAATCAAAATCATTGGGGTCGAGGGATGTGTCGCCTACTTTTTGGAAGTATGCTATAAGCTCGACTTTTGACCGAAAAGCTTTTCCACTTGGGCTATTAAAAAAAAAAAAAAAAATGATTAAAAACATGCAGTATGATAAGCAGTGCAAGCCTTGCATGTAGATCTTTGGCAAGACACTTTGTGATAAATTACATTAAAAATATACACTTTAAGCTTGTATATGTAAAAATGTGTTGGTTATCTGTGGAGGAAGTATTACTGCAAAGTAAGTGCCTTTGAAGGAAAACACCCTGTTTGTATGTACACCTTAGAATGGCCTGTAGGTGGTGCTGCCTGCCAAGTTTGAATGCTAAAACACACATCTTTATATTTTTACTATGTCATTGCTTTTTGTGCTTTAGCAGAAAAAAAAAAACCCAGAAAGGCCTCAAATGACAAGTGTATCATAGTAACAACTGTTTAATAAAAAGAGAAAATGATAAACCCCCATTTCCCATATTTGCGATGCATGAGGCATTTGTGTAGCTCCCAAGATTTTCCTAGCAGAATTAGCCATTTCCTCCCCCTACATGAATGGGCACTTTTCTTGCACCTGACCATTTTTTTACTGGTTGCCATGGATGATTTTTGAACAAAAGTAATGAAAAATGAATGAAAAAAAACAAAAAAAAAACAACATTAACTATAAACTACTGTACAGCTCACAACAATGTAAGCAGAGAAGGGTGAACAAAAAGAGAAAATTGCAATTAAATCATAAATTGATTTCGAAAACATAAGGAATTTTAAAACACAAATCGGCAACTCAAAATAATGTATATGGCCTATTAACATGTCACATTTACATCTTAGGCGAAGTATTTTCATTTATGTTTGATTATGTAAAAGATATAGATTTAACTATATTGTTGTTTACCAAAAACAGCCATACATGTATAGGCAATGTATTTTGTATTGTTTTGCTTTTTTCTTGTTCTATATGAAGAATTCAATAAATATAATAATTTAACTACTTACCGACCAGCCGCTATTGTTATACGGCAGCAGGTTGGCTCTCCTGCGCGAATTGCCTTAGCTGTACGGCGGCGCGCGCTTGCTGCGGGAGCGCGCCCGCGGGTCAGGCTATGTTTGCCGGTGACCCGCGATCACCTAGTACAGAGGCAGAACGGGGATCTTGCCTTTGTTAACAAGGTGGATCCCCATTCTGACAGATGACAATGTCAGAAATCTTCTGTTCCCAGTCATCGGGAACAGTGATCTCTGTCATGTCCCTGGCAGCCCAGTTAGAACACACCCAGGGAACACAGTTAACCCCTTGATCGCCCCCTAGTGTTAACTTCTTCCCTGCCAGTGTCATTTTTACATTGATCAGTGCCTTTTTATAGCACTGATCAATGTAATAATGTCACTGGTCCCCAAAAAGTGTCATTTGCGATCAGATTTGTCCGCCGCCATTACCGGTAAGAACAATAAAAAAAAAAGTCCCTAAATCTAGCCTATAGTTTGTAGACACGATAACATTTGCGCAAACCACTCAATATACGCCTATTGCGATTTTTTTTTTTTTTAACAAAAATTATGTAGAAGAATATATAATATAAATATATAAATCGACTTAAACCGATGTAGTTTAATATATTTTTCTTGGATATGTATTATGGCAAAAAGTTAAAAAAAAAAAATTCTCAAAATTGTCGCTCTTTGTTTATAGCGTCAATTTTGTTACAGCGTTGCGCGACCACGTAATTGTCAGTTAAAGTAATGCTGTTCCGTATTGCAAAAAATGGCCTGGTCATGAAGGGGGTATGAAACTTCTGTAGGTGAAGTGGTAAAAATGAAATAAAATAAAATTTAGTGTACAGGCACGTGATATGTCAAGATCACTTTTCCCAGGCTGCAGTCTATAGTTGCTGGTGTTCCCTTTCTGTCGCAGAAGAAATATGGAAGTCACTACTGCAGACTTGTACTTTGAAGATGCACGTTTCAGGATTCCCTACCTAAACCCCCTTCCTGCCCAAGGCCAATTTTCAGTGCTCTCACACTTTGAATGACAATTGCACGGTCATGCAACACTCTGACATTTTTATCATTTTTTTCCCCCACAAATAGAGCTTTCGTTTGGTGGCATTTAATCACTACTGAGGTTTTTTTTTTTAGCAAAAAATAGGGAGACTGAAAATTTTGAAAAACAGGTCATTTTTTTTCCCTTTATTGATGTGCGCTGATGAGGCAGCACTGATGGGCACCGATAGGTGGCACTGATATGCACCTGTAGGTGGCACTGGTGGGCACTACATAGCAGCAGTGCCTCTCCCTGTTCGTGACCGATGTCCCTCTGTCAGACGCCGGTGATTGGCTTTTTTTTCCTTATCTTCTGTTTACATCACGTGATCAGCTGTCATTGGCTGAAAGCTGATCACGTGGTAAGGGGCCAGGATCGTCCCCTTACTAAGATCTGTGATCAGCCGAGTTTTATTGACTCAGTTATCACGGGGTGCGCAGGCAGCTCATGCACGGGAGGACATCTATTGATGGCCTCCCAGTAATTAAGGCCTGCGCTGTAGCCGTCATTGGGCTATAGCGCGGGCAGGTGGTGGTTAAAGTAGAGCTAAAGGCAAAACTTATTTTTTAGTTTTGGATAGAGTGGATATGGATTAGAATGCTTGTCAGTTTTTATTGCTGTCTGTGACCCCATCAGGAAGATTCACCCTCTCCATTTGTCCCATTTACCATGATAATTTAAAGTGAAAGTAAAAGTAAATCCCAAATTTTGGGTTGTACCCAGAAAAGTAATAGAGGAGAAATCTTCCAATGAGGACACTAGTTTTGATGACCTGGGTCATCATTTGATGACCACCAAAATAAAGCTCTATTTAGGGAAAAAAAGGACATCAATTTTATTAGGAAACAACGTCGCAAGCCCGCGCAATTGTCAGTTAAAGCAACGCCGTGCAGTATTGCAAAAAATGGCCTGGTCATCAAGGGGGTAAATCGTTCCGGGGCTGAAGTGGTTAAAGGGAGTCCCTGATTATGAATATCATAGTCCTGACAACCTCATGATATATACCCAATGTTTAAGGTGAGTTTGATTGATTAACCAAGGTTGGGATGACAATTATAAGCATGCCAACCTAACTGATAGACATCAGTTTAGGCCCAGGCAAGACAGTGAATGCGGTACCAAAGGGGACCATCACTGAGCACATATTGAGTGGTTTGGATTGCAGGCACACAACACAGGGGCTTTATGTGATGTAATGTGGAGGAAAAACGACACCAAGAGCTTATATTGTGGATTTTTGTGGACTGATACATGCACACAAGGAAAGATCTGTACCACAGTTTAATGGTTTTTATTTTGATAATTTGTTGGTATAGTCACTCTGTATAAACTCTTTGTATGATTAATTATACACAGGTGGCTAGTATTGGATTTAACTAAAACCACAGCACGATTTATATATTGTTTCTTTTATCTGTTCTGCTTGTTCTAATCATAGAGCTGGCAGCTAATTTAGATGGATTTAGGAAGGGCGATTGAAAAACGTACTTGACTATAGAGCTGGGTTTTTTTTTTTTTTTTTTAAATATATATAAATTTTTATGTAAGGTAGGGGAAAAGAAATCTGCCCCCTGTATCACTTAAACACCCCCCATGCCAGCAATGATGTGGCTGTAAACTATGATTATAGTACACTGGGCAATTCAAATGGAGCAGATCATGAATAGATGCAAAAGCACGTTGCCTTCAATTAAAATGCATCAAAACAATTAGTGGCTGCAGAGATACAAAGCTGAAGTTACATGCAAATCCTAAATTTCCTTATGCTCGCTGAACTCAGACTGGCCTCTCCTACATCCCCTGCTGAGGCTGTCCAAATAAAGGTCTAGTTGAGAAGGTCAGAGGGTGGGAAGGGGCAAAATCAAGTTGGACTTTCATAGGATGTTGGCATTTACATATCATTTCAACTGAAACTAGATTATTTTGACGTGCAGTTTATATTGAAATGTTTTAATATATTTTCTTATTATAGCTCTGTTGAATTTCCTACATCTGTGACACATTTCTTTAAAGGGATTAAACGGCAAGACAAGATGGTATCAGATTTTGATTAAAACATTTAAAAAGGTGCTTTGTATTCACCCAAAACAAGGGGATTAGAAAACTAAGCAAAAATGTTTATTTAAAGCGGTGCTCCAGCCCCTCCCACGGAAAAATGAAAAGTCAGCAGGTTACACATATTGTAGCTGCTGACTTTTAATACTAGGACATTTGCATGTCCTGGAATCCAGCGATGTCAGCACCCCAGCCGATATTTCCATCGGGTCAAGGCATGGGTGCTGCCGCAGTCATTGCCTGTAAGGGAAACCGGCAGTAGACTACCTACTGGGCATGTGCGAAGCGCGCTGCCCTTTGGGGGGCCCGGCGGCAGGAAAGGAGGGTGGCCAAACTTCTGACGTACCTCGCCGTGGCAAGGTCCGACGGAAGTGGGGACAGGTACCTGTCAAAGACAGGTATCCGCGCTCCTCCGAAAGGAGCCTTCCAATTTTGTGTGGAACTCAAATAAAACATAACACATAAAAAGAAAGATTAAAAAAAAAAAAAAAAAAAAAAAGGCACCAGTCCTAGTTATTAGGGCTGCAGGTGGGACAGACTGGGGGGGCTGTTTTCACAAATATATCTTTATTACAGTAGAGCTGACAGGAACAACCCATCACTTCTAGCTCACTGCGGTTTACCATAGACCATAGCACACAGCAAAACACTTCACACTGTTAATGATTTCCATAACCATCTTCAATGTTACTACCTCTATGTGGATCAGTAGACACGGAGCTACAGAAAAAAAAAAAAAAGCTGAAATGATAATATTGTCTGGTTTTTAATTCCTCTACTCTGGACTTTCAACACATCAGTGTGTGTTATAACCAGCATTCGTAAGCACCCAACCTCGTAAGCATTACAGCAACAGCAGTAACGTGTTAACAGCAGCTGGGTGTTTTTTTTTACAATGAACTGTCAGTCTTCTAGTAGAAGTGATTCAGCCCCATTACTGGGGTTGGTCAGTGTCTCAGCAGTATCACTTTAAGTGGTTGTAAACCTCAGACATGAAATACGAATAAAGCATATTCTTCTATAGTGTCCACTTGTCTCAATTAACAGCAATAAGTGTCATTTCTGTGTGCGGCTTTGTTCCTCTGCCATCAGCATGAATCACTTCTGACAGGTTTTCCTGACACCAAGATAAATAAGGCGATAGGATGTAGAGGAGAGATGCTTGTAGAAAAACAGTTACAACTTTGTAGGAGGATCTGTTTTATATCTCTGTGTATCATCTGAAGCCAGTAACTTCATTGGGTATATGTAAGGGTTTACAAACACTTTAACTGTAGTGGAGAGAATAACCAAGGTCGCTAACCTTGCTATGCTATCTGGTTGGGATATAAGGCTGTAGTTGCACGCTCCATTAGTCTCTGACATTTGTGTGTCTGCTGTCAAGCTGGCCTTCAGTGGTGTATTCTCAGAAAGGTTTAGTGATGCTTTCCTTATGAAGTTTGTTAATATTACTCCCATTGGACAACGCTAGACTACCTGACATCTACAGGACAGAATCTGGAAGAAGTGGTGGAATATATATGAAGAATGGGAAAGACATTGGAAAGGCAATTTAGAGTAGTGGGACAAATTGATTTGCCCGATTCTAAAGACTGGGTTGTCTCTGGCCTCGTGACTCAGGAGTCCAGTTCTGGTGTTGACAAAATAATTTCTTCTGATCTCTTGGAAAATTCTTACAATAGATGCCAGACTGAGGAGTCCCAGACACCTTGTCAGGGCAGGGGACTTGGACAATGGAGGTATCTCGTCTCCAGATTAATATTCTGGAGCTGGACATTCCAAATGAAAGGTTATCAGATCAGGATCCAGTTGGACAAGACCACAGCAGTAGCTTACATCCCATTAGGGAGGAATTGGAAGTCTTACAATGGCAAGAGAAGTAGAAAAGACAGAAATTTACGTTCTGGCCATTTATATCCTAGACATGGACAATTGGAAGGCACACTTCATTATCCAGCAGCACCTGGATTCCGGGAGAGTGCCTAAACCTGGAGGTGTCACAGGTGGGGAGTGTGGACTTTCTAATGCCCAGGTTATACAAACTGGACAGGTTTGTCTCCAGGTACTCAGATCCTCTGGCTGAAGCAGTGGATGCTTTGCTGGTCCCTTGGGACCAGTACAGCCTGATCTATGTGAAAGTGGAAACTCCTGCGCTGGTGGGGGGCTACGCTAAAAGGACACTGCTGCAACACCTAAGTACTGATCCAAGGCAGGACAAATGAGACAAAAGTGGGGAAAGATGGTAGTTGCACTGTGATAAGGAGGGGGGAGCTACAAAGATGACTAAAGTGGCAAAGTGAACTAAAAAAGCAGAAACGGGCCAATGCATGAATGGATCCTACATGCTAAAAGAACATGGTGGGGATGCAGTGCAGTGCAACGTAGCTAATCAACATGACTATAATGTTGCGGGCAGACAAAGCATTATATATAAACGAAATTGTGAAAGAGTGACTGCTTGAATATAGCAAAGCAAAATTGCATATACTAAACGCAGGGTCGGGATGGAGGACATTCTGGTGATCCTCATAGCTTTGGATTGGACCAGACGGATGTGGTTTTCCAACCTGATCAAATTCCTGGCAGGAGCACCATGGGCTCTTCCAAATCATGTATCCTGTTTTACAGTCACTGGCTTTAACAGCAAAGCTGTTAAAGCCCAAGTCTTGGACCGGCAAGGTATCTTCGCAATGGTGAATCACACAAATGTTAAAAGCCAGAAAATCTACTTCCCGTAAGGTCTACCATAACACGTGGAAGGCATACTTTGCTTGGTGAAAGAAAAGATTTCACCCCAGAAAATATTCCGTGGGTCGAATCCTCACCTTTTTTTTTTGCAATCAAGCCTAAATCATCAGCCTTGCAAAAAAAAAAAAAAAATTAAAAAAAAGTGGCACTGCCCACCTTCCTCACCCTCTTCGGTATTGTCTACTGCAAAAATCACTTACTTGATCAAATAAACATCATATTTTCCAGCCGAGCGCCCCGACTTTCTCTGCTTGAGCTTTCTTGTCCAGCCTTCAGGAAGAGTAGGATCATCATACATAGGTCCTCTATCTCTAATAACAGACCGTCTTTGCTTAGGGAAGGCAGAAGCTTCAGGGACAGCAGGTGCAGCAGCCTCTGTACTTTCAGGTACTTCAGCTTTCCGTGCTTCAGTGGGTTCTTCTGACTGCTGTGTTGATGGATGGGCTTCTTCAGATAGCTCTTCATCATTATTTTTATCCTTTTTAACATTCCTGAGTTTTGGTGATTTGTCTTTCTGATCTAAATCTTCTGTTTTTTCTTCCCTAGGGTATTAAAAAACAAAAAAACAAACAAAAAACACAAAACACAGGATTATTACAAATATATTTTACAAAATGTATACACCAACGCAAAGTAAATCTGTTACATATGAAGTAATGCAGAGGAACACATGAAAACAAAAGAAAATCAGTTGATTTGGATGCTTTATTTAAGGTTGACCCAGGAGGTCCTACATAAGACTGAAATCTAGTAAGCTCAATAATTTATACACTGAACCTACATTCTCCTGTAGGAAGTTGTGCCCATAATGCCTCTGACCCATTTACTCTGGACTTGCCAAGGCGTTCAAGGTTACTGGAATTACATTTCTTCTTGTTGAAATAAGTTTTCGAATGACCTTTAACCCAAGAGATTAATCTATATAAAAGGTACTTTTGAGAACCCAGAGTCACAAATTTAAATCCAACTTTTTTTTTTTTTTACTTTACTATGCCTAAAATGGTATTTAAATGAATAGAGGGTGGTTATCCAAGGCCCATAAAGGGTCTAAATAAGATCAATGGCTAATCTTTAACCTTTAATATAAACACAGCATTGCCTCTCGCTGAATCCATTTAATAAATACTATATTATTATTATATTAGTGTCAATGTTAAAGACTATAGCTTCTCTTCTTGCTTATTCTTTCTCCAATAGATCACGTCTGCAATGTCAGACACCTTTTCTTAATGGCAAACTCTGAAGTGAAAATAGTTTGGATGCACAGGAACACCTCATATTCTTTGTAATACATTTTGTATTATGGTTGACATTTTGTTACTTACAATATACCGTAATCACTTAACAGTTTCATGTTAACCAGTTATGGTATACATTACTGCCAGACCTGCTTGCTTTGCCTTGTGTATCATAGCCGCTATGAGCAGCTATTTAAGGTCTGGTAGGCAGAAACAGCTGTTCTTTGTCAGCATTTGTGAAAATGTAGGCAAGCACCAAGGGCCCCTTCATACTACTGTGTTGCTGTAACACACGTTCCATGCATTAGTGCAATGCTGCGCCAATGATTCTGAATGGCAGCCCATCACATGCACCCCATTTAAATTAAGGGGCTGCCTTAATGCAGCTGATAGCAGTATAAACAGTAGAAATGCTTGTAAAGATGCTAAAAGAGAACACAGGAAGGAATGCGTTTATTAGGGCTAATTCGGTGTAAAACGGGGTACTCAATGGTTAGAGACTTATTGCAACAACTGTGTAAAAAGCAAAACAGATTTGCTGTTTAGTTTTTCAAGTGGAGTTCCACCAAAAAGTAGAAGTGCAGTTTTAAAGGACTCCTCACTCCTTTACATGCCACTTATGGCATGTCATTTTTTTTTTTTTTTTTTTTTTTTTTAGGCCACTCAAGCGGATCATCTGGGACATGTCACAGGTCCCAGAAGACTGCCTGGTCATTGAGGCGGCGCAGCGCGGCGCACCCGGCTATGAAGCTCCGCAAGCTGTCAGCCGGGTGCCCACACTTGTGATGCCGGCGCCGAAAAGGGAACAGAGGATTCAGAAGGCCGCATCGCTGGATCGTGGCACAGGTGAGTGTGTGTTTTTTCAAGGTCAGCAGCTACACTTTGTTTTTGGCTGGAAACCTATAACAGTTCCCGAATTTAAGATCTTTTGGGTCTATCCCTTCTCATGGGCATTACTAAAAAGAGTGAGTTGCGGTCATATTGATCCACTGACCCAATTCACCATATGCCCGTGTTCTCTGCCTCCACGGCCAGAACTCCATACAGCAAATCTTGCAGTTCATGCACTTTGACAATGATCTCTGTCATCCTTGGGGTGACCCTGAATACGATCGGCTCCACAAAATTCTGCCCCTCATAAACTATGTCAACGAACAATTTGCAGCCTTGTTTTTTCCCGATCAAGATGTCTGCATTCACAAGTCCCTGATTAAATTTTCTAGCCGCCTTGTGTTCAAACAGTTTCCCCCCAGCAAGCGTGCCAGATATGGGGTCAAGATGTATAAGCTCTGTGACAGTGCAATAGCCTATGCATATAGTTTCCTGGTTTACGAGGGAAAAAGATAGGAGTGTGGAGCCCCCCCAACTGCCCAGACTACATAGGGTGCAGCGGCAAGATTGTTTGGGACTTGGTGTCACCCTTGTTCGGAAAGGGGTACCAATTTTATACAAGCGTGCCACTTTTTAGCCAGCTCTTTCGATTAGGAATTGACTCATGTGGCAACGTGCAATCTAATCGCTGGGGGCTTTCCCCAGTCTGCTTGAGGCAAAGGGGGAGAGAGCCTGCTTGAGGTCCAATGAATTGCGTGCTGTGAGCTGGAAGGACAAAACAGAAAGTTTTTGTTCCGTCTCCCATTCAAGCAGACAAAGCAGTCCAAATTACTACAGCGGCTGGTGTTGTTGAGAAGCCCCTCTGTGTCCACAAATACAACCTTAAAATGGGAGGGGTTGACTTCAACGACCAGATGATGGGGCCGTACTTAATTGCCCGTAAGGCCAGACTCTGGTACAAAAGTGTCTGTATACATATTCCAATTTGCTCTCTACAAAAGCTTGTGCTATACAAAGCGTCTGGATAAACTGGATCCTTCCTAAAATTCCAGGAAGAAATCATCACAGCCCTTCTGGATCCAGGAGGTGCTGTGCCCCAATTTCCCAATCCAAACGCAGTGAGTCGGCTGCTTGAGAGGCATTTTTCGGTACCCTACCAAACGATCACCCCAAAGAACATGGTCGTGTCTGTGGAAAACACAGACATAGGTGTGACACCCACTATTTTTGTCCCTGGCCAGCCTGGTCCCTGCGTCGGGGACGGTTTCCATCGCTACCACAAATCTAGGGGAGTATTAGCATAGGGTACAGCATGGCACAGTCCTAGGGCACACTCACACAGGATCTGGAAAGATGAGATGACCATCGCATTTTGAGACCCTAACCTGGAACGTTTACAGTTACAAATAAGTGTAAAAATATACACACACACACACAAAATAAAAAAAAAAACAAAAATAGTTTTATTGTTCTCTCTCTATTGTTCTGCTTTACTGTATTTTATGCTATACTGTAATGTTTTCTTATTATTGTTTTATCGTTTGTGCTTTGCAGGTATGTCATTCTACGGTTATACAGTAACTGTGATTTATGCTATAATATGATGGTTTACTGTGTTTTACTGAGTTTGCTTTGCAAGTATGTCCTACCGTTATACTTTTCTGTTACTGTGATTTATTGTTACCATTGTTTGCTTTGCAGGTACGCCATTCAGCTACAGCACGGATTTATTTATTTTGACAGCAACAGGGTTTGCTCTCACGATACGTAAATCCGTGACTGCAGCGCTGTAGGAGGTGATTTCACCACCACAGTTAAAAAAAAAAAAGAGCATATATGCCAAAGCATGGGGGCAGGGGAGGACATAGGAGCAGATTACCTATATGCTTCGGCATATATTTTTATATTTATTGTATGCCCATCATTAGAAGTGGGTGGATGCAGGGAGGTAGTCTAATGGTGGGCATAACACCAATCGGTGTGAATGGAGATATCTGTTAGGTTCTCTTTTTTACCGTTCACCCCACAGGCTGCATGAAAAAAAAAAAAAAAAAAAAAAAGAACATTACAATATATGCCCAGCAAGGACCAGCAATGTACTGGTGTGTTGCTGGACTTTGAGTGGTTATACCGGAATGATGGCTGCAGGTTTAGGTGTCATTTTGGTATTGTTTTTTTTCAACCGGCGGTCAGCTTTCATGCAAAAGTAATCCTAGAGGCTAATTAACCGCTAGAGTGCTTTTACAAGCAGTGGGAGGGAACATGGTCTTCTCAGGCGCTCCTCTTATCACACCGATCTTGGTGTGGTTAGAGGCTTAGTAGGAACAGGGGATACATTTCTCCTCCCCTATGAGAACAGGGCTTTGTTCTCTGTGCAGACTCAATCCTCTTCTTCTGGGCTCTCCAGGCCCTTCCTCTTCATCGGGTGCCCCCACGGAAAGCCGCTTTTCATGGGGGCACCCATGGGCTTGCTATATTGACACAGACAGCGGGACTTGGCCCGCTCCCATGTCATCAGCTTTTGATTGACAGCAGCAGGAGACATCACTGTTGTGATCGCATGGGTGTCAATATGGATACCCGTTATGTGCGTCTTGGGCTCCCAAGAGCTACAAATTAGCCTGGGACAGTCAGGGCTTCTCGTTACAGTACAGTGATTGGCTCTGGCGCGCAATCGGTTGGCTATTATGTAAGCAATGGCCTTCATCATCTTATTTGGCAGCAATCCAGTGAGACTGGCCAGTGGTTCATAAATCATGTTCCAATCTTACCCGATTTGGACCCTGTCACACAAAAATATAGTTTTCAAATATGTTTAGATACCATAATGTTTCTATCAGGATGGATCTGCATCAGCCTTTATGTAGCTAACAGGTAAGTTAGGCGAGGACTTCTTCAGCGTGGGGTCGGATATCTCCACGCTGAAGCAGTCCCCTCCTACAGGACTTAACACGTACGGGGGGGGGGGGGGGGGGGGAGTCATGTCTGACGTCACCCGCGGCCATCTTCTATTCTAGGTTTGAAACAATCTTACACGTTTGTAAAACTGGCACTCGTTTATGAGTGCAACCATTGTGAGTCGTTTAATATTTTACTTGGCAAATAAATTAGTTCATACAGAGAGCACTAGACTGTCCTCTTCCTCTTTTTTATGATTGCCTACTGTGAGAGACCAACGGCTTTATCGATTTACTATCATCACCCCAGGAGTGAGTATAAGGCTCTGTGACCTGTCTCAGGTCGAATGTATGAGGTGAGAGGCTTGAATACCTTTGGTGGAAGGACCTCAATCACCACTATATTGTTCTGTCTGCCAGATTCACTTGGGGAAGCTGTTTTTGATCTACTCATGTGCTTAAATTGATATTTTCGGCTGATTTTATTGTTTATCAGTACTATTATTGCTATCATGGACTATTAGTTTAATTTTTGCGCTGCACTATTTTATTTTTTCTGTTTATGTGAGGGAATATTTAAAATTTACCTTAAGTATCAGCTTGCAATTTAGCCTCGGTTCACACCAGAGGCGGCACGACTTGCAGGTCGCCTCACCGAGGCGACCTGCACACGACTGCCGGGGTGACTTGCAAAACGACTTCTGTATAGAAGTCTATGCAAGTCGCCCCCAAAGTAGTACAGGAACCTTTCTTCTAAGTCGGAGCGACTTAGAAGAAAGAACGGTTCCGATTAGAACGGTTCCATTGTACAGAACGGGAGGCGACTTGTCAGGCGGCTAGGTCGCCTGACAAGTCGCCCCCCGTGTGAACCGGCTCTTAGGGGCTTGTATTTGTGTTATATTTATCTGCGCTGAATACTGTTTATTTTAAACACTGTTATAGACTGACAAATGCACAAATAAAAAAAACAAACAAAACACACACACCAGGAGCCTTCATGTGATCACTATATCAGAAATGACAGACCACAAGACCGGGAACCACTCGGATTAGTTACCGATCGGCAGTATGGACCCCAGCTGTCATTGACAGGTGGAACTGAGAGCCAGTGCCCTCCTCACCTGGGCTAGTTCTTCACTAGCTTTTGGGTTCCCGGCGTCAGAATCTTTACTGTGGGCAGCCGGTTGTGCTGCTTGTGAATAGGTTGTGCAGTCTTCTGGGACATGACGTGTCCCAGGAGACTGCAGGGAGGGAGGGGGAGAGGATTACTTTACACTTGGATCACCTAGGCCAGGTACCCGCTCCTGAATATAAACAAAAAGAGAGTCAGTGCTACCACCCATACATTACATAGAAAGCAGAGATCCCAGGTGCTCGATCCACAGTCGCTGGCTGAGTAGGGAAATTAGGAAAAGATGATCCGCACTCTGGTGATTGCTCTTAAAAAGTGTAATATTTATTGACAAGCCACAGTGACCAAACGCAAATGAGGACAGTTGACGCGTTTCAGCCTATAAGGCCTTAGTCATAACCACGGTACCCACTCCTCCCTCCCAAAAAAAAATGCATCAGAGGAGGGATTAAGGACTTAAAGCATAAATACCCTTTTGGGTGGTGAAGTTCCACTTTAAGGATAGGGCGGGGGGGGGTTGTATATTAACATCTATTCGGTATGGGTGGGACCATTGTGCAGAGAATAAACATACATGTTTAGCGATTCTAAGTAGTTTTCTAGCAAAAAAAAAAAAAGGGGGGGGGGGGGAGCAGATTTTTACATTTAGGAGAGGAATGTCAGAATTGGCCCAAACTGGAACTGGTTCTTTCATAAACAAAATTGCAAACCAGTGTTTCTCAACTCCAGTCCTCAAGACGCCCCAACAAGGTCATGTTTTCAAGATTTCCCTCAGTTGAAACAGCTGTGGTAATTACTAAGGCAGTGAAACTGATGCAAAATCACCTGTGCAAAATAATTGAGAGCCTGAAAACATGACCTGTTGGGGCGCCTCGAGGACTGGAGTTGAGAAACACTGGGTTAGAGAAGGCAACCCACAAGGAAAAAAAAAATTAAAAATCTAAATCATATAGCAGGCAAGTTGTCTATGACAAGTACAGCCGAGGGCCCAAGACAAGTTTAATTAGTGTAGACATGGACAAGGTGAATATCGCTGTATTTCACAAATATAACACATCTTTGATTCTTTATAAAATATACTTCAAACCTGCATGCACAGTGGGTCTTGAATTGTCTACTCTACAGAAACAAAAGCAGTATAATTGGTACTAGTATACTGATATATATTACCTAATATTTGTTTATTCTAAAATTGACAATTCTACTTCAAAAAAATGTATCTGCTGCTTTTTCACTGGGCCTCCTACATAAAATCAATAATATTTATTCATACTGCTCAAAGCACAGTCGTTTATTTACATTCTCTAATTTGCACTAGAAGGAAAACAGGCCAGGTGGAATGTTTGGTTACTCTATGCAAAAAAGAAACCTTCCATATACTAAAAGCCTTGTACTTAAACTGTAGTGCAGAATGCAAATCATATTTTAATCTACAAAATAAAGACATTTAAAAAAAATGTTAATGTTGTTATCCTTGAAAAAATGTACACATTTTCCATTGTTGTGTTTAATACAGTATTATATTAAGTCAATTAAAAACCACCAGGCAATATGATTCACCTTGCAGCAATCTCTACACCAAGCACTTACTGAGATTTGCTTTATAAAAACAGTGCTAGATGCTCCTATGTGACTTTTACACATCATTAAAAACACAATTTAAAATGTTCAGTTTAAAGGGCGCATATCAGTAAATTCTCCATTTTCACTTTGAGTGGCACAGCAGCTACTCATTCTTAAAATTGTCAATTTAACCACTTCCCAATTCAGGCCAATTCTGACATTTCTCTCCTACATGTAAAATTCATAATTTTTTCATTTTTTTGCTAGAAAATTACATAGAACCCCAAACATTATGAATGTTTTTTAGCAAAGACCCTAGAGAATACAATGGCGGTCGTTGCAACTTTTTATCTTGCACGGTATTTGCGCAGCAATTTTTCGAACACTTTTTTTCATGCTTAAAAAAAAAAAACCCAACACAACATTAAAGTTAGCCCAATATTTATGCATAATGTGAAAGATGAAGTTAAGTTGAGTTACAGAGGAGGTCTAGGGCTAGAATTATTGCTCTAACATTCGCGGCGATGCCTCCTTATCATATGTGGGTGGGACTTAAGCATGCGTTCACTTCTGCGCGAGCACATGGGGACAGGGGCGCTTTAATTTTTTTTTTATTGTTAATTTTACTTTTGTTTTTTAGTTTGATCACTGAGTTTGATCAATAAGACCCCACAGCTCACCTCTAGGCTGGGAAGCCTGAAAAAAAAAAAAAAGGGTTCGCGGCTTCCCAGCAGAGGCAGCACCACTCGTCTGAATGCAAAGGCCGGGCGTGACGTCACAACATTGCGCCCAGCCTCTGAACGATCATAGAGACTCCGGCAATCATCTGACCCCCGAGAGGAAAAAAAAAAAAACCCTGCGAGTTTTCCAAACTCTTTTTATTAATTTATGAGGAGACATACTCAATTTTTGCTTCCGTCGAGAACTTTTCCAATAAGGTGTACCTAATTACTGTGTACCAACAGTGCCATTCCCTACTCCTCTAATAATAACAACATAGAATTCTCTTAGTGACATGCCTTCTTATACAAGTAAAACGTGACTTATCCCATCCCTTTTTATTAATTTATGGGGAGGAGAAATTCTCAACTTTTTACACTTCCCTAAAAGTGTCTCTCGTGAGAAAAAGAGAAAAAAATAAAAATAAATAAAAAAAAAAAAAACACCACCGCCCTAGTATTTCACACCCATTGCCACTTCCTTCTTACCTAAAAACTGTGCATTTTCAAACCCTTTTTATTACTTTATGAGGAGAAATTCTCGTTTTTTTACTTTAGTGGGAGAAATTCTCGCTCAAAGTGTGCCTAGTTACTGTGTACCAGAGAAGATAAAAGTGTAACCCTGCGCTTACCCAACAAGGAAGCAGCAAACACAACAAATAAGGATTTTGTCAAATTTCAAATGCATATACAAGTGTAGCGCTGTGAGTTAAAAAAGCTTATAAAAATATAAGAATAAAGGAAAAACGTCTGTGTTAAACAACAGAAGTTACAAAATATGTTAGCTTGACAAATAAATAAAATAAACAAAATAAAGTCTCTGATGTTTCTTCAGATGTTTTAAAAGTTGAAAAAGACTGGTGTTAGTCCAAAGGTATGTATAGTTCCTTATTCACCACGTGGATAACACATGCAAAAGTGTGATGGACCCTCCACATAAGGACAAAATGAAGGCTTACCAGAAGGATTGAACTCATAGGAACATACGTTCAATGAGTCAATCAAGCTTGTAACCCCAACGGGTAATCAAAAGGAGGAACCTCACGACTGGATGGTGGTAAAGCTTCAATATATGTCCACACTTCTGACGGAACTCAAAGTGAATGGCAAACCTTCCCACGGGTCATCTCAGATGGATAATCCATATAAGAATAAAGAAGGGGAGCCACATAGCATAATACCGTTTGGGAAAACAGATTTATTAAAATAAGTAGACAACTTACATTTCGGTAGTAAGAAAAGCGCTTCAAATTAAAATTATGGCAGGCAGTGGAGTCTTCCGACGCGTTTCGTCTTAAAAGACTTCTTCTGGGGTGCTCACTCACTGCTGCCATACCCCTTAATATAGATATCTAAGCCCCTTTAATGAGGATACAGCTCGTGTCTAGATTTCAAAAGGTACTTCCGGGTTTAGCCAAGATGGCGGACCCGCGTGCGTTCCACGCCTCAGTTGGGTGTGTGTATATGCGTTCCAGCATTATACTGAGAAGTTGCTATAAGATATAATCAAATCATGAGTGTAGGGACAAAGTAAGAATGTAATAAGAATAGAAAACACTTCCTAGTGAGGATATTCACAATATAAAGCTGTTATTACCACTCTCTATATCATAGTGGAGAAAGGGAACGAGATGCCGGATACGCGTCACCCGTTCGGACGGGGTGAACACACGTCACTTCCCTTCACATGGACCGCTATAGATAAACAGCGGTTCAAGCCTCATTTTGATGCCTATCCACCTATCAGTGGGGCATGCATCGCCACGTCAAACGGGGCGAGAGCATGTGACTCCCCATCACATGGGCGGCTGAAAATAAACCTTAAGTCAAGCCTCATTTTGGTAACGGACAACATAGTGACGTCAGTAAAAAACTCTATATGAACAACAGTGGGAAAGCACAATGTGCAAAAGCATAAAAATTCTACGCCACAGAGAATATGATCTTTTAGAGAATAAATAAGTATAGTAAAAGATTTGGACATAATGACTATTAGTGTATTCAGTGAATAGTGATATTGTGATAGAAAAAACTAAGTAGGACATGACGTAACGATAAATAAAAACAAAAATGAAAATAGAAATAAAAATAAATATAAAAATAAAAATGAAATTAAATATAGAAAACAGATAAATAAAATAAACAATAAGGAAAAATAATAAAATAATATGAGAAATAATTAAAAATATGAGAAATAAATAAAAAATAAAAAATAATTTGAGAAATAATAAAATATGACGTAACGATAAATAAAAACAAAAACACTGTTACTGTGTACCAACAGAGAAACACACACACACACACAGTGGGGACGGAAAGTATTCAGACCCCATTAAGTTTTTCACTCTGTTATATTGCAGCCATTTGCTAAAATCATTAAAGTTCATTTTTTTCCTCATTAATGTACACACAGCACCCCATATTGACAGAAAAACACAGAATTGTTGACATTTTTGTAGATTTATTAAAAAAGAAAAACTGAAATATCACATGGTCCTAAGTATTCAGACCCTTTGCTCAGTATTTAGTAAAAGCTCCCTTTTGATCTAATACAGCCATGAGTCTTTTTGGAAAAGATGCAACAAGTTTTTCACTCCTGGATTTGGGGATCCTCTGCTATTCCTCCTTGCAGATCCTCTCCAGTTCTGTCAGGTTGGATGGTAAACGTTGGTGGATGGCCATTTTTAGGTCTCTCCAGAGATGCTCAATTGGGTTTAAGTCAGGGCTCTGGCTGGGCCATTCAAGAACAGTCACGGAGTTGTTGTGAAGCCACTCCTTTGTTATTTTAGCTGTGTGTTTAGGGTCATTGTCGGAAGGTAAACCTTCGGCTCAGTCTGAGGTCCTGAGCACTCTGGAGAAGGTTTTCGTCCAGGATATCCCTGTACTTGGCCGCATTCATCTTTCCCTCGATTGCAACCAGTCGTCCTGTCCCTGCAGCTGAAAAACACCCCACACAGCATGATACTGCCACCACCATGCTTCACTGTTGGGATTGTATTGGACAGGTGATGAGCAGTGCCTGTATTTTTCTCCACACATACCGCTTAGAATTAAGGCCAAAAAGTTCTATCTTGGTTTTATCAGACCAGAGAATCTTATTTCTCACCATCTAGGAGTCCTTCAGGTGTTTTTTTAGCAAACTCCATGCGGGCTTTCATGTGTCTTGCACTGAGGAGAGGCTTCCGTCAGGCCACTCTGCCATAAAACCCCGGACTGGTGAAGGGCTGCAGTGATGGTTGACTTTCTACAACTTTCTCCCATCTCTCAACTGCATCTCTGGAGCTCAGCCACAGTGATCTTTGGGTTCTTCTTTACCTCTCTCACCAAGGCTCTTCTCCCCCGATAGCTCAGTTTGGCTGGACGGCCAGCTCTAGGAAGGGTTCTGGTCGTCCCAAACATCTCCCATTTAAGGATTATGGAGGCCACTGTGCTCTTAGGAACCTTAAGTGCAGCAGACATTTTTTTGTAACCTTGGCCAGATCTGTGCCTTGTCACAATTCTGTCTCTGAGCTCTTCAGGCAGTTCCTTTGACCTCATGATTCTCAATTGCTCTGACATTCTGTGTTTTTCTGTCAATATAGGGTGCTGTTTGTACATGAATGAGGAAAAAAATGAACTTAAATAATTTTAGCAAATGGCTACAATATAACAAAGAGTGAAAAATTTAAGGGGGTCTGAATACTTTCCGTCCCCACTATGTGTGTATATATGGAAGAAGGTGGGGGATAGAAGTGAGGAACAGTAGAGCACCTAATCACTTCCCATATAGTTCACATAAACCTGTGTTTGTCTAAATTCCAACCATCTCTCCCAAATGCTTACAAAATTCACATATGTGCATGCGTTCCAACCTCCCCGCATTCCCTCCACCATAAAGGGGACAGGTTCGGACTGAATTTATACAATTTTATTGGGACGTAATACCACTTAATTTGTAGTTAATTTCCTTCATCGTTGTGTACAATGAAGACGAGTGAACATAATCAAAAACTTTACCCCCCATTGTTTCAGGCAATAATGGATTCAGTTCCAGTTCCCACCCCTCCAAGGGACACAGGGATTCCTCCTCTTGAGGCATCATCAACATCCTATATATGTTGGAAATCCCCTGTCTATTTATTCCCCCTTGATCAACTAATCTTTCCCATTTAGCTCGCCAACCGAGCGGAGGGGATTTGGAAGAGATTCTACAAAATGTTGAAGTTGTCTATACCTCCATGTTACACTATGTTTTCCTCCCAGTTCCAATGGTGAGCAAAGGACATTTCCCTTCAGGACATCTTTTAATCTCAAATAATCCAAGGAAGTCCATTTTAAATACCTTTTATTATCCTTAACCTGGAGGGAAATAATTGTTACCTGTCAATGGCATCAAAGGGCTATTATATTGTCAAAATGTATTTTTAAAAAGCTTATCCCATACTTTGTGTTTCTATGGTAATTGGGGCCATTTCTCTGGAGGAACCTCTGTACTGCCTTGGGATCCAAATAATCTCGCTCAAGGCAGATTTACTCAACTCTGCCTCTAATGGCACCCATTTTTTATACAGAGAACCATGCACCCAGTCCATGACTCTCCACAGTACTGCTGCCGCGTGGTATCTTACAAAATCTGGAAGGCATAGTCCTCCCCTTTCCTTTAGTCTACTCAAATTTTTATAGGCAATACGATTGCCCCCGTTATTCCATATAAACGTTTGCAGTATCGATCTAGGAGTTTTAAAATAAGCCACGGGAATATTTATCGGGAGACACTGAAAAATATACAAGGCTTTCGGGAGAGTCATCATTTTGATGACACTTATCCTGCCAAACCATGATAGTCTATGTGCAGAATATCCTCTCAAGTCTTGTTTAATTTTATTCAGTAAGTCCATTGTTGATGTTGACAAAAACACTCCCAGATATTTCAATCCCCTCCTCCTCCACTTAAAAGGGATACAAAATTCTGAGATCCCGAACTTCATCTGAGGAAACTGAGATATCTAATATCTCAGTGTTCTCCATATTAACCTTGAGGTTCGATACAGCCCCATAGTCACTCAATTCTAACAAGATCTCTAGAAGTGTTTGTGTAGGGTTCGCTATAGATAGCATAACATCATCCACAAACTCTATACCTTTAATTTTATAATTGGCTCTTATAGAAGCTAAAAAGGGTTCCAAGGAAAACACGAAGAGTAGAGGGCATAGGGGACACCCCTGGCATGTACCATTATATAGCCGGAAGGTCTCAGACAGAGTTCCATTTACTTGAATTTTAGCCGTAGGGTTAGAGCATAGAGCCTCTATCCACCTCAACATATGTGGCATTTATTATGTACAAGAAAAAAAAAATATTTTTTGCTAGAAAATTACTTAGAACCCCCAAACATTATATATATATTTCTTTTTTTTAGCAGAGATTGTTTTTGCAATACATGTCACACTGTATTTGCATAGGGGTCATTCAAACACATTTTAATGAATTTCTATAATGTGAAAGCTGTTACACCGAGTAAATAGATACCCAACATGTCATGCTTTAACCGCTTGCCGACCAGCGCATGCCTATTTATGTCGGCAGAATGGCGCTGGTGGGCAAAAGGGCGTACAGGTACCTCCCCTTTAAGAAGCGGTGCTGCGGGTGCGTGCAGGCCGCGGTCTCCGTGACCACGGGTCCCGCATACTCGATGTCCGCCTGGTGCTCCCGATCGTGTCACAGAGAGGTAGAAGGGGGAGTTAGAATCACTCCCTAGGACACACTTAACCCCTTCACCGCCCCCCTAGTGGTTAACCTCTTCACTGCCAGTGTCATTTACACAGTAATCAATGCATTTTTATAGCAGTGTTTCTCAACTCCAGTCCTCAAGGCGCCCCAACAGGTCATGCTTTCAGGATTTCCCTCAAGTGAAACAGCTGTGGTAATTACTAAGGCAGTGAAACTGACCAAATCACCCGTGCAAAATAATGGTAAGCCTGAAAACATGACCTGTTGGGGCGCCTTGAGGACTGGAGTTGAGAAACACCATTTTACAGCACTGATCGCTGTATAAATGACAATGGTCCCAAAATAGTGTCAAAAGTGTCCGATCTGTCCGCCATAATGTCGCAGTCTCGATAAAAATCGCAGATTGCCGCCATTACTAATAAAAAAAAATATTAAGAATAAAAATGCCATAAACTATCCCCTATTTTGTAGACGCTATAAATTTTGCGCAAACCAAACAATATACACTTATTGCGATTTTTTTTCTACCAAAAAATATGTAGAAGAATACATATCGGCCTAAACTGAGGAAAAATATATATTTTTTATATTTTTTTTAGGGGGATATTTATTATAGCAAAAAGTAAAAAAATAGCTTTTTTTCAAAAAATTGTAGCTCTTTTTTTTTGTTTCTAGCGCAAAAAACTGCAGAGGCGATCAAATACCACCAAAAGAAAGCTCTATTTGTGGGGGGGGGGGGGGGAGAAGGATGTAAATTTTGTTTAGGTACAACGTCGCATGACTGCGCAATTGTCAGTTAAAGCGACGCAGTGCCGAATCGCAAGTGCTCTGGTCAGGAAGGGGGTAAACTCTTCCAGGGCTGAAGTTAAAATTGCGTACGCTCGTCGAATGTCGACAAACTACGTTACTTAAAGTGTAAGTAAACTCCCCTGTCGTTTTTCAGCCAAGGAAGCTGCCATCTTCGCCTCTGTTTAATCTACAACTGCCATGATGCTGCACATGTGATCAGTTATGACACCAGCCATTTGATGGTTTGACAGTTTGGCTGAGAGCACAACCAATGGGAGTGTTACATTTCCGGCATGTGCCATAAATAAAACAGTTTTATGGATGGATTTACTAATACTATAAAAATCTCCATATTCAATGCTTTAAACATTACAGGTTACCTGTTTAAAGATTACAGAAGAGGTCTATGCTAGAATTATTGCTCTCGGTCCAACGATCGCAGCGATACCTCACGTGTGATTTGAACACCGTGTACATATGTGGGCGCAACTTACTTGTGTTCGCTTCTGCGCACGAAGGTTAAAATTTTATTTTATAATACTTTATTTTTATACTGTCCCTTTAGTTTTTTTTGATCATTTTCATTCCTATTACAAAGAATGCAAACATCCCTTGTAATAGAAATAAGCATGACAGGTCCTCTTTATTGAGAGATCTGGGGTCAAAAAGCCACCAATTACTGTATAAATGTCACTAGCAGGGAAGGTGTTAAACACTAGGGGTCGATCAAGGGGTAAAATCTGTTCCCTCAGCGTGTTCTAACTGTAGGGGGGATGGGCCCACTAGGACATGACAGAGAGCAGTAGATCTGTCATGTCACTAGGCAGAACAGGGCAAAGCCTTGTTTACATAGGCATCTCCCTGTTCTGTCTCTCCTTGCCACGATCGTGGGCTACCAGAGGACCTCTAGTCCACGGGATCCGCGGGCACGCTCCCGTGCCGCCGGCGACGTGCACCCGCCCGCTATCCTGCGATGATGGAGGGACGTACGGGTACTCCCATTTGCGCACCTGTGCCATTCTGCCGACATACATCATCGTGCAGCAGTCAGCAAGTGGTTAAAGAGGGAAAAAAAACAAAAAACATTACCTTAAGGCTGAGAGGCGGTAGTGACGTCAGACGTCGCTCCGGTCCTCCAAAGCCATAGAGCCCAGTGGGGGCTCGCTTGCCCTCACTCGGCTTCTTGCCTGACGAACGGACACACGGGATGGTTTCCTGGGTTACGGACAGGTCCGGTAAGCTCAGGAAACACCGGGAAGCGGTGGGGGCACCTCTCCCGCGGCCCTATAAAAGCGTTCTCGCGGCGGACCAGCCCCTGAGACAACTTTTATCTGAAAGCTGGCTGCCTGCCTAAACCCTGGTATTTAATGTCAAAATAATAACGTACATTTACAGTCAGGTGATCAGCAAGTGGTTAATGCATTCCTTGCATTAAGGTAAAAAAAAAAAAAATAGGTATCAGCATTCCCCCTCACCCCACCTTTTACTTACCTGAGCCCTCATTCGATCCAGTGCTGTACATGTCTACAGCTCTTCTCCCCTCATTTCTGTGTCTCGCTGGCTTTGCCAGGGTACCGGCTCCCAGTGTAGTCAACCAAAGCCAGTGACGAGGGAGCCGGGCCGAGTCCCGCTGTCTGTGTCAATAAACACAGTAGCAGGGCTCAGGGGCGAGCACGCATGGGTGCCCCCATGGGAGGCAGCTTCCCATGGGGGCACTGGACAGAGAGAAGGGGACAAAGGGCACTGGTGGGGAACCCGAAAAGAGGAGGTTCGCGGCTATACTATAATATGCAGCTGTTCGAGAAATAAAACCCTGTTTGTTGCTGTAATTCCTGGATTCTTTATCTATTTACATGGAGTCAAGGGAAAGACTTGTGAATAACTGCTGGTACCTGCTACAGCAATATGAGCAGGTGCATCGCCACATTATACACCTATTTATATCTTCTTTTTTTTTTAAGAATAAAAAAAAAAAAAAAAATTAAGATTGCATTCTTTAAAGATTCTAGTTTCCTATAAAAGATACTTTTACAAACATATGCAATTTCGGAAGGAGAAAAAGGTGAAAAATCAGTCAGTCATGGATGGGTAAGTTATATGGCTCTAACGGTTCTCTAGGCATTCTAAAGCCTCGTACACACGATCGGATTTTCTGCAAAGCATCACTTTTGTCCGAAGGGCGTGTGCAATAAACTTGTCTTGCATACAAACGGTACACAATTGTCGGCCAACAAACACGAACTACGAGGAATTTCAGCTCTTGTGCGCCACCCTTTGGGCACCTTCTGCTAATGTTGTGTTTGGTGAGCATTGTTACTTTTTTTGATACGTTTTTGTACTTTGGACTTTTGTACACACTATAGGAAAATCCGACAACAGACCGTTGTCCGCGGAAAATTTATAATCCTGCAATCCAACATTTGTCGCTGGAAAGTCTGACAATTGTCTGATGGAGTGTACAAATGGTCGGATTTTCGGCCAACAGTCTGTCATTCCACAATTCCTGGCGGAAAATCCGATTGTGTGTACGAGGCTTTAGACACACTCATATAGCAGCGTGTACCCATTTTTTTTTAACCACTTCAACACTAGAACAAATTTTCTCATTTTTTTTTGCACACTAATGCCCCGTGCACACGTTTGGATTTTGCGGCGGAAAATGTTCGATGGGAGCCTTTTGTCAGAAATTCCGACCATGTGTATGCTCCATCAGACAGTTTCCATCGGAATTTCCGTCACACAAAATTTGAGATCTGGTTCTCAAATTTTCCCGACAACAAATCCGTGGTCGTAAATTCCGACGCACAAAGTGCCACGCATGCTAAGAATCAAGCAGAAGAGCAGCACTGGCTATTGAACTTCATTTTTCTCGGCTCGTCGTACGTGTTGTACGTCACCGCGTTCTTGACGTTCGGAATTTCCAACCAACTTTGTGTGACCGTGTGTATGCAAGACAAGTTTGAGCCAACATCTGTCGGAAAAAAAACGGATGTGATATTGCGGTGGCGATATTGCGGCGGACAAATCGGACACTTTTGACAAATTTTTGGGACCATTGACATTTATACAGCGATCAGTGCTAAAAAATTGCACTGATTACTGTATAAATGTCACTGGCAGGGAAGGGGTTAACACTAGGGGGCGATCAAGGTGTTAACTGTGTTCCCTAGGTGTGTTCTAACTATAGGTGGATGGGACTGACTAGGGGAAGAGAGAGATCGGTCTTCATACTTCGTATGAACACACGATCTGTCTCGTCTCCCATGAGAGAACCGGGATTTGTGCGTTTACACACACATCCCTATTCTCGTTCTGTAATGAGCAATCGCGGGTGCCCAGCGGTCATCGCGCCCGCCGGGCACTTGCATTGGCTACGAAGGACGCGCGCGCCACAGGAGGCGTCTTAAATAGCCGACGTACAGCTAGCGGTTAATTTTGTTGATTATGGCTTACAGCTAGTGAAAACTCAGAATTCAGTATCTCAGAAAATTAGATGACATCATTTTTAATACAGAAAAGTTGGCTTACTCAAAAGTATGTCCATGTACAGTATAGTAGGCACTCAATACTTGGTCGGGGCTTTTTTTGCGTGCATTACTGCATCAATGCGGCGTTGCATGGAGGCAATCAGCTTGTGGCACTGCTGAGGTGTTATAGAAGCCCAAATTGCTTTGATAGTGGCCTTCAGCGTGTCTGCATTGTTGGGTCTGGTGTCGCCTGATCACCTCCATGCCACATTGCATTGCTGCAGTAATTCATGCAAAAGGAGCCCCCACAAAATATTGAGTGCATACACTATACTATACTATACTATACATGGACATACTTTTCAGTAAGGCAACATTTTTTTTATTGGTCTCATGCAATTCTAAATTTCTGAGATACTGAATTTTGAGTTTTCACTACAAATGTAGGTAAACGCACATGTGGAACCACACATTGTACACAAGGATTATGTTATAAAGGAACCCTTATTATACGACAGAGGATTTTAAACACTATGGAATGCTGCTTGCTTAGGTTTATCTGACTAAAACTTCGGACACAGCTGCTTGGCAAGTGCTGTGAATCATTCTTTTCACTGTGTGAAGCTGCAGGCGTTTTTCATGGAATAATTGACAGCGGCTCCCACGAGGAGCCTTGCTATCATTCTACAGCACAGCATTCAGCAGCGCACTGCACGTTGTAATGTTTCTGTTGGCCCACATTACTAACATGTGATGCCTGGTCCCCCACTGCACATTGTGTGGTTCCCTCCACTGGCCCTGTATCCTATATTGATGTAGGGCCCGGTGGAATGAACCACAGAGCTTAGCAAAGAACGCAGGCACCCAGCACTCCCCGAAACGTCAGACATTTTTTTTAGCAAGCATATCTATTAAAAAAATCATACAATTTGGCAGAGGGCAGTCAAGTATTCATTCTTTTCTTTGCACACTCGGCTATGTTCATTTATTTAAATTATTTTTTAATGAAGACATACCTACATTAATTGAAGTTTTTTTAAATCTGCTTTGGAGTTCAACTTTAGGAAGAGTGAAAGCCAAGCAGTAAAAGCAATGAAAGATCAATACTACACTGAGCAAAATCAAATACTAAATGGTACATAGAAAGTACTGCATCAGCATTTGTTTTCTATGCAAGCAAAAAATCAAAGATACTGTTATATTCTCAGTCTGTGAACATTAGTAAGAATGAGGAGGACATGGGAAACATATGAACTGATACTAAAACACTTCAGTGACTACTATTAATTGATAGAGTGCGTAGAGTTTGTTTTAAAGGGGATTTCTAGTCATCAAGAAAATCATGACATAAGCTGTAACAGAACATTAATAGGTCTGCTTATAGACGTTTTCACCTAAGATTCATATAACTTTCACCCAAGATTCACACTGAGAATCCCAGGTGAATAAAGTGTGAAATATTGTCTGAAAACATTATAAATAGACCTCTCTTTACTCAAAAGACAATGTTATTTAACCACTTCCCGCCTGTAGGATATTATATGAAGTTCTTGGATTTACCTGGTTATACCGGGATGATGACTACAGCTGCAGGCAGCATCACTGCGGTATTAAACTAGTTTAATGTCATCTCCCTAGTTGAGAAAAAAAAAAGTCCGCTGGAGCCCACACACGATCGAATTGTCCGACGGACTCAGGTTCGCCGGACCAAGTATGCCATAAAGTCCGGTCGTGTGTACGCGGCATTATGCTCATAAAAGCTCATTAAAAACACGCAAAAGGGCCCAGCTGAAATAAAAGCTCAAATGCCTGTAAAAGCAGTTTGTTTGTTTTTTGAGCTGCAGTGTGCATGACTTTATAGACACTTTTTTTTTTACACGCATCAGGCATTTTTTCTGCAAAAAGCTCCCCCTCCCCAGCTCTTATGCAGCTGAGAACAGATGGAATGTGATCACTTATAAAAAAGGGAGAAGAAAGGTGTGTAAATATCTATAATGTTTTGCCTTTCATTTATTTTAAACTGAATGGGTTGTTTGTTTTACAAGGTGATCGTTTACAATCACTTTAACCGCTTCCGGGCCAGCCACCGCAGTTATACTGCGGCAGGTTGGCTCCCCTGCGCGAAACCACGTAGCTGTACGTTGGCTCGAGGGGTCCAGATAGCAAGTGCGCCCGCTGCACAGCGGGGGTGCCGATGCTCGTGGCCTAACGGTCGCGATGACTGCCGGCCATGAGCGATCGTGAGCAGGAGACACAGAACCGGGACGATTGTGTGTAAACCCACATTTCCCTGTTCTGAGAGATCGTGTGTTCCTAAGAGCCCTTTCACACTGTGGCGGTTTGCAGGCGCTATTGCGCTAATAATAGCGCCTGCAAACCGACCCGAAAGTGCCGCTGCTTGCATTCCAGTGTGAAAGCCCCTGCCAGCAGCATCTTTGGGGCGGTGTGTATATCGCTCCTTTACCGCTCCTGCCCATTGAAATCAATGGGACGGTGCGGCTATACCACCGCCAAAGCGCCTCTGCAGAGGCGCTTTGCGGTGGTATTTAACCCTTTCTCGGCCGCTAGCGGGGGGTAAAACCGCCCCGCTAGCGGCTGCATACCGACGGTAAAACGCCGCTAATAATAGTGGCGTTTTACCGCCGACGCTGCCCCCCGCCCCAGTGTGAAAGGGCTCTAATAGCTAGGAAACACGATCCGTCACTTCCTCTAGTTAGTCCCCTTCAGTTAGAATCACCTCTCAGGGAACATAGTTAACCCCTTCACCGCCCCCAAGTGTTAACTGCCAGTGACATTTTTACAGTAAGCACATTTTTAATCACACTGATCGCTGTATTACATAATTACATAGTTAGTAAGGTAGAATAAAGACACCAGTACATCCAGTTCAACCAGAGTGAGTGTGGGTGCGTGTCTACAATTGTCCCTATCCCTGTACATTGCGTCTCATTAAGATGCTTATCTATTATATTTTTAAGGTATTAAAAAAAAAAAAAAAAAAAAAAAAAAAAAAGGTACCCATATTGCGCCAATTTTACACAGTGCTCCACACATATATCGCACACGCACATCGGTCTCTACCCTCAAGGTGTCCGTCATGAGGCACTCACTATAAAAAAAAAAAAAAATAATCGCAGATCGCCGCCATTACTAGTAAAAATAAAAATGCTATAAATCTACCTCCTATTTTGTAGATGCTACAACTTTTGCGCAAACCAATCAATAAACGCTTATTGCAATTTTTTTTTTACCAAAAATATGTAAAAGAATACATATCGGCCTAAACTGAGAAAACATTTTTTTTTTCTTTAATTGGGGATATTTATTATAGCAAAAAGTACCAAATATTGTGTTTTTTTCAAAATTGTCGCTCTTTTTGTTTGTAGCGCAAAAAATAAAAACCGCAGAGACGATCAAATACCACCAAAAGAAAGCTCTATTTGTGGTAAAAAAAAAGGACGTAAATTTTGTTTGGATACGACTTCGCACGACCGCACAATTGTCAGTTAAAGCGACGCAGTGCCGAATCACAAAGAAACCGCTCTGGTCAGGAAGGGGGTAAATTCTTCCGGGGATGAAGTGGTTAAGGACACTGAAAAGATCAAGTCATTTTTATATCTTCCCTTTTCATTAGAACCTTTTATTATCTGGCTACAATTAACCTATCATGTTGATGCACTTTGTTTTGGACAACATATGCTTTGATCTAGTTCCTGTATATATCGCTGCAAAATGCAAATGATGCACACACATTTCACACAGGAAAACCCATTTAACCTCAATATTAGATGAAAACATTGCTTTACAATTTTGAACAAGAAATGCAGCTGTGCAGAATGAAAACCATAACAATACCGGCCCATCCCTTTCATTTGAAAAACTACCACAAGCAGCTGACATCTCAGGATTTAAAAAAGAAGAATGTTTGTCAATATTGAGATTAAGGGTGAATCATACATTTGCGCTGCAGTGTGTTAACATGTGCATTACATGGTACCATACATTAAAGTAGAAGTCCACACAAACTAAAATCCCTGCATCTACAGATATCCACGATCCAACACTAACCTATCTAGCCCCGTAAAGAAGAAATCAGTATACATACCTTTTTTGAAACCAATCTGACCTGATCCCACGTGGAGCTGCCAGCTACGGCTTCACTGTGTGGGTGGGTGCAGAGGACACAGCCGACAATGGAAGCCCCATAGTAACTCTATGGGTGACGTCACTCGCCATTCATTTCACAGCCGCTGTCGGCTGTGTCCTCTGCAGAGCTTCCACCACTGGAGATCAGATCGTCTTCCGAAAAGGTATGTATATAGATTTCTTTTTTTACAGGGTTAAATAGGTTAGTCTTAAGCCTTGTACACACGATCGGATTGTTGGCCAACAGAGCGTCAGATTTTTGTCAAAAGGGCGTGTGCCTGGATCTTGTCTTGCATACTAACGGCACAAAACGGTCGGCCAACAAACACGAATGTAGTGACGTACTACGTGGAATTTCAGCTCTTGAGCACCACCCTTTGAGCATCCTCCGCTAATGTTGTGTTTGGTGAGCAGTGATTCCAAGCATGCGTGTTTCTACTTTGGACTTTTGTGTGATGGACTTGTGTACAGACGATACAAAAATCTGAAAACACAGCGTTGTCCGCCGAAAATTTACTAGTATGTCATCCAACATTTGTTGGCCGAAAGTTGGACAATTATTGTGTGAAGGAGCGTACTAACGGTTAGATCGTGGATCTCTGTAGATGCAGGGATTTTGGTTTTAGGGTGGACTTACACTTTAAAATATATTTATCTGTAAACACATTATCCTTCTGTTTCAAAACCTACTGCTTGTGTTATACAAACCAATCATTAGGTTTGGAGATGAAAAGAGAAAACATTTACAGAGAATTTTGAATAATGCAAAAAGGATATTTCTGTAATGGCACTGAATCTCATTTAGTAGCATTTTAAGTATATTTTAATAAACAAGAACAAAAGACTCTAGATTTAATATGTTTCGGACGATTGGTATCATTAAAGTCCCATTCTCTTAACAAATTTGTTACTAGTAAAATCAAATTGTGAACCTGTCCAACAGCATCATTTAGCCTGGGTTCACACTATTGCGATGCTGGAACCAGTGCGATTTCAGTGCCAGTTCTGGCATCACCTCTCCCTTGCAGGCAGGTCACACCGCCCTCTGCGAACCGCTGCGAGTGTCAATACAATGTTAATGACACCCCCAGATTAGTTTGCAGATCACAGTGCGAACTGTGAGTTCAGACAGGAATCGGGTTGCATGGGTGTGAACATCCATGCGATCCGATTCCAGTGCAGGGGGGGGGGAGAGAAGGTTCCTGCACCTTTTTTTTGTGCAAATCCAATCCGAGTTCAGCCATACAACTGTATGGCTGAACTTGCACTGCACAGACATGCATGTGATCTGCACAGCAATGCGGTGCAAATCACATGCGATGTTTGACATCACATGTGTTAACCCAATCAAGGGGAACTTTGTTTTCAGCACTTGTAGCTGCACACCTGATTCCTGGTGTCATAAACAAAGTACTGTACTTTGAACCTGGTTTAATTTGCAAAACAAGGATGTGTAGTTCAAGTGAAAAATTGTGTATTTAAAGTTTTAGTTGATCGAGTAACACACCCGTACATAGAATTTTTACACCCATACATAGCATTTTCTTACAACCACATAGCATTAGAGTATTTAAAGCAGACCAACTGTCAATAGTTCACTTTGAGGCCCGGTTCACACTGATGCAAGTTCATGATGAATTTGATGCATCAAAAACACTTTAAATTCGCATGTCATCCCTAAAGTCATTGTTTTCAATGACGGTTATTCACATACATGCGTTGCGATTCCTCTACGAATGCGATGGGTCATGCGAGTTTACTGCGTTGCGAATTTAGTCTCAATAGACATCAATGTAAATCGTTCTTGAATCGCATTGATGGTTCACATATGTGTGAATTCCACCACACTACTCCCCACAAAAACCAGGAAGTACACACCTTTTTTTTTTTTTTTTTTTTTTTTTTTTTAACACTATGATTCCATTGGCTAGAATATCAAATCACAGCTATGTCCAACTCCTGAAATTCGCGGTAAAATCGCGGTAAATCGCAGTAAATTCACACCTCACAAAAGGACAAACAAATCGGAACAATATCACAGCTCATCAGTGTGAACCGGGCCTAAGGCCTCATGCACACTGGACGTTAAAATAACGTTATAAAAACGGCAGTAGCTTTGCAGTGAGTTTTTCAACCTTTTTGCAATAGCGTTTTTTTTTAACCACTTGCTTACCAGGCCAATTCTGATATTTCTCTCCTACATGTAAAAATCATCATTTTTTTGTTGGAAAATTACATAGAACCCCCAAACATTATATATGTTTTTTTAGCAAAAACCCTAGAGAATACAATGGCGGTCATTGCAACTTTTTATCTCGCACGGTATTTGCGCAGCAATTTTTCAAATACGTTTTTTTCTGAAAAAAAAAAACAAAAAAAAAAACAAAAAAAAAAAACAGTAAAGTTAGCCCAATGTTTTTGCATAATGTGAAAGATGAAGTTACGCTGAGTAAATAGATACCTAACATGTCACGCTTTAAAATTGTGTGCACTCATGGAATGGCGCCAAGCCTCGGTACTTAAAAATCTCCATAGGCGAGGATTTGAAAATGTTTATTGCTCTTGCTCTAACGCACGCGGCGATACATCACATGTGTGATTTGAACGAAGTTTACATATGTGGGCGGGGCTTACGTGTGTGTTTGCTTCTGAGCACGAGCTACCGGGGACAGGGGCGCTTTAAAAAAATTTTTTTTTTTAGTTTATTTTATTTTTTTTATTTTTACACTTTTTTTACATTAAATTTTTTTGATCACTTTTATTCCTATTACAAGGAATGTAAACATCCCTTGTAATAGAAATCTATTGTGACAGGTCTTCTTTATGGAGAGATGCGGGGTCAATAAGATCCCACATCTCTCCTCCAGGATGTAAAGCATAAGATCGAAAAAAAAAAAATTCTCTGACAGCCGCGATCGCGGCTTTGTTTACAATGCGGAGTCCGGGCGTGACGTCATAACATCGCGCCCGGGCCTCCGACGGTCATAGAGATGACTGGTGACCATATGGTGACCAGTCATCTCTATTGTCCTCATCCAGTGCTAGCCGATTCATTCTCCGGGCTCCCAATGGCACGGGAGAGCCCGGAGAAGGACCGGAAGGCGGCGGGAGCGTCCCCTCCCGTCGCCTATAAGAACAATCAAGCGGCGGAAGTGCCGCTATGATCGTTCTTATCGTGCACAGAATCGCCAGCTGAAAAGAATGATATCTGAATGATGCATGTAGCTACAGGAATCATTCAGATATCTCCCCCCCCCCCGCCAAACTAAGGACGTCATTTTACTATGGCCCGGTAGCCAAGTGGTAGAAATATATATTTTTTTATCAAAAACATTAAAAAAAACGCTGGTGAGCGACGTTTTTGAACGTTTATCAGTGTTAGAGCGTTTTTACAGCTGAAAAACGTGTCCCAGAACCCACTAGTTTTGGGGGGTTTTTTACTGCTCAAAAACGCCACTGCCCAAAACTGCTGATAACAGCCTATGTTTGCATGGACACATAGGATAAGCTGGCCATACACTGAGCGAATTTCAGCTGGGTTCATAATGAACGGGCTAAAATTCAACCGCACCATTCCACCCGTCATCCTTTGATTGAAAATTTAAAGGAGCCAGGCGGGAAATTGTCAGCAGAACAGATGCAGCTACTGTTCAGCTATCAGGTTACCTTCGGCACAATTCAGTAACCACAGCAGGAGTTTTGTTTGCACTACCATGCTAATGCGTGTTATGGTACAATGTTGTGATGTGGTGACATATTCTGAATGACACCTCAACGCACCTTACCAACGTACTATTGTGCATTGCGCTGCCAAAAATGCAGCACCTTTTTTTTGGTTCATTAGGCAGCCCATTCAAACGATTGGGTTACTGTAAAACAGGTTGTTAAACACACGCATGTTCATTCCCAAACTTCTTTTAGTTTTTGAAAAACATTGAATGGGTAAGACCCAATTTTTTTCCTTAAAGTGGATGTAAACCCAATGTCATCCTTTCTAAACTACTGCCATAGGGGTTATCTATAAGGATATACATGACTCCTGCATGTATCTTTACCTGTCAAATGTCTCCCCTCTGTCTGTTATGAGACCCGAAAAACTGCAGATTCTGTGGGCGGGTCTGTTGTCTGGAGCTCGGTGGGTGGAGTCGTGATGTCAGTAGACTCCCCGCCCACCTCTACACTCCCTTTGTCAATATGCATTTTCTCCTGTGTATTTCTTACACTGAACTTCTGATATGATCTCTAACATCCAGTGAAAAAACAGGAAAGTAACCACATGACTTCAGCCCGCCAAATCATGCTGAGGTGTGTAACACCCAATCCTTGCAGAGCTGCTGAAGAAAGGAGTGGGGGAGGGAATTAATAAATAATGCATGTCTTAGGCTGTCACTCACAGCAAGGGGGAGTATTTGACAAAGTTTCTCAGTTTGTCAAGATTTGTCTCACTGAACAATAAAAGAGGATTGGTCAGAGCTGTATTAACTCTTTGTGGTAAGACTGGGCTCAAATGAAAATGGAAATCTTATACTCTACAGTATGATATACAAATAAATAAAAAAAAAAAAAAAAAAAAAAAAAAACACATTTTGGGTTTACATCCACTTTAAGGTAATAAGGTGTACGGCCATATAAATGAGCCCTAAACGAGACATCACATTTTATTGTAAAATTTGCCTTTTTCTTAGCCTACCACCCCTAAATTAAGCCACACTTTAAGCCACAGTTTACACTTTAGGTCTCGTGCACACGATACTCATGCTGGAGCATCTACTTTTTTTTGTATGTATTTGCGCACATATGCGTTCATGCAATTTCCATGCAAATTGGCACACAAAACTGTATTCTCACATTTTTGTTCTGCACGTGCGCAATCATGCGTATTTGCAGGCATTTGTGCGCATGAGGCGTAAATTACTAACCAAAAATGCAGATTTTTTTTTTTAAAGTTTTTTACTGAAGAATGCACAGCTCGTTTACATGTCTGTGTGCATAGGCCCATTACAATTAACCACTTCAGCCCCGGAAAATTTGGCTGCTGAATGACCGGGCCATTTTTTTTGTATTTGGCACTGTGTCACTTTAACTGACAATTGCGTGGTCATGCGACCACGCAATTGTCAGTTAAATTGTCAGTCTTTTTTTCCCACAAAGAGAGCTTTATTTTGGTGGTATTTGATCATCTCTGCGGTTTTTATTTTTTGCACTATAAACCAAAAAAAGACAGACAATTTTGAAACAAAACACAATATTTTGTACATTTTGCTATAATAAAAATCCCCATTTTTTTTATTGCAATAAAGTTTATTGTATAAAACAGGAAGTATACAATACCCTTTTTTTTTTTTTACAAAGCTAATTTTTTCTCAATTTAGGCCGATATGTATTCTTCTACATATTTTTGGTAAAAAAAAATTGCAATAAGCGTATATTGATTGGTTTGCGCAAAAGTTATAGCTTCTACAAAATAGGGGATAGATTTATAGCATTTTTATTTTTTTTTTTTTACTAGTAATAGCGGCGATCTGCGATTTTTATCAGGACTGCGACATTATGGCGGACACATTTTTGGGACCATTGGCACTTACACAGCGATCAGTGCTATAAAAATGCACTGATTACTGTAAAAATGTCACTGGCAGTGAAGGGGTTAACACTAGGGGCCCCATCAAGGGGTTAGCTGTGTTCCCTATGTGTGTATCTAACTGTTGGGGGAGGGGAGTGACCTAGAGGAAATGACAGATCGTTGTTCCTAGCTAATAGGAACTCACAATCTGTGTCTCCTCACAGAACAGAGATTTGTGTGTTTACACACACACACACGTCCTCGTTCTGACTCTCGTGCCCACGATCGTTCGCGCCCAACGGTCATATCGGCCACGAGCATCGGCACCGCCGCTGTGCAGCGGGCGCATAGCTACGACGGCTCCTGGTATTATGCCGACCTGACGCAGTAAAATGACGGCGACTCATCATGTATACAGAGCTTTTTCAAGCTGCAGTGTGCAAGAGGCCTTAAAATGAAACTTTGTAGTTAAAAGAAAAAAAAAAAAAAGGTTCACTGTACACCTAGTGTCTGACATCACCTAGGGGAGGGCGATATTACTGAGCGTTCCTGTGGGATCCTAGAAAAATGGATGATCCCAGATCCTGCAAGAACATTTTCCAATGCAATTTCAAGGGATCTCTTTACCAGGATCCCGCAAAAAGGCCAGGTGATGCCATTCTTACCTAGGCAAAAAGACCTGGAATCTGGGGTGTAAGGTGAGTGTTTTCTTTCTATACATTTTCTTTACCACTATATCAAGCTGCCCAGGGCTGGCAGGACACTAGAGATTTCCAGCAGTCAAAGACTACCTTCTCCAATCAAAAATGCTGCTCTACAAATTTTTTGTTGGCGTGGGGAGGGCTGCAAGATAAAACAGAACCTTGAATTGTCTTGCAAGGTGTGCTTTAATTGGAACCAGTCATAAGTGTGCTCACACAGGCATCTGGACATTAGACAACTGGCCAGACAGCAACTGCAGCCAATCCGATGGTATTCTGACAGCTACGGGTGCCAGCTGTCAGATTACAATAGGCAACAGCGGGAGATTTCCCATCCACACCGTTTTAACTTGGATGGGGGAATCCATGGATTTCGCTCATTCATCCCAGCAAATCTTTACGCCTATGGCCAGCTAATAGTGCGAATGACTGCCCTCCTAAAAAAGCAATCTGCAGTGGATTGCTTTTTGAAAGCCGTTGTGAAAAGATCCGCAGGCATTTCGGAGGCAACTCCTAAACACTTATTTGTTTTTTTAACAACCATAGGGAGAATAGCTTGCATAAGTCAAACGTTGGACTCCAGGTTGCTGCCCCAAAGACCTTAATGAGCGACTTTAACCACTTGCCCCCCTTCAAGACCAGGCCATTTTCTTTGCAATACTTCAACTGACAATTGCTCGGTCGTGTGATGTTGTACCCAAACAAAATTTATGTCCTTTTTTTCCCCACAAATAGAGCTTTTTTTGGTGGTATTTGATCACCACTACGGTTTTTATTTTTTACGCTATAAACAAAAAAAGACCAACCAAAATGTTTTACTTTGTTATAAAACATAGCCAATAAAAAAACAAATTTCTTCATTTATTTAGGCCAATATGTATTCTGCTACATGTTTTTGGTAAAGAAAATCACAATAAGTGTATATTTATTGATTTGCCCAAAAGTTATAGCGTCAACGAACTATGGGATTTTAAACTAGTAATGGTGATCAGCGTCTTATAGTGGGACTTCGATATTGCGGCGGACAGTCGGGACACTGACACTTTTTGAGGACCAGTGGTAAAAATATGTACTGTCAATGTACTGACACAGGCTGGGAAAAGGTTAAACATCAGGGGCAAACAAAGAGTTAACTGTGTGCCTAAGGCCCCTTTCACATTCGTGCGACATGCCCTGTGACTTGGGACTGCAAAGTCGCATGACGTCATACCCCATGATTTACAATGAGTACCATTCATATCTGTGCGACTTCAAGTCGCACCGACTTCAAAGTAGTCCCTGCACTACTTTGGTCCGCCTTTGATGAGAGTTGAGGTTCATAGACCTCAAGTTTACAAAGGCATCCCCTAAAATCACATGAAAACCATGGCCATGAAATCGCTGTAAAATCGTGCGACTTTCAAGTCGCAGCACTGAGAAAGGGGCCTAACCAGTGTTTTCTCACTCTGCGGGAGGTGCTTTTACTAGGGAAAGGCACTGATCCATGTTCCTGCTTAGCAGAGACACAGAATCTATGCCTTCTCTTGTTTACATAGGCAGACCGCCGTCTACCTAATGATCAGCGGGTGCTGGAGGAGATAGAGTCTGCAGCACCCGCAGATCAGCTCCCTCTGTGTCTAATCGCAGCAGCAGCGGGTCGCTGACGGTGCACATGCGCGCGCCAGACCCGGAAGTATCGGATCATGTACTAGCTACGTGATCCGGTGTAGAGCGGCTGCCCTGCCGCAGTATATCTGGTGGTGCTACCTAAGGGCTCATTCACACATGCTTTGATCAGAAAACATTTGATGGGTGCGGTGAAGGCTTGTTATCGCCTTCTCACCGCTTGCTTTATCCTCTTGTACTCCGCACCACAACTATGTGCATTGCAAGCAGTTGCAGGACACTTGCAGAGTGGCCTCTTTACTTGAATAGGTAGAACTTGGAGGACGCTACATCTGCTTAAACGAAAGGAGGTATAATTCACGGCGTGGCTGCAAAGCATCAGGGCCACAGCATGTGTACCAGTGTTCATTTTGGCAGCAAATTTCGATTTAGTTTTAGTCTTAGGACTAAAATGGCATTTTAGTCTTCTGCAATTGTTTTAGTTTTAGTCATATTTAGTCAACTAAATCTCCAGTACATTTTAGTCGACTAAAATGTCCTACGCTTTAGTCTACTAAAATCTCCAGTTTATTTTAGTAGTCTAAAATCTAATGGGTGTAAATAAATTGTAACCTTTCTCTACAATTTCCAAGCTCTTTATATACTGCTGGAGTAAAAAAACTAATATGTTATTATTTATGGTTTTGGAGGTATATGACAGACCAGACCAGTGTTAATTTTGAAGTCAAATTTCAATTTAGTTTTAGTCATAGTCTTGACTAAAATGCCATTTTAGTCATCACAATTGTTTTAGTCAACAAAAAAAGTATTCATTTAGTCGACTAAAATGTTTTAGTCGTTGAAATTAACACTGATGTGTACATTCCCGGCCACTACTTCTGCAGCTAAGGAGGTCGGTAAAAAAAAAAATATATATATAAAAATTACTCAACCGCTGGGTTTTACCCTTCAACTTCTTGTGTTAACAAGTCCTAAAAGTTGATTGGAATGTTGCGTACAACCAATGCACCAGTTCCCCGGGGCCCAACGTTCACAAAATCCTCTGCCCGGGGAGCTGCAGTTGGTGAGTACAGCTGTCCAAAGAACGTAATGGCTGTACACATCGCACTCAGGTAAATGGCAATGCTTTTGTGCATCGGTGTTCACATCCACTAAACACAGCTTACACATCCGGGAAATAGGTCTTAAGTGCATGCACATGTATAAACCAATGTACAAAAGCATCAGCATTTGCCTAAGTACAGCGATTCACTCCTACAGCTGGCTTTACACGCCAGCTGAGGCTGCCTGGGCCTAAAAAAAAGTCAGAATTTTTTACACCAGGGCATATTTCCGCCTTAAGCTGTCCGAGTGCATCAGCGTTTAAAGCGCCCGTGTTGAGCCTGCAGTCATCAATGCAGCCCAAGTCAACAAGCCTTAAAAGCAGACTTAGTTACGACTAGAGATGAACTCGGGATAGTATATTCAACTTTTTAATTAATACCATGAATTTAAATAAATATATTGTCGATTATCAGCACCTTTAGCGCAAGAAAAATACATCCCATTATATTCTATGCATGCCTTCACACTGGTCCATTGTGGTATTAAAATTTTTTTTTTTTTTTCTGACCAAAAAACACACCTCCCTGTTGAAATGCATGAAAACACAGCAATAACACACTAGTGTTACATTTTTGATGCGTTTTTTGAGTCACATGATCTATGAAAAACACCATAAGCACAGTAAAGTCGTAGTAAAATCACGCCAAAGTCATGTGCCTTGTCAGTACCCTTTTTTCTATCGGCAAAATACTGAAAGCACAATTTTTGCCCCCCCCCCCCAAATGTGACCCATTCGGGCAAACAGGAAAGTGCAATGCACATGGTTTGCTGTTGGCAAAAATTGGGTTAAAACAGGCCACAAGGTGGTGTCACATCACCTCTGAAAAGCGATACAAGTGTCAGAGGACGGGTAGTTAGATGCATATCCGACTTTACCCTCAGGTTGTTTGGCCTATGTGCATCCAGTGCGTTAAAGGGGGTACAGTATCCAGCCCCCCAATGTCAGCAGCCTGTCAAAATCTACAACGAGCTGAAATATGAGGGTGGGGGACGCTGTACTGTCTGCATCCATGGATATATGCCCTGAACTTAGAATTTCTGTGTTTGAGGCATATGTGTCTTTGTGCATACAGCCCTAAAAGCCACAGAGGAGAGGCCGTTGCAGATTTCAGCCTGCCATAGATTCTGACAGGCTGGATGCGCTATTTTTTTAATTTTTTTTTTTTTTAAACCGTCCATTTTGGTTTTAGCAAAGTGCATACATGAATTTTCCAATTCAGTGCACCATTAGTACTGTATGCATTTAATGACATAGATCCGGGCATATGTGCCTTCATGCTTATAGCCCTAAACGTGCGTATCGCTCGCCACGCAGTCCAGCCACTGCATATTTCAGCTCTCCTTTCATTTTTAGACTGGACACTGTACCGTATGGGATCATGCACACTGCAGCTCAAAAAAAAAAAACTGCGTTCGAGCTTTTATTTCTCTGCCTAAAAGCTTGAAGAATTTTGTGCTTTTTTTGGTGCTCTTTTGGGCCTTTTTGAGCATAAGCATTTTTTCCCTCAAACCCTCCCCTCAGCTCATTTTTTATCTGTGCATTTTCAATGTTTTTCACGAGTTTGGTGGGTTTTTTCCTGCCTGTATAGTCCCGAAAGAGCCATAGTGTGCACGAACACATTGGCTAACACGAAGGGGAGATTCCAGGCAGAAAAAAAATGAGAGCTCTAAAAAGCTCAATAGCCTGTAGGAGCCGCTTCTTTGAGCTGCAGTGTACATGAGCCCCATGTGTTCAGGAATGTATGGGCAGAACGTAGAATTCCTGCATACGAGCCTAAAGGTAAGTACCACTTGCCACAGTCTCTTTGCATATTTAAGCTCACTATAGATTTTAACGGGCTGGACATGAAATAGATGGCGGCTAGAAGTACCATAGTTGTTCAGGGATGTATAACCCAGAACATAGAATTCCTGCATTCGGGGCATACGTGCCTTTGCGAACTTGGCCCTAAATGTGCGTCCAGTCGTGGCGGATTACAGTCCGCCATTTATTTTGTCAGGCTGGATGTAAAACATGAAGCAGTTTATCGCTGCACTATATGCGTTCAGGGGGCGTATGGCCATAACGTAGAATTTCTGCATTTAGAGCATGCGTGCCTTTGCACATACAATCCCCTAAACATACATATCGCATGTCAAAGCGTCCAGCAGTGACATATTTCAGTCCATCATAGATTTTGACAGGCTGGATATGAAATACGCGGCCGGCTCGTTGCTGTACCGTATGCGTTTAGGGCTGTATGGCCCAGAACGTAGAATTCCTGTGTTCGGAACACACGTGCCTTTGCGCATACGACCCGCACGTCACAGCGTCCAGCAGTGGTGTATTTCAGTCTGTCATAAATTTCAACAGGCTGGATGTGAAACACATGGTGGCTCGTCGCTGTACCGTATGTGTTCAGGGGCGCATGTCCAGCTCAGACCGTAGAATTTCTGCGTTAGGAACATACGTGCCTTTGCGCATACAACCCTAAACATGCGTACCGCTTGCCACAGCATCCAGCCGTGGCGGATTTCAGTCAGTCGTAGATTTTGTCACGCTGGATGTAAAACACGCGGCGGCTCATAGCTGTACTGTATGCGTTCAGGGGACGTATAGCCATAACGTAGAGTGCTACAGGCTGGACGCTGTACCGTATGCCTTTAAAGACGTATGATCAGAACATAAAATTCCTGCGTTCGGGGCAAGTGCAGCTTTGCGCATTTGTGGCATATTTTAGGTCATCGATTTAGACAGGCTGGATGTGAAACATGCAGCGGCTCGTTGCTGTACCATATACGTTCAGGGGCGTATGTCCGTAACACAGAATTCCTGTGCTTGGAACATACGTGCCCTTGCGAATACTACCCGCGATGGCTCGTTGCTGTACCGCATACGTTCAGGGGACGTATGTCCATAATGTAGAATTCCTGCATTCGGAACATATGTGCCTTTGAGCATACAACCCCTAACATACGTACCGCTTGCCACAGCGTCCAGCCACGGCGTATTTCAGTCCGTCATAGATTTTGACAAGCTGGATGTTAAATACACAGCAGCTCATCGCTGTACCATATGCGTTCAGGAGCGTATGGCCAGGACATAGAACTCCTGCGTTCGGAACATACATGCCTTTGCGCATACAACCCTAAACATACATACGGCTCGCCACAGTATCCAGCCCTGGCGGATTTCAGTTTGTCATTGATTTTGTCAGGCTGGATGCTGTACTGTATGCGTTCGGGTGCATTTGGTCATAACGTAAAATTCCTGCATTCAGGGCAAACGCGGCTTTACGCATGTGGCGTATTTCAGTTCGTCATAGATTTAGACAGGCTGGATATAAAAGACGCGGCGGCTCGTCGCTGTACCGTGTGCGTTCAGGGGTGTATGTCCATAACGTAGAATGTCTGCTCTCTGAGCATATATGTGCCTTTGCGCATACAAACCCTAAACATGTGTACCGCAAACTAGGCTTTGCGCACATGGCATACTTCAGTCCGTCATAGATTTCGCCAGGCTGGATGTTTAATACGTGGCAGCTCGCCGCTGTACTGTGTTCAGGGGCATATGTCCATAACGTAAAATTCTTGCGTTCGAAACATGCGTGACTTTTCGCATACAGCCCTAAAAATGCGTACCATTTGGCACAGCGTCCAGCCGTGGCGCATTTCAGTCCATCATAGATCTAGACAGGCTGGATGTAAAACACGTGGCGGCTCATCGCTGTACCGTATGCTTTTAGGGGACGTATGGCCATAACATAAGAGTTTCTGCGTTCGGAACACATGTGCCTTTGCGCATACAACCTGTGATAACTCGTTGCTGTACCATATGTGTTCAGGGGACGTATGTCCATAACGTAGAATTCCTGCATTTGGTACACACGTGCCTTTGCACATACAAACCCCGAAACATACGTAGGGCTAGCCATAGCGTTCAGCCATGCTGTATTTCAGTTTGTCATTGATTTTGTCAGGCTGGATGTAAAACACACGGCGACTCGTCACTGTACCGTATGCGTTCAAGGGACGTATGGCCAGAACGTAAAATTCCCGCAGAGCGTAAAATTCCTGCAATCGTGGCAATTGCGGATTTGCACGTGGCATATTTCAGTCCGTTATAGATTTTGACAAGCTGGACGAGCAGCCGCGTGTTTCACATCCAGCCTGTCGAGATCTATAACGGACTGAAATATGCCACATGTGCAAATCCACGTTTGCCCCGAACGCAGGAATTTTACGTTCTGGAAACTGAATTCATGCGTTCGGAGCATACGTGACTTTGCGCATTCAGCCCTATACATGCGTATCATTTTCCACAGCGTCCAGCCGTGGCGTATTTCAGTCCATCATAGATTTAGACAGGCTGGATGCGAAACACGCGGCCGCTTGTCGCTGTACCGTATGCGTTCAGGGGACGTATGTCTAACGTAGAATTCCTGCGTTCGGAAAACATGTGCCTTTTTGCGCATACAACCCCGAAACATACGTACGGCTCACCATAGCATTCAGCCGTGGCGTATTTCAGTTTGTCATTGATTTTGTCAGGCTGGATGTAAAACACGCAGTGGCTCGTCGCTGTACTGTATGCATTCTGGGGACCTATGGCCAGAACGTAAAATTCCTGCGTTCAGGGCAAATGCGGATTTGCACGTGGCATTTTTTAGTACGTTGTATATTTCGACAGGCCGGATGTAAAACACGTGACGGCTTGTTGCTGTACCGTATACGTTCAGGAGACGTATGGCCAGGATGTAGAATTTTCTGCGTTGGGAGCAAACGCAGCTTTGTGCATTTGTGGCGTATTTCAGCAAGTCATCGATTTAGCCAGGCTGGATGTGAAACACGCGGCGGCCCATCGCTGTACCTTAAGCGTTCAGGGGACATATGGCCATAACTTAATTTCTGCGTTCGAAACACACGTGCCTTTTGCACATACAACCCGCGACGGCTCGTTGCTGTACCATATGCGTTCAGGGGATGTATGTCTTTAACGTAGAATTCCTGCGTTCGAAACACATGTGCCTTTTTGCGCATACAACCCCCAAAACATACGTACGGCTCGTCCAGCCGGTCATAGATTTGATTGTCAGGCTGGATGTGAAACATGCGGTGGATCGTCGCTGTACAGTATCTGTTCAGAGGACGTATGGTCAGGACGAAGAATTTCTGCACTGGGGGCAAATGCAGCCTTGCGCATTTGTGGCGTATTTCAGTTTGTCATAGATTTTGTCAAGCTGGATGTAAAACACGCGGCGGCTCGTCTCTGTACCGTATGCGCTCAGTAGACGTATGTTTATAACGTAGAATTTCTGCGTCCAAAACACACGTGCCTTTTTGCGCATACAACCCACGTAAAATACGTACGGCTGGCCATCGTGTTCAGCCATGGCGTATTTGTTTGTCACTGATTTTGTCAGGCTGGATGCAAAACACGCTGCGGCTCGTCGCTGTACTATATGCATTCAGGGGACCTATGGCCACAGCGTAAAATTCCTGCATTCGGGGCAAACGCGGATTTGCAAATGTGGCATTTTTTAGTACGTTGTGTATTTCGACAGGCCGGATGTGAAACATGTGGCGGCTCGTCGCTGTACGGTATGCATTCAGGGGACATATGGCCATAACGTAAGAATTTCTGCGTTCAGAACACACGTGCCTTTTGCGCATACAACCTATGATGGCTCGTTGCTGTACCAGATGCGTTCAGGGGACGTATGTCTTTAACACGGAATTCCTGCGTTCGGAACGCGTGCCTTTTTTTGCGCATACAACCCGCGACGGCTTGTTGCTGTACCATATACGTTCAGAGGACGTATGGCCAGGACGTAGAATTTTTCTGCGTTGGGAGCAAACAGCTTTTGTGCATTTGTGGCGTATTTCAGAAAGTCATCGATTTAGACAGGCTGGATGTGAAACACGCGGCGGCTCGTCGCTGTACCGTATGCGTTCAGGGGACGTATGTCTTTAACATAGGATTCCTGCGTTCGGAACACACGTGCCTTTTTGCGTATACAACCCCCGAAACATATGTACGGCTCGTCCAGCCGTGGCGTATTTCAGTTTGTCATAGATTTTGTCAGGCTGGATGTGAAACACGCGGCGGCTCGTCGCTGTACCGTATGCGTTCAGGGGACGCATGTCTTTAACATAGGATTCCTGCGTTCGGAACACATGTGCCTTTTTGCGTATACAACCCCCGAAACATATGTACAGCTCGTCCAGCCGTGGCGTATTTCAGTTTGTCATAGATTTTGTCAGGCTGGATGTGAAACACGCTGCGGCTCGTCGCTGTACCGTATGCGTTCAGGGGACGTATGTTTATAACGTAGAATCTCTGCGTTCAGAACACACGTGCCTTTTTGCGCATACAACCCCTGAAAAAAAAAAATACATACGGCTCGCCATAGCGTCCAGCCGTGCCGTATTTCAGTCCATCATAGATTTTGTCAGGCCGGATGTAAAACATGCGGCAGCTTGTCGCTGTACCGTATGCGTTCAGGGGATGTATGTCTAACGTAGAATTCCTGCGTACGGAACACATGTGCCTTTTTGCGCATAAAATCCCCGAAACATAAATACGGCTCGCCATAGCGTTCAGCCGTGGCGTATTTCAGTTTGTCATAGATTTTGTCAGGCTGGATGTAAAACACGCCGCGACTCGTCGCTGTACTGTATGCATTCAGGGGTCCTATGGCCATAACGTAAAATTCCTGCGTTCAGGGCAAACGCGGATTTGCACACGTGGCATTTTTTTAGTGCGTTGTTTATTTAGACAGGCCGGATGTAAAACACGCGGCGGCTCGTCGCTGTACCATATGGGGACGTATGGCCAGGACGTAGAATTTTCTGCGTTGGGGGCAAACGCGGCTTTGCGCATTTGTGGCGTATTTCAGTTTGTCATAGATTTAGACAGGCCGGATGAAAAACACGCGGCGGCTCGTCGTTGTACCGTATGCGTTCAGGGGACGTATGGCCATAACGTATGAATTTCTGCGTTCGGTACACAAGTGCCTTTTTGCGCATACAACCCCCGTAAAATACATACAGCTCGCCATAGCGTCCAGCCGTGCCGTCTTTCAGTTTGTCAGGCCCGATGTAAAACACGCGGCGGCTCGTCGCTGTACCGTATGCGTTCAGGGGACGTATGTTTATAACTTAGGATTTTTGCTTCCAGAACACACGTGCCTTTTTGCACATACAACCCACAAAAACCACGTACGGCTCGCCATAGCGTCCAGCCGTGCCGTATTTCAGTTTGCCATAGATTTTGCCAAGCTGGATGTAAAACACGCGGCGGCTCGGCGGCTGTACCGTATGCATTCAGGGGTCCTATGGCCATAACGTAAAATCCCTGCGTCCGGGGCAAACGCGGATTTGCGCAGGTGGCATTTTTCAGTACGCTGGATATTTCGACAGGCCGGATGTGAAACACGCGGCGGCTGTACCGTACGCGTTCAGGGGACGTATGGCCAGGACGTAGAATTCTTGCGTTCGGAAACATACGCGTCTTTGCGTATACAACCCTAAGCACGCGTTGCGCTTGCCGCAGCGTCCAGCGGTTGCAGATTTTAGCCTGGCGTCCATTTTAAATGCGCCGGACGCGTCCCCGTGCGCCGCAAAAACGCCAGGATTTGACACGCACGCGTGGGGGGGGCCTAATGCCTACCTATATGTGACAGAGAAAGGAAGGGAGGACACATGGAGCGATAAGGACTAGTGATGGGGGTCCTCCTGACACATAGGATGTATGGAGAGGGGTGTGTCCTGCAGTGCTCCCCCCCAGTACAGGCCCCGGACTTCTCCTCACACTGTGCACAGTCCGGGGCCTCCCCAATCACAGGGGCTTCAATGACGCACTGAGCAAATGTCATCCCTGGCCTGAGGGATGGGGGGGGGGACACTGCACTCTGACCCCCCCACCACACAGGACATCAGCACCCAGGGACATTATCTCCTCACACAGCCCCGCCCCCCTCACCTAAGGGATTCATTATTTAAAAAAAAAAAAAAAACACACACACACCACACAGACACCCTGTCAGACCCGCCCCCCTCCCCTCACACACAGGGAGATAATGTCAGGCAGGAAGGCGGGAGAGGTGGTGGAAGGAAGGGAAAGGGAGGGTGGAGGACGGAAGGAGGAGAGGGGTGGGGGACGACGACACAGACCGGCCGGGAAGCCAGCACTCACAGTCTCTCCTCTCCGCTCGGCGCGGCGGCCATTTTCTAACGGCTCCTCCACAGGCTGAGGAGGGAAAGGGGGTGGGCAGGGCGCGAGAGCAGCCGCGAGGGTGACGTCACCGCGCCGGAGCCTACCTGCCCTTCTCTCTCGTGTGAGGGGACGCTCCATTGTACAGAGGAAATGGGCGGGGTTACGCGTTCCCGCCTTTATTGAGTAGAGAGAGAGGCAGCTGAGGAAACAAGAGCAGAGAGAGAGAGAAAGGGGGGGTATGTGAGCTCAGTTCAAAGTTGTGCGTCACAAGTATTGTGGACACAGTGAGAGGGTGACACAGACAGTGAAATGTGAGGGACAGGCGAATGTAGTCCTGATGTTCGTCAACAGTAATGTCGGAAAACACACACTCTCAGCTTTGATAGCGATGATAAAGCCTGACTATAAAGGCTAAGCCATACCATTCTCTTCGGAACGGAGCGTGCGTGTTTGAAAAACCGCACGCCAATGCACGGCGATAGCGCTGTCAGCGATTTGACGCATTTTTTTTATTTGTTACAAAGAGTAATGACCCGTACATACGATCCGAGTATCATACGAAAACGGTCGTCTGAGGAAGGATCGTACGATATTCGGATCGTGTGTACGCTACTTTCGACAGCCGATCACGACCGTTTATCCGATATTATTTGATCGGACATACCCGAAAATTTTCCTCGTACGATTCCAGATCGTACGATTTTTGTTTAATCAGTATAGTTGTCGTCCGAAAATACAATACAAATACATTACAACACATGACATCACTTCCAATTTTTTTTGTCTGTCGTAAGAGAATTTTCGTGACTTTATTTAGCTATTCAATTTCTACTTACAACTATTAAGCGAGACCGGCCGTACAATCGGTCGTACGATATTCGGATCGTGCGTACGGGGCATAAGTTCACCTCTACCAAAAAAAAAAAAATACCTGCCAATGCAGCTTTGACTAAAGATGAATAATGCCCTTGTTTTAGGTGTAGGCCATTTATATACCTCACGAAGCTTGACTGGAATACTCCCAGGACGTTGCTAGGAGAGGCCTAAGTCCTGCTCACCTCCACCATCCTAGGAGCAAGCTCCCAAATGCGTTCAGAGCTATTGCATCAGGGAAGAGAAAGCGCATAGGGGGGATTTTGAATAAAAAAAGAGCTCACTCCTGTGATGGTGTAGAATAGGTGAACAGTAATAGCTAAGCCTCACTTAGCAATGTCCTGAGGGTTTTCAGGTCAGGCTCAATGAGGTACATGAAAGGGCCTACACCTATAGCAAGGGCATTATTCAATTCTGGACAAAGCTACGCATCTTGTTTTCATCTACAGACATCCCTTATCTGCATAAGCAGTTTTTTTGTAAAAGTGAAATAACCCTTTAAAAAAGCTGACTGTGCAGGTAAGAGGTATCTGTAGATAAAAGCAAACTGTGCAGCTTTGACCAAAGTTGAATAACGCCCTTATGTCCACTATACCCAATACCACTTATAGTGCTGCTCAAGGTGCTCTAGTATAGTGGTCATCAACCCTGTCCTTAGGACCCATTAACAGGCCAGGTTTTATGTATTACCTTGGGGAGATGCAGACTAGAATACTGCAATCAATGAGCAGCAAATTATATCACCTGTGATGTATTTCAGCTATCTTGCAAACCTGGCCTGTTAGTAGGCCCTAAGGACAGGGTTGATGACCACTGTTCTAGTAGATCTGGTGTCTCACAGAAATATAAGGGTGCAGGCTCTCTTATGCCCTCATTTTTTTTATTTTAATTACAAACATGTCATATTTACCTCCACTGTGCAGTTCATTTTTTCCAGAGTGGCCCCCATCCTCGTCTTCTGGGGTTCCCCAACGACCCTCACGGCTTCTCCCCACATTGGAAAACCCCCTAGAAGAAGCACTCTCCCTGGGGTCCCCGTGCAGGCGCGCTCTCGAGTCCAGCATTTGCATCCATAGACACAGAATGCTGGACTCTGCCCCGGCGCCCGCGTCATTGGATTTGATTGACAGCAGCCGGAGCCAATGGCTGCGCTGCTATCAATCTATCCAATCAAGAGCCGGGACCCCGGCCAGAGAGGGTTTGCGCGTTTCAGACGTGGGAACGAATGGGCTCAGGTGAGTAATATGGTGGGGGGGGGGGCTGGTCAGTGACAGAAGTTTTTTCACCTTAATGCATAGGATGCATTAAGGTGAAAAAACACGAGGGTTTACAACTTCTTTAAACCAGAAAGCAGGGAAGTATGAGGGGACGAGAGACGCCACACAAAACTAGCTCAACAGGTGAAAATACATTGGAAAGGCCTCAGCCTTGAGCCTACCCTGAGCCCTGTCTCTGATGCATTTTGTGCCGCCCATCTGGGCTTAATCATATAGAATAATAATAATAATGCCTATGCTATAGGTGTAGGCCATTTACATTCCTCATAAAGCCTGACTGGAAAATTCTCAGGATGTTGCTAAGAGACACCTAGCTGTTACTGTTTACCTCCACCATGACAGGAGCAAGCTCTTTCTTTTGCATCCATTGTGAAACCATTTGTATTTCCACACCCTGAGCTGGAAACTGGGCACAGGTATGGATTTTCCAAATCTGTAGTATTTGGCCAATTGCTTGCAAGGCCACATCTTTGTTTAAGTAAGTGTTTTGTCTAAAAATAATGTATTTACAATTGAAGTACAATACTTGCTTTTATTAACCTTTTTTATTTATTTATTTTATTTCATTATTAATAATTAACCATACTTACAAAAGCTGAGAACCACAGTCCTAGTGCATACAACTACTTTGAAAATGGCCCCTACAATGTATCGAAAATTGTATTTTTTGGTGATGACTGGTTTGATAAACCACTGCTCTGAAAAAAGTTTTGTAGTGTGAGGGCTCACCTAAACAATTCATCAAATAGCATTCCAAATAAGTAGTTTATCTGTTCGGCCTTAAAATTACCAGTTTGGTCTAAAATATTTTCAGATTATTAATTTCTTGCTGTGGCCTCAGCTTTATTTAAAACTGAAATCACAATGACGAGACACCTCAATTACCAATAGTGGGAATCTATCTATCTATCTATCGATCGATCGATCGATCTACAAAAATTAAAAGCAGCATTACCAAATACTACATCTGCTAATTTTTACAAAACATTTAAAACTTTGAGCACTATTTTCACCCATGCCAATTCTTCATAGGTCTTCAAACCCTCAGAACCGCCATATTGGCTGTAGGAGTCAGCTGTGGGGCAAGAATTGCGGAAGTGGGTATCTGTCAGAAAAAGGTAATCCCGAAGAAAAAAAAAAGTTTTTTTTGGGGTGGGGGAGAAGCGGAAAAGTGATACTTTCACTTCAAAGTGATGGTCTGCTTTAACTCTTTTTTTCTCACAATTTAATTCTATAGAATATATATATATATATATATATATATATATATATATATATATATATATATATATATATATATATATATATATATATATAATTATATTGAAAACAATGTACTTCCTGTGTAGCGGATCCCTTATCTGAACATTTGCTAAAAAGTGAAGGCAGCAAGATTGTAGAGATGAATCTACTGTATTTCTAGGTTATTATTGGCTAATCTCTATATTTAATACATTATTAAAAATTTGGAAAGAGACATCTTTGACTGATTAATTGAATCACTTGTTTGGTAACTACCGTAATAAAACTGTGAACATATAAGTTTAAAAAATAGGTGTACGCAGCGCTAAGAGCATAACATTAAAGGTAAAAGTCCATATTGTTTAGGATAAAGTCCTTGTTCAGGGAAAAAAAAACTGGAACCACAAACGGTGTAGACAGAGACACAATTAGGTGAGCACAAACTTATCCTTCACCGAACATCAACACACCAGGCCTCTTGCTAAAAAGAATGGACCACTACATTTTTGGTAAGAGGCCTGGTGTGTTGATGTTCGGTGGAGGATAAGTTTGTGCTCACCTAATTGTGTCTCTGTCTACACCGTTTGTGGTTCCAGTTTTTTAGGACTTTATCCTAAACATTATGGACTTTTACCTTTAATGTTATGCTCTTAGCGCTGCGTACACCTATTTTTTATGCTTTTTTATTGTCATCATACAATTTATGTCAGCTGATTTACTATTATTACTAGCGCAGTGATTAATCTTGAATTTAATGAACAAGTAAGTACCTCAGAGATGGGATTTTTCAGGCAATTTTGAAATACAAAAGATGTATATATTCAAAAAAGTTTTATTATTACAAAAAACATCAACATGATAAAAATATTCCCAAATAAGGGTAGTACGGCAGAGAAAACACATGTACATGTATCATAATATTGCATAGTGATCTTCTAAAAAGTGGTAGCACCCCACTACACATGATTAAACCATCCATACAAATTCCAAATGATGGTGAGTAGTGAGAATGTCCAACACCTTTGGAAATGTGTATAAATTCAAATCTTCTTCAGGGACTAATACCACTTCTGAAAGTATAGAGTACAAATGCAATTTAAAATCCAAAAATAAATGCCATATGAATATTTTGACAATTATAGAATATCAAAACTTACATAGCCGCTATATTATTGGAGAGAACATTCCCTCAACCTTGATGGTTATCATCAAGATCCAAAAAATAGCCTTTCACCACATAAAGGGACCACCGGAAGAAATCCTTTGAAGGCACCTAAAAACAGGAAGGGGGGGAGAAGAGGGGAAGGCCAAATGTTCAGACTGCAAAAACTAAAAAAGAAAAAACAAAAGAAAGTAATACATCTATAGAAATACACCCCAATCAGGGTTTATGATATATGCTAGCCTCACAGGAGATCCCTGAGTTCCCCCCATCATCCCATATAGGGATGATGGCAATTTACAGGCCAAGCTGCATGAGTCCTTCAATATAATCTGTAATAAAACTAAGGAAGGGCAAGCATGTAACAATGTAAAACTCTCAAAATAAAAGTAAATAGTCCAATAATAATTGATATATGTGCTTGGTAAATGTACATTTTAGTTTTCCAGAGTAGTGGTACATTAGTCACATACTTTTAGGCCTGCTTGAAGTTCAAGACTGTCTTTCATGCCAAATGCTGATTGGTGATATTTTGTAATTGTAAGAAATGTAAAAAGCAGAGCGATATTTAATTTCAGATATAGCAGATTTTTAAAATTATATAATTTGCAATAAATTAACTTAAAAAAATGCTACTTTTTTCCTTAATTTGAACTATTTCACCGTACCGTTTCTACCGTATTTCAGAGCGTCTCTCGGCGCTCTTGTGACTCGGCTCTTTCCTCTACCTGGCTGACAACTACAGCGGGATGGGCCAAGAACTCCCGCTGACGTCAGCCATAGAGTAGAGGAGGAGAGAGGCAGCCGGTCACATGAACGCTGGGAGGCGCTGTAAAAAAAAGGTAGAAATCAGCATCTTTTTTATACAGCACAGACACAAATATAAAGAAAAAAATATATAAATATACAACAATTAGGAGGGGACTGTCATGAGCTGACAGGCAGGGAGGGGAGGACAGAGGAGAGCTGCAAATGATGGAGGCACGTAAACTGACCACGGTGTCAGGGCACAGCAGCCATGATAAACCGTGGTCAGTTTACAGAGGGAAGGGCAGAACCAGGCTGGATCAACCAGGTATTTTATATGATACAGGGGGCCAAATTACACAGCACCAGCACTGTGCTGCATAACATGCTTTAAGGGAACAGGATCTATTTTTTTTTCTTAGGGTAACAAACGCTTAAATGTAGAACTATAGGCAAAACTTATTTTTTTCATTTTGGATAGAGCAAGGAAGGGTTATAACCCCTGTCAGAACTTTTTTTCACCAGCTGTGTCCTATTGCAGAGATTTCACTTCACTTTCTGTCCCATAACCAAAGAGGAAGTGAGAGGAAATCCCTACAAATTAGGGGAATTCCTTGAGGACCCCCAGGTCACCAGAACTAGTTCCCCCATTGTAAAGATTCCCTTCTATTACTTCTCTGAGGACAACCCAAAATTTAGGATTTTCTTTTACTTTCAGAAATTATGGTAAACAGGACAAATAGAAAGAGTGAATCTCCCTAACTGGGGGGTACAGACAGCAATAAAAACTTGACAGGTGTTCTAGTCCCTCTCCATTCTATCCAAAACTAAAAGAAAAGGTTTTGCCTTTAGTTATACTTAAAATGAATAACTATGGACTGGTAGCAGTTGATCTGTTGATCAACAGACCATGGTCACACATTGTAGACCCTTCTTTTTAGGGTGTCTAGAGCACTGTATTTATGAAATAAGCACTGGAAGCTTAGCCATTCATGCGCATTACACAATTTTTTCAGATTAGCACATTTTATCCTGGGATTGTGTTTTTTTTTTCTTTAGCTGTTAACATACATTTGTCTTTTCTGTATGTTTGTAAATAGATTTCTGCTCATTGTACTGAAGAACATGTACTGTTGCCTGCTCCCAAAAATAGCTCATTTTGCACGTTTTACTAGACAGTTGCAATGTATTCAGAAAATCAATCTATCCTTGTTTTATAAACTATAAAAGCAGAAATTGCATATTTTCTTATAGAAGCTGAATTTTGAACCAACAAATGCAGAATTTTTTCTTTTTAATCATTCTAAGATGGGGTAATATAGAGCAACTGCAGGGGTTTAGTGTAATGTATTCCTGGCATAGGTAGACATTATTTTTCTTATGATTTTGTTGAACACACCTTTACACAGGTAAAGCAAGTAATGACACTTCAATGCAGACCACAGCTTATATGAAAAGCTGGCTTTTTTTTTGCGTGTTTATTTTTCAACCTGTCTTTATTCTTTTGCTGCAGTACATATTATTTTAAACACATAATTTTACATGGTTTGCTTTTTTTGTGGGGTAAATTAGTACAATGCATATATTTAGTAAAACAGCAATTTTGCACAAGGTTTTTTTTTAATATGCCCTATATAATATATACCATTAAGCATGTCCAAGTAAACTGAACAGGAAGAAATATCCTTTTGCTTACAGTACACAAAATGTTGGTATGAATATATGAGTACCATGAAGTAATCAGGGATTCCCTTTAAAGTACATATTTTACAGAAAAAAAATATTCACAATGAAACAAGTAATTATATTATTATTATTATACAGGATTTATATAGCGCAGACAGTTTATGCAGCGCTTTACAACATGAGGGCAGACAGTACAATTACAATACAATTCAATACAGGGGGGTCAGAGGGCCCTGCTCTTTAGAGCTTACAATCTAGGAGGAATTATAGAACAGGTGTTCAATAACTGGACACAAAACACCAACTTTCAATACATGGAAACAAAAAAACACATATATTACACTGAAATACAAAGGACTAAACAGGTGTGAACAGCAATTATAATAACATTTTATAGCACTTTTGTAGCCTTTTCCCTCCCTTAGGACACAAAGCACTGTAGAAAAAGTGCAAAGTTTGCTAAAAGGCAAAGCTAATGAATCCCCAGAGAAGTGAGTGGGTCTTTCATCTGTTTTTAAAGGATATCTAAAGTCAAGAACAAAAATGTGACATGTTGCGGTCCTTAGATGTGGTGACTGTAATTTCATTTTCAGCAAGTACAGAAAATATCAGTTGATCTTGACAGCAGTGCCATGGCCTTGAAACTGTAAACTCCTGTCCTTCCTCCGCAACCATGTAATGGAGATGAAGAGAAGAAGACATGTTGGAAGTCCAGCCTGAGTGACAACTATGGCTACCTTCACTGATACAGCGGGGTGAGCAAGAATAACTACCCTAGGAAAGAAAGTGTGTTATGAGCATGTTTACCAGGTAAAAATTTTGGGCACCCCCTGCAACAAAAATTTATTTTTTAGTGAGAAACCCTAAATGGAAATTACATCTAAAGGGATGCAGACCCTGCAACTTTCCTGATTAGAACCCTGCAGGTGCAGACGCTTGTTGATAATTATAAAATCTCTCCCATTCACATTCATTATACACATGGACACAGACAAACAAACAGCTATTTCTTCAGAAACACAAAAAGGTGGGAATTTGCAGCAAAGTTTGTTAAAATCCCTGCAATGTACATAGATCACCCAGAGGGGAATGTTTTTTCTTTTTCCACAACAAAGGGAGTTACTCTTTAGAATAACTGGTACAAACCTCCCAACTTTTTGAGATGGGAATGAGGAACACCAATCAGCAAAAGTATGCAGGCATAGGACACACCCCTGCCATGACTCCCGTTAAAGGAGAATTGTAAAAAAAAAACAAGATTGGTTAAACCCACAAGTGCTTTTTTTACCACTACTATTCCTTTATATTGGCTTTTGGAATTTACAAATGCAGCAATTTAGAAATTAGATGAAAGGTTTAGCACTGGGAAACACTTTTTGATAGATAAAAGTGTATTTTATATACATCTATATAGATCAGACCAAAATGAGGGACAAATGAGGAGGAAAGAGGGACAGAGGGACATTGCTCCAAATCAGGGACAGTCCCTCGAAATCAGGGACAATTGGGAGTTATGCTGGTACATATATGTTTTTTTTTATATAAACATTTAATTTTTATTTTTTTCAATGACTCCAAGAAGGGATCATCTACAGCACCTGCAGGGGTAAGTGTAAATATAAGGAGCCCCAGGCCCCCCATTAAAATAATTAAAAGTCAGCAGCTATAAATACTGTAGCTTCTGACTTTTAATATTCATGCAGTTACCTGTCCAGGCATCCAGCAGAGCTGATTCTTCAATTGGCTATTGGGTGCAGGCGCCGCCATCCTCACTAAAGGGAACGGCGTCCAACTGCGCATGCGTGAACCGTGCTGCGCTTTGCGAATGGGCTGCAGTTGGCAAACAAAAAAATAAATGTCAGTAGATTTATGAGTTACATTCTTAGCAATACATAGCATATCATTCTTTATTTTAATCCACCTGCATCCCTGCCTCTATTCTTTCCTAGGCAAGAATGACGTGTCTGTGTTTTTTTTTTTATTTTACCTTAAAGTGGAATCAAAATCCACATTATTTACCTCTCTTCCAGCGATGTAAGGGCTTCCATCTTCACCCAGTTTTTTTTTTTTGGTTTCAGCATTTTCAAACATCTTGATTGGCCAGCTCAGGATTACATAACAGCTGCACATGTGTAAATATGTTAATTCACGTCTGCGCAAAGTCTTGTCAAGAATGTACACTGAGCTGCACATGAGCAGCTCAATTTTTCTCAGCAGTGACATTGCTTTCAAACAGAATATATATATATATATATATATATATATATATATATATATATATATATATATAAATAGATAGATAGATAGATAGATAGATAGATAGATAGATAGATAGATAGATAGATAGATAGATAGATAGATATAGATAGATATAGATAGAATTTTAAAGGACTGCCAAAGGCACAGGAATGCTCAAAAAGTAGTGTAGGCTCTACTTTTGCACATTGTGCCACACCAAGCTGCATGGTTCTGAGGTGCCATGGTGGGTTAGAGCCCAGATCATTGTAATCCTGGACATAGATGTCCCTTTGTCCCCATTGCATTTTTTTGCTCCATGTCCTATCTATTCCTCTCAGCCACTATAGAAAATTATTATTATTTTTTTACAGGATTTATATAGCGCCAACAGTTTGCGCAGCACTTAACAAAATGAAGGCATACAATACCGTTACATTACAGTTTGTTACAAGAGGAATCAGAGGGCCCTGCTCGTTGGAGCTTACAATCTAAAAAGGGAGGGTCAATTGATACAAAAGGTAATAGCTGTGGGGGATGAGCTGATGGAGGAAGTAAAACAGTGTATTAGTTAGAAGCAGGATAGGCTTCTTTAAAGAGAAGGGTTTTCAGGGATCATCTAAAGATGAATAGATTAGGGGACAATCGGAAAGATTGAGATAGGGAGTTCCAAAGGATGGGAGAAGCTCTGGAGAAATCCTGGAGGCGAGCAGGGGAGGAGGTGACAAGGGAGCTAGAGAGCAGGAGGTCTTGGGAGGACCAAAGAGAGCGGCTTGGTTGGTATTTTGGGACTAGGTTAGTGACGTCGCTGGGGGCAGAGTTATGGATGGCTTTGTAAATTATTGTTAGTACTTTGAATTTTATTCGTTGGGTGAGTGGAAGCCAGTGGAGGGATTGGCAGAGAGGGGTGGATGACACTGAATGGTTGGTAAGGTGGAGGAGTCTGGCAGCAGCATTCATTATGGACTGAAGGGGGGATAGTCTATGTAAAGGTAATCCAATGAGGAAGGAGTTGCAGTAGAAATGTGTTTTTCCACATCTCCTAAATGCCACATAGTGTTCGATTGCCATTTGTTGGAAGAAAGCTGGTGTTCTAGAAACCTTTGACCAGTGACAGCTGTGTAATGTCTATATCGCTTTATTTTTGATCCTTTTGGTGCTTTCCTTTACATATGGTTCTGTATGAAAAAATTTTCTATAAATAAAGATCATATTAAAAAAAAAAAAAAAAAATTAATGGCACCGTTTCGCGTTTCCTGCATCACATTCTAGTGTGAAATGGTCCTAGGAGCTGACACCACAAGGTGTCTGTTCTTAGGCAGGGCATTTACCTTTATTAGTCAGGAAAAAACATTTCTGTCCTTTTCTGTTATTTTGTTTTAGTATATTACTAGGGTCTGATTTTTCCTGAGTTGATCTCAAAATTCCAGTGACTGCCATGTCCCCATCAAGTGAGAATAACTTTATTAGCCTCTGAAGTGGTCTCCTTGGACAGTGCAATAGCAGTTAGCAGGGCTTAGCCATGCAGTCGGAGGAAAGCAGGTCCTAGTAGCAAAGTGAAAGTAAATCAGAGAGGGATACAGAACGAAGCTATTCTTGGAAGCAAAGGTAATAACAGACATTGTCTGGTGTCTTCTCTTCGGCAGCATTTTAAATTACTTCAGTGAGGTTGATTTAGGTAGTAAGGGAAAATCAGTGGTTTGCCTTGCAAATTAATGTTCACTTTGCAAGTGGATTTTCCATTAGTGAATGCAGTGAAAATTCACTTTGCAAAATGTGCCGAATTATGTGCAAGGAAAACATTTTTTTTTTCCTTGCACATGATTGGATGGTGGTAGTCAACAGAGCTTCATATCATTCACTAAGCAAAGTGAAATTTCCCTTGCAAAACAAACAGCCTTTTTGCCTTTGCAGCCCCAAAGTGTCAGCATGCATTTTCAGATGTGCTTGACTTTGAATGACTCTGTTTAAGATGACTCAATTCAAAGAATGCAAACCCAAAACACATCCATACATTTTCCAATACAGTCAGGGGCGGACTGACCATTGAGCCACTCGGGCACTGCCTGGGGGCCCCATCAGGGTTGCTAGCCTCAGTAAAACCAGGGACAGTATGTATAAATCTGTGTTTTTTTTACATCTGTCTGTGTATACTGTGTGTACATGTATGTGTATACTGTGTGATTGTATACTGTGTGTGTGTGTATACTGTGTGGCCCCATAATCTCTGATTGCCTGGGGGCCCCATAATCTCCTATTGCCCGAGGGCCCCATGAGTTATCAGTCCGCCCCTGAATACAGTGCAACCCAATGAATTGGTGGTAGGAAGCGGTGGGGAAGACACTGCAGGTATGCCCATGTATTTGAACTGCATGGATAAATGCAGCATAATGAAAGGCAATCTGTCCAATGCAAACCAATCCTTCACCTCCAGCAAAGAACATATTATTCAAAATGACTGCACTCAAACTGAATGTAGAGTTACATCCCAACGTTAAAGTGTTACTAAGCCCTCATTTTTTTTTTACATTAAAAAAACAAACATGTTATATTTACCTGCTCTGTACGGTGGTTTTGCACAGAGCAGCCCGGATCCTCCTCTTCTCGGGTCCCACACCGGCACTCCTGGCCCCTCCCACCTGCCGGGTGGCCCCACGGCAAGCAGCTTGCTCTGGGGGCACCCAAGCAGATGCGCTCCCGAGCCGCGGCTCTGTGTGTCCATTCACGCCCCCTCTGTCTCTCGTTTTGGCTCACTGGCTGCGATTGACAGCAGCAGGAGCCAATGGCCAAAAAGCCAATACCAAAAGCCAATCAGGAATGCGAGTCCCCGAAGAGCCAAGGTTCTCGTGGACATCGCTGGATCAAGATGGGGCTCAGGTAAGTATTAGGGGGCCTGGAGGGGGGGGGGGGCTGCTGCACAAAGAAGGTTTTTTACCTTCATTCATAGAATGCATGAAAATAAAAAAAACTTCTGACTTTACAACCACTTTAAAGCGGAACTAAATCCTTTCAATCAACATGAACTTTTTTTAATCCTTACACTGTTAGCATTAGTAAATAGATATATTATATTTGATTGCTTTTTTTTTTTTTTTTTTTTAATTAGATTCTTCCTGGTCTCTGGCGTAAGCCAAAATTATGTTATAAATCCCAGGGGTCTTTCATGAGCATTTCTTTTTCTTTCATCTGCAGGAGGGGAGGAGGGGATTTCTCAGCTAAGCACACCCTCCTGCTTCCATACCTGAGCTGAGGGCAAATGGGTGGCGGGAAGTAAATCACCTGCCCTTACTCAAGATGGCTGTGGCTAGAAAAGCTAGTGGGGGCGTTTTTCAAAGTTATTTCCCAACAAAATAAAGCATAGTTTTGTTTTTTTTTGGTTAACATATTTTGTGAACCTGAAAACACTTCTGTTTTTTCATGTTACTTAATTTTTGCTCCACATTTTTTTGTTTTTAAAATTCCCTGTTTTTATACTTTAGTATATTGCTGTTAGCAGTCAATTGGCTGCCTGGATGTGGTCCATACTCAGGTAACCCAAAAAATCTTGATTTTTTTTGTTTTTTGGACACAGTACATATTTGCAACAAACTGAAGCTCCATGTTTACAATTTTATATATTGGAGGCAAAAAAAAACAAAACTTAAAATGACTCTATGGGCACGTGACATACTGTATATCCTATTTACACTATTATATACTGTACAGTATGTCTTTAGAATTTCTTAGGCCCCTTTCACAAGGCAAGCCTGCTCGGATCCGCTTGTCCGTTTTTCAGGCGGATCCGAGGGGGCCATCGATTGACTCCTATGGGGAGACAGATGTCAGCGGAGATGTGTCCGCTGACACCCGTCTGCCATCTGATCCGCTAAAATCAGACATATGGCGATACGTTCGCCATCCATCTGGGCGGATCGGATGAGACCTGATGAAAACGGACATGCTGTCCGTTTTCGTCCGATGCTTTCATAGGAATCAGCAGTGCTCTGACAGGTCCCTCCCCGCTCAGTAAGCAGAGACGGACCTGTCATCCGCCGGCTCTGCAGAGATCAACAAAGCGATCTCCTGCTGAGCTGGCGGACTTCACTAAACGGATCCTCCTCATGTGAATTAGGCCTTAGAGTGACACTGTGGCCTTTTTTCATTTTTATTGTATATGATCGACTTAAAGTCGACCTAGCATCAGATAGACTTGTTCACGATTAAGTGCGTGCCAGCTAAGTAATGGGTAAGTATACTGTTTACCAGTATTTATTACCTTTTATTACTTTTTTTTTTAAATCGAGCCACACCAAATATGTATGGTGCTTTGTTACTATGCATTTGGTAGGTGTGAACGCACATGCGTTAGCATGATGCATGCAAGTTCTATTAAGAATTACAGCACCACCATGCATCTGCAAAAGGGCAATGCACAAGTATGAACATAGGGGGTTATTTACGAAAGTCAAATCCACTTTGCACTACAAGTGCAAACTACAAGTGCAAAGTGCACTTGAAATTGCACTGAAAGTGCACTTTGAAGTGCAGTCACTGTAAATCTGAGGGGTAGATCTGAAATGAGGGGAAGCTCTATTGATTTTATTATCCAATCATGTGCAAACTAAAATGTTATTTTTTATCTTCCTTGCATGTCCCCCTCGGATCTACAGTGACTGCACTTCCAAGTGCACTTTCAGTGCAATTTCAAGTGCACTTTGCACTTGTAGTTTGCACTTGTAGTGCAAAGTGGATTTGCCTTTCGTAAATAACCCCCATAGTCTTATAATGGACAAGTATTATTAGTCTTATAATGGACAATGGATAATTATTGATGTCACATGTGACAGGCACTTTTGCTATAATAACATCTCGTTTTATGTTTATGCTGTAACACATACATGCTCAAAATAGAAAATAAACACCTTATATGAATCATTCCACATTCTGAATATTGGAATACACAACACCTTGCACCCACTCCAAAATTACACTCTCTACAATGGGGCATACAATAGCTACACTGTAATACATTCAAGTTACTGAAAGAAACACTTGCAGATTTCTCCTAAAAATTCCATAAGTACAGCAACACATTACCACCGCAGTGGTTGACAGTTGACATAGACTGAAGCCTAGCACACACTATCATTTTTTTACGGTCAACACAGCAGGCTGAACAAAAAAACTGAAGAGCTTGGGAGGAGATCATGTACTAACAATCTGATGTTTGCCATTGGCTGAATGTCCTCATCAGATGCCGATCGGCAGACCTTTCTCGGTCATAACCCTTCGACAAAAGCAGGACTTCAGCCGCCTTCTGTTGGACCGGCTGCCACACACACGGGCTGAACATCATCTGGTTTCTATTGAATACCGCCAGATATTAAGCCAGTGTGTACAGGGCTTAAAGCTTACACCTTTGAAGCAAATGAGGACCATTTCAAAGGGGTCCTTTGTAGTAAGGGTATTATCTTTGCAGTGCACAGTCTTCAGTTTAATTCCAGCCAAAACAACCCAATGGTCAAAATACAAAAGTACGATTGCCTCAACATGTTTCATCACAAACATGGCTTCTTCTGGAGCTTTTGTAGGACCTTTTTTAATACATTAACACCTTTAAAAATGATCACGGTTCCAAATGATCCCCAAGACCTACCAGGAGGTCCAATGGGGAACGTCTGTGCCACAAAAAGTGAGGGAAGAACGACTGCCCTATGATCACACCTATTATCTTAAGAAGTTTAGCAAATTGATTGACCAATATTCATATCCTTTTCCCAATTGGCAACTTCCTCTGGAAATTTCAAGGTACTTGTGCCATCTGAGCACTCCCCTCTTTCAATTTGCCACTGTTCCTTAGCTCAGTGTCGATATGACACCTTTTTAACCAGGGAGCATCAAACATTTTTACTCAATCTATCCCAAGGGATTGACACTTTTAAACAGGTTTTGGAGCCTCACTGATAACAGGGTGAATGGCCACAGCTCCAAAACTTGTTTAAAAGGGTCAATCCCTTAGGATAGATTGAATAAAAGTTTTTGATACTCCCTGGTTAAAAAGGGTTTACATTGAATATTGTATTTAAATTAGGTGGTGTATTTATTAGAATCTCCAAGCTCCAATACTAATTTGAAACATTGTCTTAATATCTAACACCCTACCACCACAGAGGTGGCTAGTGCTTAATTTTCTTGGGGGGGGGGGGCATCCCGTGGCCTCCCCAATCAGCCCCCCCCCCCCCAGCCAGCCAAAATTAATTTGCTAATGTCACACAACTGGGTGGCCTCCAGGCGCAGTGCTCTGCGCCCCAAGCCCACCCTTTTTTAAGCCAATTAGATCCTCTAACTCTAATTATGTGCTTCTAAAATTAAAAAAAAAAAACAATTGAAATCCATGCGTCCAGCACAATGCATATAGATTAGGAACTGGACGCATGGATTAGAGGGAGTGGCACCCTTGCGCCCTGCATGAGTGGCCACCACTAATAACCTATATAAGGCCTCTTTGAAGCAAATGATCCTGGGTTAAGCCTGGTACACACTGTGAGTTTTTTTCCATTCAACCCAGTGGTTTGCAACATTATTCCAGCGATTTCCCTCATCAAGCTGTTGTGTTCTGACAGGGCTCCCCCCAGAACACTCCGATCAGCTCTTTCAGTCATTGGCTGAGAGCACTGATTGGGAGCCCAGGAGCCCATTAGCTGCTGGTTTTCCAGCATGCTCATCCAACAGAAGCTGGCTTCTGTCGGACCAGCTGCCATACACATGGGCCAAATGTCTGTCAATTTTTATTGAACCGGCCGATGCCGCCTGGCATTTGGCTTTAACACCATCACTTATCACCATCACCATCACTTATGCCTGGATGTCACCTCTTGCCAGGAAGCTAGCAGATCAGTATTTGTATTTGTCAAAAGCTTGCTAATTTAAAGTAGAGCTAAGCCCCTAACTGGGTTTGCTAATGTACTTAGTTTGCTAATGCCAAATGTCAAAAACAACGCCCATACTTTTTCTAAAATTAAAAACTGTTTTCACGTTTTTTTTTAATCTTTTGTTTCATCTTGGTGCTGCTGATATTTTCATCTTTTTTTTTATTCTTCATTTATGCTTTTTTTGATATTTTCATCCTTTGTTGCTTCTCAGTTTTGCATGGAAAACTGTGTTATCTCCAGCATAATTTTATCATACACAGGCTTGTATTTATCAGCGCATATATAGCAGCCTATAAAAAATAAGAAGGCAAAGAAAGGGCGTCAGGATCTGACAGTGACACAGATTCACCTTGGGAGCTGAGACAAGCTTTTAAATCAGTGGCAGAAGCTTAGGGTGATTATGTTTTTCGGTGCCAAGTAAAAGCAGGACACCAGAGCGCTGAGAACACGTTTTTTAGGATCTCTTGTAACCTTATGCAAAGGACTGTCCATTGTGGGTGAAAAGAAACATACTAAATATATCTGACCAGGGCAAGAGTCATCTGTGTTCATTTTATTTTTAATCTGTGTCTGATACATTCATTGAGGAATTGCTTTATCTACCATTTCAAAGCAGATGAAGGATTTAAGTGATGTTTGTAATAGCAAAAAAAAAAAATTAAAACCAAATTAAAAAAACGACCGTGTATATAATTTTTACATTTATTTTTTACAAATTTTAGCAGTTGACAAAAATACATTTTGTAGGTGTACAATCCACTCCACAACCACTATACCCAAACTAACAAATTAGAAAATGCAGACATCTAACACTGCTTAGTATATTTTATCTTAGACTCCATTCACACTTATGCAGGTGTGACAGTGTGCGATTTGGTGCGTCACATTTAGGGCAGACCATTCATTTAAATGGGCTGCCAACGTTCAACAACAGCACAAAAGAAGCAGTGTGAGCACCAGTGGCGGCAAACCAACGACAACCCCCCCACTGAAGATGGACGGGAAGATGGTGATACCCCTCCCATGGGAGACGGATGGGAAGGCAGCGATATCTCACCCCCACAGGAAACAAACTGGAAGGCGGCGATCCCCCCCCCACACACGAGAGATGGATGGGGAGGTAGCGTTCAGAGCCCTCCCTAACTTAGGAGGCAAATGACAAGGATCTGGGGTAGGGCTGCTTCTCCTTCCTCAAGCTACTCCTGGCTCCGGGGCCATTGCTTCTCCACCCAGCCGAACAGGAAGTGGGTCCTGAGACCCGATTGGCCGGGAGTCCTAAGACTTCCGACCAATCGGGTCTCAGGACCCACTTCCTGATTGGCTGGGAGGAGAATCAGGAAGACAATAGGGAATATTAATTTACTACTGTCACACAACTGGGTGGGCTCAGGGCGCAGTGCTCTGCGTCCCGAGCCCACCCTTTTTTTATGCCAATTAGAGCCTTAGTCTCCAGAACTGTGTCCTCCACTGGAAGATTTCTTCTCTATTCCTGTTCTGGTGACAACCCAAAATTTGGGATTTTCTTTCACTTTCAGTGACGTTGCCAGTCGGGATCCCTGTTTCAGGGCTTTTATGCAAAAAGTTCTTTACATCCCAATACCCACACAGGGGTTTCAGCTTCATTCAAAACAGAAACAGGAAAAGGTCAAAATAATGCCAAACCTCCTGGATCCTTCTTTTTTAGCAGCTCTGCTGCTCAGGCCTCAAGCCTATTTCTTTAATGAAGTGTCCCCTATACCCTCTTACACACACTTCTTTGTCCATGTGCACTCCCATCTCTCTCAATCCTCTAGGTTCTCTCAGTCCTCTTGACTCGCTCAGTTGTCTCGACTCTTTCAGTCCTCTAGACACAGAACCTCCTGACTCCAGCGTGGATTGCTGTCTCCTGAGTAGAGCACCCCTGTCTCCTAACAGGAGCCCCATGTTATGGCCAGGCCTGTGATCATAAAGGATATGTGCACCTGTACACACACCCTGTTGGTCTCCTGCAAGAGCTGGACACTGGGTTGGAGGCTTCCTCCCTCCCAGAGCCGTTTGAAGCCTTTGAACTCCAGAACCCAATCTGAGGAATACCAAAACCCATAGATAACTGAAAAAAAATGTTTTCTCCACTCAAAACCGTGATTCCAGAGCCCTCCATTTTGCATTAGTGTGAACTGTGTGTCACTTTTACCTTTATTTACACAGTGGCAGGGCACAGACAACAGTAAAAACATGGCTAGTGTTCTATTACCTCTCCAATCTGTCCATAGTTTTAAAAAAAAGAAGGTTTAATTATAAAAGAAATCCAGACACTGACAGACCTTCTGGCATAAACAGGTACCTTGTCTAGTGTTACTTTCTGAAGTATAGTTCAATGAACTGCTACATGCTCTGCTTTGGTGACAGATTGTCTTTTATTCAATAAAATGTATTTAAGTGCTAAATAGTCCTTGTACCATCACAATGAATAATTCTTCATCTACTGCAAACTAACGGCCATAAATGATTGACATTGAAGGGAAGCGTTACCGTACAAATGCACCTCATAAATCTGTTACAGAATAAGCTCCAGATGTGCAGCAGGCCTTCATGGAAATGTTGTATTATGAAACTTGTTCTTACTTTTTTTCATTAATCAGATTGTTTTGACATTGAAAGGAACAAGACAGCACAATGTATCCTTTTCTCTAATACATGATTTGTTTTGTTCTGCAGTTCAGAGTAAAAGCTGAATTTTCTACAAAACAAATCTTTTATAAGCGTATTATGTAGCATAGTATATACAGTTCTGCTTGTAAAAGAATGTACTTGTTCAGCTCTCCTGGGTATAAGATAGTAAATAATATGTTGATTACAACAAGAAGATAAAAGAACAGCAAGAAGATAAAATAGTTCTTGACTAAATAAAACCACAGTAAATGTCAACTATCCTCACTATATACAGTACATATGACTGTATATGGTGAGGGCATAAGTGTATATGGTGAGGGCATAAGGTCCATATACACTCAAGTTTATTGCCAATATTATAAAAAAAAAACTAAATGTTGAAAGTTGCATTAGTTTCCTTTTTTTTCAAGAATTTTACCTTTATTTTTACCTGTTGATCTGGCCTAAGTCTGGTATTTTTGGTACCTACATTTAATGTGAAAATGGCTTAATGTAGCTTAACGTGTAATAAACTTCAATCAATTGCCCTGAAACTTTGCACAGCCTAAGTTTTTTAGCTTTCCAAACCTACCCTATAAGTTTCATGCATTTTGGTGATCCATAAGGCAAACTAGGGACATTAATCTTGTTTTTTGGGGCGCGTAATGTGGCTTGTAATGAAACATCCCACACTCCGCTTGAGTGCTATCGTCATATACCGCTTCCTCCCAGTCTGAATATAGATATCAGATATTTCAACTGCTCTCAAGCACAAAACAAGATGATACTTGTTTAGCTGCTGAACATGGACTGTTTTATTAGAACCAAAATAGTCTTACTGTATATACAGAGGAGGTTCCTCCCTCCTGCTCATATTACTCTAAAAATACACCTGTAACCAGAAACTTAATTAACATGAGCTAGTTTACTAAATAATTTACCCAGACTACACTCAAAAAAATGATATATTGGATTTAATTAACTTTTTTATGCCAACAGGTTCCACATAGCTGGGTTACGTTGAATTTAAGTAACATGGTCTATTTCAGTAAACTTAAGTTATTTACATTAAGTTAATGCAATCTTGTTAATTTGAATCAGGTTAACAATCTAGTTTTTGTTTTAAGCTTTAAACTTAATTAAGCTCAATTATCCTAAAAATAATTTTTTTACATTCAACCAAAATAACAATTCAGTTTCATTTTTTTGTGGATTACTTTATTCAATCAAGTTGAAACACCAGGATTCAAAACCAAACTGATTTATTGCTTCATATCAAAATCATAATTTGTTTCTGAGCCCCGCATGACCCCTTTATCAGACACAAGGCTTTGTTTCACTTGATGAAGGGGTCCTGCATGGCTCCAAAATTTTATGATTTTGATATGAAGCAATAAATCAGTTTGGTTTTGAAATATCCTGGTATGCTGGGGTTTCAACTTCACTGGATTGTTTGGGGTCTCCATACCCTTTTACGCTACAGCATCTAATATACTTGGCTGACTAATACAGGAACAAAGAGTGCGCAGGACTTATCGAATACATACTTTATTCAATGAACACATTCAAGAATTTTTTTTTCAGAAATTTTTTATTTATTTTTAAATAACAAACAGTACAAAAACAAGAGAAAGAATAAAAAATGACAAAGAAAATCAGCTTGAGTATCGTATCCCAAGTACCAATAACGAGACATTAAAGCAATAGTCCAAGGCCTAGACCTCTGTGTTCTACTCCTTAGCGGAGGTATAGAACATTTTTTTAATTTTAAACATTTTCAACAAAAATAGGTTTTGTTTCTCTTAATGTCCCTTTTGAATGCCTCCTTTAAAGGAGACGTCTCACTGGAGACTTCTTCTTCCCCATGGGACAAATTGGAAATTGCACTTTGTTCCTCTCTGTAGCTTCTGTCATCCAGCAGCTACAGAGCAAAGAATGCAAATCTGAAACACTGCCCCCTCACTCAAAGTCTTCTCAGCTCTCCTATCTCTCCAATATGGAGAGCCTAGCCTTACAGGGCACACAAAGCTGTGAATGTTCATGAGAGAGTGGACCTACTTCCACTACAATACCAGAGGTCCATCTCCCATGAAGATGTACAGCTCTGTGAATGTTTGCACAGACCTGTAAGCTTCCACAATTCATACCTCTGTAGGAGATAGGAGAGCTGAGAAGACTCTGTGAGGGGGCCAAGCTCCAGCTCTGCATTCTTCACTCTGTAGCTACTGAATAATAGTTTGCAATTTGCACTTTGTCCCATGGGGAAAGGAGAAGTCTCCAGTGAGACTTCTTTAAATTGGAAATTAAATAACAATGCATTTATTTAAAACAAGATGAATACTGAAATGATTGGAACATGGTCAGTACTATAACAAATGTACTATAACCATTAGGGATGTACCAATACCGGTTTTTGGTATGGGATAGGAGTACTAATATTTTTTTTTATCGGTACTCACCAATACCGAGTACCAATACCGGCATCCAGTCTTGCAAAACAGTGTGAAAGGTTTCACACTCCCTCCCAACACTGAATTATCAGGAAGGTGATGGCGAATCATGATCATCATCGTCACCACCAAACTTCCTGATTGTCCAGGAAGCCACGCTGCCCTGCAGTGTCATGAGGGAGCATGAGGCCAGCTTCCCCAGCCAATTAGTAAGCCAGGGTGTGGGTTATCACTCACCAGCTTCCTGATTGCATGTCTGGGAAACACACCTATGCTCCTTTGCAGCACTGCGGGGCAGTTTGTGGCTTCCTAACTTGCTCTGAGATTGCAGATATTGGTATCAGTGTCGATACTACACATTAGGGTGAGTATTTGTACTCACCCAAATGCACCAATACTTGCTCAGATACTAGATCTGCAGTCACAACTCTGGTATTGGAGCAAGTATCAGTGCATTTGAGTGAGTACAAATACTCACCCTACTGTTTAGTATCGACACTGATACCGATATTGGTGCATCCCTAGTAACAAGCCAACAGTGCAACATTATTGAGGAAACATAAATACCACCTCTTAATCCTGAACTAAGTTAGTACTTAGAAAATACATTTATTTTTCAGGACCTGGACCTTGTTTGACAACTTCTTGGCATCTAGCTCCATGAAAATCTTTTGAAATGTTTCAAAAGTGTATCTTAGGTCTTGTGGGTAGGCTAAGTTTAATGCATACATTAGACCAAGCACCATAGAACAAGCATTGGCTACATTGTATAAGTTTCAAGTATTGCGATGCCTTCAATGATTTTGCCAACATCTTGGTAAGGGTCTGTAGCATCTGCCCCTTCAGATATGATGGCATAGATTCCTAGGGTGGTGTTGTGCATCGGGTTTAGGACTTCATCATGTTCAGCATCCTAAAAAAAATCACATATAAAAAGAAATAATTAGATCAGATTGGGGTAAAAAGGGGAAATTGGTTTTAGAGAAACTTTTAACAGGTTGAAAAAATTACCATGTACTCCTTTATGAGGTTAGAGGGTTCTTTATTCATGTAAACGAGGGCTTTTAGGATGCATTCACGTCTTTTCTTGATGGTGACATTCTGAAACATGTAACAGAGAATCCATTATTAGCAGTTTGCTTTTTCACCCACAAAATTATTTCTACAAGGGTCAAGTCTGTCAATCCTGGAAACCAGAGCAAGAAAATGGTCCTAAACCAAAAATGTTGCTATAGGAAAGCTACTATGGCTGAAATAACTAATAAATATTTTCAATAATAATTGTTGTCAGTGATTTCCATTGTTGATTAGTTGTTGGCCGGCAGAGTGCCCTTTTATGCTAGGTGTCTCTGTCAGAGTGCACTCAGTTACACCAGGTGTGCCCATCAGTGTGCCCCCTTAAAGCACAACTCCAGTGAAAATTATTTGTAACCCTTGCAGTGGGGCTGCCCCCACACTGCAAGGGTTAAATGCTTGATTTTGCCTGGGGGGGTAATATGTTCCTGACTATGTGCATAGTCAGGAACGTACCTCCTTGTGACTGCTGCTGCAGTGGGTCCAAGATGGCTGCTGGAGGCAGACTGTCCCGATGGGGGAATCACAGGACTGGTAATATTTCTCTCTTATTATCCCCCCTAAAATGAGCATTTAACTCTTGCAGTGCGGGGTCAGTCCCACTGCAAGGGTTAAAAATAATTTTCCCTGGAGTTGTGCTTTAGACCAGATGTTCCCATCAGAGTGTCCTCCCTTACATCAGGTGTCCTGTCACAATGCTCCCCCTTAGATCAAGTCTCCCCATCAAAGTGCCCCCTTACACCAGGTGTGCCTATCAGTGTACCCCTAAAACGAGGTGTCCCTGTCAGAGTGCCCCCTTACCCGCAGATGTCACACCACAACAGTACTCCCCATCACATCTTCATAGCATCCCTTAACCCCAACACTTCAGTGTAACCCCCCCCCACCTCACTTAACTCCCCCTGACATTTCACAATACCCACCCCTAACCATCTTACAGCACCCCCTCTCACATCCCCAAAAAACACTCCCCCATACATACATTTCACAGCAACCCCTCTCTCCCATACAAACACTTCCAAGGACCCCCTCTACCATAACACAGGCACACACACTCCCCCACCCATCAGAATGTTTACATACCTGAGAGCTGAAGTCCCATTCTATCTCTAACACATGCTCACCACTTGCAGAGAACAAAACTGAAAGTTAGTTAGCTCATGTGTACAGCTTAAAATGATTAACCATTCTAATCTTCTAACACTCAATAAAAATGCAATAAATAAGTAAGCAATCAGTAAAAATAACTCACCTGTGTCTCCACATAAAGACAGAACTGTAGTTTTCTCTGTTTGCACGTGCAGTAGAACTGTAGGACTTGTCTGGACAAAATGGTGTCATCAAAAGTGTACTGAGCATGTGCAGAAATAGCTCCACCTCCTGATCAGTGTTGTTTTGCAGAATCAACACAACTCAATTTAATTAATTTAACTAAGTGAATTATGTAAATCTGAAAAACTACTTTTTTTATTTTTTTCAAAATGACTGCTTTAATTTTAATGCACAAACATAAGTATATTATTTAATTCAAATGTAGTTACATACTTTGAACCAACAACAGCAAGGTTTCATTTTTTTGAGTGTAGGTGACTCAGAGATATGACCCCTCATAGACTTCACATCTCCTAGCTTACCAACTATATAATACACATTATCATAAATATCAACACAGAACTCCTTCATACAATAGCAAGGTTAATTAGCACAAACAACAATGGGTGAAATACTCTTAGAAGCCACACTAGTAGACAACAGGAGACCCAGGGCTTTCCAGATCTCATTAATCAGCATTCCTTTCATATATACATCTCCTATATGAGTCGCAAGCATGCAGAGACCATCATGGCCTCCTTAATAATGATCTTTTTTTGCATTACATAACAGCATATGCACTGATTACTGTGTAAACATCACTGTCAGGGAAGGGGTTAACATTAGGGGATGACCAAGGGGTTAATTTGTGTTTCCTAGGAGTGTTTCTAACTGTGAGGGGATGGGACTGACTAGAGAAGGAGCCAGATCGCTGTTCCTACGTAGTCTCTCCTCCCCTGTCAGAACAGGGATTTGTGTGCTCTCGCGCATCAGGTCACATGTACCTGCTATGGCTCTTAAAGAACATTTCTTCAGTGTTGTCACATGAAAAGATATAATAAAATATTTACAAAAATGCGAGGGTGTACTCAAATTTGTAAGATACTGCACCTGCTCTGTGCAGTGGTTTTTCAGAGAGCAGCCCTGATCCTCCTCTTCTCAGTTCCCTCCCTGGCGCTCTTGGCTCCTTCTTCCTGCCAAGTGCCCCCCCAGCAAGCAGCTTGCTATGGGGCTTAAGAGCCGAGCCACAGCGCTGTGTGTCTGTTTAGACACAGAGCCATGGTTTGGCCCTATCCTCTCTCTCTCCTGATTGGCTGCCTGACTTTGATTGACATCAGCGGGGGTCAATGGTGACACTGTTGTGTCTCAGCCAATCAGGAGGGAGAGTCCCAGACAGCCGAGGCACTCATGCACATTGCTGGATAGAGAGGGGGCTCAGGTAAGTATTTGGGGAGCTGAGGGAAGACTGCAACTTCTGCCTTTACAATTACTTCAAGCCACATTAAGCTCCCCAAAAAACAAGCTTAACTAGTTGCCATCCGCCCTACTGTCAAATGACGGCAGAGTGGTGCAGCTTTCGTTGTGGGACGTCATCACATGACGTCCCAGAATCGCGGCCACATCGGAGATACTGTAATCGGGGCTCCTCGCCTCACAATGACAGAGCCAATCAGAGGCATCTCCTCACAGGAGGCAGCTAAACATGTAATCAGGGCACTGATCATCAGTGCCCTAAATACAATAGTGCCATCAGTCCCAGCTATGAGTGCCCACCAGTGCCAGCAATCAGTGCCCACTGCTGCCCACAAGTGCCACCAATCAGTGCCCATTAGTGATGCCAGTCAGTGCTGGCTATCAGTCCCGCCTATCAGTGCTGCCCATTAATGCCCATCATTGCTGTCCATCAATGCCCATCAGTGTCGCCCATCAGTGCCACCCATCACACAGACACAGTCCTGCGCCGCTGCTGCGCCTCTGACACTATGTGTGAAAGGAGCGACGGCTGCCTGCTGATGCTGAGACTAAGTTGCTTGCTGCAGAGAGAAGATAGAAACACCAGTGAGCATGCGCCCTAGGCGGCTGCCTAGTTTGCCTAGTGGTAGCACCGGCCCTGGCTAGGAGGTATAAAGTGCAGTCATCTATAGGTGTCTGCAGCAGCTCTCCTTGTTCCTGCTATTTAATTTATGCTTTCTGCTTCCAACTTGCCAAATATTCATTTTGGCCAGTGAGGCAGCCTGTTCATAGTGAATGGCCTAAAGGATTTTTCTTTTGTGAGGGAAGTCATGTGAGGGCATGGGGCAGTCCTTGACATTACCCAAAAGTGATGCACCATTGCCTATTAAAATTCTGTCTAGGTAGAAGTACCAAACATATTTGTCTTTGATGACTATTTCATTTGCTGGATAAAAAGTATATTATAAACCCAAAGCCCGCCTTTTGATAAATAATTTTATATTCAAACCATTTTCTATTTCCAGAGGCATGAGACAAGGATGCCCTTTGTCACTACTGTTATCTACATTAACAATAGAACCTTTAGCAAAATGTATAAGATCAGATACCCAGATAAGGGGCCTCATTGTAAACGATCTAGAAGAAAAGTTATCATTATACTGTACACTGATGACATGGTAATGTACCATTTGGATCTCTTAACTTCTCCAAACAGATTACTTCAACTGATCGAAAATTGTGTTGTGTTCGCTGGATTTCAGGTTAACCGAGAAACATCTTCCCATTAGATCACAAATCAACCCAATATATACCCATCTTCTGTCTTCTAACAACAATGGACAAATGTAGATATGGGGGGGGGGGGGGTTGTGGATCCTAAGGCTCAGAACTTGTTTACTTGTTTTATTATACATTCTGAGTAATTCACCAATGTACTGTGCCTTGAAAAAGTATTCATACCCCTTGACATTTTCCACAATTTGTCATGTTACAACCAAAAACGTAAATGTATTTTATTGGGATTTTATGTGATAGACCAACACAAAGTGGCACATAATTGTGAAGTGGAAGGAAAATGATATATGGTTTTCAAAATTTTTTACAATTAAATATCTGAAAAGTGTGGCTTGCATTTGTATTCAGCCCCCTTTACTCTGATACCCCTAACTAAAATCCAATGGAACCAATTGCCTTCAGAAGTCACCTAATTAGTAAATAGAGTCCACCTGTGTGTAATTTAATCTCGGTATAAATACAGCTGTTCTGTGAAGCCTTTAGAGGTTTGTTAGAGAACCTTAGTGAACAAACAGCAACATGAAGGTCAAGGAACACACCAGACAGGTCAGGGATAAAGTTGTGGAGAAGTTTAAAACCACTTCCATACCCGGCCTATTCTGGCACTTCTCTCCTACATGTAAAAGTCATCATTTTTTTGCTAGAAAATTACTCAGAACCCCCAAACATTATATATGATTTTTTAGCAGACACCCTAGGGAATAAAATGGCGGTCATTGCAACTTTTTATCTCGTACGGTATTTGCGCAATCATTTTTCAACCGTCTTTTTTTGGGAAAAAAACGGTTTCATGAATTAAAAAAATATCAAAACAGTAAAGTTAGCCCAATTTTTTTGTATAATGTGAAAGATGATGTTAGGCCAAGTAAATAGATATCTAACATGTCATGCTTTAAAATTGCGCAAACTCATGGAATGGCGCCAAACTTCAGTACTTAAAAATCTCCATAGGTGACATTTTGAAAATTTTTACAGGTTACCAGTTTTTTTTTTTTTTTTTTTAACAGGTTACCAGTTTAGAGTTACAGAGGAGGTCTGGTGCTAGAATTGTTGGACTTGCTTTAACGCACGTGGCGATACCTCACATGTGTGGTGTTAATGGCATTTACATATGTGGGTGGGACTTGCTTGTGCGTTTGCTTCTGAGCGCAACCTACTGTGGACAGGATCATTTTAAAAAAAAATTGTATTATTTTTTTTTATTTTACTTAATTTTTTATATTTTTACACTTTTTTTAACATTTTTTTGATCACTTTTATTCCTATTACAAGGAATGTAAACATCCCTTGTAATAGGAAACTATTGTGACAGGTCCTCTTTATGGAGAGATGCGGGTCAATAAGACCCCACATCTCTCCTCCAGGCTGGAAAGCATGAGATCGAGAAAAAAAAATTCACCGATCTCATGCTGACAGCCGCAATTGCGGCTTTGTTGACATCTGGGAACCCAGGCCCTTGCCTCCGACAGTCATAAAGATGACTGGTGACCATATGGTCACCGGAAATCTCTATCGTCGTCACCCGGCGCCAGCTGATTCTTTTTCCGGGCCCCCGATGGCACGGAAGAGCTCGGAGAAGCACCAGATTGCGGCGGGAGGGGGGGGTGTCCCCTCCCGTCGCCTATAAGAACGATCAAGCGGTGGAACTGCCGCTATGATCATTCTTATCATGCACAGAATCGCTGGCTGGAAAGAATGATATCTGAATGATGCCTGTAGCTGCAGGCATCATTCAGATATGCTCGCACAAAGTCAAGGACGTCATTTGACTATGTGTGGTAGGGAAGTGGTTTTAAGCAGGGTTAGGTTATAAAAAAATATACCAAGCTTTGAACATCTCACGGAGCACATGTCTGAATATTCGAAACTGCTTCTTCATTTCCTACAGTATACATTTATTCTAAGAACAGTATTGTTCTGAGGTGGAAATCCCCAGACCCTCACACCATCTCTGGTTGGCAAACACTCATTAACCACATCAGCTCCGGAAGGTTTACCCCCCCCCCCTTCACGACCAGGCCAATTTTTGTGATACAGCACTGCGTCCCTTAAACTGACAATTGTGCGGTCGTGCAGCGCTGTACCCCCAAAAAAATGATGTCTTTTTTTTCACATAAATAGAGCTTTCTTTTGGTAGTATTTGATCACCTCTGCGTTTTTTATTTTTTGCGCTAAAAACAAATAAAACCAACAATTTAAAAAAAAAAAAAAACAATATTTATTAGTTTCTGCTATAAAATATATCCAATAAAAAAATGTAAAAAAATCAAATTTCTTCATCAATTTAGGCCAATATGTATTCTGCTACATGTTTTTGGTAAAAAAAAAATCCCAATAAGCGTATACTGATTTGTGCAAAAGTTATTGCGTCTACAAACTATGAGATAGATGTAGGAATTTTTTATTTATTTATTCATTACTAGTAATGGCGGCAATCAGCGATTTTTAGCGGGACTGCGACATTGCGGCGAACAAATCTGACACTAAGTGACACTTTTTGGGGACCAGTGACACCAATACACTGATCAGTAACACTGACTCAGTCAGGCTCAAAGGAAATGCCCTTTGCATACAGGGACCGTGGGCCCCTATGGTATAGCAAATATGATAGTCCTAGTGCTAGCTGTCCCACATGTGGCTACTGATCCTAGTACCAACTCTTCAGGCCCTGCCAGTCCTCCTGGCTGCAGCTGCCTCTTTCCACTGCCTGTGCCACCACAGTCCTCCTTACTGGCTCTGCACCCATCCCAGACTGCTTGCACCCAGTCCTTTCAGGCATGCCTCCCAGTCTTCCTGACTGTAGGTCACTCACCTGCACTCCTGGCTGTTCCTGTTGTTCCTCCTGGAGACTTGCTTGGCAGTGTTCTCTGACTGTCCTCTCCTTGCTCCCGTGCGTCCTGTCCAGGACACCTCCGTGTGTCCTTAGAGGGTCCTGTCCACACCTGAGCCCAAGCCCAAGGTCATCCCCCAGAGCTCCCTCAAAAGCCACGACAGCCTAACACTCCATCTCCAGCTTCCACCCGAACAACTCCTCCCCAGCTGGGCTGACCCTGAGTATTTGAGGGCGCCTTCCCCCTGACAACCCAAGTTGGGGATTGGTCAGGGCCCTCAGAACACTCCAGCTAGCTCCTCCTGGACTCCTACTATCTGCTTTCTGCAATCTTCTCTAAGTTCCAGCTAGCAGGGAGGAGTTCACCGGAGGAGCTGAAGATGAGTCATCCAGCCTACCTGAGTCACTCAAACCCTGACCCAGAAAAAAACACACAGGCTTGGCTGCCAGCACTCTAGCTAGGGGGTGCTACAGTTATAATATAAGTCTATGGCAAAGTGCAGCTAACCCGCAGGAAATCCACAGGTGCACTGCACTCGCGGTGCAGGTAAACTGCAGCATATTAGTGCTGCTTTAGGCCCCTTTCACATGATTGGTCTGATCGGGTCTGCCTGTCCGTTTTCCAGGCGGACCCAATCAGACCATCCATTCACCTCTATGGAGTGGCAGATGTAAATGGGCTTGTGTCCACTTACATCCGCCTACCTTCAATTCGATCTGATAAAAAACAGAAGGGGATCCATCCCCTTCTGTCTGGGCAGATAGGAGTGCCTATGTCTCCTCTGCATATGCGGACTGGACACAAACCTGTCATCGGCCCGCTACGCTCAGTGTGGCCCGTTTCCGGTTACCAAGTCGCTTAAGTGGCCCTCGCTCTCCAAAAGGTTGGGCACCCCTGGTGTACAGCGTGATGACGTTAGCTCTCAACAGGCTCTTGTTTTTCACACCTTGGCTGGTTGTAGCCGTGCACTTCTCTTCTCCCACATAAATGAAAAATTAACAATGTTAGAAAAGCAAACAAAAAAAACAAAGCTGCAAATGAAACATAAATCAAAATTCCTTAGAGTTTCTAAATACATTTAAACCAGGAAAAAAAAATCAAATATCTATCTTGCAATGGAAGCTTTCCGGGCTCTGCTCCAGAGTTTCTTGCAGTGCCAGTCAGCATGATATAGTAGAGGGGATAGACACGAGTTATAAGGTGCTGGGAAGCTGCTTTTCTATGCAAGGAAAGCATGTAAAAATGTTACTTTGATATATTCATTATTTCAACAGATCTTTCTTTCAAATCAATTACCAACTTAAAATAATCTGGAGTCCCTTTTTATAGATACAAGCTAATTAAAGCGTAACTCTACTCTCATGGGGGAAAAAAAGCAAATAAAGAAAAAATAATATAGTGTATACAATTGTGACATAAGTCATATTGTAATTTTTTTTTCAATCTGCAGCCGCTGTAATTTTCTGAAAATGCAATGCAATATGGCTACCCGGAGGTGTTCTGTACACAGAATGTGTACTGGACACACCCCAGAAACATCATTTCCTGCTCCTGTGATTGGCTCACTGATTTTCCCAGAAGTCTGCCTAAGATATAAGTCAGATTTCAGGCATCCCCTGCAACAAAAATGTCATTTTTTTGTAAGATACTTTCAATAGGAACCCGTCAAAAGGGATGCATGCCCAGCAGATTTCCTCATTAGTGCTCTGTAGGTGCACAGCTGACTGATAATTATGAAGCCACTCCCATTAGACCCCCATTAGAGGCACAGAGGAACAAACAGGGATTTCTTCAGAATAACAAAAGGTAGGAATCTGTAACAAAGGTTGTTATAATCCTTGCAATGTAAATAGATCACCCAGAGGGGAATGTTTTTTTCTGAACATAAGTGGAGTTACACTTTATAAGAATTTGAAATGTCATTTTAGAGCTGTCCCCAGAACAGGGAAAATCTTCCAACGTAGACACCTATTCCAGGGACAACTGCCTCAGATGGGAATTCCCCTTACTTTGGGAGACTTCTTCCAGTTTCCTGTTGCGTCTTTGGGACAGGGAATGTGGGGAAATTTCCCCACTGGTGAAGAGAATAAACTTCTGAGCGATATAACAAAGTGCGGCATACTTTAAAGCAGTCTTTCTCAACCTGCCTACCCCAGAGGAACCCTTATATCAGTATTAAAGCCAAACAAAAATGTAATATATTGCAGCTTACCAATCCTTAAGCTTTGTGGCTGCATTATTTTTCTTTTCTAAGTTCCCCTCTGTTTTCACCTGGTGAACTGGCCAGTAACACACCTCCTGTTTCAGAGTGCCCTCACACTGGATGAGGGGGATCAGGAGTCACCTTTGTACAGCAGTATTATAAGTCTGGGGGGAGAGGAGTGTTAGATGTACTAGCAGATTTAGATACACTAACAAATTGAAGCCAAACTCCACCTAATACTTTATAAGCAGTTACAGCAACAGTTTTTTTTCACTTTTGGGATAAAGGTTTTACTTAAATAAATAAAAGCTGATCATTGTAAACACCCCTGCTAGTGTTAAATGGTTTGTCTCATCTCTATAACTGATACATTCTGCTGGAGAGCTTGTTCTTTTGAAAAACAGACTTACGGGCCAGATCACCAGGTGCAAATAGAAGAAAGGTAGCCTAAAAAAAGAAAATGAATGCAGCCATCACATCTAATAAAGGGTAAGCTGCAATATAATAGTTTGCTTTTTTGGTTTAATACTAAATTCCAGGTATCTCTAAAACTCCAGTATGCAGTCCCCCCCCCCACACGGATAGGTTTGTTTTGTCTGAGGGGATTGGAAAAGTTGAAACACCTTATTTCTTTCTTCCACAGACTTCCTTCTCTCCAAACTTTTGGAACACTGAAGCTGCTCCTTGGGAGCTACTGCAAACATGGGCTTACAGGGAAGAGTGTAGGTTACTAGGAGAGCAAAGTATAACTTAAAGTGGAGTTCCACTGAAAAGGGGAAGCTCCACTTGTCTGCCTCCTCCCCCCCTCCGCTGGCACATATGGCACCTTCTGGAGGGAGGGGGGAGCGGGTACCTGGTTTTGACAGGTACCCACTCCCACTTCAGGTTTAGCTATCTGCAGCAAACTGAGCCGGAAGTTCAGTCCCCCCCCCTTCCTTCCCTTGCAGCCGGCCCATTCACAAGGTGCAGCGCGCTTCACGCAATCGCAGTTGGAAATCGGCTGCAAAGTCGCAAGGCTTCACTGCTGGTTTCCCTTAGTCAGGAAGGCGGTGGCAGCACCTGTTATGGCGATTTTTACCTACCTCACTTATATGCTTAATGATACATAACATAAGTGATTAAAACCTTTTATCTATATATGAATCAACCAATGCGGTCGCAGCTCTAACCCATGAAATCAATAAGGAAAGATAATGGTGCTAAAATACAAAGATAAAATTTATTTATACATTAAAGAAACGTAGGAATAATCGGATAGTACCAAATATAACATAGTGATGTTACAAATACAATGTTGCCAGTCTACAAAGATAATTAATGCAAAAAGGAGACATGGTTATAATTGACATACACATGCTATCAAGGTATTAAGGCAAATCTTAGGATAGAAAAGGTTAGAGAAAAGAAAAGAAAAATAAGATAATACGGATACATTACATAGACAGCCCTTACGTGACCATGTTTCGTTTAGACCGTGAGCCTAATGCCGCGACCGGTTTTGCTGTCGGAATAAACTCCGAAGGTTTCTCCGACGGAACTCCGATGGAATTCCATTCAAGTCTTGCCTACACGCGGTCAACCCAAAGTCTGACCGTCCAGAACGCGGTGACGTACAACACTTACGAGGGGACTAGAAAAAGGAAGTTCAATAGCCAGTAGCCAATAGCTTCCGTCTCGTACTTGCTTCAGAGCATGCGTCGTTTTTGGCCCGTCAGAACAGCATACAGACGATCGGTTTTCCCGATAGGAATTGGTTCCGTTGGAAATATTTAGAACATGTTCTATTTCTAGGTCCGTCAGAAATTTTCGAAAAAAAAAAAGTCAGATGAGGCATACACACAATCGCAATAGACGATGAAAAGCTTCCATCTGACTTTTTCTGTCGGACATTCCGCTCGTGTGTACATGGCTTACGAGAGAGCACATCCCTGGCAACTTTGATTTATGTGTTCCCTCTCTACCCATCCCTACCGGCGGCGCACGTGCGCGCCTGCCGTGAGCTCCGTGAGTCGGGTCACGCAGACTCAATCGCTGCGGAGATACCAGCGATCGCCTCACGGAGAGGACAAACGGGGAGATGCTGATGTAAACAAGCATCTCCTTGTTCTGCCTAGTGACAGTGTCACTGATCTCTGCTCCCGATCAGTGACGTGTCACACACAGCCCATCCCCCCTACAGTTAGAACACATCCTTAGTACTGACTTAACCCCTCCCCGCCCCCTAGTGGTTAACTCCTTCACTGCCAGTGTCATTTACACAGGAATCAGTGCATTTTTATAGCACTGATTGCGGTATAAATGACAATGGTCCCAAAAATGTGTCAAAAATGTCCGACATGCCCGCCATAATGTCGCAGTCACAATAAAAATTGCTGATCCCCGCCATTACTAGTAAAAAGAAAAAATATTTCCTAAAAATACCATAAAACTATCCCCTATTTTGTAAACACTATAACTTTTGCGCAACCCAATCAATAAACGCTTATTTTTTTTTTTTTTTACCAAAAATATGTAGAAGAATACGTACCGGCCTAAACTGAGGGAAAAAATGTTTTTTTAAATATTTTTTGGGGATATTTATTATAGCAAAAAGTAAAAAATAATGCGTATTTTTTTTTTTAAATTGCTGCTTTTTTTTGTTTATAGCGCAAAAAATAAAAACCACAGAGGTGATCAAATACCACCAAAAGAAAGCTCTATTTGTGGGAAAAAAAGGACGTCAATTTTGTTTGGGAGCCACGTCGCACGACCGCGCAATTGTAAGTTAAAGCGACGCAGTGCCGAATTGCAAAAAAACGCACTCGTCAGGAAGGGGGTAAATTCTTCCGGGGCTGAAGTGGTTAATGTACACACAGCACCCCACATTGACAGAAAAACACAGAATTGTTGACATTTTTGCAGATTTATTAAAAAAGAAAAACTGAAATATCACATGGTCCTAAGTTTTCAGACCCTTTGCTGTGACACTCATATATTTAACTCAGGTGCTGTCCATTTCTTCTGATCATCCTTGAGATGGTTCTACACCTTCATTTGAGTCCAGCTGTGTTTGATTATACTGATTGGACTTGATTAGGAAAGCCACACACCTGTCTATATAAGACCTTACAGCTCACAATTGCCAGAATCGCATGGCTGTGAACACCCATGCAATGGGATTTATGTGCGGAGGGAAAAAAAGGGTCCTGCACCATTTTGGTGTGGATGTGATGCGATTTGAGCCATACAAAATGTATGGCTCAAATCGAACCGCACAGACATTGCATGTGCTGTGCGAATCACATGCGGCATTTTGCACGCACCAGTGCAAAACCTAGGCTTAAAGGAAACCTGATATGAGAGTAACATGGAGGACGATATTGCTGACCCTGTGTGCAGAAAAGGACTTCTGCTCGCTCTCCTCTGCATGGTGACTCGTATTGATCAGGAAACTAGCATTTTCACAAAACGGTTAACAATGGCTGCCCCTCTCGTGTCCCCTGTATTTCTTATATTTACCTTACATGGTAATATGGTAACAATTTCTATATATTTGAGGCTTTGCTTCCACCTAGTGTACATAGAAGGAAATTGATTTTCTAAAGCTGCTCACTGTTCAAGGGAATTTTACAGAGAGCTTAAAGATGAACTGCAGTCTGCTCACATAATTTGTAATAAAAACATCTTTGCCATTCTGAAGCTTCCCTCCAACCACTTTGAATATTATTATATCTACTGTAATTCTGTACTTGCCAAATATGCTGCAGAAATCTCCTTCCACGGAGTCTGGCTGCAACCATTTTAACTGTGGGCAGCTGAAGCTGCTGCCTGTTCACTTCCTGGATTTACACAGAGGCACACCTCCAGCTCTGCAGCTCTCATTGCCCCTCTCATGACTCATCCCCCTCTCCCTTCCTGGCAAACTCTCACAAGAGTGAGAGAGCTGGGCATGATGTCATAAGCCTAGGCTTTTTAGCAGACAAGAAACAGGAAGTGGGCTGTATAAGGTATTTACTGGCAGAAAAAAAAATTACTATTCAAAGTTAAAACAACAAGGGCAGAGGATTTAATAGATGGAAAGATGAAAAAAATGACTGAAGTTCCGCTTTAATGAATGTGGTGAAATTTCACTTTGCAAATAATACCAAATCACGTGAAAGGGGGAAAAAATTTCCTTGCAAGTGATTAGGTGATGAAAGTTAGCAGAGCTTCACCTCATTTACTAAACTGTGGGGAAACCTTGCAAAGTGCAACTTCCCTGGCAAAGTGAACAGCCTAATTGCCCTTAGTATATCAACCCTACAGTGCTTAGGTTGCTGTATAAGGGTCTGTACCCATTAGATACAGTGTTACCAACCCCCCCCAAGTGAAATTTACTGGCAAGATGCGTAAAAATGACAAACAACACCCATTTTTTACTGGCACTTCAAAAAAGTACCTAAAATGGCTGTTTTTGGTGCTAAAATGTGCAACTTTTAATATTTAAACTATAAACATGTAGCTAGTGCTATTAGCAATGTGTTTAAGTGTTAATGTGTGACAAATGTCAAAAACTGAATTTCTCTATTTACATGAAGGTCAGGTTAATATAACACAGCCAGCACAGAGTTTCCCATTGCAGTGCAAGGGAGAACTCTGCAAACCTTGATGTAAAGGATGATGCCACAGATCATGATCTAAGGGGGAAGTCTGATGTAAGGGGGGGGGCTCTGTGCTCCCATTTACATCAGAGTTCCGACCCACTTACATCAGGGTCTGCAGCAATGTCCTTTACATCAGGGTCCGCAGAGTTCTCCCTTGCACTATAAGTGGAAATCCTGTAGACTCTGATGTCAAGGGGAACATTGGGAACTCTAATGAGGGGGGGGGGGGGACTCTGGTGACCTTCCGCAGAGTGAATACACTAAGGTAACGGGGGGGGGGGGGGTGGTTACTGAAATAAGGATTAACCTTTATTTCAGAACTAGATGTGTACCTCAAAATGGGATTTTAAGGGCAATGCAGAAATTGGCAGTGTTGAATTATAGTTAAAAAGAAGTTTATTGATACAAAAACGAATAGGATATACATGAACATACACATTGATCTATAGTTAAGAATAATTATAAAAACATCAGATATATGGAAACATATGATGCATCCTACTGCTAGTTACAAGTACCACCCCCGATAGGCGTGATGGCGTCCTGATAGCAGATTTCCAACGCCTATCGGGGGTGGTACTTGTAACTAGCAGTAGGATGCATCATATGTTTCCATATATCTGATGTTTTTATAATTATTCTTAACTATAGATCAATGTGTATGTTCATGTATATCCTATTCGTTTTTGTATCAATAAACTTCTTTTTAACTATAATTCAACACTGCCAATTTCTGCATTGCCCTTAAAATCCCATTTTGAGGTACACATCTAGTTCTAAAAATTACAAGGGATGCTGGCAATGACACGGCCAACCCTCTGAGTCATACATTTATGTAAACCTTTATTTCAGTGCCCCCTTACATTATTGGGTTCACTCCCCCCCCTTACACCAGTGACCCCTCTTCAGACTGACCTCCTCTCAGGTGCACCATGCGGGGCTCAGTCAGGCAACTGGTTTTATCCAATAGTCTCCGCTACACAGTCCACACACATCTGACTTCTCTCGTGATCCCCAATCTGGCGGCGCTTCCACTCTTGACTCCTCTCCAGGCTCCCCCTCAGAGACTGCGGACATGATAAAAGATGAGATGGTCAGAGACTGAGGACATGGTACAGGAGATGGTCAGAGACTGAGGACATGGTACAGGAGATGGTCAGAGATTGCAGACATAGTACAGGAGATGGTCAGAGATTGCAGACATGGTACAGGAGATGGTCAGAGACTGAGGACATGGTACAGGAGATGGTCAGAGATTGCAGACATGGAACAGGAGATGGTCAGAGATTGCAGACATGGTACAACTGATGGTCAGAGACTGTGGACATGGTACAGGAGATGGTCAGAGATTGCAGACATGGTACAGGAGATGGTCAGAGATTGCAGACATGGTACAGGAGATGGTCAGAGACTGAGGACATGGTATGGGAGATGTTCAGAGATTGCAGACATGGTACAGGAGATGGTCAAAGATTGCAGACATGGTACAGGAGATGGTCAGAGATTGAGGACATGGTACAGAAGATGGTCAGAGATTGCAGACATGGTACAGGAGATGGTCAGAGATTGCAGACATGGTACAGGAGATGGTCAGAGACTAAGGACATGGTACAGGAGATGGTCAGAGATTGCAGACATGGTACAGGAGATGGTCAGAGACTAAGGACATGGTACAGGAGATGGTCAGAGATTGCAGACATGGTACAGGAGATGGTCAGAGACTGAGGACATGGTACAGGAGATGGTCAGAGACTGCAGACATAGTATAGGAGATGATCAGAGATTGCAGACATGGTACAGTAGATGGTCAGAGATTGCAGACATGGTACAGGAGATGGTCAGAGATTGCAGACATGGTACAGGATATGGTCATGTGGACAGGAGATGGTCATGCGGAAGGATACAGGAGATATCAGAGAGACAGCAGACAGAGATTGCATACAATGTTTTTGTACAATCTCACCACTGCCATTTTTGTCTGGAAACTGCTGCCTGTGCCTGTCTGTGGCAGCCAGTCAAGCAATGGATAGATGTTGCAGCCAGGCCAGGGGATAGGGGGTCCAGTGGTGGGACTCAGTTCAAAACAAGTTGGCTTGTAACTCTATGCATGCACAGCTGCTGCACGCCACTCACTAACCAGGGGGCTGCAGCCAGGGCAGGGTGCTCAATGCTGGTCAGTGGCACTGGTCAGGGCCATGGGGCCCTACATGTCCATCCAGGGGGTCGGCCCGGCCAGGTTTGCAGCGCCCTGCGCTATCCATCTCTCACGGTGCTGCTGTTGCCTGCGCCTCAATGCACTGTCTATGTCCACTGCCACTCTGTTTTCCCGCTTGGCCAGGAGGCATTTTAGGCAGCTTGCGCGGTATGACATCATCAGCCGGCGTGGGGCGGGCTCATGATCGGATTGTCTCGGGATTTCTGGACTCCGGAGTTGGCGCTGCGCATGCGCAGTTCTCATCTGAGCCTGACACAGCCATTTTTACTGGCACCGTTTGTCTTCCACGGACATTTACGGGCACCGGAAAAGTGCCCTGTTTTTACGGGCTGCCCAAAATCTACGGACGGTTGGCAACACTGATTAGATAGCTTGTAGTGTAGTATATGTTTTTGTTGTTTTAACTACAGGGACAGTTAAAAAAAACAATCACTCTATATGTGTGTGTTAACAGTTATAAAACCATATATCATATGCATTTTTAGTGCATTTCAGTTTTTTCAGCTTTAATTGGTGTTACAGCAAAAAATACAGTATGACCATTGTCTTATTTCATCAAACTGCAAGTTAGTGTAGTAACCTGAGCAGTCTTCGTGAATGATTACTGTATTTTCCTTCACTTACATTATAACTAATGGTAAAACTTTTTTTTTCTTTTTTCTTTTTTTTTTTTTTTGGAGTGGAGAGGGATTGTAACACCTGTCAGCTTTTTATTGCTGTCTGTGCCCCCAATAGGGAGATTAGTCCTGTTTACCATTATCATTGATAGTAAAAGTGAAAGAAAATACCAAAGTTTGAGTTGTCTCCAGAACAGGAATAGAGGGGACCTCTTGAGGACGCTAGTTCTGGTGACAACCAGGTGTTCCTTCAATGGGACAAAGATCGCAAAAAAATAAATGGATGGGGTTATAACTTTCCATTGCTCTCTCCAAAATGAATTTTAAAAATTTTATTAGTGCTACTTAAGTCCATGTAAATGAACATTTATGCATTATTTATTTATTACAATTACTTATATAGCACCGTCAATTTACACAGCGCTTTACATATATATAGTACGTTCACATCAGCCCTTGCCCTCAAGTTGCTTACAATCTAAGGTCCTTATCACATACATACAGTTGTGCTCAAAAGTTTGCACACCCTGGCAGAAATTGTGAAATTTCGGCATTTATATTGAAAATATGACTAATCATGCCAAAAAATTGTCTTTTTTTCAAGGATAGTGATCACATGAAGCCATTTATTATCACATAGTTTTTTGGATCCTTTTAAAATCATAATGATAACAGAAATCAAACAAATAGCCCTGATAAAAAGTTTACATACCCTGGAATGTTTGGCCTTGGTACAGACACAGAAGGTGGCACACACAGGTTAAAATGACAATTAAAGGTTAATTTCTCACATTTGTTTTTATAAATCACAATTAGTGTCTGTGTCTTGTTAGCTCTCGCATGGATGCACTAAGCAGGCTAGACACTGAGCCATGAGGAGGTAGAAAAGAACAGTCAAAAGACCTGAGTAACAAAGTAATTGAACTTTAAAAAGATAAAAAGGGATATAAAAAGATACCCAAAGCCTTGAATATGCCAGTCAGTACTGTTTAATCCCTTATTAAGAAGTGGAAAATTCGGGGCTCTTTTGATACCAAACCAAGCTCAGATAGACCAAGAAAAATTGCAGCCACAGCTGCCGAAAGAATTGCCCAGGATACAAAGATAAACCCACAGGTAACCTCATGAGAAATTCAGGCTGCTCTCCAAAAAGACGTGTGGTTGTTTATAAGGAGCTCAATTCAACGATACCTGTACATAAAAAAGCTGCATGGTTGAGCTGCCAGAAATCTTCTTGATCTACCTGACCTTGGCTTGGTATCAAGAGATCCCCAAATTTTACACTTCTTAATAAGTGATTGAACAGCACTGACTGTCATATTCAAGGCTTTGGATGTCTTTTTATATCCTTTTCCATCTTTGTAAAGTTTAATTACCTTTTTACGCAGGTCTTTTGACTGTTCTTTTCTGCTCCCCTGGCTTAGTATCTAGCCTGCTTAGTGCATCCATTTGAGAGCTCACAAACTCATTGACTATTTATGCACAGACACTAATTGCGATTTAAAAAGCCACAAATGTGGGAAATTAACCTTTAATAGCCATTTTAACCTTTATGTGTCACCTCCTGTGTCTGTACCAAAGCCAAACATTCCAGGGTATGTAAACTTTTCATCAGGGCCATTTGGGTGATTTCTGTTATCATTATGATTTTAAAAGGAGCCAAAAAAACTATTTGATAATAAATGGCTTCATGTGATCACTATCCTTGAATAAAAGACAGTTTTTGGGCATGATTAGTCATATTTTCAATTAAAATGCCAAAATTTCACAATTTCTGCCAGGGTATGCAAACTTTTGAGCACAACTGTACATATACTAGGGTCAGTTTAGACAGATTCCAATTAACCTACCAGCATGCTTTTTGAGTGTGAAAGGAAATCGGAGTATCTGGAGGAAACCCACACAGGCACTGGGAGAACATACAAACTCCAGGCAGGTAGTGCCGTGCTTGAGATTCAAACCAACGATCCCAGTGCTGCCAGGCAGAAGTGCTAACCAATTAGCCACTGTGCTGCATGAGCATTCATATTAATAGATATTCAAATATTTGAATATTCTTAACAAGTAATACATGAGCTTTAATGGATAAGGTCACCTTTCTAAAAAAAATAATAAATGCACATTTTTTGCAGGTAAAAATAAATAGTTGATTTATTTGTTTATTTTTTAGGAGCCTGTAAGGCATTGTACCAGCAGATTGCAGGTGCAGTCTCAGGCTCCTGCAGACTGTCTGTGTAGCTGTCTGCCCGTACCTCATATGGGCAGGCAGTTCCTGAATGACAGGAGGCATTAATAAACTACCTAGAGAGCTCACCAGCGCCCTAGTAGTTCATTGACAACTACAAGCCATCAGCCACAAAGACTGACGATACTTGTAGTTCATTCATTCATAAAACTCGGAGCCCTGCACAACTGAGTTCATTTTAAATTGTGACAGCAGGTGCGGGGAGAAGATCCCTGGCCCACTGTCACAATTAGAATGGGGATCGGTAAGAGGGGCTGCAGGAGTGGAACGGGTGGAACATGTAACATGTTCCCAAAGGTGAACTTATTCTTTAAAACAAGCTTTATTTTTTCTTTTGCCCTCACTGATCTCTGTAGCATCCTCAAAGTTCACAAGAGAAGTAATAAAGTCCTTCAAGTCAGGTCTGCATTCTGCTCTCCCCCACTTCCTTTGCACTTGCTCTGCGTTTACATTATAAATTAGGCTGTCACTTGAAGCCAATGGGATCTGATGCTTTCCCAACTTCTAGAAAAAGGTCTATATTACAAACTGATGAAGTGTCTCTTTGAAAAGAACATAAGCCCTCTGACTAGGTATAAATGCCTGCAAAGGACCAGAGAATGGATCTCATTAAACTCTGCACCACTGAATTCATCAAAGCCTTGGGAACTTAAAAGCATCCCTATGTTTCCCAAGGCTTTTTCAATGACTCTCTGTAGTTGAAAAAAAGAACTATTCCATTTTGGTTGCCTCCACTATCCCCATTAGCAAAAACAGAATCATCAGTAGAAAATGGCTGATGAAAACAGTGCCAAGACCTTTGAGGTATTTAAAAGAGAATTTATAACAGTTTTATCAGCCTTCAGCAGACTAATTCTATATTGCCTTTCTTTTTTGGAAGTAGGTGCTGCATCCATTGGTGGGTGCAATCTATTCCAAGCACATAACAACTATTTGTTCTTTTGCAAGACATTTACTCCTCTGGAGAGAAACTACTTGTGACATAACTGACTACAAAGACTGCTCATAGGCTGGATCTCTACTAGGCTCGTTGGGCATTATCCCAGAGACCAAACACAGTATTCTTCTAGTTTTGCCCCTCAAAGTCATCTTTTGTACCCCAACAAGATTCTTAACTGTGTAACACCCTCTACCTTAGGTAGGTAGGTGCTAGGTGTAGGTTTTGTGTAAGCTGCCAGCGCAGGTAAATTTAAGCAGGCCTATGCTATGAGCTAGGCCTGTTTGTTTTGATCTGGGGCAGGGGAGTGGTTTAGTATAGCAGCAGGTGACTGGCATATGCCTCAGCTCTTGGGCGCCTCCTCTGTTTCCAGGGAGAAGGTTCTGGAAAAGGGTCAGGGCAGAAAGCTGGAAAGACATGGGGTGCATGTGGGAGCCCTGACCAACCCCCAACTAGGATTGGCAGGGAGCAGGCCTCCTACATATACCCATGGTTAGCCTGCTGGGGGAGGAGTTGTCGGCTGGGTGAACTGGATGATGGAGTGTTAGACTGTTGTGTCTGAGGAAACCAAAAAAGACGCCACTTACTCCCATCTATAGCTGGTTATCGCAGTAAGAAGCATTGGAAGGCTAACAACAGGTATAAACAAGGCCAAGGATAAATCCAAGGAAAAAAACAAGCTTAACTTACCGACCAGCCCGCAGACAACCAAATAACCTAACAGTATGCGCACATGCATTCTGATGGATAGGTGAGAGCAGTTAGCCTTCCAAAGCTTCTTACTGTGATAACCAGCTATAGATGGGAGCAAGTGGCATCTTTTTTGTATCACTGTCGTGTTTTTTGGTCAGGCAACGCACTGACACCTTTGCAGCTATTGTGCTATATGCTGGGTGTTCAGTGTGCCCCCATTCCATCAGAATGCATGTGCCTCCACTGTGGAGGACACTTATAAGTTCGTGTTAGGTACCACAGAAACCAGGGTGCCTTGACGAGGCTCTGCGGCTTACGCATGCATTTGCAAATGTGTGCAGACTAAACCCCTGCTTTTAACGCATACTGTTAGACAGGTTTAATTGGTTGTCTGCGAGCTGGTCGGTAATTTAGGCTTGGTTTTTTCCTTGGATTTATCCTGGGCCTTGTTTGTGTCTGAGGGAACCCTTTCCTGGGGGGGGGTGTACCTCAAGCGGGGAGCTCGGTAGCTGGGAGCAAGCCTCTCCTTACACGGTCATGGAGAGGTGTCCTGGAACAGGAGCTGGAAAGAACAGTTGGTCAGCACATCAAGAGTAAAGTCATTCAGGAAGGATCCAGGGCAGGTGTCGGTGAATGGAAAGCACAGTGGAAAGCTCTGGAAGAGACATGCCAGGGGAGCTGGATGTAGAGCCAGAGGGAGAGACTGTGGGAGTTTGGTGTCAAGTCTCTGCAGCCAGGAGGACAGGCAGGATTTGCAAGTTGGACTTGCTGGGATCAGTAGTCCATCTACATTTATTCTTCTCAAGTGAATTGGATGCTACCAAAAAGGGATACTTCAGACCCCGGCCTACAAAGGGCTATCGAGTAAAGACACTTGGACTTATTCAGAGTGAGGCCTAGTCATGTGCTGATGGTGTGACAGGAAACTAAAGTTGGACAGTAAGTGCTCCTAAGTAGTGTGCTGGAGAAAGTGTTCTGAGGGGAGGACTATAAAGTTTAGAGTCAACCATCTTTTGTTCTACTAAGAACTATATGCACAACTACTTTTACTCTGCCAAGAAGTGTGGCGCAGCTACTTTTATTCTGCCAAGCAATATTCATCCCATGTCCCTTTTACCCAATCAAGTTCAATCCCCTAATAAAAACATCGAAAACAAGCAAGAGACTTTTCATTGACTGAGAAGTGAGCCAAGGCTGAGGTTGTCTCTCTCTTACCACCATAGGACTCCGTGGATGTGCGGCACCGGGAATCTTTCTTCTTCCTTCCAGTGACTACAGGAGCTGGGACTAGCTCCATCCCTTGCTGGCAAGTGGATTCAGAATCACCTACACTATTGCCCATAGTGATTGAGCCTGAGCAACACACTAAACAAACCAAGTGCCAAATCTTTGAGTTCATCAGTTTTGTTTGTGGCCTACAGTTAGAGATTATACTAAAGTGGTTGTAGACCTCAGACATGAAATAGGAACAAAGCATATCCCTTTATAGTGTGTACTTGTCTCAATCCAGAGCACTTATTGTCATTTCTGTCCGCTGTCTTGTTCCTCTGCTATCATCATAGGTCATCTCTGATGAGCTTTCTTGACACAAAGAGAAAAAATTGTGCCAGGGAGGGATCTCCAGCTTATTGACAGCCTCAGCCCTGTTCCTGTTTGCTGTGTGAAGGGGGTGTGTCCCTTTCCTCCAATCAGCTCTCGAAGCTCTCCTCACTGAGCTCTGTAGAGTGTAACTTCAGCTCTCCGCTCCCTTTTTTCTTAACACTCAGACAAGCTTGATATATTAGGCACCGATGTAGAGAAAAGAAGACTGCAGATAATCAGATACAATTTATGAAGGCGGATTTGTTTAATCTCTGTATATAACCTGAGGATAGTCACTTCACTAGGTATATGTAAGGGTTTACAACCCCTTACAGATTTTGTAGCTGCCTCTACTACCTTTGCACCTAACAAGTCTCCTAATAAGCTCTTCATAGAGAGCTAAAGCTACAAACATTTTTTTGGCCACATGCCGCATATTAATGGACTTTATAACTGAACTCCCAATATTTAAAGGCTTTACTGTTTGGGTGGCTATAGATAAGGTAGCACACTGTTAAGTGAACCGGGCAAAGTTTAATTCTCTGCAGGTTTGGCAAACCCTATAAAAAACTAAACCTGAACATAGAGCTGAACCCCATCAAAGTCCATAGGTATCCTAATGAAGGCTGATTACTCCTTAGGCTGATTACTCTTTAGCCCTTGTTACTATTGTTGTTAACACAGATGGCCAACAATAATCTGTGACAATAATTTTGTCATGCTACAATGATCTTTTTTTTCTGACTTAAATGTCAGTTAAATTGACAAATAGGAATACCATACAGCCACCATTCTAGACCAATTAAAATTTTGGTTTAGTCCAACACATACCAAACCATTATGTGAGTTAGAGCAGGCAGGAGTCCGTTTGGGTAGCTTACGATCCTTGCTGTTGGCTGCTATGACTCATCACAGTTTACACTACCATTCTTATCGGCTCACCCAATCATTACAGCAGCCACTTCAGCTGTGGCCTACCCTGTTTCCCCGAAAATAAGACCTAGCGTGATTGTCGGTGATGGCTGCAATATATGGCTGCAATATAAGCCCTACCCCCCAAAAAAGCCCTAGTTAAAGTCCTTATAGGTCTTCTTTTCAGGGTAGGACTTATTTGGGGGGTAGGGCTTATATTGCAGCCATCACCGACAACCACGCTAGGTCTTATTTTCGGGGAAACAGGGTATTGCCTTAAAACTAGCACCAAACCTTCTCACCCCACCGCTATTCCATTACCCATTGAGGCTCTTCAAATTCTGCTCACAGAAATTTCCCCTAAACACTGGGAAGCCTGTGGGTTAATAACCACTAATGGCCTACTTGGTAAGGGGACATTTCTCCCTTTTAAATCTCTCCAACAGAAGTTTTCTATCCCTTCTACTTGATCTATGCCAGACTAGCTTCATATCGCAAACACCCTCCACTTCCTACCCTAAGCATATCTTCCCAGGCCTGGTCTTTTTGGAACTCTGCCTCTAAGAATATTAAAGGTATCTCATTGTTCTACTATGAGCTCAACTCTTATAACTACCATTTGTAAAGAGTCAAGCATTGATTAAATGGGAAACAGACCTACAAACTTCTTATTCTGATAAGCAATGGCAAAAAGCTATTCTGTATAACTACCTGTATACTAAATGCTCAAAAGATCCACCTTAGATGGTACCCTTACTGTATTCTGTATCCAAATTTTCCAGCCGTGGTGATAACCTTTGCTGGAGGAGATGTGGCCTGGTAGGCACTTTATCCCATATGCTACGGTCATGTCTTCATGTTTGGAGCTATTGGAAAATAAATTTTCAGACTACTTTCTGAAGTAACTGGAAATTTTGGTCAAGGCCAACGTAGAACACGCAATTCTGAATATAAATATAGATGATTACCCAAGTGGAAATTCTCTGTGATCCCTAGTCTATCTCAAGTTAAATACCACCTTGAGGTGATCTTTAGTTATGACCGAATAATGGCCTACAAAAATGGCACACAATGCAAATTATATCAATGGTGGGATCCTTGGCTGTCTTACAAAAGTGGTACTTAGTGGAATTCAGGTGTATCCTCCAGTTACCTTTTCTTTTTTGTCATTCCCTGTATGTTATCTGGAGATGATTGCAAATCCTGCTTTTGTTAACTTGTTGTGTTATGGTTTGCTTAACTGTATGATGTTTGACGCTCTAACTATGTTACATAGTTACATAGTTACATAGTAGGTGAGGTTGAAAAAAGACACAAGTCCATCAAGTCCAACCTATGTGTGTGATTATGTGTCAGTATTACATTGTATATCCCTGTATGTTGCGGTCGTTCAGGTGATTATCTAATAGTTTCTTGAAGCTATCAATGCTCCCCGCTGAGACCACCGCCTGTGGAAGGGAATGCCACATCCTTGCCGCTCTTACAGTAAAGAACCCTCTACGTAGTTTAAGGTTAAACCTCTTTTCTTCTAATTGTAATGAGTGGCCACGAGTCTTATTAAACTCTCTTCTGCGAAAAAGTTTTATCCCTATTGTGGGGTCACCAGTACAGTATTTGTAAATTGAAATCATATCCCCTCTCAAGCGTCTCTTCTCCAGAGAGAATAAGTTCAGTGCTTGCAACCTTTTCTCACAACTAAGATCCTCCAGACCCTTTATTAGATTTGTTGCCCTTCTTTGTACTCGCTCCATTTCCAGTACATCCTTCCTGAAGACTGGTGCCCAGAACTGGACAGCATACTCCAGGTGCGGCCAGACCAGAGCCTTGTAGAGTGGGAGAAATATCTTTTTTATCTATGTAATTCTACCTTTACCTTGTTGATGTCTCCACAGATGCTGGTTGTTTACAGCTGTATTTTTTCTATGACCTAAAACTTCAAGAAAAACTATTTGAATAGAAATGAGAACAAGATCTTCAAAAATGTCTATCTTCTTACTTCCATTTTCCTTTTTTTCTTCAGTTGTACAGTGTGTCTAAATATGACTGTGCACCCCACCCTACTCCTCGGTCTTATCCTGTCCCTTCTCCCTCTTCGAAAATTGGGTGTCCACTTAAGCTTGTAATATGACTGGTAACAGACAGTACTGGAACTTGGAGATACCTTTCTCTCTTACGACCAGCATGGCTCATAGCCATTTCTTAGGTTACTCTCCTCACCGTTAAGTTTGTGCTCTTCATTGGCTTGTTCTTTCTGTATTCAAAAACTCCTCCCTTACTGGCATATGTTATTTGACACTCATTTAGTATTCTTGCACTTTATATTTCATATACATTTGCTATGACTACAGTGTACCCATCTTCTGTACCCATCTTCTGATGGCTACTTCCAGCAGGATAATGCACCATGTCACAAAGCTCAAATCATCTCACCACTGGTTTCTTGAACATGACAATGAGTTCACTGTACTTCAATGGCCTCCGCAGTCACCAGATCTCAATCCAATAGAGCGCCTTTGGGATGTGGTGGAACAGGAGATTTGCATCATGGATGTGCAGCCAACAGATCTGCAGCAACTACGTGATGCTATCATGTCAATATGGACCAAAATCTCTGAGGAATGTTTCCAACACCTTGTTGAATCTATGCCACAAAGAATGAAGGCAGTTCTGAAGGCAAAAGGGTGTCCAACCTGGTACTAGCAAGGTGTACCCAATAATGTGGCTTTTGAGTGTACATAATATATATATATATATATATATATATATATATATATATATATTTGGACGCACATTACATTTAATGGCATCCCAGTCTTGGTCCGTTAGGTTCAATATTGAGTTGGCCCACCCTTTGCAGCTATACCAGCTTCAACTCTTCTGGGAAGGCTGTCCACAAGGTTTAGGAGTGTGTCTATGGGAATGTTTGACCATTCTTCCAGATGATGTGGATGAGAAGGACTGGCTCTCAGTCTCCGCTCTAGTTCATCCCAAAGGTGATTTATCGAGTTGAGGTCAGAACTCTGTGCAGGCCAGTCAAATTCCTCCACCTCAAACTCGCTCATCCATGTCTTTATGGACCTTGCTTTGTGCACTGATGCAAATCATTGGGTGGAGGGGAGATTATGGTGTGGGGTTGTTTTTCAGGGGTTGGTTTTGGCCCCTTCGATCCAGTGAAGGGAAAGTTAAGGCGTCAGGATACCAAGACATTTTGGACAGTTTCAACAGTTTGGGGATGGCCCCTTCCTGTTGCAACATGACTGCGCACCAGCGCACAAAGCAAGGTCCATAAAGACATGGATGAGCGAGTTTGGGGTTGAGAAACAGCCTTCCCAGAAGAGTTGAAGCTGTTATAGCTGCAAAGGGTGGGTGGGCAAACTCAATATTCAACCCTACGGACTTATGCCCCGTACACACGGTCGGACTTTGTTCGGATATTCCGACAACAAAATCCTAGGATTTTTTCAGACGGATGTTGGCTCAAACTTGTCTTGCATACACACGGTCACACAAAATTGTCGGAAAAATCCGATCATTCTGAACGCGGTGACGTAAAACACGTACGTCGGGACTATAAACGGGGCAGTGGCCAATAGCTTTCATCTCTTTATTTATTCTGAGCATGCGTGGCGCTTTGTCCGTCGGATTTGTGTACACACGATCGGAATTTCCGACAACAGATTTTGTTGTCGGAAAATTTTATATCCTGCTCTCAAACTTTGTGTGTTGGAAAATCCGATGGAAAATGTCCGATGGAGCCCACACACGGTCGGAATTTCCGACAACACGCTCCGATCGGACATTTTCCATCGGAAAATCCGACCGTGTGTACGGGGCATAAGACTGGGAAGCCACTAAAGTTCACTTGCGTGTAAAGGTTTTAATACTTTTGGTAATATAGTGTGTATATATACATAAATATATGTGTATATATAATTTTTAAAGAAAAGGAGAAACTGGCTGCACATGAGGCTAATTAATTTTTTTTAGTTTTTTTAGTTTTTACCTGATTTACTGTATGTTTTGTTTATAAAATGTTTATGCTTTATGTGGTTCACTTATGAACTGTATAGGTATATACATGTGTGAGTGAACATGATAAGTATCTTAAAATACTAGATTAAAGCTGTCCGCCTGTGATTAGGCGTCTTTGTAGGAGATTGTCTTGAAGATTATCCCTTAGCACCTTCCCAAGCAAGTCCATCATAGCAGTTGGATAAATCACTGAGCTCAGCTTTTTGCCGTCCAAAAGGATTATAAAGTAAGTTAAAAACTGGGGCCCATGCCAGACCTTTTCTTCTTTTCTGGACTATAAAAGACGCTTTTCTATGTCAGGTGCATTGTACCATAGGGGAAAGGTCCTCTGTCTGCAACAGTGGACCATCGACGGTTGCAGCTCAGGGGGTTCTAGTTGCATGAGCTTGCAGTCATTATTTTTTCAGCTGACTAGATAACACCCCTAAGTTCCAAAATGAGCAAAGGTCGACCAGATATAAGGATGGAAATGCCAGATGATTTCTTCATCCCCATTCCTCTGGAAACCACTAACATTACTGCTCTTAGCCCATTCCTGGTACCCCAGTCGCATCTGGGGACCCCAGGCATGTTTATGAGTATGTCGGCCTTCATGTTGTTCACTATAATCTTTGGCTTTCCCCTGAACGTTCTGACCGTCATCTGCACTATCAAGTACAAGAAACTGCGCTCCCACCTTAACTACATCCTGGTAAACTTGGCTGTGGCCAACCTCATAGTAATCTGTTTTGGCTCCACCACTGCCTTCTACAGCTTCTCTCAAATGTATTTCGCACTGGGTACTTTGGCATGCAAGATAGAAGGTTTCACAGCCACCCTCGGAGGTATGTTTTTTTTTATCAATATCTACTTGCATACATCAACCTGTATACATTATATACTGCTCTCAAAACAAACTCTATAAAATGCAGCAGTACCCATGTCATTAGTCTGATTATTGTTTGCCTATTTGACCACCCCTCCTCTTTTTTTGGGGAGAGGAGGAGGGTGGGAGTGTATATTTGGAGTAGTTTTGTTCCTTCAATTTTGTGTTCTTTGTATTTTTGTTTTTTTCATGTTTTTGTATTTGATTGTTATTTGTCTACTGTTGATAGACATATGCCCTGGGTATCAGAGAATGATACCCCGACCCATAATTACTAAGAGATTCTTTGTCCAAAAATAAGGACGCATCATATAGGGACTTTAATGGTGTTGTCCCCTCAAAGAAATTATACAGACTCCATATAAAATTCCAGTATTTTATTGATCCGAAAATCAAGATAAAATAAAATATGGTATATAAAATCTCATGTCTGTAAAAACATATGTTGTAATGTATACATCCTCCTCTATTTCCTTATATTGGCCCATCCACAACTGAACATATTCAATTAAGGGGGGCAAAAATCTTATCGTCTCCCAAAAAAATAAAAAACATTTGTATACAAATGTATACAGTGCCTTGAAAAAGTATTTATACCCCTTGAAATCTTCCACATTTTGTCATGTTACAACCAAAAACGTAAATGTATTTTATTGGGATTTTATCTGATAGACCAACACAAAGTGGCACATAATTGTGAAGTTGAAGGAAAATGATAAATGGTTTTCAAATTTTTTTACAAATAAATATGTGAAAAGTGTGGATTTGTATCCAGAGTCAATACTTTGTAGAACCCCCTTTCGCTGCAATTACAGCTGCAAGTCTTTTTGGAGATGTCTCTACCAAATTTGTACATCTAGAGAGTGACATTTTTGCCCATTCTTCTTTGCAAAATAGCTAAAGCTCTGTCAGATTGGATGGAGCGTCTGTGAACAGCAATTTTCAAGTCTTGCCACAGATTCTCAATGAATAAAGGTCTGGACTTCGACTGGGCCGTTCTAACACATGAATATGCTTTAATTTAAACCAGGGATATGCAATTAGCAGACCTCCAGCTGTTGCAGAACTACAAGTCCCATGAGGCATAGCAAGACTCTGACAGCCACAAGCATGACACCCAGAGCCAGCGGCATGATGGGATTTGTAGTTTTGCAACAGCTGGAGGTCCGCTAATTGCATATCCCTGATCTCAACCATTCCATTGTAGCTCTGGCTATATGTTTAGGGTCGTTGCCCTGCTGGAAGGTGAACCTCCTTCCCAGTCTCAAGTCTTTTGCAGACTGTAACAGGTTTTCTTCTAAGATTGCCCTGTATTTGGCTCCATCCATCTTCCCATCAACTCTGACCAGCTTCCCTGTCCCTGCTGAAGAAAAGCATCCCTACAACATGATGCTGCTACCACCATGTTTCACGGTGGGGATGGTATGTTCAGGGTGATGTGCAGTGTTGGTTTTCCACCAAACATAGCATTTTGCTTTTAGGCCAAAAAGTGAAATTTTGGTTTTATCTGACCAGAGCACCTTCTTCCACATGTTTGCTGTGTCCCCACATGGCTTCTCGCAAACTGCAAATGAGACTTCTTATGGCTTTCTTTCAACAATGGCTTTCTTCTTGCCACTCTTCCATAAAGGCTAGATTTGTGGAGGGCAAGACTAATAGTTGTCCTGTGGACAAATTCTCCCACCTGAGCTGTAGATCTCTGCAGCTCCTCCAGAGTTACCATGGGCCCCTCTTGGCTACTTCTCTGATTAATGCTCTCCTTGTCCGGTCTGTCAGTTTAGGTGGACGGCCATGTCTTGGTAGGTTTGCAGTTGTGCCATACTTTTTCCATTTTCAGATGATGGGTTCAGTGACGGCCCATCCATTAGGGGCGCCCGGGCGTCGCCCCCTCTTTCCGCGCCACCCTCTATATGAATAATGGATAGATTCATGCATAGCATGAATCTATTCACGGCCACTGTGGCCACCCGGCGTCTGAATTGCAGCGGCAGGGGCATTTTTAAGCACCTGATTAGAGCCATAGGCTCTAATAGGCTTCAAAATAGGCTGGGCTCAGAGCACAGAGCATTGCACCATGAGCCAACCCAGGTGTTACAACAGTGAATGAATATTCACTGTTGTAACACTGATCTTCTATCTGGCCAATCAGAAACAGGTCTGAGACCTGTTTTCCGATTGTCCGAAAAAAGAAGAGGAGTGGAAGAGAACTCCAGTGGCAACCTGGGAAGCTCTGGTGAACTCCATGCCCAAGGGGGTTAAGGCAGTGCTGGAAAATAATGGTGGCCCCACAAAATATTGTCACTTTGGGCCCAATTTGGACATTTTCACTTAGGGATGTACCCACTTTTGTTGCCAGTGGTTTAGACATTAATGGCTGTGTGTTGAGTTATTTTGAGGGAACAGCAAATTTCCACTGTTATACAAGCTGCACACTCACTACTTTACATTGTAGCAAAGCGTCATTTCTTCAGTGTTGTCACATGAAAAGATATAATATAATATTTACAAAAATGTGTGGGGTGTACTCACTTTTGTGAGATACTGTATATAGGGAGAAAATGTTAATCCCCACACTACTGGGAGCTTAGATGTTAAGTGTCCCCTGCATGCAGTCTACCAATTAAGAGTCTAAATTTAATCCAGGCACGTATCCTAATATCGTGAGATGTGCACTTGTCCTCATATGAATCGGCCAGAGCAATGGGAATTGATTTAATTAACTGTTGATTTATTTTTTTTCACGCTGTGTTTTCATTCTGTGACAAAAGGTAATGATAGGCTGTTTTTTGATGCAAGAACTGCACAAATCTAGAAGAAATACATAAAGCACACCAAGATTGAAGTAAGAATACACATGCGCCTTGTATTGAGACACTATTTGATAATCCCAGAGCTTTACAGCTTTACAAAAAGGTACAAAAATATAACAATCCAATAAAAACACATTTTTATTTTATGATAAACATAAAAAATATTATCAAAGTCTCACTCGATAGGAACCCAGGGGCCTACCTATTAAATGACAATTCTTTGTCTAACGAAAAAAAGTTTAAGAACTCTTTACTGAGACATTTATTTACAGCAGCCAAGGCTTGTATCCTGGCCTTATGGAAAAGTACGCATCCCCCTACAGTTGCCCATTGGAAGACAAGAATTGCAGAAATTCAAAATATTGAAAATCTTACCATGACTTTGAAAGAGCAGGAGGACAAATATTGTAAGATCTGGACTCCCTACTTTTTCTATAGGGACCAGACACTACTGGCTTCACAGCCACTGGAGCATCCTGTGGCATGATCTATTCCTGAGGGATTTCCACCCCCTCCCCATTTTTTTCCTCCCCCTGTTTCCTCTTCTCTTTTACGCTTTTTCTTTAAATTCTTCTTTATGTGTTCGGTCGATAAGACCGTTATCTCACCTTGACGTATTACAAAACACAAAACTGTTCAGGGAATTTGTTGTATACTAGCTATGCCGAGATGTGCCTTTGTTTTATTTTGTACCTTTTTATCCTTCTGCTATGTCAAATTCCTTGACTTCTAAATAGAGAATAAAAAAAATAAAAAATAAAATATCAAAAACATATAAAAAAAGGCTGTGACAAAGAAAAATATCTGAGTACAAATTTCCGCTAAGAAATGTATATTGGAAATCTGTATTATTTTGAATTCTTGCAAATAAAAGTTAAGAACAGCACAAAATGGTGAATTGTTAAGACTTTCTGATACTCTTGAGTTACAATAAGGGCTCATTCAGTATGACAGAATGCAAGCATTTCTGCACCCAGTGTTTGTGAACAGCCGCAGACAGCAGTCTGTACAAATCACTCCCCCAGCCTGTCATTGACTTCTTTAAGCAATAGCCAGGTGCAGAAATAAGCTGAATATTATTCGGCCCTCCGTGCCTTTAGAATGAACCCTAAAAAGTATAAGCTTACAGCATCAGTTAAAAAGTGTACAGCACCTTCAGTAAGTAGATGTGCTTTGTGGCAGGATGGTTCGCCTCAAGCTTCTAGTACTCAGTATGTTGCTTGCAACATTCTCAGAAGCCATCAGACTACTCATGGTTTGTCATATTTCTATGGCTGAGAATTTACCAAATAACTACTGCCTCAAAAAAACGTATTAGAGAGTTTTAGGTTTTCAATTTTCATTGCTCTTCCACTTGCTGAATTTGAAAAACCCCATAACATTTGTTGAGACTTCCAAAGAAAAGATCTTGTGTGTGCTTTGCATTCTTGAATTATTGGCATTGGGTATAAAATTCAAAATTAAAATGATGTATTTAAATGTTGTTTGTAATTTTTTTCTTAGCAAAATAGTAATTTTATTATTAGTATAAGGTATTTTACATTTGAATCTTAGGCTATCGTCTTTTCCTTGCACTGCTGAATTTTTACTATTCGGTTAACCCTTTCTTTTAGGAATGGTCAGCTTGTGGTCTCTAGCTGTTGTAGCTTTTGAAAGATTCCTGGTCATCTGTAAGCCCATGGGCAGCTTCACCTTCAGAGAAAACCATGCCATCTTGGGTTGTATCTTCACTTGGGTGATTGGGCTTGTGGCAGCTTCTCCTCCTCTGCTGGGCTGGAGCAGGTTTGGTACTTTACGATTGTTTTTTGTGGTTCTAAGTCTTCAGTTATTGAAAATAATAGATACCCCAAGAGCAGATTTTCCAACATTCCAATATTATACAGCTGTGATGTAGTTCTATGCAAATTTCATCACCACCAAGAAACACATAGAAATATGTATTATCTGACCTCAGTCTTTACTCCTATTATTCATTTTAGGTAATCAAACTAGAAAGACTGAAGATTGTTGTAACTGGAATAATGTTGTCACCAATGTGACTAACCAGTGTTATACTATTGATCATTGGGCCATTTAAAGTGGTGTTCTGGACGAAATTATACTTTTTAAATAAAAATACCCCTATAATACACAAGCTTAATGTATTCTAGTAAAGTTCTACTAAAGTTAGTCTGTAAATTAAGGTCTGTTTTGTTAGTTTATAGCAGTAGTTTGTTATTTTATAAACTTATAGCAGGCCGTGGCCATCTTAAGTGTGGGCATCTGAAGCCAGACTGTATTTCTTCCTACATCTCATCCTTGCAGATCTCGCACATGCTCAGTGCAGCACAAGCAGTGTAATAGGTTTCAGGTCAGGTTTCCATAGCAACGGCAGTGTCAGAGGAAGTTGCCGCCCATTCCCAGAAGGCATTGCAAACAGGAAATGATGCGATGGGCCACGGCCAGGGAGGAGGAAGTGAAAAATGAATACAGCAGATATACAGTAGGTGCTGAGAAAAAAACTAAAAAAAATATCCAATTCGTTTACAGTGCACAGTTTAGTGAGGGATGCTGAAGAGTTGTAAAAGTGGGTGGAACTCCACTTTAAGTCTTTCTTGAGGGGCGATAATGAACGGTACTGAACAGTGCAGGCAACATTGGCTGAGCTACAGTATGCTGCACAATGTGCCTGAATATGTGATTAACAATATAATTCTATGAAGCATGAACAGTGTGTCACGGGTAAAGGCGTTTTTGTGATGTAATGTCATATCAGATTTATTCTTATTATATTGATTTTGAAGTAATGTAGAGATATGTGCACATATGTCATTTACTGCGACTATCAATTTGTGTAGAACGCCTCTTAATTTTCTATCACCTCCCACACAATGATTAGGCTCTATTTTAGAGCTTTAAAAAATTCTAAAGTAGGATTGATTTCAGGGTGTGCAGATTTCATTGCTTTTACTTGTGTGCGTAGCTCTGAACAATATTTTTGGACCCCAAGATAGTGAGAACCCACTGTTATCTGGTGGAATTAATGTTTTATCCAATAATTATGAGAACCCCAACAATGTTTTCTGGAACTTTTTTGGGCTCCAGACCCACAGATTTAGCACCCCTGCTCTTTTAGTTCATACTGAAATTTGGACATGCTTTCAGCTCTGCTGTAAAGTCATTTTTAATATTTTCTTTTATAAATTCTCACATCTTTTATATTTACCTTTGGAATCACCTGGGAGAAACTATGCCCATCATACATAATTCTGCTGCTGCAATGCAGGTCCCTTGTGTTGTCTGCAAATACTTAGTCACTACCAGTCAAGTGTGACTCTATCTCCATGTCCCTGTGTACCTGCCTGGATCCTTTGGCCTGCATATACACAGGGTAATGACTTCCCTGAAGAGTTAACCCACACCCATTCCAGCACTAAGCCCTAATTTCTGTTTTTGTAAGTGTTTAATGCCAGAGCCTCAACTGCACACTGATTATCTGTCATTTTACAATTGCATGACTTGCCAAGCACTCAATGCCACAAGGGGGCTTGAAGGTGAAGTACAGCCAAAGCTTGTTTGGCTGTACTTCTCCTGTGGATCACAGGAGTGCGGTTTGTTTTGCTCTTCAGTGACCCGTTTTCAGCAGACAGCGGGCTGAAGTTCACTGTCTGCTAACTTCATCGAGCCAGTCTAGGCTCGGGCAAAATTGCGACACTGGGGTCGGGATCCGCCCACATGCCTGGGCCGACACTCGGCTCAGCCTCTCAGCGAGTCGCTGAGAGCCTGAGCAGGCTGTTCACGCCCCCACAGCCCAGCACTCCAGTGAGCGAGAATGGGGCAGACCAGAGCACGGTTACTGACAGTCACCAACTCTCTGCTCAGGAAGCTGTGAGAACCATGCGATCTGCGGTGTTAGATTGCTCAGTTCTCAGTGTTAGAGCCGACGGGGGACAGATACAGCCCTTTGCACAACCTATGCCTAGGACAGGGGTCTCTAAACCTTCTAAACAAGGAGCCCGTTTATTGTCCTTCAGACTTTAGGGGGGCCAGACTGTGTCCAGTGGGAGTAAACAATGCTCCATCTTTGGTAATGGGGGAGAAATAGTTAATGTCAGTGGGAGGAATAGTTCTCCAATATTGATGTCAGTGGAAGGAATAGTGCCCCATCATTTCTATTAGTGGGAGAAATAGTGCCCCATCGTTGGTGTCAGTTGCAGGAATTATGCCCCATTGTTGGTGTCAGTGACTGGAATATTGCTTCAAGGGCCAGATAAAGGCAAGCATCCGTCCCCAGAGCCGCAGTTTGGAGACCACTGGCCTAGATTCTAAGTGGCTCCACAAGGACTCAGGTTTGGATTTGAAGACCAACATAGGTACCTGCAGGCATTACAATGTGCCTACATTTAGCAATGTGGCCTGAGGGAAAAAACATTGAGTTACCACAGATAACGCTCATATATAAAGGCAAATTCACTGTATCTACGTTGTATTTTTCTGTCTCTCATATTTCATAGGTGATAGAAAATTAGCTGTTAAACATCTTACAATTCCAATTCCTAATTTTCTTCCTTTTTGTTGGTCTCTGCAGATACATCCCAGAAGGTCTTCAGTGTTCCTGTGGGCCAGACTGGTACACTGTAAATAACAAGTGGAACAATGAATCCTACGTAATTTTCATCTTCTGCTTCTGCTTTGGGTTTCCTTTGGCTGTCATTGTATTTTCTTACGGACGATTGCTCCTCACACTACATGCTGTAAGTGTGATATCAATAGATAGTAGATAATAGATATCAATAAAAAAAAAAATGTAGCAAACTTATTTAAAGTGAGTCAGAGTGTCTTTATCATGGAATTTGCCCACTACCTCACTTAAATCTCTAAACTAGACCCTCTAAATGTTCTGCTCCAGTTTTAAAACATACATCAGTTGCCAGGGAAGGTTCCAGTCTGTGGCTGGTTTTACCATTTGTACCATACACAGAGTTAATCTGGCTTTCAAACGTTTAAACTTAGAGCTAAGTACCCGCAGATAACATCAGGAGAGCAGCCTTGAACATGTAAAAGTGTGACTTGGATGTCAGTTTGACAGTAGGGTCCTGCCATGTGTCAGAAACACTAATGCCGCGTACACACGGTCGGACTTTTCGCCTACAAAAGTCCGACAGCCTGTCCAACAGACTTTCGACAGACTTTTGGCGGACTTTTGGCGGACTTGCGGCAGACTTTCTTACGAGCAGACTTGCCTACATACGATCACACAAAAGTCTGACGGATTCGTACATGATGACTAAAATAAGGAAGTTGATAGCCAGTAGCCAATAGCTGCCCTAGCGTGGGTTTTTGCCCGTCTGACTAGCACACAGACGAGTGGATTTCTGGATCCGGCGTAGTTACGACATAAAAATTTGAAGCATGTTTCAAATCTAAAGTCCGTCAGATTTGAGGCTGGAAAAGTCAGCTGAAAGTCCGATGAAAGTCCGGGGAAGCCCACACACGATCGGATTGTCAGCCAGCTTTAGTCCTTCGGCGTCCGTCGGACTTTTGTAGACGAAAAGTCCGACCGTGTGTACACGGCATTACAGCAGCTCCAGTGTGAAGGACTTTTCTCTTCCTTGATAATAAAGGTTGTTCCCATCTAGCCTCTTAATAACTTTTCAGTTTTCTTCAGAAAACTGTAAAAGGAGCCTGCCATTCACACAGTGAAAGGGATGCTGAATGTGGATGCAATGGATTATAGAATACCAAGTGGACTTTACAACTGAAGCATACCTGAATAATGTTTTTATTTTAGCATTTCTGTGTCACCCATTCTCTGTTCGATTTTTGAATACAGTATGTAAAATCCACTTCTCCAAGTAAAACAGGAATGACCGCTCCTAACAGCAACTAGCCAAGCCAGCTGGCAGTGTTGTAGATTTTTCCTTCATGGTCATGTAGGGCTGTTAAAAACTTGGCAGGAGTCTCTTTCTCTTCACCAAGAGCTGCAAAATATATTCGTTGGAGTTAAGCTTTCAGTTTAAAAAATACATGCAAAAAGTCCTGAAATGTTGAACAGATTATCTACCATATTTGTTCTCAACCTTAGTTACATAGTGAGTCTGGTTGAAAAAAGACACAAGTCCATCTAGTTCACCCAATAAAAAAGGGAAAAAATATACACAATCCTATACCCACATCAAAAACCCCCAGCAAAGTACGATCCGATTTGCTCCAGCGGGGGGAAAAAATTCCCTCCCCCAAGAGGCAATTGGATATTTCCTGGATTAACCTTAACCCCTTCGCGACCGCTCTATAGCCGAATGATGGCTACAGCACGCCGGGAGGCCGACATATGACATCCTCCTGTGCTCGGGCTGCCTGCACGGATGCAGCTGATCATGGATCGGGGTAAAGAGCCAATCACGGCGGCTCTTTACCACGTAATCAGCCATGTCTAATCACAGCTGATCACGGATGTAAACAGGATTTGCCAGTTATTGGCAATCTTCCCCTCATGCTGACAACGCGTGAGGAGAGGAGAGCCAAAAACCAGCAAATCCTGATGATCAGTGCAGCCCCAACAGTGCCCATCAATGCTGCCAATCAGTGTCCATAAGTGATACCTGTCAGTGCCTATCAGTGCCGCCTATCAGTGCTGCCTATTAGTGCCCATCAGTGACGCATATCAGTGCCAATCAGTGAAGCATATCAGAGCAGCTTAATCAGTGCCTGCCCATCAGTGCCGCCTATCAGTGTCCATCAGTGCAGCCTATCAATGCCCATCAGTGCAGCCTCATCAGCGCATATCAGTGAAGGAGAAAAATTACTTATTTACAAAATTTTATAACAGAAACTGTAACAAGATATTTTTTTCAAAATTTGTGGCCTTTTTTTCATTTGTTAAGCAAAAAAAAAACCCAGTGGTGATTAAATCGTGATTTCTTCTGCTGGTATTTAATCACCACAAATTTTAAAAAAAATACTTGAAAAAATTTTAAAAATTTTGTTTGGGTACAGTGTTGCATGTCCATGCAATTCACTGAAAGCTGAAAATTAGCCTGGGCATGAAGGGGGAGAAAGTGCCCCGTAGGCAAGCGGTTAAGCTAAGTTTAAACTTGCATCTAAACTGCCATGCCTCTAAAAAAAGCGATTTGTGTTTGGCAGAGGCATTTAGCAGGCAGCTTGGAGGGCGATGTAATGCCTTCTCACTGTCTGCTTCAACTCTTTAATTGCTGCACCAATTCAGTGCAACCGTGTGTATTGTTTTGCGGCACTTTCCCATTCATGTGAATAGATCATGTTCAAAGGACTTCCTGGCTGACGAACATGAGAGGAGCGATAGTTTTTGCCGTGGGTACAAAACAAAGCATTGTGTTTGCGACATGTAAACATCCTTCCCTGTCCTTTTTTAAGGATATAGACAGTAGCATTGGTTCTTTTCTGTGGCAGGGTGCTTCCCCTCGGTTGGCCAGACAGACTCTCCAGCTTCCTGTAAGTTGTGGTGGCCTCGCCTTGCCCAGTTTACTGGTGTACTATTGGGCGCTATGCTTGTTACAGTGAGGTGGTGGTTTCAGCAGTCTAGAGCAAATGCAGCTGTGTGTTTGGAGGCGGCCATAGTGGGTTCTCTTACAGAGCTGGGGAATTTGGTGTATTGGGGCCCCTCTGCGTATCCCTCCCTTCCGACCTCGACTGCGGCGACCCTACGGGTGTGGGCTGTGGCCAGGCGACGGTTTATGTGTCCTAATAGGTGGTCCCCCTTTTGTCCCTTGTGGGGCAATCCTTCTCTCCCTCACTTTAGAACTATCAAAGATCCACAACTTTGGGCCCGTTATGGCATTAAGCTGCTAAGAGATGTGCTCCAGGCTGGATCTCTTCTCTCGTTTAGGGCTCTTGCAGATAGATTTGCCCTCCCTGCTTGGATGCAGTTTAGGTATCATCAGATGCGTCATGCGGTTAGGGCACAGTTCCCATTGCCTCCCAGTCTCAAAGCAGACCCTATTGAGGAATTGCTGGCACAAGACTCTCTCGCTAAGATTATGTCTACATTGTATTTAGCTCTCATTCAAAAGGATTCACCCAAAATGGAGGCCCTATGGAATAAATGGAAAGCAGACTTACCTGACTTAGATAGAGAAACCTGGGAGGAATGTTTTGAGGATAGCTCTAAATTAGTGTTTTCGTCTAGAGATAAGTTGATCCAAAAAAAAAATTCTTACACAGGATATACTACACGCCTCAGAGACTGCACAGGATCTATCCGCTACGCTCCCCAAACTGCCCACGGTGTCACTTATCGGACAATACCTTTTTTCACATGTTTTAGACCTGTCCTCGACTATCGAGGTACTGGGTTGAGGTGGGGGAAGCTATTAATATTCGCCTTCAGCTGAATATCTCAGTGACACCAGAATTGGCCCTACTGGGTATCCAGGATGACGAACAGAGACCAAGATACACTAAGATACTGATTTCACTATTGTTTTTTTACGCCAAAAAAGAAATCTTGTTGAAATGGACCTCTCATTTGCCCCCCACGATAAGATCATGGGAGGACTCAGTTAACGCAATATTTCCATTATATAAGCTAACCTACATGAGTAGAGGGTGTCCTCTGAAGTACGAGAGGATTTGGAGGCCGTGGACGGATCCCACATATAGCACCTGTCCATAATTGTTGAGGCTTGCAAATGTACTACTTTTTTCTCAATGGAGATCTTGTGGTGTTTTCCTCCCCTGTCCCCCCCCCTCCCCTCCCACCCCCTCTATATACTAGGCATTCTCAAGTGGCTACTCTATTATCCATGTCGCCTGACGTTCTTTATCTATACCTTTAAATTGATATGTTCTTTGTATGATGATGATTGTATTTATTTACTGTCCAGACAAAAATGTATAGTACCAACTTCATTTATGTTTTTCTTTCAATAAAGACCAACCTTGTTGTTAAAACATCCTTCCCACTGTCTTTGCAGCTTAATGGGGAGGAAACAGTTAGGAGGACGCTAAAAACGTGGCTCAGCTACACATTTTTAACACCCTCCAACCACGTCTAAATGAGCCCTTAGTGAGACCAGGACCTGGTAAAGACTTCAAAAACCTTTCATGCCCCCAGTCCTCAACAGATGAGCTTCTTTGCTGTGGTAGGTGCTCATTGAGGCTAAGGACTGAGCTCCCTCTATGTGACATAGATAGAAAACCACGGCTCAGCCGTGGCCCCGTGGTTGAGAATCATTGTTTTAGCAGAAGAAAAACACATAAAATTAGATGTAATATGGAAGAAGTATAGAATGTTGTATTTTGGAATATTTCAAACTTACCGCCAGTATTTGTCTTTTGAAAGGTTGCAAAGCAACAGGAACAGTCTGCCTCCACACAGAAAGCTGAGCGGGAGGTAACCAGGATGGTGATTATGATGATTGCTGGATTCTTGGTGTGCTGGCTTCCTTATGCCTCCTTTGCTCTATGGGCAGTAACTCACCGTGGTGAAACGTTTGACTTGCGTATGGCTTCTATTCCATCTGTATTTTCAAAAGCCTCCACCGTATACAACCCATTTATCTATATTTTCATGAACAGGCAGGTGAGTTTGTCTGACATTAGTTCTCGTTGTTTAGCCTTCATTTTTCTACAATTCGTTGTTTTTTTTTTATACGGGAAACAGGGTAGGAATATCTTGGATGCAGACCATTTCACACTGCTTTGTTGTGGCAATTTATTGTGAATGGCAGCTAGATGCACCTTTAGAATGGACCTATAGTACACAGCACTCCATTGTTCATGGTGGTGCATTGTTGTGAAAAAAAAAAAAACAGAGAAAGAAAGATTGATTCACAATCAAAATGAACAGTCTGTAGTATGCAGCATTTTTTTTTGTTTGCCCTCCTCCAGCACTGACAGATCAGAGCTATTCCTTACTGTCTCACCATACATCACCACCATCATCTTCTGCCTGGTTCCCAGGGTAGGTCCGTCCATTAAGGGCGCACGGGCGCCGCGCCCCCCCCCTGTCCTTTTTGAAGCACGGATTAGAGCCAGAGGCTCTAATAGGCTTCAATATAGGGTGGGCTCAGGTCGCAGAGAGTGCGCTCCGAGCCCACCCAGGTGTGTTACAACAGCGAATCAATACTTGCTGTTGTAACACTGATCCTCCTCCCGGGCCAATCAGGAAGAGGGTTTTGACATCTCACTCGATTGGCTGAAAGGACAGGCGATCCTATTGGATGCCTAGGAGGTGGAGGGGAGGAGCTGGAAGCCGCCATGGAGAAGAGGACTCGGAGCCGAGCCACTGCACCACCCTGCCTGCCACCTGTCACGATGGGGTAAGTGCCACACTGACTGGCAAACAGCAGGGGGGTGGGTGCTGCTCGGGGGGTTGTTTGCCCCCCCCCAAAAAAAACACACCAGCCACTGCCACTGCTGGTTCCCATCTCTCCTCTTCAGCCATTGGATGGTTACTGATTGTCCTAGTGCTCAGGGATCCATCCTGGGCATCTTACAGATACCAGTATCAGGCTGGGAGTGTAAACTGTACTGCACATGCACCGTGGCCAGTGTACAATTAAAAAAAATTGCTAGGAAAAAGGGGAAAGGGTTTTATTCTTAGCAGAACAAAATCTGCTAAAGAAAAACAACAAACAATAAGTAAACTCTAATCCCCTTGCAATTTTTTTTATTAAAACTAAAGTACTGATTATCTAAACAGTCAATAAAGGTAATCTTCATTGAAATAAATATAAGGGCTAGCATTGTTGATATCCTTTTAAAAATGCTAGTTGATTGGCTGTTAGGCTCACCGTTTGGCTTTAAAGTGGTTGTAAACCTTTTCATTAGGGTTGTCCCGATACCACTTTTTTAGGACCGAGTACAAGTACTGATACTTTTTTTCAAGTACTCGCCGATACCGATTACCGATACTTTTTTTTAATGTCACGTGACAGTGTTTTTTTTTTGCTATTTTTTGGGGGGGTGAACGTTGTATGTGTGTGTGTTTTTTTTGGGGGGTTTTTTTACAATTTTTATTTTTTCCAATAATATTTTTTTATTCTTTGTTTTTTTTTTTTTTTTTTTAATCAGCCCTTTTGGGGGGCTTTGGTGAGATATCAGGGGTCTTAACAGACCTCTGATATCTCCCCCTTGAGACAGAGAAAGAGACAGAGGATAGAGATTCCCCAGTCCCTTTCTCTGCAGCGTCAGCTGCACTGAGAATCAATGGAGAGAAGACAGCGGCTTCTCTCCATTCATAAACTGACACATCGGAATCACAGGAGATTACAATGTTTCAGTTATGTGAATGGACAGAGTCAGCTGACTCTCTCCATACACAAAGGAAGGAGGAGGGGGACGGAGGAACGGAGGGGGAGAATGGAGGGGACAGATAAGGAGAGAGGAATGCAGGGGACAGATAAGGAGAGCAGAATGGAGGGGGACAGATAAGGAGAGAGGAACGAAGAGGACAGTGGAGAGGCACAGAGGAAAGGAGGGGGCACGGAGGAGGATGCAGTGACAGTCAGCTGTGAGCATCACAGCTGTATGTCACTAAAGCTGGTGAAAGCCGCTGGGGGAGAATCTTGTAACTCCCCCACGCGCCGATCACAGCTGTCTTCTAGGTATCGGGGAAGCATCGGGAGCATTTGCCCGAGTACAAGTACTTGGGCAAATGCTCGGTATCGGTGCCGATACCGATACTAGTATCGGTATCGGGACAACCCTACTTTTCATATACCCACTGAAGTCACTAGCCTTAGGTGATACACAGAGATGAAACAAATCCTCCTAAATATGTTTTACCCATTTATCTGCTGCTCTTTCTTTTCTAGATCCATTAGAGGTTCAGGTATCAAAGGCTTTTTTTGGGCTTCTAGAAGGCAAAGGAGGGGGGGGGGGATCTGATGTCACACATTGCAAAGCACTGAACATAGAGTTGTGAGTATTCTGAGACCTGAGTGGAGGGAATGGACCCCCACCCCCCTTACACAGTCTCATAGGGAAACATGCACAGCCAAGGCTGTTAATCACCTGCTGTGTTGTGTGTGTGTGTGTGTGTGTGTGATTGCCTGGTGTCAACATTAACTGTCAGAAGTGACTCATAGAAAAAGCAGAGGAAGGGGAGAGCAGACAAGATTCACACTAGGTGTTTTTGTTTGAGGCAAGTACACACTATAGAAGTATTTGTTTTTTTAATTTTTTATTTCAGAGGTTTACAACCACTTTAATATAATCTACATCAATGACTGGGCACAAGCATATAGAGTACAAAGCCAGAGTGAAATACTCCGGACTTTCAGATTTGTTCCAGATTAGAAAGTATCAAAGACAATGGATTAGCATTGTATGCCCTACTACGAGCATATTTTAGGAGAGGTCAGCTCCATTTTAGAAATAGAGGGTGATGGGCAAGTAAATAAACAGAACTTACATTCTTAGTACAAGGCCAGCTTTAAACAGGGATGCTATTCACATGCTCTGATATATAATTAACCACTAGAGGAAGTACACTATATTGCCAAAAGTATTGGGATGCCTGCCTTTACACACATACAAACTTTAATGACATCCCAGTCTTAGTCTGTAGGGTTCAATATTGAGTTGGCCCACCTTTTGCAACTATAACAGCTTCAACTCTTCTAGGAAGGCTGTTCAAAAGGTTTAGGAGTGTGTCTATGGGAAGGTTTGACCATTCTTCCAGAAGCGCATTCATGAGTTCAAGCACTGATGTGGATGAGAAGGCGTGGCTTGCAGTCTTCACTCTAATTCATCGCTAAAGTGTTCTGTCGGGTTGAGGTCAGGACTTTGTGCAGGCCAATCAAGTTCCTCCACCCCTAAACTCGCTCATCCATGTCTTTATGGACCTTGCTTTCTGCACTGGTCCAAATCATTTGGTGGAGGGGGGATTATGGTGTGGGGTTGTTTTTCAGGGGTTGGGCTTGACCCCCTAGTTCCAGTGAAGGGAACTCTTAAGGCGTCAGCATACCAAGACACTTTGGACCATTCCATGCTCCCAACTTTGTGGGGACAGTTTGGGGATGGCCTCTTCTTGTTCCAACATGACCGCACACCAGTGCAGAAAGCAAGATCCATAAAGACATGGATGAGCGAGTTTGGGTTGGAGGACTTCCCCTATCCTTGTGAGCAAGCCAGCAGTGGTAAAACGCGTCAAGGAAGGTGGTCTTGGGTGGAGATTTTAATATATGCAGTTTTCATCTTTTGACAAACATAGAAAGAAGAGATACGTTTTGGATTGCGGCTTACATTTACTTTTAACCCACTAACTGGATGGAGAAATAAGAGTCCAGCAGTAGCAGTGTCCATAACTCCATCAGCTACAGCAATACATCTTCTTATTGGAAAGCTGTGGCTAGGCAAATATTTTTAAGGATTATATCTTAAAAATGTTTATGTTTCGATATACAGATGGTTCCAAACTTGTAGAATGTGTTTTCCGATTATAGAACTTGGATCTGAGCATGTGTATCCAAAACTGCATTGACAATGCTAACCTAAAACCTTGTAATCCATATTTCAAAAAATATTTCACCCAGTACACACTTCCCCTGGCTGGGATTCTCAGTGTAGAGCTGCTACAGTAGTTACACCAGTAAAGGCATAATAATAGAAATGAGCAAATGAAATGTTTCTGTATTTCTGGCTTTACATACATTGAGGTTATGCAAACTGGTAAATATTGTTAACTACCCATCATAATGCTCTCTTCTTCCAGTTCCGATCCTGTATGATGAAGCTGATCTTCTGTGGAAAGAATCCACTTGGCGATGATGATGACACCTCTGCCTCTGGATCTACTCAGGTGTCCTCTGTGTCCACAAGCCAGGTGGCTCCTGCATAATGCCAGACACATGCAGCTGCTGTTCTGCCACGTTTATTGCCACGGCTATGTGCCCTGAAATGCTTCCAGGTGACATCGCTATCCTCCAGTAACCCACACTCAGTTACTCCATAAAATTTAAAAGAATTTTCTCAACTCAGCCATGTAGCCATTAACTCCTTTATAAATGATTTCCCTAATCCCTTACCTTCGTCAACAGAAAACATAGGACCCAAGCTTCTGAGTATGTGGTTATAGGCCATGTGAAGGTATAAAATGACACAGAGGCATGACGTATGAGTTAGAAATCATTCCAATTTCTGAAGCATATAATGCTATCACATGTTCCAAAATTCATGTCCCTCCCTATGAGATGAAGCTGTCACATTTGGCATTCCATTTGGTTTGTAGCTTTTATCTAAAGCACAATATGAGGTCTTCGAGCTAAAGATAAACATTATTTCTGAGGACTGATTTCAGCAAGGAAAGTGGTTTAATAAACGTATGTAGGAGGCATTATCATTTTTTTAACTTGCCATTATTGTTTTTTTTCTGTAACAAACTCATGCCTCTCTGTCCTGCACTGGTTCTATTGTAGTGAAATCTGGTCATTTTCTTTTTTTTTTTTTTGCTATCAATTGAAGCCCCCAGATGTATCTAACTAGGTAAGGAATTATTACAAAGATGAGGTGCTCCATAAAACTATAGCAGATGGTTAGACAGGGCAAAAAAATAAGAATGTTTTTTCTATCCCATTTTCTGGCACGTGGAGAGCCATGTCTGTGTTGTCTCACATTCTTACCTACCACGTTATGATTAATCATGTCTAGCTGAAATTACATGATGACCAGCATCTTCCTGGGTTCATACTATATATACTATGAACAAGTTAACAAATTACAGACATGTGCTCTGTGCAGTTGGATTTGGGACATAATGCATTGTTATATAAACTTAATTGATAAAAAAAAGCATATTCGGTATATAAAAATCAGGGCTAATCTGAATTTAGTGTTTCAGCATCTACAGGGTGATGATGGTGTGAGTGATAGATTTGTTTCCTAAAAATTAATGCTTGTTTTTCTTATACTCATAAATGAAAAGTAATTACACGTTCATAAAGACAAAATGGAAAAGCCGGTCAAAAAGGGCAAGTGTTTGGCAGCAGGGATCTTAATCTGGATGCAGAGAGATTGTAAAGGACAGTCAGGGGTTTTATTGAATGAAGAACACTAACTAAAAGGCACTAGACCCACCAGAATAGGTCTGATTAGGTCTGAGGGAGAGAAACCTCATCACTGGGCTTTCCTCTCTCATTGGAGAGTTTTTTTTTTAAATTTAATTTTCTTTATTAGAGTTCGATAACCAATTTAAGTCATTGTTTTTGAGCAGTATATATATCATCACTGTACATGGAAATTATATTTGGCCTTTATATCAGCAAAATATAGCATCTGATACAAAAGGTCCTACATCTTCTTTGCGATACAAAAGACTTAAAATGAGACTTGATGTAAACATGTGTTGTCAGCTAGTAATATAAACAATAGCTAATATTAGATGGCGATCTTTGGGATGTAGGAGTGCTGAACCCTGTGGAGATACTATACATCAAAATGTGATGGGTGGCCTTGCGGTCCTAGAGGCTGCTAACCAGTAACCCTGGGGACCTGCTGGACCCTCTTAGGTGTTCACCAAAGTTTTGAAAGGATGGGAGTGCCACATTAGCTTGTATAGTCCTTTGAAAGATTTTTTTTTTTTACAACAGCCTGTTGCAAAACAATAGCTGTTGCAAAAGATTTTTTTTTCAAAGGACTATACAAGCTGATGTGGCGCTACCATCCTTGCAAACCGTCAATGTTGGATGGCAGACACCATACGTTAGCACTACATACCTGTGCAGCTCACCTTCCAACAGAGCATTGATTTTTTGAGAACACCAATTCCAGGTTAGGTTTCACCAATTCACATGAGCTTTCTGAATGATTGAAGAGAAAAAGCCCAACATATGCTGCATCTCGGGAAAGACATTCTTATTTTTATGGTGGAATAGAAATGACAATGAACGCACCTACATCTGCAACAGCTCAGGACATTTTATGGCATGTATATGCTACTTCTAGAATTCTTATTTATTTGCTTACTCCTTTCTTGTGGGGGCAATTGTTATAATAAACAAAGGATAAACCATTACTCCATCGTGCTTATTAACCCTTTTCTTTCTTTAATGCTGGCACTGTTCTACATGACCTCACAAGTAAAATACCATGTTTAAAACTGTAAATAAACTTCCTCAGGGCTTCCAAGCTTACATCTCTATTTCTTATTCTGTAGGCTCTAGTTTAGTGAATAAAAATTGTAATTTCATGAAATAAACGTATCAGATGCATCTGTCACGCTAGCTGTCTGCTGTCTCAGTTTCTTCCATTCTTGCTAATCTTCTCTATTTTATTAGGTTTTACTAGTACCTACACCTTTGTGCTGCATATGAGTGACTTCAGCCTCTGTCTCTGAATAAACCCACAATGGGTAAAATTAATTAAAGCCAAATAAATATAGTTCAGAGAAGAAATTGGACCATCAAAAGGAAATTTATGCATGCATAGATAAAACATACATTTTCTGTGCATAAAAGGCCTACACAACCCCAGCTAAACACTTAGCAGTACATTTATAAAGCCTAGTACACACGGGCCGAATGTTGGTTGGCATCAGCCGGTTTAATAGAAACTGGCCGACATTTGGCCTGTGTGTATGACAGCCAGTCTGACAGAAGCCAGCAGTTCGATCAGCTTCTGTCAAAGACTCATGACCAAAAAAAAAAAGGTCTGCCGACCGTCTTTCAATCAGCGCTCTCCAATGGCCAATGGCTGAGAGCACTTAATGGAATGTTCTGGCAGGGGGGCTGTCACCCCTGTCAGAACACAATAACTCAGAAGGGGAGATTGCTGTAGTAATTGCTGAAAAAAACTAGTGGTGTGTACTAGGCTTAAGGGTGAACAGATAATGACATCTGCTTTCAAACTGCAGTTTATGATTTGTTCATAAAATTAAGACCAAGGAGTGGCTCTTGCATGTTGGTCCACCTCTTCTCTGCATAGTGAATACTCAAATGACTTTAAGGTCACATGCAAACTGTATTTTCTTTGATTCCTTTCCTCCTACAGGAGTTTAGCAGCAGAAAAATGCGGTAAAAACACATGTTTACGCACCTGGCAGTATTGCATTCTATTGGCCAGAATGTTAAAGTGGTTGTAAACCCTCTCATGTATCCAATGAAGTAACTGACCTCAGATGATACAGAGAGATGAAACAAATCCTCCTACATATGTTTTACTTTATCTGCAGTCTTCCCTTCCCTCCACCCCTTTCAAAAGGGCAGAATCGTGTTAAAATCTATCTGCATCTGTTAGTATCATAAAGGAGAGGGTGGAGAGCTACAGTTACACTGTGTGAGAGCTGATTGGAGGAAAGGCACCCTCCTCGCCACACAGCAAACAGGAGTGAAGGAAGGATACCGAGCTGTGTTGTGAATAGACAAGCTGTGGGCTGAGCTCCCTCCCCATTGCAAATTTTATTTCATGTGTCGGGAAAACTTCTCAGAAGTGACTCATGCTGATAACAGAGGAATGAAGCACCAGAGAGAAATGACACTTAGAGCTTTACAGAGAGATAAGTAAACACTACATATATATGTGCTCTGTTCCGATTTCATAACTGAGGTTTACAACCACTTTAATTTATACTGGCCATTAGAATGTATTAATGCGCGAATGTGCATAAACACGCTTAGCATTAACACATATTTATGCAGATTTATTAGGGTTTAGGTGCTTTTGAGCATTTTTTTATGCTCAAAGGCTCCTCTCCTGAACATGACTTTGGTTTGGATATTTGATGGAATGTGACATGTGAATACCTTCTATTGTAAGAAGTGTGGTGATGTTAAGAGCAGTATAGCCAAAGCTACTTCTGGGTCACAGGAGTGCACTTATTTCTGCCCCAGATACAGTAGCAAGCAATTGTGCTGCAAGTTTGAAAATGACTTGCTAATCTATTGCTAGACTTGCCAGGCTTCACAAGTTTGTTACACAATTGCAGCAAGTTTGCATTGTATGACTCCAGATCAACTTTCTTTGCAAACATTCTGCAAGTTCTGGTTCAGTTATGTTGTGCAATAGTCATCCCACCACAGGGGTCACTGTGGCTGAATTTTCATGTTGTAGACTTGCAGAGCTCTTGCTGTAGACTCACCACTGCAACTTTGCTCTTGCTAGAGACTTGCCATGAAAATGTGCTACAAATTGGAAAAGTGTCAACTAGAACTTGTGCTTCAAGTGCTCTACAAGTGTACAACTTGCCAGTGAAAATGTGCAACAAGTTAACAGACTTACAATTCAACACTTCCACAAATTTTATGGCAAGTTATCTTTGCTATCTGGGGCACTCCCATTCAGCCAACAGCAGGGAGCCAGTTCCAGGCTCCAGAAGGATCATTTAAGGTCGTGATCCAGCCAAATGCCTGACCAGCAGCTGACTCAGCCTGCAGCGCGCTGCTCCCACCACCTTCACAGCTGGGCACTCCAGTGAGTGCTGGAGGGGCAGTGAAGACCGAAAACGGAGCGATTAGCAGTCACGTGATCGCTCAGTTCTCACTCTTAGAGCTGGCGAGGGACAGCTGGCGCATTGGGCTGATGCTGCAGCAACTAGGTGGGTATGTGTGTTTATTTTTTTAATATCCCATACTTCTCCCTTAATTCCCTCTCTAATGAGAAAGCTAAAGGTGACTCAGAAAACATCAGTGATTAAACTGGACACAGGGTCGGACACAAAGCACATTATGTTTAAAATAGTTCTATATATATATTTCAATACATAGGTATGCCCAATGTGTTTTTAGCTGTTTTAATTTTGGATTTAATGACACAGTCAAGTCATACTAAAGAAAATAAATAATTTTTACATGAGAATGTTGATTTTCTGAGCCATACCTTTTGCCTTTCTTGTTATCCAGGGCAATCAAAATGAAAAGATAATAAAAAGGGCATTTTACCTGGACCCCCTGGGAGAGGATGACCACTATCCTATTGCAACAGAAGTATAGATAGGTTAATGATAACAACAAATATTTAATTAAAGAAAAAGAGGAAGTCTTTCTACTGGGTCCATGTAACAGCATACTCTGGAACATCTGGAAAAAAAAATCTAAAAACTTTTGTGTTATTCTTAATAGAGTCTATCATGCATGCTAAAATACTAAATAAAACTTCATCAGTAACATCCCATGTAAGTGGAGGTCTCCTACAAATATTTAATTAAAGAAAAAGAGGAAGTCTTTCTACTGGGTCCATGTAACAGCATACTCTGGAACATCTGGAAAAAAAATCTAAAAACTTTTGTGTTATTCTTAATAGAGTCTATCATGCATGCTAAAATACTAAATAAAAATTCATCAGTAACATCCCATGTACATGGAGGGCTCCTAAGGGTGATTACAACACTCAAGTAGCATGAAACCATTGTGTTTTTTGCCTTGTATGTAAAGTTAAATAGTAGAATGGCGCCTCTAATGTCAGTTTATGCAAAAGATCACATGATAAAAGAAGTGCAACTGGTACAAAAGGCCATTTATGTGTGCTTGAAGCCCATGAGCAGCTCGGGCAAAAAAATTTAAAAATAAAACTATCAGTTTCCAGAGTCTGAGTATAAGAAAAGCATTGGAAATACCAATCCTGGAGTTGGACTTTAGAGCATTATATTATCTTTAGATCAGTAGCTTTAGCACCACGATATTGGCACTGGGTAGCTTGTGTAGCAGCAAAGTGAGGATTCACTACCGAGGCTCTCCGCACATGATGAAGGAAGTATGATGCATAAAGAGTTATTTTATAGTTAGGTTAGGTTAAAGAAAGGGTCATGTGTTAGGAGGTATAGTCTATTTGCCTGGGTCAAGAGTAGTGGTGGTTAAAGCTGATCTCCACCTTTAGTGTCACTTTAACTTGGTTGTTTCCATTAAGCTGGCCCAAATAAACTATTTTTTACACCAGCCTTTTTTTCAACCAGGAATCCTGGGGTGCCGGCTAAATTCTTCAGAGGTGCCATGCTAAAATGCCTAAAAGATGCCCAAAAATTGTGTAGTAGTCACTAGGTGGATCAAGGCTGCAATTTTGTTACATATAAGAGGTTTTCATTGTGCAACATTACAACTGGTGACATCCTTGGGCATAAAGGAGGCTGTTTGACACCTGCATCCGTTTGAGAGATTGTGACATCATCTACCCGCCTCTCTACCCTATCCAATCAGAGGAAGATCAGCTTTAACGCTCATGACATAGGGGACCTCAAGTGCAGCCTCTGACATCACGAAAGGGCCACACATAATATTCAGTGTATGTAATGCTACGAAAAGCTGTCAAAAACTGCAGGCATGCAACAGGAGATGGTCAAAGACCACAGGCATTCTACAAGAGATTGTTAGAGACAGCAAACTTGCTGGAGGAGTTTGGAGACATGCTGTAGGAGAAAATCATAGACTGGGGACACATTGCAAAAAACAGTGATGCATATATAAATAAATTACATGATACTGTGAGAGATCACTGTTAATACTGCAGGTTGGGCAACAGGGGTTTAGGGTTAAGCTTGAGTGGGTTAATTGTTACATCTCAATTCCAGACATTTTTTTTTTAAATAGTGTCAAAAGTGTTGGCAACATTTTATTGTTGGTGGGAATCTGTGGTCATGCTTGGTATTTGGCATAGCTAAGGAAACTAGGTGATTTGACTTAGCTATTATATCAGTATGGTTAGGGATATTGTATATGGGAGTCATTGTGCTGTGTCAAATAATAATTCAATTGGTCAATGCATTTTGGAGGCACCCCCCTAACCCCATCATCAGGACTAGAAGAAAAGTTGTTAATTGTTAAGTTACCAATAAACCAGACTAATCACATGAAAATTTTATGGAGTATCACAAATTGCTGGTAATGTTTGAATGTAACTAGTATATTATACACATACATCACATTTTAAACATATAGGATTAAAACAGTCTAGATATAACCAAAGTAACACATCTTTTTTTGCAAAATCTCACTCTTTTCTTTCCAAACCTAAAACAAATTTCATAGGTAATTATCTTGGACCCTTCATATTTATACAATAAAAGCCTATAGACCGTATTGTTGAAAATGTGATTAATCTAATATTCGTTTTAATTTAAATATTTAAAAATTGTAACTAGCAAAAAAAATTATTTAAAACCAACCTCCACAGGCCTCTGTAGCAGCAAACGCTGTGGAGCAATTCATTCTCAAAGTTTAAAAGAGGAACAGCGAACAGTAAACTCCTTAAATTTGGATCGCATGGCTCTGCACAAAAAAAATCTTCCTGTGCACATGCTTTATGTTTACATTATAGATTAGAAGGCTGTTAGGCTATCATGTCACTGCTAGGAAGAGAAGTAGGGTGGGTTAAGAGCAATTAAACTGAAAATAATTTCTGCCTGAAGCTACAAAGGTAAGTGAGAGCTTGTTTTAAAGCATATTTATTGCTTGTTAAGAATATGTATATACATTTGAATGTCCACTTCGAGTGATCAATTTGCCACTTTAAAACAACTCTATCTTGGGAATAACAAAAAGACTTGATTAAGAAAGACAGAAACAAGAAAAATATACTGTCCTTTTTTGATAAAGTCATGTGAAAGTGACATGTGAAAAGAGAAAGAAGACATCTCACTCAGAATTTAACACCCCAATCAATCAAAAGCAGTCAGTCCTCCAAAACAGTAATATGACAATGAAGACATCTCCACACATCAAAGAATTGACTTGGCAGGATAAGACATATAGGCGGATGATACTTTAACGTTTATTTATCTCCTATCCTAAACTGTAACTGTCCAAAATAATGCTTGCTGCATGGAGGTATAAAAACAATAAGTATTAATTAATGTATTTTTCCTACTTATTGATAATCCTAATAATAATAATTACACATTATTATTATTGCAATAAAAATTACATATACACTGTACAGTTTTCACATTTTTTTGACAAATTTTATAATGTCAGGTATCGCAGATGTTTTTTGGCAAACACTGAGTCACGCGTTAAAGCAGTTTTTTTTTTAAGTCTGGTAAATGTGAAATTTTTCATATAGATATTACAATTTCCCATTTACTGTGAGCAAAGGGTGCATATGTGCAGTGGCGGCCCGTCCATTAGGGGTGCCGGAGCGCCGCTCCCTCTATCCACGGCCACCACTCCCATGCTCTATACACAGCCGCTATTTTGCAGGACACTGCCACCCCCTATTCATGCGTCCGGCCCCTTTTGGGACACCGGGCACGTGAATTACAGCGGCAGGGGTGTTTTTTTGAAGCACCTGATTAGATAATAGGCTGTAAAATCTAATAGACTTCAAAATAGGGTGGGCTCGTGACGCAGAGCATTGCGCCAGGAGCCCACCCAGGTGTTACAACAGCGAATTAATATTTACTAGTAAAACACTGATCCTCAATCCGGCCAATCAGAAGCAGGTCTGAGTCCCGTTTTCCGATTGGCCCGAAAAGAGAAGAGTCCCAATTGGCTGCGGAGGAGGAGGGAGGAAATGGAAGCCACCGCAATGCTGTGGAGAGCAGGGGAAGTGAAAGCCGCTGCAGAGCAAGGGAAGCCGCTGGTGAGCCCTGGAGAAGCGCTGCCCACCATAGATGGGGTAATTGAAACAGACCCACCCCACCTACCGACCTGGGGGGTGCGTTACTGTTTGCCGCCCCCCCAGAAAATTACCATCGGCCGTCATTGCGCTTGTGCCAGATCTCCAGCAGTTTTGCCAAGTCATTTTGCTTCTCTGCTGTGAAGCCTATAATTGGATCCCCTGTTCAGCTCACAGAATACACACATACTTAAATATTATTCAGAAGTACAGCCACATTCCTGCTTCTAGCATATTTATTAATGAGCCATGTGGAGTCTCAGTTAGAGAGATACAGTCTATAAGTGACTAACAGGTTCTGGACGATCTTATTATATGCTCATTTCGGAAGCACCCGGTATCAAATGTTTATTTCTAAACTAAAGATTACTTGGGAATGATAAGAATCATAATATAAAGATGTATACAGTATAATAACCTTAAACTAAATTAAATAAATTTTATTTCAATTCAATTTAAATAAAATTATCTAAAAAACATTATTGCATCCCTTAAAATGTATTATTTTGCTATTACTTTTCAGTATTAATTAACTTGGTTAAAAATATGGAGTTGTTATAAATTTCTCTTTGTTAAATGTATGAAGACAGATGGAGATACACTTTAAAACTAAGAAAAACAGTACAGGATAATTACATAAAAGAAATTACCTCAATTGCATACTGCAAAGAGCCAACCAGTGACATATTAGCATTTAGCCAATATTAGATATTAGTTAGAAAAAGGGAAGCTAGTAGGCTGCCATATGTTACATCATATTACATACTTTTCATTTAGCATATTATAGCATAACAGGGATCACAATGATCTAAAGTTACAAACGATTTTGTCCCTTTATAATTCCATATGTATATAATTCACCATCTGTGAAGTAATATACTAAACATCACATGGTAAGTAGGCAATAAATAAACTGTAATATTAATACAAAAAAAAGGTGTCCACTACCCCCACCTATAACTAGCCATTGCAGCAAGTAGCATTAGAAGGCAACATATGATATAAACAAGGCCAAGGATAAATCCAAGGAAAGATCCAAGCTTACTCACCGGTCTAACAGTATGTGTTAAAACAGGGCTTTAGTCTGCACAGGACCAAAGATACCAGGGTGCCGTGGTGGGTCTCTGTGGCTTAGGCATGTATTTCAAATTGTGTGCAGACTAAACCCCTGTTTTAACGCATACTGTTAGATAGGTTGATTCGGTTGTCAGCGGGCTGGCTGGTGAATAAATAAATTGCACATGATAAAATAGCTTTTGTTTAAAGAGAAACTATAGTGCTTTAAATATTTCAGTTTACCCGTTCTTGGATCTGGTAGCTGCATTAACTTTCCTTTCTAAGTCTCCTTTTCCCTTTTCTCACCTGCTTATCCTGCAAAAAACCTATCTCTTAATGTCTACACTCATTTCTCTATTCTATCTATGGGGGCAATCATGGCTGTCATACAGGCTGTACCTCAAGGGTGTCGGCATATGTTCATCTCAATTACATGGTGGATTGGTGGGACTAATAGTTTACACAATAATAATAATAATATAGTTCTTTGTGGGATTTTTTTTAAGCTCACAGGAATTGACAGTGACACTGTATTTCTGGCAAGATCAGCAAGTATTTTCTGTACCTGTTGAAAATGTACTTAAAGCTGATTTCCAGGAATTCAGCTACTTTGTATAAACTGAAGGCATACCATGCGTTAAGTCTAATGAGGTGCCTGCCTCCCGGTAGACTTACCTCTATTATTCTCATCTGACAGGATTATTGTGCACTAGCAAGATAAGTTCCTGATGCTGCTCATTGTGGTCTCAGTTCCCCCAACAGAGCCACTGGAACTGTTAAAAATATGGAGTTGTTATTCCATCCCCCCACTTCTCTTTCTGCCCAATCACAGAAGCCTTTGTATGATGTGAACTTATTCACAAAATCCAAAGGCTTCTGTGAATGGGCAGCACAGGGGAGGGTCAGGAATAGCCGCTCTGTGTGCTGTGTGAGAGGCTGTGAGATGGTGGTCTGTGAAGCATGGGCATCATCAGAAAGGCCAGAGCATTAGGCTAGATTATAAAACAGGAATTCAATGGGAAATAACAGTACGACACATGCTGTCCCTGACCTCCACTTATTTGAAGTTTATCCGAAGTCTTAAGCTATGCCAGTTCACTTTTTAACCTTAGAATATTTCATTTTTAGTTTACAAATTGAATACAAAATGTAATCTTAAAATAAAAACAATAGGAAAATATATAAAAACCCTACACATCACCTTTAATATAAAGACATTACCCAGAGTGTTTGCATATTTGCCTTCTCTTCAGATCTCGTCTGCTACAGAGTGAACTAAGCAGTAGCAAAACACTCTGTCATGTTTTATAAAAGTTATAGTGCTGGAATTATTGCCACTAACATCAAATCAATATTTTTTTCCTTTCTCTACTCAGCATATTGGCTTTTAAAGGCAGCAACTGTCCTGGAAATGGGCCTAGATTGTAGAAAGGCTTAGGAAAAGCTCCAAGATAGAGTCTGATTCTTGGCTTATAATGCTAATTATTGAACCAAAATATTACATTCACAAAAATAATGTCACGTTTTTGTTGAAAGATTATTTTTCCACCAGAGCTGACCATTTAACTACTATAAGTTTTGTAATATACCGCCAGCTGGAATGGCTCTTTGGATGGATGACAATCTCAGCAGATTTCTGTGATAAACTGTTTAATGAATTGAAAAACACATTTTGATCATTAGCAAATAACACATAGTAATGAAAATATTGTGTGCATTTTGCTTTTTTCAAATAATGTTATGTCCCATGACCTAGTAGAGAATACTTGCAAACACATTCTCAACATTATGGCCCATGACCTATCAGGCCTTGCAGCATAATGTTACTAGCCCTAGTGATGGCATGGCTGTGCGGCTTGACAAAGTCTTGCAAGGCCTACTACATGTAGTGCCAAAATAGAACTCTGGGCCTTGTCTATGAAAGTGTCCTAAATCAGAGTTGTCTGAGTTTATCATAACAATCATTTTCTTCTTTTCATTGTCAAGCCTGTACTAAAAAACATGAAAAGGAGAATGTGATTCATTAGATTGTCCCCACAGACAATTCAATGAGATACTTTCATACGTAAGGCTCAGCTCAGCGAGCAGCACTTTTGAGGTTAGGCTTCATTATCCTCTATTGTATCATTACATTATTTTACAGATTATATCACATAATACACAGCCAAAAAGTAAAATTACAGTTCCATAAGGAGCGATGATGCAGACGTTTCATAGCAGCAGCCAGTCCAGCCAGAGCCTTGACTTTGATATACAAGGATCTGGTACCCAAACCTCCTGCTCAATCCACAACAGATGTCCTGGGTTCCTGTAATAGTTCTTTTAGCCAGCTCTGCTCCGGTTGCTAGTGTGGTACATGACCGAGTTCTGCTAGTAGTGAACTTTTGTTTAGCAATTGGGAATAGTTCAGAACTAGCGGAATTCCTGCCAAGCACTCACAGGGCAGGTGGGCACTATGTTCATCGCTCAGTCTACTCGGGATAGGAACAGGGTAAGCAAAGTTAACAAATTATAACAAATCCATTCACAATCATTATTACTTAAACACAATTCCTGTTGGCATATGTAGATTCAGGTCAATAATTGGCAAAAAAGGGGCAGATTTAACAGTACAAAATAAATAATCAAGAACAGCACTCCCTTGTAGTAAATTAATAAAAATTACATCAAACTCAATATATATATATACATAAATTCAATATTTGATATTTAGTCCATACACAATTATTTGATTTTCAGTTCATGCAAAAGTGCCCAAACTGACAAGAAAACTAAAATAAATAAATGTAAAAATCAAATCCTGCACCCAAAAAGTGCTATAAAAGTGACCAGCTATCTCCAGTTCTTCAGGTGACTTGTGCACATCCTGGAGGTGAAAAACCTGCTCACCTCCAGCAAGTTGAAACCAAGCTCATCCGTGTCCTCCAACTGGTAATTGTCTCAAACTCGGCAGACCTTCCATAACTCCCCTCCGACTCTGGATGGAAGCACCATCCAATTCCAAGTTTACTCGTATGACATCAACATATATTATATGGAACAGAAAGGCAACAACATAGTGCTCTCCATTTCTAAAAAAGATTAAAAAAATAAAAGATAAAAAATTCCCACTGACTGTAATACCTCACAAAATTCCCTCCCCTTCCCTCCAGTGGTTATTAATCTTCTCAAGCTCCCACTGGTTAATAATCTCTGGAGGGGAGGGAATTTCGTGAGATATTTAAGTTCATATTGGATCAATAAGACCAAAGTATTAACATCTCGAGGCTTAAATGTCAACTTTCATCTCAATTGTTTTATAAGTAATCTTTATGTTTGTTTAAATAAGTATTATTGCTGTCTTCCATAATTTTAAAACATTTTTTAAATATTACTTTAAATAATAATGACTTATTAATAAAGGTATATGTTTTTATTATTGGTAATGGATAATGTATACGGCATCCGGAAGTGTTCCTTATATAGGATCTAATAAGGGGAGTGTTACAAACATTTATAATGATATTTATATTGGTATTTTAAGTTTAGTCAGTGTCCCCAGTATTTAGATTGGGATAGTTTGGGATTTAGTTGTTTCCGGGGTATTGTGGAGGCAGTCCTAATGAACATGTCACTTCTGGTTCCCATGGGATGAAGTGTGTACGTTGTAACTATGGAAATGCGGCTTGTGGCTATAAAAGGGCTCGGGTGAGTTGGCTCCCCACCTACTGAGGAAGCCCAATTGGCGGGCGGAACACGCCTAGGAGGGAGGAGCCCAGCCCGTCATGCTGCCACTGTATGAGTGGAGCGGTGAGCAGGCTGATGGTTGCATTTTAAATGCGTATTGTAAATTTCTTTCCTATATGTGTTTTATATCAGCGGGGTTTAATAAACCTTTCTAGAAATGGAAAGCACTATATTGTTGCCTTTCTATTCATATAATATATGCTGGATGTCATACGAGTAAACTTGGAATCGGAGGGTGCTTCCATCCAGAATTGGAGGGGAGTTGTGAAAGGTCTGCCGAGTTTGAGATAATTACCAGCTGGAAGACACAGATGAGCTTGGTTTTAATTGTTGGGGGTAAGCAGGTTTTTCACCTGGTGCACAAGTTATTTTAAAAAGTGGAGATAGCTGGTCACTTTTATAGCACTTTTTCGGCACAGGACTCATTTGATTTTTAATTTTATTTATATTTGCTTTCTTATCAATTTGGACACTTTTGCATGAATTGAGAATTAAATAGTTGTGTATGGACTAAATATAAAATATTGTTTTTTATCCATATATATTGAGTTATATGTAACTTTTATTCATTTATCACAAGGGGGTGTTGCCCTTCACTTAGGCCCCTTTCACATGGAGCGGATCCCCTGGACGGACTCCGCCAGCTAAGCGGGGGATCACTCCGTTGAACTCCTCTCAGTAGGCGGATGACAGGTCCTCTCTGCTCACTGTGCAGGGACGGTTCAGAGCCCCGCTGTTCTCTATGATGAGATCGGATGAAAATGGACAGCCTGTCCGTTGTCATCCGATCTTATCCAGTCCATTCTGCTGGACAGATGGCGAACGTATCGCCATCCGTGTGTTTTGAGCGGATCTTGTTGGATCGGATGGCAGGCGGGTGTCTGCTAATATCCGTCTGCCCATTAAAGTCAATGGGTGGCCTGCTCGGATCCGCCTGAAAAAAGGACAGGCAGATCAGACGGCCTGATTGTGTGAAAGGGGCCTTATTCACGATTATTTATTTTGTGGTAGAAGGTGGGGTGAAATCACCTTAAAGTGTTATACCTAGCAACACAGTTGGTTTTACATTTGTATTTTTTTAGACTGCGCTGATTGAGGTATAATTTTTCTTTTAGATTTAATAGTACTTATGAAGAGATTTGCAAGTAAAAGATCCTGAGTTAAGAAGGATGTAAAAGAATCCAATGTGGTTATAGCTCATACGCATTTCAGTAAGCAGCAAACACTGCAAATAAAAGATGTTGTGCCAGAGGCTTTAAATTGCCAAGGCCTCCCTCTTCTTTTTATTCACCTATGATTAAAAGGTGTAAAATGTAACTGTAAAAAAAAAAAAGTTAGATTTATATTTATTTTACCCTTGTTTACTACATTGTTGGGTGTGACGTCATTATCCTTCCAGGAGCAGACAAAACCTAACGAGAAGTTCCTCCAGTCCATTGCAAGAGCTGCTTCTTTTTGACTGCTCTGTATTGCGAGAAATCTATTCTGAATGAGTGTGATGTCATTCCTGCCTAGGCTCCACAGACAAAAGACGGGGATAGAATAAGTATAAATCTAACTTTTTCAGGTACATTGCTAATAACAGGTTATTTGGGAAGAGGCAGGGCCAGACAGCGTTTTACTGCAAAGTCTGTTTTAAATCATATATCTAAAACCAAGAACAAAAATGTAATATATTGCAGCTTACCAGTTCTAAGATGAGGTGTCTGTCCCACCTTGTGTCTGGAAAGTGAAAGGCAGGGATGTGCAGTCAGGGGAGGCAGGTGAGGCAGATCCATGAACATAAAAAAAAAACAATCAATTTCAAGGGTTGTAGCTCAGCGACCTGGGGCCACAGAGAGAATAGCTGAAGTCCTACTCCACCACTGGTCAAAGTTTGGGGCTCCTTTCATCTATGGTTCCGGAGATACGGGGCTCCTTGCGCAGCTACATACAGAGCAGCCAGTTTAAATACAAGCTGGCACTGTTTGCAGCAGACTGAGAGGATGAGCTCACAGTGCCTCTCACTTCTTGTCAGAGGCACTGAGCTCAATGGACAGCTTGGAATCTTGGACCAATGGTAAAGTACCATTGGCCCAAGCTGTCCAATAAAAATGCTGCAGTGGAGGCACGCCTCTCACTGTAGTGTCATAAAAGAAAAATGCTCCCTTCCAGCCCAGACCGCTTAACTAGAAGGAAAAAGCATGGGTTTACGGGTATAAGATTTACCCACAATCCCATGTTTTTCTCACACAGTTAGGAGGGAGAATGAGAATCTGCTGCTGCTGAAAAGGTACAAGCTAAATCATATATTATTATGCTATATGTTATAAGATTATAATTTATTATTTATCTATTTACTGTGAAATTACTGGTTTGAAGTTATAACTTCAAACTTCTATAATTTGTCCATAAAGCCACCTACTAAAATATAGTAAATTACCTTAAAAATAATATATAATCATTATTTGTATATTACTTACTTATGGTAATTAACCCCTTGCCACCCAGACTAATTCTGACACTTCTCTCCTACATGTAAAATGAGAAATTTACTCAGAACCCCCAAACATTATCTATATTGTTTTAGCAGACCCCCTAGGGAGTAAAATGGTGGTCTTTGCAACTGTCACACGGTATTTGCACACAAAGTTTTCAAACGCATTTTTTTTGCATAAAAAAAACACTAAAGTTAGCCTGATTTTTTTGTATACTCTGAAAGATTATGTTACGTCGAGTAAATAGATATCTAACATGTCATGCTTTAAAATTGTGCACACTTGTGGAATGGCGCAAAACTTCAGTACTTTAAATCAACGCTTAAAATTTTTTTACAGGTTACATGTTTAGAGTTAGAGGAGATCTAGTGCTAGAATTATTGTTCTCGCTCTAACGTTTGTGGCGTATGTAACCTGTGTGTATCTGGCTCTGATACTAGCCAGTGCCTCACCAGCCACTGACCTCACCGCACGTCCTTGGTGAAAGGAGAAGCAGCAGCCTATGAGCTAGCCTCTCTGTTGTTCTCTTGCCTACTATAAGCATTCTCCTTGTTATCACAAGGATTGGCTGTTTCTCCTGTCCCAGAGGGAGCTTTGCTGTACAGAATCTACAAAGAGACTGATTCCAAAGTAAACTTGGGTACTTACACAGCTTGCATTTGAAAATATATTTATTGATGTATTAATGAATGCAAAGCTATTTTAAATAAGCATCTTTTATATATGCCTATAGATTAGTTATTATTGAAGGATGAAGTTATGTTTAGTAAAGCAGTGAACAGTTACATTCTAAATTTGCCACATCTTTCCTCATTCTATTACCACGCTATTGTTTTTCTATTTTTATAATTTATCGTAGATCTCTGGTTTAGGGGAAAGGGAGCATTTTATCTTGCTAGACCTCTACTCTTCTACATCCAATGATGTCACACAAAATGGGACAAAGGAAGATGGTGACATGTCTTGGGACTTGTAGCATTTTGAGGGCCTATACATTTTGGGTTTTTGGATTTGACCCTTTTTATCCCCATTTACCATACAGATATGACATGGTGGATGGAGAACATAATGGCATAATGGATGAGAAGCACTATACAGAATCATCACATAAAGGAATGCACCAGGATCCATTCCTTATTGCAAACGCAGAAGAGAAGGCAAATAAGACAATCAATGTTTGTGGTGAATTCATGTGCTCCCCATGTACTGAAAACCCAAGTCACCTTTTCTCAGCCTCACTCTGTCAAAGGGAAACTGGATCCAGTGGCGGCTGGTGCAAAATTTTTTCTGGGGGGAGGGGGCGGCAAACAGTGCATCCATAGCCACCTCCCGGACGGTCGGGTCGGCCCAGCACTTACCCCATCTATCGCGCAGGCAGCGCTTCCCTCCGGGCGTCTCATCCTTCCTCCTCCTAGGCCAATTGGAATGCTTCTTCTTTCAGCCAATTGGGAAACGGGTCTCAGATCCGCTTCCTGGTTGGCCGGGAGGAGAATCAGTGTGACAATAGCGAACATTCATGCACTATTGTCACACAACTGGGTGGGCTCAGAAAGCAGTGCTCTGCACCCCGAGCCCACTCTTTTTTAAAGCCTATTAGAGCATGTGGCTCTAATCACGTGCTTAAAAACCTGATTGGAATCCATGCATTTGGCGCCCTGCATGTAGATTAGGGGGCCGGACGTATGGATGGGGTGGGGGGCGGCCTGCTTTACGGGCTGCCATTGACTGGATCCTGCATTCATTTCTGTCTCTGTGGAGCCTGCAGTCTACCATCTGTACCATAGATATGCTTAAATCTGTTTAAATTGTACTTCCACTTTTGCAGCCAAATTGGGATAACACCTATCTTATATTTGTCACTATTCACCTAGAATAACAAAAACAATATTTAAAAATGTCTGTTTCCACTTTTAACTTGCTTTTTACATTATCTTATGTAGCTTTGCCTATGTTGTGTTAAGGAGTTGGCTAGGGTATTATGTTTGCCATAATACTCTGTACTATGCTGGCAGATCTTCGTTATCAGTTGTAAATTAGATGTGCACACTATCTGTCCTAATAAAGGGTAAAGCTCTCAAGGCTTGGGTGGTACATAGCACACAAGCAATGGTCCCTTAGTCTGTTGCCTAATTGTACATTGCAAGCTATTCTGAACAATAAAAGTTGCCTATATAGCCCAATGTATAAATCTGCTCCACAGAAACAACCAGAAAGGTAAGAAATATTTATTACAAAATAATTTTTACGTACGATGAGTGAATAGGAACACATAACAAACATATACTGGTAGTTTCTCAGATTTCAAAGGTGGAAAGTTTTGGGCAATGGAAGGAAACAAGCAAATGCAAGGTGAGCATACCAACTCCATGTAGACCAGTGTTTCTCAACATCAGTCCTCAAGGCGCCCAAACAGGTCATGTTTTCAGGCTTCCCATTATTTTGCACAGGTGATTTAATCAGTTTCACTGCCTTAGTAATTACCATAGCCGTTTCATCTGAGGGAAATCCTGAAAACATGACCTGTTGGTGCGCCTTGAGGACTGGAGTTGAGAAACACTGATGTAGACCACGGTTAGGTACTGCCTTGCAGCAGTGAAAAGTTTACAGTGGGAGTGACCTAATATTCTGGTAAACAGCACTATACCCCTGTCACTAGAGTTAATATAAGTGTACATTTTGCTTGTATGAGCAATTCTTTACATATCCAATACATGCAAATATCTGAAACCTTTATAGAGCAACTACTAAGGTTTATGTAGAACTTCAGTAGCCACCTTCTTAAAAAATGTAATAAAACGTTTTCACATATTATTTTTGTAGAAAACCAAATATAAGATATATACTTCACCTTTGGGTAAAAATATACATTCCTTTATGACCTTGTGACTAAATGTACAAGCAGAGCTGCTAGTGTAAATCACAGATGCATCTAAATATACAAAATCAGGTATTCAACTTTACAGTATAGCAGTTTATCTGACTTTGAGATAGAAATATAAAAACTAATTCTAGGAATCTGTGAGCAAAAAAAAAAAAAAAAAAGGTCTCCTAGATTAATCTAAAGTGGTTAATAATTTAAATAGCAAATTTTTCCAAATAAAATCTGAATGTGTTAACAAAGTTCATAATTTCCAGTATGTATTTGGTACTGGTTTTCTGTATGTTTTCGTTTTTATTTTTTTATAAATGGTAACTTATTTAGTAGTTAGTTAGTTTAGTTTAGTTAAGTAAGTAGTTCTTCTTTTACTAAGTAGCAACTTTTATTTTTTTTAATAATCATAATAAATATTCTTACATTTCATTAAACAGAACATAGATAAGGCCATATCAATAACTAGTAACGCTATTTAATAGGTAGTTACATACTGTATATCTTATCAGCTAAATTGCTTTATATGAAGTTAAAAAATGTTTCCATTGAAGCTACACTTAAATTAATTGTAGCTTACCCATGAGGTCTGAAGATGAGCACAATACCTTATGCAATGATTCAGCTCTATCCATTGATTTCCATTGTGGCCTTATCAGCTATAGGACCAGTCTTCTTCAAAGACAAGCAGACTTCTGAGATGTAATAGCTAGTGTCCCAGTTATTCATTCCTTCGTTCTCTCCATTCACTTTCCTAGTATGTATTTCCGCTTTCCTCCCATCTCGTAGCCTAAATTTCGTAACTTACGTCTGCCCTGCATTGACAGATTAAACATTTTCTTAATCTGCCTTCCCTGGTCTGAACCAAGAATCCCTGGGAGGATTAGTGACACTCATGGACATTTGATGTCAGTTTCCATCAGTCTCTACCAGAAAGTGTGACACGTTTATAAGATTTGGGGTTCTTTGCACTAACTAGTTCCTAGTAGAGCAGAAAGCAGAGATAATCTCAGGTGCATCTGTCAAAAGGCATCTGCTAAGACTCAGAAATAAATTAGTACATAAATTGAGAGTTCTAAGTCAAGGTGAATGTTTCACACAGACTCACATTCTATATTTACCATATTCACAGCTAATAATAAGAAAATAGTCTTACCAACATTATGTTACAGATAGACACCAGCTTCTAGACACAATTGTCATTGCCGTGCCCTGTAGCTGTCATTAATCTGTCCTTCACAGGTGACAACATTCTAAAAAATTACACTTTCGTGAATTGTATTTTAGCTAAGCAGGACACCACCAACTAGTTGAGTGGCTCTGATTTGTAAACCTCTATTCATCTTGGGCATAGGGTTGCCGCCTCATCCCATTTAAACCCAAACACATATGAATTACAATGGTTCTATGGCTAATTTAATGCATATAAGGCACCAAGTGAGTTTAATTACTACCTTAATCAGCCACAGAACCTGTGTAATTAATATGTGTTCTGTTTTAAAGGGATGAGGTGACAACCTTACTTGGGCACCTGATTGTTGCACTAGTTAATTAAGTTTAGTTGCCAATGTCCTCATCTTATGAATAGCTGTGAGGTAATCAAGTAATGGAAGATCTGCTCTGCAAGTGATTTGGCAAAGTGGAATTCATTACTTGGTCAGCTGGGAAAATATTTGATTTGTCTGATGCAAAGGTATAACAATCACCAGAAAAGCCTGCTTGAAAGCTACAGGGCCTCAGGGCAGGTGGGCTCAATCATACACAAGAATAGCTAAACAAACCAAAATTGCTGCTCAGTTAACAAGCTGTTAAAGCCATGGACTAGCTTTAAATTCACAATCTACGGGGGGGGGGGGGGTGTCCAAGATGGCGACGGGAGTGGATGTGTTTTAGCTCTGCTCCGCCGTCCAGGTCATCCATCCTGCAATCCCGCGGTGCTGGAAGCTTCTCCACTGCCTCTCTGGCTCTGACTGCCCATGCCTGGCTACAAATGAGGGGGAGCAGCATGCAGACAGAGCCAAAAAAAGACCGCACAGCACTCCGAGGGGAAGGGCGCTGCCGCCCCCCCTATCATGATATCTCAGGGAGAAGAGGTGAGTCACGAGGCTATTGCTCCTCAGGCCCCTCTGGAGCACATAGCATTAATGGAGGCTATTAATGGTTGTAAAACAGCGCTGACTGAAAAAAATGGACAATGTTTACACAGAGCTGGGCCTGATTAGAAGGGACATTGATGCTTTTAGAGGCAGGGTGACGGAGGTGGAGCAGCGTGTGTCCGCAGCTGAGGATGTGCAGCGGGAACACGTGGCGGACCTCCGTTCCCTAAAGATCAGAGTGAAACACCTTGAGTCGTGGGCCAGAAGATGCTGAGAATCGCAACAGATGCAGTAACTTGCGCATTATAGGGCTGCCTGATGGAGCGGAGGGCAATGACACCACCCTGTTCACCGAGCAGCTGCTGCGCTCTTTTGCCCCATGCCTCCTTCTCCCCCGACATCGTGGTGGAGCGTGCCCACAGGATCCCCACGATTAGGGCGCCGCAAGGCCCCCCCGTGCAGGTTTATATTTAAACTGCTAAACTTTCAGGCCTGAGACCTTATCCTGAGAGAAGCCAGAAGTGTGGGGGACCTGAAATACGAAAATGTTAAACTCCTCATATTCCCAGACTATTCCATCGAAACGCAACGTCAAAGGAAGTCATTCGACCATGTTCGCTCCCGCCTCCGGGCAAAAAATTTAAAGTACAGTATGCTATTTCCCACCAGACTCCAGCTTCAAGATGGAGAACGGGTGTGTTTTTTCACATCACCTGAAGAGGCGTCTTCCTGGCTTGACACGGTCAGGATAATGAAGGTTATCTACTCTACAGTTCTTGTTTCATCTCGCCCTTCCATGCTGATTACCTACATGTGGCCATCTGGCACTCCTTGTTGATGGAACTCTGCTTCCTCTCCTGGCACTGTGACTGAAGCGAAGGGGACAGCCCTTCTCTGGCCCTACTATAACTATTTGGGGAAACAGAGCCATGCATTCCTGTACTCCATTGCTGATGGGGACCCAGACGACGTGCTCCCCTGAACCCCCTCTTTCTCCCACTTGCTTCTTCACTGGGGACCCCTGTCTACGCCAGAGACCCACACATCTCTCAGGATTACCAGACTGCCTATACTAAGTTTTGTACCCCCAGTTCGCTGGGAGACCGGCACCATACTTATCATCCGGATGACCCTAGCTGTTATGGGTTAGCAGACATATGTACTGTATGCCTCTTGCACACGTTACCTGCAAAGCATGGCGTTTTGCCATGCTCTTCTAGGGAAGAAATGCCGCCCACTGTTTTGGGGGGACTGGCGGGGTGGGGGGGTTGTTTTGTTTTTGTTTCAGTTATTGTTTTAATGGTTGTTATGCTTATGTATACCAGACACAGTAATTTGGGCTCAATTTACTACCACCCTTTAAGGGCAACTCTCACAATGTCAAACGATTGTTTAATTTCGCTCCATCTGGGTTGGGTTTGATTACCGAGTACTCTGCTTCACTGTACAGGAAGGCTGAATGACATCACTAACAATAATCTCTTGGAACACCAGGGGCCTTAATTCCCCTGTGAAGCGGTCGCTGCTGTTCCAATTTCTGTGGTCATACCATACAACCCTCATATTTGTGTCCTTCAAGAAACCCACTTGGTTGGGAGAAAGACCCTTAGCCTTAAAAAACCCTGGGTGGGCCATCAATACCATTCAACATACTCTAACTTTGTCAGGGGGGTCAGCATCCTTGTGCGCAAAAACCCTGCAATTCAGGCTCTTGGAGCTGATGCTCGACCCAGATGGACGATACATAATAATGCATGCAATGATAGAGTGTTTAGAGGTACTGCTGGTGGGTTTGTACATACCTCCCCCTGCCTCGACTAAACTGCTCCACAGGCTAAGCTCTCTCATCGCCAAGTATCCAACAGATAATGTGATACTCATGGGGGACTTTAATATGCCACCGAACCCTGGGCTGGATTGCTTCACCTCTGTGGGGGGTCCACTTCAGATCTGTCCTCTTGGGCTGAGATATACGGACTGACGGACCTGTGGAGGTGGAGATACTCCCTCGACAGGTCCTTTACATGCACTCTGCCACCCACAGGACTCTCTCGCGCATAGATTTGATGTATGCGGGGAGCCCCCTCTTACCCAGGGTCCAGCAGATTTCCATCCTCCCGAGGGGAATCTCTGACCACGCACCACTCCTCCTCCAGTTATCTTTAGAGGGATCCCCTACGGATAAACTATGGAGACAAGGTTCTGGATCTCTGATCTTGGGGTGGACTCCGGGTTTCGTCAACAGATGAATACATAGTGGGCACTCAACCCGGGGTCAGCTCCAGAGGCGGTGGTATGGGATGCCTTTAAGGCCTCCTGCAGAGGCCACTACCAAATGCTCATTGGAGGGGTCCGCAGGGAGCTGCAGGCCGATCTGGTTAGAGCCGAGGACCGGGCCGCATCCCTGGAGCGCCAATACGCACAGACCAGAGACCTGGAGCTTCATACTAAGCTTCAGGAAAGCACCAGAGAGGTCCTGTTGATCCGCACCTCCCTGACCAAAGAGTAACTACTTCAACAATCCCAGAGGATCTTTGAAGAGGGCGAGCGAAGGGGGGGGGAGGCTGCGGGCCTGGCTGGTGCGTGAACAGTCAGCCTCCATGAGTGTCCCCTCACTGATTGACAAGGACGGGATCAGACAGACCTCCTCTAAAGCAATCAATGACAGTTTTGCCTCCTACTACTTAGAACTTTATTCCACCCGGGTAGATTACTTTATAAAAGACGTCCACATATATCTCTCAGACGTTGACTTCCCCGTTCTGACTGACACCTATAGAGACCAACTTGAATCCCCTTTCACCCTCCAAGAGGTCCAACATGCCATTTCCTTGCTCCAGGTGGGGAAAACACTGGGCCCGACGGGTTCCCCACTGAATTTTATGGAATGTAGGAACTGGCACCCAAATTCCATTCCATGCTTCTATCCTCTCTAAGAGAGGGATCCTTGTCAGCCTCCATGTCAGAGGCAGTGATAGTAGTTATTCCCAAACCGGGGAAAGACCCTGAACTCTGCAAATCCTATCGCCCGATCTCCCTGATCGACGTGGATGCCAAGCTGCTAACAAAAATATTAGCGACTCGATTGAACGGGGTGATCACGGCTTTGGTCCACCCGGATCAGTCCGGTTTTATGCTGGGCAGAGGAACGGATATCAATATTGGTAGGCTGTTTACCCACGTTGATCTGGCCAGAGAGGGTGACACAGGAATAGTGGCCGCCCTGGATACCGAAAAGGCATTCGACTCTGTCAAATGGCTTTTCCTCTGGAACGTGCTGGAATGTTATGGATTTGGGCCTAGGTTCATTTCCTGGATTCAACTCCTCTACAGGGATCCGACTGCTCGAGTCAAGGGTTAATGGCCTATTGTCAGCCCCCTTCAGTCTACATAGCGGTACCAGGCAATGCCCTGTTTCTCCAAGGCTTTTTGCCCTGGCAATAGAGCCTATGGGGATCTTAATACATCAGGACCACAGGGTGAGGGGCTTACAGATTAAGGTGCTCTAGGAGAAAATATCACTCTATGCTGACGACACCGTGCTGTATCTGGCTGATGCAGGAACCTCCCTACGCTCTGCACTTGAGATTATAGATCACTTTGGGGGATATTATGGGATTTGCATTAATTGGGACAAGTCAGTCCTTTTCTCCCTCCACCCCTCGGGTTCTAGGGCGGTCACTGACACCCCGCTTCAATGGGTGGAAGAATTTAGGTATCTGGGAGTAACTGTCCGAGGGTCCCTGCATGCATACATAGTGACAACCTTTCTCCCTTTCTGGCCCAGTTTGGCAGGAAATGTCAGCTTTGGAAAATCCTGCCCCTGTCTCCATCAGGTAGGGTAAATTTGTTAAAGATGGTGTATCTCCATCTTCTTCAGGAACACCCCGTCCTCTATCCCTAAATCCTTTTTTCAAAAGATGGATACTATTATCTCCACTTTTGTCTGGGCGGGGAAAACCCCGAGATTGGCGAGGCGGACGCTCCAACTCCCCCTTTCACAGGGGTGCTTGGCGATGCCCCACTTTCAACTCTATTACTGGGCAACAGTCCTGGTGACAGTCCGATGGTGGTTTGACCAGCCCAGGTAGAACCCGGCGGTGTCCATTGAGGTGCCCATTCTGGGCTCCTATGCGGCCCGGAGTAATTTGGCCTACAGAGGGCCTAGGGCCCACCCCCAGACGACTCCGATAGGCATGACAATACAGGTATGGCAGAGGGCGAGGGCAATTTATAAAATCGCTTCCACAATTCCTCCCCATACACCGTTATGGGGCAACCCCATGCTGCCACACCTGTGTAAGCTGCCATACCCCCAGTTATGGGCATCCAAGGGGGTAATCACCATTAAACACATCTATACGGATGGATCCTTCTCCTCCTTCGAGACACTGAGGGCTAAATATACTGTTCCCTCCTCTATGACATTTAGGTATTACCAACTCAGACATGCGACACAGGCCCAGTTCCCCGACCCCCTAACCCTCCAGAATTACTCTGTGAAATGACTGCTCATCTCTAAAATCCTGAATAAGCACCTCTCCTCCCTCTACTTTTACCTCTCCCTCGCACACATGACATCTCTGACCAAAGTTTAAATAGAAGACTGACATCCCGGACTTGACTGAGGAGGGGTGGAAGGAAACGGTGACTGACTATATTACTAGGATGATCTCAGCAAAGGATTGCTTCATCCAATTTAAATTCCTACACTGGGCATACTACACCCCCGTGAGACTGGCCAGTATATACCCTGAGGTGAGTGCAATTTGTCCCAGATGTAGCTCCTTCCCGGGCACATTCTTTCACATGGTATGGTCATGCCCTCTAATACGTCTCTTCCGGGAGAACGTATTGGATGCCCTAGGGTCCTTTGGTGATTGGTCTCTCAGTTTAGATCCTGCCATGGCATTGCTTGCCAATGTGGAGAGTATTGAGGCCTCTAGGCATGGAAAACTGTTTTTATTTTATGCTTTATACTATGCTAGAAGAGAGATCCTCCTCAAGTAGAAGCAACCCACCTCTCCTACACACCACATCTGGGCAGCCACAATTAACTCTGTCCTACCACTATATAAACTGACATATGAGAGTAGAAATTGCCCCAGAAAATTTGATAAGGTTTGGTTACAGTGGATCGACACAAATGGTCCAGAGTCCTAGGGCTCACTGGGAAGTCCTAAGCAATACTACTGTGTCCTACACTATCTCTCTGGTGGTGTTTGAAATGATGACTCTATAACGTGCTTATAAAGGAGACAAATTTTATAATTTGTCTCCTTTATAATGACCCAAAAGTTACCATTCTGGGGCAAAGCATTTCAAAGCTATTTAAAAAGGAAATACATACTTTTTTTCTCAGTTTTATCAATTTTGCACAAAAAAAATATAATTTTTGTAAAAAAAAAAAAAAAAAAGGGTTAATAGAACAGAAAAAAAGACCACAAAAACAACAGCAAGAGTAGGAGAATGGAGGAGTTAATTAGCACTGATTAGGGGTAACTAAGAGTTAACAAAAGCTTAACTAGGAACATATTTTATTTCTTTAAAGCTGAACTCCAGGAATTATTTTTATTGTATAGTTAGGCAGCCCATCAGTGATTTGATTTTCTTTCCTTCCACCGTCCGTGTTGTTGATGAGGGAATGCCTCCCACAGCACTATTGTGTTCCCTTCCCGGCCAGCAGAGCACCATGATTGCTGCTAGTGGCTTTAGCCGCATGTGGCTTCTTGTAATTGGCAAAATCAGTAATGTTAAAAATTTAGATAGAGCTAATGCACGAGAACGTTAAACTATATTGGGATAAGTGTTTGACCTTGTAAAAGTCTCATATCATCTCTCATTGCTCAAGGTTCCCTTAGAACATTCCTATAAATATCTAGTACAATATACTGAATTCCTCCAGTCTTCAAAGTTGATCCAACAGAGATACAGAGATTTAGACAAAGGCCTATTTTTGGTGTATGTAGGCCACCCAACTAGGCTACACATTACATCTGCTCATCTTAAAGCCATAATCCCAACTCAAGCAAACCAGCCTCACTGACCGAGATAAATCTATAGTCTAACCTCCTCTTACTGGAAACCTTTTTCGGTTTTAACAAAATTTCTGAAGGATCAGTATGAACTCTAACCAGTGCAAGTTATTAAGTAAAACATCAAATGATAATCCTCTGTCTACATGTTCTCCATCAGAGTGCATGGTATATAAATTGCTAGAAGAGAGATTCTGGTAACAGATGGTAGGAGAGATAATAGTACCTCCCAAACTTTCTCTGAATGGAGATGATGTCCTGTTTATTGGCCAAAATACAATAATGTGCACATGTTCTGTGGAGAGGGTACAGCCTAAAGAGACGAGAGTGTAGAGCTCAACATCAATTCACAATACAGTGATCTTTATTTTATACACAATTTTCACTTCCTCTAATTAACACAGTGACCCCAATTTCACAAAGTGAAGGGTATTAGCAAATTGACTGACATGGAGAAGATGAGATTAGATTTGGTGGCTAAGAAAGCCCAAGCATTTCCCCTCCTCCTTTGTCTTTCATTTAAGCAAGCTCTTATCCTGTCACCCAAAGTGTCCAGAAAAGTCAACCTTAACCTGATCAAGTGACGTAAAACCACAGCAAGCAGCAAGAAAGATTGACTGTGGAGAGGAGGGGTGAAGTTAAAACTCCTGCTCCAATTAAGAGATAAAAAGTTTAAGGTGGTTTGAGCTGGGCTGTGGGTGTCTAGGCTAATCCATCTCAGCTCAGTATATAACTAGAGAGAGGTCAACAAATTACCCATCCAAGTGACAGCCAGGAGTATAAAACAAGAAAGAGAGATTTTGTGGGAGAAAGGGAGAGGTGGTGGGAAGGAATCAGGGGTATTTCATACCAGAGGTGTCAGTTTGGTGGCAAAAGGGATATACAGGTTATGGCTGCAACATGGAATGAAGCTGTATTTGCTGCTCGAAGAAAACATGATGAGGAAGAAACCACAAGAAGTAGCGTTTTCACATATACAAACAGCAACAATACGCGGGGTGAGTAATGGGGGTGGGGGGAATTGGGGGGGGGCAGGAGAAAACTAAAGGTAGCCATTAGACATTAGAGAAAGATTGGTTGTCTACTGGACAACTATTCATTCGGAAAACTGTTTGTGTAGCTGATGCCTGAATGAACATACCAGAAAACAATATCTGCCATTAATGTCAGCTTATGCATCTTCAAATGCACCAACTTTTGACGATATGTAACGTCCAATAATGCTTCATCATTTTAAAATACCCTTCTTAAAATGTTTGTCAAGGCATAGGTCACAAAAAATATCTTTTATCATTGACCAGCATTCACATGAACATGCAACACTCCAAGACAAACAACCAATAAAAAATAGCTTTACCAATTGACTGTTTGGCAGATATCAGTCTGTTTATAATATCTGATACAAATCATTTTTGTCCTAAAAACTTTCTCTAATGTCTATGGGGAAATGTATATGTGTATCTGTGAAAATGACTCTCATTAGGTTACTTTAGAGTATTAAGTTATTAGTGTTACATCCTTAAACCCACTACAGTTTTTCATTTTGAAGACGTATTACTTACTGAGTATAACCTGGATATTACAAATGTTAATGCGAACGTTAAAAGACAATCACATAATGCAACTACTTATAAAGCAGCTAGATGGCTGTGATCAGGGGAACTCCTGAATAAGGTGATAAAAACTGTGGATGGGTTAAGCAACCTAAATTTTAATGGCGAGCAAATGCTTTTTGTGTTATATTCTTGGCACTCAGAGATTGTAGGAAGAACCAAACGTTCTATTCTTGCTCTGTCATCCCTTTTAGGGACTCAACAAGCCTCTCTGTGCCCTTTATTCTTCATTAAGTGCTACCAGGTCCTTTGAAAAGGTCTACATTGGGCATTTGTATATTGATCAGATAGTTGGCTGCCTACTTAAGTAGTAAGGCAGCTGATTTAATGCAAGTAAATGCCCTCTATATCTTTCATTAACTCTTGATTTCTAATCTTCTTTCTGAGATATTGATGTACATTGTATACCCTATGCTATTTTTCTGATCCTTTATTAGAGAATTCAGATTTTCCTGGTCTATATAAATTAGGCTAGATATGACAATCCAAAAGTTGTAGAAAATTACTTGGGAAAGGGGAAGTTATTCACAGCTTCACCAAGCTATATATCTGTTTATAAAAGCCTAATGTATGGTTTGCTTTTCTCAAGTTCCCATTTCATGAGTAAAATCCTTTTCTAATAACCCTTTACATTTGTATGTATCCCTGTTTTAAAGAAGTTGTAAAGCTTAACCAGGAATAAAGCCTAGCACACCCGATCAGAAAATCATACGAAAAATACTGCTTTCGAAGCGTTCATTAGTACATAGCTTTTGCCTAAAATTATCCGAAGGGACAAACACGAACATTTTCCTCATTCGATACCAGATCATGCGATTTTCATCTTATCGGTACAGTTTTTGTCCGAAAATACCATACAAATACAATACATGACTCCGAATTTTTATTGTGTCGTACGAGAATTTTTGTAACTTTAGTAACCTCTTCATTTTTGATATAGAGACTAGCATGCAAAAAAAGAAAAAAAAAAACAGACGATAATTCGTCCAATAATCTCATCGTATGTACGAGGCTTATGTGTCGCCTTTGCAATGTGATAGGGGTTGAGTGAATAACATGAGTGTATGAACAGAACTACCAGCTTTTCCTTTGTAAAACATTTGTTGAATTGACTTTAAATAGAAATACTCCCTGAAGTACAGAATGCAGTGCAGTTTAGGTGCTAGAAATTGTGAATTACCAGCCTTCAACATTTCACAAATAGAAATGAGTACAAGATAAGGAAAGTAAGCATGTTTTTGAATAAATATGGAGGAGTGCCTGCTTATACTTTCCTGCATGCACCAAAGAAACTTTTTAATCAATTTGTGAAGGCTCTGATTTTGTCAAGCTGAGATAGCATTTAAGGTGTGTGTAAAAGTGACCCCTCAATATCACACAAACAATTTATTAAAGAACAGACATGGTTAAAAACAGTTAGTACAAAAGTACATACAGTGTGCACTCAAAACCGTGCACAGTAATGAAAGCGGGTGATAAGCAAATAAACCCCAATGAAGGGGAAGTGACATGTGTATCCTGACGAGATCCTGAGGATCGTCAGCTTTCAGTGTCGCTGCTCACCTTTGTGAATTCTGGCTCCCCCGTTGAATTCTTCATAATGTAAAATAAAAATAATTTAAAGAAAGTGGGGACCCCTCATAATGGCCAGAGCAAATGTAATGACCCAGGAACTCAGTGCACAGATCTCACTAATGAAGTACTAGAGAGATGAAAGGACTGCCAGTTGGTTTTAACTTGAAATAGTAGATGGTTGGTGCTAGAACCTTAAGTAGATAATGCTTTTATACTTTGGATTAATTGAAACTATGGTATCCCAATGGGCCATCTGGGTTGCATGTGGGCTGTTTCCGTCAGCGTTGGAACTGCCAAAGAAACCTTGGGATGTGAAAGTAATACATAATACAAAGATCAAAATGCCACACCAAAGTATTAGGGTTTTCATTTCAATAAGCGCAATAAATCATGCATTTTATGGGGCACCCATCATACCCTTCGTCAGGGCTTAAAAAGATATAGAATCAGCTAGTATGAACTCAAACTGTAATTTAAACTCTGTATTGGAAGAACTTGGTGACATTCAGCAGCTGGTTTAAGCTACCAGCTACATTGCCGAGTTCCTCCAAACTACATTTTGTACTCTAATACTTTGGCATGGCGCTTTAATCTTCAGATTCAAGTTGGTTTTAACTGTTCAACATCCAGCAAAAACAGAAATATCAGTCAGACTGATCCCATTACAAAACAAATGAAAAAAAAAAATAAATAATACACACACTGCATTTACCCATATCCAAAAGTCATTTGTCACTTTTCATCACCGAAGAGCAGTTAGACCAAGGAAAGATAAATTCTGATTGGTTACCTAGTGCGCTACCTAGTGCATTATACTTTTCTTTATTAGATAAGTCCCTAATTCTTCACGATCTGTCTCTCCTCTGATGACCTCCTGCACTTTCTGCTTATGTTAATGCTGCCATCTGTTTCAGTGTGTGTTCAGCCCAATTCAGCAGGAAATTTTTTGGCACTCAGCAACCAGTGCAGGCAATTCAGAGACCAGGAAAGAAAAACAATTTGGGACATTTTTACTGCAGCAAATCCACAGAGAAAAGCTAAAGAGTATATTATTACACAGAATTCACAATTTTTCTCCAGTATATCCAGTGCATTCATTTTGGGTGGAATTCTCTTTTTAAAAATAAAGCACTATAACTCTAACCAATAGGCCCAGGTCATGCTACAATTTTATGTAGTTACTGCAATAGGGTGGACCTAGCATTGGATATCTCTTTTCATTGAGTGTGGGATGAAACCCATGCAAACTTTAAGTAGATCTTGTCGTATTCAAACCGACAACGCTAATGCTGCCAGGCAGAGGTACTAACCGATAAGCCACTGCTTTTGTCTAAAAGCAATGTTTAATGTGACTTTCAAATTTTACTTACTTGCTATCCTGCTCTTTGCCTTTCTGCCTATTATATCTCATATACAAAATTGAAAATGCTCTCCATAGTGGCTGTTACTGTATTTGGGAAGGTTGTAAGTATCATACGCTCAAATAGCTTTATCATGTTTCACATTTTTAGTTTTTTTTGGGTTAGGTCCTCTTCTTCCACTATAACCAGGCAGTCTTATTGTACATATTACTTATAACATTCAAGTGAAAGATATAACACCAACAGGTCAGAAAAAAATAAGGAAAATTCAAAAACGGAATCACTGCGTTGGAAAAAAGAGTTAGTATTTTGTGAAACCACTTTTTGCTTCAATTACAGCCTTTAGTCTGTTGGGATTTGTCTCTACTAAGTTTGCACATCTAGACTTTGCAATATTTGCCTACTCTTCTATGCAGAACTGCTCAAGTTCAGTTAGATTTGATGGTGACCGTTTATAGACTGCAGTCTTCGAATTACAGACCAGTTAGCCTAACATCAATAGTATGTAAACTCTTGGTGGGGATGATAAGGAGGGGATAGTAATGAAAACGGTCTCATTAGCAGTAATCAGCATGGATTCATGAAGAATCGTTCTTGCCAAACCAATCTATTAACCTTCTCTGAGGTGAGTTGCCATCTAGATAAAGGAAGGCCCGCAGACGTGGTGTATTTGGATTTTGCAAAAGCATTTGACACAGTTCCCCATAAACGTTTACTGTACAAAATAAGGTCCATTGGCATCGACCATAGGGTGAGTACATGGATTGAAAACTGGCTACAAGGGCGAGTTCAGAGGGTGGTGATAAATGGGGAGTACTCGGAATGGTTAGGGGTGGGTAGTGGGCCCCCCCTGGGTTCTGTGCTGGGACCAATCCTGTTAATTTGTTCATAAACTACCTGGAGGATGGGATAAACAGTTCAATCTCTGTATTTGTAGACGATACTAAGCTAAGCAGGGCAATAACTACTCCGCAGGATGTGGAAACCTTGCAAAAAGATCTGAACAAATGAATGGGGTGGGCAACTACATGGCAAATGAGGTTCAATGTAGAAAAATGTAAAATAATCTTTTGGGTGGCAAATATATGAATGCAATCTATACACTGGGGGGAGAACTTCTGGGGGAATCTAGGATGGAAAAGGACCTGGGGGTCCTAGTAGATGATAGGCTCAGCAATGGCATGCAATGCCAAGCTGCTGCTAACAAAGCAAACAGAATATTGACATGCATTAAAAAGGGGATCAACTCCAGAGATAAAATGATAATTCTCCCACTCTACAAGACTCAGGTCCGGCCGCACCTGGAATATGCTGTCCAGTTCTGGGCACCAGTCCTCAGGAAGGATGTACTGGAAATGGAGCGAGTACAGAAAAGGGCAACAATGCTAATAAAGGGTCTGGAGGATATTAGTTATGAGGAAAGGTTGCGAGCACTGAACTTATTCTCTCTGGAGAAGAGACGTTTGAGAGGGGATATGATTTCAATATACAAATACCGTACCGGTGACCCCACAATAGGGATAAAACTTTTTCGCAGAAGGGAGTTTAACAAGACTCGTGGCCACTCATTAAAATTAGAAGAAAAGAGGTTTAACCTTAAACTACGTAAAGGGTTCTTTACTGTAAGAGCGGCAAGGATGTGGAATTCCCTTCCACAGGCGGTGGTCTCAGCGGGGAGCATTTCAAGAAACTATTAGATAAGCACCTGGACGACCGCAACATACAGGAATATACAATGTAATACTGACATATAATCATAAAATCACACACATAGGTTGGACTTGATGGATTTGTGTCTTTTTTCAACCTCACCTACTATGTAACTATGTCATTCCACATATTTTTAATGGGATTTAAGTCTGGGCTCTGACTAAGCCATGCAAGGACATTCACCCTTTTCTCCTGCAACCACTGTGTGGTCATTTTTGCTGTGTGCATTGGGTCATTGTCATATTGGAAGGTAAACCTTCTGATTAACAACTTTCTGGCAGAGGGCAGCAAATTTTCATCAATAATTTGACAGCATTTTGCCCCATCCATTTTTCCTTCTATCCTGACAAGTGCTCCAGTCCCTGCTGCAGAGAAACACCCCCATAACAGAATATTACCACCTCCATACTTTACTGTAGGAATGGTGTTATTTGGATGGTGAACTTTATTGGATTTTTGCCAGACATATAATTTGGTGTTGAGGCCAAATAATTAAATTTTAGTCGCATCTGATCATACCCCCTTTTCTAGGTGGCCTCAGAATCTTTGAGGTACATTTTGGAAAAGCTCAGTCATGATTGCATGTGGCCTTTCTTGAGGAGTGGCTTTATTCTTGCACCCTCCCATACAAGCCACATTTGTGGAGAATTTGTGATATTGTTGTCACATGCACACAATGACCACTCTTTGTCCTAAATTCCTGCAACTGCTTCAGAGTTGCTGTAGGCCTCTTGGTAGCCTCTTTGGCCAGTCAAATGTGTGTGTCATAGAGAAGGTAATTAGTTACACCTGATTGAGTTTACAAGTCATTTTTAAGAGAGGGGTGATCCTTTTTCCAACTCAGTGATTCTCTTTTTGAATTTGTTTTATTTTTTTCTGATATGTTGGTGTTATATATTTTAGTTGGATGTTAATTAAGTAAATACAGTTAGATAAAACAAAAACGGTGTATCTCTTTATTTCAGGCTGCAAAGCAACAGAATGTGATTATTTTAAAGTGTGTGTGTTCAAAGTTTTTTTTCAGAATATAAACTTGTTTGATAAGGCTATTTGCATTCACATATACATGCATATCTAAACAATTGCAAACAATACATTTTCTCTTATATTACATCATAAAAAATTGGGAGTTGAGGTTGTAATGTCTATCCAGTCTAACTATTTTCTTTATCATTTGCAGGTCCCTTTGAAGGTCCAAATTATCACATTGCACCTAGATGGGCCTACAATGTCACCACACTCTGGATGATATTTGTAGTTATAGCATCTGTTTTAACCAATGGAATTGTCTTAGTAGCTACATTTAAGTTTAAAAAGCTTCGACACCCTCTGAACTGGATCTTGATGAACTTGGCTATTGCTGATCTTGGGGAGACTATCATTGCCAGCACCATTAGTGTCATCAACCAAATTTTCGGTTACTTCGTCCTTGGCCATCCCCTATGTGTGATTGAAGGGTACACTGTTTCAGTGTGTGGTAAGTCTTCAAGGAGTATTACAATGAAAGGTTGTGCAGTTCTTGGTAAAGTGATAAGCTGCTCTGATTGTTCGTGGTTTCGTTAATTTTTTTTGTATATGCAGTGATTGCAAATTTCCAGAAATCTTACCTGATTGTCAGCAGTTTAAAGAGGAACTGCAGTCTGCTCACATAATTTGTAATAAAAACATCTTTGCCATTCTAAAGCTTCCCTCCAACCACTTTGCATATTATTTTATATATACTGTGATTCTGTACTTGGAGAGATGGAGAGAGGACACCACTGCATTCCTTAAAGTATAACTAAACTTTTGGTACAGTTGTGTCCTAAGTAATACCCCAACCCCACAGAGTGCATTCTGCCTGGTAGAATACTCTCCTTGTTCCAGCAAACTTCACAGTGCAGTCATGCCCAGCATGGAACATCATTTGCAAGGAGAGTACCCTGGCTGGGTCCTCTTCGTATTGTGCTAATTATTCCTGTGCATGAGCCATACTTTGCTGAATGGCTGAAGGCTGCCATGGGAATGAACAGATCTGTGGTGCATGTGCGCAGTAGGAGGGGGACCCAGCAAAGGTCAAGACTGCAAAGTGAAGATTTTTGGAGGAAGGTACGTATTCTACTAGAGAGTCTTAATTTAGGGGAGTAGGGATTTGACCAGAAGTACAAATATGCTTTAACTGTTAGCTTTGTCATCCACCATTCTTTTCTGTATGACGGGCTTCTGTAAGTCTTTTGGGCCTGAATGGACAGGACTCTGTGCATTCCAGTCAAAGTTCCTTCACCCCAAACTCGCTCATCCATGTCTTTATGGACCTTGCTTTGTGCACTGGTGCGCAGTCATGTTGGAACAGGAAGGGACGATCCCCAAACTGTTCTCACAAAGTTGGGAGCATGAAATTGTCCAAAATGTCCTGGTATGCTGACGCCTTAAGAATTCCCTTCACTGGAACCAAGGAGCTAAGCCCAACCCCTGAAAAACAACCCCACAGCATAATTCCTCCCTCCACCAAATTAATTGGACCAAAGCAAAGTCCATAAAGACATGGCCGAGCGAGTTTGGGGTGGAAGAACTTGACTAGCCTGCACAGAGTCCTGACCTCAACCCGATAGAACACCTTTGGGATGAATTAGAGCGGAGACTGTAAGCCAGGCCTTCTTGTTCAAAATCAGTGCCTGACCTCACAAATGCACTTCTGGAAGAATGGTCAAACATTCCCATAGATACACGCCTAAACCTTCTGGACAGCCTTCCCAGAAGAGTTGAAGCTGTTATAGATGCAAAGGGTGGGCCAACGCAATATTGAACCCTACGGACTAAGACTGGGATGCCATTAAAGTTCATGTGCGTGAAAAGGCAGGCGTCACAATACTTCTGACAATATAATGTAGATATATCTAGAATCATGTCTAAATTATTGATCTTTCTACAGGTATCACTGGACTATGGTCATTAACAGTAATTGCTTGGGAAAGATGGTTCGTTGTGTGCAAACCCTTTGGTAACATTAAGTTTGATGGAAAACTGGCTGCTGGTGGAATAGCATTCTCTTGGCTTTGGTCAGCAGGCTGGTGTGCACCTCCAATATTCGGCTGGAGCAGGTAATATCTTCAGAAGTTAACACTACACACAAATGTAGCCCATTGTTTGCTTCAAGTCCAACTCAGTTAAATACATTTCAGGTGCATCAAAACAAAAAAAAAGCATTCAAAGCTTTACAAGTTTTTTTTCTTTAAAAGGCAAAAAATCACATTTTACTTGCAGAGAAGGATCCTTACTCTCAGCATTGAAGCAGTGGTCTCTTGCAGAGGTCCAGCAGGCTAATTGGTAACAGCTAGAGCTCTCAAATCAGCAGGGAGTATGATCTTTGCTGCTTGCAGAGCTATACTGTAGATCTAACAGACAGCAATGGCTGTTTTGACATCTGCAGAACGATTACTGCCGTCACACAGAGAGCAAAGGTCCTTCTCTACATTATGCTAGCAGGGGATCGGCTTTTCTACTCATTTTGTGTCTCTTTCCTAACGAAAACAAACTGTAACATTTTGAACACCTTTTTCTTTAACACACCTGGAATGTATTTGTCTGATGAAAGTTTAATTGGGCTTTAAAAAGATGCATATCTTGTCTTCATGTTGCAGACATAATGGGATTTATTTACTAAAACTGGAGAGGGTGAAATCTGGTACATCTCTGCATAGAAACCAATCGGCTTCCAGGTTTTATTGCCAAAGCTTAATTGAACAAGCTGAAGTTAGAAGCTGATTTGCACCAGATTCTGAGTGCACCAGTTTTAGTAAATCTACCTCAATTTGCCCAGATGTGTTGACTTACTTATATTTGACAAATGCAGTACAAATGACAGAAATTTGGGAGGTTGCTCTGATGTAGCTTACCTTACTACAAATCATTCACATTTATCATAGCAAGATAATGGTATCTGCACATATTATATCTAAGTATCTAGGGAAGTCTTTCTCAAAATTTGTAAGGTGGAGGAACCCTTCACATAACATTCTGGTCTCAAGGAACCCCTGCTAATAATGACTATATCTACAGCTCATGGAACATTAGTGTGATGACCACTGGGGAGAATGCTCCTTATGCCTCGTACACACGAGCGGACTTTTCGACCGGACTGGTCCGACAGGCTTTCCGATGGACTTTCGACTGACTTTTGACGGACTTCCGACAGACTTTTGAATAAACGGACTTGCCTACACACGATCACACCAAAGTCCGACGGATTCGTACGTGATGACGTACGACCAGACTAAAATAAGGAAGTTGATAGCTGGTAGCCAATAGCTGCCCTAGAGTGGGTTTTCGTTTGTCGGACTAGCATACAGACGGATTTTTCGACCGGACTCGAGTCCGTCTGAAAGATTGGAAACATGTGTCCAATCTAAAGTCCGTCAGATTTTTGACCGAAAAAGTCGGCTGCAGGTCCAGTTGGAGCCCACACACGGTTGGATTGTCTGCCGGATTCGGTCTGTCGGACCAGTCCGGTCGAAAAGTCTGCCCATGTGTACACGGCATTACATTTGTGGTCATTGGGAACATTTCTCTCCTACAAATAGCTAAAAAGATCATAGTTGTTAGTGGCTAATTATCTGAGATATGGAAATTGCTCATTGCCCAAAGAACCCCTAGCAATCTTTGGAGGAACTCTAGGGTTCCAATGCACAAACAAGGCCAAGGATAAATCCAAGGAAAAAAACAAGCTTAACTTACCGACCAGCTCGAAGACAACCAATTAAACCCATCTTACAGTATGCTTTAAAGGTTCCAAGGTAACCCAGGTTTAGAAAGGCTGATCTAGGGAATGCTGACATTGCTTTTGTGACCTAAGATTTGTGAGATGTGCTGCTGCATACTTTTTCTAACTTTCAGACCATACTAATCGTGATTCGGCCTTCATTGACCCTGTGGATGGACATTCCCAAACGTGGAGTTTTTTCAGTAATTGATTATTTTGGGGTGATCGAGAAGGAATTTGTAGAGGTTATTTATTCCAGGGGATAGTTTACAATATTTGAAAGGGTGCACACTAAATACAACCATAAGCACGGCATATCTTCCATGTCTGTATGGTGTAAAGCAGAGGTCTCCAAACTGCAGCCCGGGGGCCAAATGCAGCCCTTTGCTTGCATTTATCTGGCCCTTGGGGCACTGTTTCATCCACTGATACAAACAATGGGACACAATTCCCCCCACTGACACTGACCAATGGAGGGACACAATTCCTTCCAATTACACCAAAGACGGGGCGCTATTCCTCACAATAAAACCAACAATGGGGCACAATTTCTCCCCATGACACCAGCAATGGGGCCCAATTACATCAATGATGGGGCACAATTCCTCCCAGTGACAGCAACGATGGGGCACAATTACTCCCACTGAAACAAACAATATGGAATTATTTTTTCTCACTGAAGTCAGGACCTTTTCTACTCCCAATGGCCACAGTCTGAACCCCCTAAAGTCTGAAGGACAGTAAACTGGTCCTTTGTTTATAAACCCCTGGTGTAGAGCACTTCATATGCAGTATAGATAAAGATATAAACATTCATTCATTCATTCATTCATTGACTTAATTAACAGAACTTTTCAAAAGAACAATCTTGCAACTGTAGTGTGCACATGTTATTGCAGCCTGGAGTTCACGCAGTATGGGCTGCAACCTATTTCACATCTTCTAATGTTTTTCTACAGATACTGGCCCCATGGCTTGAAGACATCTTGTGGTCCAGATGTGTTCAGTGGTAACAGTGATCCCGGAGTTCAGTCTTACATGATGGTGCTCATGATCACTTGTTGCATAATTCCTCTGACAATCATCGTCCTTTGTTACATACACGTTTGGTGGGCCATTAGAAAGGTGAGCAAAGCTAGTATTAGAGCCATATAGCACAAAAAAAGTAATCTTAATGAATATTTAAGGCATACTTGGCTGTCACTAGAATGTGTTTATTTCATCAGTATATATACTTAAGAAAACATGAAGCTCGTTAGGTACTGAAGAGACAAAGTTGGAAACGGTGACTAGTGTGAAAGTTATGTCCTAGTGCAATATTATATTGAAGCCAGGGAGGATAATAAGTGTTACCCAGTCATAAAATTTGGACACCCTAATATTTGAAGCTTCATGAGTTCCATGGTCAAGTCATTTATAAGGAAGGTTTGAACCGCGCAGAATAGGACATGGTTTGTTTGCTAAACCACAACACAACATGTTACCTGGAAAAAAATCAGCAATAAATGCAACACTGATCTATACAGCCTAATTTAGAACATTTTTCAGATCCTTCAATTAGTCTTCCTGCGTGCAATTCAGCAGCAAAGCACAAATGTCTGCCAAAAGCCTTTAAAGTGTTTTACAGTTGAAAACACCACTGCCAAGCTTTTATTGGGACCACAAGTAAATTTTTAAAAATATTCCTGTCTTCTAGGTAGCCCAGCAGCAGAAGGAGTCTGAATCCACCCAGAAGGCTGAACGTGAGGTCTCAAGGATGGTAGTTGTCATGATCATGGCTTACTGCTTTTGTTGGGGGCCATACACAATTTTTGCCTGCTTTGCTGCCGCCAACCCGGGCTACAGTTTCCATCCCTTGGCTGCCTCGTTACCTGCCTATTTTGCCAAGAGTGCCACCATTTACAACCCCGTCATTTACGTCTTCATGAACAGACAGGTTGGTGCATTGGGGAAAATTGAGGAAAATATGCTAAGTCATTCATCCTCTACAGCAGAAAATCAATGTAACTGTGGAAAATGGTAATGTCTCCTGTACCAGTGCCTGGGCCTAGCAGCCACTTGCTAGGTAAGGACGCTGAAACAGGGTTAAAGGACACATGCCCCCTCCATACCCAGAAGTGCTGACTTTTCCTTAACAGCTGCGATGGAGCAATGAGATGTGAAGAGTGCAGATAAAGTGAGTATATAAGGGTGTTTGGGGATGCCCTTTACAGATACACTGTTACTTTTCCCCCATAGGCAAAGTGACAGTGTCTATTTGAAATGACTCTGTCACTTAAAGGAAAATTAATAAATGCACATCTTTTTGCAGATAAAAAAATGTGCATTCATTATTTTTTTACTTGGAGCCTGGAAAGGCCTGTGAATTAATGACGTGGCTGAGTGGGTGGGTGCCTGCACGCTGTCACTGGGGAGGGGGGGAGAGGTGGAGCGCCTGCAGCTGCTGGAACATGTTACATGTTCTACCCTAAATATGTAACATTTTCCAAAAGGTGAACTTATCCTTTAAAAAGAAGACACTTTAAAACTGATTTACTAAAGGCAAATGGACTCTGCACTTTGCAAGGTGCAGTTGCTCCCTGCAAGAGCATTTGCTCCAGAGCTTAGTAATTAGTTTTTCCTTGCATGTGATTGAGTATTCTTTGCAAAGTGAAGCTTTACCTCATTTATTAAGCTCTGGAGCAATTGCACCTGCAGAGTGCAATTGCATTTTACCAAACGCACAGTCTAGTTGCCTTTAGTAAATTAACCCCATTATATTTACCTGCCCCAGTGCCTGTTCATGGAATCTTTGCTCTGTTGCTCAGCAAAGTGGCCCAAAGGATCTACCCTCCCAGAAACTCCAGGAGGTGATAGGAAAACCTCTTCAATGGGGGTACAGACAAAAACACACCACAATTTTAGTTGAGTAAGGGAGAGTAATGGTGCCCATACACTAGATGAAAAATAGTTTGAAAATCTGTAATTTGGACAGTTTGTTTGTTTTTCGTCCCGTTAATGGGCACAGATCGAGATCTGGTTGTGATTAAAAAAAAATCGAAGGAAACCATGTGATTAACGTACTTCATATTGAATGTTATGTCATGGTTATGAACTGTTGATCCATGGAATTGTAATGCAGTTTCTGTGAAAATAAAGAATTTATAAAAAAAAATAAAATCAGAAGCAAAAAAACAAACAAACAAGAAACGGACTCATTTATGTCCATTGAACAATTTATCATTCGAAATTCGGTCAATACATGATGGCAATATGGTTTGCTCTCACGGCTGTGTGTTCGGTTTTCAAAAACGCGTTTGAAGGATTTTTAGACTGGTGTGTGGCTAGCATTAGAACTTCTGACAATGTTTACTATTGCAGTCTGTGTCTTAATTTAATGTTGACACTTGCCCTATTTCTTGCCTTAGTGTCACAGGGGGAACATTTCTCCGTAGGGTGTAGAGATAGATACACAAACTTAAAACAAATTTTAACACAAAAAAAAAACTCTGTGATATCCAATGAAGACTTGTTTCTGTTACTTCCTTTAGTTCCGGAACTGCATCTATCAATTACTTGGCAAAAAAGTTGAAGATGGCTCAGAACTTTCTTCGACATCTCGGACGGAAGTATCCTCCGTTTCCAATTCTACCGTGTCACCTGCATAACTTCCCAGGGACATCCCTCCTCGAATTTCCTAGTCCCATATTTCTGCACATATTGTATATATTTGATTGCAGGAGCAGCTATGGGTAACTCTCCTACCTACACATGCATGATCATTATTTGTATCTATATGTCCATTTTCACTACATATTGTCACTTCATACTGTGACTGTAATATTTTTTTTCATTATTATAATATTCTAGTAACTGGCCTGAATATTGTCTATTAAAATATAAATCAAAGAAGTATTATGGGCAGCGGGACTGTCCAAAGTGTGACTTCTATAACTGAACAATACTTGTAGTAGGAACTGGAACATAAGTAAACCTATTCTTAAAAAAAATATGGGGACTCCCATTGCTGACTGCCTCCCGATAATGCAGGTTGCCCAGTTGCTCCGGTAAACCCTTGGGTTAAGTACATTCTGAGTCCCTGACATGGAATTTTGCAGTCCAGGAAAAAGTCAGAAGTCCTGCAGGCTTATACTAAGTAAAAGGCACAGGGTATTAAAGCCAGAGGTCAGCATGAGAATCGAGCAAGTTGCATTTTCAGAATAGGAGCTCAGCAATGGTAACCTTATTGTTTTACTCCTTTAACTCAAGTGGGTGGTTTTGTGAAAATAAATGTAGTGAAGGAGCATACATACAATGTAAGGATGATATTTGAGAAGGGGAGGTTGCTTTAGATACCCCCTTGATGTTTTGCTGCTATATAAAACTTTAAAAGTTTAACTGTAATGATATTTATGTAATCATAATATTCTTTGGCTTGTCTTAGTGAGTATGTTTAGAGTGATGTTTCCCGACTAATTACAATATGAATAGCAATTGTCTACCATGTTTGTTTTAACATATAAAGTTTAGCAAATAAAAAAGTGATGTAATTAGAACAACAAGAAAATTATCAGTGCAATTTACAAACTAAATTGAACAATCTCAGTAAGGTTTGGCCAAATGCCCTGCGACCGTGTAAGATGCAGGCAGGAATGCCAGATCTTCGTGAGCCTCTGCGGCGGATAGTGTCCTGACAATAGGCCTGACTGGTGTATGCCTAACTTTTATTTCTCTACAATAAATATAGAGTGTGGTGAATATGAGTGATATATTATGAAGTGGTTTGGGTGCACACTGTTCTAGCACTCAGCTTTTTTCTCATTTCAAAGAAAGCAGCGATGTGCTGTGAACAAAAGGCAACTCTAAGAACAGATGGTCAGTAACAAGTAAATGCTCTGCTTGAAATACCCCAACTTAAAAAAGACCCTATCAACATAAAATTTAAAAAATGCTAATTCAATGAACCCCAAAACACTACCTCTAAAAAAAAAAAGCAGCAAAAAAATATCAGTTTAATCCTAAAATACAGACCCTATCAACCTAAAAGAGAAAACAATACCCACCCCCCAAATAAAAACCCCCAAAATACTGACCCACAAACTAATTTTGTTTGCAATAGGAAGCCTTGCAGCAAAAAAATAATAGAAATAAAAAAATGCTATGGTTAGGACAGCAGCTAACAGTGAGCGCTGACATCAACTCAAAAAAATCATTAAACATTCTGTAATGTACCTGCATTTTAATTGAAATTAGCTTTTTGCAGCCCCCTGTACAACAGAACTCATATTAGGGGAGGGAGAAGCAGATGAAGGATCACATCTGTAATGAAAGCTCCAAGATATGCATAACTGATTGTATAGGTTAAGAAGTACAGATCTGGAGCGACCCAAAGGTACCTTGAGATGCCTGCTATTTGATGGTGGTGACAGTTTTAAGCACCATGAGCACAGGTATACTAAAAGACTTCTGTCTGAAATTGTTGACTGAACTTCTAAAAATGTAGAAGTTAAAGAGGAACTTCATTCCCCTTGATTGAGGCTTCATCCCCCTCCACCAGCGTCATCACTTTTGATTGTCCAGCATGCGCCTTAGGGACCTGGTAGGGTCCTGTGAGGTACATGTGTCAAGTGGTGCATGCAAATGTGCTAAAAAAGAGGTTCCGGACCCAAAGCCCAGCAGAACTCTTCAGCACATCTGCACAATGTAATTCTTGCTTAGGTGAAAGAGGAGGAAATGTAGGCCCGCAGCACAAAAAAGTATAATATATATATATATATATGTGTGTGTGTGTGTGCAAACACGATCAATGAAAATTATTTGCTCCCTTTTGGTCTTTTAAATATACCATAAAAAAGCATTTTTGTATATCTCACCAAAAAAAATAATCCTGCCAAAAATACAGTATTGTCCTGTGCTCTCTGTACTCTCTGCAGTGTCATCTCAAGCATTGATATCCAATTCTTTCTGTGAACTACAGAACACTTTCCCCTATGTTATGGAGTTGAGGATAATGGGCAGTGTTCTATAGCATTGTCACTCTAGGAAAGGAAGTGTGTTACTGGCAGGATCTTTAAATAAAAATAAAGGGGGGGAAGCCTGAAAAAAGAAAACAAGTCTTTGCATTACTGTAAGTTTTCTGATATATTTGCAATAAAAATTATTAAACCAGAAAAAATAAAACAAATGCAGCCTCTATATCTATAGACTGATAAGCTGTAATATATAAGATTTTTGTTCTTGGGTTTAGATACACTTTAATATTGTATATTTTCTCATTAAGAATTCCGCTGATCTTGTTTGCTGATGATGTCACTTCCGGTTTACAGAAGACTTAAAGGCGTCAAATTAAAAAAAATTTACAGCATTCAAAACAGCCAAACTTGGCGTTTTGAATGCTTTTAAGTGCAAAGGGACCCCAGATCCCTCCATAAAAAGTACCTATCACTGCCTATTACTATCACAAGGGATGTTTACATTCCTTTTGACAGCAATAAAAGTGATCATAATTATTTTTTTTTAGGGGACAGTGTAAAAAATAAATAAGAAAAAAAAAAAATTTGAAAGCGCCCCATCCCTTCGTGCTCGCGCGCAGAAGAGAACGCATACGTAAGTCACGCCTGCAAATGTAAACGGTGTTCAAACCACACATGTGAGGTATGGCCGCGATCTTTAGAGTGAGAGCAATAATTCTAGCACAAGACCTCCTCTAGCTCTAAATTGGTAACCTGTAGACATTTTTAAAGCGTCGCCTATAGAGATTTTTAAGTACCCTAGTTTGTCGACATTCCACGAGAGTGTGCGCAATTTTAAAGCATGACATGTTAGGCATCTTTTTTTCTTGACGTAACATCATCTTTCACATTACACAAAAAAATTGGGCTAACTTTACTGTTTAGTTCTTTTTTAATTCATGAAAGGGTATTTCTTTCAAAAAAATTGCACTTGAAAGACCGCTGCGCAAAAACATTGTAACATAAAATATTGCAATGATCGCCATTTTATTCACTAGGGTCTCTGCTAAATATATATATATATATATATTGTGTGGGGGTTCTAAGTAATTTTCTGGCAAAAAAAAAAATACAGATTTTAACCTGTAGGCAATAAATGTCAGAAAAAGGCTTAGGCATGAAGGGGTAATGCCGCGTACACACGGTCGGACTTTTCGTCTACAAAAGTCTGACGGACGCCGACGGACTAAAGCTGGCTGACAATCCGATCGTGTGTGGGCTTCCCTGGACTTTCAGCGGACTTTTCCAGCCGCAAATCTGACGGACTTTAGATTTGAAACATGCTTCAAATCTTTACGTCGTAACTACGCCGGACCCAGAAATCCGCTCGTCTGTGTGCTAGTCCGACGGGCAAAAACCCACGCTAGGGCAGCTATTGGCTACTGGCTATCAACTTCCTTATTTTAGTCCGGTGTACGTCATCATGTACGAATCCGCCAGACTTTTGTGTGATCGTATGTAGGCAAGTCCGTTCGTAAGAAAGTCTGCCGCAAGTCCGGCAAAAGTCCGCCAAAAGTCCGTTGAAAGTCTGTCGGACAGGCTGTCAGACTTTTGTAGCCGAAAAGTCCGACCATGTGTATGCGGCATAAGTGTTTTTATGCAGAGAAATCAGCAGTTACAACAATGCAGTATTCTTCCTCCAAAGTTCAGTTCCATACAGCAAGGCATTTATATATATTCCGGAAACAGGTATATACAGTGCCTGTATTCATATTCATACCCCTTGAAATTTCCCACATTTTCACAATCGTTCCTTCCTCTCTGGATCCCGATTGAGTCATTGTGAGCAATTGGCACTTCCCCAAATCTTCTCCTCCTGTCACATGACCAACCGTGCCATCGACCAGCCTACCTGTGCATGAGACGGGGGGGCTCCCCAGACAGGACTCCCTGTAGATGGCGGGGGGGGGCTCCCCATAGGCAGGACTCCCTGTAGATGGGGGGGGGGTTCCCCATAGACAGGACTCCCTGTAGATGGCGGTGGGGGCTCCTCATAGACAGGACTCCCTGTAGATGGCGGGGGGGGGTTCCCCATAGACAGGACTCCCTGTAGATGGCGGGGGGGGGTCCCCATAGACAGGACTCCCTGTAGATGGCGGGGGGGGGGAACCAAGATGGCTTCTCAAAGTTTGAAATAACTTGGAAGAGGACCAACTGGTGCCATGCCTGGCTTCCTCCCTAAATGTAGCCAAAGGGATCAACTTCCCCTGCAAAATGATTCCAGTTAAGGGCCCTCTGATTCCTACTGTATTAAAGTTTATTGTATTTGTACTGTCTACCCTCAAGTTGTAAAGCGCTACGTAAACTGTTAAATCCGGTATAATAATAATAATAATAGAAGTTAAGGAACTAAAGACAGGAGGGGGTATCTAATGGTGAAAAGTTAGAACTACATGCCTAACACCCAGTTATTTATTCATAACTGCAGGTCAGATTTTTTTTCTAATTATGAGAACTACCCACAACTGGTTTAAATTGGTGTTCCTATCACATACAATTTAGTATTTCGCCTCTCATTTTACAGTAGCAATAGCACACCTTATTGATTAGGGAAGAACAGTGTTTATTGCCCATACCAGGCAATTGTAGGATCTCATTACATTTTTTTCCTACTCACTGGAAAGCACAGTAGCTTAGTGGTTAGCAGACTTAGCAGAGTTAGCTAGCGGGGTGCTTTTAACCTCCGCTAGTGGGCAAAAAAGGGGTTAAAAGTGCCCGCAAAGCGCCGCTGCTGAATGGCTTTGCAGGCGCTTAAGCAGCGCTGCCCATTGTTTTTAATGGCAGGGGCGGTTTAGGAGCGTTGTATGCACCGCTCCCGCAACACCCCAAAGATGCTGCTTGCAGGAATTTTTTTTCCTGTCCTGCACACCGCTCCAGTGTGAAAGCACTAGGGCTTTCACACTGGGGCTGCAGAGAAGGTAGTTTACAGGGGCTATTTTTAGCACAAAAAAATGCGTTTAAAACGCCTCAGTGTGAAAGTAGCCTAAATGGATAGATTCTATAATTAGCAGACCAACATGAAAAGTTACCTGGGAGGAGGGAAGATACATAAATTGTGAGATCAAGGTAATTCAGACTCTACCTGTAAGACCCTTTTCACACTGAGGCGCTTTGCAGGCGCTATAACGATAAAAAGAGCAACTGCAAAGCGCCCTGAAAGAGCCGCTGCTGTCTCTCCAATGTGAATACACCTCTCCTAAAGCACCTCTGCCTATTGAAAGCAGTGGGCAGCGCAGCCGAACCGCCGGCAAACCGCTGCTGCAGTGGCACTTTGCGGGTGGTTTTAACCCTTCCTCAGCTGCTAGCAGGGGGTTAAAAGCACACCGCTAGCGGCCGAATAGCGGCGCAAAATTGACGGTAAAGCATCGCTAAAAATAGCGGCGCTTTACCGCCGACGAACCCACTGCCCCAGTTTGAAAGGGGCCTAAAATTAACATTCCCCTTAGTACATGTGTGTACAGACACAGCTACTCACCAGCATCTGTAGAGGGGAGGAGCCAGGACGTCGATGCAGAAAGGAGCCCTGTCATTGCATGTTGATGACTGGAGGGGCGTGTCAGCGAGAGCTCTTCCTGCCAATCACCTCTGATCCCTCCCCAGCACTCTGCTCCCCATCTCCTCCATCTGCTGCAGGGATGAGCTCCGTGGCATGCAAGCATCAATCTCTGTCTTCTCCTGCCGCTCAATTTCCACAGTGTCTGCAGACTGCAGCTCTACCACTTGTGATGTGAAGGAAATCAGGCACTGGGGGGGGGGGGGGGGAGCGGCAGGAGGAGAACATCAGATGAGACCAGCAGGAGCCCCCCATTTCAGTCCTCTTCCTGTAAGACCCTCCACATTCTCGATCACTCCGCCACACTTCCTGGTTGCCGGGGCAAAGCCAAGCTCACTCCTCACAGGCGCCGCAGATTAGAAGCCTCTGGATGCACGTCTGCGATTGGTGGAGGAGGAGCTGGGCGGAAACTTTACCGCCTACCTCCCCCTCCACCAATCCCAGCAGAAGTGCATCTCAAGGCGTCTAATCATCTGCACTGTGAGGAGTGAGCTTGGCGTTAACCTGGCAACCAGGAAGTGTGGCGGAGTGACGAAAGTGGCTGTCAGGCAGTGGGTGGAAATACCTTGGGGGCCCGAGTCGCTCTGGATATCCGGGCCCCTTGGGATGACCGGGCCCCTTACATGAGTGTGACGGCCCTGCACATGAGTTTGGGGATCAAAGTTTGTAAGGACATGGCGTTCCCAGTTTCCCTCCTCTCGTGATTGTGTTTTCCTTTGCATATTCCAATTTCGTCCAACAAACCCACTACATACTGATTGATCAATCACTTCCCCACTACACTCACTGCCAATTTATTAGGTACACCTTGCTAGCACCAGGTTTAGACCCCCTTTTTCCTTCATTCTGCGTGGCATAGATTTAACAAGATATATAAGACAAGAAATCCGCGCTTGGGATATCTATATGTGTAGCTGCAGCCTCCCCATAAAAGAACAACAAAGTGTCGTCCCAAAAATTTTTGACGTAATAAGAACAGGGAATTGGCGCTGATCAAAAATAATGGTATGGTAACCCCTCTAATCCAAAAGGAATAGCAGGCAAGGGTGGGTAATTGGAACCCTATTACATTAAAGAAGTGAATTCCAAATACAGTGGGGATGAAAAGTATTCAGACCCCCTTAAATTTTTCACTCTTATATTGCAGCCATTTGCGAAAATCATTTAAGTTCATTTTTTTTCCCTCATTTATGTACACATGGCACCCCATATTGACAGAAAAACACAGAATTGTTGACATTTTACTGATTTATTAAAAAAGAAAAACTGAAATATCACATGGTCCTAAGTATTCAGACCCTTTGCTCAGTATTTAGTAGAAGCACCCTTTTGATCTAATACAGCCATGAGTCTTTTTGGGAAAGATGCAACATGTTTTTCACACCGGGATTTGGGGATCTTCTGCCATTCCTCCTTGCAGATCCTCTCCAGTTCTGTCAGGTTGGATGGTAAACGTTGGTGGACAGCCATTTTTAGGTCTCTCCAGAGATGCTCAATTGGGTTTAAGTCAGGGCTCTGGCTGGGCCATTCAAGAACAGTCACAGAGTTGTTGTGAAGCCACTCCTTCGTTATTTTAGCTGTGTGCTTAGGGTCATTGTCTTGTTGGAAGGTAAACCTTCGGCCCAGTCTGAGGTCCTGAGCACTCTGGAGAAGGTTTTTGTCCAGGATATCCCTGTACTTGGCCGCATTCATCTTTCCCTCGATTGCAACCAGTCGTCCTGTCCCTGCAGCTGAAAAACACCCCCACAGCATGATGCTGCCACCACCATGCTTCATTGTTGGGACTGTATTGGACAGGTGATGAGCAGTGCCTGGTTTTCTCCACACATACCGCTTAGAATTAAGGCCAAAAAGTTCTATCTTGGTCTCATCAGACCAAAGAATCTTATTTCCCACCATCTTGGAGTCCTTCAGGTGTTTTTTTAGCAAACTCCATGCGGGCTTTCATGTGTCTTGCACTGAGGAGAGGCTTCCGTTGGGCCACTCTGCCATAAAGCCCCGACTGGTGGAGGGCTGCAGTGATGGTTGACTTTCTACAACTTTCTCCCATCTCCCGACTGCATCTCTAGGGCTCAGCCAGAGTGATATTTGGGTTCTTCTTTACCTCTTTCACCAAGGCTCTTCTTCTTCCCCGATAGCTCAGTTTGGCCGGACGGCCAGCTCTAGGAAGGGTTCTGGTCGTCCCAAACGTCTTCCATTTAAGGATTATGGAGGCCACTGTGCTCTTAGGAACCTTAAGTGCAGCAGAAATTTTTTTGTAACCTTGGCTAGATCTGTGCCTTGCCACAATTCTGTCTCTGAACTCTTCAGGCAGTTCCTTTGACCTCATGATTCTCATTTGCTCTGACATGCACTGTGAGCTGTAAGGTCTTATATAGACAGGTGTGTGGCTTTCCTAATCAAGTCCAATCAGTATAATCAAACACAGCTGGACTCAAATGAAGGTGTAGAACCATCTCAAGGATGATCAGAAGAAATGGACAGTACCTGAGTTAAATATATGAGTGTCACAGCAAAGGGTCTGAATACTTAGGACCATGTGATATTTCAGTTTTTCTTTTTTTAATATATCGGCAAAAATGTCAACAATTCTGTGTTTTTCTGTCAATATGGGGTGCTGAGTGTACATGAATGAGGAAAAAAAATGAACTTAAATGATTTTAGCAAATGGCTGTAATATAACAGAGTGAAAAATTTAAGGGGGTCTGAATACTTTCCGTCCCTCTCCCCACTGTACATATAAAGTGCACTACGCAGTGAAAAGGGCTTCTAATGGGTGAGAAGACCTTTCTCAAAGTAATTCAAAACAAAGTAAGTCCTTAATTACAATGTGAAGTGTCCAGAAAAATTATTAAATGTGAATACTGTGAATAACTGATTAAATAGTCAGGTATAAAATATATAGGACACTATATAAAAAGTCCATATAGCAATATAGAAAATACTTTCAATGTCCTATATGCATATTTCCATAGAAAGTGCTGTTGTGCTAATGTCCAAAAAAATGACAACTTTTTGTTTTCTTCTGTGAAAAAATAAAGTGACTTCTTGAGCATAGAATAAAGTCACCAGGTGCATCCAAGTGAAGTGACTTTTTGTGCTCCCCCTCAAGTATGTACACTCACCAGAAGCCCTCACCCCTGCAGGGGTAAAGAGCATGTAATGAAGTACTTGGCCAATCCAGATGTCCCCAGAGTGTGATAGACTCTCCTAATGCAGATCAAAGTGTGTGCAAACCGGCATCCACATGCAATCACAAATGGGCATCCATAGCGTAAATCCGATTTAAAATATGTTTATTTAATAAAAAAGGATCACAGCTTGGAAAACGGGGCTAAAAACAATCTGCTCCCTCAGCAAGAAAGACTGTAAGATGGCCAGTTGGAAACATTCCTCAGAGATTTTGGTCCATATTGACATGATAGCATCACGCAGTTGCTCCAGATTTGTCGGCTGCACATCCGTGCATATCTCCCTTCCACCACATCCCAAAGGTGATCTATTGGATTGAGATCTGGTGACTGTGGAGGCCATTGGAGTACAGTGACCTCATTATCATGTTCAAGAAACTAGTGCTGAGATGATTGGAGATTTGTGACATGGTGCATTATCCTGCTAGAAGGAGCCATCAGAAGATGGGGACACTGGATGGACATGGTCAGCAACAATATTCAGGCAGGCCGTGGCATGTATATGATGCTCAGTTGGTACTAAGGGACCCAAAGTGTGCCAAGAAAATATCCCCCACACCAGGGGTCATCAACCCTGGGAGTTCCTACAAACAGTGGGCCCATCAAGAATGAATATAGTCACCCTCTATCAGGAAGTTGGATCACAAAAACAACAAAAAAAGAATTTTGAAATTTGGAGGTGGCTGGGAGAAATAGAAAGTACTTTTTGAGTTAAGAATAAATACTGAAATGGAATATTTTTTTTAATCAGATGCTTTGCATTGTGGTGCGGCAAAATTGATCCCCACTGTCGCAATCAGAAGGCAGTATAAGGCTGAATAGGACTGTCCTGCAGTCCTACATGCTGCATCTTTAATACACATGACCTAATAGGAGTCTAGGGGACTGCGTCTAAAAGCAGGGGTAAACCACATGAAAACAGCGCATGCACCTGCTCTGCAGCCAAATTGCAATGTGAACCCAGCCCAATCCAGGACAAATTGGGCTTTCATTTGGTGGTAAATGGTAATGGATATCTCCCACATGTTTTCATGATTAACCACCTGCCACCAGCCATATAGCAGAATGACGCCGGCAAAGTGGTTTCAGTATCCTGACTGGACGTCATATGACCGGGGGTGCAGTCTGACACCCTGCAACACCGATCTAGGTAAAGAGTCTCTGACGGAGACTCTTTACCACGTGATCAGCCGTGTCCAATCACGTCTGACCACGATGTAAATAGGAAGAGCCGGTGATCGGCTTTTCCTCACTCGCGTCTGACAGACGTGAGTAGAGGAGAGCAGATTGGCTGCTCTCCTGACAGGGGGGGGGTCTGTGCTGATTGTTTATCAGCACAGCCCCCCCTCGGATCCCACCCAGGACCACCAGGTAAGCTGCCCAGGACCACCAGGGAAGCCGCCCAGGACCACCAGGTATGCCCCCTAGACCCCCAGGGAAATACTAATCTGTGCCCAGGCAGCTGCCAATCAGTACCCACTCACAATGCCTACCACTGCCATTGCCACCAGGGATGCCTATCAGTGCCGCGTATCAGTGCCCAGCAGTGCCGCCTATCAGTGCCCATCAGTGCTCATCAGTGCCACCCATAAGAGCCCATCTTTGCAGCCTTTTAGTGCCCATCAGTGTCACCTATCAGTGCCCACCAGTGCCACCCATGAGTGCCCATCAGTGCCGCCTATCAGTGCCACCCATCAGTGCCGCCTACCAGTGCCCATCGTCAGTGCCACCTCATCGGTGCCGCCTTGTCAGTGCCGTCTTATCAATGCCCATCAGTGAAAGAGAAAACTTACTTATTTACAAATGTATTTAACAGAAACAAAAGCAAAACTTTTTTTTTTTTTTCAAAATTTTTGTTATTTTTAAATTTGTTTCTCAAAAAATAAAAACCGCAGAGGTAATCAAATACCACCAAAAGAAAGCTCTATTTGTGGGAACAAAATTATAAAAATTTAGTTTGGGTACAGTGTAGCATGACCGCGCAATTGTCATTCAAACTGCGACAGCGCTGAAAGCTGAAAATTGGTCTGGGCAGGAAGGTGTATAAGTGCCCAGTATTGAAGTGGTTAAAGGTAAACTGACACTAAATAATGAAAAATCTTTTTTTTTATATTATTTTTATTATTTAGTTGTATATTTCTTTCAACCCAGGGGGTCGAACCGAAAAAAAGAAAAAAAAAGCTCAGGTTTGAGCCGATGTACTAACAATTTGATGTTAGTACAGCGAATCCCCCCTGCTGTACGCCGTCAGAACACTCCGCTCAGCACTCTCAGCCATTGACTGATCGGCAGACCTTTTTCAGGCATGAGCCTTTGACAGAATGGGAAAAAGGAGGCTCAATTATTTGGGCCCACTTGGGCTTGCGGCTGCTTTCCTATTGCTTAAAATGGCAACAGCATTTTGCCTCAGCATCGGTGTATTTTAGATTGCCCCTTTAAGTATGCCTTCTAATGCTTAAGGCGGCAACCATTTCTGCCTCAGTTATACTACATTATTGTATTGCCCTTTTAAGAAAGTTCTAGTTTTTTCCAGGACCTTCCAGAATCTTGAAATCCCCTATAAAAGGGTTTTTTTTTTTTTTTTTTCTCTCAGCAGTCTTCACTCAGAGTGGTCGGCAGCAACACTGCGAGCTTCTGCGCCATTTGTATAATGGAGACCCTCTTAAGAAGACTGCTGGAGAGAGCTGAAAGCGCTAGTGGAGAGGAATGGCTGCGCCGCTGCCTGGAGACTGATGAGGGACAAGGCAGCCAGTACAGAGAAGATTCCACTATTCACCAGCACAGAGATGGAACAGGAGTTAATACCACACAGCAACAAGGTACCTCAGCCTCCTACCTGTGTGCAAGCCAGCAGGAAGACATGCTGCTGACAAGTTGTCAGTCAGAGCCTGTCCAGCCTTCACCCCCCCCGCTACTGAATCTACCTGAAGAGCAGCCGGGCCAGCACCTACGTCGCAGGTCACAGCCGGGCCAGCACCTACGTCGCAGGTCACAGCCGGGTCTCCCTCCAGAGCGTCCTCGTACCCAATGAGAAACAAGAGAGACAGGGCGCACCAGCCATGTGCATTATCTTTATTATAATGATAAAAAGGAACTACTTACAAACAGTAGTAGAAGATCACAAAGGTATAAAACAGTCTTCAAATCACAGCATGTGGTGAAGGAGCAGCAGAGCCCACCAGAGGTACCGAAAGAGCCCACAAAGAATCACTGCTGGCTGACGCGTTTCGAGGGGAACATCCCCTCTTCCTCAGAGCACTGCAGTGAAACCTCCTTCAGCTTTCCCCTCTTTTATATGAATGAATGAATACATTTACCCATATGCACCTTCAGTCAATCAGGCCCAATCATAAAAGCCCCTCCTATTCACGCCCCTAAGGTGGGCGGACCAGCAAAAAAGTAGATAAACAAATAAGCGATATGCACTGCGTCCTCGTACCCAGTGGCGTCTCCAGCTTTCATATTTAGGGGGGGCACATGGAGGGACAGGGACAAAAGTAGGGGGGCAACTATAAAATGCAATTTTATATATATATATATATCCCGGGGCCCTTTACTACGATCCCACAACAGGCCCTTTGACCCCATTCACACCAAGGCGTTTTTTCAGCGTTTTAGACCCTTTTCACACCAAGGCGTTTTTGCAGCGTTTTAGCGATAAAAATAACGCTATTAAAACGCTCAGAAAACGCTCCCCATGCATCTCAATGGACCCTTTCACACTAAGGCATTGCGCTGGCGGGGCGTTGAGTAAAGTCCTGCAAGCAGCATCTTTGGAGCAGCTCCATTGAAATGAATTGAAAACGCTGTAAAAAACGCCTGAATAGCGCCTATAATCCGCCCTGAGCTGTAGAAAAGTCACAAAAAAAGGTAAACATGCAAGCAGAAAAGAGAGCATCTACATCAACAGGACTGAAATTGTGGGAAGGTCAGAATGATTAAACAAACCATCAAAGTGGCAAAAAAAAACAAAATTAAAGTGCCAAAAAAAGAATTGATCCCAGAAAAATGAAGAATTGAAGTTAAACAAGACACTGCTTGTTACTTTACAAGACACTGCTTGTTTTACATTATCTCACAAAGGATAAACATGCAAGCAGAAAGATAGCATCAATAACACATGCTTCAATAACGCTTCAAAAACGCTGTTAAAACGCCTGCAGCGTTGCGTTAATTTTACCGCTAGCGCCCCTAAAACGCTGTAAAAATGCTGTAATAACGCTAAGGTGTTTTAGGGCGTTTTTGAAGCGCCTTGGTGTAAAGGGGTCTTTCACATGTTCTGCAGTGAGCTTCCTTCCTACTGTATTGGGGCCCCCCCCCAGGGTGGCAGAAAACAAGAGATATATGTCACGAGCATACCAAGAAAATATAAGGATCCAAAGCAGTGGGAGAACTATCAGGGTTGCAAAGGTTATCTTGCCACCGGGCCCTGGTGTTCTGCCACTGTGGGGTTCCCCACAGCCTCCTCTTGCTGTCCTGCCCCTGCTATTGACAGCGCTTGTCTGGCATCTCTTGGAATTTACAGGCTGGTTCTCCTGTTCTAAGGACAGGATAAATCAGTCTGTTTTTTCAATAACAGAGTCCTGGTGGAGTCCTTCCTGCAACTCGCTCTTCTCCCTGCCAATGCGGATGCAGGGGAAGGAGCAGATCGGGCGGCCGTGGTTGTGTGAGCGCTCCCATTATGCAGTGTCAGCGAGCAGAGGGAGGGGGGAGGAATCACCCACAGGAGCTGACTGGGGACGCTCTCCCTCTCAATAGAGACTGTGTTACTCCAGCAGCGGCCCGAGTAAGATGCGGCGCATCCGCTACGAATGCAAACAAACAGACATTGCCTTTTTGTAAAAAAAAAAATATTTATATATATATTTTTTTAATTGGGGGGTACATGGTGGGGCACAGCATAATGTTGGGGGGGTCAGGCCCCCCCCCCCCCTCTGCCTCCCCTAGTGACACCATTGCTCGTATCTCTACAGCCATGTCTGGGAGAGCAGAGGTAAAGCAGCAGAAACGAAAGCAACAAGTCCCTGTGAATCATCAGGGTACACGCAGTTCCAAAAGAAGGCAGCCTCTTTCCTCGGTCCATAGGAGCAGTGGGCGGTCTGAAGCTCAGCTTGATCCCCCTTATGCATCTTGTGTCATTGTAAGTCCAGCTAAACCTCCATCATCCAGGCGCCATCTGCTGGATGAAAATCAGAATGCAGCTTCAATACCTCAAATAGCTTCTCCCATTCCTATAGGTGAGCAAACTGTTATTGATAACGTTATTAACATTTCTTCCTTATCTAAGCTTGTAGATTCCCTATAAAAAATAACAGAAGCCTTGTCTACTTCCAAAACGGTGTCTATTCCGGCAGTTTCTGCCAGTGAACACATTGCTATTCAGTATTCTTCTGCACAGGTTTGGTCTAATTTAACCATGTCTAATCCAGTTGTGCCTGTAATTCACTCTAATGCCCTGTACACACGGTCGGACATTGATTGGACATTCCGACAACAAACGATCGCACTTTTTCCGTCGGAAAATCCGACCGTGTGTACAGGGCATAACTAATCCTTTTCAGTTTTGCATAACTCCTCCTTTTCAGTTCCCAAATCTTGTTTAAAGGAAATTCTTCCGTGTAAAGTTTCTCATCTAGGTTTTCACCTTTCTATGTCTCTTAAAGAAAGGATATGGAAGGGTGAATATATTGACATCCTGTCACTTTTACCATTTTCTAAGGAATTTACTGTAAAGTCTGACAAAAAGGGTGATGACAGGTTGGAGGAGGATGGGCTTAGACTCATTGCCAGAACCTTCCACAACTGGTTGCATACCTTTTGCATATTCTCTGGTATTATGGGTGAAAAATTCCCTAATAAATGTAGTGGCTTATTCCAGCGTTTGGAAATAGTCCTGGAAGCTTATAGAAGTTTTGGTGGTTTAGGCTGGTTTTATTATGACGAGTCTTATCGTCAAAAGATTTCTGTGTACCCCAATTCACAGTGGGGTATGAAGGACGTAGGATTGTGGCTGAACGATTGAATTTTGTTAAACAGCCGGCCACCAACCCTAATATTGCTTCTGCTTATAAAAAAGACCTTTGTCATGCCTTTAATGAGTCACAATGTAAGTGGAATTTCTCTTGCAGGTATAAACATGAGTGCTCCTTGTGTGGTGGCACTCATCCACTCTCCAAATGCTTTAAGACAGGGGTCTCAAACTGGCAGCCCTCCAGCTGTTGCCTCTGCCTGTGGGAGTCATACTTGTAACTGTCAGCCTTGCAATGCCACATGGGACTTGTAGTTTTGCAACAGCTGGAGGGCCGCCAGTTTGAGACCCCTGCTTTAAGAGATCCACTATGTCTGCCCCCACACAAAAGGATATTTTTCCAAAAGGCCTACACGCCTGTGGGGCCAGAAAACATGCATTATTGGCCGTGCCTTTACCCAGACAAGGAGAAGGCAGCGTTACTTCTTAAAGGTTTTGCTGATGGTTTCCAGCTGCCTATTTTTGAAGGTTATGGTTGTTCCTTAGTTTGTAATTTAAAGTCGGTTGATAAGTTTAAAAGCACATTGTTAAGGAAAACATTTTCAAAGAAATTTCTGAAGGAAGAGTATCCGGTGCTTTTTCATCTCCTCCTTTTCAGAATTTTCTGGTTATCACCTCTTGGTATAGTCCCAAAAAAAAAAAAGAGCCAAACTCATTTAGGCTCATCCATCATCTTTCATTCTCTAGAGGGGATTCTTTAAATGATCAAACTGAGCTCTCTTTCCTCTGTCATTTATGCAACATTTGATGACGCCATTAGCAAGATAAATAAATTTGGTTCTGATACTTTGCTTGTGTAATGCTGGTAGATTTCTAATCTACTGCTGATAGGTAAATGAGGGTTACTTGTTAGGTGAAGTTAGATTTGCCTCTGTTCCAGCTTGGCTGAGTTGAGTGTTGCACCGGTGGGTGTCGCTGTCGCCATGGGCCAGTGTTGGAAAAGCAACGTGTTGAAGCGTATGAGTGCTCCTCTGTCCCGGAGACAACTCGGTGGAGGTGGTCCTCCGAGTTGCATTCTGGGAGAGGGTATTTATGGGACAGACGCCATGTTTAGGGGTTCGTTTTCCATCCACCTGCTGGCCCTCCTGGCCGACAGGTATGCGTTAGGAGTACCACCTCGTGGTCCTCCGATCTGGAGGCCCACGTCGCTGCAGCATGTGGGTGGGCCCAGAAGCCTGTCTGGGGCCTACCACAGCGGCAGAGGAATGGTCCTGAGCTGTCTATCCTGAGTGAAGAAGCCGGACAACCGAGGAGATCCCAGGGGAGGACCCGTCATGGAAGGATCATGCAGAGTGCTTGTCTGGAGAGGGGCCTGGTGACTCAGTTGGAGGACGTATCCTGAAGTAATCTTACTGCATAGTACTGCTGGGTTGGCTTAAAGGTTCTAGTGCTGTGTCTGTGTGATATTTACCGTAAACCATTACATCCTGTGACAGAGGATCGTACAAGTTTTGCTCCAAACAAGTCTGTGGCAGAGACTTTTGTTCGTGCTGCGCACTGGCTGCTAGGCAAGTGAGAGAAACCTATCCAGGCGAGCAAAGATTGAATCCCACAAGGGGAGTACATTCAGCTACAAGTGTCCCTAGACCCGGTGCCGGTGAAATAGAGGTGGCGAAAGTGAAGGTAACAGCCCGCTTTAAACCAACAGCTCCACCGAGAGTTATTGCTACACTTGCTAAGGCAGATGTCAAATCAGCCTTCCGGTTGTTACCTATTGCACCTGAATGCTTTAACTCCCTTGGTTTTTGTTTTGAGGGGCAATTTTTCTTTGACAGGTGTTTGCCCATGGGCTGCTCGCTGTCTTGCTCCTATTTTGAAATCTTTGCATCTTTTCTGCAATGGGTCATGGTTCATGAATCTGGTCTTAATAATATAATCCATTATTTAGATGAATTTTTGTAATTTGGCCGTATATCAGATAATTTTGGGATTCCTTTAGCTGCTGAGAAAATAGTTTTTCCCACTACTTCATTGGAATTTTTGGGAATAACTATTGACACCTCTTTCATGGAATACAGGTTACCAGCAGTTAAAATAGGGAGACTTAAGTCTTTCATTTTGTTTTTTCTTCGGCGGAAAAACGTTTTATTAGGGGAACTTCAATCCCTGTTAGGCCTTTTGGCATTTGCCTCTAGGATTATGCCAGTAGGGAGGAGTTTTTGACTTAGAATTGCACCTCTATACACACGCAGCAGGGTCCAAGTCCTTGGCAGCTATTTTTAAGACACACCGGTGCTGTGGTGTTTGGCCCCACTCTTGGATAGCCAAAAAAGCTACTAAGTGTATTGTGCTACTGGAGTTATTTCCAATCATTGTAGCTTTTGAAATATGGGGTAATTCATTTGCTAACAAATGCATTATTGTCCAAATGGATAATAAAGGTGTTACATAGTTACATAGTAGGCGAGGTTGAAAAAAGACACAAGTCCATCAAGTCCAACCTGTGTGTGATTATGTGTCAGTATTACATTGTATATCCCTGTATGTTGTGGTCATTCAGGTGCTCATCTAATAGTTTATTGAAGCTATCGATGCTCCCCGCTGAGACCACCGCCTGTGGAAGGGAATTCCACATCCTTGCCGCTCTTACAGTAAAGAACCCTCTACGTAGTTTAAGGTTAAACCTCTTTTCTGCTAATTTTAATGAGTGGCCACGAGTCTTGTTAAACTCTCTTCTGCGAAAAAGTTTTATCCCTATTGTAGGGTCACCAGTACGTTATTTGTATATTGAAATCATATCCCCTCTCAAGCGTCTCTTCTCCAGAGAGAATAAGTTCAGTGCTCGCAACCTTTCCTCATAACTAAGATCCTCCAGACCCTTTATTAGCTTTGTTGCCCTTCTTTGTACTCGCTCCATTTCCAGTACATCCTTCCTGAGGACTGGTGCCCAGAACTGGACAGCATACTCTAGGTGTGGCCGGACCAGAGTCTTGTAGAGCGGGAGAATTATCATTTTATCTCTGGAGTTGATCCCCTTTTTAATGCATGTCAATATTCTGTTTGCCTTGTTAGCAGCAGCTTGGCATTGCATGCCATTGCTGAGCCTATCATCTACTAGGAACCCCGGGTCCTTTTCCATCCTAGATTCCCCCAGAGGTTCTCCCCCTAGTGTATAAATTGCATTCATATTTTTGCCACCCAAATGCATTCTTTTACATTTTTCTACATTGAACCTCGTCTGCCATGTAGTTGCCACCCCATTAATTTGTTCAGATCTTCACACTTCTCCACATTCTGCAGAGAAGTTATTGCCCTGCTTAGCTTAGTATCGTCTGCAAATACAGAGATTGAACTGTTTATCCCATTCTCCAGGTCGTTTATGAACAAATTAAATAGGATTGGTCCCAGCACAGAACCCTGTTATATTTGCCATGGATTGTTTAGTTTCCGAATCAGTTTTTGTCATCAAAATATTGCATTACTTTGTTTTTCTTTGCCTAAAATGTAACATTTGGGTAAAAGCAAAGTTTATCCCTGAAAAATTGAACAACATGGCAGATGCTCTGTCTCGCTTACAGATTTCGCGGTTCAGGCAACTGCTCCCAAGTGCAGATCTGGAAGGTGTTGCATGCCCGGAACATCTTTGGGACTTGATACGACCATTGTCAGCAAGGCAATACAAAGTTCTCTAGCAGCCAATTCATGGACTGGATACTCAGTCGCATAAATATATCAATATAATGTGTGGTTTTGATCCAATTTCACTATCTGAGCACACGGTTATAGCCGTTCTATGTCCTTTAATGCAGCAAAATTTATCTCATAGTCAGGTGGTAATAACTCTAGCTGGAATTTCATTTTTCTTCAAACTTCGTCAATTTCCTGCGTGTAGCAGCTATTTTTCCATTAGACAAGCACTCAAAGGATATAGAAAGGCATGCTTTGTGGCTGACGATAGGCACCCCATTTCTATAGGGATTTTGAAAAAACGTTGCTCTGCTACTCATTTAGTTTGCTTCTCTTCTTTTGAAGCCTTGTTATTTAAAACTGCTTTTGTGGTGGCCTTCTTTGCAGCATTAAGGATATCAGAATTACTGCCAAAGAACAAAAAAGGGTTGGGTTTTAGCGATATAGTTCCTTTACCATCGAGCGTCAATATTCTGATCAAAAAATCCAAAACTGACCACGCAAAAAAGGTCTTGGTTCAATCTGCAAGCTTGTGCTGATCATGATATCTGCCCTGTTAAATTGATCTCGGATTTTATTTCATCCAGACCTCTTGGTCCAGATAATTTTTTGATACATGAAGATTCCTCTCCGGTGACAAACTATCAGTTTAATTCTGTTTTCAAACAATGTTTGGCTACCTATTGCCTTCAGGGTTTCAAATTTTTATCTCATCCTTTTCGCATACGCGCAGCCACTGAAGCTGCTAGATTGGGCCTTGATTCCATTGATTGATCATCCATTGATGATTCCATTATTAAAAAGCTGGGTAGATGGGATTCGCAGAGATTTAATCTGTATATTCGTCTTAACTTGTCTCTGATTTTTTTAGGACACAAAACTTTCATTTGGATTATTGGACACTCCTTTATTTACTGGTTTCGTAAAAGAGCTTCCCAGCGATGCTATACTGAAAATCTTGGCTTGCATCCTGACTAATTTCAGGTTTTTTGGAAGGGAATAAGGGGTCTTCAATGGTGTAATTTGTATTTTCATTTGTCTCAGTTGTTTCAGTATTGGCCTGTCCCATCTATCTTAGTGATACACCTTAGGAGGGAATGATTTAGGTAGAATCAAAACCTTGGATTTATTATTTATGATAAAGCATGACCTACAGCATCTTAAAATTGCATTTCCTGATACTACTATTTTTCTGAAATTGTTCCCCGATTGACCTGTTATTCGCCTGATTTAAAACCCTTGGAGAAGATCAAGAAACGAATGAACAGGTCCATGGAAATATTCATGCCTGTTGTCAATGGTTTCTCCTTTCGGCATTTTGAATTGGAAAGAGGTATTTCAGGCCCGTATAGACAGGATGGTATTCATCTGTCCTACATTGGCCTTGATATCCTTAATTTAGGATTACAATCTTGCATAGAAATGGCCACGGTTTTGGGGTAAGCCAGTCCTTGTCTTGCAGAGCAAGTCCCGGCTAGGTGGGGGACTGTTGTTTAATAATTTTGATTAATTTATGCTTGAGTCATGAGGACTGAGCAGATTTATTGCTTCAAATGCATATCTGGAAAGTTTTGATAAATTAATTTGGTTAATTATTTAAACCAATAAAGTGCAGCTGCCGTGTTTACTCCATTTCTTTTGGTGTTTGTTTTTATTGGAATATATGCAATTCCATGGGAAAAAGGAGGGTCAATTCATTTGGGCCCACTTTTCATGGGCTTGCGGCTGCTTTCCTATTGCTTAAAATGGCAACAGCATTTTGCCTCAGCATCGGTGTATTTTAGATTGCCCCTTGAAGTATGCCTTCTAATGCTTAAGGTGGCAACAATTTCTGCCTCAGTTATACTACATTATTTTATTGCCCTTTTAACCCCTTCCCGCCGAGCGTACGCAGATGTGCGTACTCGGCTTTCGCGGGTTATACCAGGATGATGCCTGCAGCTGCAGGCATCATCCCAGTACTGTTTTTTAGAGCCGGCGATCGGCTTTCCAGGTATAACAACCGATGCAGCTAAAAGCCGTTTGGCTGTTATACCAGAGAAGCGGGAGGGGACACCCCCCCCCTCCCGCCGCTCTTACCGGGCCACCCAATCACCAATCCGCCGCCACGGAAGCGACGTCATGACTTTTACTTTACTTTTACTCGCCTGCCAAAGGCGCCGGTTTTTAAAAAAATATACAGCGGCGATCTGAATACTTTGAAGTGCAAAGGAGGGATCGGGGGTCTTTTAGACCCCCGATCCCTCCATAAACAGTACCTGTCACCACCTATTACTGTCACAAGGGATGTTTACATTCCTTGTGACAGCAATAAAAGTGATCACATTTTTTTTTTCCAAACATAATTTATTAACATAAAAATAAATAAAATATATAAGAAAAAAATTTTTTTAAAGCGCCCCTGTCCCCGCGAGCTCGCGCAGCAAAGAAAAAGCATACGGAAGTCGCGCCCGCATATGTAAACGGTGTTCAAATCACACATGAGGTATCGCAGCGATCGTCAGAGCGAGAACAATAATTCTAGCACTAGACCTCTGTAACTCTAACCTGGTAACCGTAAAAAAAAATTTAAGCATCGCCTATGGAGATTTTTAGGTACAGTAGTAACATCATCTTTCAGATTATACAAAAGAATTGGGCTAACTTTACTGTTTTTTTTTTTTTTTAATCATGAAAGTGTCCCTTTTCCCAAAAAGTTGCATTTAAAAGACCGCTGCACAAATACCGTGTGATATAAAATATTGCAACAATCGCCATTTTATTCTTTAGATCCTCTGTTAAAAACTATATATATAATGTTTGGGGCTCTAAGTAATTTTCTAGCAAAAAATATGGATTTTAACTTGTAAACACCAAATGTCAAAAATAGGCTTAGTCATGAAAGGGTTAAGAAAGTTCTATTTTTTTTCCAGGACCTTCTAGAATCTTGAAATCCCCTATAAGGCTGGATTCACACCTATGCATTTTTAGTGTTTTTTGCATTATGCAGATTTCCACTACAGTCCATTTAACATGGTTTCCTATGGAACACGTTTTGTAGTGCAAATCTGCAAAATGCAAAAAGCACTAAAAATGCATAGGTGTGAATCCAGCCTCAGGCTGGATATACACCTATGCATTTTTAGCAGATTTGCACTACAGAACGTGTTCCATAGGAAGCTATGGTAAACGGACTGTAGTTCAAATCTGCAAAAAGCACTAAAAATGCAAAGGGGTTTTCCTCTCAGCTGTCTTCACTCAGAGTGGTCGGCAGCAACACTGCAAGCTACACCTCCCTCCCACCCTTCGTCGCTGGCACTTTAAGAGGATTGTCACCTTGTTTTAAGGGGGACTGTTGTTTAATAATTTTGATTAATTTATGCTTGAGTCATGAGGACTGAGCAGATTTATTGCTTCAAATGCATATCTCGAAAGATTTGATAATTGAATTTTGTTAATTATTTAAACCAATAAAGTGCCGCGGCCGTGTTTACTCCATTTATTTTGGTGATTTTGTTTTTATTGGAATATTACAGCCTGCAATTACAAGGCCGTCTTCTGTTGGACTGGCTGCCATACACACCAGGCCAACATTCAGCCCTTATATACTAGGCTTAAGCTATTTTATCTTTGTTTTTCGCCCCCCCCCATACACACACTTTTTTGTTTACAATGTTCTCTTCTAGCAAGGAGAAAAGGATACAATGTATTACAGTATTTAATATATCCTGTATGTATACAATGTATCTTTTTCTCCATTTGAATAGGAGAAAACACTGGGGTGGATTGCACAGTAACTGAGTATAAGACATGGAGCTGTCAATGACTGTGCAGAGCGCTCTCAGCACAAATGTAGCAGCGCATATTTTGCAGGCCCACTTCAATGAGGCCACATATATGCGTACTCTTGTCCGGAAGGGGTTAAAATGCATGTGCCTGCTCCACAATATCGCCACATAAGTTTTGTGTTTACTTTCAAAGGCTTTTGCATCTTGTAGTAACTGGATTTGCCACACGTTTGGTCATACAGAAGCAGTTTTTCCTTTAGTGCCGGTTCACACTATGCGGTGAGGGAACCACAGTGATTTTGAACAGGAATCGCACCTGTTCAAATCACATGCGATTCTTCAGCAGTTCGATTTGAGCCATTATTCTGTATGGTTTAAATTGCACGGAATCAGCACCAAAATGGTGCAGGACCCTTTTTTTTGGCTGCACCAGAATCGGCTGGCATGGGTGTTCACACCCATGCGAGACAATTCTAAAAATCGCACTGCGTTTGGCGGACCGATTTCGGGGTGTCGTTAACTTAACGTACAAACCCGCAGCAGTTCACAGGAATGGGGGTGGGATTAGGATGTGGTATGGAATCCGCACAGAATTTGCAGTGCACAAAAGTGAACCAGGACTCAATGTGAAGTTTCCTTTTCTCAAAGATTCCAAAAATATTCTAAAGTCTGGTTTTAGCCGGTTTCTAAGATTGCATTAACACTATAGCATTTCCTAAACTAAAATTGTGAGATTTTGCATGAATTTCATGCTTGTTGTGCTATGCATTGTTTCAGCGCCCAAAACACGGCAAATCAGATGTGCGACAAGTGTGGCAAAACAAGCAAAGCTCAATAAGGAGCATGAGCTACTTTTTTCGTGTAAAGAGCAACCCTTTGAAAGGAATGGACCGTCCTATGAATGTGGCATGACAACATTAAACGTTTAAGAAATGCTATAATGTGAATACAGCTTAGAAATATCTGTGGTTTGTTTAACCACTTCAATACGGCATATTTTACCCCCTTCTTACCAAGCCATTTTCAGTGTTGATACTTTGACTGACAATAACTCTGCCATACAACCCAGTACTCAAATGAATTTGATATAATTTATTTAGATAGAGCTTTCTTTTGGTGGTATGCATTAATCACTAGGTTATATAAATGAAAAAAGTCAAATACATTTGAAAACTAAACTTGTTCTCTTACTTTCTATGGAAATGCCAGGACTGGAAGAAAACCCCTGAAATTACTGCTTTTTGAAAAGTAGACACCCAAAACTGATCCCATTTTTTTTTCTACTACATTTTTACAATTTGTATAAATGAAGAAACTGCTGGTTTTAATGGGAATAAAACATGGAGCTTGGTAATGGTGCACTAGATACATTAGGTTAGGTTCACCCTTGTACAGGTCAGGGACATTCACAAAAGTCACGTGCATTCTGGACCTGCAGGCAGAACGTGCTGCTCCTTAGCAGATGCACAGGGGATGCCATTAACTCGAAATGGCACCCCCACACATGGGCAAAACGCCCACGCAAAACTTCAGGATGCTGTAGCTCCATGCGATTCAATGTCATGTGATTTAAAAATGGGTCTGAGACTCCTTTACCCGTGTTTCCGTGGGTAGGGGCAGCCCACTAAAATGAATGCAGGATGCATTCTTTCAGCCAAACTACAGGGGATCTCTTTTCAGAGTTTGGTATAGCAATGGCTGGCAGGCGTTCAGCAGATGCTAATGCCACATCCTGACTTTTTTTTTTGCTGAACATCAATCTTACATTGTGGGACTGCGCCACAACTGCAAGCCAAGGTTTTGTCCCAGTTGATCTCAATGGGTGGTGCCGGAGTAAAAAAAAAAAAAAAAAAATACTGCCGTGATGCAAACCATCGTGGTCGCAGCATGTATACATCCCAGTCTAGCTGTAATGTTAGAATCTAGTAGGAGGGAGCCCTGCGTCCTTCCTCATCACTAATGGAAAGAGCCCTAAGTACCGCTTCACACCAACGCACTCTGCGAGAACACAGGTTATTCACACTGCGATGTCCGTGCGCTGCGATTTTAGCCATACAAACAGTATGGCTAAAACTCGGACCAAACTCGCACAGGACCCTTTTTTTGGTCTGCACCAGAATCGAATTGCATGGTTGTTCACACCCATGTGATCCGATTCATGTCCTAACTGCCAGTTGGCAGTGCAAGAAGCGAGCTGAAATGGGGGTGTCATTAACAATGTATTGACACTCCCAGCAGTTTGCATATGGCAGTGTGAACTGCCGTGCGAGTCAAGTGCGATTCACAACAGTGGATTCACCAGGTTCCCGCATCGCACAAGTGTGAACCGAGCCTGAGCCCAGGTTCACACTGAGCTGCGGGAATGAAGCCGTGCGAGTTCAGCTTAACGCGCGAGATTTCATGTCAGTCATGTCAGTCCCAATTTCGGCCGTGATGTCAGAGATATCTGTGCAGCTTTTTGCACAGATGTCAATGTAAATTGCAGCCCGAAATCACAAAAAGTAGTACAAAAACTTCTTTCTGAAATCGGTGCCGACGCTGCATTTGGACGGTGCCATTTGCCAATGTACGAATGTGAACCAGGGCATCAGACCCGATTTTGGCTGCGATTTCACAGACATCTGTGCGGGTTTCTGCACAGTTGTCAATGGAAATCGCACCGCGAAATAGCAAAGAGTAGTACAGAAACTTCTTTTTGAAATCGGTGCAGCATCGTACCAATTGGGACTGTGCCATTGCTGGCAATTGCCGCCGATTTGACATGTCAAAATGCACCAATGTGAACCAGGGCTAAATGTACAAGGACAGAATGAGGCTGATGTACACAGCAGGGGGTGGATTTTAATACTGTGGGTGGTGTCATTGGATTGCACTGGTGTTGGATGGTGATCAACAGGTTTTCTTTATGTGAGGATAACGAGCGCTCCCTGATCATCAGCCAGTAAGTGAGACACAGCTGTCATGATTACTTGTGTATTACTGCACACATTTCTAATACTGCTGGAAATAGACTGCAAAAAGTAAATACATATTTGGAGAGATAAGTGTAGCCTTTGTTTTTTTTGTTTTTATCCTTAATTTTGGACATTGTACAATATATATCAGAACACTTTATGCTTGAAATCCTTACATTCACATTGACACATATGGGTTTATTAGTGTCCATTTCTTATAAACCAGTATATACACATCATGTAGATACCCCATGTCTGACTATTGGTGTCCTTCATGGTTGTTTGTCAGTAATCAATGATCTTTTGTTGGGGCGGCAGACGCGATAGGCCTGTTTTGCCACGATGTCTGATTTTTCCATTATATTCGTTGTTAGGATTGAACAGAGGTTTTTGTAGCAAATGGACTTGTTTAGCTCTGTTTCAGGTCCGAATTCAGGCAAACCTCCGGACCTGAAACGGTGACACATCGGACCCCTGCTGTGCCCTGCGCTGCACATAGTGTGAACCCAGCCTTAAGGGCATATATATATTTTTATATATATATATATATATATATATATATATATATATATATATATATATATATATAAATAAATACATAACATATAAATATGTATCAAGTCAGGGGGGTCCACCAAGATAAAAATAGCTTCACTTAGGGACCAACAACAGTGTAATTAATATTGCTTTTTTCTGTGTTCTGGCATTCATATGCAACCAGGATAAGACACGCTTTGTGGACTTTACTGACATTAATGTCCAACAGTGATGGTCTCGGGCATGTTCGGATTGAACCCTCCAGGAAGCTGGCATTGCGCCAATCATAGACTGCGTGTGTATGTACAGCTGCCAGTCGGGAAGTGCCACACTGCCTATGATTGGCGGTGTGCAGTGATGGCTTCCTGTCGAGTTCGATCCAAACACGCCAAAGGCCCCAAGCCCATCACTAGTGTCCAACATACACTATATTTTCAAAAGTATTGAGTATTGGAATGCATGCCTTTACACGCACATGAACTTTAATGGCATCCCAGTCTTAGTCCGTAAGGTTCAATATTAAGTTATAGCTTTGCAGCTATAACAGCTTCAACTCTTCTGGGAAGGCCGTCCACAAGGTTTAGGAGTGTGTCTATGGGAATGTTTGACCATCCTATCAGAAGCGCATTTGTGAGGTCAGGTAATGATGTTGGGCGCAGTGCCAGCCCGTCCATTAGGGGGACCTGGGTGCCACCCCCTATATGAATAATGGATAGATTCATGCATAGCGGCCACCCCTAATTCTGGCGTCCGGGCCCCTTTCAGGACGCCGGGCGCCTGAATTACAGCGGCGGGGGTGTTTATTTTTAAGCACCTGATTAGAGCCATAAGCTCTAATAGGCTTCAAAATAGGGTGGGTGCCGAGCTCACCCAGGTTTTACAACAGCAAATTAATATTCACTGTTGTAACACTGATCCTTAATCCATCCAATCAGAAGCAGGTCTGAGACCTGTTTTCCGATTGGCCAAAATGAGAAGAGCCCCAATTGGCTGCCGAGGAGGAGGGAGGAAACGGAAGCCGCCGATGCCCGTGGAATGCAGGGGAAGGGAGAGCCTTTGCCGCCGCGGAGCAAGGAAAGACGCCGGAGAAGCGCTGCATAGACGGAGTAAGTGCACCTGATCCGCCCGCCTACTGACTGACTGACGGGGGGGTTGTACTGTTTGCCGCCCCCTCCAAAAAAAAATACCACTGGTTAGACGAGAAGGCATGGCTCGTAGTCTCTGTTCTAATTCATCCCAAAGGTGTTCTATCGGGTTGAGGTCAGGACTCTGTGCAGGCCTGTCAATTTCCTCCACCCCAAACTCGCTCATCCATGTCTTTATAGCCCTTGCTTTGTGCACTGGTGCGCAGTCATGTTGGAATAGGAATGGGCCATCCCCAAACTGTTCCCACAAAGTTGGGAGCATGAAGTTGTCCAAAATGTCTTGGTATGCTGATGCCTTAAGTGTTACCTTCACTGAAACTAAGGGGCCAAGCCCAACCCCTAAGAAACAACCCCACACCATAATTCCCCCTCCACCAAATGATTTTGACCAGTGCACAAAGCAAGGTCCATAAAGACATGGATGAGCGAGTTTGGGATGGAGGAACTTGACTGGCCTGCAGAACCCGATAAAACATCTTTGGGATGAATTAGAGCAGAGACTGCGAGCCAGGCCTTCTCATGCAACATCAGTGCCTGACCTCACAAATAGACTTCTGGAAAAACGGTCAAACATTCCCATAGGCACACTCCTAAACATTGTGGACAGCCTTCCCAGAAGAGTTGAAGCTGTTATAGCTGCAAAGGTTGGGCCAACTCAATATTGAACCCTACGGACAAAGACTGGGATGCCATTAAAATTCATGTGTGTGTAAAGGCAGGTGTCCCAATACTTTTGGTAATATAGTGTATGTTGGACACTAGTGATGGGCTTGGGGCCTTGGGCGTGTTTGGATCGAACCCGACAGGAAGCCGTCACTGCACACCGCCAATCATAGGCAGTGTGGCATCTCCTGACCCGCAGCTGTACATACACACGCTGCCTATGATTGGTGGTTTGCAGTGGCGGGTTCGATCTAAACATGCTCAAGGCCATCACTGTTGGACAATGTCAGTAAAGTCCACCAAGCACATCTTGTCCTTGTTGCATATGAAAATGCCAGTACACAGAAAAAAAGCGATATTAGTTACACTGTTGTGTTGTTGGTCCCTAACTGAAGCTACTTTTATTGGGGTGGACCCCTCTAACTTGAGTACATATTTATCTCTAATTATATATATATATATATATATATACCGTATTTATCGGCGTATAACACGCACTCCAAGTTTAGGAGGGAATTTTAAGGCAA